>OX376166.1:14197999-15635955 GCA_947363495.1 Euzophera pinguis
ATTACCATGGCAACATTTGAGTTTAAAATGGCCAAATATTTGTTCTTATTATCAACTTTGTTCAAAACGGTATTAAATCCCAGATTAATTTGAGCGACAGACTTAATTTGAGGGATAAAAGCGCGAGAAACAGCAATTAATTTTCGAATAATCGCTTCTGAACACGGGCATTTTAAAATTAATTCAGAAGTATATAAGGAACCAATTAAAATTATACTGTATGCTGTTTGACAGCCTTTTTAACACAGTTATACGGTACAGGTATGTTCATTTAACCCTGCCCCGTTTTGTCTAAAGTCCAATCCTTACTATTATTGAAGTGGAAGTGTGTTGTTTATTTGTTTGTTTGTTGCCTCTTCACGGCATTATTAGATAACAGTACGAAAGATTAAGTTGATATTTTTGTTCTAATCTAAAATTCATGTTTCATTTGAAAGGCAATTAAAGCAGCTAAAGCCTTGTTGACCTATAAACGTGGTACAAAATCCAGCTGTAAGGGCGGGAAAGGGAACAATATATCCCTAGAAAAACAACATGTATGAAACTGTAGAACTTTTTAGGCACGGTTTCCAGTCTTGCGCATAGATCTTATGATCAATTGAACATACAATAGATATTAAGTACTAGCAGCCCGTCTCGACTTTGTCCTTGACTATATATAGCCTTTCTGGATAAATAGGCTATCCAACACTGAAAGAATTTTTCAAATCGGACCAGTGGTCTCAGAAATTAGCGCGTTCAAACAAACAAACTCTTCGGCTTTTTAATATTATAACAGATATTTTTATTCATCGAATCTAAAATTCTGATGTTCCTGAGGTCAATTAAAACAGCTAAAGCCTGTATAGGTCACATATTAAACGGCGATTGTTGACCTATAAAACGGTGCATGATCCAGCTGTGTGGGCTGCAAAGGGAACAATAGGCACGACCTTGGATCAAGCGACGCGCGCCGGAAGGCGAGCTTGTGCATATCTCTTAATAAGGGTATGTACAGTTTAACATCATAACACCTCTATTTTTTCACACTATTGCATGGCATCAATCATGATCAAAGATTTGCCTTCTAAGACAAGTGAAACTGATAAAATTAAACGCGGGCCAATGCCTGCCAACTTCATTTTAAAATTTTAAGTTTTTCGTCTTTTATGTTTTGAATTTTATCTATGTACTTTATACACTCACTGCGTGTTATTCTATTGTTACAACTTTAATAATGAAGAGCGAGATTTTCTAACACAAGCATCCCTTTTGCTTAAATGGAAACCTCCACCTTTTTGTATTGTAGAGTTAAGCTGGAATAAAGATTTTTTCATTTTATTTTAGTTCATCCGACTAACGATAGCTAAAAATCAGTTGAGTTGATGAATAATTTTCGTATCATAACGTGACATGATTAATATGTTGGCAAAAATAAGTGTAAACATAAGTGTTTCTAGATATCCTTAATTTCCTTAATCGTATAGAATTTGGAGTCCTAGGAGTGAAATTTGTTCATCAATTTCACAAATAAACAAATCTATTATAGCTAACTATCGTATCATTATTAGGTAAATAAATATCTTTATTCACGAAAAACATGGTATATATATTGGTGTTACAATTTTCACATATTGGATCACATGTTTTGTCACATTTAATGACATGCGAATAATTAGGCCAAAGAGCATAGCAAGGGTTTTTATTTTCCTGGTCGGGCTATACAGTAAATTAAATCAGGACTGCCAACTCGAGTGGCATGCGTCTAGTAGAGTACTGTAATCATTCAGCCGAGGGCTCTCGCATCGAGTGACGTATCGAGTATTCGAGTAGGTATTCGACTCGGCAACTCGAATGATCGTTATGAGCAAAAGCGAACGGAAAATTCTCAGTTGGTTTTGATCGATATCAAACTTATAACTACTGTGTAGTTTTCATATTCTAATTAATATCAGATATATTTAAAACTTAAGTTACCGTTATTATAGATATTATTAATTTATGTTTACGTAGTGTTGAGTATGATTTATGACTTTTATTGAACTTATTTTGCGCCGAACTATCTTTCTGTTTCTCCCAATATATGCCCAATGGTGGACAGGTAGAGAATGCTCTTAGCAATATGTCTAATTATTATAGGTATTTTTTTACTTGTAGATCAAAAAAGTTTTAATAAATAAACACATAATAATCACTCGTGCCATATGTTGGAGTAAAACAATCCGTTTTCAATAATGACTTCCGTTTGGACTTTACGTCGTCGCTCTGTGACATAAGTACCTATACACTATACATATAGTTATATTTTTTCTTTAAGTGTACATAAATAAAAAAAAGAAAGTGCCCAAAGGATACCTATTTACATATTGTGTGAACTAAGCCCCTTAAAGACATTTTAGACGTCTACTGATAGCACACCCTAGATCAGATTTACGACCGCCATTTTTATCTCGTGTCCCATTGCGGATCCCTAATATCAAATTACCCGTCGAAAAACTAAGGTTGAAGCTGGATATACGATTGTTATTGATTAAACTATAATTTTTGATAGTACGTCCAAGACAGATGTGACCCCCTTACCGTACCCACCGTAATGGCTGACGGGTCAGATTTATCTGTCTTCGACCGTACTAGTGTAATTGAGTTGCAGATATTTTTTTTCAAATAAGGTAATAAATAATGAGCTTCGTTTTTTTTTCAGGTAAGGATCTGTTTATGGAAAGTGTCTTGCAAGTATAATGATCAACCGTGTTTTTATTTAAATTCTTTGAGTTACTTTTAAATATTTTGTTAAACAAATATCAGGCGATCTTACGAATTTTTACGATTATAGTTTAATACTGTCATTGGAATCGTCTTACAATTCTTAGAATTGTGAAAGAGTTACGGGTATTTGTGAAGTGCTGTTAAGTTTTTGTATTTTTAAAAAAGTTTTCGCACATAAGTTTGGACAAATACACTAGCTGTGTAGTGCTTAGCTATGTATACCACGCTATGGGTACCACGGAGCAATTACAAATGAAGTGTCCTTCCTAATTTCGCAAATTTATCGCAAGAATGAGTATAAAACTGATCTACGTTTCGTTTTCATCAAACCTAGCACAATATTTTTGAAATGAATATAGTTTTTTCTCCTCTCTAGCTCCCTTGAGTGGCGTTGCAATTAGTACAACGCCGTCACTAATGAGAATCCCTCCGCCATCTTAAATCACACCTAGCAAAACAAAATGGCGGATTTGTTATTAAGTATCTAGATGAACAGACTTAGTATTATTTCTATGATCATCCTTTTTTACTGGATCGAGCATCAAAGCCGGGATTAATTAAATTTATCGGGATAAAACTTGTAAGACAGAGCTCTACTCTAGCAAGCATGCAAGCAACCTGATGGAAAGGTCCTCAAAGATGCTCTTGTCAGAGCTAGGGCCCTATTTTGTAAATTAATGTCTTATAATCTTTCGACTCACCGATAATGATGAATGAAAAATATTTCGTTTTCGAACGAAAATCATGCAACTCACCGATTATAGAGAGAGAGATTATGTAGTCATACATTATAATATCAAAAATAGTTAATAATTTCCTGATTCCTCTGACTTTTTCACTCTTATCAAGTTTTTGTAGCGGTAAGGTGGGGTTTACTTTTTTATGTGGTTCACTGTATTGACACTGAATTCTTTGAGAAGAGTCTACTCTGAATAACTGAATATTCAAATGGTACAGTTAAATTTTTAAATCGACCTTCCTGTCGATGGTTAGATTTGAAAATTCGAATTGTAAATGTCCGTATTGTGAATAATTAACGTTTGTCACCGTCCTTGGGGCTTGGTATTGGTAAGTCGTCGAAGAAACTAAAGAATAAAGATTTTATTCAAGAGTTGGTTAATAAATACAATGTTTTTTGCATAAAAAAACTAAAACCAAACTATTTATTTAAATAAAAGTAATTAAATATGAACTAAAGCTAAACTAAACTAAAACAAATTAACAACATATTTAGTTTTTAAGTTTTTTTTTGTTTTAGATATAGTTCAGTTTTGTTAAGTTAGATTATTTTTATATATATTAATTACTATTGTCTGTTATAATTAAATAAATATATTTATATAAATATAAAAGCTAAAACTTAAAAATATATTGGCACTACCTGATGCTAGGAAGCGTCGAAATATTCCTCCGCATCTCTGTCCATCGATGGCAAAGTGCCCAGAAGGCTGGCAGCATTGCCACGTTAAATGGCAATGCTTATATTTTGAGCTAAGAATAGGCCAGCCCTTTGGTCACATTTGTTTTCGATGAGGCGCTTGCTCAGATCCCGGTAGAGAGCCCGTAGACTAAAGAATTATTTTCGTGTCAACCATTTGGAAATCAATGAAGGTTGCCCCCCTAAGGAAGATGTTTGGTTAAAACGATGAAACTTCCGCTAGATCATTACACTTCAGTATTATGTAAGTTCGATACTCAATCTTTCATTTTATTTTTCATTCAGGTACTTCTACTTTACAAAGAGTTCCCAAGTCTTTTATCTTGAAAAATCTTAGGAATGTTTTCTTGGTGAAATAAATTGTCGTCGTTTCAGCCGCAGTCAGTCTACTGCTGGACTTGGGCCTCCCAATTAATTGAGGGTTGTTGTCATACTCGCCACGCTTGGCAGGCGGGTTGACGAGCGCAGTTTCAGCGGCTTCTCGTACTTCTGACGCTGCTGCCCATCGGAAGTATTCTAAAGCTAAGGAAGGGTGGGAAGTGTTTGAGTTTGGGGAAAGGATGAGGTACTAGGATGCTACTGACTTGGATGGACATGGGTTGACTCAGTAGCAGCTCGGGTAAGTCGGGCTCAGTAAGAAATAAATTGTAAGTAGGACTATCCACTCTAGACGACCTTTGAGGCAAATTAATCTTTGTTTTTATTATGCCATGACACACAAAAAGGCTTTGAAATCTATGAATCACTCTAAACCCATGTGTCAAACTATTACCCTTCGATTTCGAATGATTTCCATTCAACATAATCGGTGTTCAAACTATTTTTAATCAACATTTAAGTCATACCTTCAGAATAAGCACTCCAGCTGAGGATAGGAAATATAAGAGGGAGAAAATTTTGATTAAGAAAATGTATGCGGCATTATGATTCGTTTTTTATGTTCTCGTAATTATTGGATCATAAAATTAAAATATGCATTACAATAGGCATTTAGTTAATAAAGATATAGATTAGATAGAGCCCTTAGTGCCGCTTGTAAAGTTTTTTGTGGATTATAATCAAATATATTACTTAATCAGCAAACTATTTTAAAGTTTTAGATAAAATTACCTTACATAGCTTTAAAAGTACTTTAGCGGCTCACTGTTTAAAACTAAAAGAAAGTTACGTTTTTTCCCAATTCACAATTCATTAAAAACATATAATGAGCGACGAGCGATCAGACACAGCTGATTCCAGAAAGATTTACCTTAAACAAAAGGTTTTCTAAATTAAACTTTTAGAAAGCGATCCTTTGTTCAGATAGGGCCTTAATGGGCGACCTCTGTGAGCCGAAATTATCTCGGTTGGATGGCTCCAAATAAAGATTATTCCATTAAGGATCGTGGTCTTAGATCTTCAATGTTCACCTGACTCTTGATAGATCGCTTTTCGCCTAAAGGTGCTCTATCTTACATTAATGTATGAAATATGTCAAGATTTATTACATTACTTGCGATAAAACAGTAAGATTTTGTTCATATATGCCGAGTGACACTAACGAGTAAAAAGGCGAGTCGGTAATTTTCGACGAAATTGTTTGTGCAGCTCATTTCTTGTTGATTGCATTGATATTTCTAGCTAACATTCAATCCAAACTTTCAGAAAGTTTCAGTTTGTTGTCAAAAGTATACCTAAAAAACAATTTCGTTCTTTTTACAGGAACCTTTAAACTCTACATCTTTCAACTAGTATCTACTAATACTACAATTTAACAAAATCTTTGTAGCTATCAGTATTCAAATTCAAACATATTTTTGTATACTATATATAATCCAATTAAGTAATTTGTATATTTAACCAGTATTATATATTTGTTTTGGGGAAATTTGCGTCGCCCAGAATGCTGACAAAATGCAATGTTAAAACTGGCCAGTAACAGCGCCCACTGGTTTTATCTACACCAGACTACTCGCATGATGGCACACTCTTAATGTGAATTTTCACCCGATCCCCGCCATCAATTTCGTATAAGTTGACAAGGCTATGATAACATATTACTCATCTGAAGTAAACATATTATTATATTAGTCTTTCACTTGTTTTATCATCATCATTGAAGCGTGTTCGCACGTGTACCCTTCGGAACCCCAGAATTATAGAAAATGGTTGATACAAAGTTTTTCATTTCTTTTGGTTAGAGACCAGAGTTTTAACCGTTCAGGATTTACTCGCTGACCATCACTAAAGGTGCTCTATTATAGTGAGACGAGTGACTTATCGGTTTTGTCGAATGAAAATCATATGAAAATGAATGAATATAATTCAAACAGGTCTCTTGAAGACATTTGTTCAACACTGTTCTTTGACCAGCTGTCTACACGTCTCTCTACTTAAGAAATATAAAAATAAAATATCATAGCGAAGTAATTTTTGAATTTGAATTTGCAATCCGCCACCGATCAGGGCACAAAGAAAGACTTCTATCCCTCAGCCAGGCCACGGAGGAATTCCCCACAGCGGAGCTATACGACGGAAAGAAATACATTTAAATATATTTATTTATTTTATTCATTTACTTTATTCATGTACACAATAAAAATGCAAATTATTATACATAAGAGGAAACGACAGTACAAGGGAGCTGCTTATTTCTAAAGAAATTTCTTCTAGCAGACCCAAGAGAGGAAATAACAAGAAAAGGGTAATTAGCGTGTACAAAAAAAAAGAAAGGAAAAGTGAAGACTATACCTAATTACCTAGGTACAAATCATTGTAATATAACCACACTTAATTGAATACACAAATACCATAACAAATAATACATACTTAATAAACTTACGTATAAAATACATACATAATATATATATAGATAGTTTTCGAGTCTCGTATATCAGCGTATATATTTTAGTGTAGCAATCGTTACAACTTGCCATTTCGCCTCGCCAGTCACAAGCGCAGATTCGCGGCGAAATTCGCCGTGTCTAATTCCTCCGTGGTTACGTTAGTCGCGTTTAATAACATAACCTAAATAATTAATTAGAGATGACACTTAAATTAATCGCCTTAAGTCGTAGCGGCCCTTAACACGTCACAGTCATAACCACGCGATTAGATTATATCAGTTAGAGTGGATGTGATGAGATTACGAGGAAGCGGTTACCGATTTCATTCATTAAGTTTAGTCGGCAGCTCAGTGGAATTCAATTAGCCAGCCCTCATTCTGGAATGTATTCAGCCGTTGTTGGAACATTTAAGGGCTCGTCAGGTGTTGTCGGTTTATGCGGTTCGTGGTCTTTTTGTGGTGCTGGTTTTGTTAGTTAATGCTTGTTTATTTTCTGCTGTGGTTCAGCGCTCTAGGCTCATGTTCTTCATCGGAGTTTTTCAGTTGAAACCTCAACTAACGCTTCTTAGACCTGGTACCTACTGGGTATTTCATTGAAGCTTCTAAGATCGGACCTCTGAAACTCCTTTTACAGGAAACCAGACCAACAGCATAATTATAGAGCCCAATTGTAAATTATTTTTAAGCCGCCTGAAGGTACCTTTTTTTTTTTTTGTTAACGGAGGGGAAATGCATTTACGCACAAAGTGTGGGACTCCCAGGCAGTGTCTCTCACGACGCCCTCCAGCCATGGCCTTTCGGCTCCCTCATTTGGCCTTTCGCCCTCCCCCCCCCCCCCCCCCAAATCGGGCAGTGGCCCATAAATGGACCACGCCCGTCCCCCAGACCCACATCCATTCGCCGTCTCAACATAGACGTCGGTGGAGTGGGCTGTTAGCAGAAATTGGCCGACAGTCAACAAGACTCCGACTACCAGGGAGTTATTAACTGTCACCCAGGGTGCACCGTCCCGAATCCCTTGTCAGCCCGCCCTCTCATCGGATCCTTGGGATCAAGTGAGAATGCAAAGCTTTCAAAGGACCGGGCACTCGAGGAGGTTCTCTGCCCTGCACACCGCGCCTGAAGGTACCTAACACAACCTTAACTGTTACCGTTCTTGAGATATTGCATCTGGAATTCGTGATTTCCATAGTATTCTCGGAAACTTTCACAAAATTAAAATATTGGAAAAACTGAAAAATTTCCTGTGGCACATCCTCCAAGCCCCAAAACTTGATGAGAACCATAATAAAGGGTACCACAGGATAGTTTTAACGCAATACCTAATAACCAAAAGATTTCTAAACGGTTGGAAATGCGCACGTTATGCTCCTGGTGTCCATGGGCTATGGTGACCACTTACCACCAGGCGGGCCGTATGCCTTTTTGCCTACCTCATTGTTTAAAAAAACCTTATTATTTGTCGTGATTGATTGTATTGAAAATGTATCCTTGTAGTGCAAGAGTTTTGTATTGTATTGTAAATACTTGCAAAATCTTATCTCTCACACCACCTAAGTAAGTAAATTTGTATCTCTAGGCTGTGCCAGGCCAGGCGAGAATGCAAATGAGGCTACGCGGGCCAACGCAACAATAAAACGAGCTTTTAAAAGCACCCCATTCATTCACACATTAATAAAGGAAATCTGCTTGGCAACGGACCGTGAATATATGCTTGGAAAAGTTTCAGGAGCGGCAATTTATGAATATAATCTGCTCATAAAAAAAAAACGAAAATATGTATCTTTTTCATGCGCACGTGTCTTTAAGATAAAGTGTGCGAATTATCATGTACCCTTACTCACACTACGTAACATTTTTTTACGGTCAACCCAGAGTCTGACACAATGACTGCCATCGTAAAATCAGAATTAAATGTCATTATTGTGGAGTACAGGTTTACAAGTTAGAAAGCAGCCGCTAAGGTGGAGCCGCGGGTATATTAATACATAGTCAGTAATTTCATAAATTCTTTTCTCAGTAAGTCAATTATTTATGTAATTCTTATGAGAAATAAAGTTATTTAAACCTAATTGTTTCGTCCGTTCGTCACATAGTGAGTACAGAACCTATAATGTTGCTTGTGTATATTAAGAAATACAATTAAACTGTGTATAATGCCGAGCTAGTCTTTTAACAATACTCGACGTTATACGTACAAAACCCTAAGGTTTCCTCCTATTCCTACTAACACCCTTGTGGATGTGGAAAATGTATAATGTGTAAGTGGATATGTGTGTATGTATGTATATCCTAACCCTAGCCCTAACCATACGGTGTAGTAGATAAATATATAGATAGTGCAGGATATCTGTAACCATGCGACCTACGGTTACAGACGGATAGGGGGTAGGGAAAGGGTGTTGTGTACGTAGTGCAATGTACACAGAAAATGAGTTCCCACTGCCGATCCCGCAGGCTCACGGGACCGATCAGGATGACGGCTTAAGGTAGTCTTGGCCGCAGTGGGGGGATGCTGTAACTGGAGATGTCCACCTCACTACTGAATCCGTACGTTCAGAGCAAGGGGAGGCTCAGGAAGGGATGAGAGCCTCCAATGGTCTCAAGTGATGAATGGCGCCACCAGCGGTACTGGGGGCTGGTACAGAGGTTACTCTGGTGTACTGTCACACCACCTCCGGAGTGTACTGGAGAACCCACTGCCGATCCTGCAGGCTCACAGGACCGATCAGAGTGACGGCTTAGGGTGTCTTGGCCGCAGTGGGGTACGATGAGGAGAGAAAATAACAACTCCAATCGCAAATGAACACTAACTTTATTACAAAAAATATTACTATATATACAAAATTAAGAGATTATACACATTGATTGTCTGGTACTGGTGTGCCGTCGGTGTAACTGCCGATGCAGCATGCAATTCGCTCGCATCTGAAGTAGGTTGCAGTGATGTAGATTTGGTGCCGATGCAACTTGTACTTTAACCGCATCTAAGTGTGTCGCAGATGTCATGGTTTTCTGTTCACGTGTGAACAAACTGGTTAAAGTCACGGGTGAAAGTTTGTTTAATGTAATTGTAAAACTAATCACAATCATATTATTATATCGATATTGGGTCGTCACCTAAATAAAGTGTAAACTTGAGATATATCAACTAACACCACTAAACAGGTAAACATCTACAAGTTGAGGCAATATCGCGCCAATTACACATCCCGCCGCCATTTCCAATATCCTGGTACAATCAAGATGGCGCGCTTCCGGCGCCCAAGTTATGTGCGGCCAGAGATAAGGGTTATCTGTGTGCGCGCCAAAATGGTTCATCACATGTGGTCATTCATATTTGTAATATAGCTATTTGTAAATTCAAATTGATGAATTTAATTCAAATTTATCAATGTAGGAAAGGAATACTGGGTTGAAATTCTCCTATTTGGGGCTAAATTTAAAGGCATTTACTTTTATATCTTTTTTTTGCACGAAGGTCATATCCACAGCTGGACGTGTTGTTTAAGGCTTCTGACTTATGAATAGTTTCATATCTACATCTGCACTAATATTATAAAGAGAAAAGATTTGTATGTATGTAACGAAGTAACTCAAAAAGTATTGGACCGATTTCAAAAATTCTTTCACCACAAGAAAGCTACATTATTGCAGATTAATATAGGCATTTTTAAAAAGGGTGACTCACGCAAAATCGGCGGGTCGAATAATTTTTGATATTCAAAGATTTTCGTTCGATATAGAACGTTCTTTATTTTAAACCTGTCCAGGTGAATATTTTAAAAGACGTCAAAATTAGCTTTTTTCTATATTCGGATATTTAGTGGAGGATTTCATTATAGAACAATGAAATAATAATGTCGTTTTGGAATTTAGGCTCCAAAAGACCCACGACTTGAAACGAAACAGGGATAACGCTAGAATTATGTTGATTTACTACTTTTCAAATTAAATTGACTGAAAATAGGAAAGCTGTTAATATATATCGGATATTAACAGGTTCGTTGATGGGAATTGGCTGATTTCCAATTGTATTGTATATTTTTCGATTGATTTTGAAGGTTGGTATTGGTTTGCATGTTATTAATGAGGCCACTAGGTCAGTGGTGAGTTTCATATTCGGGATTCCATTTTAGTGGTTTAAGTGGTTAACACTTATATATAGGCAACTCTTTAATCAGTTGAACAATGGTAATGTTAAACCTAAATTTGGCTAGAGTTAAAGTAGTGTTTTAAAATCATCATCCATCTAACGACCTATTTTACACTTTCGTTGATACTCAACGAGACAGAAGTTTCATTAATAATATGTAAGGTTAAAGTCCAGTAAAAGTCTTGAAAATGTACTTTAACTTATCTACCTATATACATACACACATAAAGTCTACTAGCTTTCGGCCGGTTCTTCGTCCCAAATAAAAACATCGTAATACCTATTTATAAGTATAGTGATATAAAAGCATCTTCTTAGTATAATAGATTTAAAAAATCCCTCTCTAAGGGATATTTTTTACTTAGGTTCTAAGAATTTGCTATTTGAAATGATAGCAGTGTAGGGGGTTTTCGTCAATAAATAGTTAATTTTCGAATATTATAAACGTATTTTATTTCTTTATAAATTACAATAGTTGAGGAGTACGTATCACGCGTAAATTCGAATAGGAAAGAATGAATTTTCTAGATGATTGGATGGAGGGGCGTAACCAGCACTGGGCTGACCGCAGGCGCCGAGCATGCATTTGACGTCTGAGTTATTGTTTACTCTTCGCCGATAGGTGGCGCTAACATGCCCCCGGCGTCGGAATGCTCGGCTTCCAAAATATTCGCATCGTTGATAACTCTTGAGTGGGGCGGATCGTGTGTGTAAATTGTATGTTATATATAGAAAACTACCAGCTCTTTCTAAAATAAATTCAAATACTTAGTATGCGTGGGCGTGAAGGGGCTGAAGTGGCACCGCTGTTCCCGGCAGATCACCCGAAACCATTTTTCAGGAGATCTTATAAATGGCCTTACGCGCCGCCAAACTTGATGGGTATACCTTTACAGTTTTTCTGTTCCACATCGATTAGTTAAGTGAAATACACTAAAAAATTCACGCCGACACCTAAATTCTAAAATAGCGATTACAAAGCAGAAATTGGGTCAAGCATCTTTTGTTTTACACAAGTTTTTTTCTCGTAACATAGTTCATGTTGTATTTCGCATCTAATATTCTCAATTGTGTACTCAACTACTTTATTTTTGAACCAATTTTAAGTTAAATATATTTTTTTAATAGAAATATATATATACATTTTATCGCTAACGCTAATTATTTACCACATTATTTTTATGTTTTCAAATGAAAACACAAAGATAAAATACGGAAATTGCGAAAAGTGAAGAATTTCAAGTAGTCTGAGAAAATATGTAAAAGAGTGGCGGTGTCATTTAAAAATTTTCTTCTTTATCAATAAGCATTGGTCCACTGGTGGTTATCCCGTCCAACAATAAATATTCGTATGTTTGTTTGTCGGGACAGATGTCCCCTGGAATTGCTGATAAAAGCCCATAAATACTGTTTGCTGACGGGAGGGCCCTCCCGAGCATTGTTTTAGAGCAGTCCTTTTTCCGCAGTTGGATTATGCGTCGGAATTTCAGAGGCTTGAATGAATGGGTATATTTTACTTGAGTTATGGTGTGTTGAAGAGCTGATATAGTGGGTGTGTTCTATATTATATTCCTTTGTGTTTGTGTTAAAATGGAATTAGCTTCATGTTCCCCAATTACATTTTTAGTTGTAGGTACGTTTCAAGGTCCAGGCTACTCTTTAATCATGATTTTTTTTTGTGTGTGATTGTTGATCATGTCTTAATAAACGATAGTCGATAAGGTCGATGCTCTAGACACGATCGTGCGTGTCTAGAGCATCGACCTTAATCCGTTTATTGGGATATAGACGAGGTATACCATGACCAGAGATATCATTCAACATAAAATTAACTGTCCAAAATAATTCATCAGTCATTCACCTTGGAAAACTTTAATTGACTATCCAATTAGTCTAATTTAAACCAATTTTTACTTTCAGGTCAAGTTCATCTCATCTAATTCTAGCTTTTATGCAAATTAACAACTGTTTGTAATTTTAAAATACTGGATACTATGTTACAGCTTCGTTATAGCTTAAATATTATTAGCAGCTCTTAGAGATAGCTTTACAAGGAACAAACCATTCCCTTTAATTTTTTGTACTAACCCGGATTTGCTGGTAGACAAAATTAAAAAAAAGGGCTTTCTGATGGTAATAAGTAGACAGCTGTGTATATAACAAAAACATTAAAAATGTCTTTATATTTTTTGTTCTTGCTGCTCATTCAAACGCTGGCCAGATATTTACTACACTCAAACTTTTACATAGAAATGTACCTACCTACTAAATACCAATCAAACTTATTACGCCGCAAAATCTGTTTTTTCATATTATGGTTGATCTATACAGAATTTGTTTAGCATTAAGTCCGCTATTTGTGTAATTGTATGTTTTTTATTGGGGTATAATATAATGCCTAAATAAATATTTTATTGAGCGAACATACTTATGATGGACGACACTGGTAAATTTAATGCCATAAATAATTACCTGCTTCAAGAATTTCAAAGTTCTCCTCCGAAGCGGATACTGAGTCTAATTTATTTATAAAAAGTTAGCAACTTCAAGCGTCTGCAGTCTGAAAATTTCTTTGAGATATGTGTTACTCACGAGTTTTATACATACGAGTACTTAGGTTTAATTTAAACCCGTGCAAAGTCGCGGCTGGTCTCTAGTAATAAAAAATCTAAAGCTTACAACACTCATATGAGAATAAATAATATGTTTTCAAATACAACATTTTTCTGACTCAATACACCTTTTCAATATATTTTCTTACGATACGAAATTACGTTATGTTACTTAAATAAAAAAAACCTTTTTATGACTCATTATATTAAACTATTTTAATATGGTTTTTATCGCGTTTTTTTTACTTATTTAAACCTGACTTTTCAAACACATTGCAGCGTTCATGGTCGCATGTAGACAACGTTTTATTTTAAACAAAATGTTAGGTGTAAAAATAAGTAATACATGCGAGACAAATCGTATTAAAAATATTTTAATACAAACGTATCAAAAGTCAAAGCATAAATCATTTTGTATGACTCAATTTTCCTCCTGACTCAATGAACCCATACAATAAACTTACCGTTTCAATATCTCATCTCAAGATACGAAATTGTGTGATTATAGGGGTTCAATACTACAAATCCATTTATGTCGACTACAAATGGACATAAATAGCATTCAATAGCTTCAGTTGTCCGATCCGGGGAAAAGTTGTGTGTTCGTCTGAAGCCGGAAATTCCAGCCCACACACGCTGAGATCGTATGAGTTGAGACAACGTGGTATTTTTTTTTACTGTACATATAAAGTGTCTGTTATCGGTGTCTACACGTATAAAGACTGATATAGTAGAAGGATCCAGTAGAATTTGTCTTTATACGCGTATTCACTCAATACTCATGCACACAAACAATTTCTCTACTACTTAGTCATAAACTCTTTATTTTATACAGACAATTTAATCTGGATTCTACTACAAAGTTTTATAGTAAAGATAATGAGAATGTTTCTGTACTTCGGAAGGCACGCCAATTGCGTTATTGCCTCCCCTGATCCATCCTCGTGTTACCATGGAAGACTTTGTTTCTCTCGAAACTCTTCAGCTACAAGCTACAAATAAACGTAAATCATGTGGCGACACCATCGCACAGTAAATAACTACAACTCCTACGCAACAGATGGCGCTAAAGAGAAAGAACAGAAATTCCCATACAAGAAGCCTAATTAGAATGGAGGACTGAAACGCGATATCAGAGTTTCTGATAATTGGAGCATATATACAACCTCCGACAGAACATCGTCGGAGCCGCGGTTCCCCAGGCATAACACCTCGCCTGGCGGGGGAAGTAATTCCCTTTGCGGCGGTCGAGCATAACACCATCGCTCCCGCCGTGCTCCAAAAATCAAAGCACAAACTTTGTTTAGAAAAACATTCTTAGCCTTGTATTATTGAAAATATTGAATGTTCTTGTTTTTCAAAGTACGGCACAGCTGCAGACGGATTTATTTTATTTTCTGATTTTATGCAAATCCTAGTCTAGATAGCTAGGAACCGCTATTCTTGGAACCTGCTTTATCCAAGTGTTCAACAAAGTGAATGTAAATATTGTTTCATTGTGATAACCTACAAGTACTACAATGGAATCCTATTGCCTAAGAAAATAAAAAGTTCTCCTGTTTTATAATATAAATACTTATAAATTACGAGAAGAAATAATATTCAGAACATCTAAATATTAATTCTTCTTTTTTGGCTAAATAAAAAACCATTTTTAAGAAAGTGGCCGAGTAACCATTAAAGTTGACGCGTTTGAGTTTCAGTTTATTTTGGTACCTATGGCGATAAAGCATGTGTATAAAATATATGTACTGTATTCTGTAGCACTAGTGTATTTTCCACATGAGAAAGTGAATGAGGGAGTTAATAATGAAATTATCAATTGCCTTCTACCGGTAGAACTCACTTCTCTATGTATTTGCTAAAATGTTTCGGATAACCTAGTTTATGAAACATAATGAAAACCATGTACATGAAATTACACGTAGATGAAATTGACGGGTACAGAATAGGACTGTAAAATTAACAATTCAATTAAAAAAATACAAATTTATTCGTAAAAAACAAAGTTAATAAAATTTATCCTGCTGCAATTCTAAGAGCTTCATATTTGTCCGTCCATCCCAGAGCTTCGCTAACGAAGTTTGTTCGTGTCCAAGCCCGGAAATAAAGCTTTCCAAAGCCCCCCCAGACTACCCCTCCTACTCCGCTCATATGTACAGTCTAATAAATAATCCGGAGGCTTCGATGCATTAGGCAGATTTGAGTGAATTAATGTAGAGCTGTCAGTTTCATGAATTGTTATTTGTTATTTATTTATTTATTTAAAACTTTTGGGTTTCAAGAAGTCGCTATCAGTAGACAGTGATCTAAGGTACAAATCGCCTCACTCAGAATCGTAAATAAATACTTATGCAAATTCATCCCTCTACGTATATTTTTTATTTTAGTTATAAAATTTGCTTTAATGGTCATTAACCTCTCTGAGCGCTATTGTAAGATTACATAAGTATATTATATAGTATTCTGAAGGAATTACTTGTTAGTATTTTTGGAACAATTTTACTTAATAGGTACATGTGATCAGCCGTTAGTAATTACGCTGTTAATATTTACGATAATACATAGAATAATAATAACGATCAAATTACATTTACTTATAAATTAGGTTGCTTCATGAACATGAACCCGGACAAAATTTTCCGAAGTTTACCGAAATTTCTCCAAGTCGAGTGGAACTCGTAACGCAAGTTAACTCGCATAATTGTAAATACTTGGCGCCTTAAACTTTAGATGAATTCTTCAGAAGTAATGGGAATATTAAGTCTGTTGCACACTCACGTGTACAATAGAATACAAAATATCTTTATTGCCTACATACAGTAAGTTATATTGTATTGTACAGTAACTAATAATTTAACAATTACAAAAACTTAAACATAATATGAGCAAAGGCTTATTATAGTTCCGGATACGCTGCTCCAAATAGGTTCACTCGCTTGCTAGTCAAATGGGGCTTTTGGACACTTCTGCCTCTGCGAATGCCAAATACATTCAGGGCTTTTGACGAGTTTACTTTTAAAAAGAAGACTGTTTTCAAAATGTCCTGTCACGACTCCTGTTAATCTTTGTCTGTTTCCTGCTGTATTAGCATATCTTTTTATGCAACAAGATGCGGCCAGCACCAATTATTGCTTTCGAGTGTACGAGTACTATGATATTTAGTATACAACCAGATTTTTGAACAATATTATTTACTACAGCCAACCATTGTACATACTCAGATTATTTCACATTTCTGATCACCGTGTGCTACAAGGTTTCAGGGCGGATCCAGTGCTGGCAATTCAGTTGCATTCATGGATACGAAATTTACCCACACACACTTAAACAACTTCGTGTACATGAGGTTTGATAGTTGTACCATGTTTTACAATTGAAGTGATGTGAAATTATAAAAAGTTGAGTTTTATAAGGAGATTATGATTAAATAAAGGAATCATAAAAGAAATGTCCAAAGCTCTTCTGGCACTTGGGGGCCAACACTGAATATAAGGTTTTTTGGTACTTTTTCCTTGCAATGGCCGTTAGGAAGTACCGTAGATTGCGGCTTTTAGATAATAATATATTTGGACAATTTGAAAGTGCTGTAAAGAAGCCAATTCGAATATATTAATGAATTGAGTTGAGAAGGTCTTATTATTTTTCGATCCCTGTATTATTTTACAAACATGAATTGAATTCAGTAGATAAAAATACATAATATTCTATTAAATGAGGGTAATACTATAATTCTTGATTATGTTTGTGGAACGATAACTACGTTGTGAATATTAGCTTTTGCCATTCATTCTGACTAATTTTATATCTCTATATATCCTCTAATCTAGCAAGCCGCCTCTACATAGACAAATTCGCTACTGGATTGCCAGCACTGGATCCATGTAAACGAGCCCTTACTCGGAAGGCCGCTCGTGTTAATTATTCACATGCTGCCCCGCGATCGAGATAGTTTGCCGGTTGCCAACTTTGCAGCGATGCCGGACGCGTTTCAATTTTAGATATACTCGTCAGTTTAAACAAAAAGTGAATTAAAATGTTGGGCTTCTGTCGTGTCAGCACTTTCGATGCGTTAATTACCCACAAGTTGAACGGTTGTGGACATTAGATACCAATGTTTGAATGCGAAAGTAACTTATATAATTCTAGACTACCTATTGATCTTTAGTTGCGAAAACGCTGGCAATAACTTTTAGTGTATATCTGACAAATTAAATTAATTGAAAATCTATCTATATACAAAGTTATTTTAAAATCGAATCGGATAGATGTTTGATGTCACCACGCCCTATCTAAACATTTTTGGGCCTGCAACAAAATGAACGGATTAGAATCCTGGCCATATTGGACACTGGAATATATTCCTTTTAACCGTGGCTTAAATGGCATACTAGAGTGCAAAGCGAATAACGCCTATGGAAGTAGAAGTAGCTAGTATTCATAATATTCTCCCTCTCCATATCTCGTTAAATATTGTCCTTAAAGTAATAGTAGTCAAATAAACAAATTCAAAAAATAATGGACCTATGTTGTGTAGCTCTGTTTATTTGTCCAATAAAAGAAATCCTTGGGTAAATCTAGGTTAACTTGAATCCCCAAGGCGTATCAAGTGCAGACTGTAACACGTTGTTATTTCTGTGCAGCGGTTGCGGAGTCCGCGGAGCTCTCGAGCCGGGACGCGCTCACGGAACCCTCGCCTACTAAACTACCAAGTACGTCTCCCACTTAAATATAGCCGCCACAGTAAGATCTCACCGAAATATAAACACAACAGCATTTCTACGTACAGGAATGTCATAAATTAGAACAATAAATTGGATTTCTTAAAACGATTGCTGTGATTTTTCTGGATTTATTTCATTCATTCGCCATTAAGTAATCAACAAACGCACGTTGGCGGCTTCAACCCGAAGTTTTCCGACATTTTGACAGCTTGATGAAGTTTCTGATATTGAAATTGGAACGCGGACAGAACTTAGGACAAGCTCTTAATGAGTTGTGATCAAAACGGTGTCATATTCCGACTGCCAAATTTAAAAGCGAGAACATCATAAATATCTTCAAAGGTAGTTTAGTGAGATCTTATTTTGGTGATACTTTATGCTTACGTCACTCCGCACACTTGGTATTTGTTGATCATTCCGATCTGATCAGTTCACTGGATAATTCAGAATGTTTTACTGAAAACGTTTAAAAAAATAATGGGCTTATATAGCTATCTATAGCTATGGCGTACCTGGACATTAAAATTAAAGACCTTTGGGAATAATGGAACGTGTGGACGATCGGAAAATGGAACATTACCTAAATTTGGCATTTTTCCAATTCACAATACCCTGCCACAATGTAGATCCTTATCACAGGTGCCCGCCATTTTTGTCGAATGTATTTACAATTCACAAACACGGAATGTGGTAGAGCACATACGTACAGCTACGGGTGCATGCAATGATGCATAGTCACATTAAATAACCTGGGTGGGTATTTGAATGCTACCTACCTTGCTTTATTGCCTCCCTGGGTGTAGATAAATTTTCAAGGGTCTGAAGTTAGCGTAGTAAATCTAAATTTTTCCATATCGAGTTCTATTTAGTTTGCTCTGTAGCTAACTAATACTAAAACAAATAGACATACCTGAGGATTTTTTTTTGTTGAAACATGGTAATCACTGAAATTATTTTTGGAGATTATAGGATTTGAGAACTTTTTTTTAAATTTAAATAGCCTTTTTCTCGAAGAAGATTAATTAATATCTATACATCATAGAAGAGTAAAGCCTATACCAAAAAGATACATCGTATAATATAAACTGCATAAATCTGCCGTAGATAATTAAGTTTTTAATCGACCTTGCGGTACAGCGACGCTGGGAAACTTTGAATGGGCCTCTAGTAAGCTCGGAAACGAAAGACCTAAGTACGCGGTAACTTGACCTCATATGCTACCTGCCATTATCCCCAGAAATACGAGAGTAATTATGTGAGGTTATTTAGAGAGGGCAAAACAGTAGAAATGCGAAACAAATCATTATTTTATACGACTAGATTTTGTTAAAGCTGTGTGGATTTCAGCTAACGTAGAGCACTTACTAAATAAAAGAATAGTAGAAGTAAGCCGATGACTAGCAACTGTGGTAGCGCAAGTCAATTTCGAACACAACAAAAACAAAAATAAATGTGTCGCTATCATTGAAAATTAAAATTTGACGACTATGCACAAACAAATTTGGGGCCAATCAGTGATAAAGGAATACACGAAAATAAAGTAAAAAAAAATTATATATCTATCTATACTATAAACGGGTGCATTTTAGCTTACGTATTATTTACACATGAACAGCTAAAGACAAGTCTAACATCGTTTAGACACACTTCAGACATATGAAGATGAGTCTCAGTCGAGCTTCAAGCATCTTCCCTTTACCCACCCGAGCGTGAATATCCGTTGCTTTAGAATTTGCCAGAGTAGAAAATGTAGATAGCACAGAAGAGAGCATTTATCGAGAAGCTACTTAGTCGCATCGACAAAAAAATGTCACTTCTGTCACGGGTCAGTTTTTTTATCTAGGTATTAAGGTTTACTAACATTTGTTTACATTGTTACTTAATTCTAAAATTTTGCATACAGGTATATTCTTAATGAAACAAACACTTAAAGGTAAACACGACTTGCGTAAAAAAAATCTAAGTTAACCAATAACAAATTAAATAGACGTATTCCTATCAGTTCTTACATTTTTCGTTGTTAAATATTCATAAACAGTACTCCGTACCTTGCCCACTGAGTCAGCATGAATATCTATAACATTGCTCAGTTCGTTAATCAGTCTATTGAGTCTTGGTACTGATGAATTTGCTCCAAATTTAGTTCTACGAAAACAGGTACTAAGAGGATCGATACTTTATGGGGATATCTGAATGGAACTCTAAATTTAAATTTACCTAAAAGTCGTGGACAATCCAATGAAATAAAAAAAAATTTCCTTGCAAACCTGAGATCATTTTGAATTCTGTGATTAGTTAGAGACTCTACTTTGCAATGCGATAGACGTTTACTGTACGACGGTAATGCGTGTTTAGATATGCCACTAGAATGAGCCAGATGCCACACAAATCTCTTCTGGACGCGTTCCATTCGTAAGGCGTTAGTGGAAAAATGAGGTCTCCAAACAACGCTTCCATACTTCATTATGCTACGCCCTAAATTGTTGTACAGGAGTTTTTTTTGTACAGACATTTCGAAAATCTTTAGCATTCCGAATAACAAAACCAAGGACCTTAGACTATCGTAATGGGAATGAATGTTAATTTTTTATCAAATACTATACCTAAATATTTATTTCATCTACTTCTTTAAATTTTTCATTGTTAATCAGATAATTAGTTTTATGAATTTTCGCTCGATTATCTCAATGTCTACGGGAGTGATTTTATTTTAGACTGCTTCGCTAGTTCGTAATTTAAAGACGCTAAAAAGAAATACTTTTGTCACTTGTGTTATTCCACATCATCATCTGCTATCTATAACCCGCTGCTGGTCATAAGCCTCCCTCTGCCACTGCCAACCTTCTCTATCTGAAACCGTCACAATCCAGTTGTTGGCAGCTATTCCTGATAT
Source organism: Euzophera pinguis (assembly GCA_947363495.1). NCBI lineage: Eukaryota > Metazoa > Arthropoda > Insecta > Lepidoptera > Pyralidae > Euzophera > Euzophera pinguis. Next base: position 14,219,392 of record OX376166.1, read on the forward strand.
CGTCGACTTCCAGTCTGTTTCTTTCTTGATGCAATTAAGAGTATTTGTTTTGTATTGTATCCAGCTATTCAAAAGCTGTTGTTCCAAATAATATTAATGACAATTTGGGTTACCCTTCTCTTTCATTTTCAATTTGTGGCCAGTGTCTGTCGTTGAAAGAAAGTTCTTTGCGTCGCTCGGTGCATTTCACATGTCAAAGAAAGTACATTGGACCAAAGATAAGATGTTGTATGCAGTGGACCAAGACTTTTCGTGCAAAGCAACTCATCAGAACACTACATAATATTGATTTTGGCACAGAATTACTAATAGTCTTTTGGTGAAATTTCATTCATTAAATATTTTATTTTGTTCATAAAATGTGTAGGCTAGAATCTGTTTGGATATAGGTAGTGTTTCCAAATTTAATTCAAAGTTATGAAAACATTTAGTATTATTCACAAAATTTTCCGCGAAAACTCCAATTCCCCACATAGAAGTGATTATTCAGTACAAGAATAAAAACATAGTACCAGAGCTTTTCGATACGAGTATAGATTCCGGCTGCCATCTGGTGGTTACATAGTTTTCTGAAATATTCTGTTAAGCAATAAAATGGCCAAATAAAATGTAGTTTAATTATACTTCAAAGGTTTTATCGCAATAGCTTAAATCCTCCACATATTAACGCCCTCACGCTCCAACATTTGATTCGCTTATCTCCACACACCACGCTCTGGTCGCGATTTATTTTAATTCTACAGAGTAAATAAAAACGTTATGATACGTAGCGAGGTCATAAAGCAGTTTTCCTGTGGATATAAACCCACAAAACAAACACAGTTGACTAAAAACAAAAGAAGTTGCGTTGAAATTAAGGTAAGTGAAAGTCACAAAGACAAATGTTTGTATATTACACAATCTCTCATTGTGATCACAGATTTTACTGTATTTTTGTTGCCTTAGCCTCAGATGTAGGTCGATTTTTGCTGATTAAAACTAGGACTAGTAAAAATAAGTAGAAGGGGTAAAAGCTATCGTAAAGCTTAACATTAACGACATCCAGTATTGCCAGTTTTAAAAGGCTGTGGCCGTTCTACAGATCTTAATCAGAAAGCAGGTGTTCTCTTATTTTCATTAATTATTGACTAACATTATAATTTATTCATACAAAGGAACTAAAATTAACTTATAAAATTAAAATAATAATTTAAATTTAAAAAATTACGTGTCAACATAGTCATATTATAATAAATTTATATTAAACATTAAATGTACGTCATGTTGTTAATGCGTAGCTATCATTGAAAATTAAAATTCAACGACTATGTACATACAAATCCGGGGCCAGTCAGTGATAAAGGAATACACGAAAACAAAGAAAAAAAATTTAAATGAAAAAAGTTTTTATCTATATATATAAATAAACGGGTGCATCTTAACTTACCTATTATTTACACATGAACAACTAAAGACTACTACTAACATCGTTTAGATACACTTCATACATATGATTTATAATATAATAAATTATATTAAAGATTTCTTATGTTTTCGCGATTGTTATTCATTAAATTAAAGTTAACATTTGTCTTTGATGTCATAAGATTACAAACTACCGCCTGAAATTTTTATTGGGAACTATTCCGATTAACTGCGACCATGAACGCTGTAAAGTGTTTGAAACGTCAGGTGTAAATAAATAAGTAATAAACGCGATAAAACCGTATTAAAATAGTTTAATTTAATAAATTATATTAAACACTAAATGTACGTTATACATTTCTACAAGCCGCCCCTTACCGTCTCCGGTTCATTAATTATGTATTCTCTAAAGTAAACACGGAATATTTTTCAATGAGTTTGTGAATTTTAAGAGGAATATCGACAGACATTCGTCATCATTCTACCATCGATAGATCACGTTGATTGACGTCACGACACCAGCCGATGTTATGGCGGAACGTAATTAATCTTACTAAAAAATAAAATAGCTACTTGAAAATATTTGGTAATTTTGGAAAACATATAGTCTTTCCTTGTGATACTTTTGCATAGACGTCGGCTGTACCCAGACGCAACAATATGTTATATATGTAGTTTCCAAATCAATAATAACTTGAAATTTGTTAAGTATTTATTTATTGGAACATCATTATAAACTATATAATAAAGTATTAGCAGTTTTCTATTATTTAATACTTACAAGCTTACTACTTTGAAACAAAAAACTAGTCAATTACTTAGTGATTCGTATTGGATTATTTTTCATTTTTTCCAAATCAGAAATGATCAAGATCAAAATATGTTCTAATGGTCCAAGGAACTTAGAAGTAGTTAGTTCAAGAAAGCCTGGTGAAGTAAACTCATCCTGAATGGATTTCACAAACTTGTAATGAGTTGTGAAAGCCTGCTCTGCCTGTTTACTTTCTACTATCATAGAGCGATAGACGTTTTGTTTTTTATCTTACTCTTTGCCTTGTTGGAGAACTTTGCCAACTTTATTTAAAAAGTATATCCTTTGAGTAATAAAAAGTATTGAGCAATCTTGAAGGATCGAGATGTGAGATACTATTAGATAAGATTGAAAAAAGTTTATTTTTTATTGTTACAAAATTAAATTGAGGATATAGTTAGGGGGAATCAGAACAACAAGGAAATATTGGAAATAAGTGAATAGTCAACGTAAAATAATCTAATGATGTAATTTTTTCCTACGAAGTGATTTATGAACATTTCAAAAGAACTTCCTTAGCCCATCTAAGTAATTTTATTTAATAACTATATCGCAGGTCTAGCTAAAACTTATTGATATATCTTCAGTCACAAGATAAAAAAGATGAACCCATTCATAATGCCTGTTGCCCAAAAGTATTGAATAATAAAAAAGAATGTCTTGTTTTATACATTTTAGAGCGTGATTTCGCAGTAGTCGGGTTTTAGTTTTTGAACTTATTTTTATAAAGTAATAAACCCCAAAACTAATGGGGTCATTATGATATATTCTTTTGTCCACTGCTCATATAGAAAACCGCTTAAAATTTGAATAAACTATACAGCCAAATGACCAGCAAAACCAAGACTGATGACTGAGAAGATTGGTTCTGCTTAATTTGAAGACAAATATTTCTAATTCTCGAATGAAAGCAAGTAAAACCACCAGCAAAAGCTGCTAACTATATATATTTTTGAGACGTGCCAATTAAGGCCTTAGATTTGATACCTCAACCCATAGTAACACTTATTTTTTGCCATGACTCTTTGTTCTCTAGAGGGCGCTGTTTTAAATTGACCATGACGTCACATAGTCTAACTTAGCTTTCCAACAATAATCCATTTGTTTGATTATCACTGTAGTTTAGAATAAATTTTGCGAACAGACGAACGTATTTGATTTGTATGAAAAGTATTCTCGAATATCAGATTTAAACAAGCAAACCTAATAACTACTATCATAATATATAATATTACTAATATATTTGATACCGAGTGGTGTGGATATACTGATTGTCATTTTCAACCGTATTCTCTTTGGCGGCAAGATCCCTGATCAATGGAAGCTGAATATTATTACCCCAGTTTTCAAAGGAAAGGGATCAGTGCAGGAGTACCAAAGTTATCGCGGCATAAAGGTTATGGCCCACACCATGAAGCTATTCGAGAGTATAATGATTCTCGAATCCGACAGGAGAGTGCAGTCTCGGAGTGTCAATATGGATTTCGCCCTGGTCACGGAACCATGTACCCTGTTTTTGCCCTTAGTACCGTCATTCAGAAGTACAGGAGACAGAATACGCCTCTCTATTTCTTATCCATAGATATGGAGAAGGCCTTTGACTGTATTCCGTGGTCGATGATCTGGTGGGCACTGATATCCAAAGGGGTACCAGAGATCTATATTGAGATTATCCGAGATATGTACCGCGATTCTGAATCAACAGTTAGGACCGCTGGTTGGTGACACGAAACCTTTCCCCGTCACTGTTAGGGTTCACCAGGGCTCGGTTCTCAGCCCATACCTGTTCAGTGTGATATTAGACGAAGTGTCAAGCGGCATTATAGACACACATGAGCAGCTTCCGTGGCTACTCATGTATGCTGATGATATCGCACTGACGGACGCGGACAGGGGAAGACTGACAAAACGGGCAAACAAATGTAAGGAGTCACTTGAGAACGGTGGTCCAAAACTAAACGTGGCGAAAACAGAGTACACGGGCTGCAACACCACAGATACACATCTTGTATGCATAGGAGAAGACTCGGTCGAGCGTAAGGGCCAACTTAAATATTTGGGGTCGAAACTGGACGCGTCCGGGGATATCAACTGCGACGTTATGAGTTGTATATCAGCGGCATGGCCAAAGTGGCGTGAGGTGACTGGTGTCACTTGTGACCCCAGAATGCCGGTCAGGCTTAAGGGGCAGGTCTATAAATCCATCATTAGGCCTGACGGCAGCGAGGTGTGGCCCGTGCTTGAGTGGCACCCTCATATCATAACCCTCCTGGTGGCTTTGCCGTAGTCGGGTAAAAATGTCACTCGTTGTTATTGAATCCTAGTTAGACACCAACAGTCGCTTGGCACACTTGGTGCTAAAAAGATCTCTAAAATTATATTTTTTTACAGAGTGCGACCGCACATTCGTGAGCCGCGGCGGCGCGAGCAACGGGACCTTCCACGCCCCGGAGCTGGTGAACCCTGGCAACTTCAGCCGCCAGTGCCTCTATACGTTCCTGGCGGCGCCTGGTCAGCGCGTTCTCGTAGAGTTCCGCACCTTCGACCTAAGAGGAAAGCCACCAGAGTATGTATTTCTCTTTACTTTTGTGTCTCTTGATATTTTCGAAAACCTGAGATTCAATGGAACCTTCCATGCTTGGAGACGGTGAACCCTGGCAACCTAAGTCACCAGTGCCTCTACACCTTCCTTTCGACCTGAGAGGAAAAACGGCAGAGTATGTACTTCTTCTTTAATATCTGCTTTTATTATATTCAAAAATATTTCGTAGAACATTTCAAGTTCACTCAAAACCCCGAAGAGGTTTTCATGTCACATAGATGAAGCCTAGGTAAATAAGTCTCAATTAGGCTAAAATCTATTGAATAACTATGATTGATTAAACAATCAGTGCAAAAAAGTCAGCAATCCTATAAATCCATGCTTTTAATATTTTATTTATTTTGTAAACAAAAAAAGCTCATCAACGGGATTTGATAGTTTGTTTCCGCTTAGGCAACAGACTATCAAAACCCGTCGGAGTTTTACACCATCTTTTTCAACAACACATCAGCACATCTGAAGATATACATCTTGATCAACTAAACATTCTGGAATTCGAAGATGAACATGGAATTGAAGACTCGGTGTTCGGTGGTCATGATCAACCCCAGTACTAGTTCGGCGCTAGCACTAGGGTTGATCATGATGACCTGGTACCGGAAACAATAGGAAGAAAGAAAGAAGATAATATATATTATGCTAGGGAAGAAGATGCAATAATACTTTGTCTTTACTTTGCATTGAGAAAATTTCTATTATGAGTTTGATGTTTCTGAACCAAGAATTTAATATGTTATAGTGAAGTCAATTTGATCATGGGTAAGTTAGATGATACTGAGAAAGAATGGACAGAATGATGTTATCAACTCAAGAGTACCCATTATGACCTAGCGGTGCCGTTTGGCATCGGATTTTTGCTCCGTAAGTTTTGTCGTCATGCGAACGAAAAAAGCCACTAATGCTGATGATATGCTATCAGCTTCGTTCTAGAAGGATGTATCTATCAAATTTAGTACTTAATTGCGTAAAAAATGCTTAGTGTGAGTAACCAGAATCATAGAAATTTTTAAGTTCAGAAATTTGTTCGAAAAAAATCACCTTGCTTTCTAGAAAGATTGTATGAATTTATTTATCTTGTATTTTTTTCAATAAAATCGAGTTTGTTTTATAGTATTTTTCTGTCTGTAACCAATTATTTTTAGTATTTTTTTGTTTTTTTTTTATATATTTGTCAAGTTTTATTTGACTATCCTAGTCTTTTTAGTATATTGAACATGTAAAGGCAATAATTTTCATTTGACTGGAGAAATTGAGGTTAGTTTTATCCTCTTCGCAGGTTCACTACTCATCGTCAAATACAAATTGGTACTGGTTAAAATACCAACCTTAAAGCCCAATTTGTCAACATAAAGTACTACTGCACACCATGGTAGTAACAAAAAAAAAATATCAAAATTTTCTTACTCATCTCGCATTTTTTGTGTTTATTACAAGGATATCTGCTTTCCTTTGCTTATGTCGAAATAATAGGCATTGTGAAAGTAGTAAGAGCCAACTCTGTGTAAATATATTGTAAATAATTTCCTATAATTTAGAAAGTTTTTTGAGTCGGACTGTCGACATCTCATGAAACATACGATTTTTAAATATATTTTATGAGAATTGGATCAATATAATTTTTTTATGCATAAAGTCATTCTCTTTGATGATTTTAGTAAAAATAAATATAATTGAATTACAAAAAATAAATGCACCGATAAAGAATATGATATGAACAAAAAAAAAACGCATTGACCCCGTATTAGTCTAGCGGTGTCATATAGCATCATCTGATATTTCCAGAAATAATGATTCAAATCATTTTTTAATGATCAGAAATCATAAAGGGAGTCATATAATTCATTATACTAAAATATTTTAAAATTCTGAGTTACTAAAATAATTCAGGTCATAATGGGTTAAATCTAATTTGGTACAGACAAACATCCAAAAAAATCGCGAGATAATGTTGAATATGAAAACCATTTAGTTACTTAGATAATCATAGCCCATTACTGAAGTTGAAGATTCGGTATTCGGTGGTCATGATCAACTCCAGTACTAGTTCGGCGCTAGCACTAGGGTTGATCATGATAACTTGGTACCGGGAGCAACAGGAGATATCTACTACGATGGCGCAGCGACTCAAGGTGAATCTTGGCCTCCAATGTTAAGGATATGATCTATCCTGCGTCACCTCTTACCAGTAACCGGCGTGCAGCTCGCACCTCGACCGGACGCTGTCCCCCTGACCTTCTCATACATCCTTTCTTTAACGCTCGATGCTCGTCCAATCTCTTCAAGTACTCAAGCCAGCACAGTCTCTGAGCTTTCGTCTCGCCAATTATATTTTGCTCTTCCACCAAATCTTCCAGCTCTTTATTTTTTCCTTGTTGCTATTCCCCATTCTCAGTCTTTACCGGCCCTAGAATCTTTCTCCAGATTTTCCTTTCAGTCACCAAACAACAGGAGATGATAGAAGATTATGCTAAAGAAAAAGGTGCAAGAATAAATTGTCTTACTTTCTCTTATGAATTTGTTTTTGATGTCAATTGCTGTAGATTTAAATACCAATGATGTTATTAAATTGTAATGAATTCTATTTGGTCATGGGTAAGTTGCGAATTTAGGTGCATGCGAATACTTAATTCAATAGTGTAGATACAAGTACGACGATTTATGTGAGATTCAAATAAAAAATCCTTCGAATAAATGGATATACATGTTTGTTATACTCAAGGGTTTGAATAAAAATACAGATAAATTTGCAATCATCCATAGAAGTCGCGTGTAAATGTTGAACAAATAATTTAAGTATCTCATATTGTCATTTTTGACTGCACTTTGGCTGCAGGCTGCAGTACAAACGAGTATAAATAAATCAACATTATCAATGGAATTTTCCAACAAACACGATTCTTTTGATCACACAAGGTGTTATAGAGTTGTTTGCTAGCTGCTAGTTGATGGCGACTCATCGCTGCACACGTGTTAATTTTTCAAAGGATATTGGACTCCCGTTCGACGATGCACACTGCTACGTACTGATTGTATGGCTTCAACAAATACTCTGTTTAATCAAAAAGCCCTATAAACGAACATATCATTCGATATGAAAACTTGGAGGGGTGGATGATTGGAAAACCATTGATCTGTTGACATTGTTTTATTGCTCTCTTTAAACTAGCTGCTTCCCGTAGCTTCGCCTGCGTCAAAAAGTAGACTATGTTTGACCCCGGGTCTTCAACTAAATTCATACAAAATTTCATCAAAACCCGTTTAGCTGCGAAAGCGTAACAGACTAATAGACTTCAAACTTGTAAAATTAATAAAGTATGGATGCTTCGTGTACATTGTACTTAATTTTTATTTAACACTTTGTAAAAACTGATTTAAGCCCAAGATACACTAGGTTTTCAAACTAATTTGAACAATGAAGAAAATTGAAAATTTTGGTAGGTGGATTACTTATAGGTGATCATTTTATGTTTTATTGTTCGTAATTATATACTTTAGAAATGACTCACGTTTGCAAGTAATGAAATTAAAGAAATATTATATTTTTTCAGTGGAGCCGCAGTGGGAGAGCTTCCAGCGTAAGTAAATCTTCTATCCCTTTCACACTTTATCAACTTAAGTGTAAATTATGCGACACAAACATGTTTTCTTCCCGGAGACTTATTATTGTTTCGTATTGATGCTGAAATGAGGTCAAACTTCCGAGAATCCTTGATTCAGATAGTTGTTGATTTATTTACCACATATTTTACAGAATGTCAATGTTGAAAGAAAAAGTAAACCCCATAAATTTTGTTAATCAAGGCGATAAAGGAGACGGGGGTAAAATAGTAACTTCAGTTGAATAAAACTTACGTGGCTATTTCTTGTTTGCCTTATATCTGTCGTATGGTCGCATTTCATGAGAAATGTGTTGAAATTATGATTGGAATTAAGTATATGATTTTTTTTTAAATCTTCTAATCTGTCTCTTTCAACGTTATCAAGTTAAATTAATGCCAGTTTATAAGTTAGTTAAGATCTTAAATCAGAGGACATAGATAGACCCCAATAACTTTGCAAATACTCAAATAAGTTTGCGACAATTTTCAAATAGCTATGTGGATTAAATTTATCATTTTACTGACCACGAATAGTTTACTGATGATAAAACTCCCTTGTTTTAAGTCCAACCCCAAAATTACTTTCTATCGCTAAGTATATTAAAAACTTTACAGATGTATGCACGAGTACATGGACATCTACTCAGAAATGGCGTCGCTGGAGACCGTCGAGCTGGTCAACTCGGCCTTCGGCGGCCGCTACTGCGGACCCATTCCTCCGCGGCGGCGAGTGTCGCTCCACCGAGCCGTCGCCTTGTCGTTCTTCACAGACAAGATGTATACGCCGCCAACGCTCTTCAAAGGGACTTACCGCTTTATCAACGCCTGTAAGTGTCCATGATGACCCTCAATCTCATTTGGCCTGCTGGTTTTTTAACGCACTAGTCAGCATTTTGTTGTGGAATCGAGTGTCGCTTCACCGAGCTGTGCCTTTGGCGTTCTTCACCGACAAGATTTACACCCCGCCAACGCTGTTCACAGGGACTTACCTACCGCTTTATTCAACGCCTGTAAGTATCAAAGCTTGCCTATCGACAGTTACTGCGGAATCATACTGTTTTGAGCTTGAGCATTGAGTACTACTCCAAAGTCATCGTCCTTGGTTATGTTCTACATCCACGAGATGCCTTTACAGGCTAATGCTGCTAAGGTTATTATCGGAAATCACGGCTTCGACCATGACTTTTCGAAAGTTATGTCGTAATGCCCAAGTGTGTGTGAAAATCGCTACATAAGTTTTAAAATTAAATCTTTTTTGTGTTTTATGTGTGAATAAATGCTTGTCATACTTTTACAAATTTCAATTGAAGAAGTCAGAAAAAATACAGCCCCTTTGAGAGCGGATAGTGTCTAATAATATTTGTCGCTAGAAAAATTACCTGTACAGCCTCGAATTTTCTATGTTGAATATCATTTTAACATCAGCAATAAACTTAGCATAAATAACATCAAACGAATAAGTTAAAATCGATACGTGTAGGTACATTATCACTTTTGAAATGTAAATGACAAATACAGCGTAATATTATTTCCATAATTTTGTGTCAAAAATAAATCATGTGTCTGATCAAAGATACAATTTAGAGATAAAATGTAATAGGCTTATCTATCATATATATCTTAAATTTATCGATGTTTTGATATCAGTACATATATTTAATTATAACTAAGTACTTATTGACTACTTTTCTAACTCGTATCATTCCATACTACACGCGCCGAATTTGTTGTGAAATTTCTTTAGAGTTCAATGTACTACACAATACGTAACTGCCTAAAAGAAAATAAATTGTTACTAAAGCTAAATTTCTAGGAAAAAGAATTCGTCAGTCGCCAAACACGGTCGTTTTCGTACCAACTTTAGTAATGTGGCACATTCACTCGTCAATTTATTCTCCCCAAGGAATTGAGTACAAACAATAAGAAACAGGAAAAAGGAGGTAACAAACTAATTTGTACTCAAATATTTACAACTTTGCTCATAACTAAACATGACCACAATAACTTCACGAAAAAACTAATTTAATAAAGTAGACCGGTAGTCATACCAATAATTGGCAAAGTAGTTACTTACGAATCTTGCTATAATTGATGTAAAAGGTGACCACGGGACAAACACAGGCCAAATTTTTTTTGAACTTTTTTTACGTAGAGTTCGTCTAGCAACCTCTTTTATTTTAAAGAAGGCAAACATGCGACAGATAAGATTAGAACATTATAAGTATCTTGATATATTATACAATGCTTATTTTCCTGCAAATATTTCTTTGCCTATTCTATGCAGATTTACCTTCCTTACTTAGCATACAAGGAGAATTTCTCTGTCAGTTTAATTTTGATGTTTAACTTTCAGCGGAATTCGAGGTGGGAACCCCAGTGCCAAATACGTTGTGTTCGTTCGTGATAGAAGCCAGCAAGCGGAAGACGGGCCTGCTGCTGTCGCCGACGTACCCCGGCATCTACCCGAAGGACATGACATGCAACTACATGTTCAGTGGGCAGCCGGGTCAGAGGATACGCTTGGAGTTCAGGGACTTCGACTTGTTCTTCGGAGGTCCTCAGTAAGTTAATATGTACTATGGTTGGTAAAAAGAGATTATGTTCTTGATTTTTCTGAAAGTCATGAAAAAACTTATAACGAAACTAAATCGGTTAACAACAACAAAAATTTATGTCAATAGACCTTATGCAAATTATGTGGTACGCCAAATCTCTAGTTCTTCAATCATCGGTAGCTGCTTTTCACATATGATATTTTAAATCTGTCGGTACGAAGTTTAAGAATATAATCGAACAGTATAATTAAATTTAATAGACTGTGGACTCCGAAGCATCCAGCTAAGGATGCAACCGGTAAAAAGCGAAGGGTGATGAAGAAGAGTATAAAAGAATTAAAGTGGTGCCTATTTGTAATTACTTAGACACGTAACATGTAAGTGATTTGTAAATAACGTAGTGGGTTGCATAATTATCAATAGCATATTCTTATGTTAAAACTTTTATATCTAAGCATATTATGTAATTGTTTGTTGTTCCCTTAATTAATAAATAAAGTCATCTTATGAATTAATTTCGCCTTGTCGCCTAATTAAAGAGTAAACAACAATAATCATAATCATAATCATTTATTCCTTTAAAATATGTGTTTATAGGATGGTCAAAACAAACATAGTATCAAACATATTTTGCCAGCTGAGGCGTAGGAAATTTCAATATTGTCAATATTAAGAAATAAAAAATAAAAAACTTCAAATGTCAAATTAAATTACAATTACAATATCAATTTATAATAATATTTAAAATTAAATGAATTTTGTAACATTATATTTTAGCCTCAAGGAATTCATTAACACTATAGTAACGTTCCTTTATCAATAAATCATACACTGCTTTCTTAAACCTTCGAAACGGTAGACATTTTATGGAATTAGGTATCTTATTATAAATTTGTATACACATAGCGTAACAATTTTTATGATACATCATTGTCCTTGGTATATGAGCGTGCACCAGTCTATCTCCATCCCTTGTGTTGCGGGGATACATTTCCCTTGCCTTCATAAATAGTATCAAATTAAGCTTTACAAATTTCACAATTTCTAGTATGTACTTATATGCATGGTAGTGGCAAAATATTAAATTTTTGGAAAAGGGGTTTACATGATATATAAGGAGCAACTCCTGCAATAGCCCTCACACATTTTTTTTGAGCGATAAAGGCTTTATTTATGTCAACACTGTTTCCCCAAATAACAACACCATATCTAAGGACTGACTCAATATACCCATAGTATGCAAAAAGGGTAGTTTCAAGAGTTGCAACTTTCCGCAATCTGAATAATACATAAACATACCTATTTAGTTTGCAGCATATATTGTCAATATGTGTCTTCCAATTAAAACTGTCGTCAATCGCAATACCCAAAAAAGTTACAATATTGGCATGATTAAGAGATTGTCCATTATAAATGACATCTATTTCTTTTTTTCTTTTTAGACCTTTATTAAAATGCATAAAGTTTGTCTTACTCAAATTTACGGAAAGATTGTTCTCATTTAACCATTGTATTACAGAATTTACGGCCTTGTTTACTTCATTAATATGTTCTTCTACCGATGACCTTTCGCTGTTTTTGATTATCAATGAAATGTCGTCCGCAAACAGAATAATTTTATGTTGTATTATATTTGGAAGGTCATTGATAAAAACGAGAAAGAGAAGTGGGCCTAAGACACTCCCCTGTGGTACACCAAATTTATTAGTTCGATAAGACGATTTACATTGTTGACTTACTTTTTCATCATTAATATATTTAATCTCGACGCATTGCCGTCTATTTGTCAAATAAGATTGTAACCAATTTAGAGTTGTTCCCCTAATGCCATATTTCTCTAATTTATGTAACAGTAAATCATGTGGTACCATATCGAAGGCCTTCGTCATGTCGAAAAACAAAACAGTTGTACTCATTTGTTTATCAATACTACAAACAGTATCACTTACTAAGTCAAAAACAGCACCTATAGTCGACTTGTCTCTTTGAAAACCATGCTGTTCAGCCTTGATTACGTTATATTTTTCAAAAAAACAAATAAGACGTATATGCATACATTTTTCAAAAATTTTAGAAAAAATTGATGGCAGAGCTATTGGCCGATAGTTTGTCAAAATATTCTTGTTACCTTTTTTAAATAATGGTCTTACTAGAGAAGTCTTAAGTGATTCTGGAAAGCAACCCTTTTCAAAAGACATATTGATTAAAAATGTTAAAATAGAACTTATTTCCTCACAACAAGATTTAAGTACTGATGTTGATATACAGTCGTATCCTACTGCATTAGTGTTTTTAAGTGAGATTATTATAGATTTTATTTCATGAGTCTCAAAGGGTTTTAAATAAATTGAATTTTGGACCCCTATAATATCTTTTACTTTTTTAATGTCAGTATTTGATTTATTTGTAATGTCAATAAAATGATTGTTAAACATATTTGCAATGTCAATAGGATCACTATAAGTTTTGTTTAAGTGGGATATAGTTTTAATATTTTGCTGACTGATAGACTGCGAAGTTTCATTTTTTATAATATTCCACGATGTTTTACATATATTCTTACTTCTCGACAGCAATTTACTATTTATATTTTTTCTTGCAGTTACAAGACAACGCTTTAGCAATTTAGAGTATTTTTTATATTTTATTTGATTAAGATGAGACTTGTTTTTATAGTAGTTATATCTTAATTTTCTACTTGTCTTACAGCTTTGTCGTAAACCCTTGGATATCCATTTTGTACCTGAGTTTTTATTTATTTTTACTTTAACTTCTGGAAAGCAAAGCCTGTATAATAAACAGAATAAGTCATGAAATTCACAAAATGCTTTATTAAGATCATCTTCAGCAATAACGTTATTCCAAGAGACGCTTTTGAGATAACCTCGAAATTTGATAATGTTTTCTAAGCTATAATCTCTTTTTAATATGTAGTGACATTTAGATTCTATATTTTTAGTTTTTATTGGAATGGTTAACATTTGAGCTGTATTATGGTCTGACAAATATAGAGGAATAGTAGAACCCCTTGCATTTTTTATGTTACTTATGATATGATCAATACACGTTTCCTTGCGAGTTGGTTCATCAATATGTAAAAATAGATTATTATTTTTCATCATGTCTTTTAATCGCTTCGAGTTAATAGTATCAATCAATGTATTGATATTTATGTCACCTAATATAATAATTTTTTTTTTACTAAACTTTTTTGATAATGTGTGAAGCATTCGTTCAAATTTGTCAAAAAAAATACTAATATTTGTTGATACTGGTATTCTATATAAACCTATTATGATAAAATTGTAATTTAAAACCTCAATTGCACAGCATTCGAAAGTGTTTTTTTGAGCCAAGCAATCAAAATCTGTAACTTTTCTGAAATCTAGCTCATTGGCAATTAGCAAGCACACTCCACCTCTTTCTTTTTCCTTTCTAGAGAAAGACGATCCAAGTGTATAGCCGTTTATAATGACATTGTCCTCACATCCGGATCTTACAAATGACTCAGTTAAGCAAATTATGTCTGGTGACTTACCAGTATTATTTAGTTCATCTAGTGCTAATGTAAATATTTCCTTTTTCGATATAATTCCTGCGATATTTTGGTGCAATAATCTAAAGAAAAAACTGTTTAGGTGATAAATTATTTTGTGTATTGTCAGAATTTAGATTCGAAGAGTTTTTAATTTGCGATTTTTTCTCTTTAGTTTTTACAAAATAATACGGTATTGTACCTTTTTTGTATATTATTTCATGTTTATTGTTGTTTGTATTATGTAAGCTCTGACTATCAGAATTATTAGTTTTAGCTACAGGTTTAAAATAATATGGTATTGTCCCTTTTCCGTAATTGGAGTATTTTTCGATAGTGATAGTAGCTGATTTTTCTTTAGCATTACAGTTATTTGAGTTTGTGTATTTTTTATTAAAGTTAAGATATTTATTATTATAATCTAAACAGTCTATTGCAAAATTTATCTTTTGACAAACAATCTTTTGCGTTAATACATTGTTATATCTTAAATCTAAAAACTTACAGTTAGGAAATTGTTCACATACAAGTTTTATTTCTTTGTTCAATAAATTTACATTTAGAAACCTATTATGAATTACACCTAAAATTATTACATTATAATCAGTTATTAATTTAAGAGTGTTATACAATTCACATGTTATTGCTAAAGGATTAGAGTCGTTCTCCCCCATAGAGATGACTATTTTATCATTCTTCTTCATTTCCATATGATTGGTACATCCTTTTAATATTTCCGACGAAACTGCATATGGTTTTGAAGTACAGGAAATTGTATATTGTTCATATGTTGTGTGTTTTCGCATATCTGACATTAAAGCTCCAAAACCCGCGACTTGTTGGCCTCCAAAAATCCAAATTTTATTTTGTTGTTGTGGTTTTTTAAGTGAAGAAGGAGAATTAACACATGTCAGTTTTGGCATCTCTGTTACACTGCAGTTTGTTTGTGTTTCTTGATGAACTGTTTTATGATTTCCCGGCTGCGAAAGTGGTGTGCTGGCTACATTAAGGCTTCTTCTACTAACTGGTGTTTCGGGATTGCTAGTAAAATTTAATTTCTTCTTGATAGAGCTAAAAGCTTTCCTTCTTAATGATACGCTCTCTTTATAGGCGCTGGACGTGCATATATGCATTAGTTCTTTAATTTTTAGGTCACGATCAGCCAGCTGTTTTTTAAGTTGTAAATGTTCTAAATTCAGTTTGTCTATTTCATTGTGCGCAGATTCTAGCTTAGACTCTAATGTTTTAATCGTGTTTTTATGCTCTAGTAATTCACTCGAGTTCAGCGTTGACAAGTCCGGCAAGCTCCTTGCCAATTCAGAATGTGTTGAAGATAAAGTGCGATTTTGAAAGTCTTCTATACAATCAAAAGAATTTGTCGAAATAATGTTCTTTTTTCTTTTTGTTACGTTTTCACTCATTTTGATTGAGAAAAAAAAAAAAAAAAAAAAAATAGATTCAGTAGGAAAAACGAAAGATTTAAAAAAATAAAATTAATAGCGAGTTTGCTGCCCCAGTGAGATTCGATCCTCCGTCCTCCGAATTGACAGGCGCGCGTTCTACGGCTGAGCCAAATATCATCTGATGCATGCGCGTGAAATTAGTAGATACGTTCGGGAGCTAGTAGCGTCTAATGATTTTGCTACCATAAAAGGCAATACTTTGGCTGACGGCGACGATGCATTAGTCATCACTCTGCTTACTCACTGTATATGTTCTTTGTTCACGGAGACTATTTGAAGGAAGTATTCTTGATTAAAATTCACAATTCTTCACAGTTTAAACACTAAGTTTTATCAAAAAATATTAGTCGAAGTTTTATCTACAATTGTATCTAACTTTTAGGTAAAACAACGTCACTTTTTCGTGTTAAAAAAAATAGAAACACAGGAGCCACTATTTTAGTAAGCTCGCAGGCGGGCGGGCTGCACGTGAATTTCGTGTGTGTGTGAAGATGTGTGTGAAGATGTGAAGTCTGTCTTGTCTTCTCTAGCTGCCCATTCGACTGGGTGCGGGTATACGACGGGCCCGACAACACATCGGCTGTGATCGGCACATACTGCGGGCAGCAGCGCAACCTCGTGCTGTACTCCAGCGACGAAAGACTGCTGGTGACGTTCTACACGCTGCCGCGTGCGGCAAGCACGCAAAACCGCGGCTTTAAGGGTATCTTCGAGTTTTCCGAGAGTTTTGTTAAGTTAGGTGAGTCTATCAAGTCATGTATGAATTTAAAAAATATTTTTAATCACCAGTTCTTAATGATGTCTGATGAATCTCCCGAAAGAATTTTCTCCAAATTATGGTGACAACCAAATCAAAATGCGTCGTGTAGATTAAAAGATGTTGGTATATAGACATAGATAATGACTACAATCAAATATCGATTGATTTTGAGTAGCAAGCAAAAAGATTAGGTGGCTCATTCAGGGTCACTTACTAACTTAAAAATACTACTTACATATACTGAGTAGTATTTTTCGACTACGTAGCTAAAATACAAGCATCGATTCTGCAAATTAAGTTAGATCAAGTAAGAGTGCTACAAAAATTGTATTTTGTATATCTAAATGATCTTATAGGAGTACGGAAATCCTATATTGTACTCTCGAGGTCACTGGACTGATTACATTTAATCTTAGCTGATGTACGTAACAAGAAAGGTGAAATGATGCTTTTTTTATAAAAAATAATAATAATAATTTTTTTATAATTTTTATTCAGATTTTATAAGTAAACACGATTCCGAGCACATCAGAGGCTCGGAGTGCGATCAGAAGATCCTTAGTAAAAAGGAGTCCACGGGATTCGTGTACCATCCAAATTATCCATTCCCCTATATACAAAAAGTTGTTTGTAGGTAAGTTCTAGATTATTTTTAAGAAATTGAAATTTTATTGGCACATTTTAATAAATTACGGCATATTTTCATGAAAATATTTATGGAAGAAATCTGCAATTTGTTAGAATCATTATTTTAAATTGTGGGTATTCAGCATTTAAATGAAACAATTCTAAATACTTATATATCTATTTTTTTCAGATATTTTATATATGGTATGCAAGATTCACAAAACTTGGAAAGGGTGCGGTTAGAATTTCAAAACTTTTCTATACCTAGAGGATTTAATGCGACACCAGAGTAAGTATATTGTTAATATTCGTTGATATTGAATTTGCTGTTTTACAAACTACCGTCAGAAATTTTATGAGTTTGATATCTATATTTTTATTATTATGGTACCTGGCATTTCAACGGCTTTTATTATGTATGGCACCACTATCGTCGTCTTAGACATTTATTTAGTGTCAAATCTGAAAGTTAACTTGTTCAATTTCTTCAATTTCATTGACATCACATTCAGTTTGTGTTATGATGATAACTGCCAGTCATCATATCATACCCACTAATCATGACCGCTACAAGTCAACCATTTTCCTTTCAGCACATGTAACGAAGGCTACCTAAAGGTGTACCTACGAGGTCAAGAAGCTACAGAATCGTATGACAAGCACGACGCAGAGCTGTGCGGAGAAGGAGACTCCGGGCCGCCGGCTTTCCCGCCGCCGCTGCTGTCGGACGGACCGCGACTGGTCATGGTGTTCAGCTCTGGTGAACTACAGGGACGAGGCTTCAAAGCAAAATACACCTTCGAGACTGGTAATTTACTGATAATGAATTGACTTCTCTCTTCTTCTCGGGCTTCTCATTTAGCTCCAGGTGTTCCAGGGCCTTGTCTGCTTCCGTGGTCTAGTGGTTAAGGTTTTTCCTTAGATATGGAAGTCGTGGGTTCAATTCGCACGGGAGGCATACTTTATTAGTTATTTCCAGTTTAAATAGGACATTGCAGGCTTGAATCACCTGATTGTCCGCCAATCCATAGCGTGGGGGATCGATCATTATCTTTTTGTGGAATGTAACAAGAGCCCTTTAATTACCTGAGATACCTCCCTAAACCAATGTGTCCGTTGACACAAATAATCAAATTAATTTAAAAAAAAAAAACCTTTAATTCCACCTTGTTTCTTCCAGAATACCGCGTACCAGGAACAGCAGCGCCAGGCGGAGAATGCGCCTTCACATACCGCTCGGAAGCCAAGAAGCGAGGGGAGTTCAACTCCCCGCGATACCCCTCCAACTACCCGTCTCGTACTAACTGCACGTATACTCTGGACGCAACGCCTAATGAACAAGTCACTGTTGTGTTTGACCATTTCAAGGTCCGAGCTGATACGTGGAATGCCACGGCTGGACTTTACGGGTGAGTGGGCTGATAGGTATGTGTTCGGGCATTTTTCCCTTTTCATTTTGTTTTTGATGAAAAAGTGCAACTTCAAGTTAATCTTCAACTTTGTTCTTTGTGGAAATTAACCAAAGAGTTTAAGAGACTAAATCGTCGTCCCTCCTTTGTGTCCAGAGAAATCATATAGTTAATTTGTAATCTATACTTAATATTATAAAGCTAAAGAGTTTGTTTGTTTGAATGCGCAAAAATTAGGAACTACTGGTCTGATTTGAAAAATTCTTTCAGTGTTGGATAGCCTATTTATCGAGGAAGGCTATAGGCCTGAGAGAAATCGGGACGGGTTGCTAGTTTTCTATTATTTTTACATTTACGATAAAACAATGTCTCAAAATATTTTAATGCATTTGTGCACTTGCTCATCTATACATATTGTATAATACGTGGGGCGCACTATAAGTTTCCGGAATGAATATGAAAAAATACTATTAAAGGTACAAAATTAATTTATTGTTTTTCAAAATAATCTCCCTTGGCGTCTATGCACTTTTTCATTCGATGAAACCAGTTTTGAAAACTTTTGTGCCACTCCTCTGTGGTGACCTCTGAAACGTGTTTTTCATACTCCTCGTCAGCCTCTTCTGGTGATGAAAATCGTTGACCGCGTAATTGGTTCTTAATTTTTGGGAACAGAAAAAAGTCACAAGGTGCCAGGTCGGGACTGTATGCAGGATGACTCATGAGTTCTACATTTTTCGCCTTCAAAAAGTCGTTTGTCTGTCTGGCCGTGTGAGAACTAGCATTGTCGTGGTGCAGGGTGATACGGCGTTTACGGTTATTTTTACGGAGTTCGTCAATAACTTCCGGCAAACAAATGGTCGTGTACCAGTCACTATTCACTGTACGACGATTCTCTAAAGCAACAGTAGCCACGTGTCCAGCTTTATTAAAAAAAGAAGCAATCATCCGCTTAGATGCACTTTTCACGCGCGCCACTTTGGTTGGTTTCGGCTCATCTTGAAAGACCCATACGCTCGATTGCTGCTTTGTTTTGGGATCGTAGCAATAAATCCATGTTTCGTCACCTGTTACTATGTCCCACACCAAATTTGACGCACCTTCGTTGAATCTGGTAAGCATGGCACTGCACCAAGTGACGCGGTCCGTTTTTTGAGCCTCGGTCAAGTTGTGTGGGATCCACCGCGAGCACAGCTTTCTCACACCCAAATGTTTGTGTAGGATTAATTGTATTTGACTCATGCCTATTTCTAAGGATGCGCGAATTTCATGGTAGGTCACATGCCTGTCTGTTTCAATCATACGGCGCACAGCATTGATGTTTTTGTTGGTCACAGCGGTGGACGGCCGACCATCGCGAGATTCGTCACTAAGATTGATACGACCACGCTTGAATTCTGCAAACCAGCTATAAACAGTTGTCTTGCATGGTGCTTCATTTCCAAAAGCTGTTTCAAGCCGAGCGATGCTCTGTTGAGCTGTCAAATTACACTTAAAATCGTAGAAAATCATACTACGAAAATTTTCCCGAGTTAAATCCATGTTGATGCAGACACACAATTTTTTAAATGGCGCCACAAGGTAAAAACAAAAGACAGTCAGATGTAACAAACTCCATTCTACAGCCAAAGAGTTCTATTTTCAAATGTTGCAATAAATTTTTAAATATTGTTTATGTAAGTGGCCAGTTCCGGAAACTTACAGTGCGCCCTATGTATATTTGGATTCAAATGTATTAAAAACACTTAACACATTGTTAAAAAATTATTCATATGTTTGTGTTTTGTATTTTTTCAGCAATCGATTAACCTAAAATCAGTTACGATAAATTTTGTTTTGGCTTTCCATAAATAATGGCGATTATAACATTTGGAAACGAGGAATTTAGTAAATAGTGCATTTCATATAATTGTGTCACTGTGATTTTGCTAGAAAGAGGCGGAATTCTGTTATTTCAATAGGCGGAAACGAAAGAGCATGAAATTTAATGTATCTGGCACAAAAAAATTGAATTATTACATTTGTGAATTAAGCCATCGTTTGTCTCACAATCAAGACGAATCTTACGTCATCTCTCAAGCTAAAATCCATCAAGCATTATAAGCTACAGACCGTGCCAAAGAAATATCCTTACATACGAATGAAATATACTTACTCGAAAAACATAACCCTCCTTCTTGCGCAGTTGGGTAAAAAAGATGAGAACTTATCAGAATTAACGAATGATTCGAATAAATTAATCGTTTATCGACTAAAGAGAAATCGTAATCTGGATTAACGATTGAAAGTGTTAATCTTTAATTACGATTAACTTCTTAATCGTTATTTTTTAATCGTAATTGGGTTAATATTTTGGCAACACTGGA
Source organism: Euzophera pinguis (assembly GCA_947363495.1). Taxonomy (NCBI): domain Eukaryota; kingdom Metazoa; phylum Arthropoda; class Insecta; order Lepidoptera; family Pyralidae; genus Euzophera; species Euzophera pinguis. The sequence goes on from OX376166.1 coordinate 14,240,523, forward strand.
GATCATATATAGATAGATAGATATACACTTTTTGAACCAATCACAAAATTAATAAATTTAAGTAATACATTTAGAAAATTGAGTACAAAGGCGGACTTATCGCTATTGCAATTTCTTCCAGCCAACCTTAGGGTAGATAGGATAAAAAGTGAAAACAAACAAAGGCGAACAATCATAGCACCATTGCAGTCCTCTTTGCGATGATCATTGCGTTGGCAATAAGGACCATATTTTGATCTTTCAGCTATCAAAGGGAATAATGGAATTCAAAACAATACGGCAGCCGCTGTCTCTTTATGTATTTAACCTTCATTGTACAAATTACTAACTACAACACAACTATTGTGTCGAAATTCATTTATTTATTCATAAAAGCTGACAGGTTTGCACCTAATGCTAATGCCTTAAATTTGTAACACAAACACTTAGTGATCGTAACGAATTTCAAGCATAGCTATTCTTGTGAATTCACATAGAAATGAAACTTAAATTCGGTTGCAGCGGTACGACGTGCAGCGAAGACTGGGTGGAAGCGTGGTGGACAGGGCGGGAGGGCTCGCGTGTGCCGCTCGGGCGCTGGTGCGGGCTCGCCACGCCCGGCCCGCTGCAGTCCCCGCGCGGAGCCCTGGGGCTTCTTATTGCACTCCATACTGACTACGAGAGCGTGGCTTCTGGATTCAAAGCTAGATATGTGTTTGAGGTTAGTTCAGACGGCAGATTTCTTTGGCAGTAGAACATGACATCGGATGAAAATGACATTCTCATCATCTCACCTAAATTGTTTAACTGCTTCCGTGGTCTAGTGACATAGGTTCCCACGGGAATCGTACTTAGTTTAGTTGGTTCCAGTTTCGTTAGGACATTGCAGGCTTGAATCACCTGGGCGTCAATTCTCTTATTTTACATAGTGCAACAATTAAACCGTAATTGGATCGCGATGACAACTTTTGACGTTTTTGGTATTCTATTGAAATGAAAAGGTAGCTTTTCATGATATGGCCGACCACATCACGAAATGATCGTTTCAACGATTTGGCTACGACATGTATGGTCAATCTACTCACCACACCCTGGTGTCAAAGTTTTATCGGAGGCGCATTCGGCCTCTGACGTGGATCTTTGTTACGACTTTTCCGTCATTCTTATCGAGTTGGTTTACATGGTCGATCGACCCTACACACCAGATGTCAGAATTTTTTCGAAGACGCCTTTCGGCCAATGACGTGGGTTCTTCATTATTAATTTTCAATCATTCTTATCGAGTGGGTTACATGGCCAATCAACCCTGCAGTCAGAATTTTTTAGGGAAATACCTATCTTTGAGAAGAATGACTCACCATATGGCCAGTGAGGTAAGTCAAATAAATACTTCTCAAAAATAGGTATATTTCAAGATCAGCATTCCTGCTTGCTGCCAACTGGTGGTTGTCAATGAAACTTTCACACCCAAATCATGATCTTATAGATCTGGAAAGAGTTTATGGGTGGATAATGTTCATATATACAAATCACGATTGTTTGACTTTTTCTTTCATGCCAAACAGTATTCCGTCACAATATTTTACATAGTGACCTCCTGAACATTTTAAATATTAGAATATTAATACCATCAAAGATTTTGTGTAAAACTCTGCAAAGACGGATAATAAGTAAGGAAAGTAGATATGTAAGCGAACGTTTCGCGGACGAAGTCGCGGGCACAACTAGTATAATAATATAAGTAAATTTTGCACGTCAGTTAGGAGACTGATTATATTGGCTGATCACTTTGTAACACCTTTTTTAACATTTATAGCAAAATAAACTATTCTATTATATAATTGTATTAAACAGCCCGCGAAATCGATCTTCGGCGACTGCGGCGGCAACATGTCGGGCGCGGAGTGGGGTGTGATCACGTCCCCCCGCTACCCGCTGCCGTACGAGCAGCCGAGCCGCGGCGCGGCCTCGCGAGTCTGCAACTGGTTCGTCACCGCGAGGCCTGGGAAGAGACTTTTGCTCAATTTTGAACACTTTGCCGTTGAGGGCCATCTCACTGGTGAGTCGCTGGCTAGTTCTTACAGACGGAATTCTGTTTGTTTTTAGAATTAAAGGTTTTATTCATTGGTAAAACAGGACCCTACTCCGCTGTCCTTTTGTTTTAATTCCTTTATGTTTGATATTATAAACGATGATTATAGAATATTATAGATTGATAGACGACGCTTTTCATCTAACACCTGAACTATAGTTAACCGTAGTAGCTGTAAGTTTTTCAAACAAAATAAACAAATTTAGGCGTAAATTAAAACATTTTGGAGAAACACTGCAGTGGATAGTGCTGCTTTACCTCAACTTGCACATTGATCGAGTCTCTGGATGTAAGCTTTGCCTTAAAGTGAAAAGGAATAACAATAAAAATTAATAAATTTGAATTAATATTTTCCATTTGCTCTAACGACGTAGTACGTCTACGCCGTAGCAGTCTACGACGGATCGTAGCATTTCGTAGACAACATAGTTACATATCAAGCTTTCATTTAGACTTTACAATTTTAGTTGGCCAAGCGCATTGAGAAAGGAACGTCATTAACGTTCCTTTCTCAATTGTCAAGCGTTATGCGGTCATGGAAAGCCGTAAAATTTTAACAACGACATTAATAACATGACTGATCAATTATCATTTTCTTTTTCTTATTTATTGTTTATTTTTACTTATTTAAGCTTATTTATTAACTATCGATAGTCAAGCGTTGCTTAGATTTTCATGATTGTCAAAAACATCGAAACCTTGTTCTTTTTTCAATGCTTTTTTAAAAGGTTTTGTCCTGACGATGCCCGGCCACACTACCACGATAACGCGAAGGTTTGCGTTGTCGCGTCACGTCTAGCCAGAGAATTCGTTCTGTCTCGAATCATTTTCGCATACAAAGTTTTATCGCGACAACGCGAACACGAATCTTCGCGTTCAAGTGTGGCCGCAGCATTAGACACGTTTGGTTTGGTGTGACAGAGCGTGGGTGCCCCGCGGCGGTGCTAAGGCTGTGGTACGAGAGCCCCGGGCCGCCGCTCGAGCTCTGCGGGGAGAAGGCGCCCACCGACCGCTGGCAGTACTTGTCTTCCTCCAACTCCATACGGCTCTCGTGAGTTTAATGTTTTTAATATCATTATGTGCTGCATATGTTTGTATGTTTTTAAATGTTTCACTTTTTCCTTTTTTTCAACTTGCGCCTACCTTCCTGTTTCATATCCTACCTGTAAGAAGTCCTACCTGTAGGTTGCCTAGGAGAAATTGCTCTAGCGATAAGGCCGTACTTTGTACGATATACAATCGTAATAGATATGTACTTTTTATAATTTGGTGCATTAAAGAGTTATTTATTATAATATCAATACGTTGCAAACCTAAGTTAGTCGCTGTAAAGATAAGCTAAACCGATGGGGAATCATTGATGGCACGCAAAACCAATGCGATTTTGATTTCTCTCCTCAAACTATGGCGCATCAATCTTGCTCTAGGCTCAGCAATCTTGTTCTAGGTGCCCTAACACCTACACCATGAATGATTTATTCTTGGCGTCCGACAGGGCTGTTCAAGTTGCTTGTTTCTGGGCTGATATAATATAATACATGCAAAGAATATCATAATCATTAATTTTATCAGCACAGGTATAGACCATTTGACCAAAAGTTTTCTCTGGGCACCGTTAGTAATTATCTTATATTTTTATCTTTAATATTTTACTATCTAACAAAATTCCAGGTTCATAATAGCGGACAAAGCCGTCGGCGCGGCGGGCTGGCGCGCAGTGTGGACAGAAGTCACTCCCGGCCCGTGCGCCTCTCCCGATGCAGAATGCGCAGGCGCATGTCTACCACCACTGGCCGCCTGCTCCGGCTTGCAGCACTGCGCCAACATGCCACCGAAACCATCTCACTGTTAGTACCCACTCATTACCTATAGACCCCTCATTTTAGCGTGCTGTAGGAGTCAATATTGGTACAGATTAGGTTTTTTTGTTTTTTTTTTAACAAACTTCGATTGGATTTCACGGGTTGCCCCGGTCCTTTGAGAGGCTTGCGAAGGTGCACTACCTACCTACTTTAAGCGTAAAAAGATTACAATTTTCACATAATCAAATGCCCTTTAGCTTTGATAGTTAAGGAAATCCAAAATGGCGAGCGTTCGAACCAATTAGTTCCTTAGTCATTTAAATTCTTAGATTCATCACTACTATAAAAATTATCCTTAATGACAGTCTCTATCACCAAACAGGTGCATGCAACTAATCCATCGGGTTATCGACACTCAAATAATATTTCTATTTGTGTGTGTGAAATGTTGTACTTTATACATATGAATTTACATATCGATATGTGACATATTGGTGTTTTCTAGATGTTTCAACGTGTTATCCTTCTAATCTAAAGAGACAGTTCGCTTGAAATGTCTTATTTTACTTGTAGAGTTAATGCGTTATTTAAGCGGCTTAGTATTATATTAATGGGTTTCAAAATTGACTAACACTGTAATATACGATTGGCACCGCACTTTGCATTTCCACTATGATTGTATCTACACTTGCATTTTGTCGTCACGTTACTATGGAATTACTTAATGATATTTAAAACAAATATAATATGTAGCGTGTTAATAATACATGAATGGAGTAAGCAGTACATTAAAATTATGTATAGCTTAACTAAAGGCTTGTAAGACGTTTGCAGACTTCGACTTAGATTATGTGATTCAGCATAAAGCAAATAATAAGCCCAATTGGGAAAGGTGGAGTCCTTTTTGGATTTTAGAAGTCGGTTGAAAATTGACATTGTAATAAGCTTGAAAAGATCATACACATAGTACGATGAAAAACTTGGCGGATATACCAACAAGGTAATTTGAATATGTTTAACTTTAAGATTTTTTTTGGTTAATATAATAATCCCTGTTATCTAAGGTCAAGTCGACTAAATATCTTATAAGCCGTATGTAATAAACATTTTCTCTGAGTTAGCGCAGATACTACTGCTTACTCCTGCTTTTCTTCTCTATTGTTGTAAAATATTGTATTTTAAACACCTTAGCCATGTTAACTAATGATTCTCTAAACATGAATAATGTTATGTTCACTAACTTTCTCGATTGATGGTTCAATGCAATCTTTGTCAGTTTCCGTGTAAAGTTAGGGAGATAGTCTAGAATTTAAAATGAAGACATATTATTGTTGGTTGAATAGCAGAATATATTGACTATGTTGCAAGTACAGATTTTTTTATTTACAAACTGCATCCTCTTAAACATTTTTCAAATTATCTAAATGTTTTCATGTAAATTCATTCTTACATCCATGAATATCGCTCGTTTCTATTTTATTTATTCTTAGACTTTCTGAAATACTGTGATGACTCAGGAGAGATCAATCTATTCTACCCGATCTAAATCTTTCACTTTCCGCTGTGTAGCTGAAATTGTTTGTGTAGTAGTTTGTTTATTATTGAATTCCAATAGACGAAGCTTGCATTGAGTCATCGCACTATGTGACCCGGGGCACCGCGTCCGTTGAACCTGACACATTGTGTTACACTTTCTGACCTATTTATTTCGGAATTTAAATATAAATGGATAATCAAATAATTATGAGTTGTAATGTTACGAAATTTTCAGCCAATCTTTGTGGTTTAGTTGCTTAGATGATTTCCCAATGGCTTGTGGGTTTGAATAAGGGACTGAATCACACGAGATGATTCCAGTCTTCTATATCGCCACTACACAGGCAATTATCGACTCGGTCAGAAAGTAAAAATTATGTCATGTGTTTCATTGGCTCTTAGTTTCATATAACTAGTAAAACAATATTTCACAATTGTTCCGTTGACTACATTGAACTATTGAGAAAACCTCTCACTAGTTCTATAACACTAATTGCCGATGGAACCAGTGATAATGACGCAGAAAGTGTGGTATAGGCAGCAATAGAGTTATACATGAGCACTAGAAATAGTGCATCCAATGGGCTTTTTTAAACTAATCCAAAAACGATCGAGTAAGCGTAATGGGGGAAAACGTTAATGTAAGGCGAGACCTTTTGCTTCCTCATTTTTTGTTGGATTGTTATATGCCGTATATTAGCCTAATATTAGGCCCACTGGAGCCCACTTTTTGAAATGTATATTTGACTCATATGTCAAATCAATCGACTCGCCGATACCGAGTGACGTGAGTCATACTTTTCAAAAAAGTACTCCTAAGCTCTTTGCTGCCTGTACTGGGTTGGCGCACGCCGTGGCCTGGGCTGATGTGGCGGCGGTGTGCAGGCGGGGCGGCGCCGGGCCGCGTGGCTCCGTGCGCCGCACTCCTCGTCCTATCGCTTGTGCTCGCCGCCCCGCACTGACCGGGCGCACACGTGAGTCTACTTACACCCGCCCTCATCCCCAACCCTGGCTCCGACGGATCATTCTCGATTATCGTGATTCCTGAGACACATAGTTCCATGGAACTACTTGAGATTACAATGTCAATTTTAGTTCCATGGAACTAATTGCCAGTGGAACTGGGGAGATTTTTTTGTCCAATAATTTCATTGATTTTTTAATTAATTCCAACGAACTTCTAAGAAACAAATCAACAGTTCCATTGAAGAAGCCGGTAGAACTAGCGAGAATGATCCGCTCCGTCTCGCACGACCTTCATCCATCCCGCCTAGCTTCACGCTCGCGCGCTTATGTACGCTTTCGCAATCTACCATCATTCATACAGCCTGACCACGGGGGAATTCGCCACGGCGAGTGTCGCCGCGATGCCGAACAATAAAGAAATACATAACAAACGCACTAAAAAACCACAGGAACTGGTGTCTGGCGAGGCGAAATGAGGAGAAGTAACGATTAGTACACTGAAACAAATGCATTTGTATGTATTTCTTTTAGTCGCCGGTGGCATCGCGGCGAAATTCTCCGTGGCGAATTCCCGTGGGCAGGCTGTAGCAAGCCATGTGTTTGTCATGTCAATAGGGATTTTCAAAACGGAAGATTAATTAATTAACGTTTAATTTGATTTTTAAAATTTGATCGTTAGCTTTGAATAATTTGAAAGTTTTGGGCCGATAGGAATACCGAAATTTCTCATTCTCAGTAGAGAACAACAGTGATTTAGTTCATAGTCGCGCCTGAAGGTTGTTCTATTTTAATTCATATTGGGTCAGAAAAGGTCTTTGATAAATAAACACATTTTGTTCATGAAACAAAATAATAACAACTTACATGTATAAATTATTGCTTCATGTTTACTCGAAATCTAAAAGCAAAATAATTCTAGTGCAAAATTAACACTACCTGCAGGTACGTCACGTTCGTATGTTAAGGCTGCAATACTTATTAACCGCTTGCAAACTGCTTACACCTCAAAAGACTCAATCCATTTTTTGACCTTCAATGGAAATATAATTTCCTGAGGGTATTAAAAATGGTGTCGTTCATCGCATCACGTAAACGCTTCTTAAAACCAATCTATAAAATCATTGTATATCGCATGTTGTAAAAAGTAATATTTTAAAATGAACCTTTAAATAGAGACATAAATAAGCTTTACAACATTCAAATTTCATTGGTAAATCACATTAATTTTACTACAACTTACATTACTTTTGAACAGAATTTCCAAATCATCCAAAATTTGCGTATGGCATTTTTTGACTTAAAGTGTGATTTTCCAAAGAATTGACAAAAACTAAACTATCGTATCTGCCTAAGTACCTATCAGTTAATCGATTCTGAACCTGTTGGGATGAAATGGTTAGTATTCTCGGAACACTAGCACAATGGACAGTACTTAGTATTAAGCTGTAGTAAAAGGAAACTATTCTTTCATGAAAACAGCGCCAACTACCCTCGTTTCTGTAAAATTACTAAGGAATACACTTTGAATTTTGTAAGGCAGTCGGAAGAAACAATTCGAATAGTCATATCAGAGTTTTAGTTTTTCTTAGGTCTGAATCCATTTTCATATCATTTACCTCTGAATTGATATTTCAAAAAATATAAATGGTAGAGATGGGGTTACACTGCGCTGCGTAATTGCGGTAACTCAATGCATTTTCACAGATTTCTTTCAAACTTATTTTATGTTTTACAAAAAACAAACTTAAAAAAAATACTGATTTGGGAACACAACTTTGAGTTAACGCAATACAATACGCTCACTAAGTAGTACTTAAGTGGCTTTAGATTACTCTAGGTTCAATTCACATCAAAAACGATAATAATAATAATATTAAGTAAGACTAGTGGGACAGACGAAGAAATAGTTGGACTGGATGATGAACCAGATAACGATAGAGAAAAAGATCATTGTCACTAGTTCTATCGGCAATTAGTTCTGTGGAACTGGTGAGAACTTAGTTTGTCACAAGTTCCATTGAAGTGTGAAGACAATGGAACTACAAACAAAAATACAATTAGTAATAACTGGAGGAAGATTCCAGAAAACTAGATAATAACCTACTAAGTAGTTAGTCCCATTTGTCACCGCCAGCGTGTCAAATGGGACTAACGCGCCGTCCCCAATGGGGCGAATGGAATTTTTTCAAAAAAAAATCCATATGTCCACACGAGCGAAGAAGTGCGCGGCGTCAAAAGTGTAATTTTATCACTCAGAGATACTTAATCTAATTGTCTTAATCCTTTAATTTTTGTAGAGTTAAGTAGGTACTTTATTAAAAGAAAGAGTTTAAAAAAATAACATAAGGATAGTCTAAAGCCACTGAGCATAGGGTTGTCAGCACTGAGGCGTCGGGTCCAACACCGTTGGGAATGGTCAATTTAATAGTGTCAGTTCACAGCCTGTATGAAAATTCATCTGAGCTTGAATTCAGAGGTTTGAATAAATCTGTACGTTCACATTCATGGGCGCGCAGTACTAACAATTGCTTGGACCCCAAGCCTCTAGCGCCTGGAATACTACCTACCGAAAAACACTCACGTTATCCATGGCGTCCACGATGTCTTCTAGCAATTCATAAAGCGATTGAGTGGGCGAGATCGGGCGGTCCATGTCGCCTTTTATACAACTGTATTAGCAGTCACGGCCCGCGAAAGATTGGCTGGACCAATTTACTCTTGTGAGGGCGCTGCCAATAGGTAGCTTAGGAATACAGCTTACTCGCTTATGGATTGCTACAAGCTATCATAGAGTGCCTTCTCCGAGATACAAAAAGGGTGGAGTTGGATGGCAGGCGGCGGCGGAACAGCGGCGGTGAGTGGCGGCGGCTGGAACGCGGCGTGGTGGCTGGCGGCGGCGGGCGGTGCGGGCGGTTGTGCGGCATTAGGTGCTTGGTGCCGTCGCCGCCGTCGCAACGTTAGACCGCGAGCGCCGCCGCCGCCGCCACGCCCGCCGCCGCTGGCACGCGCCTCACGCCTCGCGGCACCCAGAGACACCGTATGACGACGCGCCGGCGGCGGCGTTGATAAGCGCCGCGGTTATACACATATAGTTAAATACACCACTTTAATGTAACTTCGTATTTTATTAAAAATATCCCCAGAATTACATTTCTTCGAGGACTATGAGGAATTCAGTTTCCCCCATATATTCCAACTTTTTGTATTTATAGCTTTTATTTTTTTATTTTTAATACCCACATGACGATATCTGTTTAACCCAAAGGTTGACTGTTAGATAATGCTTTAAGCATTAAGTTCGCCTATTGTGCTATACAATTGTATTATGTACAATAAAGTTTAAATAAATAAATCAATAAATCAACACACGACTATAGCGCAGAACAGTTTTTAATCATACTTCTTGTGGAACCCACTCATTTATAAACTTACTGTTTTCCGCAGCTCCGCCTGCGTCAAAAAGTAACCTATGTTTGACCCCGGGTCTTCAACTATATTCATACTAAATTTCATCAATATTCATACTAAATTTCATAAAAATCCGTTCAGCGGTTTGGCCTAGACAGACAGAGACTTTCGCATTTATAATATTAGTATGGATAAAATGGCATTGAAATTAAGTTTGCTAGACAGATGATTAATTCAAAAGTGTGATTGATGATCTATTAATAAATAAGTCCAACCCCTATTCCGCGTATCGCGTGTACAGCGTGCGTGGCGTTGCCGCGGTTAAGCTACGTGTGCGCCATAGTCGTGGGTTCCAGTGGACACAATCACATACATTTTCTTGCAAAGCGTAGCTTGACGCACGTGCGAAGCCTCTCCGTGCGCTGCGGTAAATACGCGCCTTAAGACAAACTCCACTTCTCAATTACGCTGTGTCTTACGAGTCACCAGTAATGTCCCATAAGACATCTATCTATTCACAAGACAAGACGTGTGAAATTTACGTTGTTGTTTTTCCATAATAACAGAAAATTGTACAGACATTATTTACAATATTTTTAAGTCCATTGAAGTATTTTCTAAAACTGGTTAAGAGAAAAGAGAAAATTTCCTTCTTTTGTAACTGGTTACAAAATAGGTATACAAAGGCGGCCGAATAGTTGTGTGCGTTGCCCTACCCAGAAACTTCATGCCAGAGTGATACGAGTACAACACATAATAGTGTGTGTGGATTTAGGTTTTCATTAAGAGAAACCGTGAATATTGTTTAGTGTGCTTGGATTTAGTTTTTCATCAACAAAAACAGTGAACATTGTTTCTCATCATGAGACACTAATCGTGTGTGTGGATTTAGTTTTTCAACAAGAGAATATTTCTCGTGCTGATATAAAAGTGTGTAGTATCATCTGCCTTTGATTCTCAATAAACAGGAAACAAAGTGTTAAGCGTTGTTGCATTTTCTAAAAGAGTGTTTTTGTAAAAGGAGAGAAATAGAGAGAAAAGTAAGAAAACTATTAGGTATAATAAGGCAAACACAGTTTTGCAAATTTATTCCACATATTAAACTGATACAAGATTGATACAAGTCAGAGTTCTAACAGTATGGACATGCGCTATGTGGTCGAATTACAAAAAAGTTTAGTAGAGTATAATAAACATTACAGAAATCCTGACTTTACAATACTACTTCTTCACACTAATGCATTTTAATGGGAAATATGTATGTAATAAAAATAAAGCAAAAAACTAAAGCAGGAACTAAGTCGGAAATGTTGTTCTATACAGACATGGGTGGTTTTATTTTAGCCGTAATTGCTAGAGTCGAGTTCATTTCATTCCATTAATTCATCCTCATGTAACCTAAGTTGTAAGTATGTCAAAAAACAACAGTCAAACTCCTTATAATATAATAATTACTGCTAAAATACACATCACATCGCAAAATGCGTTCGCGGGAATAAAATATATTGAATAACATGTATTAAAAAAACAGACAGTCGATGGGTCGTCGACCCGAGCGCGCGGCCGCAAACAGGCAACCGCGGCCGCGCCTCCAAATATAAAGTATATATTAAACAATATATACGGCCTAAATACGACTGAAAACATAAGCATAACGGAAAACTTACATTCGAAACATTTCATAACGTCCTACTTTAAGATTTTTACGGAATCGATGCGTTACAAAATCGAAAATTGAAAATCAAATAAAAAAAACACATTTATATAGAAAAAGAGCGATCCCCTCGGTACAGAGCGGGGACCGGACGTCGCGTCGGCGCGGGCCGCGAGCCCGGACGAGATCCCCTGCGCGCTTGTTGTGTCTCCGAGGACAGGGGACCGAGCTCGCGGGGCGGCGCGGGCGGCACTGGCGGAACTAGCGATGCCAGAGCGGTACTAGCTGGGAGACGCCAGCTCCCAGCCCGCCAGCGCCGCCGCCGCCGCTCCCAGCCGCCGCTTCGTCTCGCCCCCTTGGTTCTGGTGACCCCCGTCGTATTTACGTTTGCCTGAAACGTCAACGATTATCTTGTATATCTAGCCTCGAGACTAGTAAAGGCTGATTTACATTTTGTTAACAAATGCAGTTATGATGTGACATTTATTTGTAGATTAAGTATTTTGGTATTTTTATCAAATTTACTTAATATTACGTTGTTTCTGAAATAGAACCACTTCGCACCTGCAGCATTAACTGTTAAACCGTTAAAAATGTAAATCTGATATATCCAAGTCTAATTTGAACATAAAAATGGGTCGTACTTATACAGAATCTTGCGATACAGTTAAAACTAATTCATATGCAGCGGTTTCATATGCTAAAGACTAAGCTATGATACATTCTACGCTACAAACGAGATAAAAGTCATAGTACAAAAAACTTATTGTTTGGTGAACTTTTATTGATCGTAAAGCATATTTTCCTATATAGTTTCAAAATTTAAATTTTAGGGTCTAGGAGTGATATACTAGGAAAATAATATACATGATACTAGGAGAACTTATAGAGCTCAGTAAATTGATGTTAGTAGACCATTTAAGATGATTTTGCATTTCGAAATCTAAAATTGAAATTCATTCATCAAAAATAACATAACATACTGTGTCGACCCCACACAACAAAGTGGGAAAAGGTAAATTTAAAATTACAAATGTTACAGCAACTTATTTATTTATGATTGCATTTTAAAATAGTCAATAGCCTATGGTCTATGAATTATGCTATAGTGGGTGATTGTAGTATTCACATTAGTCCAGGAAGTAATAAAAAAAAAGGAAAAATACCAAAAATACATAAAAATGGAAATCTTGATTGGAAGAACTAAGTAACATACACAGTTATTTGCCATCAATTTACTGAGGTTATGAAATGGTAAAGGTCTCCCACAAACTTTATTTACAAGAGCAAAGAAAACATGGACTCTTCGTTCGATCGAAAAATCATCGTAAATGAATTCAAAGTTTGTGGTAGGCCAGCTCGGAGGAACTAGGTAGGTACGAGGACAGGAGAGGATATTTACCGATATACAAAAGTATCATAATCCAGATTAGACGCAAACCATCAAACATGCTGAAATAGAAGGTACTAGAATGGTTATCAAGGTAATTATACAGTTCGACCGAAAGAAAGAGTCCAATGTTTGCTCGCAAATAATTTTGAATTTTGGTTTAGTTCTTTCAAGGGGATATTTTATACCATTTGGTTAATTTGCTGAGGCGTATACTTATTTAAATATTCGGCAGATGCATGTTAAGTAACTTTTATACCCGAATTCCATAATCAAACAATACATTGCCTTAATCGACAAAATGAAGAAAATAAAGACGCCGCGCAGTGAGAAACCTTCATTAAACAATGAGAAACCAGATTTTTTTTTACAAATTATTTACAATAATCGTATGGACATGGCTACAGTTCAAATTCAATTTATTTGCAGTAGATAATAATATTATTTTGTATGTTGTCAACCTATGTTTGTATACAGAAAGTATAAAATTTACTTGCACACTGTTTCTAAATACAACCATAATCTAATATCTTCGTTGAGTTGTTACCAATGAAGATTCCATAGATTGTTTTTATATATTGTATGCGTGAAAGCATCATACGAAGGAGCTTACCGAAACATTACAAAAATTAAATTTTACTGCTGCTGGAGGACATTCCTTTCATAAGTTTTCTTGCAAGTGAAAATGTATTACCCTAACAATACACAAGAATCGCCACCTAGCTCCATCATCACCACTCACCTGGTAAACTTGGCTTGGCGCGCGGGTTGCCACGAATGGCGCTGGGCGTGCGGCGTCCACGCGCGACGCGCCGCGCACCACAGCGGGGCCCAGCCGCGCCCGCCGCCGCCCCCCCGCGCCGCGCCCATCGCCCGCCCGTCCCACACGACCCAGCTCCCTGAGCATAGCCACGGATCAGACCACAGTCCGTCTATGTCTGAACACGATCGCGAGACTAAGTTCTGACTGAGTGGAATGATTCGCAAGTTTGGTTGCATGAATAGTAGTAGAGTTTCAAGATTATCATGCGGTTATGAGCAAACACGGTAGATTTTTGCCAAGAACTACACGTTTGTTACAATTTCATAATTTGGGTTTGTATGACCTTTTCACATCTGATTTGATTAAGCGCAGCAGTTTTAACAGCTTGTAAAACATAATCTACAAGTTTGCCTACAACAACACACTGACAGTTTCGCAACTCCATAAATTTCATAACTCCTGATATTATAATGCCCTAGTGTGCATTCACATTCAAAATTCAAAAAGGTTTAAAAACGTTACATCTAAATAAATTTCATGCGAGCAAACGCGGTAAACGAACAAAATACGAGCCATGTTTAACGGATTTTTTATAGTTTTTGCCGTCTCAGTCTAACTCATTTTTGCTATGGTAGCTCAAAAGATTTGCCAGATACTGCGAAATAATTCACTCAGTCCGAACTTTGGTAATGCAACAACAGTAGACGACACGCACTTTACTTTTTTTTCACATGGAGCTTTCCCGACAAAATCTAAAGAGCAGTAAGTAGGTAGTTATTATTATCAGACTGCTGTTGCTGCAATAACTTTCAGCAATCATGTTCAGAATTGCATCTACTAACGTACTCACAAGAACCTAACGCGGTCCCATTTATATATAAAAAAAAAACAATATAAATACGCCAAAGCAACAGTGAATCAGAAGATAAAGAGGCAGCAGGTGCAGCCATTACAAGACTATAAACGTCTCAGAAAAATAAACTAAGATTTATTATTCATTTTTGTATTTACAAGATGGCTTCCGTATGTCAAAGTTTTGGCCCTTTTCTACCTGCCTCAAATAAAGACCAATAAGCAGAAAGAGAAATAGGTCGCAACGATAGTGCGTTCACGCCCGTACGACAGCGGAATAGTTAATAGGATAAATATGTACCGCCCCCGACATGCAGGAATGCAATTGGTGCAACAATGCAATAGTGTTCATAGGCCAACGGGGCCCTCGTTTTGGAACTCTGTCACATTTAATCAACAGCATTATAAGGCTGAGAAAATCTTATAACAAGAGGCCATACAAAAGGCCCAGAATAGATCGCCTGGAGGAAGCTAATTGCCAAATTAGCTATGACGAAAACGACTTCGAAGAAATCTACATACTACAATCTACACTGGGAAAACAAATCAATAGTAATACATCTATAGTCTATATATTCAGAAATGGGATTTCTATTTTTTTTTTTTTATATTATGACTGTAATGAAAATAAGATTGAGACAAATTAAGATCAACTAACTATTTAGTAAACATTATCTAACTAAGCAATGAAAAAATAATCTATATGAAGTTAATTTATCATTTTATCTAGTGTCAAACATTTAATTACACCTACTAGAACGAACATTATACGGTAAAAGGATAATTGCAATTTGGTCACAACTTCCGAATCATCATTATATTAAATTAGTGATTGGTGTGACAAGGTGCCATCAAGAAAGTATACAAGGGGACGCCAACGGCAGATGTGCTGCAGCTGCGACGAACTGCATCCGTCACGCAACCGACCAATAAGAGACGACTGCATTGTCGCCCCGCCTCCAAAATGCACTGGTGCAATAGGCCAACCAAACTTGTTTTGTGTGACTACAGAAATTTATGACGCATTGGGACCGCGTGTAGGTGTTTTGTGAACTAAGTATACAGAGTTACGAAATTAAATTTAACAATGCAACAGTCATAGTGGTTTCGCCTTTGCTCTTTTAAAAATATTGTTGCGTTAATATTTTTACAGGAACAAAATTAACGAAAGAATATGCTGGAAAGATCTGATCAATGTCTGCTGTGAAGAAATTAAATTAAGAGCTCAAAACATTAAATTTCATCTATTTCCTAAGTGTGAGGATAGTATTTATTTGTAGTGTATGAAACATGCAACTAAGTGCTATTCACAATGTTTTGTGATTTAAAAAGATTAATTGTGCACAGATATTGATCAAAACTTTGATATTGATAATTATAGAGTAATTCAGAAAGACAATCCAGAACTTTCTTGACGTAAAGTATTAGATTGCCTGTTTACGGGTTACTTGTCTTGCTAAATTATTAGTATTTAGGAAAACATGCATTGAAACAGTCGCATAGCGATTCAGTAATATGATATAACAGTTATCAATTTGAAATTACTCTAAATCTAGAAGTCTCGCTATCTCGTGGCAAGGACGCTGAGTAAAGTCTACGATTTCTAAAAAATACGAGTGACCTAAGCGTCTTTGCCGCGACTACACTAAAATTCTAAGTTTGTACGAGATAAATCAGTCAATACACAAGTCTGCGAAACAATCAGGTACCTAATGAAGCGACTAATCGTAGTCATTAACAACATTCTAGAGCCAAATTACAAAGAGAATCATTTAAGAAAGCTAAGTCTAACCGTGTAATATTATCTACATTCTAAACACCGAGTAACATACACTATAGAGAGTAAATTTGGAATCAACGGTACCTGAATGCCTCCGGTTACATCGTAGTAAAGCGAGTTGGGCCCGATTCCGAGCTCATCGTCCTGAGTGAGGCATTTACCAAGCGGGTCAGTAAGTCTTCTTAACATATTCTCTACCTCGTTGAGTAACGAGAGAAATTGAACATTACTCGAGCGTCCCAAGCAGGAAACGTCGGGAGGTGCGGGGTGGGGCGAGCTCCAAAGCGTGTTAACGGGTTAGTACAAAGCAAAGCGAAGCGCTACGAGATGGGGGGCGCTGTGACCTCAAGCGGTACAAACGTGAAATGGCAACTGAAAACAATACACGGGCGCCACTGCAAATACTAACGCCGATACGGACTGTATACGTTACTGATGGGATAGCTAGATATGCTCTGCTTTACAAACACGTGTGTTAACCATCTCAAATTTCGTGTAAAGGAAGTGAAGGAATTACACGTTTACACCCCATATAGTAAGGCTCAGTATTTCCTTCAAAGGAATTGAAGGAAGTTTGACAAAAAAATCTCAGTAGTGCCTTTCAAAGGAACTACGAAGGAAACTACTGAGAACAAAGGTAGATATTATGGGTGGCAATATGTTACGGTTTTCTTAAATTACTTAGTCACAATATTGGTACTAGAAACGATACAGAAGAATCTCGTCAAAAGCATTGTCTCTTGGTCCCCGTTAAGATTTTTACAATTTACTTATGATACACATTTGCGAAAAAAGTACCTGTGACAATTTAAGTTCGTCAAGATATATCTTTATTTCGGCGTTTACAAAAAATCGCGTAACATCTGACATTTAATTATGACAAAGAAGTATAAAAGAGCGTAGAAAATCCTTCACGAAAATGTTTACACCATGTTTGTAAAGTAGCGCGATATTGGCCAAGAACCATATGAATAAACTTGGATAAACACTTCTCTTACCTGAATCGTAATTTCTCCATTGTCTACAGCGAAAGTTACCTCAAAAATTGCCTACATCGAAAGACATTCTTTCAGGAAAGTACTCCTAGTAGGAGTGACATATCCAAGATTCAAGTATAAATATATTTTATAACACGATCTTGGCTCTAGTGAGTGCAGTGGCGGGTGTCTCGGGCGTGTTAGCACAAGCTTACTCAAACTGAACAGGAAAAGTTCATACAACTGTAAGGGCCGGTTTAGACGGTTCCAGTGCGGGGCAATCCCGTAGCGTTCATGGACACGAAATTGTTTATGTGTGTGCCACACACACAAGCACGTATACATAGACAAATTCGCTACTGGTCTGCCGGCACTGGATTCGTCTAAACGAGCCATTAAACTCACACAAGCACGATGCGCGTGTGGGTTTGAGCACTAGCGGGCTTGTTACGTACGGAGAAAACCGTTTTGAACCTACTTAGCTCCACGCTTGTGTGTGTTTTATGACAGACGTTTGAATCTTTTTTTTGTCCCGTTTAAATAACCATGTGGTGTAAGGGAGTGCTTACAAGGGCAATTTTTTTCAGCAATTATTACCGAAGATACAGTACTGCGCCATATATGGAGTAAGATGTCTTCATCTTACTCTGACAAGTCATAGTAAATTTTGCAAAAAATGTCCCTCAATATTTTAAGTCATATTTGACGAAAATTGCGCTATCTGAAATACTATATTCGAAAAGACTCGCGCATAATCGACGAGTCGAATAATTATTGTTCGATATCGAATGATTTTACTTCGACATCGAAACGATTTTTATTCGCCATACGATTCGTACATTTCAAACATAGGGCTCCTATAGCAATTGCATCGCTCGTGTAAGCGCTCCCGGGCCGGCGCAGGTAGGCCTGAAGGCTGGCGATCGCGGCCTCCCGCGCCGGCCTGCCCGCCCGCCGCTTACATCACCACCGTCAGGCCTACACACTACCGTCTTTACCGAGTCACTAACTCCATTCATGGGCTGGGTTTAGTAAGTAAAACTTGTACGGGAAATTACTACAGAGACTGGTAGAGCTCTTGATATAATCTATTTTTCTAGCGACTTTTTTGGAAAACACCTTTTTTTAACTTTGTATTTTGGATTTACGTTGAACGGATTAATAGGAAAATTGTTTTATACTTTTAACATTTAATTTAAAATAATCAATATTTAAACAATTTTTGGAATACAATTATAGGTTGAATTATAGTTAGACTAGATTTAGATAAATGTCGTTTCGAAAATAGATATTTTCAAGAATCATTTCAAAGCTCCCTAGCAATTTCTAGAACAAACAATTCACGTACTAAACCGCGGATGGGACTAAACAAAAGAAAACCAACATGAACAAAATTTGGCAAATCAAAAAAAAAAAAATCGAAAGAATAATGAGTACAGCGACTAGTGACTAGTAAATAAGAGTGATAATTAGTGAGTGTGTGTGGGACCCACCGGTTGCGCTCTGTTGGGAGGCTGGCGAACGGCGGACGGTTGCGGTGGCCCCGCGTAATCAAAATAGAACTCATCGTACCGGTAAAATGGCTCATTGTAGCCACCTCGGTAATCACCGTACCCGTAATAGTCGTAATCATAATCTATAAACACACAACACAGGCCTTTTAGAGGCTAAGCTAAACTAACTCTAACTTACAATCTACCGGACGGCGGGTGGCGTTGCGCACCTCCACACTCGTATCACATGCTGTCACTTAACTGGGATATCACACGGGCAGTTCCAACACCTTCCTCACAGCTCACACACCGAGTACGGGGGGGTCCGTACGTCGTTAAAACAACATGCATCGGCCTCAAAGAGCCTCGATCATCAAACATGCTCTCTGTTTGGACATCTCCGGTTTGCACATGGACTTCTTATACCACCACCGAGATCTACTACTAAACGGTGACGACTCCAGACGTCGAGGGACATCTGTCATCAAAATGTTATGAATGATGTAATATGTCGCATGCATTATTATTGATTGTTACAACACAGCGATGGACATGTTCGTCTCCTCATTAAACATTTTCTTTACCCTACCTGTCACATATCTACGTCTTCGGCTGAAACCATGCATCGTAATCCTAGCTCTCATTAATGTCTAGCCTAGGAGATAGCGTTAATGAAACATGTTTTGTGGCCTTAACGATACACTGATATCGATTAAATATTTTTTTAAATGGCGATATTATGGATACTAATGGCAACACCTAAACGGGTAATCCAGTGTATAGTAGCGGCCATCTTGTTAGTAGGGAAATTAGCGGTGTGCTAGTGTGCGCGTGGATACCACACCGTGTACTTACACCTCATTTATGTGTAAATGTGTGAGGTTACATTTAACTGTAGATAGACCGAGGGACAAAGTACCCTCGTATTTTTATCTCATTAAACCCGCTATTCCTTCGACCTATCTTCAGTATATTTACTTTGTAAGTATTAAGTGCTCTGTGTTCATGTATTTCAAAGAAAGTGTTGTCGATCACGATTTTACCAGCCTACTTCAATAATCATCCATTTTAGAACTGCATAGAAAATATTTTTTTTAGGCAAAAGCATTGGTACGTAAAACAACGACGTAACGTAATGGTGCTAAAAACCGTTATGAGCTGGTTCGTAACTCCCAAATAAAAAAAACTGCCGCTCTAAATCGTACCCGACAACACCTACATTTCGCGTCGCGTGTAATCCTGTTTATATATTAGTATTGCCAACCCGGAATTTCAATAATGCTTAGGCCAGTCTAAAAAATTACATAAAATTTGCACAATTTCACACAAAATACGTATATTCCGAGACTGAAATACGTAAATATGTAGACGAAAAAGTACGGTATGTTGTGTAAAGTGAATGCATAATTTGTAGTATTTTTTATAGATTATGCATGCACTTTTACAACTTACTGGTGGGTTACTATGATGGATTTAAGCATGACAGAAAAGAGTAAGTACACGAGATGGCGCAATATAAATGTAAGGCGACCTCTAGCATACTCGCTAGTTTCTGGCCTGCGCCATTAGTGGTCATAGTAAATCCCCTGGCGGTCTCGCGCCTAAAAATCCAATTCGAGATTTATTAAAAATATGGCGGTCATATTATGGTGCCATTTTTTCGACAATAAAATTCGACTTTAGGTATCTCTAATGGCGCGATCATCCAAGACTTATTCGCCAATTTGTGTTGTGATTAGAGATGGGCAGCGGGAAGAAATTCAAGAGGGAAAAAATGAAATGCAAGGGGAAGAAAAGGGAAAAAATAATTAATTCCCATTTATACCCGGGAATTTTTAAAAATTTTGGGAATAAATGGGAAAATTTCCGGGAAGGCGCCCATCTCTAGTTGTGATTGATGCTTTGCTTAAAATATAACGTATTACCTACGTATTTGTTTCTATTTTGGCAAAGCATGCAAAAACACACAAAAAGGCAAATAGTCCATGTGCGGTCGCGACATAAGGCTGTGGTCTACTATTAGGTACCTATATGCTAAACGCGGCGTCAGACTTCAGCGCAAACGTCTCGATCGACGTCTGTACGCCGCGCACAGCGCGACAGAGCTCTACGTTAGTAATATTCGCTATGGTGCTCGCGTGTGGTCGTATGAAAAATTTATAAAAAATCGACATTTTATTCAGACGTCAAGTATGACGTTGACGCTGCAATGGTTCGAACTAGAGACGCCTACGGCGTGAAGCTGCACGCCGCCCTCGAAATTAGGAGACCACAGCCTAATAGCGCGATCACACATCGCCTATTTGCTTAAATATTTGCCATTACATGTTTTGCCAAAATAGATACAAACGAGTTATTTTGGAAAAACATGCAACATTTGGCCAAATACCGCAGTGTGGTCGCACCATAAGACGCGAGTGTCTACCCCCAGTACATCCCCAGTAGATCTACGTAAATGTAGAGTTGGCAATGCCGTGTGTAATGCACGTGTATAATGTCGTGTTCACGTGTAACACTAACCGTAGTCGGGCCTCGGCTGCGGCGGGCGCGGCTGCGGCGTGCGCCCGCGCATGGCGTGCACCGGCGAGCAGCTGCACCAATCAAATCTGACGGTTAATAGCCACACGTTATCGTTGCTCCTAGCTCTCAACCGTGCCCAGAAACGCTAGCGCAACGCACGTGTGTCGTGTACAGTGCCCTCGTTGGTGCTTGGCCACGAAAACTGAGTAAACATTGACATTAGGCTGCGGTGACTTAACAGTTTGTATTAAACGGGCAATCTGTTTGCCCAAATACACGAAAACTGGCTAAATATTGGTATTAGGCTGCAGTGACCATAAATAAAATCACTTGTGATAAATTTACCAACAAAATCATTTCCACTTACTTTCTTCTTTTACTTCAGGACTCCCGAGTACCTGATGGTAGGTTGAGAATAACAGGAGACACGCTAGGATGATGATATTCTAGTTTACAAGTCCCATTCTGATAGAAAAGTTACAAAATCAAAAAACTATGATTTTTTGAGCAACTAAAGAGCAAGTAAAGCGATGGCGATTTCCCCAAATTTCCTCGAACTTACTACTAGGCGAAAGATAAAAGTAAATTAGAACAACTTTCTGAAAAGACAAGCAAGTGCATCTTAAAATAATCCGTGACTTTTTTGCTTGACCCATTTGTGAGAGGGTAGGCAAGTAACAAAGTTACCCTATCAATTGAGTATTTTTATTTAATTATGCTTTCCTGACCAAGCACACATAGCACGGCGTTTCGCCCGCGGGAAGAAATGGGCTTTGTACAGCAAATAAAAATAAATTAGGAAAAAAAGAGAAACAATACATTATATACAGAAGAAAACTGAGTAAAAGAAAAACAAAAAAAAAATTAAATTAAAAAGCAGTTAACCCCAGTTCTGGTTCCCTACTTTTTTTTTAAATCGCGGGCGAGAGTTTCGACAATACTTTTCAAATCTTAAACATGATTGTCATACGAGCTAACAAAATATCTTTTTTAGTAATTCGAATATATCTCTTTCAAATATTTATAATAGTTAAAAAGACTGACTCACCTGATTATTCGACAAAAATGTATCCACTTCTTTTAACTACTTCAATAACAATATCTCGACAAGCCCTCGCGCCATCTAGATGTCAGCAGTACAACACTCACCCGCCACGCACGTGTAGAGTCTGCATCACGCTACGGTCGCAGGATCTCCTCCCATTAACAATGTCTCGTCAAGCCCTCGATCTAGATGTCAGCAGTACGACACTCACCCGCCTCGCACCTGTAGAGTCTGCATCATGCTGCGGTCGCAGGATCTCCTCCCATTAACAACGTCTCGTCAAGCCCTCGATCTAGATGTCAGCAGTACGACACTCACCCGCCTCGCACCTGTAGAGTCTGCATCATGCTGCGGTCGCAGGATCTCCTCCCATTAACAATGTCTCGTCAAGCCCTCGATCTAGATGTCAGCAGTACGACACTCACCCGCCTCGCACGTGTAGAGTCTGCATCATGCTGCGGTCGCAGGATCTCCTCCCATTAACAATGTCTCGTCAAGCCCTCGATCTAGATGTCAGCAGTACGACACTCACCCGCCTCGCACCTGTAGAGTCTGCATCATGCTGCGGTCGCAGGATCTCCTCCCATTAACAATGTCTCGTCAAGCCCTCGATCTAGATGTCAGCAGTACGACACTCACCCGCCTCGCACGTGTAGAGTCTGCATCATGCTGCGGTCGCAGGATCTCCTCCCATTAACAATGTCTCGTCAAGCCCTCGATCTAGATGTCAGCAGTACGACACTCACCCGCCTCGCACGTGTAGAGTCTGCATCATGCTGCGGTCGCAGGATCTCCTCCCATTAACAATGTCTCGTCAAGCCCTCGATCTAGATGTCAGCAGTACGACACTCACCCGCCTCGCACCTGTAGAGTCTGCATCATGCTGCGGTCGCAGGATCTCCTCCCATTAACAATGTCTCGTCAAGCCCTCGATCTAGATGTCAGCAGTACGACACTCACCCGCCTCGCACGTGTAGAGTCTGCATCATGCTGCGGTCGCAGGATCTCCTCCCATTAACAATGTCTCGTCAAGCCCTCGATCTAGATGTCAGCAGTACGACACTCACCCGCCTCGCACCTGTAGAGTCTGCATCATGCTGCGGTCGCAGGATCTCCTCCCATTAACAATGTCTCGTCAAGCCCTCGATCTAGATGTCAGCAGTACGACACTCACCCGCCTCGCACCTGTAGAGTCTGCATCATGCTGCGGTCGCAGGATCTCCTCCCATTAACAATGTCTCGTCAAGCCCTCGATCTAGATGTCAGCAGTACGACACTCACCCGCCTCGCACGTGTAGAGTCTGCATCATGCTGCGGTCGCAGGATCTCCTCCCATTAACAATGTCTCGTCAAGCCCTCGATCTAGATGTCAGCAGTACGACACTCACCCGCCTCGCACCTGTAGAGTCTGCATCATGCTGCGGTCGCAGGATCTCCTCCCATTAACAATGTCTCGTCAAGCCCTCGATCTAGATGTCAGCAGTACGACACTCACCCGCCTCGCACGTGTAGAGTCTGCATCATGCTGCGGTCGCAGGATCTCCTCCCATTAACAATGTCTCGTCAAGCCCTCGATCTAGATGTCAGCAGTACGACACTCACCCGCCTCGCACCTGTAGAGTCTGCATCATGCTGCGGTCGCAGGATCTCCTCCCATTAACAATGTCTCGTCAAGCCCTCGATCTAGATGTCAGCAGTACGACACTCACCCGCCTCGCACGTGTAGAGTCTGCATCATGCTGCGGTCGCAGGATCTCCTCCCATTAACAATGTCTTGTCAAGCCCTCGATCTAGATGTCAGCAGTACGACACTCACCCGCCTCGCACGTGTAGAGTCTGCATCATGCTGCGGTCGCAGGATCTCCTCCCATTAACAATGTCTCGTCAAGCCCTCGATCTAGATGTCAGCAGTACGACACTCACCCGCCTCGCACCTGTAGAGTCTGCATCATGCTGCGGTCGCAGGATCTCCTCCCATTAACAATGTCTCGTCAAGCCCTCGATCTAGATGTCAGCAGTACGACACTCACCCGCCTCGCACGTGTAGAGTCTGCATCATGCTGCGGTCGCAGGATCTCCTCCCATTAACAATGTCTCGTCAAGCCCTCGATCTAGATGTCAGCAGTACGACACTCACCCGCCTCGCACGTGTAGAGTCTGCATCATGCTGCGGTCGCAGGATCTCCTCCCATTAACAATGTCTCGTCAAGCCCTCGATCTAGATGTCAGCAGTACGACACTCACCCGCCTCGCACGTGTAGAGTCTGCATCATGCTGCGGTCGCAGGATCTCCTCCCATTAACAATGTCTCGTCAAGCCCTCGATCTAGATGTCAGCAGTACGACACTCACCCGCCTCGCACGTGTAGAGTCTGCATCATGCTGCGGTCGCAGGATCTCCTCCCATTAACAATGTCTCGTCAAGCCCTCGATCTAGATGTCAGCAGTACGACACTCACCCGCCTCGCACGTGTAGAGTCTGCATCATGCTGCGGTCGCAGGATCTCCTCCCATTAACAATGTCTCGTCAAGCCCTCGATCTAGATGTCAGCAGTACGACACTCACCCGCCTCGCACGTGTAGAGTCTGCATCATGCTGCGGTCGCAGGATCTCCTCCCATTAACAATGTCTCGTCAAGCCCTCGATCTAGATGTCAGCAGTACGACACTCACCCGCCTCGCACGTGTAGAGTCTGCATCATGCTGCGGTCGTAGGATCTCCTCCCATTAACAATGTCTCGTCAAGCCCTCGATCTAGATGTCAGCAGTACGACACTCACCCGCCTCGCACGTGTAGAGTCTGCATCATGCTGCGGTCGCAGGATCTCCTCCCATTAACAATGTCTCGTCAAGCCCTCGATCTAGATGTCAGCAGTACGACACTCACCCGCCTCGCACCTGTAGAGTCTGCATCATGCTGCGGTCGCAGGATCTCCTCCCATTAACAATGTCTCGTCAAGCCCTCGATCTAGATGTCAGCAGTACGACACTCACCCGCCTCGCACCTGTAGAGTCTGCATCATGCTGCGGTCGCAGGATCTCCTCCCATTAACAATGTCTCGTCAAGCCCTCGATCTAGATGTCAGCAGTACGACACTCACCCGCCTCGCACCTGTAGAGTCTGCATCATGCTGCGGTCGCAGGATCTCCTCCCATTAACAATGTCTCGTCAAGCCCTCGATCTAGATGTCAGCAGTACGACACTCACCCGCCTCGCACGTGTACAGTCTGCATCATGCTGCGGTCGCAGGATCTCCTCCCATTAACAATGTCTCGTCAAGCCCTCGATCTAGATGTCAGCAGTACGACACTCACCCGCCTCGCACCTGTAGAGTCTGCATCATGCTGCGGTCGCAGGATCTCCTCCCATTAACAATGTCTCGTCAAGCCCTCGATCTAGATGTCAGCAGTACGACACTCACCCGCCTCGCACGTGTAGAGTCTGCATCATGCTGCGGTCGCAGGATCTCCTCCCATTAACAATGTCTCGTCAAGCCCTCGATCTAGATGTCAGCAGTACGACACTCACCCGCCTCGCACGTGTAGAGTCTGCATCATGCTGCGGTCGCAGGATCTCCTCCCATTAACAATGTCTCGTCAAGCCCTCGATCTAGATGTCAGCAGTACGACACTCACCCGCCTCGCACGTGTAGAGTCTGCATCATGCTGCGGTCGCAGGATCTCCTCCCATTAACAATGTCTCGTCAAGCCCTCGATCTAGATGTCAGCAGTACGACACTCACCCGCCTCGCACGTGTAGAGTCTGCATCATGCTGCGGTCGCAGGATCTCCTCCCATTAACAATGTCTCGTCAAGCCCTCGATCTAGATGTCAGCAGTACGACACTCACCCGCCTCGCACGTGTAGAGTCTGCATCATGCTGCGGTCGCAGGATCTCCTCCCATTAACAATGTCTCGTCAAGCCCTCGATCTAGATGTCAGCAGTACGACACTCACCCGCCTCGCACGTGTAGAGTCTGCATCATGCTGCGGTCGCAGGATCTCCTCCCATTAACAATGTCTCGTCAAGCCCTCGATCTAGATGTCAGCAGTACGACAGTCACCCGCCTCGCACGTGTAGAGTCTGCATCATGCTGCGGTCGCAGGATCTCCTCCCATTCTAGATGTCAGCAGTACGACACTCACCCGCCTCGCACGTGTAGAGTCTGCATCATGCTGCGGTCGCAGGATCTCCTCCCATTAACAATGTCTCGTCAAGCCCTCGATCTAGATGTCAGCAGTACGACACTCACCCGCCTCGCACGTGTAGAGTCTGCATCATGCTGCGGTCGCAGGATCTCCTCCCATTAACAATGTCTCGTCAAGCCCTCGATCTAGATGTCAGCAGTACGACACTCACCCGCCTCGCACGTGTAGAGTCTGCATCATGCTGCGGTCGCAGGATCTCCTCCCATTAACAATGTCTCGTCAAGCCCTCGATCTAGATGTCAGCAGTACGACACTCACCCGCCTCGCACGTGTAGAGTCTGCATCATGCTGCGGTCGCAGGATCTCCTCCCATTAACAATGTCTCGTCAAGCCCTCGATCTAGATGTCAGCAGTACGACACTCACCCGCCTCGCACGTGTAGAGTCTGCATCATGCTGCGGTCGCAGGATCTCCTCCCATTAACAATGTCTCGTCAAGCCCTCGATCTAGATGTCAGCAGTACGACACTCACCCGCCTCGCACGTGTAGAGTCTGCATCATGCTGCGGTCGCAGGATCTCCTCCCATTAACAATGTCTCGTCAAGCCCTCGATCTAGATGTCAGCAGTACGACACTCACCCGCCTCGCACGTGTAGAGTCTGCATCATGCTGCGGTCGCAGGATCTCCTCCCATTAACAATGTCTCGTCAAGCCCTCGATCTAGATGTCAGCAGTACGACACTCACCCGCCTCGCACGTGTAGAGTCTGCATCATGCTGCGGTCGCAGGATCTCCTCCCATTAACAATGTCTCGTCAAGCCCTCGATCTAGATGTCAGCAGTACGACACTCACCCGCCTCGCACGTGTAGAGTCTGCATCATGCTGCGGTCGCAGGATCTCCTCCCATTAACAATGTCTCGTCAAGCCCTCGATCTAGATGTCAGCAGTACGACACTCACCCGCCTCGCACCTGTAGAGTCTGCATCATGCTGCGGTCGCAGGATCTCCTCCCATTAACAATGTCTCGTCAAGCCCTCGATCTAGATGTCAGCAGTACGACACTCACCCGCCTCGCACGTGTAGAGTCTGCATCATGCTGCGGTCGCAGGATCTCCTCCCATTAACAATGTCTCGTCAAGCCCTCGATCTAGATGTCAGCAGTACGACACTCACCCGCCTCGCACCTGTAGAGTCTGCATCATGCTGCGGTCGCAGGATCTCCTCCCATTAACAATGTCTCGTCAAGCCCTCGATCTAGATGTCAGCAGTACGACACTCACCCGCCTCGCACCTGTAGAGTCTGCATCATGCTGCGGTCGCAGGATCTCCTCCCATTAACAATGTCTCGTCAAGCCCTCGATCTAGATGTCAGCAGTACGACACTCACCCGCCTCGCACGTGTAGAGTCTGCATCATGCTGCGGTCGCAGGATCTCCTCCCATTAACAATGTCTCGTCAAGCCCTCGATCTAGATGTCAGCAGTACGACACTCACCCGCCTCGCACGTGTAGAGTCTGCATCATGCTGCGGTCGCAGGATCTCCTCCCATTAACAATGTCTCGTCAAGCCCTCGATCTAGATGTCAGCAGTACGACACTCACCCGCCTCGCACCTGTAGAGTCTGCATCATGCTGCGGTCGCAGGATCTCCTCCCATTAACAATGTCTCGTCAAGCCCTCGATCTAGATGTCAGCAGTACGACACTCACCCGCCTCGCACGTGTAGAGTCTGCATCATGCTGCGGTCGCAGGATCTCCTCCCATTAACAATGTCTCGTCAAGCCCTCGATCTAGATGTCAGCAGTACGACACTCACCCGCCTCGCACGTGTAGAGTCTGCATCATGCTGCGGTCGCAGGATCTCCTCCCATTAACAATGTCTCGTCAAGCCCTCGATCTAGATGTCAGCAGTACGACACTCACCCGCCTCGCACCTGTAGAGTCTGCATCATGCTGCGGTCGCAGGATCTCCTCCCATTAACAATGTCTCGTCAAGCCCTCGATCTAGATGTCAGCAGTACGACACTCACCCGCCTCGCACGTGTAGAGTCTGCATCATGCTGCGGTCGCAGGATCTCCTCCCATTAACAATGTCTCGTCAAGCCCTCGATCTAGATGTCAGCAGTACGACACTCACCCGCCTCGCACGTGTAGAGTCTGCATCATGCTGCGGTCGCAGGATCTCCTCCCATTAACAATGTCTCGTCAAGCCCTCGATCTAGATGTCAGCAGTACGACACTCACCCGCCTCGCACGTGTAGAGTCTGCATCATGCTGCGGTCGCAGGATCTCCTCCCATTAACAATGTCTCGTCAAGCCCTCGATCTAGATGTCAGCAGTACGACACTCACCCGCCTCGCACCTGTAGAGTCTGCATCATGCTGCGGTCGCAGGATCTCCTCCCATTAACAATGTCTCGTCAAGCCCTCGATCTAGATGTCAGCAGTACGACACTCACCCGCCTCGCACGTGTAGAGTCTGCATCATGCTGCGGTCGCAGGATCTCCTCCCATTAACAATGTCTCGTCAAGCCCTCGATCTAGATGTCAGCAGTACGACACTCACCCGCCTCGCACGTGTAGAGTCTGCATCATGCTGCGGTCGCAGGATCTCCTCCCATTAACAATGTCTCGTCAAGCCCTCGATCTAGATGTCAGCAGTACGACACTCACCCGCCTCGCACCTGTAGAGTCTGCATCATGCTGCGGTCGCAGGATCTCCTCCCATTAACAATGTCTCGTCAAGCCCTCGATCTAGATGTCAGCAGTACGACACTCACCCGCCTCGCACGTGTAGAGTCTGCATCATGCTGCGGTCGCAGGATCTCCTCCCATTAACAATGTCTCGTCAAGCCCTCGATCTAGATGTCAGCAGTACGACACTCACCCGCCTCGCACCTGTAGAGTCTGCATCATGCTGCGGTCGCAGGATCTCCTCCCATTAACAATGTCTCGTCAAGCCCTCGATCTAGATGTCAGCAGTACGACACTCACCCGCCTCGCACCTGTAGAGTCTGCATCATGCTGCGGTCGCAGGATCTCCTCCCATTAACAATGTCTCGTCAAGCCCTCGATCTAGATGTCAGCAGTACGACACTCACCCGCCTCGCACGTGTAGAGTCTGCATCATGCTGCGGTCGCAGGATCTCCTCCCATTAACAATGTCTCGTCAAGCCCTCGATCTAGATGTCAGCAGTACGACACTCACCCGCCTCGCACGTGTAGAGCCTGCATCATGCTGCGGTCGCAGGATCTCCTCCCATTAACAATGTCTCGTCAAGCCCTCGATCTAGATGTCAGCAGTACGACACTCACCCGCCTCGCACGTGTAGAGTCTGCATCATGCTGCGGTCGCAGGATCTCCTCCCATTAACAATGTCTCGTCAAGCCCTCGATCTAGATGTCAGCAGTACGACACTCACCCGCCTCGCACGTGTAGAGTCTGCATCATGCTGCGGTCGCAGGATCTCCTCCCATTAACAATGTCTCGTCAAGCCCTCGATCTAGATGTCAGCAGTACGACACTCACCCGCCTCGCACGTGTAGAGCCTGCATCATGCTGCGGTCGCAGGATCTCCTCCCATTAACAATGTCTCGTCAAGCCCTCGATCTAGATGTCAGCAGTACGACACTCACCCGCCTCGCACGTGTAGAGTCTGCATCATGCTGCGGTCGCAGGATCTCCTCCCATTAACAATGTCTCGTCAAGCCCTCGATCTAGATGTCAGCAGTACGACACTCACCCGCCTCGCACGTGTAGAGTCTGCATCATGCTGCGGTCGCAGGATCTCCTCCCATTAACAATGTCTCGTCAAGCCCTCGATCTAGATGTCAGCAGTACGACACTCACCCGCCTCGCACGTGTAGAGCCTGCATCATGCTGCGGTCGCAGGATCTCCTCCCATTAACAATGTCTCGTCAAGCCCTCGATCTAGATGTCAGCAGTACGACACTCACCCGCCTCGCACGTGTAGAGTCTGCATCATGCTGCGGTCGCAGGATCTCCTCCCATTAACAATGTCTCGTCAAGCCCTCGATCTAGATGTCAGCAGTACGACACTCACCCGCCTCGCACGTGTAGAGTCTGCATCATGCTGCGGTCGCAGGATCTCCTCCCATTAACAATGTCTCGTCAAGCCCTCGATCTAGATGTCAGCAGTACGACACTCACCCGCCTCGCACGTGTAGAGCCTGCATCATGCTGCGGTCGCAGGATCTCCTCCCATTAACAATGTCTCGTCAAGCCCTCGATCTAGATGTCAGCAGTACGACACTCACCCGCCTCGCACGTGTAGAGTCTGCATCATCCGGCGTTCGCGCGCGCGCAGTATTTCTTCCTTCTTCTTCTTGTCGGACGGTGGTTTAGCCAGAGACACCTCCAGCCGAGCGCCGCCCATATCCTTGCCGTCCAGCTCTTGCATTGCCTAACGTCGAATTAGTCACATTTTATACAGAGAAAACGCTGACTTAGATAAAGTAATGCATTTGTTCATTTGTATTATCTTTATTGTACATAATACATATTTACTAAACGTTCACTAATAAAAATAAACATATATGAAAGGACAGATATACAAAGGAGGAATTATCCCCGAAAGGAATATATTAGTCAACCAGAACGTATCAGTGAAACTCTTATGTGGCTGTAGAATTTGTACGAGTGAATGCGAATACCACACACCGAACGCGTTTGCCGGATTTAGGGTATAATTCGCCATATCTGAAAGTAGTTTCGATTCGTCATGTGAATTTTTACGGGATTTGTAATCTATAAAGCCCTGGGTTGTTAAAAAAGAATATAAGACGCGATCTACCAATCATTTACCAAACGCTCCAAGTCTAAAACCGGGTCTCCTGCAACCGTATTTTACGTTCACTAACACCGAAAATCAAACATTTTACAAAAGTGGGCGTGGCCTAACATTTTGTTATATAAAACGCTATTGGCGGCGAACGGAATACATGTTTTGTTATTTATTTATTTACTATATTCATGTACACAAAAAAAAATGCAAAGGATACACATAAGAGGAAAAGACAGTACAAGGGAGCTGCTTATTTCTAAAGAAATTTCTTCCAGCAGACCCAACAGAGGAAATTTTCAAATTATTTGTTATTTTCGTTTTGTGTTAACTAGCATCAAACATTTTACTAAATGTGGGCGTGGTTTAACAGTTTTGTCAAAACTTACAAAACGCTATCCGCGGTGAACGAAATACGTACGTTAGAATGTTTTGTTATTTTTTTAGCAGAGAAGATTTAAGAGCATTTCGCAAAGCCTCCTTTCACTTATGAGCTACTTCCGAACATTTCCTACCTTCACAGCGCTGTCCCGGTCGTCAAAGTGCACGAACGCGTAATCCTTAATCTTCTTAACTCGCTCGACGGTGCCGTAGCGCTCGAACTCTTCCTTCAGCGCCTCTTCTGATATCTCTTGTGTTAGATTCCTCACGTACAGTACCTTCACCTAAGAGTTAAATAAATTAACACCACGTTATGAAATAATACTCTCGATATGTATAAAAGTTTACTCGTAGTGGGATAAGGTTAGAGACAAAGATAAAGAGGGAACCAATTTAAGTGAATACTCGTACATTCACTACACTGGGGCTCATATTCTGCTGGCGTCTCGCAAGCGACTGATCAACTGTAATTGTTCGTTGACAAAAAATAATTATTATTTAGTAGTTTCCAGTTTGATTAGGACATTGCGGCTTGAATCACCTGATCGTCTAATAATAATGATGTTTTCATGCTTCCGAAGGCACGTAAAGTCGGTCTCGGCCGCCGGTCGAAAGGTACCACCTTAGATGCCAAAAGGCGGTTCCGAAAAACTCTGTCACCAGGGTTTACAGGGTTGATTGACCATGTAACCCATTCGATATGAATGAATGTGTTACAAGTGTGTAAGACAGCGGCACAGAATTATTAATAGTACTAACGTACAGAACTGACACTCACACCCCCCCCACTCGAAAGAATTACCGCACCTCACCGCGCAGATAAAGGGTAAAAATCGACAGCAAAACAATGTAAGGTTGACACTTTGGCGTGCGCCCGCGACGGACAAATATGACGCAAATAACCAACCCTACGACTTGAGGGACACACAACAATTTGTGTGACGCGCGTGCGTACACGACCGAATCGTAGTATTGGTAATCTCGGCGCTGTTGTATGGAGTGTAAGGGGTGTAACAGCGGCATAGCATCTACTTAGTAGATACAGGCCCTGCAACTAAAGGACCTACGTAGTGTTGCGTATATGAGCAATTGAAAAATAAAAATGAAGCAATGTCGAGGTAAATAACTTCGTAACGTCATATAATTGTCAAAAAATACGACATTTACTTCTTAGTCTTTTAATCGTCCATGTAAGCACTAAGACAGAGAACGAGTAGTAACTCCGTGCGATTATTTCTTACCTTACTCATAGTTTGCTCGTCGGGCTCCTCTTGAGGGTCTGCCCAATCAACTATTATATCACAGCCCCAAACCTGCGTCCACAAATATATCCATTAGGTTCTAATAAAGCTTGTGTGTATTCGCTGAGAGAAAAATATCACGCTGTATAAACACGGATCCGCATAGATGCTTTTTAGTCTTATATTTTTATGTTTATTTATTTTATTTATTTATAAATCTTTATTGTACCACAAGTTTACAATTGGCGGACTTAATGCTAAAAGCATTCTCTCCCAGTCAACCATGTTTGTCCACAAAATTGTTACAGATGGTATATTACTGGCCAAACACTCATGTGACGTGCACAGATATTTGTTATATGTACAAGTAATTTTTGTATGCAAAAAAAAAATATATGTAATTGAGTGCGTATAGACAAATAACTACAAATCATTGTTTAATACAAATCAATCTCAACCATGTACTCATTTGCTATTAAAGTTTCATTACAACAACTCTCGCCTTAATTCTGAAAGTATATCTAAAAGTTTAGTAAGAGAATGCCGTGAAAGAAATAGACAATGGCACCGTAGACCTTCCATATAATAATTTTGAAGGTTAAGCTAACGTCGATGACATTTAACCGCACCAGAGCAAGTCTAGACTTCAATAATTATTTCTCAAAAAGCACAATATCATTTTCATTCGTTATACGTTAAAAAAAAAATCGTTCGGACTCAAAGATTAAGTCTCAAGCTATTCGATATTTACGAAAAACATTCGACTCACAGACGGGTTCAGCGTAAATCATACTTTTTCAAAAAAAGGGCTACTTAGTCTTCATATCAAGCGGCACTCATACGATACAGCGAGATATCAACTCCGCATCGAAATCACAAGCCAAAATAATAATAATTAACTTAAATGACACATGCAGCACTTCAACTAATGATATAGGTAACATTTATACATTCCATGCGACATCGATCATTCATAGTAATGAATTTCACTTAATTCTTTCAAACTAGCCAGCTGCTATCCAATGGGAATGGTAAACAAAAAAAAATGGAATTAATTCGATTATGTAGTGACAGACTTAGGTATTATTCTAAGCAGGTCGGGGATTGCAAAGAATTTAATACTTTTTGTCAGACTAATCTTGTAGAGTATAGGTACATAGATGCATCTTATAGAACCCTTTAGGATCAGGAACTTGAACTCCCATACTTGCAAGTAGTAGTCCTGCTTTTAGGACCAATTTATGATTGCTAACTCCTTAACGACTGCATCCAGTCTACAATATAATATCCTAAGCTGAAGGCAATATTTTCCAACCACATTTTGACCAAGAGTAATCTCAGCAATCCGCGTCCGGCAAACAACACAAAATATCAATAGAAATACCTTTATTCTACCGGTGCCCAGTCTGCGCTTGGCTAACGACGCCGCCTTGTGCGACTCGTATTCCAAAAAACAAAATCCTCTATTTTTCTTCTTGTCATCGGGCGAACTATATATTATAACTTCCACGAGGCCCGCTGCAAACACAAAACTTATACAAAACCGGAATCACGTGTAGCTAACGATACAATCTGTATAGCACAATGCTAGATATAATGCTTAAATTGGGAATGTGTGATGTAATGAATATTAAGATTCAAACTCAAAAATTATAGTGCCTGTCGGTTTGAGCGAAATCTAGTATCTCAAAAACATTATATCGTCAATTTTTAATTAAAATAAAAAGAAATTTAGCCAAAAAAATATTTGAAAATGTCGATGCGAAATTTTGCGAAGAGCACCATAGACAAACCGAAAAGGTCGATCGAAACCATAGACCTCATCACATATTCCAAATTTAAACACAATACAAGCTTCCCCCTTCCCCTCGGGCATTCATTCCTTCAAGGCTACTAAAATATTAAGCAAATCAAACGATATTCCAGGAGAACATATACGGCACTGAAGAATACTATTCTAGAGAACAACAGCAAGATTCTCCAGTCATTACCATGAGCATTCTCGACGCCAATCTCAGGTTTATAGTTCAAACTTACAGTACGCGAGGCGCGGCGGCCTATGTCTTGAAACGAGTGCCAATCTTTTCCAAAATCGAGTAAATTTTATACATTCTTCATTCTTTTATCAAGACCGGAAGAATTTTATTTGCTTCATTCACAATTATTCGTTCTTTTCGAACATAGTATATTTTCAAAAATAGACAACACCAAGGCGACGGGATTTAAAAAAATAATTGATATAATATTTACGCGCTCAAATACTTTAAATTTGGTTCACGAAACTTATAAATTAATTTCCAAGAAAGTCCTAAAAAATGTTTAAGGAATTACAATTTATGATCTGTTGAAACATAAAAATAGGAAAAGTGAAAAGACGATGCAACGTTTCAAATAATGTAACGATTTCTTTTATGTCAGTGCAAATAATTTAATAAATCATGCAAAAAAAATTAATTTCTGTTCATCTTTAAGGAAATTTGTCACGACCGCCGCGCCTCGCCACTACGAACCGTATAGCACTTATTATGAATTCGACAAGGACTTACGTGCGTGCCTAGTAAACTCCTCAAACAAATCGTCCCGATCTCGATTCTTAGGGATATTCCCCACGAATAACCGGTGATTGTTAAAGGAAACTGTAACGCCAATCTTTTTCCCCTTTCGAATTTCATAATCATTCAGCTGCAAGAACAATCGAGGGAGAATAGCCAACGGCCGGGGCCAAGCGGACTCGGCTCGGCCGGCACAATGACTGGAGACGCGGGAGCGGGGAGCGGGGCGGAGAGCGGGGCGGAGAGCGGGGCGGAGAGCGGAGCGGGGAGCGGAGCGGAGCGGGCGGCGGACGGGACACAGCGGGGCGGCGAGCGAGCCTGTCGCGGCCGGTGACAAGCCGCTGGCTTTACATTTCAAACGATGTGAAACTACCCTCGAATAAACACTAAATGAGCGCCTACATGAGCAATGACTGCCAGCGACGGACACATTGATTGCCCGTGTAAGCGCTCCTAGTCTATCAAAGCCAGCGACGGACGCCGTCCGACCGCAACAATCTCGCTGCGCCGAACAAGCGGGGCACCCAGCGGTCCACACCAAGCCCCACGCACTCAACCCACCAATAAATCCTTAATCATTCGAGTGACACTTTACCTGTTAATTTACCAAACTCTTCCAGTATCTCCTCTTTGCCTTTAGACTTGGGAATGTTGCCGACGAAAAGTCGCAGATTCGGTACGCTAATCTTAATTCTCAGAGTCTTCCCAGGTTTTATTTCGTGATTATCGAGCTGTGGGAAAAATAACAAGGGAACAATTTTGAAAAGTGATCGGTTTGGATCCGGGCGGGCCGATGTCGGACGCCGTGCGGGAATTTTGCAGTTTTGATGAATTTTGAAGGTTACGATGATGCGCGCGCGTCGCGGCCGACGATGACGGTTAAAGCCAATCGGATGAGTTAACTGTCTTTGATGATAAGCCAAAGTGTTGTACTGAGCAAAGAGGAGAGCCTGAGATTATTCAATTCTCAGCTGGAGAACTTTTTGAAGCCAATTCAAAGTTAACCCTGTCAGTGGACCGTTGATGAAGTGAAAATAAAAAGAAGCATAAGTGTGATGGAAACAAAAAATAAAATTATATTAAAGCAACTTAAAATTGAACGAGGTGCAACAGTAAGGGATGACATCTCAGGACAAGCGAGGCTAGATCATTTTAGGTGTTATGTTTGCACAATTATAAGAACCAGAGATACGCCAGATTTTGCCATACTGTGAAGTAGGTACACATACTAAATTTTGAAGAGAAACGCCAAAATATCTGATCGAAAAAGGCTTCATATTGTCAAAGAATGACATATTTCTGGTCAGGCTTTACACAAATTCAGTGATTATACAAAGACGGCAACGGCCAGGCGCATGTCTAATAAAATCGGAAAAATTTAACATACTAACTACAAAGTGGCATGTCAATGGTGGAGGTTAATCTGTATCTATTAATATTTGTTATCTATATGTTGATGCTATCCTGCTCCCACAGTTAAATAATTCAACTAAGGGAATGAGACGGAAATACAATGTACTACAGAAACCCGAAAAAAGAGACAAAATACAGATTATTGCCCCCTTCTGACATGTCATCTGTCAGTCAGTGTAGTTCTAAAGTTGCGTCATGCAAATGGCCGCCGTTCCAGTGGTGGGATATAAAATATCATGCTTTTAAATGATAGAAGCTTAAATCTAAAATCTCCCAAATGTGACTATATCGACAAGCAAATGATTGGGACTTGCAAAAATACTGGCTGATGATTACTAGTAGTCTTGCAAGTGACGCCTAGGCTTGGTGACTTCGGATACAAAGTTAAATGAACTCTAGATTTTTTTTAAATTATCGCGAAAATTCTCATTCAAATCTAGACCTTATGCCACACAGCTTAAGGCATTGATTCTAAAGATTAATGCGTCAATAGACAAGGGAATTAATGTTCCATTGTAGGTGTGACCATTACTCAATTTAAAATACACCGTACAGTAATTCGAATAGAGTTGAAAATAAAAGTCACCAAACCATCAGCAGCATGTGCTGTGATTCTGTTAATCTTTGGGATTGTACAAACATTCGGCGATTCACCTGGAAAGTAGATGTCAAATTAGAATAAATTTTGTTTCAAATTAATACACCAATCAGACATTCAAATGTGATAGAATATTGAACAAAAAGCTAAACTTTTGACTCAATTTCGTGTTACCAATTGAAATTTACTGATAACTGAATGCAATTTCTTGCGATAAGTGTAGTGGATATGTCGCTTGGGTACAGATGTGTTTGATAACATCCACGTAACATAAATAAAACATATTTAAAATTGGTGCCAGCTATCGCACTGTTGGGTCAAACGTTTGCCAATCGCCAAGGTTGTAAAAGGAGCAAATTCGTCAGTGCGTTGAACTTTGGCATCAATTTTTGAATTGACTCGAGTCGCTATGGAAGTGAGCTTGCAGGTCGACCAAAATATTCGCCAGACGATATTTTTAACATGAAAGATGACAAAATCTGTTCGGGCTAGCCGTGACCTTAATTTTTTTGCAAGTAAATTTAATTTTGAGCTAATTAATTTCTGGATTGGATCGAATCTATGGATAATTTCTTTGGGAAATCTTTCTGATGTTTGATGAGTAGGCATTTTTAAACACAATTCTAAATGTTTTCTACAATAATCAAATGAACTATGTTCATTTTAAATATCTTGATAAGTAAAACACCTTGACAATGTTACAACACGGTAACATAATAAACTAAATTATTACTAACACTAAACAATTCAGTTTTAAACCTTTATGCAAATGAATCATCAATTAATTTACTAAAACATGGAACATATTTTAGATAAGCATTGATTCATATCAGCTGCTTATCAATAGAATCTAGATTCGGGCGTTCTGAAAACCGTCGACCTACAAGCTATGGTAAAAATTATTTAGTTACAATATTCGATGGACTCAGTAGGAACAGTTTATCGACTGAGGTGACATGATGAAAACTGTACCCCACACAGTAAAAGCGACATCAAAAAAAAAGTCCCAAATATTTGCAGTTATTATTAGCCACGAACACAAAATTCTTTGACGCAAGTTGAACCGTTCCTTCGGCGACTGATCCAAGAAATTACTGATGTCAGAGGGATTTGAAAACTTACAAATCATAGTAATTAACGAAGATTTTTTAAAGAAATAAACTATTTTAACAAAGTTTTTATCAATCCAATCGCGTAAAACTTAGGACATTATATAAAACAAATACCAAAAATTTAATAAATTAGCTAGATGCTATTTTTAATTACTATTTTTTCATTAGAACCAGAAGTATAAGTCCGAAACGACAAAGACGCGACTGATGGTCAAAAACACGATTATGGTAATCATAAACAAGATTATCGATGTCAGAAACAAGACTATCAATGTCAAAAACATGACAAATGTATTCAAACAAAACGATAATCACGCACCATTTTGGTACTTTCAATGGCTTTAGATAGTATTGTAATTTTTTGTGAAGTGTCAAATAAACATATTTTTTTTCTTTTGCTTTGTTGACGTCATAAAAATCTAATCACGACATCAGATTCTACAATCAATAATGACAGAAGCTAGTTTTCAAATCCCGCAACATCAGTGGATGAATCGAGAGAATTCAAAACTAGAACATAATGAAAAATCCTCTGAAAACATTCCAGAAGATTCGCATTTCAAATTCTTTCCACACATTGAACCGTGAATGGTGTGACATGAGTGAGGATAAGTGTATGAGGTCTCACCTCTTGCACGGCGCGCTGGGTTGCCTCGCGCGTGGTGAAGGTGACGAAGGCGTATCCGCGGTTGGTGCCCGTCATGGGGTCCATCATGAGGCGGAGGTCCCAAATTGTCCCGCAACGCTCGAATAGCGGGATCAGTTCGTCCTAGAACGAACCGCGATTTGTTCAAATTTTGTGGACTCTTTGATTTTTTTTTTGGAATTGGTGGCATACTAAAAAAAGATTTGCAAAAAGATTTTTTGCCTTGTTCTTCACAAAAAAGTAATGCCAGCAAAATAACTTACATTTTGAAAAAAACCTTCAAAAAAAATAATAATATTGGAACAAAGTCGAAAGTTCTGGGCCCTTACCATCACCTCTAATAGCAGGGCAGAAACGATGAGTGAACGAGATGGCGCAATACAAGCTGTAATGCGCCATCTCGTTCACTCATCGTTTCTGCCCTGCTATTAGAGGTGATGGTAAGGGCCCTGAGCATGACTAATTTACACATGAAGCAGCTAGTTGCGTTTTACACGGAGAGTCGCGTAAAACATAGCATTCAAGCTAATTTCTTGACCTGAACGGGAATCGAACCCGAGATAGATATGGGCATAGTCATAATGCGAATTCGAAATTTCACGAAAAAACATGGCGGCTAACTCAAGAAAACCGTATGTGACCGCCATTTTTTTCGACAAATCTCTCATTCGACTTTATGACGGTTGCTTACCGGTAGAAACTGAAGAGTATTTCTCATATCTACTGCTAATACCAACAAACTAGGGACTAAATAAAATACTAATTTTCCATTGATATTGGATAACAAATAGACACAGTCATGAAGAAACACCATTGAAAAAGTGTCCGAAGGGGGCGGTAGCTGGTGCTTACACATACATATTTGCTACGGTGATTAGCTTAAATGTAAACAGTATTACTTTCACAGTAAGGATGAGAATTCTAAAACACGATATATGCATTGAGCTCGCAACTTATGGTAGTAAAAAATTTAGTGTAAAAATTAAACAGGTGTCTTACAAGCCAGCAAGATATCGCCTTGCACCTTATATTACACCATCACGTTTACTCACTCGTTTCTGCCCTGCTCTTAGAGGTTAGAGGTGCAAACTCGGCCATCGGCGAAATAGACATATTATGGCTGTCCGGTCTGTGCATCTAGTTGTAACCTATATCGATGGAATTTTCAAAAATATTCTCGAACTCCGCTCTCACTGGTGCCCCAATCTCTAGTGTTGCGGCTACACTTGTACGTGAAGATTCGTGTTCCCGATGAAACTTCGTATGCGAAGTTGACTCGCGACAGAACGAATTCTCTGGCTAGACGTGTCGCGACAACGCAAACCTTCGCGTTATCGCGATAGAGTGTGGCCGGGGCATTAGGACGCGAGAGTCATGCCCTAAGGTCTCACCTCGTACAGGTCCTTGGGTATCTTCCCGCAGAACACCTCGCAGCCGGCGCCGGGCGTGCCGCCCTCCCAGCCAGGCGGAGGCCCGCCGTACTTACGCTGACCTGCAGCCATCAACGAAAACTCAACATGAAGTCAATCTCATTGGAAAAAGACAATAATGTAAACAAATATGGCCGCTGAGACAGGGAAATCGTTAGAGAGGGGAAATGTTAGGAGTACCCGTACCCGTTTGCCAAATGCCTTTAAGCAGCCTGAAAAATCTGACAGTATTGACCAGAACACACCTCGGGTCATGTTCCTGTTGGCCTGGTTTTCCTATAAAAAGGATAACGGAGGTCAAACGGAAGTCATTCCCTTATAATAAACAGTACCGCCAAATTACGGAACATAACTAACAGTACTCTGGGCTCCAAAGCGTAAGCAGTGTAGTACTGAATCACCAACGTAAAGCGTAATTACAATTTGAAGTATTTAACAAATTGAGTGATTTAAAGATTCACCAGATACAAAAAAATATACGAGTACACACAATATTTGCCTCATATTTTCTCATCTTACAATCTAATCACACCAAATATGCAGTGTAGGCAGACTATAAATCGCTCACTTCGCTTAACAGTCTATAACTTAATCACGAACGTATCGAGTGATTACAATTTAAAGTATTGATCAAAGTGAGCGATTGAAAAATGCTCCAAGTACACAAAAAAAAAAATACACGCAATATTTTCCTCATTCTATTCTCATCTTGCAATCCAATAAATGGTGCAATAAAGTGTTCATTCATTCATTTACACAGATTATGCCGCAGTCATACCTGTAGTAACATCTAACGTGTAGCCGGTCCTGGCGAGGATCTGCTTGATCTTGTCCTCGTCGGGTCCCTTGACCGGCACGGCGGCGGACAGAGCTGGCGCGCCCTGCACGCCCGCTCTGCTTTTCTGTCTGAAACCCCACACACTGATCATTAGCAGTCGTTTGGGGTTAAAGCCACCAACTAGATACCTATATCCTAATCCTAATCATGGTGCTCCCACATAGCAGTTATATAATGTTAGAAAATGTTGCATAACTTTGTTGTCTAACATTATATTTGATAAATTGTCTTCATGTTTTTGAATAAATTGACGTCAATAAGTGATATTTATATCCTATATTGAAAATAAACGATTTCATTTCAGAATGTTATCGTGTTACACAATGTTTTATAACGTTATATAACTGCTGTATGAGAGCACCTTTAATCGCTTTGCATTTATCAGCAGGGCTACGGGCAATGTTGATAGAATGAACATGCTGGCAATCCAGTAGCTTTCGCGGACACGACAATTATCCAAACACACAATTTCCTGTCCTCAAACCAAAGACAAATTCCCTACTGGATTGCTGACACTGGATCCGTGTAAACTAGCCCTAAATGGTGAACGTCAAAATATAATTAATATGCCGTTTTACTATGTAAACAGACGTTTAAAATTTAAACTTACTTGGACTTTTGGCGGGAAGCTGTGAAGAGCAGTATCGGCGTTTGTATTTTATTTTCCAAAATTTTAGTTTTTTTTTAGTGTTTGTGCATATTAATAGTAGATTTTTATTTGCACAGTGTTCGATAACAAGCGTGAATGTTGGGAAGTGATACATTGAATGATTTAAGTGATTTTCATGCTTATTGCCAATAGCTCCTAGTAATCGCTAAGTGCAGTTTTTCTACCACTTCACTTAGCCTGATTCTTCTGACTAGACTTGACTACCGACTAGACTTTTAGACTTGGCTAGGACTTAACGAAACCACACTGTAGGAGTGAAGAAGATAGAAAAATTAAAAAGGGGTATAAAGGACTTGTATCCATGGCCGTAAAACCCATTACAAAAAAAAACTTACTTGGTCTGAAAGAGATTAAAAATAGCGGATCCTAGGATGTTAATTTTTGGCAAATATGACGTCACAAAATTTTAATAATTGTTCATACGTTTGAAATAAATCTTTAACTTTTGGTACTTAGTGCCCAAAATGTCATATTTGATCCAAAATTTTGCCATGTGCTCTAGATTTGCAACTAATTAAATTTTCTAAGACCTATGCGAATGTTGGAGATTGGTGTTCATTGCATTCATGCAAACAAATACATATTTACAAATCATCATCATCCAAAGTATTCGTGTGCTAGTCACAAAACTATGCACTGGGGTAAATTAATATTGTTTTACTCCATTTATAATTAAAGAGAAAAAAGTATCAACAAATCAAAAAGATTCGTCATGCGCCATAGTGGTATCAATTTGACACAGTGTTGTACTTTCTGCTGTCGTATATCCATGTATAGTCAAAGTAAAGTCCGTATGTAATTATTATTATAGGTAATCAGACTGAATCTATTCTCTTTAGAAAATTACAATTGGAATGTCGGAAAACTATCGATCTTTTGGTATTGTCAATTTTTACAAGTACAAAAGCGAGTCTTGTTTAATTAGATGTACAGGACTTTTGGCGGGAAGCTGTGAAGAGCAGTATCGGCGCTGTATTTTATTTTCCAAAATTTGTGTTTTTTTGAGTGTTTGTAATAATGCTTCATGCTTGTTGCCAAAAGCTCCTAGTAATCGCTAAGTGCAGTTTTTCTACCACTTCACTTAGCCTGATTCTTCTGACTAGACTTGACTACCGACTAGACTTCCAGACTTGACTAGGACTTGACGAAACCACACTGTAGGACTGAAGAAGATTGAAAAATTAAGAAGGGCTATAAAGGACTTGTATCCATGGCCGTAATACCCATTACAAAAAAAAAATGATGTACATTAGCAACCTTTTCAATAAACAGCAAATTATCTTGGGAAATATACAAGTCATTGTATCGAGATACGACAAAAAATCCTATCAATATAGTCTGGCGACTGGCGACGAACCGGTGGTCCATATAAATTCCGTTCGAAATTTAATTCCAAACGACTACAATAGTGTGTTAAATCAATTTTTCGAGATTGCGACCCGAATAACAAGCTGCAGTTGGCAGTGCGCCAATGTTTTGATTGTGTTGCCAGGCGAAAAAAAAACAACTTACCTATAGGTCTTCATGACTCCACATAAATAGGCACTCTTATTAGATACATGCTCGAGATTTGAATCTAAAAACTGTCCAAGTACACTTAAAGCACCGTCG
Organism: Euzophera pinguis; assembly: GCA_947363495.1. NCBI lineage: Eukaryota > Metazoa > Arthropoda > Insecta > Lepidoptera > Pyralidae > Euzophera > Euzophera pinguis. Next base: position 14,284,221 of record OX376166.1, read on the forward strand.
GATGGAAATTCTTTTAAGGCATCTAACGCACGCTCATCCAATTCAGCGTGCGCTAGCTTTCCAGTCTTATAAATGTCGTCCAGCTTAGCAGCCACCTGGAAACGAGATAATCAACATATAATATGAAAATAACTATATTGAGCTAGAGTGTTTGGAAGATTGTGGTAAGAATGAACGGTATCTCATAAATATGTTAGAGCCCGCGGGTTAAAGGTGATGTCCCTTCAAGAGATAAGTTACTATTATTGGGCGGGAGAAGCCGTTGGTAGCATCATCCTTAAATACCTATAAAAAAAATTAAGAGGAAGCTACTAGTTACACGGCATCCTATCCCTAACATTTATAAACTTACAAGTTCAAAATATATTTCGTCTCGTTCTTTCACGTCAAATATAGGTCAGACAGAAAGGGACAAAACATATTTTAGTTATTGTAGGCTTAACGAACGTTCGTACTTTTTTTAATAAGGGGTATATGTCTTCATTTATTTTAGCCTTCATGTGTGAAAAAGGAGGTAGGAAAAGGTGGTTTTCCCTGTAGGAAACAGGCGTGATTATACATATGTATGAAACAGGAACTCAAACTTTTGAGTCTTTGAGTTATTGACAGACAAACATATGGCCTGCAAAAAGGGCACGCAGTTACCATGGTTTTTTGCCTCTTATGACACCTTTAAGGTGCCACTTACGCGCTGTCAGCTTGTGGAGTAGGTCTTCGGCCATCATCATCAAAAGGTGAGACAATTAGGTATCAAAATGCAGACCTTTGTACAAATGTCTACTTCTGATAACATTATAACTAGTAAGAACGCCCACGTTTATCTACTATTATAATAATTATTGAATATGGAGAACATAGAATAGGGGTTACAGTGTTCCGTATTGTCAATTAGAGACGAATACATAGGCAGTATATAAGATGACAAATCTACAGTTTGAAATGGGTGTTCTTAGTGAGAAAATTTTTATCCGTATTAAACTACACTTAAGTCTAAAGACTAGGTATATAATCTGTCTTAGCCAAAGATATTTGAACCTGAATAATCAGTAAAATATAATAATTCTCAAAGGTATCTCCTTGATGTAGTAGTAGACAGTCGAAGACATAAACGTTACTCCATTACCGTACCCAGCGTAATAGCCGGGGTTCAGGTTTATCTGTTGTCGACTGTACTTATATAAGACGACGTTTTTAATGAATAACGAAGCATAGGCCCCGTGAAAAATAATTTAAATTTAACATAAAAGAAGCTATTGGAATTATAGCGTCATGTTGCAGTGACGACAATAACTAATATGACTTCACATATCCTGTTAGCTACAATACCCGACATATCTATCATAAGGATGATAACGATACCCTTATGGTACGACAGAACTATTATCTATTCTGTGTTTAAGGTCTAAATTGGACACGATATCCATCACTTCACATAATTTCGTGGGGGGAGTAAAGGAAACCAAACTTTAAAACATTACCCGCCTTTTTAAGCAGTCGTAAATAAAATGACACTTTGTTACTAGCTTGCTTATCATTTAATATTTAGCTCGAGACAATAATGTGGGGTTCAATGTAATATTTAATCGGTTAGGGAACATCTTCCGATAAGGCGCCAATGCACTAACGATAATTTCGCTAATAGTGAATCATATTAAATGTTATCACCGAGCTGTTAGGTCATTGGAGGCAAATGTGCGTCTTTTACACAATGAGGTTTGGAATTTAGACAGAACAGTCAGACAAACAGGTATAGTTGGAAATACCCAGGCCGTGTGACAAGCGTTTGTCTAGGTCGTGTATCCACGCGCTGTTTCCTAGCGTACCGACGCCGTGATAGTTTCAGAAATTTTCCACTAGTTGGCGCCTTTTACCACGTGGTGAGAGCCCGCGTAAGCCGAAAGGCGGACGAGGAAAATCACCCAACACGTTTGCCCCTCCTATGTTCGTCAGCCTTTAGAATTCCAGTATTGGCTTAAAACACATTCAGCCATTTTTATTTGCTATTTACACACCTCGCCATTTTAGTAACCTTACATGGGAGTCGTACGATATTCCGAATAGACAATCCAATAAGACTTTTCTAAGAAATAATACCCATCATTAAAAATGAATGGTTGTTTATAAAAACTTTCCAAGGCAAATGTGTCCATGACAACAGTTTATTTTTAGTTTTCCAGCATGTGTGGCTGTTTCGCAGGTATCAACACAGATAATAATGGCATAGGTCACTCTGTATCACAGTGAAAGTGCATTGCTAAAGGCACTTAGGTGTTATTTGCTGGTTATCGTCAGTATAGTGATAAAACAAAATGAGGTGTTGTCAAACAATATAGGACAAAAAATGTACTCACTTTCAAACAATATAGAAGTAGTTTGTAAACAAGTTTCAAACAACCTTAGGATTTTTTTTTATTGTATAAATGTATATCTACATAAAGGTTTTTGTACATACAACTAACTTTCTGCCTGTACATTAAATATACCTAAGACCTAAACACTAATCCTATTGTCAGAAATCAAAAGTGTAGAATGAAAAAATATGTTTAACAAAAGCCAATTTCGACTCAAATGTACATTTGCCATATAAAATATCATTCCAAACTCAAATAAGATGAAAATGCTTAAAATTCAGCGGTGAAATGTAATTAGCAGGTAAAGAATAGATTTTTTTTTAAATATGCATTTATGCATAAAAATAAGTATTTCCACATTTGTATAAGGTGTGGCCAAACCTAAATTTTATGAAATCAGTACAATCAAATATAGCAAAATGAGGTGTGGCAACAACACTCATTTTCTGACTAACTTAGCATCTTTTGTTCTCTTTATCATTCTGAAAAATTTAAACACACACATACAGATCAAAAAACTCAATATTGCTGAATGACTGGTCACTGTCACTTTTTGAAGTTCATGGCCACAAAATGTATCATTTTGGGCAGCAAGCATCTATACTTAATAAATATATAGCGAGATATATAGCATGATTTGATTAATATTATAAATTTCATATTGAAAACAAAACAGAACACTGAATATGATTCTCTTCAAATATATCTATTCATATTTAGATTAACTAGGATAGATGAATAAAATAAATAAAAATAATAATATTTATGGATGTAATTATAGCCAAACCTGATAAAGTCAATTATATATACAATTTGAGCTATCAACCTGTGATCATGTCTGAATTATTTTATTTAGCTAAAAAGTCCTAAAACTAGCTTCCATGTTTAATATTTTAATGGCACAAAGGAGAAATATAGTATGTAATTGTATATAAGTACTTATGTAACAAAATAGAATTTTAAAAGAAAAACTCCAAAGTCTTACAAGATTCTTATAAGAAAATTTTATTGAAAAATTTATGATTCCAATAAATTTTATTGTGTGCACTGATAATTTGCAGTGAGGTTAACACTTATTGGCCTTTCTCATCTCATGATATCTGTAATGTCTTTGTTTTCAACGTACAACAAGACATTGTGCGATATTTTGAAGTGGCCGACCGGTACTACAATACCGCTCAGAACGCTTTGCTCTTAAACATTGCCATTATATACTATTTTTTAGCACAAAATGTATATTAGAATGTTTCCTTATTTACTTAAAACAAGACATCAAAATATAAATGTTGATACAAATATAAATTTATTATTTGGAGTTTGAATTGCAGCAAACTTAAGTTTCCATTTAATTGTGAAAAAACTATGTTTTGTTCTCATGAAACTTAATTAATGTAGCTCTATACTAATATTGTGCAGAAGCAAAATAATTGATTTAAACCAACCTTAGGATCCAAGCCATAGTCGATGAGTTTGCGGTAATCTGGTGTACGGCCAACTTCGGAGTCCTTCCCAGGAACCTCTTCAATGGATATTTCTCCATTACCCTCCGCCATTCTGCACAAATTTTTTTACATGTATACACACTGCACTGTCCTGCACTTTTGCAGTATATCACAACTTTGTAGGTTGGACATAGGTACATATTTTGAAAAAGCTATTCCTGCACTAATTGCTGGAGCTCCCTATGACTCGCGTACGGATGATGTCATCAAAATATCAAGAAGGCCATGAGATTATACTTTTATACTTCATATTTATACAACTTTCACTATATAAAAAACTACATAAATAAATATTTACCTTTAAATTGTAATTTTTGTAATTTTGGAAGAAAATGATTGCTCTCTAGTCGTCCGAAAAACAAAAAAACAAATGATGTTCAAACATAAGAAAATGTGAAACAATGGGATTGTGCACTCCTCATTCCATCGGTGAAGGATAAATTTCAAAAACCGAATGCGCGGGTCATTGCATTCTTCTAGAGAAGGGACACTATATTTTTGAATCGAACCTAAAAAACGAAAATCGGAAATTACTAATATCAAAAAAACGAACACAGCACTAACATAAAGAAGATGCGAATTCCAGCGGTCAATGACCGAAATAACACAGCAGAGTTAACTGTGACAGCTCCCTATAAACTAATACACTTAACACTTTCAACAAATTAACACTTTAATCACTTTTACAGTCCTTTTGTAACAAAATACAAACACTAGAAACTTTCCGCGCATGAATCTTTACTGAATGCAAAACTGCAATAAGTTGAGACTGCAACTGCATTGCACCCGATAAGAACCGGCCGGCGCGAGCTACGCTTTCCAAAAAGAATCCAATTGGAATGAACTTAGTGAATTCCAGGAGTTACAAAACACTATATTTCACGATCACCAGATGAAAAAAAAAATACTGGGAGCACTGTACACTAAAATAATTACCTATTAATTTAGCTAGATGGTGGCCGAGACAGATATGGCGGCACCGCGCGACGTCAACGTGACCGCCAGTACGGGGTTCTCATAACGACGCGCGCGGGACATGCAACGAGGAGTGCATTCAAAGTTTTAAAGGCACTTTAATTTTGTTGTAAAGTTTTAACAATCTCTCTGTTTGAAAGACCAATTGAGACCGCATCAAAAAAACCAAGATTATATTTTTATTGCACAGAGAGTTTTTGCAATGATTGCGAATAATTTTGAATGTGAAAGAGCGCGGCGCGTCGCGCAAGGCTGCCGGCCGCGAGGTGAGACAGGCTAGCGGCAAGACGGCGGCGAGCGAGAAGCCGAGAGTGAAGGGGGGAGAGTGTTGCAACCGACGGTGCAGGCGTGCAGCAGCGACGACGCCGTACCGAGCTCGCTGCATACTTGCATGCAGACGCACACTTGCAAACCCTTTGACCTTCGGTACTCGTAATCGATTCACTGTCAGAGTTTCGTCTTTGTTATTAAAATTACTTTAAAATATACGCATATTTCGATTGCTATATCTATTCAGCTAATTTATATATTAATAAATACTCGTTACCTTAATAATAAAATAAAAATATTAATTTATAAAACAGAATTGCGCAGGTTTATCTACTATTTGCAGTACATTATCGGATATGAATATTTATAAGGCAAAATTACAAATTAGGATGCACTTCTAATTGATTTGTCTGTTTTTTCATTTAAGAAAAATCAGGTTATAACAGATTTTCATTAATTGAAATCAATCAGTAATAATTGTGAAATACGAGTATTCACTCATAAAGATCACACGGTTACTAATCGACATGGTCCAATAGTGGAACAAGGTTCATTACTCTTTGATATGGAAACGAAGGGATAAAAGAGTTAATCGCAGTAACCCCTTCTTCAGTTCGCTTACACCTGCTGATCATCGAAGCCGTATATATTCGCGACACATACACGCATTTAAAACTGGCCTTCGTTTCGTACTTCATGTGTGCATGTGTAAGAGACTCGGATCTGTATCCGCCGCATTATGTGGGTAGGTAGGGCGGCTACTGCGGGTGCCTTGTTTTATATGGACAAGGTTCCAACTCAGCCCTTCTGGAGCTAATATGAATCTTACTCGAGAAGTCTGTCGTGTCGAAAATCGTATAGCGGACTACAAAGATCTTCCTTTCTTTTTAAAAACACGTATAGCTGTAGTCGCACGATAGACACCATAGAGTTAAAATGGTATGCCTTCTTGGCAGAAGAGTTGCTTAAATATTTATGAACTATAAATAAATTAAACCTAAGACTGTAGTGTAGAAATTCAGCAATTTAATAGATTGCCATTACTGATCTGCGTAACTAGAATTATACGCAAATATTTTATTTCCAAGGTGTAGGTAATTAACTATATTTTAACATTTCAGAAATGACATAGGTACTTGAAAAATGAAAAGACAACCAATTGAAACTTCAATAAAAGCTTTAAAGTTCACACTCGTGTTAAAAAATACCTACTGCTGGCGATGTATAGTATATACGATACAATACACCATCTGCTTAGTCTACAGATATTGTAGACTCTGTGACAGACACACTTCCTTTCTCACATTTTCATATATCAATAGCATTAAAATACTGCAGTAAAATGAACTCTCACCGAGTATCCGGCATTGAATGTTCCTGAGAAAGATTTCGCTCACGCCATTAATTTTTTACAATACGTCAGCATGTATTTCAATATAAAAAGCATTATCTTACTTAACTGTGTATGCACCTGCGTAAAAAAATTATAGATGCAATTACGACATAAAATAAAAAAAAACCGGTAAAATTAAACGAACTTAATTTTTGAGGAACAACACTATTAACTCCCGAATTATTGAATGAAAGTAGTAAAATGCCCAAAGAATCGAAATTCTTGAATGATAGTAGAATGTGTCATTCAATAGAATTACTCAATGAAGTTGTCAATTCAAATTTGTTCTAAATTTATTATGTTTTAATTTTCCAGCTAGCTTAAAATCGTAATATATTATGTTATAAAGATAACTTTTTTAAAGAGACTTATATTCTTAATTATGGCTTTGGGGTGGTACTTCGGAACTTCTATGACTCGTATCAAAAATTACTTAGTACACACGTAGACCGTTTCTAAAAAAAATCAAAGGTTGAAAAGAATGCGCGTACTTACTCAATCTTTATCACTTTTTACCCATCTGGACAATAAACAGATAATTCGTTATGGATTTCATAAACTATTAGCCATTTAGCAAACATTTATAATAGATAGATAATTAGAATACATTTATGCAATCCACTTCGCTCGCCACGTACCTACGACCATATTCGCGTACGCGATAAGGTACATACTTTGTGTGTATTTTAAATACGTCAACAGTTCATTGACCCGTCCCGCGCAGATTCGCACCGTACGTTGTTGAATTTATTGTGTCTGTAGATTTGTGGGTCACCGTACTAGCTGACGTCAAATTAGGGGCCCAGACGACGATGACGTCACGTTATCAAATTTAACTAGCCGGCGATTCTAGTTCTAGTTTATTAACGTATTCACAAAACGCGTACTGTGCTTTAAAATACTTGCCCTAATCTGACCTGCTTGTGAATAATAACAATCGTCTATCGTGCTCATGTGTGTGACGAGGTCATTGGCTATTTGTTTATTTTTTTTCGGCGAACATGATTTCAAGGGCATAGATTTTTTTTTAGAAATGGAACAAACGCACAGTTTTACTCGTATGTATACAGCCAGTGTTGTTGTTGTAAGATACGACACGGTATTATAACAAATAATTGTGATTTGACAAACAGAAGTGTAGCGACACTGGCGTCTAGTGTCTCTGTGATAGGATCTTGTCTATTGTCGTCGGGGTTTTCGACCTTTGTCAACTCTTCAAGCGCGAGGCGTTGTCTTTTCGCATTTATAATGGACAGTTACTTTAACATGAACTTAGAAAATATTTTCAGTGTCATCAATGTACTTTGCACTGGAGGCGTATATTTAAAATGTATGACATCGTACAATAATCCTTTGATATCGAACGAAAATCACACTTTTAACAATAGCACTTCTGGTTCGTCCCGTAAGTCTATGAGATTTGGCATAGACAAGCGTACGGCCCATGGAGCAATTACAAAGAGGAGATTACTAAGCGTTTTGTAAGAAAGTATTTCTGAGGCCAAACGGGGCGGAAGGCAAACGTGCGGGGTGCTTGGTTTCGGCCGTGGCTCCAACCATGGAGCACGAGGAATGATAAGCTCCGCCCACTTTTGTGTCGGCGAAGCGCCAATGATCACATCACTGCGCCATTTCAAACGGCATCTCCTCTTTATAATTGCTCCATGGTGCGGCCGCACGCAAACCCGGTGAGTCGAATGTCGAATGGTTTTCATTCTTCGACTTCTATATTCTTATTCTTCTTCGGCGAATCATACTTTTCAAAAATAGGGCTCCAGATAGCCCTTTACCCAATGATAACTACTTAATTGTCTGAAGTAGAGGTATAGTATACCAATCATGTTAAGCCTCTTTCTACCTTTCCCAGTGTATGTAACATGTAACTACGTATTCCTTTTCATCCAAAAATATACTTAGGTAGTCAAAAATTCCCGCGGTTAATATACATTTTGCCTACCCTAACCATATGGCAAATATCTTTGCACGTCACTGATATATGTAATAAGAATTTCCTAAATATCAATCTAAGATAGTAGTTCCAGTGTTATAAGCGTTTAAACAATTAACTAAGATCTGTGAAAATCGGTAAAGTTCTTTAGAAATAAGCAGCTCCCTTGTACTGTCTTTTGCTCTTATGTATAATCCTTTGCATTTTTCTTGTGTGCATGAAGAAAGTAAATAAATAAAATTCTGTAGGCAAATAGAAAACGTGATGGTAATTTTCAAAAGGCTAAACATAATTATTATAATTTTATGAACGCCTGCAACACCAGATATGTCACGAGCGCGTTGCCGATATTTTTTTCACGCCCTTGCCATTTTTTATGAATTGGGGGGGGGGGGGGGGGGAGTCTAATAGCTAACTCATTTTTATGTTAAAATAAAATAGCCACAGTGACCTGGTATTCTACTCCACTGCACTTTGTTACATGTAGGTATGTACCCATAAGTACAACTGCATTCGGCGAGTCGTCGCAATGCACCATAACTGCAGTTACAGATGCGACGGGCATTGACAGAACAGAGCAAAACCTTTATTGGTTCACCCCTTTTTTTAAACTAAAATCTAGTTTAGTTTACTTTATATTCATGCATCGATTTTTTTTAAATTTCGAGTATCTAAAACTTCGTTACGTAGGTATTATAGACTAAAACATACATCCGTACTATCCACACCACATCCGTACTTCCACACTGATATAATACTTGTCGGGTTATAAGTTTTTGTCACAACTTATGACTAAGAAATGCAAAAGTAATTCTTTCTGTGTATCGATTTTGATGAAATTTGGCACGGACTTTGTTGAACCAATGATGGAACACTTTACTTACTTACTTTTAAAAGAAATATCAACCGTCTATTGGTTGCAATGGGAGGTAAAAGTTTGTATGAAAAATACATAAAATTAACTTTTTGGCGCAGGCGGAGCTGCGGGAAACAGCTAGTATTATACTAAAAAACACATTATCTATATCTTTACGATTAAGATGGCAAGCTACAACATAAGCAACGGCCGAAAGATGGGCGCAATAACAACGTAGCCTAATGGTTGTTGATGCTTTAAGCATGTCACTAGCGCACTATCAACTTTTGATATTTCACCACCACTGGAAGCAGATTCTCGCGCCTCTATATATAGAAGATTTGGCAGAAAAAAATGGCGGTGGATTTCCAGTAGTTACAGCCGCCATGTTTTTTTAAGAAACCTCGAATTCGGCAAGAATCGCGCCTTGTACTTTTGTCTACTTCTCTTCCTCTGTAGGTACAGTATCTAGCTTCCACATGATTGTAGAAATATTTTTTTCATAGTCGCATCAGACAAGTGCTTATTTCAAAGATTAGCAAAAATTTTCCCGCAGCTCCGCCTGCGTCATAAATTATGAAAATCCTCCATGGTCGTGCCAGGAAGAATGACATAAAAAGTAGCCTGTTTGATGATGATGTTTGATCCCGGGTCTTCAACTATATTCATACCAAATTTCATCAAAATCCGTTTCATCAAAGGCCGTGAAAGCTAACAGACAGACAGACTTTTTGCATTTATAATCCATCTACCTCTTTATCTTCCACGTATAAATAACGAGCTGTTTCCCTGCGTCAAAAAGTAGCCTATGTTTGACCCCGGGTCTTCAATTATATTAATACCAAATTTCCGTTCCGCGGTTTGGTCGAGAAAGCGTAACAGACAAACAAAAACAGACTTTCGCATTTATAATATTAGTATGAAAGTATAGATATGGATGTAAAATATTTTTTTCCGTAGTAGCATCGCACCAAAGCCTATTTCAAAGATTAGCAAAAATATTTCATAAGAAACCTTATAAAATGTTGTAAAAACTTAACAAATCTTCAAAGTTTAGCATTTATTAGATCTAACAACTTCGTGCAACCACTTAAAAGTTTAGTGTCGATTTAACAACAAAATAAATGAGTGTGTTAATTCTTCTATTAAATCATACAAAAGAGCAAACAAGTGATTGAATAAAACCAAAATTTACAATTCATAAAACCGGCAAAGCTAGAGACTAGCGAAGCGACCCCTTTTTAGGGTATCGTGGCCGAATGACAAAACTCTGAGAATGTCTTGATAATTTGCAATTATGTAAGTTTTTTTGGGATTGTAACAATAGTCTTTCACCTGTGCCTCTAGCATGAGATTTTTTTAACCTAAACACTAGCAGCGACTGTGTAAAGAATTTTGAGAAAACTGTGTAAAGAAGGCAAAAGATGTAAAGCGCCACACTATGCGTGTCTCTCCCAAATCAACCCAGGAAGAAACCACTAAAAAACTTTATCAAAAGCCAAATAATTAATTCATTTTTCAGGTACAACCATGGAGCATGTGGGTACAACGCTCGCAAATGACAACGATGTGATAGTTTCAGGGTGGATATGAACATAACTCAGAAATCGCATACAACGCCACGTCTGCGTTAAAATCTTATAGTAGGAGCACTTGTCTTTCAGGGAGTTAACTTATCTACTTGTCTCTCCACTTGAACAATCTCTTGCATCTTTGTCTGTACGACTATTTGCAGGTATTCCCCTACTTTCAGATCCATAAATATAGTTAAGGCATCTTAAAGACTTGGTTGGTAGTTATCCCTTTTGCCTGAAATAACTTTCCTTTTCCCGTAGAACATGACTCTTTCTTAGGCTTTTATATCAGTTTTTACCAACCAGGGTTTTGTTTGTATGAACTTCTGAAAACTGAAGAGATGAATACAAAGGCAAGGTTCGGGTGGTCCAAAAAAAATTAAGAAAAAAATGTCCTTTAGGATATCCTACGGAACCCTAGTTCGTGCTCGGTCCCGCACTTGGCCTTCAACAATTGGGGTAACTTTAGAAGAATATAAAGATCAGAATCGTCACCAACCGAGATTACTCTCACCTATCACAATTTCTTCGCATTGTCCGAACATCCATTAAAATATTATTTCTTTGTCATCCAGACGGGTTTATCTGCCCTCGGTGAACAAAAGCAGAATGGATGAGACGTCGTGCTCAAAATTATACATTCAATCGGGCCGGGGCAGGTCGTCTGTATGGAAAATTGGAAGAAGGTATGATGATAGGTCAGAAGTGAGCTGAAGGTGAAATCAGTTGAACTTTTGACCGAAAACGTGATATTTTGCATGTCTTAGCGTTCAACCTGTTGCACCCTCAGCTGGTTGCTTTAGAGCCTAGGGTCTTATATTCAGTTTCTGTTTTTTAATAAAATTCCGCATGTATTCTTAGTTGCATTTAATTAAACCCATTGCGTCTTTGGCTTTCATGATGAAGAGGTCTGATTTATATGCGATGTGATCGGCACGGACGAAGACGCGGACAAATGCAAGATTAAAAAAAACAAAAAACAAAAAAAAACGCACGTACCGGTTTCATAAAAACGGCAATAAGTAGGTATACCTTCGCGTTCTTTTGTTAAAACAAAAAACATGAACGGCGTAAATTCCATGTAAATACTTAATTCGCATCGAGCGAGAGACAGTCGATCCATCAAATGGCATCCCACAGCTCCCATGAAAGCTAGTCTTAGAAATAAAAGCTAATAAGTCCAAACACACGTTTGAAAGGCCTATTCAGCATCGTAGTACCACCCTACCATTAAGAAAAATCCAGTTGGTGGACAAGTTGTCCTGGGAATGGTCGGGGGGTCAACGCCATTCGTTTCGCGTACTTGCCCGGACCGAGTCGCCGAGTAAGTGCGTATTATTATTTGGATAGATGTTTTTATTTTAGGGTCTGCGATCCGGTCTGCGCTCAGCGCCCCCTCGCGCCAGTGGCCGGCGAGCCGGCTGGCGGATGCGAGTGGGTTCAGACCGTTTCGTCGATCACCGAGATAAATTTTGATTAGGCCGGGTTTTGTAGTCCAACTTTCAGGAATCTAACTTCCTTAACACTACGAAAGTTATACTGATACGGACTATGATAAGGAACTTTCGGAATATGGTCGGAGTCGGATTAAGTAGTCCAATCTTCAGAAATGGAAACTTATTAAAGAACCGTCTTTAAAACTATTTTATCTTGGCTAACTGTATCCCGTACCACCCCAGCCACTCCATACAACAGCGGCGAGCCCGATACTTGTTATTTATTTACACAATAGGTGGACTTAATGCTAAAAGCATTAACTAACAGTCAACCTTTGGGTCAAACAGAGAGCTTTATTTTTATTTTATTACTACGATACGGTTGCGTACACACGTTGGCCGTGGCTGCATCATAATTGTCCGTCGCAGCCGCGCGCCTTAGTGTCATCCTTGCATTATTCTGATCTCGATTTTTACCCTAAGTCTGCGCGGTGAGGTGCGGTATCTGTTCCGGGTGTCCGTCCTGTACGTTAGTACTACTAATCAATAATTCCGTGCCCGTAGTGTCAGTATCACTCGTCCGTAGTGGTTCTTAAAGATTAGTTCCAATGATGACCTACTAGGATCTTCGAGTCGTCAATATCCCAATTACTTCCAATCCACCCCACAGCCAGCAAATCCCTCTTTCATCCACAATGCCGTTTGCGGGTGGAATTAGCGTGGTCCGTAGGCATCCATTTCTAGCTCCGTTTTCAAGAGTTTCTGCTGATGATGCTCGAGTCGAGCTACTAGAATCACATCTAATTTCCTTGCGTGGGTTCACTTCGTGACTCCTTAGCGACAACTTCATGAACCTTGGTCCCTGTTGTTATCGATAGATGGCAGCCTGAATAACAGTGATGGCCACTGACACACTTTAGGTCATGTTCCTGTTGATCTGATTTTCCAGTAGAAAGTGTCATGTGCCCTAGACCCTTAATGAAGAAGTTTATTTGGCAATTTTCCGTTATCACGTGGCCAGTTCAATAATAATGTAAGTTGAATTAAAATGCCGGTTTATCGTTCGAAAACTCCTTTACAAATATCTACTAGGTATATAACACGCTAATTAAAAAGCGTTCAAAAGTACTATACAAAGTACGTGCATTTAAATCAAATAATTTGGAAGTAAATGCAACTATCCCAAGCGGATCAACACCCGAGAGACCGGTTCTCGCGATCAATCTCCTCCATTGAAATCTGAAAGCGATGGCTGGTGCGTTTCACACCGATAGTCTAGACTCAAATGTCGCAATAGGCTGCCTAGGTCTGTCTAGATCTGTGAGAAATAGTAACGGCGCGCGCATGGCTGAACCCACGAGTTTTGTAATACCTATTGACTAGACCCTAACTGGATTTACTAGATAATAGTCAATAGTCAACCCTCTTTTAAGACCTAGGCATAAGCTGAACACTGGCTTTTTACACGTGTGAAAGGCTGATGACTTTTACTACTTTTATTTTGTCAAAGGGCTCAATTAAATTGTTCAATAGATCCTTTATTTCCTTTATATGATTGTGTCACATCCTTTCCTTTATTAATGGAACGCTTTCTTTTTTTTCCTTGCAGAAAACGATGCCCTTTGGACTGGGAATAATTTAATTAAAAGTCGCCTTGGACGGATAGATGTTTTTTTTTATGTGGTAAAATTTATACTTTTTACAAGGTTTTACGTCGAGTAAAGTAGGTGTAAGCTTTAACTCCAATATTACTCAAATACTTAATCTTAATTCATACAAATTAGGATTTCACTTACTTAAACCGATTTTCTATTTTTCTTATCACATTGTTTCTCGAGCAAAAGGCAGACAACTAAGACAGATCAGTGGTACATAGAATGAGAAGATAGAAAATGGTGGTACATTTCATATTGTGGCGTTATCCGCCACTAATATGAACTCCTCCGTATACTCTGGAAAACTGGTCTTCTTCTTCTATAGGTGAAGAAAAAATTCACTAATTCATTCATTCTTCTTCTTTGCGAGTCGACTCTGGCCGTTATCAAAGTTCAGAGGACCAAAACTTCACCACCGACAAGGCATTGTGGGTGGCTTCGTAGAGGTCCCTGAGCGTGCAGGTGGCCGGGCACGCAGGACAGGACCTGTTATCTCCTGAGATGCGTCATGGTTTGGGGAGAGACACCGCACTGGCAGGCCATCTTCGAGCAGTAGCCCCACCTGAACATGTTCTCTTTGCTTCGGCCTGCGAGAGTCCAGATTCTGTTGGTGTTAAGATAGTGTTGCCTAAAGGAGAGTGTTCTGTCCAGGGTGATACCAAGATACCTGGGAGTGGAGCAGGGGGTAACCATTAACTATTCTAATAGCCTACTTCACAGCTTTCAGGTCATATTTATTACTCATGATTTACTACAACCAAAAGCCACATGTACCTATTTGGGATACTGCCTGCATTGGTATGGCTCCGTGCCCAATTCGTGTCCAGTCCGCTGTCGTAAAATAAATGGTTCGCTCTCTAGCTAAGCTGGCAGCTTGTTCGAAGGCTCTAAGCTACAGCTCTAAACTTACCTACTACTACACTACACTTTTCAACATATATATAAATGACCTTATCACTGAGCTGAGCAGCACCCGTGTGGGCTGTAGTATAGGAGGAGTAAGTGTGAATAACCTTAGCTACGCAGATGATATGGCGTTGCTCAGCCCAACGGTAGGGGGGATTAGACAATTACTCGCTATATGTGAGAAATATGCAGCCAAACATGGTTTGAAATATAATGTTAACAAATGTGAGTACATGGTCTTTAAGGCCGCCGGTAAATACCCAGAAACCATACCCGATATTAAATTAAACGGGATGTGTATTAAGCGAGTACATCAGTTTAAATATCTTGGGCATTTCCTTACTGACGACCTTAAAGATGATGTCGACATCGAAAGAGAACGCAGAGCCCTTTCGGTAAGAGGTAATATGCTAGCCCGTAGATTTTCCATGTGTACAGATGAGGTCAAAGTAAGTCTGTTTAAAGCCTACTGTCAGACATTCTACACGGGAAATCTATGGGTTGCATATACCAAAAGAACTATAGATACTCTGCGTGTACAGTACAACAATGTTTTCAGAATGCTGTTGGGATTGCCTCGTTTCTGTAGTGCATCAGGGATGTTTGCGCATTATCATACCGACGGTTTTCACGCTATAATCCGCAAAAAAACTGCATCCCTGATCAACAGAGTGAGAGGTAGTCATAACAGCATCCTGAAAACATTAGCTGATGATATGACCTCCTCATTATGGAAGTGCCTAATGAGAAGAGTTATTTAGTGTCATAATTTAATGTAATTATTGTTTTTTCTTTATTTAATGTTATTATAATTTTACCTATATGGATTTTAAATCATCTGAAATAAAACATATATATATTTTTTTTTTTTAAACCTATCAAACATACTATGTGAATTGGTCGAATTTAGGCCAATCTCAAAGCTTGGGTCGTCGTAGGTAAGGCTTAGTTAGGCAATTCTAGTGTCTCTGAGTTGCAGTCTTCACTTAGTGCCAGATAGATATAAAAATATTGTACTTTATTGTACCAATCACGAAAGTAAAATTAAAGAAATAAATTTAAACAATTGAGTACAAAGGTCAAAGACGGAAAATCCTTATGTTCGCTTCGCTCGCTTAGTCAATTAAAATGTGCCTATTGGACATATTTATGTTCCTCACAATGTTTCCCAGTCACACTTCTAAGCCATGCAGTCATTGCCGTCATTCCATGTTTAATAAAAATGTAATAATAATAATGTTTATTCATTGTTAATTTGCGCCTACCTTCAATGTTTCATATCATGAAGTCCTACCTGTTGGTTGGTTGCCTGGAAGAAATTGCTCTAGCGATAAGGCCGCCTTTGTACTCGTACCATAGATAATAATAATATTCATGTACCTTCTACAATTTGGTGCAATAAAGAGTTATTTATTTAATTTATTTTTTCCATGGGGTAAAGTACTCTGAACCCAAATTTATAGGAATAATGCGAAATATTCTAAAAAAAATTAGGCGTTAGGCGTGTGCATATTGCACAAGAATGCCACGTCATTAAAATGGCAGTAACATACAATACAATATTTCCTTGTACAGAGGGTGATCCACAAAATAGAAGCCTTAGAAAGTGCACAATGTGGTGAAGGCACACATGTGTCGGTACCCCGCCATATGTCTGCACTCTCAATAATTATAACCCGTTGACTAAGTGCGTCTAAGTGTAAGTACTGATATTTTGAATGTCTTAAAATATCAAGACAATATTAATTTTTTTTTATATTCTTTCTTTTTAGCAAAAAAACTGCCCGATCGCAGACTTTAATGACATTTGGGATTTCGCATACAAAAATAATTTCAAAGTAAAATTTATTTTGGTAAGCGCCTTTGGAAAGGTTTAATTGTATACCACCATCGACAGGTTTCCGAAAAAATTTAAGATATACTTTTTGGCGCCGAAAATTCGCCATTATGATTTTTTTACAACTTTGACCTTAGCTAGTGTCTGTTGCGCAAAAGAGACGATAAAGATAAATACTATTTCATTTCATGTATTTGACAATTTATTTAAATTATATTTCAATAAGTATATTGGTTCGCTAAGCTAAAATTCTACCTGACGAATCTAACGACCTATCACTTATCAACATCAGTTAAACCATTTTGATAAATGCTTGATTTTAGCTACAAGGAAACAACCCCATCTTTTTAGTATTTCCGCAGTCATAGTAAAAAATCTAAGCAAAGACTGCATTTTGATTTCCTACGACTTGCTTTAGTATCCTACGAGAGTAAAATGCTTAGACAACGCTTCCATTCCATGTAAGTAGATGTAAGGGCGAATAAGGGATTAAATATTTAAGTACCTATCTCTTTTCTAGATTTTCGTATACTATAGGAGTGGTCATTTTAGCAACAGTGGTTCCTACGAGTGGATCTAAGTGGATGAAGGGTTTCCAACTAAGGTTGGTGTAGGTACAAAGGCAGGGGGTGCAGGGCAGAGAACCTCCTCGAGTGCCCGGTCCTTTGAAAGCTTTGCATTCTCACTTGATCCCAAGGATCCGGTGAGAGGGTGGGCTGACAAGGGACTCGGGACGGTGCACCCTGGGCGACAGTTAATAACTCCCTGGTAGTCGGGGTCTTATTGGCTGTCGGCCAATTTCTGCCAACAGCCCACTCCACCGCCGTCTATGATGAGACGGCGAATGGATGTGGGTCTGGGGGACGTTTATGGGCCACTGCCCTATTTGGGGGGGTGGCCGAAAGGCCAACAGAGGGGGCCGCAAGGCCATGGCTGAAGGGCGTCGTGGTAGAATGCTAACGCGACCCCATGGCGCCCTCAACAGCCGGTGCGGAAACGCCGGAGGGGTTTTAGTGGGTAGTCCAGGCACTTTGCCTGGGAGTCCCACAAAATAACACATAACAAAAAACAAAACCTAAAAAAAAAGGTACAACGGCAGGGACGGTCTTTCATAAGAAATAGTTCCATAGTAAGGCATTCCGCATCGCTACTTAACAATTTTGTGACATTGCTTCTTATCGACCTTGCTGGTGAAGCTTTGGATCAAGAGCCCTATTTCTGAAATGTATGACATATGATATGTCGAACAAAAATCCTTCGTATCGTAATCGAACAAAAATAATTCGACTCGACGATTTTTATTTTCAAAATAGTACTCGTAACGCTATAATAATGATGATGGCGATATTTATATAGTTCGGAACCAGAATAGTAAATTAGAATATAAAAAAATAATAAAACCTCAATCCCTGTAAAATTCGTATAAGACCATACAAGAAAGGATGCATTCAACGACACTGCAGTGCAATGCAGTGTAGCAGCCTGTTTGTGGGCGTGCGTACACCGACATATACATTGTGTAGCTATGTAAATGTATGCCGTACACATACGAGGACAGGGCGTGAGCGGACAGCTGGTAAAGCGGTGACCATGATTGCAAGCTTTTCTAAAAATAGGTTGAATGTCTGCAGTTTCAACTTAAGCACTGGCTGGCGAAAAAAGAAAACATTTTTTTTAATTCGCACTGGCTGGTTGAACGCATTTTTGCAGTCAGAGGTTTTTTATTAATTAAGTACCTACTCGATAAACGAGCATATTATAGTCAAAGACACAAAACCGGTATGTCGAATGATTTTTGTTTGCCATAATGGATTACTACTTCCATACTAATCCATACCAATATTATAAATGCGAAAGTCTGTCTGTCTGTCTGTTACGCTTTCACGGCCAAACCGCTGGACGGATTTTGATGTTAAGTAGAACCTACCTACCTTCGCATTATTTTTTGTTCCGTTTTCAATTGTATTATTCAAGTCTGAGATATATAAGTTAAAAAGTATATTCTCAAAAATGCCGTCCTTTTAGCTACAACTTTAAAATTATTACTTACCTTATTTATGAGCTCGAAGTTAAACGCACTAAGAAATCACTATGTTTACGAGTTACATTTTCTGCATGTGCCCTTTTATGAATATAATTTATTGATCAGTCAGTTTTTTTTTACTGTAAGAATTGCGTTTACTTACATACAATAATGAAATGAAATTGACAGTGTTGGCCACACGTTGGCCATTAACACACCACGGGTCATGTTCTTGTCTCGTTTCCCTATAAAAAGGGTCGGAGATCAGGCTCCATTTTAACCTGTGCCGCCAAATCAAGAAGAAATCAAGAAGAGCAGAAATGCTATTTTTGAGATGTACTCATATGTCGAATGACAATTGTTCGCCATATCGATATGTCGAATTAACATTACTCGAAAAAGAACGATAATCATTCAACTCGCCGATTTTGAGTATGTCACAGCTCTCCAAAATACTTCAGGTACTATTCTAGTTCTAGCCCGCAGATGACTTCGAGCTAGAACTAGAATTTTTAGCCCGCAGTAGAAAACGGGGATTTATGTATGAACATAAATCCCCGTTTTCCTCATGAAAGAACCAACTGATCTAGCCAGAGCTAGATACAGAGATTAGCGTGTTCAAACAAAATAATTTAAGTACTTTATTATATCGTCTACGTAGATTGACATTCGACCATACATCCAACAAATCGCATCTCTACTAAGGGGTATGATGGTAGCACGATCACTCCCAAGTAGCACAAGTGGCATTATAAGAGAGCACTTTTGGTGTACACGGAAACTAAGAGCTGTAAAAGACAGTGTTACAATAGTGTTTACAGCGCTGTAAACACTGTTATAACTCTTATTTGGGCACAAATTATTCAGCCTTTGGTTCTAATTTAGTTCACATTTCTATTTAAAAGCATTATAGTAGCACTGTATTGGAATAATTACGGGTCACAAAGCTGTTTATCAGCTGCCTAACAGAATACAAGTGTCCTGTTATACAGACTAAGCGCTAGCATTGGATGACTGCTAGTCCTAAATAACGCTTTAGGTTCTGCATTATCAGATGTTGTGCACACATGTCTGCTGTGTAACGCTTAGGGTATTAATTATGTCAGGTTTAATAGTTTTAATAGCGGTGCCGACAAATTTCCAGAGTGCTGCAGTGGATTGTAATGGTGTGCTGTATTATTGAGAATTTGTGTTAACTTAGGTAAGTACACTTTTGATGTTATATTCTGTGAAAACATTTGGGAATGCAAGTTTACTGTGAATGTTTATAAAGTTTTTTCGCAAAATTTTTACGCGCCTCGGAAATATCTCGTTTTTAGTGAGAAATGTTGTAAAAAAAGTAACACGTCAAAATTGTATCTATATATTTTTGACTTATTTAGATAAACTTATACAAGTTTTTTATTATACTATAATAAGTGTATGTTTAACGTGTAATTAAAAGCAGTATAATATAATATACAACAACACAATAATTATCAACATATACGGTTGAGGTTATAACAAAATGGCGCATTCTAAAGAAACCTATGTGAACTCTTTTAATCCTGAATTAATTGCCATGGCTGTACAATAGTACACCCCAGTTCCTCTAGTATGCTTATTGCAGTAAATAAAAGTTCAAGTGAACGAAAATGCAGCCTGTTGGCTATTATTAGTTTTATTATGGTTCACATAAACGCTAAAGCCATTTATGTGAACTACTTAAACACATTACTTATTAATATTTATTTTGTAGTTTTGGGGATCCTTAGCAAAGATCAAACCACTTAAATTAAAAAATTTCATGCATGTTATTTCCTTAAGTAGTATAAATAAATAAAATAAAATAAAAATATAGGTAGTAGGTAGATTAATCTAGGTAGGTAGATGTAGATAACTAAATAAGCGTTCAAATTTTATCTTATTCGAAGGCATACCTAAATTATCTATACTAATATTATATAGCTGAATAGTTTGTTTTTTGTTTGTTTGAACGCGCTAATCTCAGGAACTACTACCTATATTTATAAATTTTTGAAATCGGGACCGATTTCAAAAATTATTTCAACGTTGGATAAGTACTTTATCCCTGAGTATGCATGTATGTACCACGGGCGAAGCCGGGGCGGCCTGGTAGTGTTAAAAAGAATTAATATAATAATAATATAATAAATTAAATATTAAATACCTATATTATGTTGAGCGCGCGCCCAACTCACTTATAAACCTACGCTCATACACGCGTCCGTGGCGGGTTGTGGCGCGGTGGCGCCGCGCTGCGGCAGTGGCGAACTGCTTTCATGTCCGTCCGTCCATCAGTCAGTAGATCGCCGCCAAACGTATTGATATATCAGGGTATATCGGTTCAGGCAGCATTTTATTTCATAAAATTGAATAAAATGTATGTACCTTTTGTTAAGTGAAAACCAAAGTGTTTATTTATCTATCTAGGTACAACTACCCCGGTTAATGTTTTAAATTTATTATGTTTTCAGATAAAATGCCTTTCAAAATAGTGCAGATGAAAGATAATGAAGTAACAGAATTGAGCATTGTGCCTTCGGATTGGAAGGCAGGAGGGAAATTATTTTGGCCTCAAAAACAAGTTAATAACAGATCACGACTAATAAAGGATGACAGTTCAAAACCTTTTAAGTTTTTAAAGTGTGGTTATCTCACTACATACTCATGTATAATTTTCAAGTAAAATTTTGTAGAATTGATAAATAAAAAATATAAAGAATATAAAGCTTTTTTATTCCTCGAGTCCAGCAAAACAAAAAAAGAGGCCTATGATAATGTATGTAACAAAGGTACAAAATATTTGTAATCTGTAATTTACGTTCTATTTTTTCTTGGTTTAAGTCGACCGCAATGCGGTGTCCTTTTGGTACAATTTTGCATTTGTATATATCAAGACGAGAGGACTTTATAGGATTTACAAATACGTCTTCCATGTTATTCAGTTTAAAACAATGAATTGTTGTCACATTCATTATGCGATTAATTTCAATAATTTCATTAAAAAATAACAGTTCTTTCTTTGTGCTGAAAGAGTAAAATATTCAAAATGAAGAACGTTTTTAGCTTTTAATTTTTTACACAGTTAAGTCTGTCCTTGTCTCTTGTTCCATCTCTAACTCTTCTGCTAACCCGTTTGCTACTTATTGCAAAGGTTTTTGGCCGCTTCTTAACATCCTCTTTATCATGTATAATTTGTTTTCAAATGGATAGTCATTGAAAGAATGTAAAATACCATAATTTTCTACCTCCTTGGTAACATGAAGTAAATTGTGAATGTTGCTCATGACATACTCAGCGCCATAAAAATCTTTATAATGCTCTACAAAATATCTCAGTAGTTCTTCTGCAAGTGGAAGCATTGGTCGATAGTTTTCGCTTGAACAAATTGTAATGCCGCAATACAGCATCAAAAAGTGGCAATATGCATCAGGACTCAGTACTTCGTATACATTATCGTAGTTCTTACTTTGTACGGAACCCTCTTCTGAAAAATGTATCGCGATCCATATTGACCGTTGAAGAATTAACGATTGATTAACGTGAACCTAATTGCAGCTTCGTGCGTTATAATATATGTAAATAATTATTTTATGCAACTAAAACAATATATAGTGGTATATTTGATAGCCAAATGCTGCATTTTTGAGTTAAACGAGGATTTCGAAATACCTTTGGTGTTCACGTGTGTTAATAAAACACCTTTAAGCAGCTTTGAAAAAAAGGCTAACAGATTTGAGGTGAACCGATGTGGAACTTTTTGCGTTAAATCACTCTAAGTGTACACTACTCTAAAACTGTTGGCTGCACGGTAGTTCACAGTGCCTCTTTTAAGGTGCTAGCATTTCAGTGGTATAATTCTATGCCTTTAAACAGCAATTATTAAAAAACCTTTGGTGTTCATGTGTGTTAATAAAACACCTTTAAGCAGCTTTGCAAAAGAGGCTAATAACAGAGTTCAAGTGAATCGATGTGGAACTTTTTGCGTTAAATCACTCTAAGTGTACACTATTCTAAAACTCTTGGCTGTACGGTGGTTCACAGCAACTCAAATAAGATTCTAGCATTTCAGTAGTATAATTCTACTCCTTTAAACAGCAATCAACATATTTTACTACCACTAAAATGCACTTAAGTAACCAATGTGCTAATGACTGTAAGAAGGCATTTTTGACATCTGCTCTAACTCTGGTCCCGTAACAATAGTATCCGTTCCTACTTTTATAATGCTATTATATAGACCAAAGCGTAAAACGCTGCATTAAGTTTTCGGTTGAACCATATTAACTGTTTATTAATTCATTAAGTTCCAAGTTACACCAACAGTGATCTCTTATAATGCTACTTGTGCTACTTGGGCTGTATCTTCGTATCGTATGACCATTAGAGTGTCACTCAAGCACTGTCAACGTGTGGCCTTGTATTTGCCACCACAGTACTTAGTATTAATGTATTGCTTCTCTCAGCTTCGAACAGAAATACAAGGATGAAACTGCTATTTTGACGGCATACTAAAGGGAATCTATAGAAAGTGACCAGCGTTTTGTTCAAATAAAGATCTCCCATTTTTGTGCTACCCGCCGCACAGCCGTGGTACGAAACGTAAGCCGTAACAGTCTGGAATGCTATTTTTGAAAAGTATGACTCACGCTAAATCGGTGAGTCGAATAATTTTTATTCGATATCCTTCGATTTTCATGCGACATATGTGTCATACATTCAAAAATAGGGCTCCTGGCCACGGAGCTATCTAGTTTCGAGGGTCAAAAGACTAACATTAAAATTAATAGTCCGTCATTTTAGGGAATTAAAATATATTAGTGACGTATTTTTTTTTGTCTTATTATGGGCGATAAATTATAAAGATATTACGCATCAAAGTTTAGGAGTGGGGGCTCGTGACGTCACATATTGCGAAAAACTGTAGCACACTGTGACGTCACACGGAACTTTAACGCGCCATATCTTTCCCATTCTTTGTTTAATTTTCAAAAGAAAAAATACGTCTCCAATATTTTTTGATTATCTAACTGACGGACTAATTATATTTTTTAGGAAACTAGCCTATTGCCCCGTTGCCACGCTGTAAGTTTGATTAAGTAGTGTAGTAGAATTTTCTCTCGCGTGGACACCCTAAAACTGCATATTGCGAGAGAGCTTTGCACCTGGATCGCTCCCGTAGAAAGCTCGCCTAGCCAGCTCGCTTCTATGCCCCTAGCTTTTGTTGAGTTTTTCATTCGCTCTTTAGCTACAACTGAAAACAATTAGGATCTAGAAGTAAAGTAAAGCAGGCTAAAATAACGTGATTGTCTAGTCATAAAAATGATTCTGTGCCAAGAGTGCTATTTTTGAAAAGCGTGACTCACGCAAAATCGGTGAGTCGAATAATTTTTGTTCGATACGATGACAAAAAAACTAGATACTCAAAAACTATAACACTTGTAAAGGAAAAAGTATTTAATCCTTCCTTTAAGTAGTTTATAGTCAATACCAGAGGTAAAAGAGATTTGAATTGAATTTACAGCATACAAAAAACCTGTCAGAGTAAAAATAAAAAGTATGGTGAAAATTGCATTGAATTTATATTATTCTAAGAAACTATTGAAATAATAAACGTAAATGTTGTTTTTTTGTTAATTTAATTTCAGGTTTGTAGTACATACAAAATAATAGTTATTGTATTTAATCGATGTATTTTGTACTTTTATTACTAAATAAAACTTTGTTAATTTAATTTCAGTGCAATACATCGGTTTATTTAATTTATTCAAAATATTGATGCATCTTATATACTTATTATTTATGACTACTGTCTATTTTTTCAAAGTACTCACCCTGAGCATGTATACACGTTTAAATCACTTGAAAAGTACCTCTGACCACTCTTTTTCAGAGATCTAAGAAATTTCGAATTTATAGGGGGATAGTTCATCTTCCTTAGTCTAAAATATCTTCCTTTTCAAATTGTCTTTAATTTTTGCGCACAAGTAATAAACACAAAGCAAAGGGGAATATGGTGGGTATGTGGTGTGGAGATAGAATTGACATATTTTTTTAATAAAAAAAAGTGTTTTGGCAACGTTTGTTGAAGGGCGTTGTTGAGGAGCTAAAGAAGGTGTCGGATTCCTTTCTGATCCCCAAACTGATATATACTACTCAGAATTAATTATTAATTAATAGTGTAGCACCAAAGTAGCGATTTATCAGGTCTTTTTACAAAACGAGGTAGGCATCAGATGCCGCGCGCTGCGCGCACTGCAACATTTTATTGGTGTGCGTTCATCTTCAAGGCACCACACAGTCGATGAACGTTTTGTTTTGGTAACATACTCGTAGTTATACAGTTATGTTTTGTCACCAATAAGGATACGTATACGTTTTTTTTGCCTCCGTCGAATTTCTCTAACATAATCCGGCTCTAATCTACCCGACGGACTTTCTCAGTTTATACGACACCCATCTCGAACAACGCTTACGGAGAACAAGGTGATCAAGAATAATGGTTTAAATTACTGCTGATCCAATACTCGGTTCTCACTCAAGCTCTACACAAGAAATTTATCGATTTCTCCTGGCCAAATTTTCAACTGCTTGAACGTTTTCTCGAGTCACCCAGTCCTCGCTTCATCTTCAAAAATTCGCCACCCTGTTTTACATTCAGCGAACCAATCAAAAAATGTTGCTCGTGAACAAATAGAGCCACCAAAAGAATTCACCAAAAGTTCAAAACATTCTTATGGTTTGCAATCTTTTTATCTACACTAATACATCTACATCTACACTATCTATACTAATATTATAAAGAAGAAAGATTTATATTTTTGTGTATGTACAAACATAATGAATAAACTCGAAAACTACTGTGACGATTTCAAAAATTCTTAAAGATACATTTACCCTGAGTAACATAGGCTATATACCGCAGGTGGAGCTGCGGGAAACAGCTAGTGATCATATAAAATTATGGCATAGACTGCTCATATAAAAGGCGCAATTGCGGCCACATATGGAATATTGTTGTCATCTGTGGGCGGGAGCGCCTGAATGTCAGCTTAAGCCGTTTGACTCAATACAGAGACGCTCTGTCAGAATTGCCGAAGTTCCCGTGATCACAAGTGGTATTGAGCCTTTGAGTCTCAGGAGAGTCTTCGCCTTCTTATACGTGTTCTACCGCTTGTATAATGGGCTATGCTCGGAGGAATTGTTTGACATGATGACACTTTTTACCATCGCACCACTCGCCATCGTCAGGGATTTCATCCCCATACCTTGGATCCCATGTTATCGCGTACAGTACGCTTCAAACGGAATTTCCTCCCTCGTACACTGCGATTATGGAATGAACTCTCTACCACGGTTTTCCCTAGCGACTATAACATGGGTGCCTTTAAAAAGGCCGTGAAAAAATTCCATCAGGATCGCCAACGTGCTCGTGACATCTCCGGCGTTGCAGGCGTTCATAGGCTACGGTAACCACTTACCATCAGGTGGGCCGTACGCCTGTTTTCCTACTTAATTAGGAATCGGTGAGTGTAACGATTTTCATGCGGCATATATGTCAAATACATACATTTCAAAAGTAGAGCTCCAGGCACGTTAAGCCATTGGTTCCTCCTGTCATCTGGTGGTCGTGAAAGGAACCATGTCCGAGGCCGAAAGGCGGTTCCGACAAACTATATACTCCGTAACAGAGCTTTGCACGTAGATGTGAACATCAAATTCATATTTTCAGCACAAAAAAAAAAGATTTTCTTGTTAAAATAATAATTATATAGGGGTACTTCATTGTTTTGTATTCTCGGCCTTGGGTCACCTTGGGTGGCTTTGGTTTTTCATATACATTTAATAAAAAAATAATAATAATAAAATGTTCTGTCACAATTACTCTCTAAACGCGAATAGTAACAATACTAGGTACTACAAAACAATCAGGTAAATAAGTACATGTTGTAACAGTAAACGATGACTGTTTGGTAAACAGTCATTTATACTTAAAAGTAGTTACAATATGATATATACAAAATTAACAGACCAGACAGTGCCGTAACGTAATATACAACCAACATATTTAAAATTAAAGATTCCATTCATGGCATCACATTCTGCAAATCTATGTCAGGTAGGTGCTAGAAATTATGAATTATTTGAATTGGACAGTTTAGTTGTAATTTGATTTTTTTAATCTAGTGGGTGATATATTAAAAATATCTAAATTAGTGAATTCTTTATTGTATACGCTGGCGGAGCGGTGTATAATGGCTTTTTTCGTGAGGAGAGCAGAGGTAAGCGTGTAGGAGTAAAAAAGAAAAGCTGTAAGAAGTCAATAAAATTGTTAATAATTTTGAAGAAACAACAAGTCAAACATCTTGCGTCTATCATTCAACGACAACAATTCATTATCACTTATGGCCTGGTTGTAGGACTCGTATTTTCGATAACTTATTTTAGTAAACGATTACTGCAAAACACACTTTCTTTTTTTCAGAGAGAAACAATAGGTGAACTTAATTAATTTGCAGTAAAAAATTATAACACCTGTATGTATTTACCTATGTTTTACAAATAAAATATTGATTGATTGTACTTTTGAATTACTTATTGGTGAGTACCTATCACAATAAAATGTTTATAATAACGATATAAAATATTTTTTTTACGCAGCTTTCTCTCTGGTCACTAGATTTATTTCATCGCCTATACTAAATTATTAGGGGTAGGGCTTTTAGTATTGAGAATTGACTTTTTCACGTTCATGTCGCTCACTTTGTTTTTATAACAATTTTAGCAAGGTAATTGACCTCTGTCCTTAACATATTATGAAATTACAGAATGCTAAGGGTGTACCTAACAAATAAATCACTTCGATTATTTTTCTCCGCGGCGCGGCAATGTAGCGTGTTTAGTTTAGTTACGTTCATTTAGAGGAGTCTGTGCATATCGGAAGTTTTTGTATTTTTTCAATTTATAGATTCGTTGAGCCGTTGACAGCTGTGTCAGATGCCTATGCCAGACATATGGTAGTACTAGCATAGCATGAAGAATTTGATATTACCTATTTGCTAGTTTTTCTCTGTAAAAAGGGGTTAATATCAATCATCTCTTAATTCCAACTTAATTCCATCCATCCAACTGGGAGAAAGCAAGATACACACCGTATTTCGCCGTCATCTTGCTTTCTCGCTCGCTTTTTTATCACATTGAGTCGAACAATATTCATTCAGTCACCGATTTCCATACTTTTAAAAATAGAGCTCCTAGTTATGCGAAAATTGAAAAGTATCCATTGCCGTTAAAAAAATACCATGAACTTTTTATCAATATATTCCGTTCCATTTTACAACATTTTGACAATGTTTTTATTTTTATTTTTACAGCTTGTATGTGGAATGTGTGAAATGGAAAGTTTTCGTAGTGATAGGTGTTACCATATTTTGAAAATTGTCTATATATAGTAGTTTTAATTTAGTGCACTGTTCAATTCAATTTATTTGTAATAAATAGGGTTCACAATGTTCTTATTTGCTAGGTTAGTACTTTTATCCTATTCAGCTTTTTTAAACATGCAAATTTATCACAGACTAGCTGTTTTCCGCAACTCCGCCTGCGTCCAAAAGTAGACTATGTTTTAAATATATATGTCAATAAATTTATATATACATTTATGGATCTATGCATTGATTTTTATATATATAAAATTCATTCAAAATTTAATTTTTTTTCCTAGCCTCTAGATGTTGTGTCCCACTGTTAGAATAATAGAATAGAATAGA
Source organism: Euzophera pinguis (assembly GCA_947363495.1). NCBI lineage: Eukaryota > Metazoa > Arthropoda > Insecta > Lepidoptera > Pyralidae > Euzophera > Euzophera pinguis. The sequence continues at coordinate 14,312,720 of OX376166.1, forward strand.
ATAGAATAATTTTATTTGCATAAAATATGGTTACAGGGATGTTACATGTTACAGTTTAATTTGGATCTACATATTTCACCATACATGGCATGCAAAATAATATAATTATTTATGTCAACATTTTTGAATTATTAAAATTACAATTATAATGTCAATAAAAGAATCAATTACAAAAGTTATTTGTCGTTTGTCCTATTTAGAAATTCAGTCACTGAGTAGAAGCATTTATTCTTAAGCCAATCTTTTAAACACGTATAAAATTCATCATCTGGAAGTGTTTTCATTGCTTCAGGTAGCGCATTAAATACCTTTCCACACATTGCATAGCAGTTTTTGGCATATAGTGCTGTGCGAGGTTTTTTTGGTAGGACTATCCTATCTGGATTTCTAGTATTTCTAGGATATATTTCTTTAGCTTTTAGAAATAGCTTCGGATGCAATTTCACAAATTTACTCACTTCAAAAATATACAAACAGGGCAGAGAAAGAAGACCAAGCTTTTTGAACAGAGGTCTGCAAGAAGTCCATACTGTTACTCTACACATGGCTCGAATGCACTTTTTTTTGACAAAATAAGTCCATATCTAAGGGTCGAACAAACGTATCCATGATAAGCAGACAAGGTTGTACTTTGATTTGATATTGTTGCCAACTTATATAGTACATACACAAACCGATTGAGTTTTTTACAAACTTGATCGACATGTGCTTTCCAATTAACATGTTTGTCATGCACAAGTCCAAGAAATCTTGTTTGATTAACGTCTGTGAGAATGCCCTTATTATAATCTATTTGTAATTTACTAACTGTTTTTTGGTAAAAATGAAATTGTATTAGATTCGTTTTTGATAAATTAATTTGTAAATTATTACTAAGCAACCAGTTCGTCACTGTGTCAATTGTATTTTTAATGTCAACTGTAATATTATTATCTTTTGACGATTTAACAATAATAGAAATGTCATCCGCAAATAATATACAAGAGTGGTGCGTTACTTCAGGTAAATCATTAATATAAATATTAAACAGTAATATACCAAGAACACTGCCTTGTGGGACACCATACTTGTTTATTCTATATGTTGATTTATGAGTCTCCACTTCCCTATTTTCATGTAGACTTGATATTTCAACACATTGCAAACGGTTAGTCAAATACGATGATAACCACATCAGTGCCGGCCCTCGAATGCCGTACTTCTCCAACTTCTCGAGCAATCTTTCATGGGAAACTAAATCGAATGCGCGAGACATGTCGAAAAATACAACAGTTGTTGTTACTCCACTGTCCATGTTATCGACTATCTGAGAAATCAAGTTTAAAGCAGCCAGGGTCGTCGATTTACCTTTTGTAAAGCCATATTGTTCATTTATTAATATATTATTTTTGGTTAGAAAAATAAGTAGGCGTTTCTGGAAAGCAGCTTCAAATATTTTGGAAATGATGGAGTTTAAATTTATCGGTCGGAAGTTGTTCACGTTCTTTTTGTCACCCTTTTTGTGAATTGGTTTTACAATAGCCTTTTTAAGAATCTCGGGGAAACATCCTTCCGAAAAAGAAAGATTTATAAGATATGTTAACACTGGTGTTAACTCTTTAGAGCAGGCTTTAATAACGTGTGTAGCTACTTCATCGTATCCTACAGCCTTCGTGTTATTAAGTTGCATTATTATTCTAGATGTATCCTCCTTATCAATAGGAGCAAGAAACATACTGTTACAGGTTCTTGACATGCAGGTCGATTGTGTTTTATTTACTTTATTTGTCAGAGTAATAAAGTAGTCGTTAAAAGTATTAGCTATTTTATGCTGTTGTATGTTGGGCAAAGGCCTCCCCCTTTCGTCTCCATTCGTGTCTCGTTAGAGCTTCCTGCACCCAATCCGGCTAGAAACTGTCCAAATCGTCCCGCCATCTTCTTCTTGGTCTTTCTCTACCTCGGCGACCGTCCGGTATCCAGAAGGTAGCCAATCTCGCCCACCATTCTGGCCGCATACGACAAACATGTCCTGCCCTACCGCAGGGCAAAAACTGTCAATCTGAAGTGATACTGGGCAGGATGAATTTTTGAAGTGGGAGCGTGGCGAGGACGTCTTGCTATCTCTTTGTACGCACGAAACCAAATGGCAATGACGTCACTGCACACACAGTGCATCCTTTTTCTTGTTTTTTGTCTATTTCCCCTTCCCCCGAATTTTAAAGGCTTATAACTTACTAGCAGCCCGCCCCGACTTCTTTTGGGTTATACAAAGTATGTAGTAAGTTAAATTAATGATAAACACTTCATTAAGCATCACTTTCAAAACCGGCTACATAGATCTTTCTGACGCCGAGTAATTTCTAATAACCTGTGAATACTGTACAAATATATTTCAAGGAAGATTGTGAAAAGATCGTCATAGAGCCGTCAAGATTTATTTTTCAGGGGAATTAAATCTGATTTACATCAATTCCCTCCACGGGGTAAAAGGAGTGTATAGCTAGATAGACAACGTAAAATTTAAACTCTTGAAATACTTATCTATAATTTACTACAAATATTATTAGCACTCTCCCAGTTTCGTCCTCAGCTCCCGCTTTCATGACTTCGGGTTGTTTCCATTTTTTATTATTATTTTGGCATGTTTTTACGACTGGCCGACTGGCCGACTGCCTAACATCGATCCTCCTTCGGAACGCAGAATGCGTCCTCAGCTCCCGCTTGCATGACGCTTTCCCTTGTCGGTGTTTCCATTTCTATTGTTATTTTGGCATGTTTTACGACTGGCCGCCTGCCTAACCTCAACCTTCCTTGGTAACACAGAATGTACAGTTAGACGGATATAATCATACATTTAACGACACCCACGCGTCGGATTCCTATCATAAGATAAAAAACGTATGACAAACAATCATTTGACAATAAACGTTATATAATTTTTTGCTTGACTAAGTGGTTATATGGTATAATAAACCAGTCTTTCTTAAAATCACTCATTTGACAAACTAATCAAAAGTTAAAATTCTATTACACCAAAGCATTATTTCAAAAACTAATATTTTTGTAAATTATGTCAAATTAAAAACAATTCATTTTTCAAACGTTATTATTATAAACGATATTAAGCGTATAGAAAATGCATTGTTTCATAAATGATTCAATTGCCACAAATCTCTGTGAGAAATCTAAGAAATCTGTTTTTTTTTGGTCTAACCAAAGTTCATAAAAGATTCAATTCGAAGCCTATCTATAGCTTATAAAGATTTATACTCACACAATTAAATTCCATATTTACGGAACCCTCATTACTTCGACTTTGTTTCAGAAGCTAGGTTAGGTTATGGTTATTTAATGACCATACCATGACATGAACGAGCGAGCGTCTTATTTTGTTTTGAAATTAGCTACAGCTCCCAAAAGAATTTCATACGTTTAATAATTTGCAATGAAAAGTATAAGTTTAACTAAATAAAACCTTTTCAGGTACGAAACTCTAATTACTTACTTCGACTTTGTGTTGTATAACCATAACATAACTTACCTAGTTATGTTATGGTTATACAGTGACCATAAAATTAGCAAGCGAGCAGAGCGAGCGAGCGTCAATCCTGTTTTGAAAGTAGCTATAGCACACAAAAGAATTTCATACGTACACTAATTAGGAATATTAATATAAGTTTAACTAAATAATATCTTTTGAGGTACGGAACCATTATTACTCCGACTTTGTTTCAGAAGGTAGGTTAGGATATGGTTATACCGTGACCAAGATATAAGCGAGGGAGCGAGCGTCAATCATGTTAAGAAAGTAGCGACAGCTTACAAAGCTTGCTTTCTAACACATATTTTTTATCAAGTGACAGTGTTTATCTACCTTTTTTCTATAAAGTACAAATATTAAAAACGTAGAAAAAAGTCTGTGTTTTTTAAATGAAGTAATATGTTTGGTAAATGTGAGGTTTGTCAAATGATTGGTTTTTTATAGTTATTTTTAAAATGATCATTTTTCTGTCGTTTTTTGTCAAACATTAAGGAACCACACGCGCCAAGGGAAGAAAACGGGCCGGGCCTACTTAGTACCGCTTCCGTAAACCGTCCGGGTTTTACGTCCGCGCCACGCCAAGTGATTGAAACTCAAAACAAAATCCGTAATATCTTTGGACTGGAATGTCCGATTTCATTTATTCAAAGAGTAATCTACAGGTATTAAAATAGTCTTCAATATAAAATGATTTATTTGGATAAGGATCAATACCGTGAAATGAATAATGAAGCCTAGTTTGTAACGGCGTTACTGTTGCAAATTTTAACTAAAAAAGTAGTTGCTGTGTCGTAACTGCAATAGTTAGACATATGGTATCGCGGACTTTATGTAGAACTTTGTTAGATCTACAATACTGTAGCACATTATTTTGATCTATCTCACAGGGTTAAGCCAGCGTTTACAATGTAAGCGCCAAAAATGCGTTAAATTTACGACCTCACGTCAGAAACCTCTAAAATTATCAGTGTTTCTCTACAATATTATGCATGAAATAAACATATAAACCTTCCTCTTGAAACACTCTATCTATTAAAGAAAACCGCATTAAAATCCGTTGGGTAGTTTTAAAGATTTAAGCATACATAGGGACAGACAGACAGGAAAGCGACTTTGTTTTATACTATGTAATGATGATAATGATAATGATGATGTAATGATGATTTATATATGAACGGATTCTAAAAAATCTTTCTGTTGACAGTTTCTGGTAGTGAAATGTTTCATATGAATAATAAAAATTAATTGAGTAGAATACCCAATTGTGTAAAATATTATTTTGCAAACATTAAGATTTAATAAAACAAATGTATAAAATGTCATGTTCATCAGCCATTTTTAAAGGCATTTTTATAACTTTAACTAGAACCTATATCAGAATGTGCTACTTTCCTAATTTTTGTTTTAATGTTCATTTGAAAGACCTCACTAGAATACACCATGATAAAAGAATTACTTTGATTAACTACTTAAACACTTACCGCGATGTGACGTAGTAAAATTATTATAGGTACAACGGTTGTGCAATGCCAACTGCAACGGACGATCTAAAAACTCCTTCATAGGCTACGGTAACCACTTACCATCAGGTGGGCCATACACCTGTTTGCCTACTTAGTTGTATAAAAAAAAATCTTTGTTTTGAATAGATTTGTCGAATAAGATATATTTTTATGGAATTTTATATTTTCAAAATGGACTTTCCCATCGATTTTTAATAAGATATAGAATTTTCATCAATAAGATATAGACATTTCCTGTGCCAAATATCTACTACTTTCTTCAATGGAGCCTTTGAAAAATATTAAACATTTTCTAACACGTCTGCGTTCTGAGACTTCTACACGAATATGGAAGATTTGCTCATTGGAATAATTTGTTTTATAAAAAAGAAAAAGCGCTCTTAAAGGATGCACAAAAGCTGGAGAAAAGTATAGTGGCACAGACTATCTCAAGAATTTGAACGTTAGTAAACATATTAAAATTAATTCAGTCTAAATTCAATATTTTCAGTTGTAGTAGAAACAGATTGTATAGTATAGCAACACTGTAATATTTTTTCAGTCAAATCAGAAATGGGGTTGCTGTCAATTCGTTTCAAACCCAATTTCTTGGGTTTATTAAAATTTTTAAACAGTATCAATTGGTTTATTGTGTTTTTTAGTTTAATTAATCTATCGGAATGCATTTACGAGGATCAAATCGGAAAATTTGACTGGTAAATTAATATTATAGGTTATGCTATGTATGTCATCGGTAGGCCGAAGCTTATTGAATTTTTAATGAAATTAACATTTCCAGGCGTCAAACTTACGTTGGGAGGATCAAATTCTCGCAATTTGACACAGTTTCCACGGCCAAGAAAATAATTGTAGCCACCGAAGAGAATGTTCTTGCAGCGTTAAATTTGAAGACAGGTAATAACACTAAATACACTTTCAATGAAAAGAATTAGATTTTCGTAAAACTTATTAAATGTATAATTAATTTTGCCTTAGACGAAGGTATACATCCAAAAGATCACACTGAGGCATCTCTTTTTGCTATTAGAACATGACGTCCAGTCTTGTTAAAAACAAGAAAGATCCACAAATTTTAACAATATGAGATGTCAAGAACTCTCTCTCGAACTAATGATACAAATAATCTGCAAAATCTAAAGTTTGCAACAACAATTACGACTCCCACAATTTTTTAACAACCTATTTTAGTCGGGTCCTTCAATCCTTTTATGCATGAAAGTATGTATAATTTATAATTGTTAAACCAGTCTATTATAGGCACAGTAATATAATGATGTACATTTATAACCATCATATCCATAAATTGAAAATAATTTCTTATCTTCTATTCTACTACTTGCTACCAAATGTGATATGATCAACATCACATTATGATGTTCAGGAACTTGCTTTCAGGCCCTAAAATGGGCTGTTGCTGCTGAGGTGTGCCTTTCCCAAGATATAAACAAATCTTTATTTTATCTGCTCATAATCGAGAAGACTGATTGCAGATTAACTAATCTATTCCCATGTTTAGTGCCTCCATCTATATACCAGAGCTCTGTTTCTTGTTTTTCCTTTCATAGATTTTTTTCATAGAACACCATGGTGTTGGAATCACCTCTCTGCTTCTAACATGGATTCTTTAATGACTACCAAATGGCAGCCTGCAATCAGGACCAATGGCTTAACATGCCTTCCGAAGCACAGAATCATCTTTATTATCAAACAATCAGGTGATTCAAGCCTGCAAAGTCCTAACCAAACTGGAAACAACTAAACAAAGTATGCTTACGGTGGGATTCGAACTTACCACCCCCGGGTCAAAGGCCTTAACCACTGGACTACGGAGGCAGTTAATTAGTTATTTTTGCTCTTATTCACATGTTTCTCTGTCTGTTCTTAGGTTTTAAGTCCGAAATGATGTTGTCACCTTTATAAAGTTTAACTCATCTTTCCAGGGCAAGTGGTATGGCGCCATGTGTTCGAGTCGGCCTCCTCAGGCAAAATCCAGCTTTTGCATGTATCGGAGAATGTGGTGACCGTGACCGGGTCAAACCCATACCTCGTGAGGGGATGGGACTCTGCCACAGGTCAGTAGTTTTGTGAATAAGTAAAAACTATTTATTGCACCAAAGTAAATAAATAACAAATATATAATGTTTGAGGAGCTCGTTAGTTGAGGGCGATCTGTAGCGAATATGCGTATCTGTAGCGAAACCACTATCTTGAGCTCCTCCGTGCTCCAGAAAGCACGTTAAGCCGTTGGTTCCGGTTGTTATCAATAGATAGCAGTTTTGAGGCTGTGTCAGATGCCTAAGGGCAGCCTGAAAAGTTCTGACAGTTTGGTCACTAACACACCTCTGGTCATGTTCCTGTTGGTGTGGTTTCCCAGTAAAAAGTTCCACCAAATCTAGGACCATGACTTACAGCGTGCCCTAGGATCCGAAGCGTAAGCTGACGACGCAACTAGGAATACACGCTAGGGTGATGATAGATGATATAATGTTTGAGACAAGATGTACAATAAGTGGGCTTATCACAAATGCAATCTCTTCTAGGCTACCTTAGGGTAGAGAAATTCAACAAAGAGAGATGGTGGCGCAATGAAAACAATAAATAATGAATATTATCTGGCCATTATTTGCGTTCGCCCGATCAAAGGCCATCTCACCTCTTGACTTGTGAAAATGATCTTATTTATGTGACCAAGTCACTGGTTTTGGACGATGAAGAATTTTTGTTATTTGTATGCCATAGAGGCCAATTAAACACTGATGGATATTATAGTTTTTTAATTGATCAAATGTAATTTTAATAACATGCAATTACTTCCTCACTAGGAAAGGACTGTATTGAGGAAGTCGAAAACAAAATGTTTTTATAAGTTTTAAATTTTTAAAGCCATTTTAATCATATGACAGCCATAGTTCTATTCTTTACAGCCTGGCTACGGGGCAATTCGCCACGGCGAATTTTGCCGCGATGCCACCGGCTACTAAAAGAAATACATACAAATGCATTTGTTTCGGTGCACTAATTGTTACAACTCTTTGTATTATTTTATTAATTATGTATTTTTGCAAACCTTTTACAAAGGTAAAATGTATTTACACATTTATACATTTTATGCAAATAAATATTTGATTGATTGAACTCCTCATTTCGCCTCGCCAGTCACCAGTACCCGTGGTTATTTACTGCATTTGTTATGTATTTCTTTTAGTCACCGGTGGCATAGCGGCGAAATTTGCCGTGGCGAATTGCCCTGTGGCCTTTTACCCTGTTAGAAGCAAATCTTAAAGCAATAGCTGTGTCAAGTGACGCAATATTTCTATAATTTGAGATAAACAGACCAATTTAATAAATAACAATGAACTAACCTATTGATATACTATCCCCTCATAGTCGAGCAGCCTGATTAAAAAACCAAAACCTTGAATTATTCCAGGTGTTCTCCTATGGGAGTGGTCGTTAACCCTCCAGAGCGACAAGCGGGCAGAACTGTCAGAATGGTTCGTCCAGCAAGGCGTGTTGGTGCACCTGTTGCCGGCATTCGGCTCACACATCGAGGTGTCCATGTACAATTTACTGACCGGACAGAACCGAGGGGCTACGTCTAAGTTGCCTGCTCCTTGGACTAATGATGGGTATGGTGCTTTTGTTATTTTTTAATGGATGATGTATTCCCTGGCACTCGACGAGAGTCCCACAAGACTTACTTTGGTAGTGTATCATGAGGATATGTCACTGGGCATGTGCCTCTCAGATACCTGGGGCCTTACTATTACTTACTAGAAACGAGTGAGGAAACGAGATGTCGCTTTACAGCTTGTATTGCGCCGTCTTGTTCACTTACTTGTTTCTGCCCTGCTATTAGAGGTGATGGTAAGGGCCCTTTTTATCTTTGAAACTATCGTCGTAAAACTGTCGTCTGTTTAATAAATAGCAATAAAAAAGGGTTATAAAAATTGTTTAGTTTTGTATTTTATATATACAGTTTATTTCCTATGCAGATCAAGTTTGGTGACTGTTTAGAGATATATAATTTAGATAAAACACTTAGGGATCCAATATTTCAAGGAAAGTCAGGCAGGCTGCTGATTATAATTTAATGCAGAATATTTTGATGTACTTTAAATACTTTTTATAGAAAAATTTATATTTTTGCAAATACCAAAGATGGTTACTGATGGATCCAGAATTATTGTATGCATTGTTTTTTCTTTTGATTGCTTGTGTGCATAAAGAGTCAAAATTTCAATTTGATTTTAAAAAATTTAAACTAACTGTGATGGTTAAGCGGTCCAAAGAAGATCTCCACTGTTCCCTGTTATGCGCAACCTCCTACCAGTCGGCGTTTTTAAGGGCTTTTAAAAGTACAATATAATTCTTTCCAGATGTGTTCTGTCAGCTCCATACTACACTTGCATCAGTGGAGCCGCAGACAGTCAAAACCTGATATCTGTTGATGTTGCATCAAACGCAGTACAGATCATAAGCAAACCGGTCTCTCAATTCACCGGCCAAGCCAATCCTCTCATGAGACCATTATCACGGAACTCCGCAATTCCTGGAGTAATTCTAAACGGGAAAGTCATAGTGTTGGTTAAGGATAACAGTTTTGAAGTGTCAAAGGTCCAGTTGCTTGATCGATGGGCTGCGGCTGTAGTGACTGAGATGTCAACGGGGCCGGTCCTCATTCAGAGTTGGACCGATGATACTAAGGTTGGTATAAAGGCAAAATTTCAAAAACTGTCTCCTGAAACAAGTAATAAAATATAAGAATTTTATATTAGACTACTAGCTGACCCGGCAAACTTCGTACCGCCTCCGAATATATTATAAAGGCAAAATTTCAAAAACTGTCTCCTGAAACAAGTAATAAAATATAAGAATTTTATATTAGACTACTAGCTGACCCGGCAAACTTCGTACCGCCTCCGAATATATTCACCTTTTAAACCTTTCCTGGACTTCCACAAATAATTCAAAACCAAAAGTAGCCAAATCGGTCCAGCCGTTCTCGAGTTTTACCGAGACTAACGAACAGCAATTGATTTTTATATATATAGATTCAAAGTCAATTTTAGTTTCAGTCTACTTATTTTTGAGATTTCTTTTGTTTAGACAGTAATCAAACAAAACCGCATTGTTGTCAAGTAATTTGGAAATACTAAATCAAGGTGTGCAGTGTGGTGGTCTTGCCTCCGTGGTCCTGTAGGACGTTTAGACACGAAGGTCGCGGGTTCGATTCCCACGGGAAGATACTTTGTTTAGTTGTTTTTAGTTCGATCAGTACATTACAATCTTGAAACACCTGATTGTCTGATAACAATGATTATTCCGTGCTTTGGAAGGCACGTTAAGCCGTTGGTCCCGGCTGCCATTTGGTGCTCGTTAAAGGATCCACGCCATAAGCAGAAAATCACTGACACCACTGTGTATAAGGTCGATTGACGATGAAGCCTACCCGAAATTTATGAAATTACCTTGTACTCAACTGGATAATCAAACAATGGCACAAGATTAACCGTCAACTTCGCTCTTCTAATTCTCTCTTACTAAGTACTCCTCTTTTTCGCACCAGTTTTATGGCTAATTCCTTCACTTTACAATCTACTCAACTTTGGAATGCTTTGCCTGCTGATATTAAGGAAAGTCCTAACAAATTTTTATTTAAAAAGCGGGCAAGTGTGCACATTTTGGACTCGCTCAGTTAATGAAACTTCTCAATGTGACTTGACTTCATCATTGATATTTGTGTAGGTATATGTATATATATATACATAGGTATATATTTATAATGAAATAGTATTTGTGTATGTTTTATGTATGTTTATGTAGTGTATAAACTTGAGCTTTTGATAAAATTTGCTCTATAAGTAATACATTTTTCCCCCTTAAATTTTTTGCGCCAAACTATCTTTCCGTTTCTCCCAATGGTTGATTGGTAGTGAATGCTCATATCATTAAGTCCGCCAATTGTTATAAGTATATGTGTACTTTGTGGAACAATAAATTTTTAATAAATAAATAAACATTGTCCCATTATAATTTATCTGTAACAACTGCACGTTCATGTATACCAATGTTGCATAAATAAATTATTTTCTTTGATAAAAACACATTATTTCAGCAATTCCACCTAAAAGCGAACAGTCTGACATCAGGCACGGAAATCGAAGATATCTACGCATCAGACAAGAGCATCCGTATATCTGAGCCCGATATATCGTCAGTAATGTGCACGAAGAACTCTCAGCAACATGCGTGTCGGTTGTTTGTCACCTCGGCTGATCACTCCGCACATTTGATGCAGCAGGAAGGTGAGAATGGAATAGATTACCTGAGGAAGAATTATACTCATTAGTATAGTTATTTACATAAGCGTAACTGCTTTGTGTAGATTTTCTTCCTTTGAGGGTGAGTTTTTGTTTTTTGAGTTAAAGTAATTATTTGTATCGTATGTTAGACTTTTTACGTGTACATACTTTACTTTTTACGTGTGACCGTACTATAGTGACGTCATCGTGGCGCGCGAAAAATGGTGGTGTTTAAAATCCGAAATTGACGATCATATTTTATTTTTATGATTTTTATATCTCGTTTTTTTTTACATATTTGTTGCGATTTTTTTTGTGGACACGTAATGTATGTATGAAATAGTTTTATACACACAAAAATACAAATCTTTCCTCTTTATAATATTAGTGTAGATATATATAAGATGTAAGTACTAGCTGTTTCCCGCAGCTCTGCCTGCGTAAAAAAGTAGGCTATGTTTGACCAGGTCTTCAACTGTATTCATACCAAACTTCATCAAAATTCGTTAAGCGGTTCGGCCGTGAATGCGTAACAGACAGACAGACTTTCGCATTAAAATATTGGTATGGAAATCTTACTATACAATATTATGAACCAATTTTCATTTAATTTGGTATGGATTGAAGACCTGGAGTCAAATATCGGCTACTTTTGGGCGCAAGCGAAATCACGGGAAACAGCTAGTACTTATATAATATAATTTATTGTTTGCAGGCCGCGTGTTGTGGACTCGCGAGGAAGCCCTGGCATCTGTAGTGGGCGTGGAGTTCGTTGACCTGCCCGTGTCGGATTTGGATGCTGCCATCGAATCTGAATTCGATCAGAAAGAAGGTATGTTAATGAATATTGTTTTTATCTGACTGCAACGAATCGAAAGGTTATGTTTTTAACATGTACTACATATGTATTTGTGCCCATAAATATGTTACCTTGGTATTCGGCTCAGCCGATATTGATAAATGTCGTTAGATTCGTCCTCATTATTACGCAAATGTGGGATTTTCAAAATTGTTAAGTTATCATCAAATCACAATCAGACTGCAGCACTCCATTGTAATACCCTGTTCCGCCAAATCAAGCGTACCCTAGGCTTCGATGCGTAAGATAAGGGCGAAGAAGATGAGTAGAGTGGAGACATTTTTTGTGATACAAAATTTTCAGTTTAAATTGAAACTTTTCACAAACCATGTAGGGTGTTTTCTGAGTGCATTCCATTGAAGTATTTAAAAAATATCGCTATTTCTATATGATATTGACACAGTATTTTTTTTTCTAGCTGCCATATTGTACAGTAAGTATGGAGGGAACTGTAAGACCAATTCTTGTTTTGTTCGACGTTAGTGATTGACCTTAGACGCAGCATTTCTGCTAACATTTTGCATTGTGTTTTTAAAAACATCTTTTTATTTGCTTCACTTTTCAAATGGGCTGTCAGTCGACCCTCTATGCCCTTGTTTTGGTGTTCCTAATTCCGCACCTAATAAGTGTGTATGCCCCTGTCTTGGTGTTTCGCCTAGTAAGTGACTTCAAAACTTTTTTTTTTTCCTGTAAACATACTTATTTTAATAGAGCCTTGAGTACCGTGGTCTCTTTTTCTTTGCTTATTTTTTTGTTTATGGTTATTTCAATGCAACAAATTATTGTGCATTACTGTGTTAACATTTTTAGCATTGTTTTGTATTTAGCGATTGTGTTCTAAGTATTTTTTTTTGTGTTTTACTTACTTCTGTGGTTGCAAATTTCCTTTGATATGTATGATAACATGATTTAAAATATTTTTTCTGATTTATCATCAGTTGTTGATATCTTTCGCTAGTGACTATTTTAGGACAAAAAATGCCGAGCGAAATAGGTGACGTCCTATGAATCTAATCTGATTATTTCCCCAGATCACATGATGTATTTTTATTTCTGTTGTTATTTTCTTTATTTTTCTTTTCTTTTCTTTAAATATTAAAGCACACGCACATTCCTGCTTGATGACCTCTGGTGCCTATTTCTGAAATGTTGACTCGCACAAACTGGTGAGTCGAATGAAAATCGCACGATTGATCGATCATGTCGAAATAAAGTCATTCGACTCATCGAATTTCCGTGAATGAATGGACATTTTATTGCAACATTTACGTACATAGAAAAAAATTAAGCTGTTTAGTGTTTCAAGCATTGTAATCATCATTTTATTTTAATTTACCTTACTATATAAAATACCTTGTAATATTGGCCAGCCGAACTCCTGTACCCCTTTTTGATTTCAGTTTTCAAATTAATAAATTAATCTGTTTAACTTTGGCTCATTCACATTGTTGTGTTAACTACAAATAAATATTGTAAAGTTATTCTTTTAATATTAATTTTGTATATCTTTAAATTTAGTAGAAGACAGAAATTAAATTGCAAACCCAGTTTTAAACATTAAGCATATATTTATCCTAATCTTAAAATTAAACTATTTTAATACTTTAACGTTAACTTAGTCTACCCGCGACCATGAACGCTGCAAAGCGTTTGAAACGTTAGTTGTAAATAAATAAGTTATGAACACGATATAAACCATATTGAAATAGTTTAATTCAATGTGTAACTATCGCGAAAACATAAGAACCTATTTACCTATTCATTTTCTATTCATTTAGGTTCCATCTGGGCAGCGTTCTCCCGTCGTCTACAAACTCAGTTCCAGCAGCTGCAGACGTTGCTAACGTCCTTCGACGGGCAGTCGCAAGCTAGCAAGGATCACACGTCTCCGCTCGTCAGGGATTACTTCAACTTGCACAAGATTATTGTGTTGGTCACCAGAGTTGGCAAGGTATGCAAACGGTATAATATATTTTTACTGCCCACTTCTTCTCCTTTTCCTCTATCTCTAGCCATATCCGTCTCAACGTCCTTCCTACTCATGTTCTCTCTGATACAATCCAGCCATCTCTTTTTAGGGTTTCGTACCTCGAAAGGCAAAAACGGAAACCTTATAGGACACTTTGTTGCCCGTGCGTCCGTCCGTCTGTCTGTCAAGACCCTTTTTCTCAGGAACGCGTGGAGGTATTAAGCTGGAATTTATATCAAATACAAAAAAATATAAAAACTACTGTCCCTTGTACTATAAGTCTACTGTCCCTTGGAGCTGTGAAAAAATCAAACCTCTAAGCCAACGCAATCAAAAGATAGCCGTTTATGCCTCAAATTTTCGACACTCGCAAGGGAATCAAAACCTACAGAGTACTTGTCGTGAACTCAGAATCTTGAAATTTGGTACGAAGCAACGTCTTATAGCACAGATAAAGGAATAATTGCGAAAACCGTAAATTTTCAGTTACATCATATTATAAAAATATTCTTAATAACTTTAAACTTACTACCCCTTTCCTCGTGACCGCGCAGAGGTATTAAATTGAAATTCATATCAAATACTCAGATCTATAATACCTTTAAGCTGTAACAAAATCAAACTTCTATGTCAACGCAATCAAAAGAAACAGCAATTTAAGTCGCATATTTTCAAACTTGCGACTACTCGCAAGGGAATCAAAACCTAAAGGGTACTTCCAGTCTACCTAGAATCTTGAAATTTGGCATGTAGCAATGTTTTATAGCACATATAAAGGAAAATTTCCGAAAACCGTAAATTTTTAGTTACCATATTTTTTTTATTTTTTTTGCTTGTTTTTGCTTGATAATAATAACGGCAACAGGTACACGTTGAAATATTCACAGAATATTTAGTTATATATTCACTTTAAATATAAATAATTAAATTAAAATAAAACAAATATTGAAGGGGGTCTCCCATACAACTGACATATATTTTTCGCATTTTTTTGGTACGAAACCCAAATATCTTTATTGCCCACATCTGGGAATTATTTAAATTACAAAATTGTACACAATACGGAGCAAAGGCGGACTTATTGCTAATCTCTTAATATATAAGTAATATTAGTCTTTTAGGATCCCGTATGTACTCGTAAGATAAGATAAATATAATCTTATGTCAAATCAAGCCTTTCGAAACACAGAAACATCATTATTATCAGATAATCAGGTGATCCAAGCCTGAAATGTTCTAACCAAATTGAAAACAACTAAACAAAGTATGCTTCCATGGAAATCGAACCCGTGACATAATGATCCTATTTCTTTAAAGTTCACATCAATTATATACCGAAAGGCCAAAAGTTTAAATTTTTTTTATTTCCACAGATATTCGGCATGGACAACCTATCCGGTGAAATCCTTTGGTCGCGATATGAACCGGCTCTCAATACGGACAATGTATTGTTGTTCACTCGACGAACGGCCAGACATCCCCCTCTAGATGCGTATCTCACTGTAGTTGGAAAGCATGTGGTGAGTTCATCATCATCATCATCACCAATCAATCATATCTTTATTTGAATCATCATTATTTCGTGTACGTCCAATCAACCATGTATAACCTGGTGTCAGAGTTGTGTGGAACCGCCTTTCGCTCTTCGACGTGGTTCCCTTAACGACAACCAGGTATGCTTCCCGTGGGAATTGAACCCACGACCCCCGGGTCGAAGGCGAACGTCTTAACCATTGGATCAGAGAGGTAGTTTGCATAAATGTAGGTAATACAATTGATGTCGAAAATGTCATTGATATCCACCGCTAGATGCGTATCTCACTGTGGTTGGAAAGCACGTGGTGAGATCATTATTCAATCAGAATCAGAATCATTTCTTTATTTGCATTCTTCTTCGTCCATGCATGTTTTCCCTAACTGCGTGTTCAGCTTACGCTTCGAAGCCAAATATAGTCCTAGATTTGGCGGCATTGGTTATTGCAATGGAGCGACTGCCGTCTGAACTCCGTAACCCTTTTTTACATAAAAACCAGACCTACAGGAAAGTAGGAACATGGCTCACAAGATGTGTTAGAGGCTAACACTGTCAGATGTTTGCTGCCTAAAAACATCTGACACAGTCTAACGGCATACCTGCCTTCCGAAGCACGGAGGAGCTTGAGATAGAGTATACTACTAAATGACGATCAATCCAATATCTCATCGCGTCGCGCTCGACTATTGAGCTCCTCATATAATAGTCCGGTAAATGTGCATAAACCTGACAAGGTTCAAGGACAAGGCCCATCAAGATTTTGCACTCCCCATAATCAGAACAGTTTTACGAGTTTTATGTAGTAGGTACGTCGATATAACAGAAACACCTGTCTGTGGCTCCGTCAGATGGTTCGTCATTGTGTGCATGCGAAACACGTACATGCATCTAGTAAGGTCAATTTAATAGGTCCCATTTGACATCTGTCAATCTTAGTCTCATAGTGAAGTGACTTGTTAATTGAATACCGAGAAATATCGATACAAACTCGAAATCGATACTGATTTGGTATTATACTTTTAAAGAAATATGAATAAAAAACAAACTGTTGTAATATTAATTTAATACAAGTAAATAACTGTACATACTTCAATCAAATATCAATCCCTGTGTATATGTAATAATTTATTTTTTAAATGAAATGACATAATTTAGTTTAAAAATCCATTTATTCAGTGGAACTACAGCTATTATCAGTGTCATCATCATCACTACTGTCCGCACTTACAGATATAATCAACTCATTTTCGATGATATTGCCAATTTTAATATCGCGTTCAAAATCACTTTCGATGATTTTCTTTGTTTTTTCAACAACCTTTTTCCAATCTTCTACAGAGACACTGTCACATGCATTTTTTAACAGCGTAAGCATTTTTCCTGTGCTGAAAGGTGGCTCGGTGTTATTTCGTGCTGCATGACCCTTTATTTGTGCCCAAATAAGCTCGATGGCATTATACTGGCAGTGGTAAGGAGGCAATCGAATCACTTCGTGTCCATGCTCTAGGGCTAGTTCGTCGATAACATAGCGTGGCTTGGACGACATAGTTGTATGCACTAAATTCATTAGCTCGACTTTTAATAAATTTGGATTAACTTCCACACCATGTCTTTCGAGCCACGAAGCGATTTCATTCTTTTTATTGGCTTGAGTTGGTGGTTTGTCAACCTGTACCGAATGGTAAGGAGCATTGTCCATTATAATTTTTGAGGGGTTTTCTAGGCTAAGAAGTAGTTTTACAAACCATTCTTTAAAAACATCAAAGTTCATTTCTTCGTGATAGTCACCTGTTGATTTGGATGCAAATGCTAGGAGGCAATCTGGAATAAATCCTTGTGAAGCTGAACCCGCATGACATATAATAAGACGGGCTCCTTTTCCTGATGGTACTTTTGATGTTGAGGCTGCTGTATCATCAGTCCACGTCCGTGAGACTGTATGGTTTGCATTTAACCATGTTTCGTCAACAAATACAACATTGTCCCAATCTGTAATTTTATTTACTTGCCGCAAGAATGTCAGTCTCTTCAGAACAATATCATAGCGTTCTAGGAGAATTTTCCGCTTGTCTGCCTTTTTATATCTAAATCCAATTGATTTCAAAACTTTTGACAGTGACGTTCTTCCGCCAGAAAATAAGCCTGCCTCATTTAATGAAATAATTAGTTTCTTCCTTGTAGGATATTCCTTTCTTGAGTAATATCCATAAATGTGGTTGCGAATTGCAGCAGCATCAAAATTGTCAATACCGACAACTTTCTTCTCTCTCTTTCTTTTTTTCGGTGTTCGTAATCTATTCTCTTCCAAACCTGAGGGTCCATATTTCTCGTTGAGAATTTGCGTTACAGTCTTCTTCCCTATTCCTAATGCATCAGCAACGCGATCCCTCGTTTGTGTCACAGGCAAAAGAGGCCCACCGTTGGCCGACTCACGTTCGAAATATGTGTATAATTTTACCACTTGTTCGCGAGCTTGGCTGTTTAAGGTTATTCCTCGTTTAGACATGGTTAAACCAGAACAAAGTCCAAATAATAAGCAATCGGAGTCCAAATGATAGCCAGGTAAACGTTTGCGGAAGATCCGATCAGTAAGAAAAGCCAGTTCAAAAGATAATAAGGGATACACGGAAATCGCACAGTCACTTCGCACTACAGTGGCGTCACTGTAGATTTAAGTGTTGCCAGGAATAAGTTATACTAAATACTATGAGTTTATACTAAATATTATTAAATATTTTAATATAAAGTTATTGCTTAAGTATTCCAGTATAATTGTAATTAAACATATTTCACAAATAAACAATTTATGGTTTTATATTTTTTCGTACACACGTAGGTAAGTCATTACACATACATAAATCATTATATCGATTCAACTAATTCGGTTTTGTCGGGTTTTTTTTGTGGTACATCTCTAGTGATAAAAAAGAAAAAGCGTTAATCGAGCTGACTTTGTAGTGACGTTTAGATTTCATTAAAAAAATAGCTTTGTATTTTACATACATTCAAAATGAATGTCTCTTTAATCGAAACAAATGGTAATAATACCGTTTTCTGTCATCACTATACAATAATTTATGAATTAAACAGAATATGCTTAAAAAAATAATTAAATCTCACTTTTGCAAAAACAAATAATTGAGTACCCGCCGTTACAAGTACACATTGTTGAATTTAAATGAAGTGTCAAATGTGACCTATTAAAATGGCCCTACTTTAGTATTGTTTTTATATTAACCTATACTGTCCCACTATTGGGCAAAGGCACATCCCGGACACTCCATACAACAGTGGCGACCGCACACACACGCGTCAATGTAACACACATTGACGCGTGTGCGTGCGTTACTGTAGGGTTGAATAATTTACCGTGTCTGCGTTATAGTCGTCGCAGCGGCCGGTCGGCTGAAGCGGCATCCTTGCATTGTTTTGCTCTTGATTATATCCTAAATCTGTACGGCGAGAGCTGCATGTTCTGTGCCTTAGTTCTAGTAATAATTCCGTGGCAAAGGTCTACCCTATTCTCATCCATTCCTCTCGCTATGACATTGATCCTGTATTTTTATGTTTTAAGTAAATATAGTGTTTCTGTTATCAAAAAGTAGGAATCATCACATTAATTCTATTTATAAAAATTCTTCATTCAACTTCTTTTTTATTTAATGACTATTTCTTGATCAATTTTATTGACATGCATGCTCTAATATTAATTCCTGTGGTACACAAAATTGTTTGCATGCTCTTTGTGGTCATAAGATCGTAAAATTGTAGTGCCCTGCCAGGGTTCATGATGTTCTGTATATTAATTATAAGACCAATTGTAATACCATGGAGACAATAAACGAATTAAATTGAATTGATTATCGCAGATAACAGGCGAAGGCCTAATCATCAGCATTAACCCTATCCGAGGCAGTCCAGTTGGCGAACGGTTCTTGAAGCTAGACACCCAGCTGTTACAAGTGGCGTTATTGCCTAACGTCGATGAAGAGAAGCTGCACGCTCTTGTACTGTTGGATAAGGACGAAAACGTGCAGGTAGGTGAAATTAATGGAAAAAGTTATTTTTACGATCTCTGTGGGTTAATGGTTCACACATTTGCTTGCTATTCAGAGGTAGGATTTTATCCCCGGTCAGGTCAAGATGGAATTGACATTTTTCTGATTTGCCTGGGTCTTGGATGTTTATCTATACAAAACTTTCTTTTTCAACCAACCTTATATGTATGTGTTATAAAATCAATCAATCATCAATCAATCAACTTTATTGCGTATTATGGGTGTACAATGATGTTATATATAGCAATTACAAGATCTTAGACCACAAACAGCCGTAGGGCATGCAACATGTTTGTCCTATTGGACAGCAATAAAATAAATCATTCCATAACACAAGTCTCAACTTACTTTGGGGCTAACTCAATCTGTGTCATTTGTTCCTAAGTATTTATTTTATTTATTACTAGCTGTTTCCCGCAGCTCCGCCTGCATCCAAAAGTAGCCTATGTTTGACCCCTGGTCTTCAACTATATTCATACCAAATTTCATCAAAATCCGTTCAGCGGTTTGGCCGTGAAAGCGTAACAGACAGACAGACAGAAAGACAGACAGACTTTCGCATTTATAATATTAGTATGGAAGTATGGATTAGTATGGATTTTCTAGCAACAGTTGATAGACGACGCTATTGGTATGCTGTTTTGTAAATTTTATAGTTTTGTGAAATAACGATTGTTATTGTCAAAATAAATATATTCTACTAGCTTTTTCCCGCAGCTCCGCCTGCGTCAAAAAGTAGCCTATGTTTGACCCCGGGTCTTCAACTATATTCATAACAAATTTCATCAAAATCCGTTCAGCGGTTTGGCCGTAAAAGCGTAACAGACAGACAGACAGAAAGACAGACTTTCGCATTTATAATATTAGTATGGATCTAGGAATAAACAAAAAAAACACTTTTTGATTTTTTATTCAATTGAAAGATCTATTTAGGCCCAATTTTTTTGCCTAATTCTTAAATAAATATAACGTAGTATGCAAAAGGTTCTTGAATGAAGCTTTCGGTAGTCCCAGACATCACATCGTACGAGTGCTCGCCCGCGCCGTGCGAGTACACTCGCCAGTATTTATGACTCTAGTTCGTATCCCACAGGTATTACCGCGTTCAGCCGCGCCGCTAGTGGAAAATTTGTTCCTGTATGTGGCCGACAAGAACACGGCTAAAGTACGGGGGTACGCTCTCAGATATGACGGAACGGTGAGTAAATAATCAAACCGAGAAATATGCTATCATTTTCCTTCATTCACATAAAATTTTAATGTTTTTTCGCCCGGGCCCATAATCTGATGTCTGTCAATTAATCATTCAGTTATATGTTTTTGGTTGTAAGTATTCAGTTATAAGCGGATTAAAAAGCCTAGACATAGAGGATTGATCCATGCAAGATGAATACCAAACGTAATGTTGATGATAATAATTTAATTGGTGAATTATTACTGCGAAATTTTTGAACACCCTCCTTTTTGAAATTTGATTCGTATTGATTTGACCTACAATTTTAAATTAATATTGAAAACAAACTATATTTGTTCCTTGCCGTTTCCCGCAGCTCCGCCTGCGTCAAAAAGTAGCCTATGTTTGACGCCGGGTCTTCAACTATATCCATACCAAATTTGATTTAAATCTGTTCAGCGGTTTGGCCGTGAAAGCGTAACAGACAGACAGAAAGACAGACTTCCGCATTTATGATATTAGTATGGATTTAGCACTCGTACATTACACTAGTATATTTCGTACCGACTAGTATGTACCAGGAGGACCCATAGGAAACTAACCATCTTACTTTGGGTTCTCGTCACCTTAAGTTTTTATGACTTTAGGTTAGGGAATGCGTTAATTATCCTTTATAGATATGGAGACAGATTACAGAAAATATGCGAAACAGATATTCAACCGTCATGAATTAAAACATTCCTGGTTACTCTCATACAGTCATTGCTACGTCATCTATCAAAAACATGAGAAGTTAAATAATTTTGATTTTTATTTTTAAATACATCGTGAATCAACTTGTGATAGAATTTTGGCGCGTAAAAAAATGTGTTATAAAAATTCAGTTCTTTATTTCCCAAAAAAAAAAAAAGAAATAAGCGAGAAGCTTTTGAAGCGCCCCCTTACTGAAAATAGAGGAACTAATTCTTTTTCTTAGGCAATGGAACCTCATCATAGAAATTACATTTAAGAGGCTACCCCTTCTCAATGACCTTGAGCGTTTAGTCTTCCCCACACCCCACCTACCCGTACTTCACCTGATTAGTATTACGTAAAAGTCATTAAACTTAGCCATCTACCGGCTCAAGCTTGTACTACTAGGACACGCGATGGGACATAGGTATTACGAAAAAGTCATTAAACTTAGCCATCTACCGGCTCAAGCTTGTACTATTAGGACACACGAATTTTAAAATCACCTTATAATATAGTCCAGGAGCTTACGTCTGTTGGATCATCATCATCAAACCATCGAGAGATAGATTCACACTGACGTATTTATTGATAACAAGGGCGGTGGACGCAGTTACACACACATACATGCAACATACTTAACAATTATTATTTAATTATTTTTCTTGTCGTGTTGAACGTTTAGGCTCCAAATTATATTAATTTTGACCAGTAGGTACTTTATGTGTGAATGAAACAAAATATATTTGTATATTATCAATTATCTTTTATTTACTCATAAAAAACTGTTGTTAAACTTCATGATTAACACAAACAACTCTACCACTGTTTATTGGATTTTACTGCCGTCTCTTCATCCGTTGACATCTGATTTTTCATCGAATGGACACCGATTCTTCATTATAATGTATGAATGAAAGTAATGAAGATGTAGTCAGATTATAAATAGTTTAAGTTTACTCGAACAGAGATGACATTTGACATGGGTGACAAGTACATGAAGCGCCTAATTAGCGCTACCAAACAAAAAATATTTATTCACTACCCTGTGCAAAAATATTTGAAAGCCGAAAGCTGTCCGGCTACGTCACATGGTAACCTTGCTACGAAATGAAAATCATTGGGTTTTCTGCGATTTACTTAAAAAATAGTTGCTTATCTAAAGATCTGATTAATGTAATCTGTTCCCTAAGCCTATTCCTCGAAATGGTTCACGAATTAGACATTTTCATGAAAAAGTTTACTAGTCAATTAGTGCGCGCAAGTACTCGTACATGGAGTGACAAGAGGTCTGATGAGATGATTATTATATAACATTTATGAGATCGTTATGGCAAAATAATTTTATAAAATTAAACAAATTAAATTATTTATTCGATTTTTTGTTAACCATTTTTGTTTTCTGTTTTTTATTTTCTTTTTTTATGTAGTCCGGATCTCGTATTTGCAAATTTCGTGGATGGCGAGGGTCAACCAACTCTGGAAGCAAGCAGTCCATGTAAAAAGTCGTCAACTTTTCTTCCATTTTTTGTTTCCAAAAATTATCATCTCTTTCGACAATCTCAACTCTCAAACATTCGTTTTCATTAGCCCAAACAGCAAATATACAATTTTTTCGTTGCGTTATATGTAATTGGCCTTGGATTTGGTAGAACCAATTATGAGTTTTGTTGACTTCTATTTCGCCGTGTTTATTAGTTTTCCAAAAAGTAACTTTTTTTTGTTCAATTGCTTCGTTTAGCCCCATTTTATAAGCCGTTATTGGGCACTTGACTTCCACAACTGAGTCGTCACCATACAGCCCATCGGGTGTGGCACCAAGGAAAGGAAGATTCCTGTCGATAAAAAGTCCACATCGTTCGATTTCTTGATTTAGTTGAGTGCTCAGTTGAATGATGGCCTTTCTTTCATTTTCTCGGCCATGTTTGATCGATGCCACGTGATCCAAATTTCCTTTATACAAAAATTCATTCACGGTATTTACGCAACTTGTATTTGGTCTTCGCTTTATAATTTTTCCGAAGTTTGAGGCAGTAAGTAGAGAGCGTCGAAGCTCGAGCCACTCACCACTGTCGCTTTGGAGTATTGTGTTTTTTTGTATTTTGTCCATTTCTTCATCTGTTTTCTTCAAATTATTTAAAAAAGCTTCTTTAACTTTATTATAAGTTTTCTCGTCCATGTCCGGTTTGATGCACCCTTCTCCATACTCTTTGTCTGTTTTTCCTGATCCTGAAGCTCGAAATAAACGCTTTCTTGGTTTTTGCCTTTTTTTAATTTTGTTGTAAGCGTTTTTCTTAATTCTCTTCTCTTCGAATTTTTGTAGTTTTCCTGTAGGGCTCTTACCACCATTTATCGATTTGTAAAGCCTTGATATTGTCTTTTTTGCATTAAAGGCTACTGCCGCCGCATGGACTCGTAATGAATAAGAATTCTTTTTGGAAAAATTAATTCTTTTCCCCCCAACATACTTGGCGACAACACTGTGAAAATTTTCGACGCGGTTACTGTCAACGTCATGGATTAAGCTCCGTGAATGCGCAGCTACGCTTTGCACAATGAAATTTATGCGCTGCCACAGAGCACTTGTGAAAAAGCCATCTGACACTTTATTTTTGTCCACCTCTCCAACTTTAGTGCAAAAATATGCCTTGCATTTAGTATGGTCACCAAATGCATGCGTATGGCACCGTAAAATATCGTCAAAAAGAAGTTCGACATCAGAATTAATTTTATGTTGCTTAATTGTCTTTACTATACTGCAACGGATTGCCAATATCGCCTTCTTTGTTACGGATTTACGATGCTTTAACAGATATTTTGTTTCTGTTGATAGTGCTTGCAGCTTGTTGCATAAGTTGCGTAAGAGGTGATTTCGGCATTCTATTTTTTCGACGGTTTTATTTTGGTAAGGCCGTGCTTCTAAAATTTTTGAGTATGTGCTTGCGTCCCCGTCAGAAATCAATCTGCCATATATAAGGCCATGTTGTTCAACAGATTTTTTGAAACCTTCTACAAGAATCGTACTCTCCATTGCTGTAGATGGCCCACTATAATTTTTAAAGCAAATGTGCTCTTTAGGCTCTTGATCTGTTGATGTTGTTGCACAGACTTGACAAAATTTATTTTTTATGCCTATATATAAAATCTCACCGGTATTTTTACCAATAATGGCAGCAGCACCAGAAAGAGCCGAATAATTTTTTTTATAGGATCTTTTGCTCCAACACCCGTCAACTATGACGTCCCCGTAACCATCTTCGGTTACTTTTCCCTCTGCTGTAGCTATTTCTTTTTCACGTTGTCCAGCTTCTTTCATATTTTGAATTAATACTTTCTCCCAATGTTTGCCTATTAATTCGTGATTTAGGTCATAAACATGTTCGGTTAAGGAAGGCATATCCATAGCCGAAAAAAAATCTTCCATTTGCGAACGACCGCAACCTGTAGCAACAGTACCCGCAACTGCACAGACATTTAAGTTTAAACTATTGTCTTCGCAGTTGTCGTTATTTATAATAAAATCTGTATTACACATTTTACATCTAAATGAAAATTTTGACATTAGACCATTTTGTTTTTCGCCTGTTAATATAATCTCATTTGCTGAGCATCCCAAAGGACCGTGGTTACACAATTCAAGTAATTTATTTGTAAAGTGAGATACGTTTATGATTCTCCTTCCAATGTATTTTTCTTCAATATTCTTTTCTTCTTCAGTAGTTATCAATAACTAAAACAGAAAAATAAAAAAATCATTTTTTGTGAAGTTAATAATACCATTGAGAAAAGAAGACCGGGATTTAAGTGATTTCCTATATAACTGAATAAGCACCTCATCCTGATTGTCAGATTCTTCTGTGTTAACCATGTTGATAACAATTTCATTTGGTTGCACTCGCAGTTCTTGGTAAATATCTCTGAAAATCAATACATAAAATTTTATTAAAAAGCAACTGTATTACAACAGAACTAACGTATTATTTTTTTCCTAAAAATCCTGAAAGTCATAGAAAAAACTTATTTAGTTTCATAAATATAACCTACCAGTCATTTTGCGTCATTTACTAACAGGTCGTATAATTTACTGGAAATTATTACTTTTTGTA
This sequence comes from Euzophera pinguis, assembly GCA_947363495.1. Classification (NCBI taxonomy): domain Eukaryota; kingdom Metazoa; phylum Arthropoda; class Insecta; order Lepidoptera; family Pyralidae; genus Euzophera; species Euzophera pinguis. Next base: position 14,338,500 of record OX376166.1, read on the forward strand.
ATAGTAACAAACAAGGAATGATTGAAAAAAAAGACATGGGCTCCTAGTCTATAAATCAACTTCGAAGTGGTGATAAAATAATGATACTAAAAATTGTTATAAAATAATTGAAAAATTAAACGACATGTACTATTTTCTCACTTACCTCGAAACGGGATCTGCACAGAACTTCAAGGGTTCAACTGGAAGATCTAAATTTTGTAGTTCATTTTCCAAGTTTTGATGAATTTCAACTAATGCGGAACGACCTAATTGCTTTCTGAAAGAAAAAAAATAATAGAATAATAAATGCAGAAAATGAAGGTGGGCTCGAATCAAAGAGGAGTCTAGGTATTTTACTTACTTAGCAACAGGATAAACCCGGAGCACCGAGTTTTGATCTGAATTTTCGCTTTTATTATCATGATCAAATTTGCGCGGTCTCCTGAAAAAAAAATGTGATTAACATTAAAGTGAATAATAATGATAATTAAAAATATTATAAAAATAGAAGAAAAAAAAATGGCGACTGTCCGGAATCGAACTTGGTGAGGCGTGTTCGAAAACCTGACGTACTCCGGGTGCGCCACTTAGCACTCGCTTTGATGTTGCAAATTAGTGTACTGCTTTTGTGGACACATTGACCGAAAAGTCAAACATTAGTTAGAAATAATATTTTTATTGACTGGGTACTCACCGGCAATCTTTCAAGTATGTTGCCCAATGGTTTTGACGAACTCTCTTTGATTTTGATACCTTAGGCATGATGATAATTTTATTTATAACGTACAATGCACACTGACACACGACAAATAAAACTAATGATGTGTCCTGTCACGAATAACCTAAAATACGTATTTGCGCTTATTTTAATCAATAATTATCACTAAAAATGTGTCCTGTTACTGTTATTTTCCGCACTAACACTAAATAATAAAAAACAAAAAACTAAACTAGATAAACAACAGATATTCCAATGATAAAAGATTAAATAAATTTGCGCGTAAGCGGGAGCGGCGAACGATCGCGACCGACACAGGTTCACCGTACAAAGGCCTCTGGCCGTCTGCCGCCCGTCGCCCGCACACAGACCCGCGAACCAGGAATTATATTTCTACGATTTTCTAATAAAATACTGCACATAATAAAAAAAATCCTCTGTCAAATTATTAAGTACATAATTCTTAACGAATATAAAAATGTTTCACTACTGTAAGTAGTAAAATTAGGAATCCTATACGATTTTTGTACGCGAAAAGGGGTCTAAGTAAATAATTATTTTTCTTTATTTAGAAAGTTTTATCTATTTATCTTACAGTCACATTTATAAACTGAAACCAAGTTACAACATATATTTAATTGATATTTTTTACGTAAAAAATACATTAAGGTATACTACTTTATAAAACATGAAAACGGCCGAATTTTTCTGAGATCCCCTTAATAGGAATGAATTTGTATAACTATTCCATTTTGATATTTTTATATAATTTTGAATTATGTCGTTTTTTTTAAATTCAATATTTGACATGCGTAATGAACAATGTCTAACAATAGGAGAAAAGAAGACTTACTAACAAATAATTATGGTTGTAAAATTATATGGCTCATTCCATAGATTTAGAATTTTTTTGACTACATCAATAGATTGGCTGGTCAGTAAAAGAAACGAGACCAAATTGAAAACTGTTGATGTGTGCGTGTCATACATGTGTGCACTGTCAAATAGTGCTGAGCCGAGCAATATCGACATCATCGATCGATTATCTTAACGTGAGACCATTGCCAAATTAAGTATGCAGTTATTAATTGGGATAAGTAAGTAATAAATTACATTATAAACATCTTAAGTATTTTTATTTTTAACGGGCACCCCGACCCGACTTGGAATAAGTGCACCAAAATCAAAGCACAACTATAAGGATATTTTTAAGTATGTAATACCGGTGAGTCGAATGATTTTCAATAGACTCACTGGTTTTGCATAATCAATAATATATCTCGGGTCGTGGTTTGGTTTTGGTAATAACGTTAAAGTTAACGTCAATTAGCGGGATTGGCCTGCATTTACATGCACATAAAAATAAAAATTGACTATATAACCCACACGATATGATATATAATATAATTTACGCAAAAAATACTGGCATTATTCATTTTTTTAAGTAGTACAAGTCTTTTATTTACCACCAAAGATAATTAATTTATTATAAAAATGTCTTAAACTGTCCTTGGAAGTATTTTCTTATTTTGCTTCATATTTTAGCCTAATAATGAAATAAGTTTCAATAATAAGCTTTGTTAACAAGTGTTTATAATTGAACAGTCCTGAAGAATCAAATATATGAATGTTTAGTTCGGTGAAAAAGTTTTTACAAGACAGTGATAATATTATAAGTGCGAAAGTCTGTCTGTCTGTCTGTCTGTTAACCCATACCGCTGAATGGATTTTAATGAAATTTGGGATGAATATAGTTGAAGACCCGGGGTCAAACATAGGCTACTTTTTGACCCAGGCGGAGCTGCGGGAAACAGCTAGTACACAATATTTTGATAAATTTACAACTTGAGGGCATGAACATTGTTGGGATTGAACCTGATTTTAGTTTTACTCTTTTAATCCCCTTAAAATGAAAAATGAATTAATTTTTCATTTTAAGGGGAAGGGAATTAAAAAATAATAAAACTAATTCCTTCTTAGCGTTTGGGTGCAATACTATCGATATGATGTTTGACAGCATCGGTGTCAATCTCTAAACTTCAAGAATTAGGTTGAAAATTGTGAAAATTCACGTATTTATTTTTATCAAAAATTGAATACCTATGCATTCTAAACATTTATGTGATATAACTTTAAGATATTTCTCATATTTTAGTGCGGAAAAACTATCGAATCAATTAGGAAATTATGGATTTATACAGTGATAAACATCGGTGGTACTTACGTGTGAAATGTGAAATTATGTGGGTTTTCTTTCATAATTGAGTTACATTTAGGCACTGCACATGAAACCATTATTATGCGCTTCTACTGAACACTTTTTTAACACTTACAGATAGATACTTTGTTTATAATTTAAATATTTGTTTTTGACAATAAATCCGTAAGGCTGCTATGGACCAATAGTGTATTAAGAAATGGTCACGCTCTCTATCTCATTCTAATATACGCATATCCTATATATTTCTCTTTCGCATTTCCCGTCTATTGGATCCATAGTCTAAGGCTTATTCAGACCTAAATATCATCTACCCCGTTACACTAACTCATATGGAAAAAATAGACTAGCCTACAAAATACCATTTTTATTAAATCAGCTACCAAATAATTTAAAAAACGAACTAACAGAAAAGAATATTAAAAAGAAACTCAAACATTATTTCATTAATAAATTAAATACATATAAATAAAGGTAATTTACTTACCTAGATTAAATGTTAAAATGACACATCCTGTATTGAAACGCATCTGCTTGGCCACCTATTGTCAACTAACTACTTACTAACCGGTTCCGAAGAAGCGCATGGTGGCGAGTGGAGTGTTGGCGATACAATTCATCGATGTACATAATCAATCATCTAAGCGTTAATTTGTTAAGTCTCTATATGTATATGTGTTGTTGTAATCTCCCAAATAGAATGAGATGAATAATCAGTGCCGGGAAAAACTTAATTTAAGTTTGTAGTGTACTGTAACGTATATATAAGATGTTTGTTTTTATTATTAAATAAATAAATAAATAAAATAAAAATCTATTAATTATCATAGGAAGTGATAGCCGAACGAACATGGTCGCTACAACTAGGCGGCGGCGCGGTCGGACATCACATTGTGCGAGTGCTCGCCAAGCCCCGCGCCGAGCGAGTGCACTCGCCCGGGCGAGTGCTCGGAGATCGCAGTGTGCTGTACAAGTATATTAATCCCAACTTGGTGCTGTTTATCACTGAAGGGCCTGACGCTTTACATAAAGGTGAGGTATTGAAACTAGACAGTATAAAGTCTGTTTTAATGGAAGAAGACAATAGTGTAATCAAATATGGCCGTCTGACATTGAGACAGGTTTGTCGATGATGTTTTTGTGAAAATGATTTGTGGGTCGAATGTAAGTGATTGATGAGTAATTATAAAAAATTGTCATAGTTTACATGATTGTCTTTTTCCATTGAGACGGACTATAGATAATACATATACCTGTAAAAGAAGCTGCCAGGGTGAGACTTAAACGGTGGAAAAACCGGTTCTTGCCGGTATTCGCTTGGCTTTCCGGTTGAAACACTCCCACCCGGTGGCGTTTCCCCTCGAACTGTCTGGATGATTTTAAATTTAAATAATTTAATAGTGAAGTGTTGGAAGATGCCAAGAAAATATAATGAAGTGGGGGTTTTTATCTATCTCCTGAAATGTCCCAATTAGATTTCTACACTGTTAAAGATCTTAGAGCGGCCAACGATATAGCAGTCAACATATGTACGTATTTGGTCCAGCCTGATTAACACTGTAGCCATTTCGACATGAGAAAGAAAACATATAAAGGATTTCCTATGGAAAAGTACATCGACATTATTCATACCGCGTACATAAACACCCAGTTTAGGAATCATGAGTTTTTTTTTTTATAACATATCAGAGAAACCACTCGAGATTCAGCCATAATAATTTTAGCTAAATATATTGAGTTGCCCATTGAAATTCTCTATCGATACTTTGAAAAGTACTTCTTCAACTGCAATTTTCAGTTATTAAGGCGTTTGCCTAAACACCCCCAGAGAAATCGAAACCACGATTTCGATTCTTGTGTCATACATACTTTGTTTAGTTTGCATTACAAGCTTGAATCACCTGATTGTCTGACAATAATGATGTTCTCGCGCTTCGGAAGGCACGTTAAGCAATATGTGGATCCGAATTCAATTTAGTTCTTTAATTTTGTGAGCATAGGTTAAAAAAAGGTGAAACACAATACAATACAAAAACTGTTTATTGCACAACAAGGATACATTGTTAAATACAAGCAATTACAAGAAAAATAACCTTGCGCAAAGGTGGCCTTATACAATATATCTAATACACAAACACACATCATTAATACAAACAAGGTAGAAATACAATAGCAATGATAGGTAACAATTTTTTTAACATAGTACCCAGGTAAACACGCGCTCGTGATATCACTGGTGTTGCAGGCGTTCATAGGCTACAGTCGGCCGTACGCCTGTTTGTCTTAATAATTGTATAAAAAAACATACTCTATGTAATACTTTGTCGTTGTAGCTAGGTTCTTACTAGGAATTCTTTCGTTATTCATTCATATTAAATCTCTTTCAGATGTAGTAGTTGCAACTTGCGTGGACGCAGTATCAGGCGCGGTAGTGACGTCACAAGCCACTAGACGAGCGCGCGCGACTTCACTCGCCGTACATTCCGAAAACTTCATGGCTTATCTCTATTATAATGATAAGCATCGTCGCACTGAGATCGGTAAGAGAAAACTTTGTAAATAATCTGCTTTCTGGTTTTAACTTGTATGAATTGTGTGTTTGTGTAAATTTTATTTATAGGTACTTTATTATTTATTATTCAGCGGTTTAGTATTCATATCACGAGTAAAAATTTTAAGATTTTCAATGATTTAAAGTGTTTTTGCATTTGTTTCCCCAATGAAATAAGTTCTCGGCAAAAAATAAAAAAATCAACTAACATGTGTGCCAAGTTTCGTAAGGATCCGTTTAAAATGCGATCTCTAGCCCGGAATGTACATTTTTCCGTACAAAAGCATAATTGGCAAGTCTCGAAATGGAGACTTCGCTTACATTCAGTCCATAATAAGATCGTGTAGGAATTCGTGCAAAGTGTCCTTTTTATACCCACTGATCCCTGACACTATCTTCGTCCATTATTCTAGCGTTCACATGAATTTTTTTTTTTTTCAGCAACAATGGAGCTATACGAAGGCAAAAACCGTTGGTTACCAGCCGGGGCTCCATTTAGCTCTTTGACGTCAAACCACGCACCAAGCGTGGACAGACAGACGTACATACTGCCCGGGATCGCGATAGCAGCGGCCAGCACCACCACCGAGCGATCTCTAGCAGACAAACACGTGTTATGTGAGTTGTACAATACTATACTGTTGTTATCCACCTGATGGTAAGTGGTCACCGTAGCCTATGAACGCCTGCAACATCGGAGATGTCACTGTCAGCACAGCGACCCCTCTGGAGCCTGGCGACCCTACTCACCAGCAGGAACACAACACTGCATCACAGTGTTATTTGGCCGCGGTCTTCTGTAGGGTGGAGGTACTTCCCCAGACGGACTACTCCTTACAAAATGTCCTACCTCTCTTGAATTTAGTTTTTTTTTTATTTGAAAGACCTCGCAATAATATATATACGGTGATGAAAACATTTCTTTGACAAACTTAAAATTAACCGAGATATGACGAAGTTGACGATGTCGTTCTATAATTATGAACAGATTGTATTAACCCGTTTGCCATAAAGCTATCTACAAGCGTAATGTTTGTAATATGAGTATTCAAATGTACAATTTGCTTCCTCAAAATAAAAATTATTGAAAGGAAATGCCTTCAAATCATCCTTGACAAAATGGTTACTGGAACACTGTTTTTATTCTATCAAGGAATATATTAACCATTGCAAGTTACATAATATATAGATGAACAATAAGGGGAAAATGATATATACTTCTTATTTTATTTTCAGCATAATTTTTAATTATGAAATTTATGTTAAATTATTTTGTATTCATAATAAAGATGTTTATTCTCTTTGACTTATAATATCGGAGACACTGTGGTCTCTTATCCACGCATAATTATTATAATATTTGCATGCCTGCGTGCAGGTAAAATACAATGTACTCATAATTAATTATAACAACTATATTACTCATTAAATTAAACTATTTTAATACGGTTTTATCGCGTTTATTACTTATTTATTTACACCTGACGTTTCAAACACTTTACTGTTGTTGTCTCTCCCATTGTTGCCGACATTTTCATGGAAGACCTTGAGGAGAAGGCTCTTTCAAGCACCCTGGCTATGCCGAAGATGTTCAAACGGTACGTAGATGATACTTTTGTTGTACTCCCCAAAACTCAAGTCTCTGTTTTGTTAGATCATTTAAATTCCATTAATAGTAAAATTAAATTCACTATGGAACCTGAGATCAATAATTCATTAGCCTTTCTTGATGTTTTAATAACTAGAGATCTTGACAATAGTATCAGTCACACTGTGTACAGAAAGCCCACCCACACAGACAAATATCTCAACGGTAAATCTCACCATCATCCATGTCAGTTAGCTACCGTAGGCAAATCTTTGTTACAGAGAGCACACGGCATCTGTGACACCCACCATCTTAAGGAGGAGCTTCAACGAGTCAAGTCTGTCTTAAGAAGCAACAATCTCAGCCTCCCACACATATGTCACAGAAGTCGACCCAAGCCGCACACAGTTGATCGTTTTCCTGCCATCTTACCATACATAAAGGGAGTCACGGACAAGATTGGTAACATACTTAGGCGAGCTTCAATCAAGACCTATTACAAGCCGCATAAGAAAATAAACCAATTTTTAAGACCTGTAAAATCCAATATCCCATTGCAAGATGCTGGAGTTTATAAAATTGACTGTGACTGTGGTTTATCATACATTGGGCAAACAAAGAGAAGCATTAATACTCGTATAAAAGAACATATTGCTGACATGAAAAATAGACGCTCAACCAAGTCTGCAGTCTGTGAACATGCTCTAGACAAACCCAACCACTATATGCGTTTTGATAATCCTCAAGTCCTTGCAAAGGAAAACAGATTCATACCAAGGATGTTACGTGAAGCTATTGAAATTAAAAAACATCCTAATTTCAATAGAGAGGATGGATGGCAGGTACCGCCAGCTTGGGACCCAGTCATTAACTTAATAAAATCGCAAACTCGGAAGCAGACTGCAAGACCCTTAGATACTGTGAGCCAATACTGCGTGAATCGGAATAGTTCCCAATAAAAATTTCAGGCGGTAGTTTTGTAATCTTATGACATCAAAGACAAATGTTAACTTAGTCTGCCTGCGACCATGAACGCTGTAAAGTGTTTGAAACGTCAGGTGTAAATAAATAAGTAATAAACGCGATAAAACCGTATTAAAATAGTTTAATTTAATGAATAACAATCGCGAAAACATAAGAAAACATTAACTATATTACTGTATTTAATTGCAAATAAATGATTTGATTTGATTTGAATTCATGGAAGACCTCTGTAGGGTCTCTGAACATGCCTGCCTGCCTGATACTCAGGGCGTCCCGGGTTCGATCCCAGTCCGTTAGGTTTTGGATGTTTACGATTATAAAGATAATGACGTACACAACACATGTCTCGAAATCGACATAAGGTCTATATTTATTGTGCAATAAAAAAATAACAAACATTATACATTAAGTCTTTGGGCTCCCCCAATGACCAGTAGTGGACTGACTGTATCTGAAATGACAATAAAGATGGTTGATCTTTGATATTTTTCCAGTGGCAATGTCAACGGGCGTCATAATAGAAATGCCTTGGGCGTTCCTACGGCCGCAACGACCAGTCACACCCACACCGGAACACCAAGAAGAAGGCCTGATTCCTTACGCACCAGAGTTGCCACTACCGGCTGACGCCATCATCAATTACAATAAAACTTTGAATAGAATCCACGCGATACATACTGCGCCGTCCGGGTTGGAGTCTACCAGTTTGGTGCTGGCTACCGGACTAGGTAAATGATCTTTAAAAAAATAAACTTACAGAATTCAATGCGTATAATACTATAATACTTTTTTCGTCGTACCGTGAACACGGCCGTTGTAACACGTTTGAAATGTCGGAAGTATGAAGGTATTGTACGCAATTAATAATATCATAAAATCCTGAAATTTTATGTTTTAAATATGCAGTGCGTTAGTTCAAAAGTTAATTTTGGTAAGGATATGACAGAAAGACGTTTGACTCACCGTTTATATCAAATGTTCTGAATTTCAGCTGTAAATTAATTTATCAAACTGAAAATGAATATTTTTTTCATTCAAATCGAGTGGGTTACATGGTCAATAGACCTTGCACACCCTGGTGTTAGAGTGCAAAATGGCTATTGAAAACGCTTTACCTGTCTTCTTTTAATTGTATTCCTGTAATGTCCCGGTTGATTGAAAGATATCTCTTTATGGGATTAATCCGCTGTTGCATTTATTTTTTAGTATTTCTATTATTGTAATGTTATTTTCTGTGCAATAAGTTTATATCAAACAAACAAAAGCTTAATTATGAAATTCTACAAATAAATATTTTTCCCCCTCCAGATCTATTCTACACCCGAGTGGCGCCATCTAAAACGTTTGATCTCCTCAAAGACGACTTTGACTACTACCTTATAACCATCGTGCTAGTGGGGCTGATCGTCGCATCGTACAGCACTAAATACTTCGCTTCAAGGAAAATGCTCAAGATGGCTTGGAAGTGATCGTGCCTAAGCAACGCAAGATTTCTACTGCGTGTGTGTTGAGGGTAGTTCGCAGTATATAGGTGTTATTCTCGTGTCGCTACTGTCGCAATGTGAAAATAATTCTGTTTATGTGAGTTTAAACCTAATTATAACATATCTTGCACGGCACCGATGCAATTCATACTTCCATGCTAATATTATAAATGTGAAAGTCTGTCTGTATGTTACGCTTTCACGGCCAACCCGCTGAACGGTTTTTGATGAAATTTGGTATGAATATAGTTGAAGGCCCAGTGTCAAACATAGGCTACTTTTTGACGCAGGCGGAGCTGCGGGGATAAGAAGGCTAGTATTCAATAAATTAGGTAGTACGTGAAAATATGTATGAATTTAATAAAAGATGACTTTTGACCAGCCAAAATTTTAGATTTATTAACGTAGAACAAATTTTTAACACACATGTTCAGTAGTAATAATAGTTGGGTTTTGTTAACATATGATTTCATTTATTTGACGCTTAATCGTAGGCAAAGATTCATTTTTCGGCGCCATCATAGTAAGTATTTGACGTTTACAAGGTCTTTAGATTCACCATTCAGAAGTCATTCAATAGTGTTTAGATTCAGTCTTTTTAGCTAAAACCCTTGTGAATTGTGATTTATGTTGAGGTAGCGACACGTTAAGTATAACCTATTGTGCAATATTACTATTGGTCTAGTGCTTTACAGACCTTGAATTTCATCAAGTGATTTGTATAACTGCCTGTTGCGCATGGTGCACATGAAAATGTAGTAAAATAAGTAATTGACTCCACTGCCAACGACTCCACGCAGTCGAAACGCCTTTAGTTAAAATAGTCAAGCTGCATACGGAGACGTAATTACTTAAATCGTCAAGCAAATTGTTCAAACTCCAATAAAAAAATGCCGCCTTTAGAAGATTTTTTAATCTATACTGTCTGTACTAAGGAGTTGCTTATGTAAATTACTCTCGTTATTTTTATTTTGAGTTTGAAGAATTTGCTTAAGTAATTAACGTCTCCGAGTGCGGCTATTATACAAATAGCTGTGGTCGTGCATAGTATACATAAGTTTTAAACAACTAATATATGCGATTTAGGCGGATAATTATCCGTGTATAATAAAATACCAGAGAATAATGCTTACGGCCGAACATTTGAACGCACTGATTAAGGTAAAGGAATCTGGAAAAATAACTCTTTTGATTTTAAAGATAATTTCGATATTCTTGGGAAAGTATTTTCTATGGTTTATTTAACTAGTAATTCTGGGATTTCAGGAACAGCTTTCTTCTCTGGGACACATTAACCCAGTTGTTACTGAAACATTTTGTTTCTGTATATCCTGATGAATTTCACATATTGTTACCATACTGCAATCTAGGTTACCGAAAAAATATTTTAAAAATTTTACCTCTTATAGAAAACTCGGAAAATGGTGTCCTTTTAAAAGGACGATAGTAATTTGCACTACTAAGCTAGTATATTATCAAAATGAGATTACATTTAGGACAATAGAAATTAGCTTTTTTGTGACATCGAAGCTGATTGTCTCTGTACATAATAATGTGATCTTTTCTATCAAATCGAGAGGTTTCACGAAAACTTTGAGATACCCTGGTAGTTTTATGTTCTGCATTCTTTTTATGTGTTTCAAGGATAGCAGTTGCAACACTCCGACGGAAATGTAGATAATCATAATCTCCCCCATTTTTCTTATATATCTGCCAAGATTTATGTATCGCCATGACTAATCCGTGACAAATCAAAGGTAAATACCACTTCTTTCCTCTGATAGACGTCCTGTACAAGCCAATGTTCTGGTCAGATCTGTCCGTCAGTTTATTCTGTCAGTTTATTTTTTTGAATAGTTATGCTAATCGTCATCTCCTCGATTGAATCTAAAGTTGACTGAGAAGTAGAAGGAGTCGGCTCTTCTGGCAAAAGGCGTCTACGTTTTGATAACTGTATCAAAGGTATCTTATCGTCATCGTCATCACTACAATTAGCCGATATTGTATTGTAATATGATTTTCATCTCCTGAATCCTCATCAGAGACGTCATCATTACAATTTTCAGGAGGCAAAATGACAATTGCATCGGCAACTTTTCTTTCTTCATCCTCCTCTAACTCGGCAATAATCTCATTTAAACTTAAAGGACGACCACTCGCCCTTGCCGTAAAACAGATAAATACTCTGTATTAGGTAGTGCATATTACTACTGAGCGTTTAAAAGGACGGCAATTAAAACTGCATAAATATAACACTTCCAATGCAATCTGACTATATTTACTGTTTGTTTGTGATAAAACACGTTTCAAATTATGTATATCCAAAATAATCGAATAATTTATTGTAATTGTAGTTTATATACACTTACATTAAATTATCCATGGGAAATAAACGAAATTCAAAAATTATTTTAAAATAATCCACTATCACAAAACAATAGAACACTACAATCGTCCACTTCCTACACTCATGAGGGTGTCGAATAAACACAAATTTTTTTTTCAACAATACCCTCATTGTTTTTAATAAATTTATTTGTACAGCGTTCTTTTAAAAGAACGATAGTAACAACTGGATTAACAATATAATTTTCTATTAAGCGGAAATATTAAAAAAGTCTCTGAATTATGCTTGTACGTCCATGGGCTACGGTGACCGCTTACCATCAGGTGCGTCGTATGCTCTTTTGTTATCGACAAATCGTTTTTTGAGTGTTCGGCCGTTAGTAAAATATTATATTAAATAAGGTAAATAGAAAAATAACTTAAAGATCCCCTGTGGATTGATGCAACACTATATGGCAGCATGTTTAGGTAATAATTTTAATAAATCTCATATTTACAGTATAATCATAATCTTGTGTGTGTTATTATGTAATCCGCATTTTACTTACATATGAAATTGCAACAAAATAATGTTTATCACTACTGTTAGCTACCCCACAAGGGATAGAAATAAGTATAAATGGCATTATTTAAAAAACTCATATCAGTATATACTTATATTTAATTATAGATTTTGTAAGTTATCCATTAAACAAAACGCACTTTAAACTAGACATGCTGCCAAATATTATGTTAAGTAAACAATAAACATTTGTATTTAATAATATGAAAGTAAGAATATGTTATACCAAAATTACTATCAAATGTGATTGCGGAGAACATACTAGAATATAAATTAATTTATATTTTAGCTGCCGCCCATAAACGATCAAATTTATAAAGACGATATCTTAATTGACAATTCTTTTGAGAAAATTTTATTTATAGACATTTTTGACAAAAAAAATTAAAGAATGTTGGAGTTTGTAGCTTATGTTTGCGCATTTTGAGATCGATAAACAACAGGAAACTGCTGTTTTTAAATACATTGTAATTCTAAGTTAAACCGGCATCAACTTTATTATAGGGCGCTAAAAAGAATTGCCAATAAAACGCTGCAATTTTAAGTTGTTGATAGTTTGATGTAAAAATTAGCTAGTGCAATTTAGATGTATAATTTATTTACGAGTGGTTTGTAAAGTTTTAATATATTGTAAACTGAACCATTCCAAAACGTCACTGAACGACGCCAATATAAGTTAGTCACACAAAAATATGATTTTTTACTGTTTGAGTTTCTACAAGGGTATGGAAAGTCTTGAACTTGAGATAGATCTTTTGTATCAATGATTTATTTCAATTATTTGATCACATATTTTGGCATATAATTTTTGAGTGACCTAAAACACTGTTTTATTCACAACACAACACAAACTCGATGTACAAAATAATTTTAAACACGGTAATCACCACTATCCTAAAAGTATTCTTTGGTCTGGGATTTTAATTGTGGTAAAAACAATTTAATTAAAGATACAGGTAACGTAAAATACCTGATCCGTCTATGATTATGATCGAATTAATTTTTGGGACACATTCATGTTTTAATATGTAGTATTATGTGACAATACTTATACCTTGGGCTTGCTGTAAAGAAAAACATTGGTGAAATATCTATTATAATATCAAATAATGATATTGAAGGACTAATTAGGTTTTATTGTTAAGAGTTCAAGTGCATAGGAATGTTCAATAATTTTAAGGGAATACTTTTATTTCTTCATAAAAATGTATATAAACAGTCATTTTTATATTTCGTACACGGAATGGGAATTATAAGAGAGGAACAGCTTTTATGATTTAATGCCATCGTTAATATTATATTGAATTAGGATAGCTACTTGAACATTTAAAATAAAAGTTTTTGTTAATATATTTTCGCGTCTAAGAGAACTGTTTCACTTACTTTTATTTTAGCATTGGATTATAATAAAACGACTATATAACAATTATTGCCTATAAAAAGTCAAATGCTTGGTGAAATAGGGCACAATAATATTGCAATTTCAACAATCCAGATCAGTTTTCTATAAATCTTTTCCGTTTTATGCATTACATACATAAAAACATTGTATATTTAACTGCGTAATGCATGTGATTCGTAGTTTTATGTAATTGTTGGGAACTTAGGGTGCCCAATATTTAGGTCTAATATTCAGTTCCTAAAATAAAACGAATACAAAAAAAATGTCAAAAAAGGTCCCACCCATCACAGTATCCAATGACATCAGTAAATGTTTCATGCGCAAATGCATATTTATCTTTAAGCATTGAATTATTTACTCATGTCAAAAATTCTACAATTTATGAGGTTACCAAATCATTGTAGAGTAATTTAAGTTATGGTATGGTCTAATACAATTTTAATTTGTCTTTTATTATATGGAATGTGGATGTTATCACTCGAAACTTACATTGTTATGAGACCTTTTGAAGTATCTATACATTTTGCTAAGTCTGTGAAATCTGACCTACTTATTTGACAAATGTTTGCTTAAATTTTAACTAAAATAATTTCAAATATTCAATGTGAACGAACAAGACTAAATGTGCGTGACAAACGTTTGTCAGTATGGGGGTTTATATAAATGGATTAAACTCTTCAAACAGTATCAGGAGATGAACACAACCTTCTGTCTCTGCAATTATGGGATTACCATGGTCTCATAATTCAACTGAGTAAGCGAGATGGCTCAAAACGGGATTTAATGCGCGCTTTTGAATGGATTAAAAGGCAATGGTAACCCACATGTTTAAATTGTTAAATCCAAATGGACCAAGCGAAAAAGGTATTTACTTATATGCATTTATATCAGAACATGCATTAGACTGACGTCTCTGAAGATGTGAGCGGTTGATGAATAAACTGTATAATAAAATGGGTATTTGTTTCTGTGAAAAACGTGTTTTCTAAAATAAAAGATTAAAATGTTGTCATTGTTTTATTTACACATACTTATATTGATTTTATTGTGTAGGTTTCCAGCATGTTGACCAATAAGTTTTTAGGCTTTGTTAAGACTCAATTTACATTGCCGCGGAATGCATGTAAGTTCGCGATTGAGCATGCATGAGCAGTCATATGAGTTTTTGTCCTTTATAACGAGTATCTCCTAGTTGAAAACTGCTATTCAAATAATGAGTTATGACTACCACGTTTAAGTTTAAGATTCAGCTCTTTTATTTAATTATTATTTTTTTAACTGGATAAATTGCGAACCCGAACAAATGCTCCGGCTGTTTTTTGTAGATTGGACATGAACGGAATGGACGACTTGCCTGACAGAAGCGCGAATTTTCCCCTGAAGACGCGCGACATTTTATGGCGCATAGTCATTCTTATCCGTCCAACAAACCAACGGGCCTTACTGTCACCTCTAATAGCAGGGCAGAAACGATTGAGTAAAAGAGATGACGCCTTACAGCTTGTATTGTGCCATCTTGTTTACTCACGTCGGTAGGTGAGGAAACTCTTATAATATAGATGATACATATCATTTCGTTGCAAAGTTAGCTTCCATTCCATTCTGCGGCAATGAATTAAGCCTAAAGTTATATATTTTAACATTTTTAATGATCTGACGTTCGTCATAGTGCTAGAAACTAAAATATTAAAATACTAGCTAGAATTCCATTAAAATTAACTTATTTCAGGATTGAAAATTAATTTGATATTGGCATTGTAATCTTTGTTCGTAGCTTCGAATGGCGTCCCGAAGATTGTTTTAAGCTCCATGTGTTTAACATCGGGGGGCTCCAAAGCCATGTCGTTGTCGCAATGTTTCCGAATGTGGTGCCAGGTGGCCCCGTAGTCGTATTCTTTTATCTTTTTGAAGAAGTCCACCGCTAAC
Organism: Euzophera pinguis; assembly: GCA_947363495.1. Lineage (NCBI taxonomy): Eukaryota > Metazoa > Arthropoda > Insecta > Lepidoptera > Pyralidae > Euzophera > Euzophera pinguis. Next base: position 14,354,261 of record OX376166.1, read on the forward strand.
GCCTGTGAATAAGTATTATGAAAATAGTTTTACGACAAGAGAAGGGAGTCTCAATACCAAACTGATTTTTTTGATCTGAGTTATTTTTGTTCTCGGCTTACGCTTTAGAGCTTAAGGCACGCCTTTATCATGGTCCTAGATTTGACGGTTATTACAAGGGAGCGACTATCGTCCCATCTCCGTTATCCTTTTTACGGGAATATCAGGCCAATATAAATATGATTTGAGGTGTGTTTGTGGCAAGGCGCCTAAAGGCATCTGATAGAGCCTAAGACCACCATTTAGCCTTAACAACGTTATGTTAACGTCTTTCCGCAGCACGGAGGACTTTCATATGAAAATGGCACTAAAGGCGACCATTTCAAAACGCACGCAACCATTATTCGTCAGTAAATATATGCCAATAAAATCATTTAAATAAAATCTAGAACTAAGAACGTACCTGTAAAGGTTTCGGCTGTTTATTAGACAAATACGCGTCAACACAATCCATGGCGTCCTCTAGCGAGTTATCCTCTAGCCTCAAATCCACAGCCAAATTAGGTAAAGCGGTGAGCGCGGCCACTTGCAGGCTGTAGGCGTGGCTGCTTCGATAGGACGAGCCTGTGTCCTTCAGGAGGCTGTGCGGCGCGGACTTCAGAAGGAATTTGTATATATGGGGGAGGATTTCCCTGAAAAATATATGTGTATGTGTTTAAACATGGGCTTCACTGGCAATAATTAGTTTTTCAATACATTCGAGCTATTGCAATAACAGATGGCGCTAAACGATTCAAATAAATTACAATAGGTACTCTTTGTTGCACAACAAGGAATCATTTACCAAATACCTTGATGACGCTAATTAAATATTTTTTATTCCTTTTTCTCATTCAGATATATCTAATACCAATTTTTATAAAACACTAAAATCAAATAATTTTGCCCTATAAAAGAGTATCGACAGAACAATGAATACTAACTTGACAGCTCGGCTCAGTATGAAGTCCTTCGCCAATTCGGCCATAACGTGCAGGAGTTCCAGCGCCCGCTTTAATACCACAGGCTCCGCGTTTTCAAACACCACTACCAGGGGAGACCAACATACGTGTATCTACAAAGAGATGATATGTTTAAAGCTATTGGTGGCAATTACCGTCTAGTGGACAATAAAATTACCAGGGGGAGAGCCCGTGCATTTTAGTGGACATAAATCCTTTAGAAGTCTATAGTTAAATATAGATGAGTAAAAAACTCAAAAACCGATTTTGTTGCGGGTTTCGATAATAGAGACAGCGATCCATTGGGTGAAATATTTATTTGTTTCATACAAAATACATTATCATACAACATATTCAAAGATGCCCAAAAACCTTGATAGGTTTGTACGTTGGTACTCAGTTATGATAAGTTTAATTTAAGAAGTCCGAAAAACATTCGAATTAGGAACACTAGTTAACCATTTTTTTACTAGCTATTTAATTCCCACTGTTGGGCAAAAGCTTCCTCTCTTTGTTTCGACACATTTCCGTCATATCTCCATCTTTTTCATACAGCATGTTTTTATTATTTACTAGCTGTTTGCCGCAGCTCCGTCTGCGCCTTTGTTTGACCCCGGGTCTTCAACTATATTCATATCAAATTTCATCCATATCCTGGTTTGGCCGTGAAAGCGTAACAGACAGACAGACTTTCGCATTTATAATATTAGTATGGATAATTAATGAATCTCACCAAAGGCAGCAGTTCATCTTCGTACGGGGCGAGTACGGGCAGCGCGGTAGTGAGCACGCGCATCGCTACAATGGACACTTCCCGCCGCAGCGACGGCACGAAATGTACGCAGCGCTTTATTATCGATATTGTCACTTTAACGTGCTGCGGTAATGGCAGTTTCTCTTCTGGAATGTTCAAGAGAAATCTATTTATTTATCATTCAAGTTGGCTTTTATTTTTTGGGAGGCTACGATAACTTTTCATTAGGCATCATTGACACCTCCAAAAATCTTTTTCAAGTCCTTTTCAACGTCTTAGTTTGGGCCTCATTTACACCCGCAAGATAACTTTTGCAAGCTATCTGACAATTTGTTCGACAACAACTTGTAAAATAACGCCTTAGGATGAAGGTCTATTTACTTTACACTAATGTGTATATCACAGACATAACTAAACATGTCATAACAAGAAATTGTGTTTGTTAGCTGCGCTAAAATGTTTTTAGAAATCATTTCCGAAGATACAATTTGCACCTGTTGAAGCAATTTAATGGAGAAAGATGGAGCGTCGTGCAACATTTTAACATACAAATTTATCAAATGATTGTGACGTCATAATAACGATGTAAATTTTCCTATCTGGACCATTTTTATCGTCAGTATAACATTAATTTTTGTATTAATAGCATAGCACTTTTAGTCCAACAATTTGTACACATCAACAATAAAAAATAAGTACAAAATTGATAGACCTTAAAAAAACTTTTCTGTTGTTTCCTAATGGTTGACTTTGAAGCTTTCGGCACAAATTCCGACGATTGTCAAATAATCTCTACTTCTGCTACAATAAAGATTAAAAAAATAAATAACTTACCGGTAACTTTGTCATCATAATCCAATATATCATCTTCTTTCTTCTTCAAATCCTCTCTATACATCTCTTCCACACTCTTGCCTGTACTCTTCTCAAACTCTTCCTGACTCATTAATCTCTCACACTCCTTTTTACTTTTTATATGATCTTTTAAATCTTTCAGAACATCGATTTCCACGTCCGACGAATTATTTTTTGTATTTTCCGGTAGAGGGAACCACCGGCGGATGCAGGCGATGAAAGTGACGAACACTTGCAAGTACGATTGCACGTTTCGTTCGTAGTATTTGTCACAGCTTTGCATCAAAACCTGTAATGGACGTTGAGTTGAATAAGGGTTTAGCAGCTTAAATACTATCACGAACTCTCATCGAAAATAAATACAGTAATGTTAAATCTTGCCAATAATAAACTATTAGTATTGACAAACACTCAAAAACACAAATTTTGTAAATCAAATCAAATCATTTATTTGCTAAAACACAGTACAGGAAATTCTTTAAAACAGTTATGTCGTTCAATGTATTTGACCTCATATTAAGGCATGCAAATGTCAACTAAATATCTAACCAACAGTTAACAAAAATAAGTCCAACAATTATCAAATATACTCAAGTCCAATTACTAATAAAATTAATTTTTTTACATTGAAAGATGAAAATATATCTAGTACCTAATTAGTCATTACTTTTGTGCAATTTACAATAGTCAATATATTCTCGTACAGAGTAAAAACAATGTTTCTGTAACCATTCCGTCAATTTTAACTTAAATGTCATTCCTTTTAACATTTTCAAATCATCTGGTAGATAATTAAATGCACATATTATATACGTTTCTTTTGTAAATATTTTTGTGACAAGTAGGCTGATACAATCTGTTCATAACTATAGCTCGTGTTTCTCTAGAGTTAATGCCACTTCTCTTAGTAAAGTAGTATTGATGTGATTCCACAAATATGCATACTTCTCTGATATAAAGACTAGGTAGGGGCAGTACCTACAGCTCTGCGAAAAGCGGTTTACAACTATCGTCGACCCAAGCATTGCAGACAGCACGAATGCATTTTTTTTTAACCTTAAATGCCCGTTCCATTTCTACCGAATTTCCCCATAAAATAAGACCATAATTTAGTCGAGAAGACACATAACCATGATAGGCCAATAATGATGATTCCTTAGAAATAGTCTGCCTCAATCGTCGTAATGCAAAAACAAAACGATTGAGCTTATTACATAGTTCTTCAATATGTGCCTTCCAATTTAGATTTATCAATCATAATACTATCTCAATAATAACTAATACTACTTTCTCAATCACAACTTCATCATAGCTTACTTGAAGTGATTTTTGTTTGGAGTTATATGACGAAAATTGCATAGTTACATTCATCCACTTTACCACATCTCCAAGTGCTTTATTGAAAGTACTTTCGTAGGATTCTGCATAGTCACATTTTATAATTATAATATGTAAAATAAAATACAGCACCGGAACTGCTCTTCTCAGCTACCCGCCAAAAAGTCCCATAGTTAAGGCTATTGAGATAATTTTGACTATAAAAAAAATACACGTGATTCTGAACAGGGAAAGGGATACCCCCGTTTTATTACCACCGCGATACTGAATGTCACCACGTACCATAAATAGGGGAATAAAAAGTGATCAAAAACATCACGTGATTAGAAAACGGCCAACAAACAGATACTCGGCTCACGTATCAAAAAACCGGTGATTTTTATTTGCCGTTTGTTGCCATTTGGTGGTTGTTAAAGAAACCACGTCAGAGGCTGAAGGAACCACGTCAGAGGCTAAAGGAACCCCGTCAGAGGCTAAAGGAACTGACTCACATCTTCGACGATCCCGTACAGACAGTCCAGTATACTCGAGTCGCTGTACTCCATCACCACTGACAGTATTTGTAACGCCGACTCGCTGTCCCACGCCTGCAACACAAGCTATACATTATTCACTGCACAAGCGGCTGCCTTTTGGCGGTCGTTGATGGAACACGTCAGAAGTCAAGAGGCACTTATGAAAAACTGAATGAAGAAATTAACGAAGTGAACGCTTTTGTCCAAATTTAGTATGTATGGACACGATGTTGTAAGGGGCTGCAATGCGGGGATTAAAGTTGCAGTTAGTGCTGTTGCGATAACTTTAGATAGTAGAGAGTTATCACTTCTATCTTTACCTTGAAATATTATAGTCGATAGTGCACTATCGAAATTAAGCAATAGTACGATGGTGAAAACAAGGCCATAGTATTGAATTTTGTAGATATTATCGAGTTACGATACTACAGATGGTATCAATTTTATCGGTCGTGACTGTACTGACTGATACTATCGATTGTTTCGACACTATCAATCGTCATTAATATTGTCTATTATTTTAGTAAGTAGTAGTTTCGATATTAATTACTTCTAAGGATTACAGATAAAATTTCTATTCTTCGTATATCTTCCAGGTGACCTTTTAGTTTAAGAGAAATAAACATAGTGTATATGTTAACTTCCATAAAATTCCTAAAATCGGAAATGTGTGAAATAAATATTTTTTTTTTTTTTTTTGCAGAACAATTCTCTTCCATGTATATATTACACACCAGGTATTATATCTATTTCCCCACATTGGTTTTATGCTAGTATTCGGCAGATTCTACATTTCCATTTCCCATTAGTTGTATTGGTTTTAGCTATGTGCTTCTTTTGTTTGTAAATGGTGCAATAAAGTGTTCATTCATTCATTCATTCATTTCTTCAAACATTCTCCACTGCAACCTCCTACATTTCCGTCCCTATCTACGTGCCCAACTGGTTTCTCGAGTCTTAGCTAGTGCTTCAGGGCGGAGCGACGTAGCTACACTTGACGAGAATAAGATTCTAACACAATGATAGGGTAGCTACACCTCCCCGAATTGAAACTCAGTTTTGTACTCTTGCAGCACAAAACACTGGTTGGGAGGGCACAGAACAGAACAGGCTACGATAACTTTCCATTAGGCATAATTTACACCTACAAAAAATCTTTTTCAAGTTCCTGTCAATCTTAGTTTGGGCCTTATTTACACCTGCAATATAACTTCTTCAAGCTATTTGTTCGACAGCAACTTGTAAAATAACGCTTTAGGCAGAAGGTCTATTTACTTTACATTATATAACAGACTTAACTAAACATGTCATAACAAGAAATTGAGTTTGTTAGAAGCGCTTAAATGTTTTTAGAACTTATTTCCGAGGATACAATATTCACCTGTTGAAGCAATTTAATGGAGAAAGAACATACAAATTTATCAAATGATTGTGACGTTCATAATTGACGTAAATTTCCCTATCTGGAGCATTTTTCATCGCCAGTATAAAATTGATTTTTGCAACAATTTCTACACATCAACAATAAAAAATAAGTACAAAATTGATAGACCTTAAAAAAACTTTTGAAATGTGTGAAATAAATTATATTAGACACAATTCCTAAATCATCAATCGGAAATGTAAGACAAGGCTGAAATCATGATGATGATGATTGTGAAAGAAGCGACTTAGTTTCAAATGACAGAAAGTAGGTTAGGTTATGGTTTTACAGTGACCATAACAGTTAGCGAGCGAGCGAGCGGCAAACCTTGTGACAGAAACGCTTGAGTTTCAAAAAACTACTTAACAACGTGTTTTATTACAGAAAGCATTCTTTTTATATATTTCCTAATACGATATTGAAATTATATACAATTCTTAGGAAATGTATATAGAATACGTATGTAATAAATAATTTTTAAAACAATATTTTATACATTTCCTAAATAGCTTCGGAATTGTATACAATTACTAGATTTCATACATTTCCGGTAACATATATATATATTTTCAGTACAGAAGTACTTAGATAAAGTCTTAATCACTTACCTTCTCATCTTTCTTACTTAGCTCATCTGAAAGAGTTGTTGGTAACCAAATGTTATTATCACTTGCATGAATTCTTTTCTGACAAAATGTTGATTGTGACTTTAAAGGGCAGCTGATCTAATTTTTGTAAGGTTATCTCGCATTTATTTTCTAGTTTTATATTGTTTTGCATGACTTTGTTTGGATGATGTGTGACACCACTGACTTCACTTTTGTATGCCTGGTAGGCTAAACATGTATGTGCGTAATATTTTCAATGTACCATCTTGAATTCAACATGTTTACAAAAGAATAAATGATTATGATTATGACCTTTTTCAATCTATGCGTGATCTGGTTAGTAAAGTAGTCGGCATTACATCGTATGAGCTCGGCAACGTTAGCGTGCGAGCACGCCGCCGCCACGTCGTTGATTGCTTTCAGCCCCGCGAGATGGAGCATTTCGTATTTACTGCCTGCAACAAAAATATATTACAGAATTATGAATTTTTCTTCATTATGTGACGACCTCGGCATGTTGACCATAACTCCACAGATAGTGATGGGCGTCGAGTAAGTACTCAACGGTTGAAAACTCTGGTAATCTACCAAAATGGTTAAAAACTCGTTTTCAACCGTTTTCTACGGTTGTTTACTAAAAACTATGGTAGAAAACTTTCCATACATATTTCATCATTTTCTATATAATTTTGGAGTTGGATTCTTATGTCGAGGATTCCGCATCAGCCAATCCTATGAAAATTAGGGTTCTTTTTTTAAATTTTGAACACATAATTTCATTTTGTATGATAAAGTTTTTAACCGTATATTTGGTATAATACCGGTACAAAACGGTTGTTTACCATTTTAGTTTAATACCGTGTGAAAATCCATCACTACCCACAGAGTATAGTTAACATGCCCGCTAATTAGGAGGTCCCGAGTTCGATTTCTGGCCAGGTCAAGATGGAAATTGATCTTTTTCTTATTGACCTGGGTCTTTATCTATCAGTGGCGAAGCCTCCTTCCTACCGGCTTCCCTTGGCAGATACAAATATAAAACTACTATTCTACGTAGTCTAATCATCGCAAGTGACATAATTACATTGCGCGCGTTGTAAAATATTATTTAATATGCGTGTTATAAAATACGCAATATATTTGAAACGCGCAACACACACACACACACAAGATTTTATAATCGTAAGACGCGTGCCGCGGGGGCCGCGAAGTAGTACGCCGCTTGGGAACTCGCTAACAAAATTGGGTATTGAAATATGACAATTTATATAATTCACGCACACATACACATTATGTCCGCATGCAAACACTCGTCCATATAAAGTCTTTATTTGTCATGTGTTAAGGTTTACCTCCGTATTCTTAAATATAACGTTAAGAACGTCCTTCATTCAAACTCATTCGAGGACGCCTTGAGGAATTCCTCGAACTTTCCTTGAAAACGACATTCATAGTTGGTTGCTTGAGCAAACTCCAATGAGGAACGTCACAAGTTATAATAGCAATTCTTAGCACGAAAATTAAAATTTACAAAAGAATAGAGAAAAAAAATTAAATAAAGTAATAGATACTTTGGCCAAAAGTGGCAAAAAACCGATTTATATCCACTTTATTTCATTTCAAGGAGGCGTTAAGGTACCTCTCGACCAACTTTTATTTTACAGTTCGATACTCACCTCCAACGAGGAATCTCCGTAAGTCAAGGCCTAATCATATGACTAATCATACCAATGAGTTAGAGTAAGGTTGAGTCGAGTTAGAGTAAGGTTGAGTCGAGTTTGAGCAAACGTTTCAGAATATAGGTGTTAGTTTCGCTTGAAAAGTTTTCGTCCAAAATTTCTCTGTGAAAATGTGATTTACGAACTCCGGGTCGAGACAAACGCTTTGACGAGTGGACCAAAGACGCATTTTTGGTTTTAAGTTATTCAAATAATTGATTTGTTTAAAATTGCTGGTATTTAACAAATTATCCTTGTTGTGCAATAAAGAGTTTTTGTATTGTATTGTATTGTAATTTTTGATTGTTATACCTTGATTTTATATTAACAGGTTTATGCATATGTTCTTAAAAAAAAAAATGTGATATTTTGATGCAATGAAGAGTTAAAAGTATTTGATCGTTTGAATAAATATTTGCAATACTGACTGACCTACTCTTTCCAACAGCAGAGTCAAACTCTTCAACAAATAAGGTTGGAAAGCTTCCCCGAGTCTTTTAGCCGCAACACCGACGCCCTCTGTCAGCAAACAACTGAGCGCCATGTTGTGTTGCGCCTCCTTCAGTGTTGAACAACTGTTGGGGTCCCGAGGCGGAGCTTGTCGGGGTTTCTGATAGCTGATGCCAGTGTAACGGGTTTCTGTTGTGCCTTCGTATAGACCTGTCAAATAATATATAAGTTTGTTTATTTAAGCTTAGCTTACTCATTTCCTTTCTTTTTAAAATTGAAATTATCTCGAGTGCTGCTATAACTGCTTCAGTGTGCAACAGGGTGGCTGTTTCATTTTATGATTTTTATAACAAGCTGGATTTTATTTTTTTATAATACAAAAATGAAATCTTACATACTATCATTCCATAAACCACTGGGGTTTGTCCGGAATGCGCCTAAGGATATAGCTGCATACAATCATCCTTTATCCATACTAATATTATAAATGCGAAAGTCTGTCTGTCTGTTACGCTTTCACGGCCAAACTGCTAAACGGATTTTCATGAAATTTAGTATGAATATAGTTGAAGGCCCGGGGTCAAACATAGGCTACTTTTTCAACAGCTAGTTACAATATAAATATTCACTCGAAAAATACAAAATATATCAGTACTATTTACCACGCGATTGAAGCCGCGAGTAACAGCAAATTTTTTTTTTTGCTCAATTGCTCATCACACAATAAATATTGTGGCTCGATCTATCAACGGATGAAATGCCTACTTGAGGCGTAAAAACATCTCCCAGAACATTGCGAAACTGCGACTGACATATCTACAGGTTGTTCAAGAATTGATGTTTGAGTTTTTGTTTGATTTTTTTTATTGTGATGCTATCAACCAATTGTTATGCGGGGATGTTAAATATAAACAGTACAAGATAAAATTATATGTCGTAAACGATTTTAGTATTGAAAGTGTCACTCACCGGGCACGCTGTCCTTGTGCCAAGCTCGCGGGTTGTACACAGTGACGTCAAGCGTGTCGTATGACGTCAGCGGCAGTTCTCCGCCAACGACCTCTAGCGGCAGATGCCACACGTCTGATAAGTAGGCGGCTAACACTCGGTGGGAGAGGCTTTCTATTGAGTTCTCACCTAAAAATATAAACATTTTGAAGCGAATGGTTTTTTGAAAATTCATTAATATCGAGTGAGTTACATGATCAATAGGCTAGTTTCCTAGTTTTTGTTTTGATGTTTATTTGAAAGACCTCACTATAATATACGCGACGATAAAGAATTACTTTGTTAAACTAAAAACATACTGAGACATGATGAAGTTAAATTGACATACAACGGCTGTGCAACAGGCGATCCGAAAACTCCCCATTGCGCTCCATACGAGAAGTAATTGATCGCGAGATGAAATGTGTGTGCACACATTGTTGGAATTTATGGAAGAACTCTCAATTTGTTCGACAGCTGCCTTATATATAACGTCTATGCAAGTAGTTCCCTAATGAAAAATTCTTTGTTTATCGTGGGTTTGTTGATGATAATATAATTTTTTTTGGAGTTGAAATCTCCTATGCAAAATATTTTGTACAACATATTTAAAAAACATGTATTGTATCATATTACATTATTTTTCTAAAATTTAGATATTGGAAATTAGCCTATTGACTTAAGACCCAAAGGTCGTCGGTTCCCTCGGGAAGCGCTTTGTTTGATTGTTTCTAGTTTGGTTAGGACATTGCAGGCTTGAATAATCTAATTGTCTGATAATAATGAATTTCTGAACTACTGATCAGATTTGATAAATTCTTGATGTATAATGATAGTCAGATTTCTGGGTAAAGATACACACGGCAGTCGATCAAAACCACGAGAAAAAGTTAATAAAAAAAAAAAAAACTCACCACCAACAAACCAGTTGATCAAACAAGCGTGTTCACACCTCCTCTGTCCTTGGAACAGTTCTAGCAATCGATCGAATATCAAATCAGCGCATTCTGCCCTCGACAACATCGCACATGTGTCGGCGAGAGTGGCCTGCAGCTCTGGCGTGTCGCAGTGACGAAACCGACACCAGGGGGAATCCTTTGGCGGAGGGGACAATACGTCTGCAATGGAGCTAAAGCTAAATGTATTTGTCCCCCTATCTAATCTATAACTTCATACACTAATATAATAAAGAGAAAGTGCGAATTTTGTAAGTGCATAAAGACTAGAAGAAATTTTAATAACGTCAAGCCCTGCCCGCCTTAGTACAGACTTTTGGAGTGTAATAATTTGTATTTTTTCTCTTTGTTTTTGGTGAAATAAAGTGTATTTTTAAGTATCTTTGTAACTTTGAGGCAGTTCTAGAAATCGATCGAATATCAAATCAGCGCACACTGCCCTCGACAACATCGCACATATGCCCGTGAGAGTGGCCACGAAAAGTGGAAACGAACTAGGGAGGATCCTTTGGCGGTAGGGATAATACGTCTGTAATAGAGATAAATCTACACCTAAACTGAAATAATAAGGTAGAAGAGATACTAGTACATTTATAACTTACTAGCTGTTTCCCGTAGCTCCGCCTGCGTCTTCAACTATATTCATACCAAATTTCATCAAAATCCGTTCTGAGGTTTGGCCTTGAAAGCGTAACAGACAGACAGGCAGACAGGCAGACAGGCAGACAGACAGGCAGACAGGCAGACAGGCAGACAGGCAGACAGACAGACAGACAGACGATATAGAAGTATGGATGGATTAGTATGTAAGTCAAATTCGAGATTTGTACAATAAACGTGGAGAATACCGTATACACCCTTTCTTTTCGCCACAACTTATAGTCTACTTTTTCATGAAAAAATATCCATGTAATTTAAGAAGTAAGTAGTTCTTCAAGCGTTCGAAGGACCAATATTGTATTTTTTTTAACGATCGTCATTTCAAAGTGCTTCTAAATTTTCAGCCTTGATTAAGTAATGAAAAATTTATACAAGAAAATGATACTGATAAATAAAGATTACATCTCATTTCCTAATCAGGATTAGGACAATGGTGGACTGTTAGCAAGCTTTACAATAGGTTATTTTCTACTAAGAACTAACTAATCAGAGAGATGACACTTTCTAATCATTAAATTAGATATGTAGGATAAAAAAAACGATATATCACAAAAACTATGGCTATTTTTAGAAAATAAAATTGAGGAATATTATAGCCATTTTGTTACGAGACAATGAATACCAATCAAAAGCGATTACGTCATATATATAAAACATCATTGTTGTTGTTGAAGTTGACGTTTTACAATAGTAACTTTCCATAGAAAACTGTCAAATCAGGTAAACAAATGTGACCATCTGACATTGACACATGTTTCTCAATAGCTTAATGTTTGTTTCATGGCGGCTGTACACTCTCGTTTGAATGTGGGCTAGTTAAACCTCTCGACTCTTAACTTAATGTGACAGTTCAGCATGTCCATATAAAGTTGAGACTCAAGAGGCTTAACTGGCTCACAAACGACATAACAAGTTAACTTTATTTTTGTATGGCTCAGCGAGAGTGTACAGCGACAAAAAGTTATGACGTCAATGAATGACGTCAAACAATGAATCGCCTTGACAGTGCAAAGCGTTTTCGCACGATATACAAAATGTGTTTTTTTAATTTTAGTAAACTAGCCTATTTTGTGTAATGAAAGCTAAATAAATAAAAACTAACCTCTAACACTATGCTGCGTCATCATCGTCAAGTCAGTATAAACACTGGCGGCCTCTGTGAGTGCGCTGCATAAGCACTCCATACTGGCGTGTACGCTCAAACTCATGGTAATCAGTTGTGGCCGGGAGTCGTCACACATCACCTTTATGTAGCCATGGACGAGGTTCAAAGCTGACAGTCTGATGCATGCATCTGGAAAACGAGTTACCTTTCTAAACAGTTTTAATAAAGAAACGTAACGAGGTAAATATACACTAAAAAGTAACCAATTCCCAACACAACATCGAAATTAATTATTAATAAAAATAAAAATTACAGATAATACCTTTCTCGAAAAGAAAAGTGGGAGCGTGGTGTGTACGCATGAGTTCAGTGGTGTCACTTCTCCATTATTGATCGGATTAAAAAAATATATCTGTCTTCGATTTCTGGTACTGAAATTTATCATATCTAATAATATTATAAAGCCGATGAGTTTGTTTGTTTGAATCGAGAACCACTGGTCCGATTTGAAAAATTATTTGAGTGTTGGATAGCCTATTTATCGAGGAAGTCTATAGGCTTGGGCGAAGTCGAGACGGGCTGCTAGTTAATGATAAAGATAAATTGAATAGAATACGCTATTGGATTCGTTTCTTTATTAGTACGGGTTATATATAGGACAGGAGATGAATGCAAAGCTGAATTTACGAATTAAGACATACACATGTTGGCATGTCACGGTGCTTAAATAGGCGTAATATAGAAAAAAATACTGTATCACTAATTCGAGTAGTTTTTCCTTTATCCCAATTTACTTACGTTTCACAGCCCATGGTACGGTTTGATTATTTTTTAGATTAGCTCATAGTTGTTATAACGAGATGGTGAATTCGTTCATTTAACTAGTTAATTAAGGAAAGTTTTTTCTTATTTGTAAATTGGCGTATTGAAGAAAACACTGCAGTGGAGTTTGTGGCGCCGCTTCTTCTCCACTTGCGCTTTGGAAGTGGTGGTAAATTTAATATAAGTAAATTGACGTCAATAAGTGATATTTATATCCTATATTGAAAATAAACAATTACATTTCATTTCAGAATTGAGATTTAGCGAAGCACGGAAATGTACAAGAGAGAAATGGCACGGGCACCTAAGTCAGAGCAGAAGTATATTTGAAAATTTTAATACGACATATGAATCACATTCATTTCAAAAATAGGGCTCCGGGGCTTCTTTCGAGATCACTCAAATAATTCAACTCACCAATTTTGAGCGAGTCATAGATTCTAATCTGGGCTCGCCATTGTTTGACACGCACGCCCCGTTAGCCAATTCGGCTTTTTACGACAACACTGGCCAATCCGGTACTTTAGTATATCTTACGATTTTTTATGGCACCACCCTTCGTTTTCTTTTCTTTTTCCTAAAATTCGACAGGCAGAGAATGCCTCAAGTTTATCCACCTTCTGAATTTGTTTCAAAGTGCAATAAATGTTAAATACACACTGTAGATTCTTCCCAAGATACCTTTTATCTTTTCTTTTCTGCAGAACTCCCAATATTCCATCTGGGCCCTCTTCAACTCATTCTCATATGTTTCTTTCTTCTCCAAGTACGCCGCAACGACGGACGGCCTGCGAATTGGCGCAGCACATCGAATTCGACGCTTGAAAGTCGTCATTACAGCTCTCATGGCAGCAAGTTTCTTAGACCACCAGGGCATGGAACGTTTCTCTCTTTCGTTTTTAACGACAGGTGGTTCGGAAGCCATTAGGTTTAGAAACTCTGAAACCAAAGGGGTCGATTGACCTCACAATTCACACTATATATCATCATTGTGATTTATCAATTGATTTATATATGGTTTTATGGTTGATCGATCTTGTATTGGTGTCAGAGCTTTTCCTTTCTTTGATGACCACCAGATGGCAGCCGGGAACAACATCAGCGGCGAACCCGATACCTATTACTAGTACGATTGGGTCGTGTTAGTAGTAGGCACGCCCGTCAATGTGTGTGTTAGTCGTCGCAGCGGCCACGCGGCAAAAGCGATATTATTTCATTGTCACAGAGGTTATAATGGAGCCGCCATCATAATAACCAATTCTGCCATATCTTTAATATTCTTGTATGTTCAATTGTAATATCTTTTTTGGACAATAAAATATAAAGTTGATTATAAATATGTAAATGCAATGTCTCCAATCCATAGAAACTTTGAAAGCGCTATTTAGACTTTCTCGCTTCCAGCGTCCCCTGTTGCGTCGTATAGTAAAACCCACCGATATATTTCATAAGCTTCAGTTGGACATTAAGCTCAGACATCCGATTGTCACAGTCTATAAAAACTTTGCAGGCGCGATTTAAGTTCATTTCACTTTCAGCGCCATCTGTTGTGTCATACCTTTACTAATTAGTTTTTAAATTACTTGAACTATTGGCTTCTAAGTTACCTAACCTATCGTATAGATATAAGCTGTTGGTCGTCCTAAGAATAACTAAATAGCATTATGTGTGCTAGTATGCCGCAAACTCACCAATATTCCTCGCAGCCTCGGCAGGTCATTGAGTGACCAACAGTCTCCAATCTATAGAAACTTTGCAAGCGCGATTTAGATTTTCTCGCTTTTAGCGCCATCTGTTGCGTCATATAGTAAATGTCACAAAAACTCACCAATATTATTCATTAGCCTCGGCAGGCCATTGAGCTCGGCCATCAGATTGTCGCACAGTCCGTCCATCGCCTTGTACTTGTGGGGACTCTGGAAGTACCTGCACACACAAACAACTCATTTACACGAGGGATGCCCTAACTTATTATTGTATAACTTATTTAGACAAAGAATGTGTCATTGTATAGATTTTTCAGCATTAGAATTGAAAATGTTTACTTAAATAGCTTACTTCTGTTCTTTCAAACGCTTTCTACAGAACATTTGTATTAATATACATATTTTATTGGTATAATGAGGGCTAGTTTCTATTTATTTTATTTATCTCATGCTGTTAGACTTCTTAATTTGTAGGTGTAATGTTAAACAATGTTTATTTTCGCGTGAGACAAAGTGAAATAATGATATTTTATAATTTGTCTGCCTCAAGCGATAATGTATCCATCCATACTTCTATACTAATATTATAAATGCAAAAGTCTGTCTGTCTGTTACGCTTTCACGGCCAACCCGCTGAAGGGATTTTGATGAAATTTGGTATGAATATAGTGGAAGAATCGGGTCAAACATAGGCTAAATTAACTTTTAAACTAACGCACTGCGTATTTAGAACATAAAATTACAGGACTAAGCAAGTAAAATACCTTCATACTTCCGACGTTTCAACCGTATTACAACGACCGTGGTCACGGAACGACTGGCTCGGCATTTCTACAACTAAATACTTCCAGCGGAATCGTCTTTCGCTTCGTTATTTTGACTTCTCCAAGTACCAGCCAGTCCTTCCGTGACACGAAGTTGTAACACTGTTGAAACGTTGGAAGTAAGAAGTATTTTACGCGCTTAACTCTGTAATTTAATGTTCTAAACATAGGCTGCGGGAAACAGCTAGTATAATATAATGTTGACTAACTTATAATTTACTAGCTGTTACCCGCGGCTCTGCCCGCGTCATAAAGTAGCCTATGTTTCACCGGGTCTTCATCTATATCCATATCAAATTTCATCACAATCGGTTCAGCGGTTTAGCCGTGAAAGCGTAACACACTTTTCCATTTATAATATTCGTATGGAAAAGTAAAGAAATATTATGGAATATGGATTAGTATGATTGACTAATACTACATATGAATAAATGAATGACATACCAGTTTATGGCGGACGTGCAATATTCCGAGACCGCGGGGTATTCGTCCTTCTCCAGCGATATGAGCACGTCCAGGACTATCGGCACTGATGGTAGCATGGTTCTAAGAAACAAACAATATATAAGATAAAGATAAAAAGCCTATATTGTTTGAATTTAGGTACAAGTAAGATGTCAATAATAATAAGAATCTCCAAATTCTGCCATTCCATTATTGAAATATACTAGTAGTTCAGTGAACAGTAGACCTCGCGAACATTCTTCAAATATGAATCCATCTCTTCATATAAAGCTATTACGAA
Organism: Euzophera pinguis; assembly: GCA_947363495.1. Classification (NCBI taxonomy): domain Eukaryota; kingdom Metazoa; phylum Arthropoda; class Insecta; order Lepidoptera; family Pyralidae; genus Euzophera; species Euzophera pinguis. The sequence goes on from OX376166.1 coordinate 14,370,707, forward strand.
TTACAAACTCCTTTTTGTGTTTTTGAAGAACTATCCTACATATTTACGTATGTATCCGTTAATAAATAACACTACAGCAAACTTTCCCCCTTTTTGTCCTAAATTTCACCCAATAGAAAAAAAAGTTCTCGAAAAACTTTTACAATGAATCGAGAAAGACTAATTTTCTGTCCTTAATTTCTTTTGACCTCTGGCCTCGTAAAGCCAGGAAAATAAAAACACTGCATTGGCGTCGTTACTGATCGCCTTAAGGTAGCAACACGTTGTATGTGTCACGTCAACCACAAAATTGATAATGTCGTCAACTACAAAATTGACAATTTCATTTAATTAAATAGAAATTTAATCTTTCGTTTTCATTCGCACTAAATATGATAACATCTTCTATATCACTTTTCTCTAATTACTATATATTTTTACCATTTTGATATATATTTTTATGTGATAATCACATCATTCATCGAACAATCACAAAATACACAACGACCACTCCTATCTCTTTTTGGCAGATGACATCGAGAAGACTGAATGTTACTTGAATACCTAGTTGGTTGCTTGAGTAAACTCCAATGAGGAACGTCACAGGTTATAATAACCATTCTAAACACAAAAATTTAAAATAACAAAAGAATAGAGTAAAAAATAAAGTAAGCATATAGATACCTAGGCCAATAGTTGCAAAAACCCGATTTATATCCACTTTATTTCATTTCAAGGACGCCTCAAGGTACCGCTCGACCAACCTTATATTTGACAGTTCGATACTCACTTCCAATGAGAAATCATCTCAAGTCAAGGAAGCTTGTGACGACAAATCATACCAATGAGGTGGAGTAAGGTTGAGTCGAGTTTGATTGAGGGTTTAAGAATATGGGTGTAAGATTAAAATGATAGATTGGTCAAGATTTCCTGTCGATCGATCAATCACTTATTTGCTTTAAACACCATATTTTATGTATTTAAACATGGTCGATCCTCGTTACTTACGTATGACACTCCAGCAGTAATCTATGACAGAACACTGCTAACTCCTTCCTCACTAAGCAACGGTCGTGAATCCGAAGCGGTGCTAATGGCTTTGTTAGTAATCATTGTCAGTTTGTTTAAACTCGTCGTAATCAATGTCAGTTTGTTTACACTCGTAGCAATCAATGTCAGTTTGCCATTTAACTTACGTGTGACACTCCAGCAGTAATCTATGACAGAACACTGCTAACTCCTTCCTCACTAAGCAGTGGTCGTGAATCCGAAGCGGTGCCAATGACTTTGTGATTAATGTCAGTTTCATTCCCGCCCTCGCGTACCACTCTAACGAGTTCATTGGCGGTTCTTTCGGCTCTTCTGAAACTAATTAGTTTCGATTTATTATTCATTCGAATGGTTGTCAACTGTGAAATGGAATTAGTTTTTTTATTATTATCATACTACGAAAGGGGCAAAGGAATAAACCATCCGAGTGGACATGATAATTTTATTTATTAATTTAAACTTTATTGTACAAAATATACAATTGTATATCACAATAGGCGCTATTTTTAAATAATTTATTCACAATTGTTTTTGAGTGACACAATTAATTATTTTCTATTAATTAATTGAGGGGTTCAAAAAATCTGAATTAACCACGTAGACTATAAGTGTAGGTGTCGATTTTTCTGAACCGCCTCTTGGCGTTAAACGTGTTTCCTTGAATGACCCACAGATGGCAGCCAGACTCAACAACTTAGCGTGTATTCCGAAGCTCGAAATTATCTATATTATAAGACAAGCAGATGATTTAAACTTGCAATGTTCTAAACTAGAAACAACTAAAGGTAGCCTGAAAAAATCTGATAATATTGGCCATTAACACACCTCGGGTCATGTTCCTGTTGGTCTGGTTGTCCTGAAAAAGGGTTGCGGAGATCAAACGGCAGTCGCTCCATTGTAATAATCAGTGCAGCGAAATCTAGAACCATGACTTACAGAACTAGAAAAAACACGCTTATTGGGCGAAATCGTAGTTACAACTCAGTAAATATTGGACCTCATTGGAATTTGAGTCTTATTTTAATTATAAAATCCAACAATTGAAAGCAGCCTACTTGCGGCGCTTGCCTGCGACTTTCTTCAGGTCATCTGACCATTGGAGGGTGGGTGTCTTCTTTCTTTCAGTGCTATGATATTAATTACATCAAAAGCACATTCCGGACACTCCATACAACAACGCCGAGATTACAACTACTATAATTGAACGAGAGTTAATGTGAGTGTCACTCGCAGGGTTGGTTATTTTACCGTATCTGTGACAGTTATCCGTCGCGGCCGCGCGCCGAAATGTCATCCTTGCATTGTTTTGCTCTCGATTTTTACCCTTAATCTGCGCGATGAGGTGCGGTATCTATTTCAAGTGGGAGAGTGTGAGTGTCCGTTCTGTACAAACGTTCTGTTCTGTCAAAAGTTTACAATAAGTCGTCTACTTTTTAGTATTTAAAGGCAACAAGCTTTCTTGATATTGAAGGATTTTTAAAATGATTGTTTGTGACTATTCTTAATAATAAAAAAATAAAAATCACTAAAGTTACTAATTACCCTGACTGCTTACATCTGTATCCATCATCTTGGCCCGTTCAACTACTATTCTGGTTATATCATCTCTTGGGATATCGGGACGTGTCTTCAAATTCTTGTCGTTCATCGCCATGCACAATATGCGGTGAATCCCATCTATTGCCGCCTGAAATATTCTCAGAAATTTTAATTATGTATCAGTTATTTCAATTCGTGTGGTTGATTTATTTTTACGATAGCGGTTAGTATCGTGATATACGATAGTTTCACGAAAGCTTTGAAAATCAGTTGAACTATTGTTAGGGCTATCGAAAATGTTTGTTAATACCGATAGCTAAAAATAGTTTTGCACTATCGACCAGTGAGATTTTCCATAGGGTAGGCAGAAACAAATTTTAAAAGCTCTTTTTTTTTTAATAAAATAATATTTTTTTATAAGAAATAAATTATAGTTACTATTCCGCAGGGTAGATAATGTCTAAACTTCTTTATGGTATGCATGCCACTGATCAACAGTCGAATGTTTTCCGATAGTCGTTAAGCTAAGTATGTGTTCCCAGACAATACTTAGGAATCCTGTTGATATTTACTAAATCAAAACTATCGATAGTATTGCAACTCTTATTATCGATACTATCGATAGCGATAAGGCGTAAAATATTATATATATAATAGTTAAATCGACTATATTTCAATTATCGAAAGTAAAACTATCGTTATCGCAACAGTATGCTTGACTGCCAAACTAATAATACAAAAAAAAAACATAAAGGTAGAACAAGAATAACCTACCACAATAACCGCATGCCCAGGATTGTTGGAACACGTGGCGACGTCCAGCAATGCAGCCAACACTCCGGGCAATATTCCCGCCAGAAATGTGACAGCGGCCCTTTCTATGTTAATGTCTGTCAAGTGACATTTGCTGTTTGTGAGGAGAGCGTGTGTCGCCGTGTGAGCGGTCACGCAGTCTATAGCCGCTAATCTATAGTACAAGAAATAAAGTTTTGAATATTTTTTTGGTCTTTTGAATCTATCTTATTAAAGTATCTAGATACCTTCTTCGTCTACGCGTGTTTTCCTAATTGCATCTCAGATTACGCTTAGGAACCTAGGGTACGCTGTAAGTCATGGTTCTTGATTTGGCAACAACATGACTAAAAGTGGGTTAGTGGCCAAACTGACAGCTTTTCTAAGGCTGCCTGAATGCATCCGACACAGACTAACGACAGTCATCTATAGATAACAACCGGGACCAACGTGCATTCCGAAGCACGGAGAAGCTTGAGATAGAAAATGCCGCTAAATGGCGACCAATCCAACACGGGTCGCTTATCGACGTCGCTTGGCGTGCCGCATTCGCTGCGGATACGCGCTTGGCTATTAAGCTTCTTTTGAGAGTCCTAACCTTACCATATGGTCTGACTACATATCCATAATCCATATAAATGCGCAACTCACATCTGTCTATTACGTTTTATTCATGGAGCAATTAAAAAGAGACGGCGCATCGACTGGTGCACCGTTACGGTCATTGGCGCAGTGACATCGGAAGTGGGCGTGGCTTACGACATTTTTCGTTCAACTGTAAAAGATGCGTGACGTGGAGCTCTAAGGGTTTTCTCATTTTTCTAATTTACGTTTCGTTTCAGCTTAGAATATTTTATAAAATATTATAAACCATTTAGTGTTTCAATGCTGTACTGTTATGGGATCACAATAAACGTAAGTAAATATTATATTATATTATATATATATTTGATTGATTTAGTGTTACACAAAATATGTGTCTGTTTTTAATGTTCAAAATATCTGTAATATTTTTTAATGAATTTAATATTTTTTTTATGTTAGAATCTTCAATTTGCTAGCGATATCTATTGGTAAGTAGAGGAGATCGTCAATAGGGGCGAAGCCACGGCCAAACCGAGCTCCCCGCACGTCTGCCTTCCGCCTCGCGTAGCCTCACAATTTTTGTAAGAAGCTCTCGCCATCTCCTCTTTGTTATTACTCCGTGGTTTTATTACTCTATTTAATAAATGTAAAAAACATTACCTCAAAGCCCTCAATCTCTCCAGCTTAGCGATGTGCACGGCGACAAATATAACCTGCGCCAGCAGCGGCATTTGCGTTATAAGCAGCTTCTCCCTGAACCGTTTATCCAGATTTAACATGAGAACTGTGAGCGTCCTCAAAACGCTGTGTTTGAGCTCCTCAGGCACGTCTGCAACTATAATTGTACAAATATAATCATTAGGAGACCATTCAGGGATTGTAAATCCATGCACTTGTACCAAGAAAGGTTTTAAGCCCAAGTTAACTATGTTCTGTCAATTTCTCTTATATTTATTTAATGTGAATTAAATAGACAAAACAGATTTTACCTGTTTCTGAAAAAAAAGGTTCATCTAATAAATAACATTAACTATGGGGATTCTCGTGCCTTTAGAGCGAAATTTAAATGCGAGATTGGTCGAAAAAAAATAATGGCGGATGACTAGTTTTTTTCTTATAGTTTATTCCTCAAGGCGCGAATAGTGACCCCAGGTTTAAGCATTTGTAATATCTATACAATGGCTATGTATGTCGGGAGTATATTATTACAAGCTTAAATTCCGTAATTTTATGTTGATCATGGATTTCATTACAATTCACCCCTAAAGCGTCCTAATAATTTTATATTTATACAGTTCTAGCTGTAGACGCGCCAGATCCTAATTGTCTAAGAAAATGAATTATTCCCCTATTTGATGTAAGAAGAAAAATATTTAAATGAAGTACTGCTCACGCTTATTTTTGGCAAACAAAATACTGAATTTTTAAAACACTTTTTATTTATCACCATTTGATTAAGTATTCCAACAAAAAAAGTAGGAAAGCGGGCCCTGGGCTCTGAAGCAAACAGCTGAGGATGCAACCGGTAAGGCACTTAGATGATGATGATAATGATTATTTAGTATTCAAAAAGTTATAAATAATTTATGAAAAAGAAAGATTTGAAAGCTATCAGCATATAGCAGGTAGATTGGTTCAGTAGCTAAAATGTGAATTGGTAACAATTCAAAAGGTGGTTCTGTTAAACTCTTGACACCATGGTGTACAGGATAGATTGATCATGTAACCCACTCGATAAGAATGGTAACAATCAAGGTCTCTTTCTTCTTTGGAAAGATAAAAGATTGTTTTGTTCAGATGAGTAAGGTGGTTCTGTTAAACTCTTGACACCATGGTGTACAGGATAGATTGATCATGTAACCCACTCGATAAGAATGGTAACAATCAAGGTCTCTTTCTTCTTTGGAAAGATAAAAGATTGTTTTGTTCAGATGAGTTTCCACTAACCAGTTGGTGACCATGACCAATCACAATGGAGAATTTTTTCTCAACTACTCCCATTCTAGCATTTCCCGGTTGGGTCCTCAGCTGATTGTCTGCTTTCCTGCTTTTCCTCCTCCATTTTGCTAGTCCGAATGCACCCAAATATGATATTAGTTGACATGTTGTATTGTGATCCTTACTCATTCCCGGAGGGGAGTTGCTGTCGAATATAAGTGTGAGCAACGCCTTCTCAATCTTCAGACACATCTCCAGGCTGTTCACCGTGACCTTCTCCAGAACTATCCTCATGGCATCTATCATGGTTGATAGTAGTTCATAGTTTTTTCTGTTGAGAACATTGATGTTGAAAGACATTGTACCTTCTACATTTAAGATCCTATTTGTAACTACCATGTTTATTGCAATAAAGTTTCATTCATTCAAACATATTAGGTACACTTTATTATTAATTCATGCAGTATAAATCCTACTGCTACTGGGGGGTACAATAGAATCTTTTAAGTTACATCACAGCCGGTTGTTGTTTGGGGTCCTTACCTCAGACCCTAAAGACATAGTGGTAGAATTTTTTAAAGGCCGATTTAGACGGAATCAGTACTGGCACTCCAGTAGTATTGATGGTCATGTAAATTATTCATGAGAGTGGGTTTTAATTGTGTGATTGAACATGTTCACAAAGACAAATTCACTTCTGGATTGCCAGTACTGTCTAAATCAGCCATAAGTGGAATGAGATAATGTAATTAGGCCCATCTTTTCTATTGTGTGGGCAAAGACAATGCTGTATGGTTGTCCCAGTTCTGGGCATCAAAGGGAATATAACTAAGGTGAATGTCAACACACTAAGAAGTGAAAACACCGGTCCAATTGGTACCAATTGATCTTGGCCTTTATTAAAACAAACATAAGATTCATAAAGCAGGTAGTCAAGTTATATTCCTACCTACATTATGTATCACATTTGAACTGGATGTGAAAATTATAAAATGGTGCAGAATTATTATTATAAGCTAGTGTACACTAGGCAATCATTTTAAGCAGCTATTGGTCTATCAAGTAAAACTTGAAATAAATAAATTTAAAAAAAACTTCTAAATCAACAAAATACATACTTAAATAAATCATATAGCTCCTATGAGGGACATAGGAGGAAAAACTTCCAAGTATTTACATTAGTTAGAAGGGTTAGATAAGGTAAGATGAGAAAACATACTCCAATTCAGTCGAGCTGACATGTGTGATGAACGGGAACATCAGATATTGCTGGAGCTCTTGAACCGCTTCCTTCTTTAGACTTGACAATCTGGACGTAAAGGCTTCTATGCTCTCATCCGAGGGGTTCATCATTACCCCATCACAAGCTGGCTTTATAAGCGTAAATGCCTCTTTAGTATCCCAGTTCATTTTTATCCTTTTATATCACAGACTTGGAAGTACTATAAAGTTTGTGCCTTTTTAGCTGGTGTACTCGTGATAATGACGATCTTATATCTCTTTTTATGGTTTATACACTTGAAAATGGGGGTAAATTAATATAATTACTAGCCATTTATTGTCTCGTGTCGTTTACACTAGCTTAAACGTTTTAATACCTATCGGAAATGTTGCAATTTGCACCGGTCGGTATCGTAAATAATTTGCTTTTTACCTATTTTTTTAGATTTCGGAAGACATAAGACAAACTTGATTGACATAACATAAATATTACAATTGCAATGCCTTGCTTGACTGATATGCCATGCTGTTGCATGACAGTGACAGCCTGCCTGACAACGTGCTGATTGACGTTTGAACATCCATTGCACGGTCCTATCAATGAAGGCCGAGTTTTTCGGTAAAACTAATTTTCTAGTTTTATCAACATATAATTAATTTTTTTAGTCTTTTTTTTTCGTTTAACATTCATTATTTATTTAATATATTAACTTTTGTATAGTTAACTTTAATTAACATTTTTAACAATGAGTCAATTACTTACATTATGTTTGTCTTGTAATTGAAATGGAGTACTTGTAAACAATGTTTAAAAAAGGAATGTATTTGTCAAAGTCAGATGTTTGCTCAAGACTGACCAAGTCTTGTCATTTTTCTGTGTATGAAAAATGAGAAAAATAATTAAATTAAACTAAAATATGTTTTCCTATTTGACTAGTTAATAAAATAAATAACGCAATAATGTTCTCCGTCGGAGGACAGCGGGTCTTACATAAGTGCCTCAAAATTTTGAGGTTAACTGTTGTGGACTACAGCAATTTGCCAGATTTGAAGAACTTGAACGTGGTCAGGACTGTGGAGAAGACTATAGATAACAACACGAGCATATTCATTGAGAGTCCCATACATGTGAAAGTGCAACCGATCGACGTAAACGATATGAATGCTCATAACAAACTTGTTATGACATTGTATAGCCAAGGGAAGGAAACCAGCGATTTCCAGGTCAAGCAGACTTCCAAACGTCTGGAACTTCTCAATAAAAACAAATCGTCAGACCGCAATGACGTTTGTCTAATAAGAGTGCCGTATCAACTCAATGTGCAGGTCACAACGACAGAGAAAGCTTCTGTTTATTTGACGAAGTTGGAAGGTGATGAATTCGTTGTAAAAACAGACAAAGGTTCCGTCAAAGTGTCAGATGTTAAGGCGCAAAATATCAAAGTGGAAAGTACAGAAGGGGAGGTCCATACAGATGGAAGACTCCAAGCAACAAATATAGATTTAAAGACTGGCCTTAATTCTGGCATTTGTTGTAACAACATAATGGCCAATTCTTTCATTGTCACTACTCATGCTGGTCCTATAGCTGTAAAATCTTGTTACAGTGATAAATCACATTTCACAACACTTATGGGAAATATTAATCTTTCGCATTTACATAGATCAGTGCTGATAGATGTGATACAGCAAGGAAATTTACATATCACTGGTTTCTCTGGCAGTTTGCAGGCTTCGTTAAAGAGCGGCGAGGTTTTCATGCATGCTGCTCAACTCATAGACAAAAGCAGTATTTTTATTCATGAAAAAGGAAAAGTCGAGCTCCTGTTACATGATATAGTAAAAAATTTGCCAGCAACGAATTTGATCGCTGATAGAATAAAAGTAGATGACAAGATATTGAAGCTGGGAAGGTTTATGGATGATTCCCATCCAAAGAGGTTTAGGTTTGAAGGAGAACCCCAAAACGAGTTGCATATAGTCTGTAAGAATGGCTCCATAGAGTTGAAGGAGACAAGCATGCCATTTCTCATATAACTCACATTAAAAGTATCTTTTATAGTTGTATTAGATGTTACTGTACTGTTTGTATATGGCGGATGATTGTTTTTAATTAGTTGATTTATGAAATACATATATTGATATATAAACTGATCAATCTTTGTGGAATCACTTTATTTTTAGTGCATTAGCATTTTTACAACTCAATTTTTAATTCTAAAAGTCAGTGTTAAATACTAAAGCCATTTAAGATTCTATTGTTAACATTACTCATAACTTTGTTACTTAAACTACATAATAACTGGATAACTTCACAGTTGGTTAAACATGAATGTCTGACTGATTGTAAAAACTAACATGAGTGTTAGGTATGTCTACAGAGTTCCCATATTCTTGCGCCCATTTTCTACCTTTTTACATAGATCTCCATATTTTTTCACTTCTATATTTTCATACTTTAATCCTCAAACTAAGTATGTTTTTTTCAAATTGTGTTAACATAATTCTCAGGACTGATCTACTATCTTTGGCAGTACTGTGTAATTATGAACAAATTTTAGACAAACACAACAATTAAATATCAACATAGTAATACATATATATATAATAGGAAGATGTACTCTTTATGGTACAATTAACATAAATTCATACAATTACACTTATATTCACTTATTGTTATTGAAAAAAGCTCTACATTCTTTGCTAAACGTATTTACTTTTTTTTAATTAACATTAGTTTTTGCAAACTTAACTATGGGGGAGTTTGCAAAAAGAAAGTCCTCAGTTATTTTACTCTTCACCAGGGTGTATAACACGTTTTCTACACAAAATTTGAAAAGCTAGCCTATATTTTTTAATTTGTTTATAAATAGCTAGCTTTTACCCGCGGCTTCGCATACGTAACTGTACTTTTTCCCGATGAAAGGTATGCCCACAGTACTCCCAACTAAATGCGAAATTCAAGAACTTTGGTTTGGTAGTTTAAGAGTGAAGAGGTCACACACAAACAAATATATTATTTAGGATAAGGATTTATTTACCCTGGGCTCTGAAGCAACTGGGAATGCATTAGAAAAGAGGAATAAGTGAGCTCAACCCCATAATTGTTTCAAAATTGTTATTAATTATCATCACCTTGTTCTTTCTTGATTTGGTATTGATATCCACATTAGAAACAATTATTTTCCAATCATGTTTCTTTAAATAACGTTAAATCGATTGTAAAATATGATTATTGTTGATATTAATACAGTTGTTAAAAGTAATTACATAATTGTAGTGCCAATTTCAATAAGTTTTTCTGTCTAATTTATTAAATTGTATTTTTATGATAGCATTTTAATGTTTTCATTACATCTATTGTTGCTGCATTTCAAATAAGATTTGTTTTTCATACTCTGTTGTTTGATATCTGATTTAAGACTAGTCTTCTCCTTTTCTCGCTATTGTGGCGATTAAGAGATCACCAGAAGTTAATATTTCATAAGTAATCCCCTAATAATAGCATTCAGAGTGTTTATCTCTATAGGTAAATAAAATCTTCATGCCTTAATAAATCCTGTGAATTACTTGATGTGGTAGGTTCCATATATTAACAGTGGGTCGTATTGCTCATGTATTGCTCCAAGTAAGTAGTATCTGGTTGACTGACTTTATTCCTTTTAAGGTCTTATTTTTTTGCATTTGTGATATATTTTTTTGTTCCTAGTCTGATTGCGTAGATTAATATTTACAGTGTTATCTAATATCACTAGAAATATCATTCAAATGTATTTTTAAATTTAATTGTTGATAATTAAATTACCAATATCAAAACTTGGATTTTTTAATACTCCTATCTAGCTCAAAGATCACCGAATCCTCCAATTAAAATAATTACGTTTCGCTATTCTTTTTTTAAATAGGTAGCCGTTAATTGGGTGCAAAGATGAGCGGTTAGGGCTAGTGTCGCGCGGCGCCGGCAGATAACGAAGCAGTTTATATGCGGGCGAGGCGAGCGCGCGCGTCAGTGTTCCGCCATGCCGGCCTGCGCGCCCGAGTACGGCCGCCTCGCGCGCTCCAACACGGAGCTCGTGTTCTCGCCGCGAGTCAAGCGATGCTCGCATCAGCCCCCGCCCACCTTCACAGCTCTCAGGAGATCCTTCTCCTCCACGTTCTCCCTCATACCTGAAGAACGAGCCATCTCCCCTGAACGACCGCCACCACTACCCCGCCTCATACGCATCATCACCTGGGGACCCAGACTCTTCCTTCGACCGTTCTTCGCTCTCTTCGGTCTAATCTGGCACCCCGCCTGGAAACAGATCCTCATCGTGCTCCCCACACTATGGATTGCCGCATCGCTGTTTATATTTTGGAAGTGTGTTCAAACCCCGATCGGAGTGCTGAAAATGATCGGACGTACGCTCAGTTCGCAAAGCCCTAACAAGCCGCGTACCGTCCTTATCAGTGGAGGAAGTTCTGTGCAAGCGTTACATTTGGCGAGAAATTTCCATTCAGCCGGCGCGAGAGTGGTCGCGTTCGAGATTGAGGGACAGTTTGCATTGTTAAAATATTCAGCAGCAGTGCACAAGTTTTATACAGTACCTCGACCGAATCCTGCGGATCCGTTGGCGTACGCGCGAGCTCTCAAAGAAATTGTCGAGCGCGAATCAGTGGTGTTCTATGTTCCTGTAAGTTCGACTACTCCAGGTTACTACGATGCGCTCGCAAAACCTCACTTAGAAATAGCGGGTTGTCAATGTTTCGTGCCGTGTGCCCGTGATGTTGTTACGCTAGATGATCCCCTCGAGTTGATGCGCGTGTGCCGAGCTGCTGGTCTGCCAACGCCACCGTTTTGGGTTGTAGTCAGTGACGATGATGTTCGAGCTTGGTACGACAGCGGAGCGTCGAAAGAAGGACGCCACTTCATAGCCAGTGCTGGTGCCCGAGGCGCTAGGGATCGATTGCGTTTTGTGATGCCAGAAGACAAAACACAATTCAGATTCCCACGTGAAATAAGCGCTGAGAAGCCATGGGTGATTGTTAGAGAGCCGAAAGGAGAACGTATTGTGACTTGTACCACTTTGAAGGAGTCCCGTGCCGTCAATAATGTGACGTGTCGTGTTGACTCTACGAGGAAAGGATTGGTGCCTCAAAGGGATGAAGAAGCAGATGCCTGGGTGCAAAGATTTGTCTCCAACCTCGCTCCAGCGAGGCCTATGACTGGACACGTCTCATTCAGGCTCGTGCGTGAAGAACACGTCACTAATGGGCATAACAACAAGCTTGTGGCGATTGGGGCTCGAGTAGGAGTATCTTTGCCATATTTATGCCAAGGTCCGACGCGCTGCGGTCACACAGCTACAGTTGGCAAGCTGTTGGACACAGTGCTGGACACGCGCGAAGCTCTTTTCGCGTTCTGGGACCCGCTGCCTTACTGCGCATACTACCAGTCTCGTCTACCGGAAGAGAGGCGATTGCCTCCACCAGAACCGTGCAAGACGCCTCCGAATGTGCCCCTTTGAGAGTTTTCTTACTCGATAGGTTATTTATTAAGACACTCAAGTACCTGAAGAGTTCGTGAGTGGGAGTGTACTCCGTTTGTGCCATGTTAATGTCACACTATCCGTCAGTTGTCCTTTGGCTCGGATGCATATCATGTAGCGCAGGCGTCAAAGGACGATATGACACGTTTGTAACTACTAAGTAGATTCGATATAAGTATGTGTACTGTTGATACCAAATATTATTATAATACTTAGGTTTAAGTGGAAATAAAAAAATGATAACATTTTTATTTTTGATCGTTTCATTACTTAGAATATTCTATTTATTTTATGTTAAATTATTTATGTACCTAATGTTTTTGAATTGAATCCTATTTGTGTATGAATATCACTGTCTAGAATAACAGATATCTAATCTATTCCAGGTCAAACACAATCCCCTTTGCTCCAAGTACCTAACTAAGTATATACATCTACTTTGTCTAGCTAGAGCATCCGGGTCGCGTGAAGAGTCACGTCAAATTAACAGTTATCTGCGACCCTTGAATATTGGACCGTAATATCATGCTTCCAATCAGGTTCCATTAATATTATCTGTTATACAAACACGAGATTAAATAACTATAAAATTCCGATTTACATTTCAAACGTTTTCTAGATTACATAAAAATATAATTACTTTGTAAACAAATAAGTTAATGATGATTTCTTGCTTCTGAAGGCACGTTAAGCCGTTGGTCTTAGCTGTCATCTGGTGGTGGTTAAAGAAACCACGCTCGAGAAAAAGGCGGTTCCGAAAAACTATCACCAGAGTGAACAGGGTCCATAATTCAATACAATACAAATACTCTTTAATGCACCAAAACAAAAATTTTACACAACAAATATACAAGAAAATGAGGTAAGTACAAAGGCCGACTTATCGCTAGAGCGATCTCTTCTAGTCAAACCTTAGTGTGAAAGGAAAAATGTAGAACAAGGCGATGGCGCAGTAAACATAGATCTATACCATATAATATAAATATATTAATAAACTACATAAATAATACTATAGGTATATTTATACCAATATTTAAAAATACATAAATAAATACTAGCAGTAATCAGAAAATAATGAAAGTTACACACTCGATATGAATGAATTAAAGATGTAAGTAATTCGCCAATTTTGATGCTGGAGTGAAAGGCCTGAGGGAAGTTAGCAGCGTTCGAGTGACAACCTCGATGTGTTACAATAAATTTGTCGAATTAGAATAGAATAAAATAAACTTTATTGATAGATCCATCACTTACAGGAAAGGTCTTACAAGCAAAGTACAAGATAGATAAAGTACGTGACAGACGTTTCAAATAGTGTTACGCTAGACATGCAAGCAATTGACTTGTACCTGAGTAGGTATCAGTATGTGGCCATCTTAACTGCTCTATCATTAGGCTACTCCAAATCCTCATCCGTACAGTCCTATGCAAAGAACAATATTACTCCTAGCGGAGGTCCTATGTTTGAGATGTAGTACGTGAGTACTATTTTTGAAAAGTGTGATTTTCATTCGACATTATCAGTCATACACTTCAAAAATAGCTAACTTCATAGAAGCCACGTGGGAAGAAATTCGATACCTAAGTACTAAGTAAAGTAGTAGGTGCCTACTTTGATTATTTATCTCTTTATTAATAAACGATTAGCGGCAAAAGATTTTAAATATCATGTGAACACTCATAACCTAACCAATCGGCCTAGGCCCGTTTTACTTACCTTCGTTGTCGACCTCATTCAATCATAGCGAGCGGGTTACATGGTTAATCGACCCTGTGTCCACTCTGGTGTCAGAGATTTTCGGAACCACCTTTCGGCTTCTGACGCGGTTCCTTTATCGAGTACCAGATGACAGCCGCGAGAAGCATGGAACTGATGTAGCGGTGCATCGGTGAGTCGAGATATTTTCGTTCGATAATGAATGATTCGACATATGAGTTATACACATCAAAAAGTCCTATTTTTTCCTGTCCCTATTATGATCTAGACCCGTCGTTATCTACGATATGCCCACAAAATTTTGTAACTACGAGTAGATATAGAAAAAGAGATGACGTACTCCTATTGTATTCAGGAAAAATATGAGCTGGAAAGGTTTACTAAAGCTAGTGTTATGATAAATCTGATTTACACATATATTTTTTAACAAGTGTGCATATGTATATTTATCTAAAGGTATATTTATACCTTTAGATAAATATACATATGCACACTTGTTTTTAGAATTCGACATGTTTGTGAGACAAACATATAATAATATTGATTACTTATATCATTATGCTGTGTGCTTGGAAGAGATAGGCTATCGCGGCCCGCCGGGTCAAAGATTATACCTTTCTCGGGGCGAAAAATAACTGCATATAGCTGCTCTTTGCTATGGAAATAAATGAGATGAGGATCGTTTAATAGATTTAAAAGACTCGTATATTTGAGGTACTAGGATGCTACTGCTACTGATTCAGATGAGCATGAGTTGACTCAGTAACATCATCATCCTTTCCCCAAACCCAACCACATTCCACCCTTCCCTAGCTTAAGAATACTACCGATGGGCAGCAGCGTCGAAAGTAAGATAAGCCGCTGAAACAGCTCAGGCAACATCCCCTCAATTTGGAGGAGGCCTAAGTCCAGCAGTGGACTGACTGCGGCTGAAACGACGACTCATAGGTTTGTTTGTTGCACATAACTACCTAGTCGTGCTAGGTGGGGTTTCGCTGACAACAGCCTGTGCGATTGTGGCGAGGTGTCAATGGCTCTTCTGTCGTGCCTAGTTGCCCTGTCTCTTGCACAATGGAGGACCTTAGAGAGGCAAACGAAAAGACGACGAAAGGTGGCCAAATTAATTTAGAAAAAAAAAAACTTAATAGCCATTTTGACTCGAAAGAAGACCAGAAAAAGAAAATGTTAATGGGTAAATATTATGTTATATAAGAGATTTATGTAGAGACCCAACCCGATATGTTTTTAGGGGCATAATATGATATAGGTACACAAAATAATATTTCTAATGATAGTAGATTAAGGTTAGGCAGATAATGCTTTAGCGTTAAGTCCATCCATTGTAACATTTTAGGTGATACAATTAAAAACAAATAAATAGATTCACTCTTTGGTAAAAGACACACTTTCAATTTATGTAAAAAATAATATTCAAATGTGTATGATCCGTGACCACACACCGTAGATGCTATGATAACGAGTACCGCAATGATGTAAATGATAAGACGATGTTAATTGTACGGCTTCTTTATTGGTACTAAACTATATACTTAAATATATGAACAAGTGGACAGCGAGATTGTCGCGCTGTCAGCTTAATGCTTTTTGGGTCATTTTCTATGTACGTAGCTCGTACAAAATGCTCAATAAACAAAATGTTACATAACTAACTATTAAAGACTTTATCAACCAAGTTAGGTACTTACTTATCTATCAAATTGCAGTAGAATACTGCAGGTATGACGTCAATGATATGAAAAGAAACAGGTTATAGGTCAAAATTCGTCTTTCTTTTTTGACATTGAAAATTTTATCTAGTTATACTACCTCCGGGTACTTAGCTATCTGTTAGCTATATAATGTACATGTAGGTATCAGTGAAAGTCATTTAGTCTTGGTAAGGGAAAGAGAGGAGGTCTTCTGGTTAGAGCGGTAAATAGCGAGTAGGATAATTATTCAATATATTCGATACTACTACTACTAACTGTCAATTTCACAAAATGTAGAGTACTTAAAACAACTACTCACACCAAAGCTCACCCGCTGCCGCAGACTCTATTTAGGGTGAAAGAGTGGGGATGACCCTCGAAATTATAGATCTAGATCGGCCTAGATCGTTACGTCTGTAAGCTTGCAGTAGCTCTGAAGTTGCTCCTGCAAGCTTGCAAGTCCACACACGTCACGATCTAGACCCTTTTGGAAGCGATTTTGGGTTATTCCCACTATTTTACCCTAATTTGCCCCTGCGGCTGGTAACCTAATTAATTTGAGTGCTTTCAGTACCATCTAGTTCATTCAAACTGCAAAGTGCTTGTAACTTGCGCAAACTAACGCCTGAATCGATTATATCTTAGTGATCTTAATACATTTTTTAGGATTACTTTGTACATGTTATGTTGTGTAAATATAACGATACCTCAAACATTAATATCCTTCAAGTCGTTCAGACTATAGCAGCGCACATAGTTTACATACTAACGTACACACTCAAAACACATAACCCTCCTTCTGACGCAGTCCAGTAAAAGAGTCAAGTAAGACAAGTACCTATAGAATAACATTTTATTTGGTGCATTCTTTAAATATCGTGTTAGGCATAGATGCGAAGTCTATGACATGATGGCCAGTACAATATAGGTAAGGAAGTTTCTCTACAACTTGTTCAAGTATCACATGAATAATTATGTAACTTATCGATGTCCATTTCCGTTCGAATTAATTTTACAAAACAATTTCACTGATAACTTAAATAAGATTATGCGATTATCTTGCAAGTGAATTCCAGTACTTTCTTATTGCCAAATCATATTTTTTAAATCATAATCATTCAATTACCTTTTACATTGACCATCGTAAATTCGTAATAAATCATTTTTTTTTAAGTACTCTTAAACTGTAAAAACTGTCACAATAGTGGGGGGGGGGGGGGGGGCACACGTGTTTGTAACATTTACAAAGTTTTTGTTGTATCAGGAAGTTGTATTTTAAAAGGTACCTATGACATACGCAAAACTGGTGAATCGAATGATTTCTAGTCGCATCGCTCCACGGTATCTGGGACGGCCGATTGGTCTTTTGCCTGCTATCTTTCCCAGATAGGTTGATAGTGCAGACTGATCTGCAAGAAAATGGAGCTGACAACTCTAAACTAAACAAAGATGGCAGTCTCTCCATTGTAATAACTAGTACCGCCAATGATCATGATTGAAACCCTGGGCTCCTAAGCGCAAGTTTAAGAACAACAGGAAAATACGCTTTTAAGAAGAAGAATAAATGAGTCTCTTATCGCGAGACCGCCAGACGGTCAGCCGAGTGCATCGTGTTTGCCAAAGTCTACGTTTGTTTGTTTGTTTACTTGTTTGATAATGGTAATTTCCGTGCTCGCAGTAACTATATGCATTTAGGGCGCCACTTGTTATCTTGGAAATTTGATGATGCAGTTAAGTAGTTACTGCCTCTTGGTTTAGTCGTTCGCAGGTTTGGATTAGACACATTTTGTAAAACATGTTTCCAGCGGTCTAAGCAGATCCAGTGCTGTCGATCCAGTAGCGAATATGTCATACGCGTTCATTATTATTGAATACTAGCAGCTCGTCCCGATTTCGCCCAGGCCTATAACCTTCCTCGATAAATATGCTATCCAACACTGAAAGAATTTTTCAAATCGGACCAGTAGTTCCTGAGATTAGCGCGTTCAAACAAACTCTTCAGCTTTTTAATAGTATAAATATGTTTATGCATACATCGACATGTAATTATTTGTGTGTATGGATGGATAAATTTAGTGTCCATTTTGTAATGTAAAATGGTGTCGGATAAAAAAGGTAAGGCTTGTATCTTTAAAATACAAGACTTATGTAGATATTAGGATAAGTCTGCCATATTGTACATTAATATTTAAGATTTTTTTCTGTTGATGTTGTATTAACAACCGGGACCAACGGCTTCCGAAGCACGGAGGAGCTCAAGATAGAAAATGCCACTAAATGGCGACCAATCCAATAGTGGTCGAGTCAAGTCGTCGCTTGACACGCGCATTACGGATACGCGGATCGTGCTTGACTAACGAGCTCCTCGGCTAGGTACTTGCGGCACAATGTATATGATAATGTAGTTAGCTAACAAGTATAGTAAACCAATTGAGTGATAAAGTACAACATCAGCTGGTCGATATCTTGGTGTGATTGACACAGACCAAACAAATCATTTTCTGGGTCCGAGGGTCCGGCACTCTGTACACTTGACACTAAACAATAATTAAAGTTAAGGATATTTGCTGTAGTCTTAGAAAACATGCGTTAGTCTAATCAAATGGGTAATTCCTAATCATGTGTGTGTACCTAAATTTGGGCACGATGCATGAGCCTGCATGGTGATTGGTTATCTGGTTGTTTATGGAGTTTTTAGGGGTATTGGGAGTTGTAGAGCTCGATAGCCAAGTGCGGCGTGCGTTTCCGTTACGATTGCTCGTGCCAAGTTATGGCGAAATGCGGCCCGTTTTGGAATGGTCGCCATTAGTGGCATTTTCTATTTTTAGCTCCTATCGCCCGATGACAATCGGTAGACAGATACATTTTGGCAGCCTGAAAATATCTGGCAGTGTTGGCTGCTAACACACCTCGGGTCATGTTTCCGTTGATACGGTTCCCCTGTAAAAAGGTTACTGAGATCAGATGGCAGTCGTCCCTTTGTAATAATTAGTGCCACTAAATCTAGAACCATGGTTAACAGCATACCCTAAGCTCTGAAACCCTATTTTTTATGTAAGTAAACTTACACACCGATTATGTCGAATGAAATTCATTCGACTCATCGATTATGTCACATGAAATTCATTTGACTCACCGATTATGTCACATGAAATTCATTGGACTCACCGATTATGTTGAATGAAATTCATTCAACTCACCGACTTTACGTGATTCATATCTACATTTCAGAAACAGGGCTCCTCAAGCGTAAGCTGAAGGTGAAACTGGAAAATAATGTAAGTATATTGGCTATGAGTTCATTTAGCTGCTAAAGTAGTAAATAGGCCCATTAATTTAGCTTCAACAACCTCGAAAAGAAACTAAGTTATAATATTACCCCTTTTTAGGCATTAAAAACAATAACTTTAACTTTGTTTTTCAAGTCGTAGTATAACGGTACATCGAGTCATTGTTTATAATATCACAATTTATCTCTTTTGCAATGTAAAGATCATTGTTTTAAAGATAAAAGAATGAAGTCTCCATTATTGCGTAATACTCCTCAAGGTTGCATCGCAGACGCATCGCAGACGATGATTAGACTTATCAATTTACTTACTTTTTATCAAGCTTGTAGTGAATTTTCACGCGTTGACAAAGTATTTTACGAGACCAAAAAGCCGAAGACCAAAATGTCTCCCGGTTAGGAAATTAACTCCCCCGTCGGGGCCGCGCTCTCATTGGTTGAGCGAGGACCACGTGACGTCCCGGGAACGTTCCAAAATATTAAAATTTACCGTCGCGAGGCTTATGAATGCGTTTGCTACAAGCTTAGTTTTTGGATTGGGGACTTCAATACATACAAGCTACGTAACACATATGTATTGATACCAAAGAGCATCCAAAGTTCCTTTCACAATACTCGTAGAAAGATGAACTGCAGGTCTAAAATGGCCACTTTGAGCAATTCATCAAAATGAATCATTTCATGAATTGCGAAGCTTAGCAATTCTGCAAATTTTGACATTGACGTTTCAACTCTAATTCAATTCATTACGTGATTCATTTCCTGAATCACTTCTCATGTAAGTGTTGCTATAGTAATAAAATAAAAATAGATTTTATAATTTTAATATTTTTATTCATATTTACAAGATTGATTGATGATTTATTGATATTTATTTGATATTTACAGTTAATTTATGATAGTAAATCAATATTATTGGTTAGATAAACTTATTTCACAAAAAAATCGTAAAAGTACGCACGCTATGCAAAAATAAAGATTATTTTTACGCCTGGCAATAAGGTAAAGCAATTCACAAGCAATTCACGAAAAGTAAGCCATTTTGCGACTTTCCGTCAAACAGCAGAATTGCCATAAAATGATTCATTTCATGAACTGCCAAAATGTGGCTATTTTAAGATTTGCAATGATTCATAATGTGATCATATTGTAATTCGTGCAAAGTGGCCATTTTAGATCCACTGATAATTTTCATCTATCATCATCAACTGTCTGCAATTTCTGGGCATACGTATTCCCCTGTCTACGCCAGCCATCTTTGTCCTGAGCCATCGCGATCCAGTTGAAAGTCTGTGTTTCACAAATCATGCTAATTGCATGGGTAGTTACGAGTATGTAATAATTTATCCATGTAATTAATGAATTCTCAAAACCAGCTTTTTTTTTCAGTTTTATTTATTTAGCCAAAAAATTTATTTACCAAAGCACAATACCATACAATACAATAAAAATACTCTTTATTGCACCAACAAAGAAAACAATACAGAAACATATTAACAAATACAGTGAGTCACAAAGGCGGCCTTATTACAAAGGCAATATCTTCCAGCACAAATAGGATAAGTAGTATTAGTTGTTATTCTTGGTCAGATGACCTGAAAAAGGTCGTAGGCAAACGCTGGATGCAGACTGCTGCCAACCGATCATTTTGTAAATCATTGGAAGAGACCTATGTCCAGCAGTGGACTGACTGCGGCTGAAATGATGATTAATTCTTAGGTAAGTACATGTCGTGTCGCTTATAAATGGTAAAGTTGCTAGGTAGAGAAAGGTAGAAATAAATATTCTCAGCTGGTTTTAGTTCTGGACTTCGCCTGGTCTTCTATATCCAAGTTGCCTGAATTTTGGTCAGGACGTTGCTGGCTTTAACCACCTAATGATATCAAAGTTGTACTTGCATTCTTCAGGAGCCCTATTTTTGAAAAGTATAACTCACTCGAAACCTGTGAGTCGTATAATTTTCATTCATCATAATCGATGAGTCGAATTTTCATTCGACATGTGAATCATACATTTCAAAAATAGAGAAACATTGTCCTTGTTCTTTTTTGTGTCGACCACTCTCAAACTTTGTTAGCTCTAAATGCTGACACTAAATCAAATCAAATAATTTATTTGTGTTACATAGGTATACATGAACATGCAGTTGTTGCAGATAATAGGAAACGCTATGTTTTGCCATTCACCTGGAAAGAAGAAGAAGAAATAAGAACAACAAAGAGATTAAATATTAATGCTGGCGGACACATTATTCAGAACAATACAGGACAAGGAAGCCCTATTTTTGAAAAGGGCGACTCACGCAAAATCAGCGAGAATATTTTTTGTACGATGTAGAATTATTTTCATTCGACATTTATGTCATACATTTTAAAAATAGGGCTCCAAGTCTGCGTCCGTGAGGTTTTTCAGAAAAACTCAACATTGGTCTACATAATGACAAACAGGACCATGATACCTACAGGTATATCTATTCTAGTAATATTTATACACTTATCAGAACAAAATTTTACGGAAGTGATTACAAATTTAATTATCTTTAAGATATTTTACGAATATTATCTAAACAAAACTGGAATATTAATACGCATTACAATCAAACTGGAGAACTGGGTAAGAAAAAAACTCTATTAATAAGTCATTTTGCCCTCCTACGTGGGGCGCACTATAAGTTTCCGGAATGAATATGAAAAAATACTATTAAAGGTACAAAATTAATTTATTGTTTTTCAAAATATTCTCCCTTGGCGTCTATGCACTTTTTCATTCGATGAAACCAGTTTTGAAAACTTTTGTGCCACTCCTCTGTGGTGACCTCTGAAACGTGTTTTTCATACTCCTCGACAGCCTCTTCTGGTGATGAAAATCGTTGTCCGCGTAATTGGTTCTTAATTTTTGGGAACAGAAAAAAGTCACAAGGTGCAAGGTCGGGACTGTATGCAGGATGACTCATGAGTTCTACATTTTTCGCCTTCAAAAAGTCGTTTGTCTGTCTGGCCGTGTGAGAACTAGCATTGTCGTGGTGCAGGATGATACGGCGTTTACGGTTATTTTTACGGAGTTCGTCAATAACTTCCGGCAAACAAATGGTCGTGTACCAGTCACTATTCACTGTACGATGATTCTCTAAAGCAACAGTAGCCACGTGTCCAGTTTTATTAGACATTATATTAGACATTATATTACATTATTTATAAGAAGCAATCATCCGCTTAGATGCACTTTTCACGCGCGCCACTTTGGTTGGTTTCGGCTCATCTTGAAAGACCCATACGCTCGATTGCTGCTTTGTTTTGGGATCGTAGCAATAAATCCATGTTTCGTCACCTGTTACTATGTCCCACACCAAATTTGACGCACCTTCGTTGAATCTGGTAAGCATGGCACTGCACCAAGTGACGCGGTCCGTTTTTTGAGCCTCGGT
The DNA here is from genome assembly GCA_947363495.1 of Euzophera pinguis. Classification (NCBI taxonomy): domain Eukaryota; kingdom Metazoa; phylum Arthropoda; class Insecta; order Lepidoptera; family Pyralidae; genus Euzophera; species Euzophera pinguis. The sequence goes on from OX376166.1 coordinate 14,393,478, forward strand.
CAAGTTGTGTGGGATCCACCGCGAGCACAGCTTTCTCACACCCAAATGTTTGTGTAGGATTAATTGTATTTGACTCATGCCTATTTCTAAGGATGCGCGAATTTCATGGTAGGTCACATGCCTGTCTGTTTCAATCATACGGCGCACAGCATTGATGTTTTTGTTGGTCACAGCGGTGGACGGCCGACCATCGCGAGATTCGTCACTGAGATTGATACGACCACGCTTGAATTCTGCAAACCAGCTATAAACAGTTGTCTTGCATGGTGCTTCATTGCAAAAAGCTGTTTCAAGCCGAGCGAGCCTCTGTTGAGCTGTCAAATTACACTTAAAATCGTAGAAAATCATACTACGAAAAATTTCCCGAGTTAAATCCATGTTGATGCAGACACACAATTTTTTAAATGGCGCCACAAGGTAAAAACAAAAGACAGTCAGATGAAACAAACTGCATTCTACAGCCAAAGAGTTCTATTTTCAAATGTTGCAATAAATTTTAAAATATTGTTTATGTAAGTGGCCAATTCCGGAAACTTACAGTGCGCCCTATGTAAAACATGTATAAATGAAAAACATGTGTAAGAGAGAGAGAGAGAGTAATATTTCACAAGTGAACCTCTATATGAGAGATTGTTACTTGCGTATACCTCTAAAAGCGACAGAATGTATCTATGACATTTGCTATTTATGACCCATTCGTAATTTTCTGGGGCTTCGAGTTAGTAGATGTGCGTCTGCTTTTGTTTTCTACAGTTTTACTATCCCTACCATAGATTAATAATTGGTCTCCGCTGCGCTACGACTAGATACCGTCGGCATACTACATAAATTCGCAACTAAACCATTAATAGGATGTCTATGTCTATTTATTTATCTGTATTTAAACCCGGGTTACAACTAAAAAGAGGTCAGTAATCAATTAGCTCCAAGCTAAATAGAAAATTAAAGTAACGTTTAACATACTGTACTGTGTAATAATAAACCAAAAGAAAGTTTTTCTGCAATTTTAGGATTCAATATTAGAATTATAAAATAAAGTAGACAAAAACTAACCATTTCTCCTACCTTATCTCCGAAACTATCGATTCCAGAATTTCGATTCATAAATTACAGGAAAACCTATGAGATAATTTTAAATTTGTTTAGGAGGTCCAAATAGAGAAAAATAAAAAATAGTACAGAACCCTCTACACGCGAGCCGACTCACACTTGGCCAGTTTTATTTTAATTTCATTTTAAAGGTTTTTCTGAGCTACTTTTTATAATACGTAACAAGACCGCAGCAATTAATAATTTTCCCACTGGTCGGGCACCAGTCAAGTAGCTGGCAACACACTTTCCTATTAAGTGGCCGCATTCTGGAAACTGATTTTTCTTCACAGCGCGGTATCAAGTCGAGCGCGCGAGACCAATTATAAATCTATGCACCCTACAAAGTTTGCTTCACGACCGGTTCCGTTCCGTTTACCGTTCAGTTCCGGGTCTTAGACAAATGTACGCGCAATATCGCTAAATCTAGGACCGTGATTAGAAATTACCCCCTGAGCTCTAAAGTGAAGGCTGGATGCAACATGAAAACGTGTTCGGATGAAGAAAACTAGATCATAGAGCCACAGATTAAAGAAAATACTACAGAAAGTCATTTAACACATTTGTATTCTAAAAAAATTGACGGGTCAAATTTTAAGTCTAAATAAGAGATTTTGTTTATATGTTAAAAGGAAAGAGGATCGAACCCGTTACGGAAACCGCTATTACAATTGACGTTCCTTTCAAAATGTTTTTGACTAACCTAGTAGAAATACACAGGAAGCATAAAGATGTTTTACAACAAGCCACAACGAATGAATATTATCGGTACCTGTTAACTAGCCATAAGATAACAGGTAACTAGCTTAGCTAGATTTCAGGATACTAGTTTCTGCCTCAGTTTATACTAGAGAATTTTTACTTTTTTGATTGACGAGATGTGGAGGGATCTGCGCGAGATGCACGCCGATGGCTGGCGGGAGGTGACGTAGGATCACAGATAACCCCCAATAGATTCCGCTTGTATGGGCGTCCGCGGTCACCGCACTTATATGCTTTTGCACAGATAAATGAAATTGCTTAAAGGCCTTTCATTAGTTGCGACCAGAACTCAGAGCTGTGAGGTTGTTTCGTGAAAATTTCCGAAAAAAATCTATTAGGTTCGTTGAGTGTGTAAAAATTAGTACATGTTGCATAAAATGGTGCGGAAAATCATCAAAGACATCAAATCTCCAAAAGGATGGTATAAATTTTCACAGGTAAGTTTATTAATTAATTTAATACAATTAAGTGCAGAGTTCACTTTATAATGGTCGAACTATGTAACAACCAGAGTACCAAAATGGGGTGACTCTTTTGGTGATGTCTTTTGCAAGTATCTCTCTCTTTCCCAAGTGTCAACTATATGTTTGTCCTTTTTTTCGATAAGTCACGTTTTACCGTAGTGATGTTACCCCTTTCAATTTGAAAGAATAATTTTTTATCGATTGTTTATTACGACTTATTAATTTAATTTAATTAAAGATTTTAATTATGTAATTTATTTCAAGGTTTTCCAAAAGCCCGACGAAAAATGAAAAATGGATTAAGTATCTCAATATATTTGTGGCGACCTCTATACATGCGCCACTGGAATTACTAGACTCAACTACAGGATGGCAACATGGCCACTGGATGGCGTTGAGCGATACTTGGGGTTCGCAACTTGGCTGACTATATAAGAGGCCTCCGACGCAGCACTGTCAGAGCCATACGGTTCCCCATCTTACCTTTGTGGCGGTCGAGCATGCTACCTCGCTCCCGCTACAATGTTTTAAAACGAAACTTATAAATAATGATGTTTACATGTTTTATTCTATTCTCCTTATTATTCTAAAGAGTGAGTTACCCTAATTCCTTGTATATACATAGATTTTTATGACTATGGGATCAATTTGTCAGTTATACCTTTCAAATAAAAATTGGTTGTCTGTTAGAGATGATAGTTTTACGTGATAAAGTAGTCATAAGAAAATATTGATGCAAAATAATATCGAGGCCGATCATGCCTCTCTATGGCTTGTTCCGCGCTCTCTTTTGCACGTGGAACCTGACACTTTTTCGTGCATATATCCGGCGTTCATAGATTTATAAACCGTTAGGTATCACATCAAAAAGAATTATCCAAATCGTTCCTAAATGACGGAGATATGAGATAACAAACATAAAACTAAATTGAGAACCTCTTCCATTTTGGAAGTCGGTTAAAAATATGTGCGATTATTAATGTTATTGCGCGTTTGATAATACTATAAAGATTGCAAGAAAAGTGACACAAAATCGATAAGGTTTCGGTAGTTTCATTCAATGTCACATCACTAAACCTGCAACATTGTAACGTCAGCTACCGCTCCCGACCCCCCGTACTTCCTCTAAGTTTGGTGACTGTCGACGCGAACAAGCATTGAATGATACTCAATCTATTGGGGGTTATCTGTGCGTAGGATAGATCGAAGCGAAGATCATTATTATCGGAGACCAAGACTCACTTTTGAGTCGCTGCACCATCTTAGTAAGTAAGTATTACTTTTAGATACTTTATTTTATATGCATGGAGGTATAAAGAAACGTAGTAGAGTCATAAGTATTCGCAGTACGCCTGAAATGCAATTTTAACGGCCACCAGTTGGCAGCCGGAAACAACGGCTTAACATGCTTTCCGAAGCACGGAATCATTATTATTAACAGACAATCAGGTAATTCAAGCCTGCAATGTCCTAGACAAACTGGAAACAACTAAACAAAGTAAACTTCCCGTGGCTATCGAAGCCACGACGTCCGTACTCGCTGGAGCAACTGCCACTGTGAAAAAAAAACTTGTGGACTGTGGTAGAGTTTCAAGTCTTCGCAGTACGCCTTACATTACCTCCAGACGTACAAAGTTCGGTTGTGATACGCCAGCCCAGACATCGCGACCCACTTATACGCAGTAAACAAGAAATATAGAGGAAAATAGTTATAATGTGTCAATGACTAATTTTATCGTTAATTAGTTAAAAACCGAAAGTTCTTATTATTTTCAGTCGCTAATCCTTTTCATGGAAAAAATCGTGACTGTGAAACTTTCTCCAAAATTAATAAAATAGTTTTTATTAAGTCAAAAATATATACTTAAAGATTAAAAATAACTTGTTATTTTTAGTTATTTAACTGTCTATATTTTAGCTGTGTTTGGTCCCGGGTCGTCAACTACTTTAAAAAAAATCATTGAAATCCGTTCAGCGGTTTGGCCCGGTAACACACAGACAGACAGACTTTCGCATTTATAATATTGTAGTATAGACAGTATATATTTATGATTATTATTAATTTATGTTATTATTAATATTGTTATTAAATGAGACGATAATGCCCTTTGTTGAAACAATGTAGACTTCGGTATAGAACTAAATAAGGTTGGTGTATTATTAATTATGAAAGAATCCTGCGTTCCTCCGGCAACATGACCCTCGCTACTCCTTCTCACCGTACCGGGTTTTTCTCCAATTCCTTCACTGTGACAGCTGTTAGACTCTGGAATAATCTTCCTGAGTCCATTAGAATAGTTTCCAGTTGTGCCAACTTTAAAAGGCTTGTCTACGAGCTCCTATTCTCGCGGTTACGGGAGCAAATTTAGACAGTTAAACATACGTAAATTTTGAGTTGCTGCTATTACTTCGTTGATATAAAATGAACTGTATTTTGATTATTATGTCATCGTATATACGTAAGTATATTATGTAAGTACTATAAGTAAGTTTATTATCATTTCAACTTTTTTTTACCTATTTATTGCTATATATTTTTAATACCCACATGACGTTATCTGTTTAACCCAAAGGTTGACTGTTAGATGTTACATAATGCTTTTAGCATTAATTTGGCCTATTGTGTATTGCAATAAAGTTTAAATAAATTGTAATCTCATAGCAGCCTACGAGACTAGCTACGATTACTACGAGAGTGGCGAGAAGATGAATTTCTCCGCAAGTATGTGTTGAAAGAGCATCGATAAACATTCCTTTCTCTATGGTTGATTGACATGTTTTGAAGAGAAGTTAACCTAGGCCAAATAGTATGGGGTGCAGGGCAGGGAACCTCCGCGAGTGCCCGGTCCTTTGAAAGCTTTGCATTCTCACTTGATCCCAAGGATCCGGTGAGAGGGCGGGCTGACAAGGGATTCGGGACGGTGCACCCTGGGTGACAGTTAATAACTCCCTGGTAGTCGGGGTCTTGTTGACTGTCGGCCAATTTCTGCCAACAGCTATATTATATATTGATAGATTACTCCGCTAATTGTGGACCGATCTTAATAATTCTTTTTTTATTAGATAGGGAATACTTTCAAGATAGTCCCATAATCACCAAGCCGGGATTTGATGATAAAATCACAGATAAATTGAGGAAACACCTAAAATTTTTAGGCACGCGTCACTTATGTTCATCGATTACTCCGCCAATTGTGGACCGATTTTCATCATATTTTTTTTAATTCAAAAAGGCATACTTCCGATTTGGTCCCATTGTCACCAAATCAGGATCCGAGGGCAAACCTCAATTTTTTTAGGCACGCGTCACATAATTCATATATTTTTTGATGCTAGTCAAGTCTTTACGTCCAGTAGTCACCGTATTATGACGATGAGCTGATGATGGAAAGTACTTTACTAGTAAAGAAATATTTGTCTGAAACACAGAAGTTCCTACATAAGAAGTACTAATTTGGATACATTTTTTAAGGTTTACTTTTAGATAAGCCCCGTGGTAATTGGGATTCTTTTTTTCTATAAAGGAAAACTGACTAATTGCGATAACCTTTTTCTCAGTACAAAATGAGCCAAAACTTTATATGATTATGCAACAGAATAAAAATATTTCATCACACCGACTCAAAAAAATACAGCCAAAACTACTTAATATCTCTTTCAGTATATTCAAATTAAAAAAAGATATCACTCAAAACCAAAAGTGATTTGCCAAACAAGCCATTGGTAATTAACCGAATTTACGCCCTAGTGCAATAAACATTAAATCGATTACGGTTTGATTTAATGAGGCTACGATAACATTGCACCTTTGGTAATTGGGTTCAAAATAGTGCATAACAAGGCGACCTGCAGAATTAATGTGCTAAAATTGGATGTTCCCTCATACACATATTAGACTGGTGTACAAATTATTCTAGAGTAGCTCATCTATATCCATACTTATTATAAGTAAATGAGCTATCTTCTGATGCCCCGACACCTAAACGCTGAAAGAAGAAAAGGAAGAAAAATTGTTTATTTGGTATTTACAACAAAAACAATTGTAACAATTTGGGATTGAGCGGGACGGACCTATTTATATAAATATCAAAAAGGCCTCCTCTCAGCATAATGTTGTGGTGAGGGCCACAAGGTCTTCCGAGGACATCATAATAAAATAAAAATATACAAACACATCGCAGCATCGTCAATATAGAAAGGTTAATACAATTAACAAAGTCATAGGTACTTAAAACTGTCTAAAACCCGCTACTTAGCATCTCTGTTGCAAAGGTGCCAAAAACACTTGGTTTACACGCTGAATAGCGATGGGCATCCTTTGTACCAGAAACGAGCCGGAGAAAAACGGGGACTCCCCCGTTTTTCTCTGCTATACGCTGTCCTAGCTCTTTTATTAAGCGTTTAGCGTCAGCCCTCAACTGAATCAAGTTATACTATACTTGAATTAGAATTACATTAAAATCAAATAATAATTGAAATTAAATTAAACATTTACATTATGTAAATATATATATTTTAATTTTGTGATTGGTACAATAAAGTGTATATTAAATAACAATAATATTAGTCAAAGCAATATCCTAATTCAAGCATATTTTATTACAATGACACGAGATTAAATAAAATAAAATGTCAAAGTCATTAAAGTCGCGCCACAATATATAACATTTCTGAACACAACAAAACACAATAAATAACATGTGTTCAATATATAGTGTAAATAATTGTTATTGGCATAGTTTGCTGAACTTAAGACTTTTGAGCATCTAAGATATTCTTTTAATTTAACTTTAAAAAATTTAATAGTTATGTTCCATAACTATTAAATTTTTATTATATATATTTTTATAATATCTGATAGGGCGGTGGAATATTATTTCAACACCTGGTGGCAGCATACCTGAAACTGCCCCGAAAGGCGGCAGTTTTATGATTGGGGTAAATTAGTTAGTTTTCAGGGTCGGGAACGCGCTCGTGTCATCTCCGGTGTTGCAGGCGTTCATAGGCTACGGTAACCATTACCATCAGGTGGGCCGTACGCCTGTTTGTCTACTTAATAGTATAAAAAAAATTAAACGGTCATATTCTCTCGATCTAGGGGTAAATTTTAATTTGTCATACAGTGATGGAGCTATGTTCTAACAATGCCAAATAGTAATAACGCAAGGTGAAGAGTAAGTACGTCTGGCTTTTATGTTCAGAAGATTATTTCTGTCCAGCATTATCTTGTTTACTTATTTTGCCATATCCACGGACGGCAAGTGGTTGTGTAGCTGATGCACTCGAGGAATATTCCACGGACTTAATTGGACACAGTCTGTACAGATAAATTTGTGTCTGTTAGTGAAGTCTGTGCAATGTTGTGTGTATGAATTTATTAAGCTGTGAGACAATTTTAAGTTATGCCACAGTATTTCCAATGCTGGATAGTGTCCTTCTTGTATATTTTATGGATTATTATGATCTGAAAATAAATAAATATTAACTTTTGACGGTTTCTTTTCCATGTAGAGGTTCAAAACTAATTTCAACATGCGATTAGTAAACGAGAAAAGTAGTACTCATAACATATTACTATCGAAATTAATAAAGTTTGAACTAAGAAAGTCGCTAACACTTACAGTCAGTTGACCTGAGAGAACATAGATCGATCTACTTTCAATATGAGAGGTTAGATTTGCGAATATTTTGTTTGATTAGTCGTAGAGTTCGTAGCACCGCTACGCGTCTCGTAGCTAGGTCTACGAGCTCTCTACGATACAAGGAAGTGAATTCATTGTAATTTGTATAGAAAGATGGTTTGGTATTTTTAAAACGCTATAGACAATTTTATATTTACTGAATCAGCAAATTATATTTTCAGGTAGGATTTCAATATGAAATATTTCTGAGGGCGAACACAAAAATGTCATAAGCAGAAGTCAAATTTTTATTTACAAGGGATTGAAGACAAGAAATTAATAATTAGCCGGTCAAAAAAAAAAAGATTGTGTGTTATGTGGTAACTTACGTTTTCGTCAGCGCGGGAAAAAAATATTACAAAAGCAAAGTTCTACAAATTAATTTTAATAAGACTACTTTAAAAAATAGTAAATTCTAAATCCTTGGTAGTATGCTAGTACCTAATAAATTGTACAAATAATTTACTTTGGATCTCGAACTAGGTTAAACCCCGTATTTTGGGAACTAAATCTTCCGCCGAACCCCAAGTCCTCAGCGAGCCAATGCTACTAGGCATATTCATCTAATATGTAAACGTATTCTGAGATATGATATTCGAAATTTAATTTCACATCACAGCCAAAATTTGTATAGGTTAAAACAAAAATCTTGTAATTGGAAAAGGAGTGGTCACCCTATTGGAACTGAACCTAAAAGCGTGATGGGTTCAATGAATCGTCTGCAGTCTCGATACGAGCAATTACGGGACTATCTCATGACATAATGGCTATGACTTACTTCTGTAAGCTGCCTGCACTTTGTACGACTTGTTTGTGTGGGGATTTCCGGGAATAACGGGAATATTATGTTGAAAAATATATGTTTTTGAGAATAATGTTTTCGTATGTTTTCGCGATTGTTATTCATTAAATTAAACTATTTTAATACGGTTTTATCGCGTTTATTACTTATTTATTTACACCTGACGTTTCAAACACTTTACAGCGTTCATGGTCGCAGGCAGACTCTGCCTGCGACCGCGATAAAACCGTATTAAAATAGTTTAATTTAATGTTATTGAGAAATTGTGTGAGTAAAAATTTGAATTTGATTTTTTTTGTATGTTTTGTGCTGTATATTTTCTATGAATGTAAATGGTGCAATTAAGCGTTAATTAATTTATTCTGTATGTGTTTTCTGCAAAATTGATTATTTTTTTTTTTTATTTAATATGTAGGAATACGAACTTGTTAGAATAATAATAGTCAGTAATCATGATTATGGCAGGTGTCCGAATCTCTATTACAATAACCAAGTTAAAACCCATCCAAACTTCATAACCATAACCCATTTTATTCTTTTCACTCATTAGCAATAGTTCCTCCTCCTGCCCAGACCTGTTCATGGAAATATCAACTATTGATATAGCCGAGGACGGGTTTGGGCAGGAGCACCACATGACATCAACTTCACCAAAGGGCCTCTACGCGTTGGATCCATATCCCCGCGCAAGCCTCTCAAAGGACCGGGGCAACCAGTGAATCCCAAGCGGAGATCAAATATAATAATATTTTTAACAAATGCATTTAAAATGTTGAAATTTATAGTTGTAGTCTAATGTATAAAATTGTTAATTTCTTGAACTGTTTTAATTAAAAGCCAAATGATTTGATGACATGTAAATGTCAGTTGTCGGTAATTGGCTAAATCTTGGTTGAGTGGGGGGTAGGTATCTGCAAATCTACATTAATAAAAAATTACATTTTTGGTTGAGGCTCTCATTCTTTTTCGGCTAAGCAGACTGGACAGAAGATTATTGGTATTTGTTATCTGAATTGAATTACTGTAAATTGAAGTATTGAAGTAATAATTAACGTAAACAAAATATATTTATTTGATAACATCCATTGTGACGGCTGAGTGGCGAATGTTACGTCACCGTGATTTTGTGGAAGGATATTAAGATAAGTTTTTTGTACTTATTCTCATTGACTCAATATGTGCTAGGATATTTTAATATTTTATGTAGAACACAGCAAGATGTTATGTTGTTATTTTCATTGTTTGTTTTTTTTTTGTCGTGGCACGTACTTGTAATAACTGAATTGACGGTACCAACATTTGTTATCTATATCTATACATATAAATAAAATTGGAGTGTCTGTTTGTAATATTGAAATAACCGTGTTTTACTACATACATATGAATATATATACGGTACATGCACCAAAATAACATTTTTTACAATTTTTGTCTGTCTGTCTGTCTGTTTGTTACGGCTAATCTCTGAAATGGCTGGACCGATTTTGACGTAGCTGATGTAATAAGGAGTAACTTAGGCTACGTTTATTTTAGAAAAACTCTTTTATTTTAGAAAAATAAAGTATAAAAACTAAAAAATTAAAGAATCGACTGTTAGGCGGAACGAAGTTCGCCGGGTTAGCTAGTCTACAATAATATTATAGAGAGGAAAGATTTGTATTTTTTTGTGTATGTTTGTAATAAATAAACTCAAAAACTAACGTGCCGATTTCAAAAATTCTTTCACCGTTGGAAAGCTACCCTGAGTAACATAGTCTATATATCGCAGGTGGAGCTGCGGGAAACAGCTAGTTAAAGATAACTAAGTTTGTGAATAATGTCGTAACATGTTAAGTACGCTTTGTACTGATACTTCTTTTACTTGATACTGATAATTTTGATAGTTGTACCATGTTTTACATTTGAAGTGATGTGAATTATTGTAACTTGAATATTGTTGTACTGAGTTTTATAAAAACATTTTGATGTAATAAAGGAATCATAAAAACAATGTCCAAAGCCCTTCTAGCATTTAGGGGCCGAGACTGATATAGGGTTTCTTGATACTTTTTCCCTACAGTGGCCGTTACGAAGTGTCGTAGATTGTAGCTTTAAGATAATAACATATTTGGACGATTCGAAAGTGCTAGAATGTAGCCAATTTGGTCTTAATATTTTCCTACCCTTCCCTAACTGTCTTATTTCACAAACAGTGATTTGAATTTTGGATTAGCTATAATTCAGTAGATGAAAATACATAAGATTTTATTTAATGAGGGTAGTACAATAATTCTAGATTGTAATCTGTTTGTGGAATGATAACTAAATGGTTTCCATAATTTATTTATAGACATAAATATTAGCTTTTTCCGTTCATCCTGACTATTTTTATATCTCTATAAATGCCCTAAAGTATCAAACTCAAGACCGGACCAAATCGTAACGCAAACGCTAAAACAAAGTAGAGAGTAGTCACAATTCTGTTTCTGAAAGTTCCTTTGTTTTGCTATTTACCAATAATAAATGATGGTAAAAACATGAAAAATATCTCGTTAACGCGGGTATTTCAAAAAGCTAGCTAGCTTGCATGTCATGTCAATAAACTTTCCTATATGCATTCAGCTTATCAGATAAATTCATGAATAAAAAAAAATACCTGTGACCGTGGTCACAAATATTTTATTTTCGTATTTAAAAAAAGTGCGTCCTGTCTCAAATCTTCCTGTCATTTATAGTGATCAAGATAGATACAATTATCGAATGAGACTTAATGCAGAAATTGTAAAATACCACGCTTAAAGTACCAACCAACCATACGTGACAAATTACGCAATCCACTAATGGGTGTAGAATCAGGGTCGCAGGCCAGCGGTTTGAGGCGGATGAGTCGCTGATAACCACCTGATAACATCCAGATTGGATCCGGGAGTTTATCAGGCTGCACTTCGACCAAGGTAGTCTACATTTGGATGGTAACATGTTAAGGGGAGGCAAAATTTTTGATTCAGGCAGGCCTTGCGTCAATCAAAGTTGCTTTGACTGTTTAATTGTTTGTATGAATCAACTTGGTAAGTACAAAATTGTAATAATAATTTTTCAAAAAATTACAAATAGTTCGACATTTTCACACACTGACCTACTAAAAAACACAAACGGTCTTTAATAAAGGACACAATAGTAACTTATTGTTGCTATTTTTATTTCAAATCAACAAGTCACGTAGGTGGCAAGTGATTATCGTTCTATCTCTATTCATTGCTTGAAGTCAGAAAGAAATGGGTTATCAACAGAATGGTAACAAAAAGGATTTCTGACTTGCTATTTTTGAAATTAGGTCTTTGGGTCCTTTGAATCGCATTCGTAGTTCAGGAATAGAAGAGAATAAACGTCGGGCTGATGGTACAAGAAAGTTCATTCTAGAACAAAAAAATACTATCATGGATGACGTACAAGAGTCATCTCATGCTGCTCGATCAAGAGCTCCAATTGACGAAGCCGGAGTCAGATGGTGGGATCTTTTTGGAAATGTGGGAACAACAACAAAATCAGAATACTACGTACAGAATGAATCCGAAGAGACTGAAATAAAAACGTTTGAAAACAAATCAACTTGCACTACCAATGCACAAACGATGATAACATCAAAAAACTATGAAAACTTTAAAAATATTGATAGTAAGGAACCCAAAGATAAAGTTCTGAAAGAATGGAGGGAGCGGCAAGCCAAAGCGAACTACGAACAAGCAAGAAAGGCGGTCATTAATTCACTGAAAGAAAAATTTAGCGATGTCTCCTGTTCTAATATACGTCCTAATAGCAACAGAAATAAAATAGATATTCGAAAAATAATTCCAACGATTATTATAACCGGAGACAATGTCGAAGGAACATCAAATTTGAATGTGAATCGTGATGGGGAAACGCTTAGGGTTTTAGATCTTAAAGATAGGGTAGATAGAGTTGAGAATAGAAGTATGGTTGGTGAGGATGTCTGTCACGCAAGGAGGCTTCAGATGGGGCCAGGTGGTGAACTGGCACAGTGGAGGTTAGTTCCTCGTGGCAGTAGGGCGGCGGGCGCGGAGGGCGGACTACGTGGAGCCAAGGAAAATATGCCGGTGAGTAAAATTTTCTCTCTTTCTATGATAAAATTTGGAAAATCTACACTGATTTCAGCCAAAATGACGTTTTAAATGCGCTGTTTGTGATTAAAAGGTTGTTTGGTGTTGCTATTTGGCAAATTGTGCAAAAACAATGGCAAAAACCTTCAAAATCAGATTGTTTACTTTTGTGTTTCGGTTGCTACGAAAATGTCAATGTGCCGCATAAATATGCATATTTTTTCTTGGTATATTCACGTCTCCATTAAAATAGGGGTACATAAACTTTTTACTTAATTTCCCACTTTACTATGATAGCTTTTTTTACACACTGTCGATGTCTGGATTGCTCTTTCAGTGACAGCCATTTCGGCACAATTGTTAAGATTCCAAATAAATCCATACGTAGTACAATTTAATCCTCCATATTTTATGTAAGTACAGTCAACTGCAATAGACCATGTATCAATTTTAAACAAAATGCACTAGAGATTAAGCATGAAATTTTATAGCTAATCGTACATAGATAATTAAAATGTTTAATCGTCACAAAAATGCGGATTTATGGATAACAAATGAAAATACCTGTTTTCAGGCAAGTCACAGTTAAAAAAAATATCTCATGCTCATTTAAAAACAACCTATACGTTTTGATACACGGCTACTGTAATCTGTACCCATACGGTAAGTTGAAGTTCTAGTCCCGTCAATAACGCGGGTATAACCGCCAGTCATGCCATCAATGTGTAATCGGGAATCGGGATCTACCCCCATTTTTGTACGCACGAAACTGAGATGCTAAAAAAACCTTACAGGAATGAAATTTAACGTATTTGTCATTAGTTATAATTATTTTGACAATAAGTAAACTTCCTTAGCTTTTAAAAGTGACGTTTTAAGTAAGTTTACAGTCGAAATTTATTTCAAACGTATTATAAACCAAAAATTGTTAAAAACATTTTAATATATTCATACCATCGAATAGTACATTCTGCCGTTTAAGAAAAAAAAAATCCCATAAAAATTCTCATTTTGAATCTAGTGTTTAGTAGTCTATGACCGCTAGTGTCTGATATCAACTGTAAATTGAGACGCGAAAAATTGCAAACAAAACAAAAGTTGTGAAATAACATCGCGGTCGTTTAAAAGAAAATTATGATGAGTCTATGGCGCGATAGAGGTACAGATTGCTTGATACCCGTGCTAATGTTGTTCTATCACGGAAACCTGCGAAATGCACAGCATTTTGCTGAACGCGTGGGAAAAATGGCTTGTTTCGTCAGGTTGAAGGGAAAATGAAAACGTTAGGGAGGATTATCATGGTGGAATTGGGTCAAAGAACATATTAGGTCACAAATTATGTTAAACTAGCTGTAGCACGTAGTTTTAGCCGTTATTTTTAAGGCTAACTGATTTTTTTTATAATATTAAGATTGCAGGAGGACCAGGATCTCTCGAGTGATCTTATCATGCCTCCATTTTCAAGATCCCATATTGTTTAGTCTCTAGTAAAAGGGCAGGGAACTCATTGCACATTTATCGTTCCTAATTCCAATCAATTGTCATCGCAGCGCAAACTCATTTATCATCACCGCTCATTTTATTTTCTTGTCTCCAGCTGCTAGTTAGATACTATGGGCTTGGGCAACTTGGGTGACAATTAAGCTAAGCGTCTGATTGACGAGATGGGGCACAATATTTAGAGGAAAAAATTGGCGACCATTGCGTTGATTTACTTTTGAAACTTGTACGTACGTCATTCATTAAATTAATTCAAATTGATATATTTAAGCTCTATTTAGCACGAAAACACTGCATGTATTTTTACAGAAGTATGTATGACCTAGCTATATATAATCTTGACACAAACAGTCTCATTTACACAAGATAATAAACAAATTGACAAATAAATACTGATTAGCATATTTTTTTCTTTGAGTCACTAATCTGTTCCACGGTCGTTGGTGCCGTATATGTGACACTAGGCTCGTGTCTTCTTGTGGACGAAGTTCAGTCAGCTCTATTTTTAAAAGTATATTGAAAATAGTTATGAATGAATAAATGAATGAACACTTTATTGCACCATTTACAAACAAAAAAGAAACACATAGTTAAATTCAATACAACTAAATGGGTACAAAGGCGGACCTATCGCTAATGCAATTTTTTTCAGCCAACCTTAGGGTAGAAATGAGCTGCGGTTAAAAAAAAACACTTGTGTGAGTTGTGTGAATTTATATATAGTACAACAAGGTTTTGTTAACAATGCCGCCTGCGTCGGGGCCTGGTAGACAAGGAGCGCTTAAAAAGAGCTGGCCTGACATCGTAAAGCAGGATATGCGTGTTAACAGACTATCTGTCAGGGATGCCGATGACCAGGCGAAGTGGAGACGTAATAGAACGCGGAGCCTGCTCCCAACTAGTATGCTAGCATTAAATCAACCTGTATATTATTTGTATATCGGTTCCATCTGAGTATTAAAGCTGTTAGAATACCTGTAATAGCCGAGTTATAGAGTACTCTCTAACTCAACGGATTTAACAACTAAAGGTAAAAAGCCTACAGAGTGGTATTAGCTAGTAACTTCACAAAAGCGCTTATTCACTCTTGGCTACTGATTTTACCGGTATAATTGTAACCGTAGAAGGGTCGGTTAGCAGTCTAGGTTAGATTTTTTTATAAATGGTTTATTGATACTTTTAAGTTATCCAAAATAGTTCAAATGAGCATCTTACCTTTCTATGAGTACATATTTTATATTCATTTGTTTCAATAATACTACTAATAAAAGTTAAGTGCATGAGGAAAACATTATTTAAACACTTCGGTCCTTTGAACCTAAGTGTAATAATAAATGTTATAGGAAGTATATTTTGTGAAGTGAAAACAGTATGCCGTTGAGATTATACGATAAAGAATACTATGTTTTCCATCTCAATTTTAACGCGCTCAGGATTTATCAAAGGTTTGAAAATAAACTTATGTGATATAATATTTCTTTTTTTAATAGTAGTATTATAGATAAAGTATTATATATCAATTGGTATCATCAGTGAAATGGCAAAAGTAACCATAAGTATTAAAGTCATCATCATCATTTCGTATAGATTACATTGTCTATCGACCATGTACACCATAATAATCATTATCATCTTTACATAGTATAAACAAAGTCGCTTTCTTGTCTGTCTGTCCCTATGTATCGGATTTAGATGGGGTTTGTTTTAATAGATAGATTGTTTCAAGAGGAAGGTTTATATGTATAATTCATGCATAATATGGTAGAGAAACACTGATAATTTTAGAGGTTTCTGACGTGAGGACGTCTTAACCCTATGAGATGGATCAAAATAATGTACTACAGTATTGTAGATCTTACAAAGGTGTACAAATAATCCGCGATACCTTATGTCTAACTATTTTAGTTACGTCACAACAACCACTTTTTCATATTAAAATTTGCAATAGTAACGCCGGTACAAACTAGGCCATATTATTGGTATTACTCTTTGAATTAATAAAATCGGACATTGCATTCCAAAGATATTATGGATTTTGTGTTGTGTTACAATCCCTTCGTGTAGCGAAACGGTACGAAGTAGGTACACGCTTTTTTCCCGGACGCTTAGGTGTCGGCAAATACGATGAGGAAAAAACCATGGAGTAATTACAAAGAGGAGATGCCGTTTGCAATGGCGCAGTGATGTGATCATTGGCGCCTCGCCGACACAAAAGTGGGCGGAGCTTGTCATTGCTCGTGCTCCATGATTGGAGCCACGGCCGAGACCAAGCACCCCGCACGTCTGCCTTCCGCCCCGTGTAGCCTCACAAACACTTTCTTACAAAACGCTTATTACGGCATCTTTTCTTTATAATTACTCCATGGAAAAAACAGTGATATCAATCTTAACGTACTCGTACATTCTGCGTTCCCAGTCTTAAAACAGGCCAAAATAATAGGAATGGAATCACTCAGGAGTGCTTTTTTTAAAAAGTGTGACTCACGCAATATCGGCGAGTCGAATAATTTTTGTACGATATTGAACGATTTTCATTCCTTCACACACATTTCAAAAATCAAATCATTTATTTATTTAAATTTTTTACAAAAATAAATAGGTAGTAGGGGCTCACTATTTAAGTTAATAAAAACCTGTTTTAAAAATAGAATCCAGAAGGGAAAGCGTCATGGAAGCGGGAGCTGAGGACGCATTCTTACGGAAGGCAGACAGTCGTAAAAACATGCTAAGATAATAATAGGAATGGAAGCAACCGGAAGGCATGCGACATGTAAGCGGGAGCTGGTGACGAAATTGAGGAAGTGTTAAAAAAAATGTAGTATGTAGATATTATATTTACGGTTTAATTTTACGCGTTTTCCCCGTGGATGTTTTAAAAGGGGATGTTCTGATATTGTCAGCTGATAGACAGATGCAAAGAGAGCGTACTCGGGACGACCAAGTGGAAAGCGACCAGTCAGTCGTCCCAGGTATCTCTGGAGGGACGAAGTCGTGAACGACACAGTTTTAAGCAAGTACAGAGAAAATAAATAAAATGTAAACATTGCCGTGTGCCGTCACAGCTCACGGAAATTAATTAATGATAATTTTATGAGTTACGCAACCTGATAAAAAAAAATTACTCGTCTGTTTTACCTCTAAAATAGCACTCCTGCGTGTTATGATCATAAATGTATGCAACAGTCGGCTCCTAAGAAGAAGTATTTATTTATTTATTTATTTATTTATTTCATATACATACATGCAATATCCTTACAGGTACACACCCAATGCAGCAATTAGTTTTGCAGAAACCTGTTCCTTTAACAAATTAGATCAGTAGGTCATTGCACTTAATAAAAACATAAGAATAATAATTCAGAGGCGACTGACACCCATGGTACAAGCATACCGGGGGCTGGCGCCTATCAAACCAACACAAATTTAAATTATACAGTTTAAAAGCGATTATTATCTCTATGTGGCAGTAAATAAGAATTAATTGTACTGCTAAATTAATCTAGTATTTATATGCACAACGAACTGAATTTCCTTTGCGTTTTACGATTGTGGCTATCAGAGGATGCTGTCGAGTGTTTTGAATTGATTGTTAATTATTTAATAATTTATTGCGCTCCTTTTACTTTGTTTTTGAGATTTAGTTCAGTCCATAAGGAAGAAAATGTCACATCTAAAGGAGCGCTATTTTTATAGGCTAGTTCCTAAAAAATATAATTAGTCCGTCAGTTAGATAATCAAAAAATATGGGAGACATATTTTTTCATTTAAAAATTAAAGAAAGAATGGTAAAGATATGACGCGTTAAAGTTCCGTGTGGTGTCACAGTGTGGTACACTTTTTCGCAATATGTGACGTCACGAGCCCCCACTCCTAAACTTTCATGCGTTATATCTTTATAATTTATAGCTCAATTGACAAAATAAAAAATATGTCACTAATATATTTTGATTCCCTAAATGACGGACTAATTTTAAAGTTAATCTTTTGACCCTGAAAACTAGCCTATTGCGAGGGTTACTTCCGAAAGACTACGTCACTCGAGTCTACATTTTATTTTTGGCAAAATATATATTTTTTGATACCCTCATTTTTTGGATGGAAATTAAGTAAATTTTTGACATATTTGAATAAAATTCTAAAGAGGAGTAAAATGTATCTAGGTACTTATCTATTATACCTACAGATCTACTAGTAGATTCTTGAGGTCGATTTAAGTGAAAGGAGGATTTTTGGTAGATAAGTATTTACCTATAGATTTACAAATAGTATTTCTGAAGAGAGTTTAAAAAACAGAAAAAGTACTTATGTGACTGCTATTATTCGATAAATGTTTTACTTTTACTGAGATCTAGAAATTACCACCCAAGGCACCTACTATCGTAATATTATAATTTATTACTCTTGATATAGTCCTTTCATATCTGACATTGTCTAGACGTGAAGTGAGAATTAATATGGGCGTAATTTACAGGTAAGACTAAATAATAGATGAATCGATAACTAATCTTAATCGGTTAGATAACCTATGATAAATTGTTTGTTTTCAGGCTAATGTGTACTTCCTTAGTTTTTATAAAGAAAAATGTTCATCATAGTCTTATTATCTATTATTATTATTATTATGCTTACATGGGAGACACATGTCCAACATGTAAAGGCCTTGTGAGACGTTTACTATAATTGGGGTGCGGCACAATCCAAGGCATGGCCTCAAGCAAATCAAAGAGATGTACTTGAGGCCAATTCCCAGAAGGTGCAAGTCTATGGGAAGAAATGGTCACTCTACTTAATACCGGTCTATTACGTTGATAGGTTTAGTCATGGAGTAATTACAAAGAGGAGATGCCGTTTGAAATGGCGCAGTGATGTAATCATTGGCGCCTAGCCGACACAAAAGTGGGCGGAGCTTGTCATTGTTCGTGCTCCATGATTGGAGCCACGGCCGAAACCAAGCACCCCGCACGTCTGCGTTCCGCCCCGTGTAGCCTCACAAACGCTTTCTTACAAAACGCTTATTACGGCATCTCCTCTTTGTAATTACTCCATGGGTTTAGTGATTTAGTTTTTAGGGTTTTTAGGGCTATGGAAAGGACTATGACACCTGCTTGACCAATGTATTTCACACGGATAAAATAAGCAGGGGTGACTCGCCATCTCAGTCAATGGGCCCCCGAAAACGGCTGCACGACATAATGTGCAACAAATAGGGCAACACTACTTGAGCGGCTAAAGGTGAAGAGGTGTCGCTGGACTTTAAACAACGATCATTTACTCCCTTAGGTACGCCCACTCGCCACTTACGATCCACATTCACCTTTCGAGCATCAGCTCTTGCGACTCCACTCTGGCCGGCCAGCTAAGGCAAGCCAGAGGTAGGGGTCCTGTCCCTCATCGGCGTCCACTCCGACCATGGCTGCTGAAGTCGGAGGTGAGGGACGGAGGCCTCCCCTGGGAGCACTCAGGTCCGCGGTTTCGCAACTCACCAACAGCTCGCCACAAGCTGCCCTGCGGAGACTGACTGCACTGGGAAGGGAACCCAGTGGGCGATGGGGTCGTCACATCCCTACGCCATTATTATTATTATTATTGGAACACACTAGCAGCTCTTTAAGCTGATGCGTGTGCATCGTTGTGCTTGGAGATTTTATCATATCTGTTTTTGAAACTGTTTACTGATGGTGCAGTTACAACATTTGCGGGTAATTTTTTCCACTCCCTGACTACACGGTTGGAAAGGAATATAATATTATAATATCTTTTTTTTCTACAGACAGTAACAAATAATTTAACATTTACAAAGTTATGTCTTATGCGTTATTCCTTACAAATTATTGATAAATAAAATTTAAAAGAAAATAATTTAATTATAAGAAAACATAAATTATGTTAACTTGTTGTCACATTATGTCCAACTTTCGATTTTACTGATGATTTTCGTTGATGGAAAGGGGGATGATACTCGGTGTTTTTCCTGCGAGATCAAATCAGAAATGAGAAGATTCCTTAGAGAACAATAGTCACCAACATAGCACAGCGGATTAGTTCTTTGAAGTGGCTTTATGCGGGACACATAGAAAATCGATGATATGGGGCAGAAAGGCTATCGAATGGCGATCACGAACCGGCAAGCGCAGCGTTGGACAAACACCGACAAGATAGTCAGATAACCTAAAAACATCGCAGGCAAACGTTGGACACAGGCCGCTTTCAACCCAACCGGTAATTTTGGAAATCATTTGGAGTGGCCTATGTCTAGCAGTGGACTGACTGCGCTTAAATGATGATAAAACCCGCCCCTTAGCGCCTCTTAACAAACATCTCGAAAACTGACAACAAACAGCAAAACAAACTTATGAGGTAGATAATATAGGTAATTAATTAGCGTAATGAGAGTCGCGATTGCAACCACGCATGCGCGGCGTGATATTAAGGCGATGTCGAAATATGGCCGAGAATCGAGCGGGAATTTCCGAACGCATGGAATTTTATGATTCGGTTCCTCTGATTAATCATTTGTTGGAAGAAATTTCACAAATTTACAGGAATTTTCCTATTGACAATTTTTAGGTTTAAATATTCCCTATTTTCTGTAATTTAAATGTTACGTCGTTTCAATGTAAATAAAGTTTTAATTAATAATAAACTCTTTTTTACTTCTTCACAAAAACAGAACAAATAGATGTGTATGCTTCTTCGTTAAGAAAAGTTTAAGGTAAATATTCTCAACAAATAAAGACAAGTTTCCGAGAACTATTGGTAACGGCTCATGACTTTTCTCGACATTTATGTGTTATTTTTAAACATTTTTAATATATAAATAGGCTAGTTTACAGGGTCAAAAGATCATTACAATTATTCCGTCATTTAGGGAATCAAAATATATAGTGACGTATTTTTTCTTTTGTCAATTGAGCGATAAATTATAAAGATATAACGCATCAAAGTTTAGGAGTGGGGGCTCGTGACGTCACACATTGCGAAACAGTGTAGCACACTGTGACATCACACGGAACTTTAACGCGCCATATCTTTACCATTCTTTGTTCAAATTTCAAAAGAAAAAAAAACGTCTCCAATGTTTTTTGATTATCTAACTGACGGACTAATTATATTTTTTTAGGATACTAGCCTATTGTCTTACTTGACTGAAAACCGAACCTTTTATCCGTAGAGGTAGAAAATCGATTTATTTCCCTAGTAACAACTTATTTGCTACGCTACGCTATGAACTTGGCTACAAACTGCTACGAACTTACACTGCCGCGTAGCTTCGCCGTAGTACAATCGAAAAAACTACAAGTTGAGGAACAAACTGAGCAAATCCCGCGCGACTTGAAATGCCCACAGAAATAAGAATACGTAGAAGTGTCATAATAAGCAGGCCAGTTAACTTTGACACAATCTTATTTCTGTGAGCGACTTTTAAAGAAAATGCTGCAGTGGAGTTTGTGGCGCCTCTTCTCGTAGTTAGTTAGTAGTTAACTTAATATAAGTAAATTGACGTCAATAATTATATCCTACTAGCTTTTTCCCGCAGCTCTGCCTGCGTCTAAAAGTAGCCTATGTTTGACCCCGGGTCTTCAACTATATTCATACCAAATTTCATCAAAATCTGTTCAGCGGTTTGGTCGTGAAAGCGTGATAGACAGATAGACTTTCGCATTTATAATATAAGTATGGAGTATGGATATTGAAAATAAACGATTTTATTTCATTTCATCAATTCAGACTTCCGGCAGATTTTACTTGTATCGTAAGCCTGACATTATTTACTTGTTTGTTAATTTTAAGTATATTTTTCTTCATTGATTTTATATTTCTTTTCTGTAAGTTAATAAAAATTATTCATAATTGTTTCTTGTCGACTCGGAATACATTACATTTATTAAAATAAGACATAAAAAAATATCTAAATTACAACTAACTAAAAACTAAAAATAAAAAACCACAAACTTTTCTAATCTAAAAATATATCACCCCGAACGGCACCCGGCTCAAAAGTACCCATTATACTGGCAGCATTACCTCTCTGAATCGCAATGGAAATCCTTTGAACCAAGTACCACTCGGAGCGATGGTCAAAACCTCTGTCTCTTAGGCGACGTCCTATCTCGCCCAAAAACTTTTTTGCCTTTGAACACCACGGTCCAGCAGTCTCAACATAAGTCAGTCGTTCTTGTCGACTGACTTATTGAATTTAATAGTTTTGACATAAAAATATTGGAAAGCAATGGATGACGATCTCGTGCTTCGAACCCGTAAAAAAGTAGGATATAATTTTCGAGACAAAGAGAATTGTTGCCGATACTTAAACATGCAACATTGAAAGATGATGTAGTTTTGTAGTATTGGGTAAAACAAGTTCAATAAATATTATTTTGTATCTCCGCTTGGGATTCACGGGTTGCCCCGGTCCTTTGAGAGGCTTGCGCGGGGATATAGGCCCTTTGGAGAAGTTGATGTCATGTGGTGCTCCTGCCCAAACCCGTCCTCGGCTATGTCAATGGATGACATTTCCATGAACAGCGGTCTAGGCAGGAGGAGAAATTATTGCTAATGAGTGAAAAGAATAAAATGAGTTATGGTTATGAGTTAAGGCTATTGCAATAGAAATCAGACACCTTCCATAATCATGATTACTGATTATTATTATTTATATTTTTAAACACACTTGCAGCTTATATTAGCTGATGCTTGTGCATCTTGAAGTTTGGAGAGTTCATAAAATTGTCCAATCTGTTCTTAAAAGTGTCGACTGAGAGTGCGCTGACGACACTCTCAGGGAGTCTGTTCCACTCTGCTACTACACGATTGCATAGAAAATGTAAAATATATTAAAATGTTGCCAAGTTTTACTTTTGGTCTTACGAAAATCGGCAACATACATTGGGAACAAATGTCTGGCCATGCCGCCTCCGCCGGGGCCTGGAAGAAAGTGAGCGCTCAATAAGAGCTGGCTTGACGTCGCAAAGCAGGATATGCGTGTAACGGACTATCTGTCAGGGTTGCCGAAGACCGTGCGACGTGGAGACGTAATAGTAAGAAAGCAGACCCTGTGTTAACCGAATCTCCTTTAATAATCGGTTGGAAGAATGGACGCAGACAATCAAAGAGATATTGGTCCAAAAATAAACACTTTGAACAGAAGACTATCTGTGAAATGACTTTATGCAGCCAGTAGCAAAATTTCCGATTTCAGATCCAAAAATTTAAAGTCTTCTGAACTAAAGACACCTCCATTTAACTATGATCACATGTGCAGACATCATGTGCACATTATCACGACCTTCGCTCACACGGAACTGACCTATGATAATGGTAAGGGGTCACCCGGGCTGGGTCGAAGGTGCGGATAACCCGAATTTTGGACTTATTTTCGTGTCGATTAGCTCAGCCTCTATTCTTGCACCAGGTATCTCGAAACGCCTATCTTCGCACTGCTGTGAAAGGGCCCCCAGTGTTTTCGGTCACATCATGCGATCTCTTAATAATTGTCTGGAAAAACTCGTTATCCTGGGAAGAATGGAAGGGAAACGTGTAAGAGGAAAACCTCCAGCTAGATGGATGGACAGCGTGAAGAGAGCGACTGAAGTCTGCTTGTATAATGCAGTCCATAGTACTGTCGATCATGTCTTGGAGACATATATGTGGTCGCGATCCTCAGCATTGAGGGATCGATGAAGGAGAAGCTCAGACTCAAAATCATTATAAATTTAAGAGCTGGGCTCTTGTCGGTGGAGTTTCTTCCATTCTTCTCGATTATAAGCGACTAGCTGTGCCCGCGGCTTCGCCCGCGTGTAAACCTCCTTTGGGAACATAATGATTTTCCAGGACCAAAAGTAGCCTATGTTACTCTCCATCCTTTCAACTAACTCCATGCCGAAAATCAAGGCGATTGGTTGCTTAGTTAGGGCGTGAAGGAATGACAAACAAACAAACACACTTTCACATTTATAATATTATAGTATACTAGTTGTTGCCCGCGGCTTCGCCCGCCTGATCAAAAGGTATTTCCAATAAGATTTAAATCACTTAGATTATTTATGGCAGGTCTCTCAGGATTTTCCTATGTATTTAGAAGATTACGGCCCCATCGGATCCCAATAGGGATTGATATTATATCACTGTTAATTTTGTAGTCAGCAACCCGATTAACCATACAAATAACACCCATGTCCCCCATTCAGGGGCTGAATTGTACAATATAATACTTCTTCATCCTAGTGTGTATTTCTAGTTGCGTAGTCAGCTTACGCTTCGGAACCTAGGGTATGCTGTAAGTCATGTTTCAGATTTGCCTGCACTGGTAATTACAATGGAGCGACTGGCGTCTGACCTCCGTACCCCTTTTTACAGAGAATCCAGGACAACAGCAACATGACCCGAAGTGTGTAAGTGGCCAACACTGACAGATTTTTCACGTTGCCTAAAGGCATCTGATACAGCCTCACGACTGCTATCTTTCGATAACAACCGGGACCAACTTAACGTGCCTTCCGCAGCACGTAGGAGCTCGAAAAAAAATGCCACTAAATGGTGACCAATCCAATATAGGTTGCGTCTCGCCGTCGCTTGACACTCGCATTCGCTACGGATACGCGAGTCGCGTTTGACTACCGAGCTCCTTAGTGTACAATACAATACAAATACTTTTTATTGCACTAAAACAAAAATTGTAAAAACCTTCAAACAGGAAACAAATCATTTATCAAAACAAATAATCGTGTAAAGTTTCGACGAAAACTGACTATCTCCTTTCCCTGTACATACTTTGGACTACAGTTTCCCTTATGAGGGTTGATTTTGAAAATTCTTGCTTAGTGCACCCCCTGATTGAAAAAGGTGTCCCCCTGCTAAAATAAACACAATCAATGATACACAACCTTCTTCCCCTTTTATGGGTTAATGCAAATTCTAAAATAGGTATTGACTCTTTCAACATAAGAAATAAATTTCTCAAGAACCCATATGTCAAAATTCATTGGGATATCAGTAATCGTTGAGCTTGTGAAGGGGAACATTTCCCTCTTAAGAGGGTGAATTCTGAAAAAATCTTGAAACAGATAACTAATGAAGTTTCAAATGAAACGGACTAACTAATCTCCTTCCCCCAAATATATTTTGGACCCCCGTTTGACCCCTTAGGGGGTGAATTTTGTAAAAGCCTTTCTTATGTGAGCACTATGTAATAACATAAAACTTCTGTCCAAATTTCACGTTTAAAGCTTTTAGGTTTAGGCTGGGTGTTGATTAATCAGTCAATATATAGATAATATTTTGCAACCCCAAATGCACGCCCAGGGATGCGATTTTTTAAAATCCAGTTAATGAATTATTATTTTTTACTAACCATTAATTCAAATATGTAGTATCTCGCTTCAAAACTAACAAAGATTTATCAAAATTTGCAACCCCTATTTCACCCCTATAGGGATGTAGTTTTCAAAATCTAATAAATGCATTATCTTTTTCTTCTAACTATTAATATAAATTAAAAAAATCATGTGTCTCGCTTAAAAAATGACAAAAGGTTCATACAAACTTGCAACCCCTATTTCACCCCTATAGGGATGTAGTTTTCAAAATCTAATAAATGCATTAACTCTTCTAACTACTAATATAAATTTAAAAAATTCATGTGTCTCGCTTAAAAAATGACAAAAGTTCATACAAACTTGCAACCCCTATTTCATCCCTATAGGGATGTAATTTTTTAAAAATAAAAATAAACATAATTTTCTACTAACTACTACGAATAAAAAATTTCATGTGGTACACTTTTAAAATGACGAAGATTCATACAAACTGGCAACCCCTTTTTCACCCCCTTACGGATGGAATAGTATGATATCCTTTTTTTCTTTAGCTCAGACTCAGACATTGTTTTTTTCCAGAACCATGCCACCCCGATGCCGCTTTCCGTGGCTATTTTTGTTGGCGTATTAGGTCTTGTTTTGTGCAGCTCACCGGGCAAGGGGGCATGATAAGAGATGCGGCGTTGTTAGGATGGCACAATCATGGACTGGATGCGATGAATTAAACCTTTTTATTTAGGTGATGATCTATAGATGATTTATTTTCTTGGTGAGGTATATGAAAATTATACTGGCTAATTGGGCTTGCAAGGCCAATTGGTCTTGTATATAATGGTGTTGATTTAAAGTAGACATAGGATCATCTTTCTTGAAATTCAAATTCACTTATTTGTTTAGACATGGGTTACTTACAAGGTTCTTATCAAACAGGTTTTGGGTGTTTTAACCAACGATTCTTTGTATCGCTTTTTTATATATTTTTTGAACGTTTCAAGATCAAACTTTTTAAGCAACCTTTGATCCCAACTAAAACTGAAATCGCTAGACCAGCTTGAATGACGGAGCTGGACGGAGTAGAAATTTAGGTGAAGAGAATAAAATGTGTCACATAACTAATTGAATAAATAAAGTTTTAAAGAAATTTAATAACATGAAAATATAAAATTTATAATTAGCACCAGGGGAAATCTTCGATAGTACTACCAGACGAGATATAGTAAAGCAACGTACAAAAAAAAAGTCAAATTTGATTACTAGTAGTACCACCATTAGCACTATGGGTAAGAAGCGGAAATGAGAACCAATATTTTTTTAACAGTGGGTTAAAATAAATCATAAACTAATAATTACCGGGTGCGTGATCTACAAAATGAAATACAGGCAAAATGTTGAAAGCGAAAGTTAGCTGGAAAAATGAATGTATGAAATTGGACCATTATTTTGATAAAGCCGTGTAGCGTGCAAATAAGCCTTCTGTAAAGTCAGCGAATTTCCTAAATTGTGTTATAAGTTCTTGTAGAGAGAAAAATAAATAGATACTTTAAAAAAATCTTGTGATTGGTGTATATTTTTATCTACACGGTGCAGAGAACCTATTTTTTTTTAATATGTCACTGAAACTATTTCGTGAAATAGTTTTCAGTCTATTTCTAGAAAATTTGTTTGTGAAAATTTTAAATCATATCATGAACGAGTTTCAAATTTCAAAAATAGGTCTCCTGCGCTTTTATATTTTCAATCTTCACATTCTTGTCATGGCGAAAAGGCTGCCTCAAATTGATTGGAGTTCAACCCTAATTTACTTGTAACCGGAGGATCCCCCCCCCCCCCCCATATTCATCAAAAATATGGAACAGTCTTTAAGCCTTATCTTTATCAAATATAGACAAGACAGAAATGTAATTAACATAATTTTAGTTAAAATAGGTTTATCGAACGTATGTATTTTTTTTAATGATTTAAAATAAATTTAGATTAGCTTTGCTAATAAGAGGAACCTAGATAAAGTCAATTTATAAACCATGCACAAAGCGTGGGAAAGGTGCAATAATGTGCATCACGCATTCAATGCATCCGATAAAACGCAATGAGTAAGCCATTAGTGATACAATGCACGTAGAGTGATAGCCCGATACAGTGTGTTATCGGTAGAGTCACGTTCATAGGGTCTCTCTGTGATACATTGGCGGTACATCAGGGTGGTAGCAAACACTACTTAATATAACTTAAATACTGAAATAATTCTACTTCGTAAATAACAAATAAATGATTTGATTGATTGATAACAAAATAATGCACAATAAAAATAGTATTTTTTTTGCTACATTTGCAACTCAATCTACAGTGACCTACTTGCAGAATAAATTAATTATTAAATACTATTAGAGGCAGTAGACGAAAAAATCTAGGTAATACTTTCTAAATTTAGGGTCTGAGTGACATCCTAAAAGTACGGAAGCCTTGCTAACTTTATTTCGCTGCATTTAATAGTAAAATGTACTGTAATGTACAGTCGGCAACAGAAAGACTTGAACCCGTACTGAAAGACTTTTGGCCAGTGTGTACATATACCATCATTTACTACTACGACATAAGTAGCTTTGTACTTCAATCAATAAGACACAAACACTGACCACTCTCAATAAGGTTGCAGAGAAAATAGATCTTTTTCCTGTTCTCTGGGTGAATTCACCAATACAGCGATAATTGTTACTAGCCTTTTCCCGCAGCTCTGCCTGTGTCTAAAAGTAGCCTATGTTTGACCCCGGGTCTTCAACTATATTCATACCCAAAATTTCATCAAAATCC
Organism: Euzophera pinguis; assembly: GCA_947363495.1. Classification (NCBI taxonomy): domain Eukaryota; kingdom Metazoa; phylum Arthropoda; class Insecta; order Lepidoptera; family Pyralidae; genus Euzophera; species Euzophera pinguis. Next base: position 14,421,996 of record OX376166.1, read on the forward strand.
TTTCAGCGGTTTGTCTGTGATAAACAGACAGAGTTTTGCAAGTATAATATTAGTATTGATATGTTACGAATAGGTTAGTTAGTCTATAGGTATAATTACGCTATTTAATTAGGTTAAGGCCTGTAAAGATAGTGTAAAAGTGGAAATAAATAAATACTAAATACTAAAATATTTGAATTGAAATCAAAGTTACTACACAAAACTTTTGCTTCAATCCATTCGCCTCCAAAACAAAAAGCATTTAGCCTGAAATTGGAGTGTCTGCCTGAAGTACCGCCCAGCCTATCACTCGATGCTACAATCCGAGTAATGCACAATTCGATTACTCGCAATTGCCCGAATCGAGATCGGCGGCAAGCACACCGTGGTACAATCGATAATCAAGCATTCCCGTTTTTTACCGCCCGTAAAAAATGCCGATGTAAAAACAATCTACATGAAAATTTTCTCTATTGTGGGTATAGAATATCTAGAGAATAGAAGTTCATCATGTGACATGAAAATCTCAAACAACACACAACGAATATGTCTCATTTTCACACAAAAACAACTGAATCAGAAATCAGAAATGATTGTCATAATTGAATTATTAATTTACATATTTCCTGATTATATGAATATTTTTTTATTTTTTACTAGCTATTTCCTGCAGCTCCGCCTTTGTCATAAAGTGGCCTATGTTTGATCCCGGGTCTTTAACTATATTCATACCAAATTTCATCAAAATCCGTTCAGCGGGTTGGCCGTGAAAGCGTAACAGACAGACAGACGGACATACAGATGGACATACAGATAGATAGACTTTAGCATTTAGTATATTAGTATGGATGGATTTTAGTACCTATCTATCTATATTGTATTCGTTACAATATTTTTGCTGGATATTAAATGTGATATATAAATTACTAGCTGTTTCCCGCAACTCCGTCTGCGTCAAAAAGTAGCCTATGTTTGATCACGAGTCTTCAACTATATTCATACCAAATTTCATCAAAATCCGTTCAGCGGTTTGGCCGTGAAAGCGTAACAGACAGGCAGACAGACGGACAGACAGACAGACTTTTACATTTATAATATTAGTATAGATAGTATGGATTTATTTAATTGAAGAAAGTTTTAATAAAGTCTGTCAGTACTAAGTGTTTACTTTCGTATACCTAGACCAAAGGCTATCAAAACCGAACACAAAAAAAAGCCTTTCTCAATAACCTAGACATACTCTTACCGCCATAAAAACTTAGCTAGATCTTGTTTACCATTAGCACCATACCATACCATACTTTACCATAGCAAGAATTCCGCGGAACGTGTCGTGTGGCTCTACGTGTCTAGCTTTTGCCAACGGTTTCCGCTTCTCTTAAATTAGCAGTCGCACTAAAAACTATCACAATATTACGTCAACATACAAAGTCATTTTCTCACTTAATAAATTTGCTAGAGCTCGTCTATATACGAGGATTTTAAACTACTGCTCAAATTTTTATAGTGTGTTTAGTAAGTGCAAATAATTTGCAAAAAAAAAAAACTGGAAACAGTCCATTTCGATCTAAATACAATATCCAGTAACTTTTGAATGGGAGGTCCAATCAAAATCACAATTTTTTTTTATTGAAAGTGGTTTAGTTTCTTATAGTTAGTTACTAAACGCACTGTAAAAAATGGCCAATACTTTAAAATAACTGTATAAGTAGTGCCTCATCCTACTCTCCTTATTTTGTAACAGAGGGCGCAAGATAGGGCCGTGACGTTACCGGTAAAGTTGTCTTGAATTTTACCGGTGAAACAAGATGGCCGCTGCCACATGACATAAAACAATATATATGGCCCCCAAGTTCGCGGATGCGACATGCGAAACCGTCACGAATCGCGGAAATATACTTGTAGCCTAAACGAACGATTCGTATTCACGGCAGATTTATGTTGGGAATTTTTGGCTTAATAATTCCAATCGAGAGCTTCGTTTTAACTCTACAGAGACACGAAACACGGAATTTATTTTTGGATTTAAGTTGATAAGTCGGTTTTGGTACTTTCTTCCAACACACGCAACTTGTTTTATATCGTTTGTCTCATAATACTGCTGTATGTATGGCTAATTGCTTCATATTCGAATTATTTTCATTCCACAATATCAGCGAGTCAAACGATTTTCATTTGACTCACTGAATTTAGTGAGTTACATGCATCACAAAATAGCTTTTCTTAACTGGAAATCTCATGCCATAAAAACACTTTTATACTTACGTATTTCTCGAAAATGTATGGCCGAATATAAATAGTGCAAAACACACAAATCGATCAAATTAAAGATCTTATTAATCATTTATTTATTGATAACCTATTATCCCGGATGCTGGTACACAAACAAGTAACTCCTAGCTAGTGCCTCACTGGCCGAATTGATATGCTAATAAACTTACATAATGAGCAACAATATTTAGCATTGATAACTTATTATTGCGTTGTTTATTTCTATACTTAGCTAAGTACTTTTATAAATTGCTTGTCACCTAGTGTGTCCCTGGTGGACAGTAAGGTTCCTAAGAAATTCCTTACGGACTACGTATATATATATACCATAAGGTTTTACTAACGTCTGCCTTAGTAAATCCTTATGATGTGTGATTAAATGCATTTTCAGACCTATGTTTGTATTTTATTCTTCAGATATTATTTCTACTTCTACGAAATTGTTTTCCTTAATAGCTGAGGGTCGTAACCGCCACAATATGTTCTATTAAAGTTGAAATTAGCTTACTCCTGGCTGATCTATTATATGCCCTTTGTATGCCCTCTTATATATATATCTATATTGCACTTCATAGCCGCAAAGAGCATATTATTTAAAGCTAATTAATTTCAGTACCTAGTGAACATTTCAAATGATTTTCCGGTAATCACCAAAATATTCGATACCAAAATACCAACCGATGAAAAGTTTGACGTTAATGAGTCAAGTTTCTCTTGGTATCGCAACAGCCAAACAACCGAAGAGTTTCAAACTTGAAAGATGTTGGAACATTAAATTTTAAATGGTTTACTATTAATTGTAAAATTTACCTTTGAACACTAACTTTAGTATATTTTTTAGTAATTTTGTAAATTTACGATTGGTGTCGGTTTGCCGGTGTTATACCAATGTATTGTATATGATTCTCAAAAATTATAGAATTATTAAGTGTCTTAAGTTTTCGCAATTCAAGTAAGCAGCGGTATAAGAATATATGAAAAAAACAAATAAACTTACATGTACCTACCTAGTCACTGGTAGAATTGTTCGGGAATGGTATTTTGAGATATATGAAACGCAAAATCGGTAAATCATATTAAAACCGGTATTCAAAAATCATTCGACTCAAATATCTCATACATTTCTGGGCACAAGCTTTGGTACTGTATTTTCGAGTCTATTTGGGGGCATGTCTTTAAATTTTTCTACCTAATCACATTAAAAACAGTTTAATTATTACAAAATTTGCTACCGTTGATAAATAAAATGGCGAATGTTTACGTAGATAGGCGAGAATAGTTGCATGGATTTATCAACTTATTGACATAATAACTATTTTCGGACAAAATAGTACAAGATATGGCTTGGTTGCCAACTCTTTCAATTGCAGTAAGTTTACTTCTACACTAATCTACACTAATATTATAAAGAGGAAAGATTTGTATTTTTGTGTGTATGTTTGTAATGAATAAACTCAAAAACTAATGTACCGATTTCAAAAATTCTTTCACCATCGGAAAGCTTCATTCACCCTGAGTAACATAGGCTATATACCGCAGGCGGAGCTGCAGGAAACAGCTAGTATTATATACATTGCATAATCTTATTTTAATGTTGTATGAGTTTTACGATTTACCGATAGATAATCGAAGGTCATAGATAGATATTATTTGATGTTAAAGTCGAAAATCCTAAATAATACACTTTTTAAGATTGTGCTTTTTGAAATAAAGTAGAAATAATTAGAAATAACATTACAAAATATTTGCCAAATGTACTTAATTTTGTAAGCGCAACTTCAGGAGTGTGGAGGAGTCAAACCGAAAAAAATAATATTTTGTTTGACTCAGCGGCTATGTTGAACGAAAACCAAGCAAGTCATAAATTTTAGAATTTGACAAATAACACACCAAGTATATACATTCTGTGTACTAAGTATCGGGAATTTGTCAATAAAACAAAAAATACAAATTATTCATCTAAATTTATTTTATCGCCTTCAAAGTAGGCCCCATCGCTTGCAATACAACATCTCCAACGCTTCACCCAGTCTTCCATACATTTTTCATAGGCTATTTGCGGTATGGCCTTTAGCTCATTCAGCGAATTTTCTTTTATGGCTTCTATCGACTCAAAACGTTTTCCTCGAAGTGGTAATTTTAACTTGGGAAATAAAAAAAAGTCAGACGGAGCCATATCAGATGAATACGGTGCTTGGTCGAGAACTTTTGTTGAATTTTTTGCTCAAAACTCTTTCACTATAATGGCTGTGTGTGATGGTGCATTATCATGGTGCAGCATCCATGAGTTGTGTTGCCACAAATCTGGACGTTTTCGGCGGATACTCTCACGCAAACGCTTCATGACGCCTAAATAATATTCTTTATTCACTGTTTCTCTCTCAGGAAGGAATTCGGAGTGAACCACACCACGGTAGTCAAAAAAAACTGTCAGCATCACCTTGATTTTGGAACGACTTTGCCGAGGTTTTTATGTTTCGGCTCGTTTTCGAGACGCCATTCTGAAGACTGTTGGCTTGTTTGCATGTCGTACTCATAAACCCATGTCTCGTCGCCAGTTATTATACGTTTCATAAAGGTCGGATCCGTAGAAGCTCGGGAAACCATGTCTTCAGCGACATGCTTTCGCTGCGCTTTTTGAACGAAATTGAGCTCTTTCGGAACTAGTCGAGCGGCGGCGCGTTTCATGCCTAAAATGTCAATGAGAATGTTGTGGACGGACTTAAAAGATATGTTTACCTCACTAGCCAACTCTCTCAGACTCATACGTCGATTTTCGAGCACTAGCTTCTTGATTCTGTCGATGTTTTCTTTGGTCGTAGCGGTTGAAGGTCTACCAGAACAAGGCAAGTCTACTACTACTTCTCGGCCTTCTTTAAAAGCCTTATATCATTCATAAGCCCTTGTTTTCGATATACACGATTCGCCGTAGGTATTTCGCAACATTTTTAGTGATTCACCACATGAAATATCATTCGAAACACAAAATTTAAGGCACACTCTTTGTTCAACAATATTTTCCATTGTAAAAATCGCCGAGAACTCAAAACTATGACCAACAAAAAGTGTAGTTTAAAACAAATTAAATGACAGATCCCGCTCAAATTTTGCGCGCTAAATCAGTACAGTGCTACCAACATGCAGTAAAAAAATTAGAACGACCTCTTTTACGCAGGTCTTTTTATTGACATATTCCCGATACTTTTTACACAGAGTTGTATTTATTACCTCGATGGAAGTGTTTGATACAAGTTTCAAAGTTCCATTGAGATTTCTCAGTACTACACTTAGTTTCATGATTCTCGTCACACATCTCAATGTATTAAAGAAAAATTTTCACAGTCATGGGAATAACAGTATTTTCACAATCGTGTGAATAATAATTTTAGAAAACCTTTATAATAGACGACGACAGAAGCTACGAGGGAAATATCTACTACAAATAAATCAAACATGGCCCTGCAAGTCGAAAGTTGCGTTTGTTCGCTCGTCTTCATTATTCACCGGTTATCATTCGGTCGTAAACGTTTACTGTGATCCAGTTAGCTACCTCTAGCCACGCACCCTGCTCCCCGGCTTCATAGTTACAAATTGCATAGGATTCTAAATTCGCAAGATATCGTTTTAACTTTTTTATTCCTTCCGCCCGTTTATCAGATGTGCTAACTTTGAGATCTTCCAAATCATTCTTTGACGAATTTATACTTCATCGTAAATCATCGATTTTGAATATGCAAACAGACACAGTAAAATCAAGGATGAAAGGCTCTACTATTTTTTTTATACAACTAAGTAGGCAAACAGGCGTACGGCCCACCTGATGGTAAGTGGTTACCGTAGCCTATGAACGCCTGAAATATCGGAGATGTCACGAGCGCGTTGCCGACCCTGAAGGAATTTTTTCACGCCCTGTTATAGTCACTAGGGGAAACCATGGCAGGGAGTTCATTCCATAATCGACTGCGATTATGGAATGAACTCCCTGCCATGAATTCCCTTACTGTACGCGATAACATGGGATCCAAGGTATGGGGATGAAATCCCTGACGATGGCAAGAGGTGCGATGGTAAAAAGTGGCTGTTGGCATCATGTCAAACAATTCCTCCGAGCATAGCCCATTATACAAGCGGTAGAACACGCATAAGGAAGGGAAGACGATTCCGGAAGAACCGTTAACAGAGGAGTAAATCGGTACTATTCTAAGTCAGTCCAATGGCCAGATGTTGTGGGCTGAGCTGATCGCTTGAACCGGTGAATCAGGACCCAGGAACAATCAAATTCTTGGTCCAGGCCTGAACTCCCACGGTAGAACCCTGGAATTTAAGTCCATCCATAAGAAGGTGCTCGTAAGAGTGATCACCAGCCATTTTGCCACGAGCAGGAAATGATGATGGACAGGACGTACCTACTTTTACCTAATGCAATGACTGTAGCTGCTGGACATCACAAAGAACAGAGTTCACAATAGACAGTTTTACCAAATTTAAACAAAGGAAACTTTCTAGAACATTTTTTATAATTGTAGCGGGCGGTAGAAGTACATGAAGTGCCATGACAATACTTTCACTTAATGAGCAGTTTCCATGCATATTTTAGGAACTGCTAAGAGGAGCGTGTTGTACGTGCTAGTTTAAAGTAATGCAAAATGAGTCGCCGCCGCCGGTCCACGGATCGATATCTACGCTGTCCATTTTAAACTATACCCACCATGGACTTAATATATTTAACAGGACTAAGCTCTTTGACCTTAAACCCAAGCAGAAAAAGATAGAAATAGTGGAGGAATCTGTCTCTTTTTAATAGGGTAACCATGATAATGTTCTTAATTGGGACAATCCAAGAAACAATTTTAAACTTCGTAAATACTGCACGTAAGTAGATAGCTTAGCAGGACGTGATTGTTGGTGACGATTACGCGAGTTAGGCAACAGCAGGTGCGACCTAACTTGGAGTGGACAACACTTGGCGTATTACGTTAAGCCTTTAGTACTGCTTGTCTAGTGAAGCCAAGGACACTAGTAAAGTTCCTTGTCTTCCCCAAGGAAGCCAATAGCGGGGACATGTCTACAAAACGTTACTTTCGACTAGACTCCAATTTCCGTAAAGTCTGCACAGAACAATAACTTGTGAGGTTAGCTAGCATTTTAAAGTGTCTGTAAAAAAATCTGCATAAAGCATGTACCACCTTTCCCCTTTTTTCCCAGAGGAGCGTGGTCACCCAATTTTGCACAAGTACCAACGTGATAAAGCTTGTATTTGCTAGAAAGAGACAGGTTCCACCACTATTTCTATCTCGCTTGGCTCGGTCTTGCCTCTATGCAAATTTGCAGAAGTACTCAGTCCTGTTTAAAATACTAAGTACATGATACCCACATTTAAGCTCTCTGCTATACCCAAAGGTCGACTGTTAGATAATGCTTTTAGCATTAAGTCCGCGCCTATTGTGATTTACAAATTGTAATTGTACAATGAAGGTTAAATAAATAAATAGACACATATTAGAAATCAGACGTTACCGAGTTGACCAGATTTTGACGAGAGTTGAGTCAAAATGTTTCGAAATGTATAAATAATATATTAATGTAAAATATTATTTATAATTAGGTATTCTACTCAATTTATTTTTATCAGTCTTATCAAACATTTCACTACCAGAAACTAAAATTAGAAAGATATTTTAAAATCCGTTCTTAAATAAATAAGTTCTATGTGAAATTCGGTGGAAGGGAAAACTCAAGAAAAGGGTGCACTGTGTGTGCAGTGACGTCACTACCACTCGGTTTCTTGCGTACAAAAGAGATAGCAAGACGTCCCCACCACGTTCCCACTTTTCTTCTTGACAAAACTTTAAAATCCAAATATCAACCAATTTTGTTGTCGTTTTCAGAAACGGTTACTTTTTAGTGTACATATTGTGCCATATGCAAATATTGCCCAAGTATGAATACAGTCAAGTTGCCTATTATATTTTGTTGAAATATTAATATTTGTTTTATCTTCTTAAGTTTAGTTCTTTTTTTGATTCAATGTTGAGTTATAAGTAGAAATTGTAGATAAAAGATGTTTTAGTAATATTGAATTATTTTATATTAAATAACGTGTACTACGTTAAATAATATCGGTGCGTAAAAAGGATGTTTTAAAAATTCAGTTTCATATTTCGCCAAAAAATTTGCGATTTCAATACTTACTATAAATATTAGCGCCTTGAAGCGCCATCTGTTATTAGATAGGGGATTTCAATTCTTTTTTTAGGGATTGGGACCCCATGATGTCATTTTTCTCAGGGTATACCAGGAGTGATTTTTGAAAAGTATAAATCACGCATAATTGGCGAGTCGAATTTGTTCAATATCGAATAATTTATTTTCGATATAGAACGATTTTCAATCGACATAACATAAATGTCATACATTTCAAAAATAGGACTCCAGAGTCGATTGACATTATAATACTCTATAGGTATGATGAATGACTAAATATCGGTACATAAGTATACTGTCTAACCTTTGCCGAAATGTGGAAAAAGAGCAAAGATAAGCAATCCAAAGTTCACTTTTTACATACGTTATTTACATCTTCATAAGTCTCAAGATTATTAGTAAAATATATACATACGTATTTCTGACTAGAAGTAAGTTAACTTTTTAACTAACGCACTACATATTTTAAACATAAAATTACAGTACGTCGGAAGTATGAAGGTATTTTAATTTTACGCGCTTAATTCTGTCATTTTATGTTTTAGAAGTAAGTTGTTACTTCTGAAATAATATCATAGATATAAATTTTTCAGTACAGTCATGAGCAGATGTAATGACACGTACGGTAGTGTGGTCACTTTAAAGTCGAAGACTGTACCATTTGATTCAGATTTCCATGAATTTTGACTTGAACTATGCCTCTACGTCTACCATGAATAGAGATAGCGAATTATTTAACTATGCATCTATCCAACGCGATACCCTGTTGATTTGCAGAATGGTTTACAAGATGAAATTTACTTAGCTCCCGAAACAATATACTAATACAAAATTATTATTAGTACTAACGTAACAATACCTACTTTATTGTGCGTTGATAAGTGTCTCTACTATGAATGATTTAAACCGAATTCTTAAGCAAAAGTAGGTAGAGATAGATTAGAAGGAAATCTCATCCCACCCATGATCTCGTCCGTGGAACCACTTTTCTTATTTTATTTCTTTTAGATATACTTAAAATAAAAGTAGATAAGCCTAAGTTATTAATTTTTTAACGATCCTATTCAATGTAGCAATTAAAAAATAAATTCATTTTGTATGCTTTACAGTCATAATAATTAAATATTAAGAGTTAGAAATCAATAACAATTTGATAAGATATCAAACGTCAACGACCGAATAACTCTCTGGTGGTCCAGCTATTTGCGTCAGTTTCTTTTATTGCTCGTTTAATACAATTGTTTGTATTGTAACATCTCAAAGCACATATCTGTTAATTATATTGTATTAAAATGGGACTGAAAATGTAGTTTCATTCATATCTAGTGCTGTTTTACTATAAAATGTTTGACTCACATCTGTGGATAATGGTTATTGCTAGTCTTTTAGCATAGTGTCTAGAAAGGTTTATAATTTTGAGTATATATATTACTAACTGTTTCCCTCAGCTCCGCCTGTAAAGTAGCCTATGTTTGACTCCATGTCTTCAACTATAATCATAACAAATTTCATCTAAATCCGTTCAAAGGTTTGGCCATGAAAGCGTAACAGACAGACAGCAACTTTCGCATTTTGGTCAGTAGCTTCGAAATAACCCTGTAAGTATATAAGAATTTAGATAACATCCATGCATGAAACATAATTAAAATTATAGGTATGAGTTTGCATAATTAAATAACCTCAATTTTCGAGGTTACCAGATATGATCGAAAAAGTAAACAATTGAGTGGAACAATAAATAGGGTACAGCAAAGTGCATACAATAAAAACACTGAGATAAGATATGCGCATTTGTTTCATTTTTTATTTTTAAAACCATAGATATCATTACGACTACCAAAACTCGACGTAATGAAACCGACGAAACTTATTTTTTTTTTTTCACAGTTATGTAATACTGAAAATTATTGTAATTAAATGTAACTGTGTTTGCAAAATTTCGGGATAGGACTTTGCTGGAGTGCTATATGTATTTGACAAGTGTGACATATTTGTCGAAGAAAAATCGTTCGTTTTCTAACAAAAATCATTCGTTTTCTACCAAAAATCGTTCGTTTTCTACCAAAAATAATTAGTTTTCTACCAAAAATCATTCGTTTTCTACCAAAAATTAGTCGAACCGCCGATTCAGCGTGAGTCACATTTTTTAAAATAGCACACTTGGGGTGTTATTTTTGAGAAGTATGAGTCGAATGATTTTCATTCGACATAATCGGCGAGTCCAAAGCTTTTCATTCGATTCATGGTTTTGGGTGAGTAGGTGGGACACATGGACTAAGTAGGACATAATAGTTGTAGTAGGTAGGTAGGTTGTATCTACCTGTAATCCAAGTTTCTTCAGATACCTATTTCAGACTCCACTCTTTCACAACACTGTTAATAAAGCAAGGCTGGAAGAAATTGTATTATCGATAAGTCCACCTTTGTACGCATTTTGTTACGCGTTTTACAAATATTTCTCATATTTGTAAATGGTGCAACAAAGTGTTAATTCATTCATCTTTACGAAAGTAAAGGTTAAAATTTAGCCCGCTCTATTTTTTATATGATTCCGTAGAGATTAGCGATACAAATCGTACAGACCTAGAACAGCAGTCTCTCATAGTGAATATGGTTTCGGCATTACTAAACACATGCTATCTATCTATCTACCTATAGATATTTATACTTAGTTTTTAGAGCTACAATTGATTCAAACTCAAAAGGAATATATATTTTATTATATATAAAACAAATATTTTCTTTGTAGGTTTTCTCTCGTGCAATAAATTGTTTGTACAAAAAAATATTGAAGACAAAGTCAAAAGTTTCTTTCTCTATAGTTTGTACTTGCCTATATATTGTTTTTATTTTATCAAGGCTAGCTGCCGTAATCTTCGTATTACTATTACACTACATATGCCTCCACAATCGTAATTCGAATGTACCGGGGGAGCTTATCAGCTAGGATTGCGTTATCAGTCATTGAACCCTGCTGAAGTAATGACGCACTCTATTGTTTTCTTGCAGATCCCAAGATTTTCAGTGTGGTATCACAATACTTTTATTAAGTAAAACTAATCAGAGTACACAAAATTATAAAATTATTGAATTTAATGTCTCGCATGTTTATTACATGGCTCCAGTACCCTGTGTTTAGTAGGAACGTAGACTTCTCCACTTTTCTGCTTAATTAACATTAATGACGTGTCATAGATATGCTAACAGGATTTTGAATGAAGGCAGGTAGAATATTTTTACAGAATTTCTTCAAATAAAGAAATTATTGAGAGAACTATACGAGCAAACGTGTTGAAAATTAATAATTAATTTAGTAAATACCTATTAAAGTTATGGACTCTACCATGAGATTTTACTAATGCAGATTTCTTGGTTAGTTTAATATCCGCAGGGGGCCCTATTACTGAGAACTATGACTCACCGGTGAGTCGAGTGTTTTTTAATTAAATAAACGATTTTTACGTTAGTAAAATCTCATAGTAGAGTAGAGGCACGAGACATCACAAGTGTGTATACTATTTACCGTTAATGATAATGTATGTTTATACCGTAATTTTATTGACTAACTAGTTGAATAATAAAAAAAAACTCGAGTGTTTCACACCGGTATCGAATACAATATGTTTTAGGGAGGGGGTGACCAGTCAACCGAAACTTAACGGGACTTACACCCTCTATCAGCCCTAAATTTTTAATCAGTACCACTAAAACCCCTGTGATAATAACACCTACAGCATATTTGCAAACGTAAAATGTTAAAAAAATAAAAAAAATCGCGACTAATAAATTGTCTTTCAACAACATGAAATCGACAGGAGTAACAATAAAAATGACAATCTTTAAATGCAACTTGTTCTAAAACTTATTTCTTTTAAAATAAAAATGTCCTAGTGCATTCTCTCAGTTGTAAAAATAACTATTGATACAACACGAACCGTTATCGTGATTGCGTTGCTAGGCAACGATGTTTATAAATTACAAAGAATAGATTTTTTTACGTCCGAGTCGTGAAATAAAGAATCTGGATTTCTAAGGCTGCAAAATAGGTAAGATTATTTCCTATGATGTAAAAATCTAGACATAACACTTTAGTGTCGTTTTAAGTTAAAAGGAATCCATTGTTTACTAAGGTTATAGAGTACAAGGTTAACACAACTTGTTTGCAGCTATTTTCATACATCAGTGTAGGTAAGGTAATTGACCTGTTATGTGATCTAATGGGTATAACCCTGTAATAGAACTTGACTGTTTAACTTCAGCCTAGGAACAAAATTAAATTGCCGAATATTTTGCGATTGCTGATTCAATTTTTTTTATTTATAACGTGGAAAATCTTGACAGTTGATACCGTTATTGACTAAATAATTTGTCACATCATGATTGAAGGCAGTTTTTATTGATTTTTCTGGTGCATGATACCTATCATATACGAAAAACTTACTTGCATTATTTGAGACCATTGCATAATTATCATTTATTTATCACTCTCTTTTTTTCATCTTAACGTTTTCCCAGTTGAAATAATCTGGAGATCGAATTAATATTAGACCTAAGCATTAACAGAACCTATTTTAAAGTTGCATTTTGTCGGTTGAATTGATCTTGGTCTGTAGAGTCCCTTTCAAATCCTTAATCTCTTCTGCCAACCTTTTCAGATCCTAGAGTTTTATTTTTGGTATGACCCAAGTCGATTTTTCATTTAGCAATCAGTGAGTCGAATGAAAATTACGGGACTTGCCGGAGTCAAGAGGTGGCTTGACGTCGCAAAGCAGTTAGAGCAGTGGATTCTGTCAAGGATGCTGAAGACCAAGCGAATTGGGGACGAACTAGTAGGAAAGCGGACCCTGGCAGGTGGCGTGCTTATGAAGTGGTTTAGACGTTGTCTTCCTATGAAGACAGATTTAAATTAGTATTTTTAGACAAAAAAAGTAATAAAATACACACATGGTTACATATGAGAAATATCTGTGCACGTCACTGAACCCTGGGCTCGGAAGTAAACAGCCGAGGATGCAACCGGGAAAACGCTAGGATGAAGAAGACTATCTGGAAATTTAAGTGCCTTTTCGACTCTATGTACCGAACCGAAGTATAACCCTAAAACCGGAAATATAATAAAATGTACGAAAGTAGTAGGGAGGGCGACTTGGTAGTTATGTACGAGTAGGTACCTTGTAATTATGGGGTGCGTTATGGGGTGGTAATTAGATGCCTAGATGCGATAGCATAGTTTCCCTACGTGGGCCTTCCAGGCGGCCGCATTTTACGTGTCAATTTCTTTGTGGTAAAATCCACAGAAATATTAAGTTCATCTGTATCCAACAAACTTAGTGATAACATGTTATATCATCAAACTTGAAAATCAGTGATAACATCGTAGCTATGTCTTTTGTGTTTAAATCGTCCCGCCATCTGTACTTTGAAGTCAAACACAGGCGGAAAACAAAGAAGAAAATTACATTTCAGGTCTAGTTTTTCTTTCTTAAAAATAATGGGAATGTTTCCTCGTAGTAACATCTAGTCTAATGCGAGTGTGCATTTGTTCGGTGTTAGTAAATACCTTTCCTACATATTATATGTAAGCTTGGTCTTTTCCATGCAAAATCGAGTTTGCATCCAATCGATACAGTAAACCAATTAACTTATTTGCATCAGACGGAATCGCTTATTTTTTATCAGACCGTGCTTAGTGATCCGTAATAATATGGCACGAGTTCCGTTTTGCCATTTAGCAATAATGATTCCTAAAATACTTAGGCAAGTATCATCATTTAGACGTTCGTTGAAGCTGGACTTTCGATCAATGGGCAAAGAAAATTTCCGACTTCGTTGATAATAAAGCTAGGAGTTTTTTTAGTTTTATGAACTGTCAGAAGCACTATTTTTGAAAAGCATGACTCGTGCAAGATGGGTCAGTAGAACGAATAATTCTTGTTCGATATCGAATGATTTTTATTCCTCATAATCGACCATTCATTCCCAAAAACGGTATAAAAATACGAATGAAAATCCATTCGACTCACCGAACAATAAAACTTTACAAAAATACGGCTTCAGCGGCACATGAATGTGTCTACCACACTAACCCTACCGTAATGGGAGGGTCAGATTTTATTTTCTGCCCCCGACTTTACTTAGATTTGCATCGATATAAAATCTAAGTTTTATCGGTTTGTTCCCAGCTGCCTCCGAGGGAAGGTTTGACGACGCCGCGGAGCGCCCGCGCTCCGGTCGGCAGGAGGCCCTCGAGTGTCTTGCCTCATCAACGGCTAAAGAAGGAGGTGGGTTTAGGACAGCTATTTTTGAAATATTTCGAATGAAAATCGTTCGATATGGAACGAAAATCATTCGTCACATCATTTTTGCGTGAGCCATACTTTTCAAAAATAGCACTCCAGATATTAATTGCAGTTTCACTTTTATTGGGCAACAAAAAAGGCGTGGAATAATATCTTCAGGGTCGGCAACGCGCCCATGATACTCTGTTGCGCGTTCGTCCGAGGTCTGTTGTTTGTTTGTGTCGCAATGTTTCCCAGTTGCGTCTTCAGTTTATGCTTCAGAGCGTAGGGTACGCTTTTTAATTATGGTCGGCGGTACCGGTTATTACAATGGAGCGACTGCCGTCTGACCTCAGTAACCCTTTTTACTGGGAACTAGAATAATAGGACCATCATCCAACATTTGGCAGGCAGTCGGGACCAAAGGCAATGATTGACTTCTGATGCAATGAATTCCTTATTATAAAATCTATGGCGGTCTATTCTTACCTAAGCTGGGCACCACAACCATACATAAATACTTCAACATTGTGAAGTCAGGTTAGGTTAACCAAACTCATTTTAGCATTTTTTGCAGAAGTCCCTGGAGACACCTCCAGACATGGACTCGCCCGGGGGCAGCGTCGGCAGCGACCTCCGCAGACAGAACGAGGAGCTCCGCGCTCGTTTGGCTGGCGAGGCCGCGGACCATAAGCGTAGGCTTGATGCTTACCGCCGTGCTCAACAGGGACAGGCTGCTTTGGTGTCTAGGCTTCAGGCAAAGGTATATTATTATGTGTGTCATCAGGCTTTAAAGGGGTATTAATACTTAGAGGGTTTTGAAAAGAAAAAATCACTCGTATTTTTAACTTACCTAACATTTATTTATAGCTGTCAACAGTGCAAGTAAAATAAGTATATTAATAACTATCACACATAGATCAAATAAAAAGCCGGAAAACCCCATTGTACAGGCACAGATATATTTATTTCTTGCTTGTGGCATATCCATGGCATCTAAAAATTACAGATTTAAAAAAAAAGTGTCATACTCCAATCAATGTCAAATGGGAAAATAAACAATGTAAATATGTCAAAAGCATCAAAACGAAACGAACTTACTTTGGGACGTTTTGAAAACATGAATTTAATCAAATTCACAAACACTTTACATACAAATTAAAAACAAAATTTAGTTAGGTATAAAATACTCTAGAAAATAATATAAAACAAATTGTCAATATAAATAACGATGAACACATTTTACCACAAATATAAAATATAAACAAACCACCCACTTCTTATACCAAAATATTCCATTCAGGTGCTCCAATACAAGCAAAGATGCTCGGAACTGGAGTCGCACATGCTGGAGACGACACCCAGGAGTGACGTATACCGGCCCACGACTTCGAAGACTAGCATCGCCCTCCCGGCGTCGGCCGCTCTGCCCACCCCATCCAGCGACTCTCGCAAAGATGAAAGGATTAACGACCTGGAGACTGCTCTTCGGAGACTGGATGAAGAGAAACGCAGGTTTGCGGAAGCCTCGATTTTATTATTTTTAATTTTCTACTTGCTTTTCCTGTGGCATCTGTAGTTGCATGTTGCTGTGAAGTTATTTCCTTTCATTTCTTCCTATTGGAATCATTATCTCAGTTTCCTAGTTGTATCCTTTACTTATACTTCAGAGTCTTAGGTATTGGAATAAAATACATTTGAACCTCTGAACTCTGAGTAGTTAGTCAGAAAATAAATAAGTACCTAGGTACTAGACTAATAAAACTTAAGACACACCCCGGACACCCCATACAATAGCTCACTCATAGGGTTGGTTAATTTGGTCATTTACTGTATCTGCGTCATAGTTGTCCGTCGCGGCCTCACATCATAATGTCATCCTTGCAAAGTTTGCTTTTGATTTTTACCTTTAATCTGGGTAGTGAGGTGCGGTATCTGTTTTGGGTGAGTGTCCGTTCTGTACGTTGGTACTATTAATAATTCTGTGGCTAAGAATTTGTTTGTTTGAACTTACAAGAGTTACTGAACTTACTATGGAATTAATTTACAAAATTATTTTTGGAAATGATGGGTTTAGTATTCTTGGAGAAGGTAATAAGAATATGTACTAGTAGGGAACAGCTGGTATTAAATTAAAATCCAGCATGAGGCAAAAATATTTTAGTTATCTATGAACTAATTATAAACAGTTTTAAAAACAGATATGATAAAATCTCCAAGCACAACGATGCACATGCATCAGCATAAAGAGCTGCTAATGTGTTCCAATAATAATAATAAATAATAAAATTAAATAACTATAAGGACCTTGAATGCTGATATGGTAACTTTTTTTCTAGATGTGAGAAGTTGGTGGCTCAGAACAACTTGCTCCGAGACCAACTGGAGGAGTCGCATCAGCTGAACGAAGCTCTCACTGGTGACCTTCAGAAGCTGACAAACGACTGGGAGGCTCTGCGTGATGAGATGACCATTAAAGAAGACGAGTGGAAGGATGAAGAACAGGTAAAATTATACTTCCTTTTGACTACTCTAGCTATAACTTACCCTAGCTAGAACTTTAGCCATTTCATGGTGAGTTGCTCAAATCCAGAACAAAAATCTATAAAATTCTAATTAAATTTTCATCCATACAGTAACAGCATTTCTCCTATAACAATGTACTTAAAGGTAGAAAGTTTTCTTTCTATTTTTAGGTCCTGTGCATTAAATACTTATATTTTCAGTGAAAATCTATCTTGCCTTTTATAACTTTAGTAGTATTAAGTATTTTATGTAACTAGCATTATAATATTGATAGTATTCTGAAACATGAAACTGTAAGGTCTCATAAACATAATAAAAAAAAAAAAAAAAAAAATCTCAACACAAATTAGTAAGTGCAACATAGGTTTCTTTAGCCAAGCCTCTGAAATAGCCTTTGTTAGTTAGTAACCAGAAACTTTTTTTTTTAATTTTCATATCTTGCAATCAGTCCCAGACTAGAGGCAGATTAATTTTATTCATTCCATGTATTTCAAGAGTGTAATATGTGTGTCTTTGGATGACAATAAAGTGATTATCTATCTATTGTTGTCAGTTGCCAGAACCATTACGGCATGTCTCTTCAGATCCTTGGCTAGGCAGTTAAACTTAAATCATTAATGTTCATCCCTCAGGCCTTCAACGACTACTATTCGAGCGAACACAACCGCCTACTAAGCCTCTGGCGCGAGGTGGTTTCCGTTAAACGCCAATATGCAGATCTCCAGTCTTCCACGGAACGGGACTTGTACCGAGTTAGGAATGAGTTCGATTCCTCAGCTCGCGAGCTGTTGGGAATGCTAAGCGGATATTCTATTAATGCTTTCGCTGCGCAGAGCTTGAAGGTTGGTATATCAGCCTTTTCCTAGTTGTATCCCAACTATGGACAAAAAGAATAGACTTTTAGTATTTATATTTAATACAAAGAATACATTGGTTCAATATGCGCAGACCCATCAATTGTTGGAAGGGAAGTGATAAATCTATGAAGCTATTTAACTGTATGAAATTATAAGTACTTTTTCTCATTAATTTACATAGGCCATAACATTTTGTGATATCAATTTTTTTCTATCCCCGTTTTCGGTATTAGCAATATCCTCATTCATACCAAATACATGCAGTATACAAATTCTAAAAAATATTACGTGCTAAAATTTCTCTCTGGCCTCACTTGATGGTTAATAGTATTGTCACATCGGCATGGGATAGGCAATTTGAAAGATTCCAATTATATCGGACAATCTTAAAATTTTGGTAATCTTTCAGTCAGTAACCTTTGAGGTTAAAGAAATTTACTCTTTCCAGCCTGACATGCAAGGCGTGGGGGTGTCCGCCTTTGGGCAGGGATCATCATCAGGCTATTCCCAGGGTCCAACAGGCTACGGACAAAGTTCAAGCGGGCTGCAGGGGACAACAAACGTCGGTCTTGAAGCGTTACGAGTGGAACTGAGGGATATGTCTTCACAAAGAGACACCGCTTTGGCAGAGCTGAGGGAACGAGACGCGCGGATTCAGCGTCTGCTTGGAGAGTTGCAGGGATTGGTAAGCAGTTTCATTCTGTTTCTTTTAACTGTTATAACATATTTAATGTAAATGATGTAATAAAGTGTTCATTCATTCATCGTTTTTGAGAGTGTCATCAGAACAATTTCAGTTAATACCTTCCAAACTATATGATGCGCATGCATCAACTATATAAGCTGATAGTGTGTTTAGGAAGATAAATAATTATTCATAATGTCTTTGCCCACAGTTCAAAATTGGCATAGTTACTACGTATTTTTGTATTGTAATTTCACAATTAATAACAATTTTCTTCAGGGTATGTCAAAATTTAACTTAATAAAAAATAAACCATTAAAATAAATTATGTTCCCTGAAAGTTCAGTATCACCAATCATGTTCCTATTAACCTTTGTTAAGAGTAAAGAAGTAGTTACTTTTTAATTGATAAGTTTATTTCTGTGGCGACACAATGTCACAGCAAAAATAGTTACAACACGATGCAACAGATGGCGCTAAAAGAGAAAAATAGAAATTCCCAAACAAGACGTCCAATCAGCATAGAAAGACTAAATCGCGCAATTGAAGTTTCTAATGATTGGAGCAATATATACAACCTCCGACAGAACATCGTCGGATCCGCGGTTCCCCAGGCATAACACCACGCCTGGCTGGAATTAATTTTTGCGGCGGTCGAGCATAACACCATCGCTCCAGCCGTACTCCAAAATTTCAGAGAATAAAAGAAATCAAACCATGTTTCGATTATAGGAGGAGCGTTGTGAAGCAGCCGAAGCACATTGTTCGGACGCTGGCGTGATGCGAGCGGCTTTGGAAGACGTGGCCCGCGCGCTCATACAGGACTCGGAGTGCGATATACTGCCCTCGCCGCACATACACCTCGCCGACAGGTGAGATGACAACGTGGCCCGCCGCTCATACAGGACTCGGAGTGCGATATACTGCCCTCGCCGCACATACACCTCGCCGACAGGTGAGATGACAACGTGGCCCGCCGCTCATACAGGACTCGGAGTGCGATATACTGCCCTCGCCGCACATACACCTCGCCGACAGGTGAGATGACAACGTGGCCCGCCGCTCATACAGGACTCGGAGTGCGATATACTGCCCTCGCCGCACATACACCTCGCCGACAGGTGAGATGACAACGTGGCCCGCCGCTCATACAGGACTCGGAGTGCGATATACTGCCCTCGCCGCACATACACCTCGCCGACAGGTGAGATGACAACGTGGCCCGCCGCTCATACAGGACTCGGAGTGCGATATACTGCCCTCGCCGCACATACACCTCGCCGACAGGTGAGATGACAACGTGGCCCGCCGCTCATACAGGACTCGGAGTGCGATATACTGCCCTCGCCGCACATACACCTCGCCGACAGGTGAGATGACAACGTGGCCCGCCGCTCATACAGGACTCGGAGTGCGATATACTGCCCTCGCCGCACATACACCTCGCCGACAGGTGAGATGACAACGTGGCCCGCCGCTCATACAGGACTCGGAGTGCGATATACTGCCCTCGCCGCACATACACCTCGCCGACAGGTGAGATGACAACGTGGCCCGCCGCTCATACAGGACTCGGAGTGCGATATACTGCCCTCGCCGCACATACACCTCGCCGACAGGTGAGATGACAACGTGGCCCGCCGCTCATACAGGACTCGGAGTGCGATATACTGCCCTCGCCGCACATACACCTCGCCGACAGGTGAGATGACAACGTGGCCCGCCGCTCATACAGGACTCGGAGTGCGATATACTGCCCTCGCCGCACATACACCTCGCCGACAGGTGAGATGACAACGTGGCCCGCCGCTCATACAGGACTCGGAGTGCGATATACTGCCCTCGCCGCACATACACCTCGCCGACAGGTGAGATGACAACGTGGCCCGCCGCTCATACAGGACTCGGAGTGCGATATACTGCCCTCGCCGCACATACACCTCGCCGACAGGTGAGATGACAACGTGGCCCGCCGCTCATACAGGACTCGGAGTGCGATATACTGCCCTCGCCGCACATACACCTCGCCGACAGGTGAGATGACAACGTGGCCCGCCGCTCATACAGGACTCGGAGTGCGATATACTGCCCTCGCCGCACATACACCTCGCCGACAGGTGAGATGACAACGTGGCCCGCCGCTCATACAGGACTCGGAGTGCGATATACTGCCCTCGCCGCACATACACCTCGCCGACAGGTGAGATGACAACGTGGCCCGCCGCTCATACAGGACTCGGAGTGCGATATACTGCCCTCGCCGCACATACACCTCGCCGACAGGTGAGATGACAACGTGGCCCGCCGCTCATACAGGACTCGGAGTGCGATATACTGCCCTCGCCGCACATACACCTCGCCGACAGGTGAGATGACAACGTGGCCCGCCGCTCATACAGGACTCGGAGTGCGATATACTGCCCTCGCCGCACATACACCTCGCCGACAGGTGAGATGACAACGTGGCCCGCCGCTCATACAGGACTCGGAGTGCGATATACTGCCCTCGCCGCACATACACCTCGCCGACAGGTGAGATGACAACGTGGCCCGCCGCTCATACAGGACTCGGAGTGCGATATACTGCCCTCGCCGCACATACACCTCGCCGACAGGTGAGATGACAACGTGGCCCGCCGCTCATACAGGACTCGGAGTGCGATATACTGCCCTCGCCGCACATACACCTCGCCGACAGGTGAGATGACAACGTGGCCCGCCGCTCATACAGGACTCGGAGTGCGATATACTGCCCTCGCCGCACATACACCTCGCCGACAGGTGAGATGACAACGTGGCCCGCCGCTCATACAGGACTCGGAGTGCGATATACTGCCCTCGCCGCACATACACCTCGCCGACAGGTGAGATGACAACGTGGCCCGCCGCTCATACAGGACTCGGAGTGCGATATACTGCCCTCGCCGCACATACACCTCGCCGACAGGTGAGATGACAACGTGGCCCGCCGCTCATACAGGACTCGGAGTGCGATATACTGCCCTCGCCGCACATACACCTCGCCGACAGGTGAGATGACAACGTGGCCCGCCGCTCATACAGGACTCGGAGTGCGATATACTGCTCTCGCCGCACATACACCTCGCCGACAGGTGAGATGACAACGTGGCCCGCCGCTCATACAGGACTAGGAGGATAAATATAACCCTCATGATAGAACCAAACTTACTTAGTTTTCTCCGCAGATCACCAAAACGCAGCGTCCCTCAGTCGGCCAACGCGACCGCCTTCGCCGAAAGCACCATATCGGCAGTACAAGCCGCGCTGCACAAGTACCAGATACAAATACATGAGTTACAAGTAAGCATCATACTGATACAATATATCTTTAAATTAAACTATTTTAATACGGTTTTATCGCGTTTATTACTTATTTATTTACACCTGACGTTTCAAACACTTTACAGCGTTCATGGTCGCAGGCAGACTCGAACAGACATGAACGACAGAGATGAACGCTGTAAAGTGTTTGAAACGTCAGGTGTAAATAAATAAGTAATAAACGCGATAAAACCGTATTAAAATAGTTTAATTTAATGAATAACAATCGCGAAAACATAAGAAAACAATATATCTTTATTGCACATAGTTTAATAGTGAACAACAATATTAACGTAGTCGATAGGACTCATTGTTCTAATAATACTAATAAATATGAACCTAATCGACTAACCCTCGTATTAAAAATAATTTGATAACCCTAGTTAGCTAAAACACGTTCGTCCCTTTCTCTCCTATTCGATATTTAGCGTGAAGAAACAAGACGCAAAACATTTTAGCTAACGTCAACTTAACAAATTATTTTTAAAAGTGCCAGCTAATTATTTAATTTAATTAAATGCGAAAATAATAATAAGAAAATTGATAAACATGTGTCTTAATTTTTTTAGACTATTTTAAGTAATCTTAATAAACTTAAGTAAATAAATAAGTAATTATAGCCCGATCAGGAAAATAGCAGTCTTGGTCATATTGCGAAAAAATATTAGAACTAACATCTTTTACTTTTTTTTAATTTCTTAATGTCATATTTGATTCGAAATAAAACAAAGGATTGATTTCTATTTCATTGAATGACATTGTCAATTTTGTTGTTGACATGACACATACAACATGTTGCCACCCAAAGGCGATCAGTAGCGACCCCAATGCAGGGTTTTTATTTTCCTAGTCGGGCTATACAAACATCAGTCACTTTACAACAACACTGTATTAGTGAGAATATAAGTGGGAACAGTTTGTTTGTAATAACTTTATTGCACAGAAAATAATATTAATGAGTAAATACAAAATTAAAAATCAATGCAACGGCGGATTTATCCCATATAGAGATCTCTTCCAGTCAACCGGGACGTTACAGACCGTGTTGAGATGGAGATGGTTACAGATGTAAAAAAGTGAAAGGAATTGATATACTGTGCCGATTCCACTTATCAAATTTAAGTCAAAATTGTTTCTAACACATATAGATTTTGTCCGATTTATTAATTTTATTAAGAAGTCACTTTTCTAGCAGTACTTTATATGAACTGGTGAATAATTGACAAACATGTTAGAATGTCCTTCTCCTTTCACAAGGTAAAACTCCAAAACACGCGCGAACAACTACAAACTAGTCGCAAGCAATGCGAAACAGCCGACAATACTATCGGTTCCCTCGAAAGCAAGGTACAGGATCTGCAAGGGAAAGTTGACCAGGCGAACGCGGACTTAACCCAGCTGCTGTCGGAGAAGGAATCCATGCAGAAGACTTTGGAGGCGCTGAGAGGAGATAAGAATGGATTGGAGAGGAACAGAGTGGAGATTAATGCTATGGTGAGTTAACTTAGGTATTTCAGTCGCAAGAATTCCAAATATCTTAATATAACTCCTGCATTATCAGGAATGTGGTAAGGTTTATGGCATATCATTAGCAAAAAGTCCAAATCTGAGGTAAATTGGCTAGTAAACTTTTTCATGAAAATGTCTAATTCGTAAACCATTTCGAGGAATAGGCTTAGGGAACAGATAACATTAATCAAATCTTTAGATAAGCAAGTATTTTTTAAGAAAATCGTAGAAAACCCAATGACTTTCATTTTTAGCAAGGTTGACGTATGACGTAGCCGGATAACTTCCGGCTATTCACATTTAATTTTTTAGGTTGGCAGCACAGCGTAGTGAATAAATATTTTTTGTTTGGTAGCGCTAACCAAGCGCTTCACGTACTTGTCACCCATGTCAAATGTCATCTCTGTTCAAGTAAACATAACCTAATTACATTCATTCATACATTATAATGAAGAAGCGGTGTCCAATTATTGAAAAATCAGATGTAAACGGATGAAGAGACTGCAGTAAAGTTCAATAAACAGGCCAATATGCAATAGATACGAGAAATGGGGTACCTAAATATTTGGCGATTGTAAACAAACAAGAAACCAACTCGCGGCTCGCGGTCCATCTTGACTTTGACATTTGACACTGACATATATATTTTTTAATACCTTAGTAATTTTTGCTTTCTTGCAGTTCGAAATGGCCATTATAGCTGCGTGACGTCATCACTATAAAATCTTTAAAATTAAATAACAAAATAAATATAATTTTAAGAATTTTTTGTGACTAGCCAATTGAAAAATCCCCTACCTTCTCATACTAATCAATTTTAAAAGGTTATAATCGTCCACCTTGGGCACATGTTGGTGAATGTAGTTACCTAAGTTTCTGTTTTCGATGCTATTGTATTTTGTTCTTAGAAATTTTGATAAATAGCCCCCACTAAACATACATTCGTGTCTTTATTTCAGAGGATCTTAAGAAAGCTACAATAAATGATATACACATTGCCTTTAGAAGATATTCAAATGCCACCGAAACTCTAAAACGAACAAGATATGCCATAATAAGCCTGATTTATGATCTCTCCCCACTTATTTTAGACTATAAACTACAAAATTGTTTAATATTTCATTAGGTCGAATCACTGACGTCAGACTATGAGAAACTGCAGAAGATAAACGCTCGACTAGAGAAAACCATAGAGGCGCTGGAGAGTGAGAAGAGAGCCTTGAATTCTGAAGTCGAACATCTGCATCGGGAAGGGTCCAATAGGGAGTCAGTCTTGAGGTAATCTATATTTGTCAATACATTAATTAATTTAGAGTATAGAAGTTTCTTTTTTGTCTTGATGAGATGAAATGTTGACGATTTTGTCTAGAAGGCAATGGATATAACGGAGAGGTCGAAAAGAAGGCGCCTGGGTACATGGCGAGTCAGTGTATAAGTAGGGATGTGAAGAATCTTTTCGTGATAACCCTGGGCCCGTAGACAAGTAACAATTTGAAAAACTATAACGACCACGTGATTTAGCGCGGCTTATGTCAATCCCATACATTTTTTTTGTTTTCGATTGTCATTATCTTTTTTTAAAATTGTAACTTGTCTACGGGCCGAATTACAAGTTGCAGGAGAAAGAACTATAGAAGTTTATTTTTCCAGTTGCGTCAGCAACTTATACATTTTAATGATGGTCTTAGATTTCTTGGTATTGGTAAACTTGATAGAGCGACTGCCTCCCGGCATCCGTAATGCTTTCATGATTTGTCTCACGCACTACTGCCATCTAGCGATATCAGTAGGAACTAGCGGTTTAAGTGCCTTCGGAAATAAGGAGCTCGAGATAGAAATGTCACTTGTGGCAACTAATTCAAAAATGACCGCGCTCTCCATCGTACACACGCATTCGTTACGAAAAAACATGCTGCGCTAGCCCATCCGAGGTTCCCAAATTTCATTTCATTTCATAAAATAATAATAATAACGATGAGTAATGTTAAAGGGCCGAGGAAGAGCGTTCGTCTCGTCTCCGTTCAGAACTGGTGACAACACGCGAAGAGCTGAACAAGACATTATTGACAAGGGACCTGCTAGACCAGCAGAAGTTGGAGGCGGACGCTATTATATCGCAAATGGAGAAACACAGGAGTGAGTATAACATACTAGATGGCCAAGAAATCAGAAATAATAGATACCGTACCACAGTAAAACAGTATGTGTTCAACCGTTCGAAACAAAAATGACAGGTTCGTTTTTAGTTTTTGGTTAGTTGATCGGAAAGGAATCGCGGAATAGGTCGCGTAAAATTTGCCATATTTAAATATGTAAGTCTATCTGTTCCGTGCCTGTCAGGGGTAAATGTAATATTACGTACATTGTCAAATAATAAAATAAAAAAATAAAAATAAAAAAGCCTTTATTCTACCAAAATATTACACTACAACAATTTCGGAAGTCGCCTGTTTGGCGTAGGCCTCTCTCAGCTTCTTCCACCTCTCTCTACTTCTCGCCTGTCTCATCCAGTCCCATCCAGTGAAAGAAATAATACTAATTAATATTTTATAGACGAACTGGAAATAGAATTGGAGCGCATCATAATGGAGAGGGGTGACTTACAAGACCTAGTGGAGAAACTGGAGGCGGCCGTCGCCAACCTCGAGTGTGAGAAGAAGAAGCTTATCGATGAAGTTAAACATGTAAGTTAAAAGGCTATTCTACTTAATTATTTTTTTATTGTTCTTAACCAAAATGTGAGTAGCAAAATTCGAAAACAGAAATATTTTTTTCAATCAGTTAAAAAATAAATAAGTTATAAGGAAAGGAAAACTGTTATGTAACAAGAAAAGAACGCACTTAGAGGCGGAGTGACGTCACTGCCACTTGGTGTTTACAAAAGAGATAGCAAGATTTTCCCACCACGCTGCCACGTTTTCTTCATAATACATGAACCTTAAATGCTAATTACTGCTATATTTAATTACCAATTTTGTTGTCGTTTTCGAAATCTGTGCGGCGGGCTCCCCTGCTCGGCTGTTCCTGCATGAGACTAATATGTGGGGGCCCTGCCACACGAAGTAGATGATAGGAGTGTTGTAGTGGTAAAATGCACAAATCCTAGACTTCACAGAACTATACCGTGAAATTTTAGTTGTGTTGGACCCATCGTCCAGTGACTCATTCATGCAACCGAACAAATTTGCCCAAGGAACATAGCTCGAAATATGAATAACAAATTTGGACTTCCCATAGTAAGTTAGGTCACGTGATGAGACATTTTGTATTGGAGGTCCAAAAATTTACTCCATATTTCGACCCATGTATCTTGGGGAAAGTTGTTTAGTTGCATGAATGGAGTTGGGTCCAAAACGACTAAAATCCAAAACGACTGGACTATGGGTCCATAACGACTAAAATTTCACAGTGTATATATATATATATATTTTATGATTTCCACACATTAATTAATTAATTAATAAAATTAATTAATAAAACTGAAGTTAGGTACTTAAACTAAAAAATACACAAAATAGAAATAGAGCTCTTGCTCTTACGAGAGGAATATGGAATGTGATGAGATGACGTGAAAACAATTTAGATTAAAACAAAATTGAATTCGAAAAATTTAATTGATTTTAAAATGAAAATGAAGTGGAGGTTGGCTATGAAATGAAAAAGTATGGAAAAATGAGGAACGATGCAAGCGCATCGTTACATCTGTTTCTTTTTAGTGTATATATTGTTCCGTAAAAAATATTGTCCAAATAAAAAAATGGTCAAGTAGCCTATTCATTTTGGTCCTAATGTCATGGGGGAAAATCTATTTGCGAAAAAGAAACCCGGAAAAGCTCACCCCTTGACAAAAATAATAAAATAAAAAGTTGAAAATAAAAAAATATCCTCACTGACTTTAAGAGGCAGCGAGGAGGATGTTTTGCTATTTGGCTGGAATTAAAACAATTATATGAGACACAAGATTTTATTTGTAATTAACAGTTTACAATCGAGTTTTTTTTTGGACAAAGATACCTGCCTAAAAATATTCTAACTCAAGCGGTGAATAACTCAGGGTTTTGGATCCTAGGTATTCTAAGTACAAATTTATATTAAAATGCCACCATTGAAACGCCTTTAAAATTAATTAATTATTTATCCAATGTAGTATTGAAGAGACGTACATTGGAGTATTTGTCTGTAGGTAGAAAAATAAAAAATTATATCCGACCTCAATCCGGAGAAATCTATGAACCTTCTTGGTGAGTCCAACCGCTGTTCCAGACCGGAATACTACCAAACTTCCATGAAGTCTTCACACCATAGAGGGATAGACATCAAAAGAAAATCTTCTTTCGAAGATGAGAACGTTTAAATATGAACAAATAATAAAATCTCAAGCTGTAACAAAAGAATTGCCGTTATTAGTACACAATGTACTGACAAAGGAACAAAGGAAAAATCCTAATAAACCGGGCACGTGGCAAAGAAGAGTTCTTACCGTTTCCTTTGGTTAACGCCTTCCCACCGATATAACGATACAAAATGTTAGCAGTCAATCAAGCATCGGATCTTAACTGAAAATAAATTATCAAAATATATAAAACCTTTTCGAATTAATCTTTAAAGCGAACTTCGAACTTGAAAATGGAAACATACCTTGTTCTTAATAATATCTCGATGCTTGTTATAAACCAAGGATTCCTGCTACATATCCGTCACACGACCAGATCGCCAGGCCACCTCCAGGCGATTTGCCAAATCCTTCTCTTGACAAACAAAACAACAACCCATGTTGCGACACCTTTAAATATTAATAAACTAAATTATAAAATATACTAACGACCCAACACGAATAAACCCCAATACAATTTCAACTCAAAATATTTAAAATTTAGGAAAATGTTTACCCCGCACTTGGGATAAATTTCCACGCTCGCAACACCGACAGATCACAGCCATGAAGCATAAACAATTAAGAGCGTTCACAAACAATCGTCCGAAATCATAGACTATAAAGGACGTTCAACACGACCGCTCGATATTAAAAACGATGCTTACCATGACCATATAATTTCGTGTCTGCCCATCTCAAATTAGTTACATGTAAAAAAAAGCACTATGTGACACTAATGATGTCGAGCCTCCTATCACGTTGATTCTTATTCATCTTCAATTTTGTCTTGTACTTATCTTTGACGACAATATTTTCTTCAGCTGGAAGGTGAAAAGTCTTCTCTTTCCAATCAATCATCAGAGCAACAAGGCGATCTCAACTCCCTTCGTAAAGAGTTACTGGCAGCGGAACAGAACAGAATGGAGTTAGAAGCAGATAAGGCATCTCTGTGTGAGAAGATCAAGTTTTTGGAGGGAGAAAGAGAAAAAGTGGAGTTGGAACTACGACAGGTCATGAGGTAAGCTGTGTGATGACGTTATCATTTCGAGTTAATTTGCTACTAGAAAAAGGTCGATGCTTTTTTTCTGAACAAAAATGTATTTAAGTACTTTAAAATCGATTATTTAAGTATCTAGTGACTAGAGGTGAAAACTTCGGAATCTTTCCGAAACTTTGGAATATTTCAGGAATACTTCCAGAAGTATTCCTCATAACTTCCAAAACTACCAGCAACTTTGGAAGTTTTCATAGTAGATTAATTGACTTTGAACCTTACTGTGTTACTATTATTACATATTGAATATTTGCCGTCCCCATTTATAGAGGTGACTCGAATACCCATATTTTTGACACGTGACGGGGCATATTAATTAACCTACAAAGGCACTAAGCAACAGGATATGGATACATCCTATATGGATATATCCATATCCTGTTGCTCAGTAGTAGTTGTTTGTTTATATACAAAATAAGCCACGACTATTCACCGTTAGTGCGTGCACGCAACAGACGCAACTCTCGTCAATCCTTCCGCCAAACAAAAGTAAATTCGCCGTACTAAATGTACGGCGAATTTACTTATCTTCAAAGAAACCGTCGTGTTTTGCAAGTGCCTACCTATATACCATATAAGAATGTTAATATTTAATCAATGTAACGAAATTATTATACCTAATTGTAAGTGGACAAATATTTTTGAAAACTTCCAAAGTTGCCGGAAGTTTTCAGGAATACTTCCTTAGAAATGGAATCTTTCCTGGAAGTTTTCACTTCTACTAGTAACCTAATATTTATGAAATAAAAAAAGCATAAATACCTAGAAAATAACCCAACATGAACGAGACAAATCCATAACGATGTATAAAAAAAGGACTACTTGATTGGTCCCTGTCATCCTTATATTAAGTTACGTTAGTTAAGTTATTAGTATGTTCTTGCTATTCACGAGTTAGTTTGTTTCTTTCTTCGTACATCTTTTTGTCGGGATGATGTGTGATGTAAAGGGGTCTACTGAACTATTAACAGTGCAGCATAATATTAATCACTTTACTTCACTGTTGTGACATCGGATTGATTGATCTTTAATACATTGTTTGTTTTTCAGGGAACGTGGCGAACTAAGCTCTCAATTGACAGCTATGGTTCGCAAGAAAGACACGTTGAACGAAGAGATTATACGTCTTCAGCAGAGATTGGAACAAGCCAACGAAACCATTGGACGGATCAACAGGGCTTTGGAGGATCATGTTAAAGATGGGGAGGAGAAACAAGTCAGTATGGAGATTGAGAAGTCTAGAAATTTAGATTTCGGGTATAATTCGTCATGTCTGAAGGTTGTTTCGATTCGTCATGGGTCAATTATAACCCATTGTTGTTCCAGTTCGTCATGTGTTAATATGATTTTATTTCGCCAAGCCCTGTAAAGGTTCTGATTGGATATTTCCACGAAAAGTTCTAACTTGCCAAGTCTAGGCCGTTTCAATTTGTCATAATGTTAAATATGTTGCGAAAATAGACGTGACGAACGTCTATTTTTTGTTCAAATTTTAAGTGTTTATATTTAGATACCCTAAATCAAAATTTATAAATACATGTAAATAGATAGAGCCGAATCACACAGATTGAGTTAGCCCCAAAGTAAATTCGAGACTTTTCCCAAACTCGAACTCGTTGCTTGCTTGAAATGCAACACACT
The DNA here is from genome assembly GCA_947363495.1 of Euzophera pinguis. Lineage (NCBI taxonomy): Eukaryota > Metazoa > Arthropoda > Insecta > Lepidoptera > Pyralidae > Euzophera > Euzophera pinguis. The sequence continues at coordinate 14,452,717 of OX376166.1, forward strand.
CAATAATTCGAAATGAATGAATACCGGCTGCCATGTTACAACTGTTAAAGAATTAAATCAGCGCCTATGTGTGAATTTGTTAATAGCACAGTTTAACTGAATATTTTATTATTATTCTTCGGTAAAATATTTCTATTTTTATGTTATAGATTCTCATAGACAGCCTGGAAAAAGACAAGCAACATCTCCAAGAACAATTAGCCGGAGTTCGTTCAGAAAAGGACGCGTTAGAAGCTGTGTTGTTCGACACGGCCAACATGTTGGAGGACGCAGACAACAAGCGCAGCAAGTTGGAGCACGAGTTACAGGAGACTTTGGTTCAGCAAGAGAACTATAAAGGTAGGAATTTATTATCCGGCTCGAAGGACCAATATTCAGGACTTCTTAGGTAGTGATAGCTGCTTATCACGAAATGTAGATACATGCAGCTAGACAGTCGACTGTAGAAGGACAGGCGGGAATTTTGTTAGTAAGAGAACAATAAATAATTATTAGTTCTCTTGCTCACAAAATTTATTATGTCTAGGTATAGTTAAATAGAATTTGTTCAGTAATGGACGCGTTAGAAGCTGATTTGTTCGACACGGCTAACATGTTGGAAGACGCCGACAAAGCACGCAGCCAGTTGGAGCACGAGTTGCAGGAGACTTTGGATCAGCAAGAGAACTATAAAGGTTTGAATTATAAGATAATTTAAAGACAGAATAATATTTTTGGTTCCGTTTGACACAAAACAACAGATGGCGCTGACATCAATGATCATCGAATAGCCAGCAGGCTTGCCAGTAAGTGTTAGTTAGTTTAGAAAAGAAAAAAATATCTGTTCCTGACTTACGACCTTCACATGTCATTTTCATATATGAAGTTATCCACCCTACGAAGAATAACTATAAAAATGTCTCCTGAGACTTAGGTTAATCCCCGTTAATAAACAAGACAAATTTGAAGCTGGTTATTTTCCATTTTCCAACTTAATCAGTAAGTCACTAAGAACATATAGATTCGTAGACTAGCCTTTGACTGCAAAAATTAATTAACTTATCGCATATGTTTTGCGCATATTTCGTTACAATAATTTTTTGACATACATATTGGAAATCCATTATTCCGACCAAACTTAAGCCTCATTTACACTTATAAACTTTTGCAAGTTGCTGTGTGACAGTCTATTCGATAGCAACTTGCCAATGTAAACCATGTGTTTTCATTTGCAAGTTATTGTGACAATCTGTCAGATATTTCTAGCAGAAGTTTTCTATCAGGTGGTTAGTTTACTCGGATCCATTGCTGATAATTCAGTCGTGAATTTGTCTATGTAGACGAGCTCAAATTATTTTTGTGTGTGGGTAAATTTTGTCTCCATTAACGGTACTAGATTGCCATCACTGGATTCGTCTAAACCAGCCCTAAATGAGGCGTTAGTCAGTGTTAAGCATCGCCAGTGAGGTCATTAAATAACCTTTTATTTCATCTCCCAGGTCAAATAGCTCGACTGACCAAAGACCTGGAGAACAGTGAGAAGAAGCTTCGAGACACCCGCAATGGCATGTCTCAAGCCGCTGGCAAGAAAGAAGCTGAATACCAGCAGATTATTACCAATCTCAATCGAACTACTACTGAAAATATTACTAAGCTTAAAGAGGAAAAGGTGGGTCTCATAATAGGCATGACTCATAATTGACTTCATGTTTTATAAAGGTGGGTCTCATAGTAGGTATGACTCATAATTGACTTCATGTTTTATAAAGGTGGGTCTCATAGTAGGCATGACTCATAATTGACTTCATGTTTTATAAAGGTGGGTCTCATAGTAGGCATGACTCATAATTGACTTCATGTTTTATAAAGGTGGGTCTCATAGTAGGCATGACTCATAATTGACTTCGTGTTTTATAAAGGTGGGTCTCATAGTAGGCATGACTCATAATTGACTTTATGTTTTATAAAGGTGGGTCTCATAGTAGGCATGACTCATAATTGACTTCATGTTTTATAAAAAATATTTTTTTTATAATTTCTACACTATTAAATTATTTAGTTCTAGCAAACGTGGCAGGCAAAATTCGCTAACAAGCACTGGCCAGCGTAGCATTAAAAGGCTAAATTCTAATATTTATTCAAATTTGTAATAAGTGAAAAATATCACTGTTAAATATTGGGCAAAAATAGGACTGTTATGATGAATACATTATTATTTTTAGGAACAACTGCGCCAATCTCTGGAGCATAAGTTAAACCAAACCATCGCAGCTTTGACGAGCGAGAAAGAATCATCTGAAGCCGGCGCGAGGGAAAGGGAGAAAAAACTATTGGCGGCCCGAGACCAACTTATATTGCAGCATGATGAGGCTATGTTGAGGGCGGAAAATGATAAACAACAAGCTTTGATCATGGGTAAGCCAGAGTATAGCTTAATAATATCCTGTATTGTGGTGTGCAAGAAAGTTTAAATAAATAGCTTTTAGTTGCGTTGTTATTAAGATTATTGCACAATACACAATTCAGAAAAATATTTTGGGAAACATTTAAATGTATCGTTGGAAGGACATCGACACGCCAAGAAGAAGAATACTCAATATTCTGCTAATAAATTTTGATGTCTTAGAATGGATGCTAATCATTCATTCTTATTTTGTATTACCCTCGTATTAAGAATAATTTGTAAAGCCCATTAGCTAAAATGTGCTGTGTCTCGTACTCGCTAAATATCGAATAAGAGAGAAAGGGACGAAACATATTTTAGCTAACATATGCTTAACGACTGATTGTTAATGCGGGGGTTAGTCTAATATGTGGTTATGTTCAATAATGGCATAAGTTAAATGTCAGCATTATGGAACTTATTATATTGAAACTGAAAAATGGAATCCATATACTAATATTATAAATGCGAAAGTCTGTCTGTTACGCTTTCACGGCCAAACCGCTGAACGGATTTTGATGAAATTTGGTATAAATATAGTTAAAGACCCGGGGTCAAACATAGGCTACTTTTTGGCGCAGGCGAAGCTCCGGGAAAAAGCTAGTAGTTAATAATTCATCTAATTTCTACAGTTCATCAAGAACAACAAGCATTATTAGAGCGTTTAGAAGAAGCGAAACGAGCATTAGATTGTGAAGCGAACAAGTTGGAGAGGGTTCGTCGCGACGCGCAAGCGAGGGCCGACCATGATAGAAACTACGTCAACCAGCTGAAAGATGAACTAGCTGCTATGAAGACTAGACTTGACGAAGCGAAGTAAGTTAAAAGATCTTAGAATCTCATTAGGTATATTTGGTAAAAAATGTCTTAAAACATAGGAAAGTGAGAAAGATTGTGAAGCAAATAAATTGGAGAGGGTTCGTCGCGACGCCCAAGCGAAAGCTGACCATGTCAGGAACTACGTTAACCAGCTGAAATTTGAAAAAATTGGCTGCTCTGAAGACTAGACTAGACTAAGCCAAGTAAGTTAAAATGTCATAGAATCTAATTGTAGTTGCTAAAAAAATGTCTAGAAATATAGAAAAATAAATTGAACCGTATTTTAGTAAAAAAAAAAAATTCTCGTTGTATCTTCTGTTTCAAAGTAAGGTCAACTATATTCATCAGAAATGAAGTAGATAGTCAATGGTTCCACTCTCAGTCAGCCAAAAATTCAATTTATTTGTGTACCACAAGTAAAACAACAAAATTAGGTGCCAACATTGAACCGACATACATAATCATGCATAAAGTACCTACTTTGTCTGTGCTATATATTGATTGTGGTGAATAATTAAATAATTTTGAATTTGAATTATATGAACCAGCGAGCTCTATCATAGACCACATCTACACTTAACATCAGGAGGGATCGTGATCAATCGCGTGTCATTTGTAATAAAAAAAGTCCATACTTCCATATATATAAATGCGAATGTCTGTCCGTCTGTCTGTTTGTTACCATTTTACGACTAAACCTGGATCAAATTTAAATTTGGTATGGATGTAATTGAAGATCCGGGGTCAAACATAGGCTACTTATTGACGCGGACAAAGCCGCGGGTAACAGCTAATATACACCCATGGGTCGAAATATGGAGTAAATTTTTGGACCTCCCATACAAAATGTCTTATCACGTGACCTAACTTACTATGGGAAGTCCAAATTTATTTTTCATGTTTCGAGCTATGTTCCTTGGGGAAATTTGTTCGGTTGCATTAATGGAGTCACTGGACGATGGGTCCATAACGACTAAAATTTTTACGGTATATTATAATTATTTTCAACAGGGCGATAGCGGAAGACGACTGCGCCCGTTTCGAAAACCGCATCAAAGAGCTCCATCTTGAAAAAGAGGCGTGTACTCGCGAATGTACCGAGACTCGAGCTTTACTGTCATTGGCCGAGGACAAGTACGACAACGCGTACGGACAACTGCAGGAGACTACGAGGAAATTGAAGGAATGTATGTATATGCTGCACCTTTGATTTGTAAATAATTTTGAACCTTTCGTAAGTCTCCTTTCATCCGTCCTGTCTACATCTCCAAACCCTCTTAACATCTCTTTTTCTATCTTTGTCACTATAATAGCACTTCTGTTGACATTGTATCTTATTAAATTAAACTATTTTAACGGTTTTTTTTTAATAAAAGTTAGAAATCATTGTATCTTTTATAATTAATCAGTAATAACATAATTTTCCCAGCGGAAAACGAAGCCGACAGCCTCCGCAAAGAACTGACCGACATTCGCCGACAACTGACAAACTGTTGCGCCGAACGCGAGAAATATAACAGCAGTTGTAAAGAGTTGAGGGAACACGTGAAGAGAGCCGAAAGCGAACGACGAGACGCTGCCAGGGCGAGGGACGAGGCTTATAGGAAGATCGCTAGTATGTTTGACTCTTTCTATCTCATTCTGTCTCTCTTTCTCTTAGAAATATAGCAGAAGTTTAAGGGAATACGTGAAGAGAGCCGAAAGCGAACGACGAGACGGTAACAGGGCGAGGGACGAGGCTTATAGGAAGATTGCTGGTATGTTTGTCTCTTTCTCTCTCATTCTGTCTATCTTTCTCTTAGAAATATAGCAGAAGTTTAAGGGAACACGTGAAGAGAACCGAAAGCGAACGACGATATGCTAACAGGGTGAGGGACGGGGCTTATAGGAAGATTGCTAGTATGTTTATCTCTTTCTCTCTCATTCTGTCTCTCTCTCTCTCTCTTAGAAATATAACAGCAGTTGTAAAGTGTTGCGGGAACATGTGACGTGACAAAACTGACCGAAGACACTTATATTTCTGTGTGTTTTATCGCTTTGTTTTGATAACAATCGTCTTATGCTATCAATATGTCTTACTGACAGTGTAATGTCACGATTGTCCATCATTTTCGCAACATATTATACATAAATATCATTTCCCCACTAGCTTCAAATCAAATCCAAAAACCACGTAGGTTTGTCTGGATAGCTTATTCTTAGTCTAGTATATTTAATTATGTATGTGCTTAATTATCTCTTCAGTTATTCTAGTCTGCATTACATTGAGTATGCATGTTTGTTTGCGGGCGAAACCGCGGGTTAGTTACTAATCGTCATAGGCATCTTGCCAGCCCTTGAATAAATCCGTACTCGTTTTGAATTAATCATAAATCGTGTCAACCAGGTCTGGAAGAAACCCGCACATCGCTCGATATGGAGCTATCTCGAGTACAAAACCTCCTCAAAGATGCGGAGACTGGTGGCGAGCATGTCACTCGCGACCTGAAGGCTACGGAAGGTCAATTGAAGAGAGAAAGAGCCGCGTTGGAGCAAGCTAATCATGATATCAAGGAGCTGCAATCTAGGTACGCATTCATTACCATCATTTCATGGACATACGTCTCTCCTAATGAGATCCAAAATGACCGGTTGGAAGCGGCCTGCAAAGGTGCTTTATATCCTTATCAGTATTACCTATGTGTATGCAAAATTGCAGGAAGATTGGTATACTAAAGTAAAATCACTATATATTTTCACCAAAGAAAATTACATGCAAAGATATGTTGTCTGTAACAAAGATGTACAATAGATGGTAGACGAAGCACAAAGAGGTAAGAAACACATTTGCTTTTGTGCTATCACTAGCTTAGTACTTCATTTTTACGAATGAAATGAATTGAAACAATGCTAGTGTTATGCGGATAGCAGAGAACGGATGGCCGATGGTGCAGAAATGTTCTCAAACCACGAAACGGCAAGCGCAGCATTGGACATCCACCGGCTAGATCAGTGATTCCCAAAGTGGTCCAGGTGGACCCCCAGGGGTCCACGGGAGACTTGCTGGGGGTCTACGTAGGCGTGAACAAAAAATGGGGGTCCATAAGATGTTAATGGGGGTCCACGAAAATTTATCTGCTTTTGATAGTAAAGAGCAAAAATGTAAGCATAGTTTTTATAAGGGCCTACCTACATTGTTTTAAGTACCTATCTAAGCAGATAATATTTTAATAAGGCAAGCGACTGTTACTTGTCCAAACTTGTGTATTCGATATTACGTACAATTTCGTGTACAGACTTGCAAAGCGCTATCCGCCCGACAATGCTTAATGCTTGTTCAGACATGAACTTTATCAACACTATAAATACTTGATGCCAAAGGCAACCAAACGCATTCATTTGTTTCCGGAATTTCGAAAACAAGGCGGAATTTGGAAAAAAGTTGTGAGAAAATTTATATCTGTGTTTGCTAGTGCCGGAGAAAAGTAAGTAACCTACCTTTTTTTGTTATAGTACTTAAGTATTTTGTTTACGTGTACTAGTCGGTTGATCACAACGGCCTGTATAGATAGGTAACTTAGTAACTTACAGATATTTTAATTGTCCTCTTTCGATTTGAAGACAAACACAGCACGTTTTATTCAATTGTTTTTTCACGAGAGAAGCACTGCCTCTCTAAAAAGGCCGAATAAGCAATATTGCAGAGCAATTAATTTTGTAATTTTTCTTGCAAATAACTACTAATTTTATAAAACAGTAATTTCATAATCATGTTAAATTGATTTTGAAGTAACTATTTTATCAAAACTATTCCTTTTCGGAAAGAGCGAGCGGTGCGCGGGCGACGGGAAAAGGGCGGGGCTTGAACTTCGATGCCTGTTTGTCACGTTTTAACAATGAAGCCGCAGACAAAAAATACGCAAATACACGGAGCGCGTGAACTCATTGATTTAATAAAATGTTAGTTATCGTTTTTATGGACAATTTTGGGATTTCGACGTTTATTTTTTCCTACACAAATATGATCAGTATTCGATACTGAGTACACTAATTTTTATTTATACTATTAAAAATTAGTGGTAAATTATGTACTTTAAAATTGATACCGTTTTGTGAAAACGTTTGTATTTGTCTCAGCGGTTTATTAGTTGGTCCCTTTACAAGCCGTAATTCTATTTCCGCGTGCTGACAAAGGCTGCGGTGTGATACCTATATTCAGAAAAAAACTTGGTTACTAAAACATTTTTTTTACAGGTAAGGTAACTGACACGAAACATGGCTACAGCAAAGAAAAAATGTCGACAATATAGTGTCGATTATTTGAAATATGGTTTTGTTCCATCAGAGGCAGACAAACAATTGCCCATGTGCCTATTATGCAACAAAGTTTTGAGCAATGACTCTATGAAACCATCAAAGCTCGAAGATCATCTAAAAAGGTGTCATACTGATAAAATAGGTAAAGATTTAAAATATTTTCAAACATTGAAAGAAAAATATGGAAAGAGACCCACCATGCACAGTATGTTCGCTTCAACATCTCAAAGTAACGATGATGGCTTGCGGGCATCTTACAATATCTCATTACTTATAGCAAAATCTGGAAAACCGCACACTATCGGAGAACAATTAATTTTACCCGCTGTTGAAGAGGTTTTAAAAACTGTTTTGCACAAATCTCCATTTGACGTACTAAAAAGAATTCCATTAAGTAACAATACTGTACAAAGACGCATTGATGAAATGAGCTCTGATATCGAAAGCTTTTTGTGCAATCATCTGCAAAAAACTCATTTTTCTATACAACTGGACGAGTCAACGTTACCCAGTAATGAAGCATTACTATTGGCATATGTCCGATTTATTGTTGAGGAAGAAATTCACGAAGAATTGCTATTTGCCAGAACTTTGGAGACTGACACTAAAGGCGAATCAATATTTAATGTCCTGAGTAATTTTTTTACGGAAAAATCGATCCCATTTACAAACATTATTTCAGTGGCAACAGACGGAGCTCCTGCAATGGTCGGGCGATATCGTGGGTTTATAAGTCATCTCAAAAGAATTATACCAGGACTTACAGCTATTCATTGCGTAATCCACCGACAACATCTTGTGGCAAAACATTTAAGTGACAGGTTGAACCAATCTCTTCATTTTGTAATAAAAGCTGTCAACAAAATCAGAAGCAATGCATTGAATACACGTTTATTTGCTCAATTGTGCGACGAAAATGATGAAGACTTCCAACGACTGCTCTTACATACTGAAGTACGCTGGTTGTCGAAAGGTGCATGCTTAACGAGATTTTACTCTGTTTTCGATTCCATATTAGAGTTCTTAGAAAGTAGAGATCCAGATTTAAAAGAAAACTTGATCAAATTCAAAGCAGACATTGCGTATTTGACAGATTTGTTTAAAAAATTTAATGATATTAACTTGCAGTTACAAGGGGACAGCCTGAATTTAATAAAAACAAAGGGGATAATTTCGGCTTTTCTTGGGAAATTGAAATTTATGAAGCAAAACATTAGTCGGCGCGAATTCTCTCAATTTCCAAACTTGTCGCAGGTAGAATGTATTGATGAGGATATCCATACCTACAGTCAACATTTAAGTGCCCTGCATGATGACTTCAAAACCAGGTTTGAAGATATACTGACGATGGATATACCACCATGGATAATAAATCCATTTGATGAAACGGAAGTGGCCAATGTTGTATTACAAGAGGAGCTGCTCGAGCTAAGCACTAATGAGGAGCTGAAGGTGAAATTTAGAAAAGGCTATCCAACATTTTGGCTGCAAGCAGAAATACCCGAAAAATATCCTGGACTGTGGGAAATCGCAAGGAAATTTTTAATAGCTTTTCCCTCGTCATATCTTGTCGAAAGGAGTTTTAGTGCCGTTACAAACCTCTTAACAAAAAAAAGGAGCAAATTAAACATCACAGAGCGGGGGGATTTGCGGTTATTGCTCACAAAAATAAAGCCAAACATTGATCGTTTGCTGACACTCCATCAGATACATCCTTCCCATTAATTAAAATTATGACCTGAACCTATATTACCTTAATATTTTTTTCTTGTAATTCTATTCTTTTAATAAATAAAGTGATATAAAATGTACCATTTTTCGTTTTTATTTTACATATCGAAATATAGGGACAGAACTCAGAAGTGACACAATTTTTATTTTTTGGCGACTTTAAGAATGTGGTAGAAATGTAGCAGCAGGGGGTCCACCGAAACCAGTAAAATTTTGAAAGTGGTCCACGAGAAAAATAAGTTTGGGAACTACTGGGCTAGATGGTTAGCTGGACCTGAAAAAGGTCGCAGGCAAACGCTGGACACAGGCCGCTTTCAACTGGTCATTTTGGAAATCATTAGAAGTGTATGTCTAGCTGTGGACTGACTGCGTCTGAATTGATGATGACGATGGACGCTTACAACACAGAGAATGTCACATATTTTTTATTCAAGTGTATTTAGATTTAAATTTAATTAACACTTTTTATTTTAGACTTCAAAACGAAAGCGAAGAACGTGAACGTTGCGCAAACGACGCCGCGATGGCAAGAAGACATGGCGCAGAACTAGAGGCCATGTTGGCAAACGCTCGCGCAGAACTCGCCTCTTCTAGACAAAGGGGCGCCGAATTGGAAGAGGCTTGTCGTGCTAGGGATCAGGTAATATCATAAGACCTAATTTCCGACTGCAATAGTAATGAAAAGCAAATGATTTATCTATAGATAGATATGGTGCTGTACTAGAAACCATGTTAGCGAACGCTCGCGCAGAACTCGCCTCTTCTAGGCAAAGAGGCGCCGAATTGGAAGAGGCCTGTCGTGCAAGAGGTTAGGTACAGTTATTACTACAAGAGTTATCACAAATAATGTTCCTTAAGCTAAAGGAATTGACGCCGAAGTACGAGTAGAAGGTAATATGTGGTATTTATAGCTAATTCTAGCCAAAGAGGCGCCGAATTGAAAAAGGCCTGTCGCGCTAGGGATCAGGTAAAGTTATTACTGCAGTAGCGAAAACTTGTCGTAAATAATGTTCCTTTAGCTAGAAGACATGACGCCGAAGGTAATATGTGGTATTTATGGCTAATTCTAGCCAAAGAGGCGCCGAATTGGGAAAGGGCTGTCGCGTTTCTATGTTTCTTTCGACAGAAGATATGACGCCGAATTACGAGTAGAAGGTAATGTGAGGTAAACTCACATTACCGCGCAGGACTCGCCTCTTCTAGACAAAGAGGCGCCGAATTGTGAGAGGCTTGTTACGCTAGGCATCAGGAAAAGTTATTGTACTTTATTTCTGAATGCAATAGCGAGGGTTATTGAGCAAATTATACCTTTAAAGGAACAATATTTGGCGTCAAACAAGCTAGCTCTTTAATAATATTGTTTGTCGCTACTACAGATTAATAGCATATAGTCTCAAAATTGCACTGTTTAACCGCCTCTGAGGCCAGTAGTTAAGCCGTTTGCTTCAGGCCCCGTGGTCATGAGTTCGATTCCCGTGGGAAACATATACTATTCAGTTTCAGTTTAATTACGAGGGCGACACTGAAAGTCTTTAGAACTGACCATTTGTAAACAGTATAATAAAAAAATAAGTTTAAATTTTGAAAATGGAACTCTTTGTCAATATTGTTGAGTATGTATTTTATTAATTTGTCATTTGTTTTACGATTTGGCGGCAAATTGAAAATTGTCTGTGTCACGTCAGCATGAATTTAACGAGAGAAAATTTTCGTGCCATTATTTTTATGACTTTCGTTCTCATTTAAGTCAACAAGAAAGTTATGATAGACTTCGATTGGCCTTTCACGATGAAGCCCCATCTCGTGCCACTGTTTACAACTGGTTTAATGAGTTCAAACGTGGTTGCACTAATCTCACCGATGATCTGCGTGAGGGACGGCCTTCTACGGCGACGACTGAAGATAACATCAGTGTTGTGCGGCGTATGATAGAAACTGACAAAAGAGTGACCTATCAGCAGATTCGGGCAAGTTTAGGCATCGGTATGAGCCAAGTGCACAAAATCCTGCATGAACATTTAGCGGTCAGGAAGCTTTGTGCCTGGTGGATACCTCGCGATTTGACCGAGGCCCAAATAATCCGTCGTGTTGATTGGTGCCGTGAAATGGTTCAAAGATTTAAGGGAGGTGACTCAAATGCTGTGTTTGACATACTTACGGGTGACGAAAGCTGGATTTACTGTTATGATCCCGAAACCAAAAGACAGTCTGCTCAGTGGGTGTTTCCTTCCGAGGAGTTGCCTACTAAAATGAAGAGAAGTCGAAGCGTGGTAAAAAAGATGGTGGCCTCGTTCTTCGGAAGGACCGGACATTACGCGACAATTGTTTTAGAGGATCGAAAAACAGTTACTGCAGAGTGGTATACTAACAATTGTTTGCCACTTGTCTTGGAAAAAGTTTGGTAGAAACGACCTCGCAGTAGGATCCTCCTTCACCACGTCAACGCCTCGTCGCACACCGCCAGGCGAACGATCGACTATTGGCGACATCAAACGTGGAATTACTAGGTCACCCGCCATATAGCCCCAACCTCGCACCTTGCGATTTTTATTTATTCCCGAAAATAAAAGAAAATCTTCGAGTAAAACGTTTTATAGACGCCGAGGAAGCAGTGGCTGCGTTTCAAAACGGCGTCGAAGAGACCCCTAAAGACGAGTGGGCAAAGTGCTTTTCTCAGTGGTTTCATCGGATGCAGAGATATATTGACGTGAAAGGACACTATTTTGAAAAGATGTAATAAAAGGAATAACTTGCTAGTGTGCTCAGTTTTTGATTTTCTAAGAACTTTCAGTTTGACCCTCGATTAGAACATTGCACGCTTAAGTCACACGATTGTCTGATAATAAAGAGGATTCCGTTCTTCGTAGGGCACGTTAAGCCGTTGTTTCCTGGCTGCCATCTGGTGATTGCTAAAGGAACCATGTCTGAAGCCGAAAGGCGGTTCCGAGAAACTAAACTGAACACCAAGTTGTGCAAAATTAACAGGTTCCCTGCCCCATGAATCACATATGTGCAAATCAATTGTTATAACTGTTGTTAAATTTTATGGACAGGGAATAGGTTAATTGACCATGCAAACCACTCGATACTAATGAACTGCTTTAGTCAACAATCTCACTTTCGTCACAATATCATATGAGAATATAATAATATCATATTATGACGTAGGGGTGGATCCCACTATTTCTATTATGTATTTCCATTGATAGAAATACTAAGACAGAGTCTCCCACTATTTCTATTGCGGGCGGCGGCGGCAAAAAAACGCTATATCATTCGACGTGCACATATGATGTACAGTAACAAGCAGATAAACAAGATAATTTGTCATTTACGTTAACTGCCAGTACCTTATGAACAGATTAGGTGGAATAAGGTTTTACTACCGTTTATTTTTAAGTAATTTTATTAATAAGTAATTTATTCAGGCCGTCATAAATGTTGAAGTGGAAACAGATTCTCAAATAACACAACTGTGTTTTTTTGTCGCAATAGAAATAATGGGATATAATTAAAAAAAACGTTTCTATGAAAATAGTGGGATACACCCTGATGTAGCACGAAGGGGAGTACTAATGAAACACTGTCGTTGATGTTCGTAATTGAATTTATTGTCGAGAACTTGGGTTTATGTATGTTTTTAAAAATAGGACATAAGTACATTGTACATTGTACTTATGTACCTTGATCAAGGATAAATAATCTACCTAGAAAGGTTACAAGGTCTACCTAATGAAGGCGTGTGTTGTACTCTTGGAACACACTACAATATGAAACAACAATATGAGAATATACTCTCTCTGTTGCCAGGAGTTGGTGTTGCGTCTCGAGGATTGCCGCTCTAAAGAGCGTCGCCTCGAAGAGCTGAAACACAACTTGGAAGTTTGTCTCGCTGATGCTACGCAACAAATTCAGGAGTTGAAGGTAATTTATTCATATGCCCATTTGGTCTTGTTATAGCTTGACTAAAGGTCTGTTTTTTATTTATTTCTAAGGCAAACACAGCTATTTATATTATAAAGCTGAAAAGTTTGTTTGTTTGAAGGCGCTGTATTCTTTCAGTGTTGGATAGCCATTTATCGAAGAAGGCTTATAGGCCCGGATGAAGTCGGGACGGACTGCTAGTTATAACCCGACGAGGAAAATCGCAGCCTTCCCCATATTGCGGAAAAATATTGGAATTAATTTATTTTATTCATGTAAGAATCCGTCATCTCAACGTCACCGGCCAAAAAGTGACAGTAGTGGACGTTGTGTATTTTGTGATTATTTCCTACGATTTATTCATCAAAATGGCAACAATAATTCATAGTAATGAGAGAAAAGTGAAATAAAAGATGATATATGTATGGAATCAAAACGAAGGATTGATTTCTATTTCATGAAATGACATTGTCAATTTGATGTTGACATTACATATACAACGTGTTGTCACGTAAAGGCGATCAGTAGCGACGCCAATGCAGGGTTTTTAATTTCCTGATCGTATATTCCTGATTTTAATTTCCTGAATTTATATTCTGTCGTTTTCGGACCAAACTCCTCCTTTTTTGAGATCTGTTAAAATGTAACCGACTTCAAAAAAGCAAGAGGTTCTACTTTCGACTGTATGTATTCTAACTACATATTTTTGACAAGATATACCCAATATTAACTTATTTTGTTTCAGGCCCGCCTCGGCGGCAGCGAAGGTCGTTGTCGCGCTCTCGAAGCGTCACTAACGCAATGCGAGAGCGGGAAACGCGAGGCGGAAGCGAAGTTGTCCTCCATAGCGCACGCTCTGAGACGAGTGTGCGGCGTGCAGCCCGACGGTTCCGTACACGCGGCCGCTCGCAGGCGGCTGGCCAGTCCTGCCAGGAGATACAGCCCGCATAGAGGTCGCTAGTGCACTCGCCGATTGCGTTCCACTTTTAAATGTGTCCTTACTGTCTAGGATGAAGAATGTATTTTTTTTTTTTGTAATGGGTTTTACGGCCATGGATACAAGTCCTTTATAGCCCTTCTTAATTTTTCAATCTTCTTCAGTCCTGCAGTATGGTTTCGTCAAGTCCTAGTCAAGAATTAAAGTCTAGTCGGTAGTCAAGTGTAGTCAGAAGAATCAGGCTAAGTGAAGTGGTAGATAAACTGCATTTAGCTATTACTAGGAGCTTTTGGCAACAAGCATGGAAATCACATAAATCAAACACTGTAACACTTCCCAACACTCACGCTTGTTAACGAACACATTGCGAATAATAATCCAATATTATTATGCACAAACACTCAAAAAAACACAAATTTTGGAAAATAAAATACAGCGCCGATACTGGTCTTCACAGCTTCCAGCCAAAAGTCCCCGATGAAGAAAGTATTCTATTTTAAAATGTCGTGTTTTTTTTTACTGGTCTCATCTTCCATTAACGTCAATTCAGATAGTATACTATGCTCTTTAGCCTGTGCTTCAATTCCAGGAGATACGCAGAGTAGTAGTCACATTGTTTTACTTTGTCATGATGTTTTCATTCTTCGACTAACGTCAAAATTCGACTAACATCTGGTTACCAACCTAATTTCTCATAGAAAATTTTCCAAACTTAAAATTGTAACACATCTCAGTCACCTTGTAATATCAACCCAGCAAATAAAAAAAAAACATGAAAGTTTTATATTCAACCAAATAAAGTGCCTGTATATACACAGGTCGCGACCATTCAGAGGACCGCAACGAAATCATCGACGTAGACCCAGAGCTCATTAAGAAGGGCATGAGGAATCTGATGCATGACGTCTGCCAGATAGAGAGGGAAAAGGTTTGTTCAAACATTCGTTCATTCAATAAAATACCTACACAAAGGATTTTTTAACAAGATCCTTATTAAAGTATAATACTTTGAGGCTGTGAGAAATTTTGACCACAGAAATAATATTAGGTAAAAGTGTGGCCTAGTTTAGCCTCTCAATAGTATTAAGTAGAAGTGCCACTTGTGGGCCAGTTTAGCCTCTTGCTTCTTAACTAAATATGGCGAAGCTTAACTGCACCCAGTAACGCCTATAAGACCTTTTTACCTAATCTTATTTCTGTGGATTTGTCCATCGTAAATAGCACAAAAAAATATGTGAAAAATTATCAACGTCGGAAGTATAAAGATATTGCACATGCTTCAACATCATTTCAGCCGCCGTCAGTCCACTGCTGGTCATAGGCTTCTGATGATTTCCAAAATAACCGGTATGAAGCGGCCTACACATGCTTAATTTAACATTATTTATCTTATCTATAAATTGTAGTTGAATATAGCTTTTATTTATTGTTTTTTGTACATGTAATTTTTTATTTTATTTATTAAGTACTAGCTTTTTCCCTCAGCTCCGCCTGCGTCAAAAAGTAGCCTATGTTTGACCCCGGGTCTTCAACTATATTCATACCAAATTTCATCAAAATCCGTTCAGCGGTTTAGCCGTGAAAGCGTAACAGACAGCCATACAGACTTTTGCATTTATAATATTAGTATGGAAGTATGGATAAAAGAACAAAACAGAAATAAAAATACCGCAATCCAAAAACTACGGAGGTTTATCCGGATGCATATTTACATCTGCGTGTAATCAGAAGAAAATAAAAAAAAACAAAGCTATTAACACATAGAAATATTATGTACATCTTACATTTAATATACTTATACTGATTATAAATAATACTATCCAAATTTAGGTATCTGAGGCCGTCAGCAAATATCAGTCGCATAGTGGTCACTGCGAGTAGGTACAAAGTACAAACCATACAAACCTGTTCTTTATCAAAGCATCTACAGGTTGTGCAAGAAATATGATTTGAGTTTATTTTTAATATTAGTTTTTGTAATGCTTTGTCTAAAAGGTTTCGGCAAATCATTAATCAGTAAGATCCGATAATCTGTACTCCTACATACAGACACAGACTATCCTCTGTTATAGTGGTTGACTGGAAGAGATCCCTCATAGGGATAAGTCGGCCATTGTATATTATTAATATTTAAGACTTTTTTCTGTTGATGTTGTATTAACTGTTACTTTTATGTACAATAAAGAATTTTACATACATACATACATTATTTTTAACCAACAGGATGACTACAAATCCCAAATGAACGCATTGAAGAAGCAACTGAAAGAAGCAACAGAACAGCAGGGCAAAGGAGAAGGGAAACTACAATCTGTTACTAACAACCTGCGTAGTGTACAGGAGGAGAAAGCTAGACTGCAGACCGCTGTGGGACAGAAAGATGCCCAACTCAATGCTTTGGTATGTAAACTATCTATATATCTCTCTCTCTCTCTCTCTTTATGGAAATACATCTCTTTCTCTCTCTCTCTGAACAACCTGCGTAGTGTACAGGAAGAGGAAGTTAGACTACAGACCGCTGTAGGACAAAAAGATGTCCAACTCAATGCTTTGGTACGTAAACTATCTATCTATCTATCTCTCTCTCTTTATAGAAATACATCTCTTCTCTCTCTCTCTCTCTTTATAGAAATACATCTCTTCTCTCTCTCTCTCTCTCTTTATAGAAATACATCGCTTTTTCTCACTCTGAACAACCTGCATAGTGTATAGGAGAAAGCTAGATTGCAGAGCGCTGTGGGACATAAAGATGCTCAGCTTAATGCTTTGGTATGAAGACTATCTATCCCCTTCTTCAATACTTATATTATAAATGCGAAAGTCTGTCTGTCTGTTACGCTTTCACGGCCTAACGGATTTTGATGAAATTTGGTATGAATATAGTTGAAGACCCGGGGTCAAACATAGGTTACTTTTTGACGCAGGCGGAGCTGCGGGAAAAAGCTAGTACTCTATAGATATCTGTCTCTCTCTGAACAAATTGCGCAGTGTACAGGAGGAAAAAGCTAGACTACAGAGCGCTGTGGGGCAGAAAGATGCTCAGCTTAATGCTTTGGTACGTAAACTATCTATCTCGCTTTGTATATATACATTTCTTTCTCTATCAGAACAATCGCTTCTGTGTAAAGGAGGAGAAAGCTGGACTGCAGAGCGTTGTAGGACAGATATGTTATGATATTATAGATGGCCAAATAGCATCGATACCGAACTTGGCGTAGAGGTACGCTTTCTTAGGTAATAATTTGTTCGAAGAGTTATGAATGTGTTATATTGAGAAGTTGCATTAATGTCCCCCCCCCCCCCCCCCAACGAACAGATTGATTGAAATTGAATGACTGATGGATGTTCCAGAAATTGGCCCTTTCTTACTGATATTTAATACGTTTTCAGAACGAATCAGTTCAAACTAAGACCGTGGAGATCAGCAATCTTCGCGATAAAATCACCAGCGTGGAAGCTACACTGAGCGCCGTCACCGAAGAAAAAGTACAAAATGAGGTTAGTTTTCATCATCATTATCATTTGCAACACTCTTCGTTATTTTTTAAATTGGAGGGTAGAGATGTTTATGTTGTTGGCTGCATATACTACACAATTAAGATTTACAAAACATGTAATACGGAGCTAATGAATAACTCGTATACTTAGCTATAATAAGGATTTTATAAAGAACAAATTTTTTTTTAGAACAAAGCAGAGAATTTGCGCATCCAATTGGCCGAGCGCGTACAAGAAGTGGGGCAGTTGAGAGAAGCATTGGCGGCAGCGGAAGGTAAATATTTTCTTATGTTTTCGCGATTGTTATTCATTAAATTAAACTATTTTAATACGGTTTTATCGCGTTTATTACTGACCTGTCTGCCTGCGACCATGAACGCTGTAAAGTGTTTGAAACGTCAGGTGTAAATAAATAAGTAATAAACGCGATAAAACCGTATTAAAATAGTTTAATTTAAGGTAAATATTTCTTTGTATAGCCTGACCACGAAAATATCGGGCCTGAATGGGCGTCGCTAGGAATCGCTTTTATGTGGCAACATGTTGTATGTCATGTATGTGTCATGTCAACAACAAAATTGACAATGTCATTTAAATAAATCCAAATCAATCCTTCATTTTTATTCGCGTAAAATAAACTCCTATCACTTTTTTCTCATTACTATGAATTATTTTTGTTATTTTGATAAATAAATCGAAGGAAATTATCAAATAATACACAATGTCCTGTCTTTTTTGGCAGATGACGTTGAGATGTCGGAACGTTACATTTATGCTTAGTTGCCAGTAAAATAAATTAGTTCCAACATATTTCCGCAATAAGGCGAAGCCTGCTATTTTACTGGTCGGGCTATAATGCAAATATAGACAACTAGCTGTTTCCCGCAGCTTCACTTGCGTCAAAAAGTAGCCTATGTTTGACCCTGGATCTTCAACTATATTCAACCTTTCATCCATATCCGGCAGTTTGGCCTTGGACCCGGAGTCAAAAATAGGCTACTTTTGGGCGCAATCGGAGCTGCGGCAATCGGTTTAGTGTATTTCTTCCATATCGTTGTTTAGGTCGTGCAGCGCGTCTTGATGTGCGAAGAGCCCAACTCGAAGGAGATATACAACGGGCGGCAGTTGCTGCGAGGGACAGAGATCAAGCACTCAAGGTAATATAGTACTTATAGATTGCGTTAGTATAGATAGAAAAGATCAAGCAATTAAGGCAATGTAGTCATTAGGCTCATAGATGGCGTTAGTATCCATAGAACAATTTATCTATTTATATTCGTGAACACACAAGCAGCTTATTTAGCTGATATATTGTACAATTAGCTTTTTCCCTCAGCTCCGCCTGCGTCAAAAAGTAGCCTATGTTTGACCCCGGGTCTTCTACTATATTCATACCAAATTTCCTTAAAATCCGTTCAGTGGTTTGGCCGTGAAAGCGTAACAGACAGATAGACTTTCGCATTTATAATATTAGAGATACAATAGTTTTTTTAATTTTTGTTTTGATGCTTATTTTGATAGGCCTCAAAATAATATAGGTACATGATAATAAAATAATTATTTTGATAAACTAAAAACTTACCGAGATATTATTAAGTTAAATTCATATACGACAGACATAGATTGGACAGACTCCTAAATCATTTGTATAAATATTTTTTGTAGCAAATACAGCAATCAATGGATTTCCTGCCAGAGTTTCGAAACCGCCTATCGGCTTCTGAAGTGTCAATTACTTTTTCTCATTCCAGAAGCTACAAGAACGTTGCGACGGCTACACCCGCACTATCGCGTCTCTAGAAGACAGATGTACATCTCTCAAAGGAACCGTCGAACAACTTTCTACATCTTTACAAAAAGCAGCTTCGGCCGAGAGCGAACTTAGGGCGGAATTGGGCAAGACTCAGCGGATGCTCAATGAAGCTAAAAATAATGAGCACAGCGCTGTTGATAAACTTAGGCAGCTGCAGAAGAATGTTTGTGAGTTGTGTTGTTTAACTGTTTAAATAATTAGGATGGGTTATAGGCAAATTTGAGCATGACTCAACAAATGCTAAATGAAGCTGAATAATGAGCACAGCTCTGTTGATAAACTTAATACATCGCATTTGTCAGATTGACGCAGCGTTATCAATTATGTTATCCAGCTCGAAGGACCAAAAAGATGTATGGGACACCTTTAGTTGATTGACAAAAAAAGAAAATATTTATATAAAGAGATAGATATACTCTTTATGGTACCATTTACAAAAGTTTTACTAATTTAAACAATGTGTAATTAATAGATTTAAAGAGTTATTGATATTAGTGATAGTTATTTTTAATTTGAAGAGTTTTTTGAGCGACTGGAAAACTTACAATAATTAATGAAGATGGCAGTGAGTAGGCGTCCGCGATGATATGGCGATAAACATAAACTAATTGACAATAAAAATAATGTAAAATATGCGGCGTGGCGAATAGGCTACTTGACTGTATTCACACTTGGACAATATTCCACACGAAACAATAAGTACACTAAAAAGTAACCGATTCTGAAAACAACAACAAAATTGGTTGTAAACTAAATTAAACTAAGGCAGTAATTGGATTTTAAAGTTTTTTTCAAGAATAAAAGTGGGACCGTGGTTTGGACGTCTTGCTATCTCGTTTGTTCACACGTAACCTAGTAGCAGTGATGTCACTGCACACACAGTGCATCCTTTTCTTGTTTTTTGACAGTTTCCCCCTCCAACGAATTTCAAAAGCTTTTAACATGCTTAATTAAGAACGGATTTAAAAAATCTTTCGTTTTCCGTTTCTGGTAGTGAAATGTTTCATATGAGTGATAAAAATAAATTGAGTAGAATACCCAATTGCTGAGTTGTACAAAAATAAAGAATTATTAAAATGTGTGGTTTGGACCATACAGCATGCTTTATGATTTTTTCGTTTTTAGCAAACTGCGAAAACGAGAGACGCGTGCTGAGCGAGAAACTCGAAAGCGCTAAATCTGCGCTCGGTGAGTTGAAGCGGCTCAACGCTTCTTTGGAGGACCAAGTTCACAGGTTAACAAACCAACTGGCCAATGTGGAAGTCCAAAGGTGGGTTTTGTACAGTACAGTTTCTAAAGTTCATTACACTTAAACTTTATGGATGTATGGCGGAATGTATCCGAATTCTGCACCTGTCTGTATTTAAGTTTTGGTCAAGTCATTTCTCGAAAAACTGAAAAGCCTCAATGATTTCCTGGCTAATAAAAAAAAAAAATTGCTCAAAAATGTTAATATTATATTTAACATATTTATATTATAGTATTGTAAGTAAATGATGCAAATTTTGACATTACTCACGCACGTTGTAATAAATAATGACATTAATTATTAAATAAAAATATTTTCCTGTTTTATGTATATTTTTTTAATATTTAGCTTGATTTTGATGTCAACTCATTATTTTATGCCGTAAAGTTTAAGCATGTTTCCAACAACTAATTGTACGACCTTATTGTACAATATGTTAACAAAACATAAATGATTATGTATGATTATGAATGTGAAAGGTCAACTTGGCGGGAAGCTGTGAAGAGCAGTATCGGCGCTGTATTTTATTTTCCAAAATTTGTGTTTTTTTGAGTGTTTGTGCATAATAATGGTGGATTATTATTCGCAAAGTGTTCGATAACAAGCGTGAGTGTTGGGAAGTGATACAGTGTTTGATTTATGTGATTTCCATGCTTGTTGCCAAAAGCTCCTAGTAATCGCTAAATGCAGTTTTTCTACCACTTCATTTAGCCTGATTCTTCTGACTAGACTTGACTACCGACTAGACTTTAAGACTTGACTAGGACTTGACGAAACCACACTGTAGGACTGAAAAAGATTGAAAAATTAAGAAGGGCTATAAAGGACTTGTATCCATGGCCGTAAAACAAATTACTAAAAAAAAATGTGAAATTTCCAAAGTCTAATTCTATAGAAACTATCTTCATTAGAGCATGATTTTCAAGGGGTTAAGGCGATTGCCTGAAGACCTGGTCTCACTACATAATAAATATCTAATTTCTATTTTTCAGATCGGGCCTAGAATCCCAACTTCGAATGACGACATGGGACGGCAAGGAAAGCAGCGACGGAGAACTAGAGCGAGAGTTACACGTGTTACAGCGCGAGAGATCAGAGCTAAAGGCGAAATGCGACGCCTTTGCTGAAACTATACGGAAATTGGAGGCGGAGAGGAGGTTTGTTGTATTGAAATAGTATGTTTATGTTGTTTTTATTAGTTATTTGTTCTTAGTTAATGCAGTGGAGAACTAGAGCGAGAATTACACGTACTGCAGCGCGAGAGATCTGAACTAAAGGCGAAATGCGACGCCTTTGCTGAAACTATACGAAAACTGGAGGCGGAGAGGAGGTTTGTTGTATTGAAATAGTATGTTTATGTTGTTTTTATTAGTTATTTGTTCTTAGTTAATGCAGTGGAGAACTAGAGCGAGAATTACACGTACTGCAGCGCGAGAGATCTGAACTAAAGGCGAAATGCGACGCCTTTGCTGAAACTATACGGAAATTGGAGGCGGAGAGGAGGTTTGTTGTATTGAAATAGTATGTTTATGTTGTTTTTATTAGTTATTTGTTCTTAGTTAATGCAGTGGAGAACTAGAGCGAGAATTACACGTACTGCAGCGCGAGAGATCTGAACTAAAGGCGAAATGCGACGCCTTTGCTGAAACTATACGGAAATTGGAGGCGGAGAGGAGGTTTGTTGTATTGAAATAGTATGTTTATGTTGTTTTTATTAGTTATTTGTTCTTAGTTAATGCAGTGGAGAACTAGAGCGAGAATTACACGTACTGCAGCGCGAGAGATCTGAACTAAAGGCGAAATGCGACGCCTTTGCTGAAACTATACGAAAACTGGAGGCGGAGAGGAGGTTTGTACTATTATACTTGTTGGTTTATCTTGTGTTTATTATGTTGTTGTTAGTTAATGTAGTGGAGAATTAGAGAGAGAGAGAGTTACACGTGCTACAGCGCGAGAGATCCAAACTAAAGGCGAAATGCGATGCTTTTACTGAAAGTATTCGAAAATTACAGGCGGAAATGAGGTTTGTAGCATTAATTAATATAGTATATTTATCTTGTTTATATTATGTTGTTAGTTAATGTAGTAAATAATAAGAGAGAATATTACACGTGCTACGAAAATTAATTTTACGAAAACTGGAGGTGCAAAGTAATTTTTTAGTATTAAAATAGTAATATTTAAGGTAAAGTAGCCGTCACGAGAAGGTATAAATTTAGTAAACAAACTAATCTCTACTATGGTGGGTTCTAGTGGTTACTTAGCGACAATATTATATGAGTTTACCAAATACAATGGACTTAAATTATAATACGGGTGCGACCAATTCCAATTAGTCTGGTTATATTTTGCGATATTTCAATGATGCATGGTACAGGAACGAGTCCGGCTCTGTGAATGTAAACATTTGGTCCGCCATTTAATTTTGGTGACAGGTCATCTTTTCACTTTTGAAATAAATAAATAAGAGATAAATAATACAATTAATCAATTACGAAATACACGCGCGTGGTTGCGGCGATCAACAGAATCATCTATCACCACTCATAAATTCTCTCCAAACATTAAAATATGTCTCAAAAATACAATTTTTTCTTTCATTCAAATGTTGCCAAACCCTGAGCATTTTTTTACATAATTTATATCCTCTCGTGACGGCGACTATAGTTGTCGAACAAATTTAGTCTCACTCTTGTAAATCACCTAGGCGTGACGTCACCGTTTAATTCCATTAATATGGAGCGTTTGGTATCGTCCGAATTCACGTGACTTTAACTTCGTAGTTTCGTCGTTTAAGTTTATCGACGTGTTTTTACCGACGACGTGCCTCTTATGGCGGGATAAAATCGAAAATTAGTACTAGTAAACTATTTGTATCAAAGTTTTTGGTCTTTCAATTAGTAAATAAGTATACAACACATCCCGGACACTATATAACAGCGGCGAGCGCGATACATATTGCGTCTACTACGATTCGGTCGCGTACGCACCAATCCGCGTCATAGTGGTCGGTAACTTAAGCGGCATCCTTGCATTATTTTGCTCTGTATTTTTACCCTAAATCTCGGCTCGCTGCGGTATCTGTTTCGGGTAGGAGCGTGTGAGTATCCGTTCTGTACGTTAGTACTAGATATTAATAATTCTTTTCATAAACATGCGCGGAAATATTGTCATTACTTTTGAATAAAGAACACGCGAAGTAAAATATTTACGTAGACTGAAAATCAAATTCACTTCCCGGCGCGTTCTTTGAATTTGGAACGAAGAGCGCGCCGGCAATGTTGTATGAAACGGTGTGCTGTTTGAATTCAGAACTTTTTCATCTATCGTACACATTGCGTTCTCATGGCTGTATCTGAAAAACCAAAATTACTTCCCGGCGCGTTCTTTGAATTTGGAACGAAGAGCGCGCCGGCAATGTTGTATGAAACGGTGTGCTGTTTGAATTTAGAACTCTTTTATCTATCGTACACATTGCGCTCTCGTGGCTGTATAGCCACAGATGCGTTTACCTTTCGGCACAAACTGTAAAATAAATTAAATTTATTATGTAAAAGGCCCTTTTTTATTTCCTTGCATTTTTTTAAGAAAAGCACTATATATGCCTCGGCCGAAATGGCAATTGCCTGTCTCGTATCATTGAAGTCCTCGCCTGACTATTATCTACAGGATGCCGCCGCGACCGTCAGCGCTGAGGAGCAAGAGTCACGACCGCGCCGAGAAATCCGTTTACTACTCCGACCTTGACTCTGGTATGTCGATTTCTTGTTTTTTTTTTCTTCTGGTGAACCATTATTTTTTAATGTGAGATACTTTTTTTAATTTTTTGTTATACAACTAAGTAGGCAAACAGGCGTACGGCCCACCTGATGGTAAGTGGTCACCGTAGCCTATGAACGCCTGCAACACCGGAGATGTCACACAGCGCGTTGCCGACCTGTCCGCTGTCAGCACAGCGACCCCTCTGGAGCCTGGCGAGCCAACTCACCAGCAGGAACACAAAACTGCATCACAGTTCTATTTGGCTGCGATCTTCTGTAGGGTGGAGGTACTTCCCCAGACGGACTACTCCTTTATGGGTTTTATGTAAATTTGTGCAATAAAGGGTTTTTTATTGTATTGTATTGTATTGTATATTTTATTAATTCTCCCTTCAGGACCAGATTCCACCAAGGAATCTCTCCGCTGCACTTGCTACAAGGACTCAAACGTAAAAGACAAGAGTTACGGAGACATCAGTCTTCTTGAGCTGGAAAACCGTGAGCTTCGAATGAAGATTAGGAGGCTGGAGAAGGAACTCGCTGATAAGGTACGATCATCGCTTAAGTCTTATCCGTACCCAAAGTGTACAACAGAACCATATTACTAAGATATTTAAAGGAGCTGCCATACAACTGACATTAATTTTGTTCTGCCGTTTTTATAGATAACTAGCTTTTTCCCGCAGCTCCACCTGCGTCAAAAAGTAGCCTATGTTTGACCCCGGGTCTTCAACTATATTCATACCAAATTTCATCAATATCCGTTCAGCGGTTTGGCCCTGAAAGCGTAACATTTATAATATTAGTATGAATTGTACGGAATCTTTTGTGCGCAAGATTGGCTTGCATTATTTTGTTTGTTTGTAATAACTTTATTGCACAGAAAATACATTACAGTAAATACAAAACTAAAAATAAATGCAACGGCGGACTTAACCCATAAAGAGATCGCTTCCTATCAACCGGGACGTTACAGGAATACGTAAACTAAATATTATAATATAAAATACTAACAAAATTGGTAATTAATTTAAGCATTTAAAGTTTTCTTAAGAAGAAAAGTGGGAGCGTGGTTGGGACGGGACGTCTTCTCTGCTATCTCGTTCTTGCTATCTCTTTTCTTTTTCGTCCAAGCGTGTTTTTCCTAGTTGCGTCCTCAACTTACACTTCGGAGCTTAGGGCTGTTAATCATTGTCCTAGGTTTGGCGTTACTGTTTTTTTAAATGGAGCGACTGCCGTCTGATCTCCGTAACCCTTATCAAACAGAAACCAAACCAAGATGAACATGACACAAAGCGTGTTAGTCGCCAACACTGCATTAAACCATCTGACACAGCTTAACGACTGAGAATTCATGTAACATTCCGTCATCTCAACGTCATCTACCAAAAAAGAGACAGGACTGTACGTTGTGTATTTTGTGATTATTTCCTAAGATTTATTTATCAAAATGGTAAAAATAATTTAAAGAAATAAGAGAAAAGTGATCTAAAAGGTATTATTATACTTGCAAATAAAAACGAAGGATTGATTTTTATATCAATTTGTTCTCGACTAACATTGTCAATTTGTTGTTGACATGACACATCCGACGTGTTGCCACCTAAAGGCGATTAGTAGCGACGCCAATGCAGGATTTTTATTTTACTGGTCGGGCTATACCTACTAAAGACACGCATTCGCTGCTGTTACCATGTGTAAAATTAAGAAAAAATCTTGGGAATGTTTATGTCCAGCAGTGGACTTCTTACGGATGATGATGATAATGTGTGTTGTAAGCAGTGATGTATTAAAAAAAAATGCGATTCATTTCTTACCTACCATGTAAAAGTCTAATCGTATTTTTTTATTCAGGAATCTGAACTAGCAATGACCCGTACTCGCTACCTGAGCGATCTGTCAACATGTTCTCCAAGCAGGAGAACTGATGTGGATCGTTATAGACAAGCGGCCTTGCAAGCAGAGAGGCTGCTGGAGGCCAGAGAAGCTGGCTATAGACAACAGATACACCGTTTGGAGAACCAGGTATATATCAGGGTGACGCACGCGCAATATTCTCGTCCCTTTCATTCATACGTATCTCATCGAATGAATGAACGAAAGAGATAGTTGCGATCATGGAGCAATTACAAAGAGGAGATGCCGTAATAAGCGTTTTTTAAGAAAGTATTTGTTCAACTCTACTGGGCGGAAGGCAGACGTGCGGGGTGCTTGGTTTCGGTCGTGGCTCCAACCATGGAGCACGAGCAATGACAAGCTCCGCCCACTGCAGTGTCGGCGAGACGCCAATCATCACATCACTGCGCCGTTTCAAACGGCATCTCCTTTTTTGTAATTGCTCCATGCTTGCGATTACATATAATTACCTTTATTGTCTATCACCGTAGGATCCTATTGCCTTATAAAAATAATTAGTTCCCCTATTTCATGTAATGGGTGTATACGCTTTTAAAACATACTTCATATTTAAGTTGATCTCGCTTATTTTTGGCGAAATAAATAACTGAATAACACTATTTTTTACGTATCCAAATTGACTACTCTTGAGTATAAATCCTGTAAGTTTGTTTTAAGGACCGTACACACTGACGCGAATCCCGCCCGCCCGGCGGGACGCCCACAGAAATAAGAATATATAGTAGTGTCATTAGCGGGCCAGTTAACTTTTTCATACGCTACGGCACTTCTACCGATTCATATTTCTATGGGCGTCTCCCGCCAGTCGCGCGGCATTCGCGTCAGTTTAAACGGTCATTTAAGCTTTATCTCGTAGATGAAGGAAATAAAAAAAATATATATTTATTGAAAAGGTACAATATAACTTATGACTATTTTCTATGTAGAACAAAGCAAACCGAGAGCGAAGTGGAATGTACCTAACGAATTCACAGCCACTGAATCCAAACTAGGACTAGCCTGTATTTTGGCAGTTCTGTTCATCCGACAAGTCATGTGCTCCGCTCCATTTTTGAGAACCATGTTCTCAAGATAATGAGTATTGTACCTTAAAACTAAGAGATTTTTTTTAAAAAGAACACTTATTTCCCAAGCTAGTTAAAGACTGTAATTTGGGAATAAGAAAACATTGTTTTAAAAGTATACTCGATTACTCGTACTATTTATTACGATTACTAACTTAAAATTTTGGGAGTTCGAGCCGTGTAATAATAAATAAGTATGCATGGATGTGTACTTGTGTGTAAAATAAGTAAAATAGAAGAGTTATTAAAGATCACCGCGAAATGATGCGGCACATTTCCTGTGTAGTTTGAAGATCATAAGTTTTAAGCCGTGGAGCAACTAGTGTGAATAAAACTTCTTTTTTTATACAATTTAGTGGGCAAGCAGTTTTCTGTCAATTTCATTTTTCATTTTCTATTGCAGGCGGCACAACTCAGAGCTCAATTGTCAGCTGAAATCCGTCGGCGACAAGCGTATGTTTCTCGAAGTGGGCGCGCCGCTAGAGATGTGCAGCGATTGAGGGCGGCTTTGGGAGATTCGCTTAGAACTGTTTCACAGGTAAATTGTATTACATTATTCGAGCTATAGAAATAGTGAGATGAGGTAAATGTGTGGTGTCAATGAGGATGTAGTGATCAAGTTAAGGCCATTAGACATTTCTCATACATTTGACATGAGCAATATTACTGGGGTTTTGTAATAAAAACGATTTATTTTCATATTTATACCTTCGGGATCACAATACAAATATATTTACATAAAAATATTTTTATGTATATTCACAGTGATGTGGAAGAAAAATCATTTTTAGATATCATTTCTTATCACGTTTTTTAATGGTTATAGTGATTTAATTTTAAGAACCAAACAAACCTACCAAACATTTAAAAAAAAAAATTTTGTAGGCAAAAAAGCATACAGCCCGCTTGATGGTAAGTGGTCACTGTAGCCTATGGACGTCCGCAAAACCATCACATGTGCATTTGAGCCGACCCATGAGAAAATCTTTCACGCCCTTTTTGAAAGACCCCATGTCGTAATCATGTTTTAAAGCTTAGAATTACTTCAGATCAAAGTTCTAGTAAATAGAAAAAATCTAGTTCTCTTTGTATTGGGCCTTAATAAAGCGATGTTGAGTATGTTAGTAGTGATGACGTCGTGCTTCAGAAGGCACGTCAACCCGTTCTCCTCGGCTGGCAACTGGTGCTTAACTGTGTGAACAACATTAATTGACCATGTAACTTACTCTATATGAATGAATAATTCACAATAATTTTTTTCTTGTACAGGATCCAGCATTGGATTCGTATACCCTGGAACACGAAGCCAGAAAACTTGACAACACGCTGACACACAGCCTTCCGCCGCTCAACGACAGCTACGACTCCTCCAAATAATGCTGAACATTTCTCATTACGAGGGTACCTGATTCCTAATACATTTTAAAACATAAATTTACATCTTATGACCGAACTAAATGAATGAAGATTTATTGGACCTTCAGATAATTTTGTATGTGTTCAAACGTAATTGTCAAAATAATACTGAAATATTATGAATACGATTGTGAAGAGAGACCTGATTCGTATGCATTCTTCTGACCGAACTAAATGTTGTAATTGTCAAATTATTGCTCAATATTTATGACTACGATGGTATGGTACCTGATTCCTAATTAAGATTTTTCTGTCAAAAATAATTGAGGCAATTTTTTCGATGCGCGAAAATAATGCTAATACAAGGGTACTATCGTCCTAATACATTTTTCAAGGTCAATATTCTTCTAACCGAACTAAATGAATGAAAATTATTTAATGGACCTTCCAATAAATTTTAATGTG
Source organism: Euzophera pinguis (assembly GCA_947363495.1). Taxonomy (NCBI): domain Eukaryota; kingdom Metazoa; phylum Arthropoda; class Insecta; order Lepidoptera; family Pyralidae; genus Euzophera; species Euzophera pinguis. The sequence continues at coordinate 14,481,969 of OX376166.1, forward strand.
TTCAAAATTTCAAATGTAATCGTAAAATGAATGCTGAATATTTAGTAAATTTGTAGTAGGTATGATTGCTCACAATGATTCAGTGAGTAAGCGAGATAGCGAATTTACACATCTCGTTTTATCAATCGATCTAAAACAGTAATAAATTAGACTCCATGATTATGAACTCACCAAACAAATCAACGAACCTGAATTCGTTGTACATTTTTAAGGAAAATTTGTACCGATCGACTAATAGTCAATGTTATTGGTGCGTTACAATAATTTCTTTTTCGTGACAAAACGAATGTTTATTGGGGTATTCCCATGCGATTTTCATGTGACGTAATATCAAAATAATATTTGTAATTATTATATTTATACAGTATTAATTAAATAAATATTTTAATCGACTTATAAATTAATTGGCATTGGTGTTGTTACATGGTCAATCGGCCCTGTACATCCTGGTGCCAGTTGATCTGTTAATAGCATCTCTGTTGTCGGTGAAGTCTCTTCAAAGTCCTAACAAGCCTTTTAAAACTTTTGATCTGAACTTTTTTGTAATATTGGGACATCCCGAAGAATTATAACGGTATTAACCTTTTGTATTTCTAATCATTCATTATGTTATCCAATATTGTAGGTACTATTGAATCCCTCGGCAGGAAACATGTTACTATGGTTTCCACCAAAATGCGAGTGTGTAAGCTAGATGGCGCCTTACATCCCGTATTGCGCCATCTCGCTCTTTACTGACACGCACTCTCATGGAATTAAAATACCATAGTAACCCTCCTGTATTCATGCTTTTCTGTAAAGAGATAGATGTGAGTTAAGAGATAAAATATAGGCATATTATCCAACACGTATACGAGTTTATTTAACAAAGTGCTTTGACTCAATAAAAGAGATAATATTCGACGTATTAACAAATAGTTTCCCTTTTTGTTTACGCATAAATGATATCATTAACGTCATACTATTATGTGTAATACGTGATTTATACACTGAGCGAATGGCGATAATACTATGTAGCAGTTAACTTGCATATTTCATATTATAAAGCCTTATTTTTTTACTCTCAATTCAATTTGGACCGTTCTTATTGTGAGCTTATCATATCATTATCGTAGCTCTGACATAGTGGTGTGGTGGACCATATAACCCACTCGATAATAATGAATAATGCATTCCGATTATATAAAAAAAATCTCTTTGTTTAAGTATTATTCTATGAAGAATTACGAAATAAAATTCATAAAACGAGTTTTTATTCAGAGCAGACAGAGTATGTTAATAGTTTTTATTTGGCGAACTATAAAATCAGAAGAGTACATCCGGCTTTCAAACCCTAATATTCATCGCTTCGTAAAATTCAGATTAACAACGTAAACAATGCGTTAATATCTTTTAATGCTTGTGTGGCTACTGTCTAATAATAGTTTCAATGTGTCTTCAATTAGCTTTTAGATTTTGTACACACCTAAATACCTATAACTACACAAGTTTTTTTTTGTATAATAACGGACTTATCCCAGGCAGTGATCTCTTCCAATCAATCAGTGAAGACTGAGTGAAAATATTTGGTCACAAATTATCCATTTTGATCGTGTGTGGACACATGACTTAATAAGGACCATACAACTGTGTATTTTTTTCAAATAAGTAACTACTGAATCCAAAGTTGCTTTTATAGGCTTTGTTCAAAGATGGGATAGTTTAGTTTGAAAAAGTGTAGATATTATAAATGTAAAAGTCTGTCTGTACGCTTTCACGACCAAATCGCTGAACGGATTATGATGAAATTTGATATGAATAAAGTTGAAGACCCGGGGTCAAACAAAGACTACTTTTTGACGCAGGCGGAGCTGCGGGAAACAGCTAGTATTCATTAATAATCAGAATTTATGATCGAACACACTTGCAATTTATTTATATACAAGATTCTAAGTTTCAATCCTGTCCAGTTCAGTACCTAGATAAGGATTGTGTGAACAGATACTGCGATGCTAAAGGTTGATAACCCTGACCGATGTCATGGTTCATCTATTTATGCGATGGGTGGTCGCGATATTACTTCAAATCTGTTGTGAATCATTGTGACTCATTCCCAACTAAGTACTTAAAGGTCGCTCTGACCGGAAGAAACTAGGAAGTAATAAAAAGAATTTCTGACTCATAAAAATTCCTAATAAATAAATGGATGAACACCGTTATTTTAGCGTTACCATTAACCTGGTAAAACATTGAAACTAGTGGCATTTATTTTTGTTTCGTTATCGGATAACCGCCCATTTGGATTGTCTTAAATTGTAGGTATAGGTCGATGCTTGGTTAAGACCGTTATTTTTGAGTAAATACCGGTAAAATGTATGGGGAAAAATGAGCTGGTTAACCAGTTTTCCGATTCATAATTTCTAGTTCAATTAGTAAAATTATCACCGTGATAATAGTTCTCCAATATCACCAGTAGTGCGGACAATGGCCTGAATTAAGGATATTTCGGCCGCCCACATTGGCTAGAAAGCCCCCTATCAAATAATTTGGGCCGTATCAACGCTGTTGATGGAGCCATGATGCTATTTTACACTTGCGCTTGAGGTAAATATTCACTGACAATTTTTTTTATAGAATTGATTGGCAAAATTTGTAATAAATTGAGATTGAGATCATTTGAGATTGCCTTGGCGATAAGTCCGCCTTTGTGCCTCACTGTATTTGTTAATCTGTTTCTGTATTGTTTTCTTTTTTGGTGCAATAAAAAGTTTTTGTATAATAATATTGTTTAAAGCATTAAATTTCATTCATAATAAATAGTTAAAACGATTACAAACAAAAATGTACAAATATAATCCGGCCATGTTTGTCTTTTTAGGGATTCGTACTTAATTTTTTCTTTGTACTAGTTTCGCCCCAGGCTTCGCACGCGTATACATAAATCCCACGGGAACAGTTCATTTTTCCAGGATGAAAGGTACCCAATGTCCTTTTAGGTACTCCTTACGAATGTGTATGTAAAATTTCATAAATATTGGATCAGTACATGAAGCGCGGAGGTTATACATATACAAAAAACTTTCGCTATTACATTACTTAGGATTTTCTTAAGAAAATCGCTAGTGTTTCTTTCTTCATTGTATCTAGTATTCTTTCGTGTTTAAATTTTGCATTAGTCTCGTGTATTGTTCTTTGGGGAATTTGCTTTGGGTAGCCTTGTTCATTAATTTCAATGTCACGAGGCCACAAAAAAAAAGCAATTAAATTAATTATATTCGAAAAATGAGTCAATTATGAACTCATTTTAGTTAGCCTTCTATGACATGACATAATGTAGTTAGTTCTACGTTTGCTGATAAATAAATAGATACATATTACTATTTTGTACACGATGCATATTTTGTTCGCCTGTTAAGTAAATTTTTGTGTTGAGGAATTATATATTGGAAATATTGATGCGAATATGTTTGTCTTACCAAAAATATTATGATTCCGTCCTAACAAGGTTATAATTAGTATAAGTACATAGTGTTTGTTACAAATATCTAGTCACACCCTCCGCCTTTTAAAACTTATGAAAAAATATCAGTTTGGGATGTAAAGTTTTGTAGTATCTATTACAAGTGAAATTGGACACTAAGAAATCGTCTTATGAGTTCAGTACAGTTGATATAAATCCGGCTGTATTAACTACATACAACAATTATATTTAGTTATAAGGAAAATGAAATAATTGTCATATCTCAGTCATTATTCATTCCATTTTGTTCATAGTAAATGACGTAAACTTAATAAAATTTCATGACGACGTCTGCTTAGCATCATTCTTTTTCGAAAAATACTGAATGTACAAAGTTGTTTAAGCTTTTTACGACCTCTAAAATGAATAAGCCGCTTGTAAAGAACTCCTATAAAAATCAAGACATTTAAAAAGTTTCTCGTCACTTAGCTCTGAATGTTATTGGGTTTACTTTGTAAGCATTCCAATTCGTAAACAGAGGAGACTGTTTGTATAAACAGCGAATTTACATCCTTGATAACTATCGTCTCACATCCACCCATGTAATGTAACACTATAACTTAATATGGGTTGTAATAGCATTATCGGATATTATCGTGGACAGTGCCGATAAAATATTATTGACTCTTTATCGTTTAATATGCATTTGTGAATGTTATCCTTTAGATTATATCTGGTACGAGTTTGAACGGTTGAACGTAAGTTGTTGATTGTGGAGGATTTTTTGTGTAGTCAACAAAAGTAATAATAGTTTTAGCTTGGGAAGTATATTTTTATTTTATGGTATAGCTGCTTTGTCGAATAACAAAGCTATCAGAATTATTAGTTTGGTTTGAGAAATTAGCAATAGTCCTGATTAAACCTGAATTAAACCTGACGTTGCCTGTACAAAATGAAAATTACATTAATATTATTCTATGACACTACTGGTAGTGCCAAGCTGTAGTGTTGATCTGAATATGTAAGGAAATTCTGGAGATTTTCTTACATTTATAGTTTTAAAATACTTTCGCCTTTGGATTGAAAGAATTTTAATGAAATTGCCTATATATTGACTATTATATAATATACATGAACCAAAGTATTATCAAACTGTTTGTAGACTACTGTGCATAAATTGTCATAACTTGTGAATGTTTCCTGGATGGCACGCTAAAGTGTAATGCCACTAAGGACTGGCGACCTCATTGTATTGACTCGATAAGAGACGCAGATATCACTGGTCGACTCAGTGGAAATAGTTAACATGCTCATTACACTATCAAATTCGGTATGCGTACGCGCAATTGTATGTAGATTCGATGCACTCTCCCAAGCTTTCTACAAGACTCGTACTTTATTAATCTTAATCAGTGCATCATAGACCCCATAGTGAACTAGGTCTATGTATTAGACCTTGTTTCAGACATTTGGCGCGTCAGTAGAAATGCACGATAATAGATTGAAATCCAACACCCGTTTTGCATCATAGATTAAGTTGATAGGTATTATGTGTTCATTTCCATTGGACTGTGTCAATTCTTATGTTACTAGAATGTCGACATACGCCCGCCGCGTCACTGCCAGTTTACTTTAAAAAAATGTTTGTACCTTGTATTCTAGTCGATAAATGTATAAGCTAACACGTTTTATGGTATTTTTTACACTGGTCGTATAATAAAATAGTTGTAGCACATGATGGTGGTTTCATTTAATTAAATTCTATTGAAATTCCGGGACAATTGATGTTGATTTAATTGTCGCGACATCAGGGTTCCGTCGAGCTGCCGCGGGAGTGTGACTCAACACTGCCACAAAATAACGGTAAATACAGAATCATCTATAAACTATATAATGTTCAAAATATTATGGAAAATTAAATGTAATGATAAATGTCAAGACATGTAAAATTATTCGACGAAGTGAATTAAATCAATGTTGTTTGTATTGGAGACACGGCGGTGCCCAACTTATTGTTCAGGAAGAGAACAAAAAAGGCGAAACCAATTTTAAAAATTTAAGAATGTTCGATCTGCTGCAAAAGTGCATGCATAATCTGTAGTACATTTTGTTCTGAAAAATATGCATGCACGCTTTTAATGCTACGGTCAGACTGACTGTACATTGAGCTACATCTTTGTATCACCGTTATTTTAACGTCAGCATAGTGGACCATAGGGGAACACGCCTTGGGAGGACAAGCATAACCCCGACACAAATATTTAAAATTTGTTTTATTGGCAAAAAAAGAAATTAATAGTTATTGTACATGTCCATTATTGATTGAAAAGATAAAAATATACAAGTTAATTATTTGCACAATATATATAAAAAATATAATTTAACTCAGATCAAAGTTAATTTACCAATATCCTTGTGCAGTAATCTTAAATGTTAACAGAAATGAGAATGGATGAAACATCTAATCCCGTAACAATATTTGAACACCTATATAAGTATTACGTTAACAAAGTTCGTAGCAGCAAACATAGGTAGGTAATTTTATATTAAATGAGCCAGTTATCATAAATTTTACTCCATTTATAATAACGATAAATTTTTTTTTAGTTTTTTTTAATTTCATAAGTGAGGGGTTTTATAGTCTGTCACGTGTGGTGCCGTTGCAGCTGTTTCGCAACTCGAGGCACCACTGGATCCACATGGAGATACTACCATCAGCGGGGTGCATTCACCTAAGGCTCACTAATAATTGTTCAAATGTACAGTCCTAAATGGTGTTGTATTATCAACTTTTCGATACATTTGAATTATATAACAAGACAATAATATATCTGAAAAAATTTCTTAATTATTAAACATTACTTACACGCTGGTTCAGGCCTGCTGGCACAATATCCAGGTCTCGTCAGAGCCTGCCATCATTCTTACTGTTCAGAAGTTTATTGCTGTATTTCCATACTATATTAAAGTTACATCAATTCTCAACAATGCCATATTACGCTCAGCCAATATATTTTGGTTGATTTTTTCGTTATATTTACAATGATATCGTCCTATGTCCTTGGATTATTTTCCTGTTAACTGGTTTACATATTGGCTCAACATAATGTAGTCTAAGATCCCGTACATTTACATGATCAGTGAAGTTAAATTGTCAACATAATATTATTTATTTACCTGCATAATAGACATGCAATTTATCCTTTTCTTTCGGAAATAATCTACCTTATTTTTTCTTGGACTCTTGTACCAAGAAAGAAGTGCCATACTGGATGATCACAGATATCATGCACTGGGATCTTAGACTTAGAGCATTGATTTGCAACTAAAGCCAACAACCATAGACTAAAATCTATTAGTTTAAAGATAAACAGTTCATGACAAATACATACAATTAGAAAAATGTTGACATAGACGTTGGATGCTTTCAAAATCTCGTATATTAGTCATGAACTATGATGTGAACACTGCAAAGGTATTTAACTATATAAATCATAAACTTCTGAACCTAAATGCATCCATACATTGGAATTTTTTGAGTGAAACATTATGCCATTACATTACACCTGTGCTGTACAATTTTTATTTTGTACAATAGAGGTTTAATAAATAGACATCCACAGAGCTGTATCCACAATCTTAAATATTGGGCCTCGAACTTTCTGTCTTCTGTGAACAATTCTCAGAACTATAGAGATGAATAAGAATTTGTTAACTGGTCTCATCAGCTCTGCCTTCACATTAAGGAGCACTATGTGTAGTCAGATGTGTTGTATCAAAAATGTGAAAAGCAGGCCAACAAAGCACTATGACATAATATAACCTAATGCAAAAAATGCAATGTCACATTCTATGTTCGTAGCCATCTAAACTTACAAAAAAGGATACAAATCAGTTAATTTTCTCAATCTCGTTAGGAATAATCCTATATTGTGTAATGGAGATTTTAAGTAAACACGAAACCCTCATAATCAAATTTATCTATGCAATGAAAATCATCAAAATTTCTTGAGAAGGTCGGAAGGAGCAGGCAAACAAACATAATGACATACTGAAGGCAGCTACTTGATTGTTGTTGTGTATTCACAATAATGATAACATCTGATGTATAGAGCAAACCTGGATACAATTGACGCTCTGTGCATTCTTCACTCATGCTAACGCACTGGAACAATTACAGCTTAACAAATGCACTTTCTCAATATGCTACAGTAATCCGCAGCAATGCTATACCCGACCTATTTAACTTTGGGAACTGTCAAGAGCCAAATTCGGGTACAAGAAGTCTCTCAAATTATTAAATATTTTATATCTAGACGCGACCCAGGCCCCCACAACACTTACAGAAGGCGACACACCTTGTTCTTCCTCACTTTCCTTTCAGGATCAGGTGACTTCTTGTTGATCTGTCGCACTAGGTCGTAAAATACATCGTTCACGTTGATTTTTGCCTTTGCGGAGGTCTCCATGAACGCGCAGTTGAAGTGACGCGCCAGGTTGGCCCCCTGCTCTTTCCCGACCACGCGCTCTGGCTCCAAGTCGTATTTGTTGCCCACCAACACCATGGGGACGTCGTCTTTGTCTTTCACCCGCAGGATCTGCTCCCGCAGGTCCTGTAGGTCATTGAACGTTGATTGTGCGGTGATCGAATACACTAACACAAAACCTTGCCCGTTCTTCATGTACAAATCTCTCATCGCGGTGAACTGTTCCGTGCCGGCCGTGTCCAGTATTTCTAGCATGCATTGTTGCCCGTCCACTTCCACCTGTTTCCGATAGCTGTCCTCGATGGTGGGGTCGTATTTCTCCACAAAGATGCCTTGTACAAACTGCACTGTGAGAGCAGATTTTCCCACGCCTCCGCTACCTAGCACGACTATTTTGTATTCGCGCATTATTAACTATTTTGTATTACGTGATTTGATTTAAAGAAATCAAAGATCAAATTACTAAAAAGCACATTAACTAGTGAGTTATTTGCAAAAAAACTTAAAACAAGTCAAACCGCCATGACACAGTAACAGGGCGATGGCTCACTATGACAATGTTGCCATGTCAAAAATATTTTCTTTTCACAGGTTTCACTTCACATTAGCAGTAAAAACAATACGTTACAATTTTTTAATATATTAATCACTACTATTTTGATTTAACTAGGTAAACTAAATATATACTTTAATGAATTCTATGTAATGTCACTACACTTAAGAAATTATATTTTAATCTGTACCAGCAGCTGGTACAGCAGCAATACAAGTTCGATGCGTGAATATTGCATTCTGTTCTGGTTGCAAATTTTATTTAATGTAGTCACAGACTGAACTGAATGCTTTGTTTGTGACGTCATGAGGATAAAACGAATTATTTAATTTAGCCTATTAATTAAATTGCACTAGGGCCTGTTATTTAAATAGGTAGTTGATTGAGCCAAATTATTTTGCAGTTATGTGGTTAGTTAATACCACAGGGATTAAAATACTTAGACCAGTTAAAGTTGACCGTTCTATTCTAGAGCAGATCATGGATTTTCTTTGTTTGTTTAATTAGCTCTAGCTGGATCTGGGTCTCGCTCACACACATCTCCACACCACCACCACACACACAAATGGTGCCTTTCTATCATCTTATAATTCCATCCAAATGCGAGTAAGTGAGATGTCGCCTTACAGCTATATATAATATAATGCGTCATTTCGCTTGAGTTCCTTTTATCGACTAGGGGTGCACTAAGAAGGGATCATTTAAAATTCATCCGCTAAGGGGGTTAAATGGGGGTTTAATCGTTGTATTGAGAAACGACATAAGTTAGAAAAATTTTGTGAAAATTTCTCAAGAGCATTGATTGATGATAATAAATGAGTAAATACCTGTTCTAGGATTTTCCAAAAATCAACTTCTAAAAGGGGGAAACTGGGCGACTGTCCTAAAATCGACACAGACTTTCATGGTTATTGGGGTCGCAAACTACGAAAACACACATTTTAAAATCCCTACACGCGGGTGAAGCTGCGGGTAAAAGCTAGTTTATCATACAAAAACAGTTTGATTTTCCAAAATTTTCCAACCAACCCAAAGAATAAAGAACAGATGAAAATTTCAAAAACGCTTGATTATTTTTGTAGTAGTAGTAGGAATAAAGTTCTTCATTATCAATGCTATAATTTCAGTTTTGTTATTTCCCAGATGTGGGCAATAAAGTTATATTGTATTGTATTATCTGAAAAAAATAACAGATTTTTAGGACCAACCAATTAATTTAAAATATTCACATTTATGTATTCCCCTTAAAAATCTGTATTTACGGCCATCAAGATCTATTTTTCAGGAGAATAAAATGCGATTCTTTTTGAAATTGTATTGGGTGACCTTGTTCCTACCATTCGAAAAATAGGCAAGCGTTTTTGAAATTTTCATCTGTTTCCTATTGACAAAGCAATTTTCTTCATTGTAAGAAATATAACCAAGAACCGTCAATTTCATTCACTTCTACTTCTCTCTCCTAAATTGGTTAAGTCGTCGTGCATTTAACTGGAAGTATGAAAGGAAGCTAAGATAAACATAAAAAATATAAAGATACGTTTATTTTTGTAAGTTGATTCATACAGGAGAAAGACAGAAAAAAATATACAGAATTTGCAAAAATAGGACCAGAATCAAAATCGGTAATAACAATAAATACAGACATTAAATTCAGAAAAAAGTTACAGTGTACGTAAAAAAGAAACGCAAAAGTTTAATTTTTAATAATTGCAACACCAAGCTCAAAAGCTATTTTATTATTAGTTTTGAACTAAGTGGTTAGATGGCAGCACATTGTTAGGATTGGTTTTCTAAAACACCGGCAGATGTCGTAAAGGTTATCTAAGGAAAAATCAAAACTGCCACTTGGCAGTTTTTTCTTATACGATAAGGTGAATATTTTAAGAATTTCCGAGTATATTACATCAAGTAATATTAACATAGAAAACATTGACGATTGCTGTATGATAGCTCCGCTTAAATATTTATTTTATTTTGTTTTTAGTAACCACTTGTTGAAAAAGCGGCAACAAAAATACAATTCATCTGTGAAATTTTCAACTGTCTAACTAACACAGCTCATGCCTGGCAGAGACCATTGCAACTGCTCATTTCTGAGCAGTTTCGAATAGTTCTTTGCTGGTGACAGACATGAGACAGTGGTGTCTAGTAAGTTAAAAATAGCAATCTAGAAGCCCTTTTTCTGAAAAGTACCTATGACTCACCCAAAATTGGTGAGTAGAATGTAAATCGTGCTACACTCACCGAATATGTCGAAGGAAAATCATTCGAAAACAAAATAAAATGATAATCAATCGACTCACCTTTTTTGAGTGAGTGAAATTATGAAATAGGGCTTCTGACCTGTTTCGTAACTAACCTCGTCCCCTAGCCGCAGAAAGTCCCATATTTTTGATGGGTTATATTTTAATAGTCAGTTTGCGTGTTACATAGCCGACAACTGCCAAAGGCATGGGAGCAATTAAATTAAAATGATACTTTTTTGCGTCGCACCGCGCCCTTTCGGGGCGTGCACTGGCAACACTGATTTGATGTGTTGCCATCATAATTATTGTGACATTAACAACATTTATAAAGCAAATTCTAAATAATATAAGTTGCTATTAATTTAAGGCGCTGTTTAAAGGTTTCGCTGCCACTTATAAATTTGTCAGTTAAATATTTCATTTTGTTAATTAATCGGGGCAGTGTATTCCTTACGTAGGTTGTCACATTGAGCGAACGAGTCTCCATTTCAAGGCTGGACAATAAATAATGAGGTCGCATTTCTGATGCTTACAAAACTTTGCATACATGTTTTATGATTTATTTAAATTTTTAAGTAGAAAGATTTTTATGATTGTTGGAAAAATAGGGTCAAAAAGGAGGAGAATTTGCTGTAGCGTTACTAATGAACAGGTTTCCATCATATTTGAAGGAAACATTAGTAACATTCGTACATAAATAGTCTAATACGTTTCTTGGTGTAAGATCAAAAAATATTGTATTATAAAAAGTTGGTGTTTCGTATAGGCTACGAGAAGTTTATTTTTGAAGCTTTGATGTTAAAATAAATGTCGGTAAGGGCCGGCCTCGGAGAACATACTGCGACCAAATCGCAGACATATTATAAAATGGCGATGTCAGGAGTACCCGTAATCGACGAGCGTGTATGACGAGACTGGTAAGCATATCTTCTCCTGTCACTCACTGGTTGACTGTAAGAGATCCCTAAGTGGGATAAGTCCTCCATTGTATTTATTGTTTTTCCATGCTTGTGTATGTAAATTATTTGTTTTATCTGTACAATAAAGATATTACAAACAAACAAACAAACGAGAGTTATGAGCGTAGAAGAAGCGAGGGAAGTCTGTAAGGATCGTAGCAAATGGAAATCCTTAGTCTCTGCCTACCCCTACGGGAAAAAGGCGTGATGATATGTATGTACCTATGTTGATGTTAAAATGTCCAGCAAAGCTGGGGGACTACGAGCGTAGCAAAATATTTGCTAAACTGCTACGATCGTAGACGGTTGCTACGCACACGCGCGTAGCTCCGTAGAGAGGAGCTACGCAGGTAGACTGGTATTGTATTGTATGTAACATTTGTATCATTGATCATACCATTGTAGGTTTTGAGTAAGTACAAGTTTCTCCAACTTTTTCCAAGCACTACTTCCCGCGCCGACGTTGTCCTGTTTAATTGATCATATTATTGCTTGTTGAGTGTCATTCCTGTTTATTCAAAACTAGTTGTTCGCCGCGACTCTATGACCTCGCGAATTTTGCTCAATAAAGTTTAAAGGTCAGAAGGCAGTCGCTCCATGGAAATAACCAGTACTGCCAAATCTAGGAATACAATTAACAGCATAACCTACGTTCCAAAGTGTAAGCTCAGGACGCGATTGGGAAATACGCTTGGACGAAGAAGATTAAATATATAGGTAGACCAAGGGAAACAGAGTCTATTAACCTCTCTAACACCAGGGTATAAACTATCGATTGACCGTTGGAGTTCCAGCTACATGTATTTTACCCAAATAAGACTGATCCCAAAAATAGCATTTTAATGGCCGTGAATTGATATTGTAGTAATATGGGGTCGATTAGCCTTAGAAAACATAAACAACAATATTTTAAGATCAAGAAAGTGTGATCAAAAATGTTGAATTGAGTTTATTTGGATGATTATATTATAGTTCTTTTATATGCCAGTCACACTGACTTTATATAAATTAATGATTTTTTATATTTGCGCGACTGTTACACATTAAATTAAACTATTTTTAATTAATTTAGCTGCTGTTGTTAGAGGGGTTATTAATTATTAATATATAATCCATACTCTATACTATACTATCCATCCGTACTACTATAATATAATATTAGTACTATAATATAATATTTTAAATGCGGAAGACTGTTTGTCTTTCTATCTGTCTGTGACGCTTTCACGGCCAAACCGGGGTCAAACATAGGCTACTTTTTAAAACAGCTGCGGGCAACATAAATTGTATTTATATTTTACTGTTATTTTACTCCCAACATACCCGTCATCAATAGTTTGCACGCACGTCGCACAATCAATCGCTGGGGAGGGAGTAATGTAGCGGCCTTCTTGCAAAGCGCAATACATAAAGAAACTTTCTGTTTGTCAGCCCTTTTATATTTTAAAATTAGATGAAGTTTGTTGTCATGTAAAATTGCTAATAAATAAGTCAAGAGGGAAAATAATTGTTTAATTTTATAAAAATATTTTTTTTAAAGTGGTGACTACCCGACTAGTATACACGTAATAAATATGTCGATATTAGAGGGCTTAGAAGCGATTACAATAAAATCTCGGATTCCTACATTCTGGCGAGACAAACCCAGGCTTTGGTTTGCACAGTTCGAAACTATTATTAAAAGTCAAAACTCTCCGATGATGCCAAATATAGCCTCGTGGTGTCACAACTAGAAAAACCTGATGTGGAACAAGTAAGTGACATTATCATTTCCCCGCCTGACGATTGCCGATATAAGGAACTCAAGAAAAGATTACTCTCTGTGTACGAGGAGTCTGAAAACAATCAATTACTTAAACTGTTGAATGAGATGGACCTCGGTGATGAAAAACCCTCGCAACTTCTCAGACGAATGCGAGACTTGGCACGCAATAAAATTCCGGATGAAACATTGAGAATGTTATGGATGGGTCATTTGAAATCTGCAACTCGAGCTGTATTAGCTATAAGTGAAGACTCTAAGCTTGATTCTTTAGCAGCTATGGCCGACAAGATGCACGAGCAAATGAAAAAGGTAAACTCTGTTTGTTCATGTCAAACTACACCTTCTACATCGCAATCGTCCTGTACTAAAAGCAATGATGTTATTGATATGATAGAAAATTTAACTAAAGAAGTTGCTGCTTTGAAGATAGATCGTTCGCATCCTTATTTTTCTAGAGGATCGTATACTCAAAATCGATCAAGGTCACGATCTAAGTCCTATCAATACCAAAATCAATCCAAATGTTATTATCATTGGAAATTCGGTAAAGAAGCATATCGTTGTCGTTCACCCTGTGATTTCAATAAGAATCAGCACTCGGAAAACTAAAAAAGACTGACGCTGTGACGGAGGCGGAAGTCAAAGAAATATCAACTTACCGTCTATTTATTAAGGATCTTACAACTGGTTTATATTTTTTAGTAGATACTGGTGCCAACGTATCTGTCTTACCATTAAAGAACGCCAAGAAGAAGACACAAGTACCAAATAATTAATTGTTTGCAGCAAATGGGACATCAATTCCTTCATTTGGTGAACATACAGTGACACTTAATATACGAGTAGGATTAGGACGTCCATTCACATGGCGATTTGTTGTTGTAGCAGTCAGTCGGCCAATATTAGGCGCTGACTTTTAACAACATTACAACCTTATTGTAGATCTACATGCCAGGAAGTTGATTGACAAACATACTGATATAAATGTTACTGGCTCTTTGTGTCCAAGTTTAGAGGGTAGCATACGCACTATCGATACTAGCCAGTCATATCATGATTTATTGGAAAAATACCCAGATATTACAAGACCTGGTTTGAGAAAACTTTGCAACTCAGAAGTTGAACATTATATTGAAACGACAGGTCAACCGATTTACGCCAAAGCAAGACCTTTACCACCATATATATATAAGATAGCGAAAGAGGAATTTAAGGTGATGATGGAACAGGGAATATGTCGCCCATCGAATAGTCCTTGGGCCAGTCCACTTCATATGGTGCCCAAGAAAGATGGAAAATATAGGTTATGCGGTGACTATCGTCGACTTAATGCCGCGATTATACCCGACCGTTATCCGGTACCGCGACTTCGGGACTTTACCCAGCTACAAAGAAAAACTATTTTTAGTAAACTTGATTTGAAACAAGCGTATTATCAAGTAAAAAATCGTGAAGAAGATATAAAGAAAACAGCGGTGATAACGCCTTTCGGTCTTTTTGAGTTTACACGAATGTGCTTTGGACTAAGGAATGCAGGGCAAACTTTTCAACGCCACATTGATAATGTACTTAGAGGTCTGCCAGCATTTCCGTTCGTTGGTGACATATTAGTAGCTTCTAGTAGCGAAATTGAGCATAGAATTACTATCTATATACATGGCAGTTCGGCATTTTCGTAGGTCGTTTGAAGGCCAAGAACTCATAATTTTCACAGATCACAAGCCACGGATAAACTCACTGACTGCTGATAATAAGAACGAAATTCCGAGACATGCCCGTTACATAAAGTACATAGGTGAATTCACTTCAAAGATTCGACACATATCCAGTAAAGATAACCCAGTAGCAGATTGCCTGTCAAGAATCGAAACCATCAGTTGCCCATCACAAATCGACTATGATAAACTAGCCACTAGACAACGAGAAGACCAAGAATTTGGTGAATTACGTTATCGTGGAAATCATAATTTTAAGACTGTTAAAATAAATGGCACTGATACTGATGTATTTTGTGAAACATCGACTGGCATGAGTCGCCCTTACCTGCCAACAGAATTTAGGAAAATTGCTTTTAAAGCTATTCATGAATTGAGTCATCCCGGTATAAGAACTACAAGAAAAATGATTACAGCTCGTTACTTTTGGCCATTTATGAATAAAGACATTGACGATTGGGCTAGAGCATGTACATCTTGTCAGAGAGCAAAAATTCATAAAAACACTAAATCACCAATCGGGAAATTTGAGAATGTTGATCGTTTAAGTCATGTACATCTGGATTTGGTAGGACCTCTTCCTACCGTTAGGTTGCCGTTACTTGTTGACGATGATTGATAGAGCAACTAAGTGGACTGAAGCATACCCTATTGAACAAATAACTGCTGAAAAAGTTGCACATACTTTTTATCAAGGTTGGATCTCAAGATTCGGTTGCCCAGCTACTGTCACGACTGATCAAGGCAGGCAATTTGAATCAGACTTGTTTAATATATTGATGCGAAGGATGGGGATTAAACGTACCCGAACTACTGCCTATCATCCTCAGGCTAATGGCATGATTGAGCGTTGGCATCGTTCTCTAAAGACATCGTTGACTGCGAGATTAAATTCAAACAGTTGGACGCATGAATTACCTACAGTTCTACTTGGTTTACGTGCTGCTATTAAAGAGGATATCGGAAAAGTCCAGCTGAATTATTATATGGATGTGGTTTACGTTTACCAGGAGAATTTTATGGTGAGCAAGGTGTATTTATTTATTTAAACTTACAAAGAATGTAAATGGAGGACTTAAAGCCGTGGGCTTTTTCTACCAGTCAACCAACAGGTGGTGTTGAGAGACAAACAAAAAAGTGTTTCCCAAGACATGTCATCTCCTTTCATGAATTACTTGTCCGAAACGTTAAAGAAGTCTCAAATGCAAAGGATATCGAATACTAACAAACCTACATTTGTTTATAAAGAGTTACTTAAATGCGCACATGTTTATATGCGCAATGATGCAGTTAAGCCACCATTAACGCCGAGTTACGATGGTCCATACAAAGTTATCGAGAGATGCGACAAATATTTTAAGATTCAATTGCCAACAAGGATAGTAAATGTGTTCATAGATCGATTAAAACCTGCATTTTTCAATACAAGTGAACAGGAACAAGAGGAGCCAAAACGCACTAATGCTTGTGTGACTCGATCTGGAAGATTGTCTAAATCTCCAGTACGCTTCGCTGGGGAGGGAGTGATGTAGTGGCCTTCTTGCAAAGCGCAATACATAAAGAAACTTTTTGTTTGTCAGCCCTTTTATATTTTAAAATGAGATGAAGTTTGTTATCATGTAAAATTGCTAATAAATATCTAAGTCAAGAGAGAAAATAATTGTTTAATTTTATAAAAATATTTTTTCTAAAAACATGTGGTCTTCATTTTGCATGCACCTCCTCACGATCTTACCTAAATATTTTTTGATAATATAAGCTTGAAAATAGTGACAATAATATTTCAACAATGTAGCTACAAAATAAAATGACGGCCGTGGTCAAAGGGGTCAAGCTCGTAAAGTCCAGAATTTGAATCAGAGTCCTGCCCTAAAAAAAAAATAGTACAGAATTGTCACTTCATATTTTCCCCTACTTAAAATGGTTAAATCATCAGTTTCTTAACCATTTTGAATACTCTGTCCTATGTTTGTTTGGTTGACTGAAAGAGATCCCTATTTAGGATAAGTCCGCCTTTTGTATATAAAGATATTTACATGCATACTCTTAAAATTTATTGTGCCAATTAGTCAAACACGGAGAGAGGCCCAAAGACCAATTATGAGCCAAATGTGCTCTGTTTTATTTCACTGTTCCTATCCTAGCCGTTCATCAACGCATGTTTTCCAACGCTCCCGTTTTGACTGTTTTAAAAGTCACCTTTTTCGTTCACTTGTTACAAAAAAAAGATAAATTTAAGTTGAACGCTTATAGTTGGGCCATCATGCTATTACCAAGTGTCTAGCCTAGTAAGGTAGACGAAATTGCCAAATTTAGTATTCTTCTCAGAATATAGAAACACCCACGTGCTTTCACCAAAGTTGCCGTCACGAGAAGGTATAAATTTAGTAAAGTAACTAATTTCTACTGAGGTGGGTTCTAGTGGGTGGTTACCTAGCGACTATATTATGACCAAATACAATTGACTTAAATTACTAAAGGTAATATGAAACGAACGACCAATTCCAATTAGGCGGGTTATACATTTTGAGGACATGGCAATGATGCATGTTACAAGTACGAGTCCGGCTCAGTGAATGTAAACATTTGGTCCGCCATTTTGTAAACATTTGGTTTATCTTTTCACATTTGAAATAAATAAATGAAAGAAAAATAATAAAACAAAAAAATATGAAATACACGCGGGTGGTTGCAGCGGTAAACATTATCATCTAAAACCATTCTTAATTATAAATTCTCTCTAAACATTAAAATAATTATGTCACAAAAATACTATTTTTTCATTCATTCAAATTTTGCGAACATTTGTTTATATAATTTATATCCTCTCGTGACGGGGACTATAACATGCCCTCTCAATAGTATTTTCAGCCTGTCCCACTTTACCTCCATGGTATTTCTATGTAAAATCGTTATTTTGTTCAGGAATTGAAACCATCGTGACGTGACGTTACCTGGGCGGTCGCCACTCGCAATTAAAATGCTAATTAGAAAATTTATCTTCGCGTTACACGACACTATTCGCCATGGAAGTAATTTTCTTTAGTTGAAAAATGTCATGAATCCAATGTGGTTCGTCTATATTGCTTGAATAGATTTTTTATCTTTTTACTAGCTGAGCTCGCGACTTCGTCCGCGTGGAATAGTTATTTTGGGAATCGTATTTATTTTTTGTTTACAAACTTTATATATAATAATTTAAAGAGGAATAATTCTTTCATACATATTTTTTGGGTATCTCGCACAGTTCTTGCAGCGCACGCAACGGAAGCCCTCAAAGATGAATAATTTTCCCCCATTTTGTTCACATTTTCGACTGTTTCTTCTCTCCTATTAGTCGCAACGTGATGTTATATAGCCTAAAGCCTTCCTCGATAAAGGATCTATCCAACACAAAAAGAATTTTTCAATTCGAACCAGTAGTTCCTGAGATTAGCGCGTTCAAACAAACAAACAAACTCTTCAGCTTTATAATATTAGTATAGATTTCATTTTTAGAAAATCATGACAATAAGTAGTTTAGTGTGTGTCACAGATTACAGAATCTATACTTAATATTATAAATGCGAAAGTCTGACTGTCTGTCTGTTCCTCTTTCACTGCCAAACCGCTGAACGGATTTTGATGAAATTTGGTATGAATATAGTTGAGGACCCGGGGTCAAACATAGGCTACTTTTTGACGCAGGCGGAGCGTCGGGGAAAAGCTAGTATATTATATATCCTGGATATGGGATCCTCACGAGGAAAAATACAGGCAAATGCTGGAGCACTCGCAGAAGAGATTCGCCCGTTCTTTATATAAAAAAATGTATGAATATTATCCTTCGCTGTATGTACGTGGGGCGCACTATAAGTTTCCGGAATGAATATGAAAAAATACTATTAAAGGTACAAAATTAATTTATTGTTTTTCAAAATAATCTCCCTTGGCGTCTATGCACTTTTTCATTCGATGAAACCAGTTTTGAAAACTTTTGTGCCACTCCTCTGTGGTGACCTCTGAAACGTGTTTTTCATACTCCTCGACAGCATCTTCTGGTGATGAAAATCGTTGACCGCGTAATTGGTTCTTAATTTTTGGGAACAGAAAAAAGTCACAAGGTGCCAGGTCGGGACTGTATGCAGGATGACTCATGAGTTCTACATTTTTGCCTTCAAAAAGTCGTTTGTCTGTCTGGCCGTGTGAGAACTAGCATTGTCGTGGTGCAGGATGATACGGCGTTTACGGTTTTTTTTACGGAGTTCGTCAATAACTTCCGGCAAACAAATGGTCGTGTACCAGTCACTATTCACTGTACGATGATTCTCTAAAGCAACAGTAGCCACGTGTCCAGTTTTATTAAAAAAAGAAGCAATCATCCGCTTAGATGCACTTTTCACGCGCGCCACTTTGGTTGGTTTCGGCTCATCTTGAAAGACCCATACGCTCGATTGCTGCTTTGTTTTGGGATCGTAGCAATAAATCCATGTTTCGTCACCTGTTACTATGTCCCACACCAAATTTGACGCACCTTCGTTGAATCTGGTAAGCATGGCACTGCACCAAGTGACGCGGTCCGTTTTTTGAGCCTCGGTCAAGTTGTGTGGGATCCACCGCGAGCACAGCTTTCTCACACCCAAATGTTTGTGTAGGATTAATTGTATTTGACTCATGCCTATTTCTAAGGATGCGCGAATTTCATGGTAGGTCACATGCCTGTCTGTTTCAATCATAAGGCGCACAGCATTGATGTTTTTGTTGGTCACAGCGGTGGACGGCCGACCATCGAGAGATTCGTCACTGAGATTGATACGACCACGCTTGAATTCTGCAAACCAGCTTTAAACAGTTGTCTTGCATGGTGCTTCATTGCCAAAAGCTGTTTCAAGCCGAGCGATGCTCTGTTGAGCTGTCAAATTACACTTAAAATCGTAGAAAATCATACTACGAAAATTTTCCCGAGTTAAATCCATGTTGATGCAGACACACAATTTTTTAAATGGCGCCACAAGGTAAAAACAAAAGACAGTCAGATGAAACAAACTGCATTCTACAGCCAAAGAGTTCTATTTTCAAATGTTGCAATAAATTTTTAAATATTGTTTATGTAAGTGGCCAGTTCCGGAAACTTACAGTGCGCCCTATGTATCAGGTATGGCAGGCTTAGATACATTGGAGCTTAGACGAAAATACACCATACTCCTTCATTACTACTTGCTATTATAAATGGAAAAATTGACAACCCACCGGCTCTGGCTAGGTGCAGCTTTTGTACCCCAGTAGTCTATAGGCAATTACGCAACCGGCCACTGCTCGTGGCTGCGATGTCGGCCATGGATACCGCGCGTTACGCGCCCACTAACCGGGCCATGGTACTCTTTGACGCCTTGATTGCTCATTTGCCAAACGTAGATATTTTAGCTGAAATCCTTTGTTTATTCATGTATAATGTATGTGTCTCATATACCTGTGTAATTTGTCCTGTCCTAACTCACACCACGCATTGGGAAACTTTAAGTGCTGTAAGTCTTTGTATTAAATAAATAAATAAATGTACAAATATTCAGTAAACAGTGAAACGCGTCAACTTTTTTGGTTACTCTTTGGGCACTCTCAAGGAAAATTGCTACGCCATAGATCTACCAATTAAACATGAAGTTGTGTTTGTGAGTTTAGCAATAAATCAACCTGTGATAGAATGTCCATACGAAAAAAATAGTGTTTAAAAAATTCAGGTTCTTAGTTCGCAAAAAATATTTTTTGAATCAAATTAAATCATTTATTTGCCGAAATATAGAACAGTACAGTTGTTGTAAGGATTTTTTATATGAATAATACTAGAAATGCTACTTGAAGTACTAATGTTGCCGATTATAATGTAACCCCATAACGAACTTGATAACTTAATTAAATTTTGGAATATTTTCCAGTGTTATCTGTAGGCATAATTTAAGTACTGTTGTCGTCACATTCGAGGGCAAATGAGATAACTTTGTGGGAGCGACGTGAATATTAAACAGACGATAAGGCTTTAAAATACGGAATGTTGAAAATTGACACGTCACATAGCTAGATAATATATCATCGGTGTAAGGTTATAATTTTCTGTTTCTCCATATGATTGACTGGTAAAGTATGTTTAATGTCCGTCTATGGTGTATATTTACTTGAAATGAAAAATACATACACAGGCATATAAAGCTTACAAAACAAAAAAAGGTTATGATGAGCACTATAAATTAAGGTGTGAAAAGTAAAGGAACGGAACATGCGGGCAATAAGATTACATAAGCGCGGATGCGAGCTCGAGAAGCGTGCGTTCAGTCTCAAGGTGGTATTCGGACTTCTGTATGGGACTTGAGATTATTTGCTTTTAGCGCCATCTGTTAAGTCGTGTGGTAATTACTTGCTGAGCGACAGTGTCGCCACATGGCACAATAAAGTTTTACCCCCTTATTCATAAAAAATAACGATAAGTTCAAGTTAAGTAAAATATGTTTCGTCTCGTTCCTTTGCCTCAAATTTAGATAAGACAGAAAGAACTAAACAAATTTTAGTAAATGTAGGCTTAAGGATTGTTCGTTAATTTTTATGAATAAGGGGGTTAATAATTAAATATAGGTCACGTCACTGAGGAGCTCCTTAGTCGAACGCTACCCGCGTATCCGTAGCGATTGCGCGTGTCAAGCGACGACGTGACGCGACCACTATTGGATTGGTAGCCATTTAGTGGCATTTTCTATCTTGAGCTCCTCCGTGCTTCGGAAGGCACGTTAAGCCGTTGGCCCCGGTTTTTATCGATAGATAGCAGTCGTGAGGCTGAGTCAGATGCCTTAGGGCAGCCTGAAAAATTCTGACAGTGTTGGCCACTAACACACCTCGGGTCATGTTCCTGTTGGTCTGGTTTTCCGGTAAAAAGGGTGACGGAGGTCAGACGGCAGTCGCTCCATTGTAATAACCAGTTCCGCCAAATCTAGGATCATGATTTACAGCGTACCCATGGAGCAATTACAAAGAGGAGATGCCGTAATAAGCGTTTTGTAAGAAAGTATTTGTGAGGCTACACGTTGCGGAAGGCAGACGTGCGGGGTGCTTGGTTTCGGCCGTGGCTCCAACCATGGAGCACGAGCAATGACAAGCTCCGCCCACTTTTCGCAGTGATGTGATTGTCGGCGAGGCGCCAATAATCACATCACTGCGCCATTTCAAACGGCATCTCCTCTTTGTAATTGCTCCATGAGCGT
Organism: Euzophera pinguis; assembly: GCA_947363495.1. NCBI lineage: Eukaryota > Metazoa > Arthropoda > Insecta > Lepidoptera > Pyralidae > Euzophera > Euzophera pinguis. The sequence continues at coordinate 14,504,359 of OX376166.1, forward strand.
ACCCTAGGCTCCGAAACTTAAGCTGACGACGCAACTAGGAATACACGCTAGGATGATGAGTATAGGTCACGTCACGTAAAAATGACGTGGCCTAATACTTCCGTAAAATATGTAGTTTCTATAATTACCGCCGCTCTTTTTACGTACTGTCTGTACCTATTAACTTAATATCCATCTTTTACTTTATTATGAAGACGACTTTTCTTGAATTTTCTTATTTTTTTTGTACGTAACATCATTCGATTTACCAAAATTTTGTCTAAAGCGCTTCTTCTTTCGACTCAATTTTTATTAATTGCAAATACGACAAACGTACTCTTTAAATCTATACTTCTATACTATAATAATATTATAAAGCTGAAGTTTTTGTTTGTTTGAACGCGCTAATCTCAGGAACTACTGGTCCGATTTGATAAATTCTTTCAGTGTTGGATAGATAGCTTATTTATCGAGGAAGGCTATATAGGCCTGGGCGATGTGAGTACGGGCTTCTAGTTTAATATAATTATAATCATCTAGATTCGCTTACTACGAGTATCGCCCAATTGAGAACCTGGAGGGCAAATAAGAAAAGTGTGATTCACGCAAAATCGGCGAGATATTTGTGTGATATCGAATAATTTTGATTTTTTAAATTGAACTACTTTTATTAAAGGGCGCTTGCCACTATCAATATCCCTAGTGCGCTGGAACCAGTGGGGTTAGTTAGGGATGACGGCAAGCGTCCAGATGGTCTAACACTGGTCCCTTGGGAGCGGGGAAGGGCACTCGTATGGGACGCAACATGTGTCGATACGATGGCTCCTTCCCGCCTCAAGGGAACAGTCTCCAAGGCCGGAGCCGCCGCGGAGGCTGCAGAGGGCGCCAAGCAGCGCAAATATGAATAACATATTTGCTTCGCTTGGCTTTGAAACGTTCGGTCCATGGGGGCCCAGCATGAAATCTTTTTATAAAACTTTGGCCCCACGACTGGTCGACGTCGCTGGTGACAGGAGGGCCGGCTCATATCTCGCGCAAAGAATAGCAATTGCTATTCAGCGCGGGAATGCGGCTGGCGTTCTTGGAACCATGCCACAGGGACACCAGTTTTTAGATTTTTAAGTTTTTAGTTTTAATTTAATTTTAGTTTATATTATATTGATTGTTATTAGATTAATTAAGTAGATTAATAAACATATTTTGCATATTAAAAAAAAAAAAGCTTTTATTCGACATATGAGTCATACATTTCAAAAATAGGGCTCCTCAGCGGGGCAAACGTCCAAGCAGTAGAAGTAGACAAGTACAACAGAATCCCATTTTTTTTAAAAGTATGAGCAAATCTACCCTTCTGTACACTCATTGTTCTGATAAGAAGTAGTCCTTGCGACCCAACTTCAGCGCTTAACTTTGTACAGAGCTTTTTAATGTGTAAAGCGATATTTGATTATACAATTCTGATGGGTACATTTTGACTGGAAAATAATTTTTGAATTTAATTATATTCAGGTTACGTACAAGGGTTCTGCATGTTAATATCTATTTTGCTTATTAAAATCCAAATTATATTTTAAATGTACCTTTTCCGTTACCTCTTCCATAAAATTTTATAAGTAAATAACATACATACATACCTGTTGATTCATCACCAAGCCTGTTTCCCATAGGGGTAGGCAGAGACTCCAGATTTCCATTTGCTTTACAGACTCCCTTCGCTTCCGAAGTAAATAACTTTATAATTATAGTAGCTTTTTCCGTCTGCGTCAAAAAGTAGCCTATGTTTGACCCCGGGTCTTCAACTATATTCATACCAAATTTCATCAAAATCCATTCAGCGGTTTGGCCGTGAAAGCGTTACAGACAGACTTTCGCATTTATAATATTAAGTACTCGCTGTTTCTCTCAGCTCCGATTGCGTCAAAAAGTAGCCTATGTTTGACCCCGGATCTTCAACTATATTCATACCAAATTTCATTAAGATCCGTTCAGCGGTTTGGCCGTGAAAGCGTAACAGACAGACAGACTATCGCATTTATAATATTAGTATGGAAGTATGGATGGATAATACTGAATTCCGCAAATTATACACATTCTATTAAAACAAAAACATTATACCGATAGAGAGCGGTTTTTCAGCCCTTCATTTTTGAAATATGACACACTCAAAAGCGGTAACTCGAAAACGTTTTGGAACTACACATTTTCGGGCATAAATCGAACGATTCGCAAACGAAAATCATTCGGACATACCTTTTTTGAGTGAGTCAGATTTCAAAAACATAGATTTAGAGCCTTTAATTTAGTACATTTAAATCCGCTTAAAAACAGTTCAAATAAATGAAACAATTTTCTCACGTCTTTCATTTACTGAAGCTATTCAATCAATGCTCTGACTATGGAACTCTTTGAGGAGTTTTCACTCCAAGCCGCCTTCGCTGAGCACTAGTGATGGGTTTTCAATATAGTATAAAACCAAAATGGTAGAATGCTCATTAAAAATCAATTTATCTACAGGTATAAAACCAAAACCACTGTTGAATTTTTTAAATTTAGTAGAAATAGGTATAAAATTATGAAATGATTGTCAACCGGCCGAACGACCCTATCCACAATATCCTTGTATTTAATATTTGTTGTAATTTATATTATTTTAAACAAAGAACACTAGTTTTCCTAGAAACCCTCGGTATACGAATCGACACCAAAGTCGTGAAAGCGTTACAGACAGACAGACTTTCGCACTTATAATATTAGTATGGATGTAACTAATATGTTTTCTACCCTGATTTTCATTAGACGACTGTGGAAAAGCAGTTTTATACGATTTTGGTTTAATAACAATATTGACCTTTTTTCGTACGAAGAGCGTCGACAATTAGTGCCACTACATATTTTTTCATGGAAAAGTCAGCTGGACAAAGACACTAGCCCACTCCCAGGTTTCTTTTCACTTGTAACGGCCTAAACGGTTCCAAACCAAAGTGGTTCTAAACCAAAGTTTACCTTAAATTTGGTTTAGAACCGTACATTTTTTCACTTGAACGGTCTGGTTCTATACCAGAGCTACCGCTGAAAATTCACTCACTTCCCATCACTACAGAGAACGCATTCAACGTTCCGCCGCCGCTCAAACTATTAATTAGACTTTCTGTGCTATTTTTACCCAGAAGGTGGAGATTTCATGCGCCATACAACTGGCTTTTCGACCTAGTTTTATGTGATTTCTGAAAAAACATTCACTCGAATTGAGAACTTCCTCCTTTTTGAATTTTGGATGCCGGTTGCTAAGTGGTCTATTTGCATTTGTATCTACGCCAGATTCTAAAAAACGTGTGATCAGTAGATTTTTGTTTTTTCTTTTTATCTTGTCTTACATATGGGGTCCTATATTCAGGTAGGACGTCGTACCTCTGCGTTATTTTGTAATAACCCCATTCTTTACTCATCCACAGAAGGGTTTCTGAAGAAGTACTGCATACTGCATGTGCTTTAGAATGTAGGTGTCATCACCTACTTACATGGGCAATTAAGTAGGTGATGACCTACATCAACATCACCTGTGCGAAATGCCTGTAGTCCTCTAGTTCCGGATAAGCTGCTTCAAAGAGACAAAATACAATACAATACAAAACTTCTTTATTGCATAACAAGAATACATTGTCAAATACAAGCAATTACAAGAACAAAAAAGTAATTTCAAGTTAGGTAAATAAGTTCAAAATAATAAACAGTTTTGCTGACTGTTGTAAATTGTTTTCTGCTACGTTTGTCTGAGCGAAACTATGTGATTGAGTCAAAACCATGGAGTAATTATATAGGGGAGATGCCGTTTGAAATGGCGCAGTGACGTACTCATTGGCGCCTCGCCGACACTGCAGTGGGCGGAGCTTGTCGTTGCTCGTGCTCTATGATTGGAGCCACGGCCGAAACCAAGCACCCCGCACGTCTGCCTTCCGCCCCGTGTAGCCTCACAAACGCTTTCTTACAAAACGCTTATTAAGGCATCTCCTCTTTATAATTACTCCATGGTCAAAACTGTTGAATTTTTGTCATTTTATTAAATAGTTCATCAAAGTGCAATACTTAGAGATGTCGACTCTGAATTGTTACTAGATATACTTACTGCGATGGCGCCACTGAGCCAACTACTACTGAGGTAGTGACCCAAAGATGATCTTGGCCTCCGACTCAAGAGATCTCCACTGTTCCCTGTTCAGCGCAACCTCCTGCCAGTCGGCTCTCTTCTTCCAGGTCCTTATTTAGGTAATATATTTTTTCTAATTACCTGCCTATTATAATCCATAGTAATATTATAAATGCGAAAGTCTGTCTTTCTGTCTGTCTGTCTGTCAGGCGGAGTTGCGGGAACCCGCTGGTATTAAATAAATCCTGCCCGTGTGGCATGTTAGCAAGAGCGCTGGTTGCATTTTCCCGTTGGATAGCAATGCTTATCCATATGGCGAAATAGCAGCCAGCCTTCCTGTCACCAGCAGCGCAGATAAGACGCGGTAAGAAATTTTTATTAGGCTCCAGGGTTCAAATGTCTATACACCAAATGGCACAAATATGTAGTCTTGATTAAGTCAGGCATATTTGCGCCATCGAAGGTGATCGCGGTGAGGGTGATACGGGGGTACCGTACAGTGGCCTTCTCTGCGGCCACGGCCCTCGCGGGCGACCCGCCGTGGGAGTTGGTAGCGGAGGTGCTCGCCGAAGTGTACCACTTTGTGGCGAATAGGAAGGAAATCGGCGAGCGCCCTTCGGCGGAAGTTGTGCGGCGGGTGCGCCTGCGAGCGCAGGCGGAACTCGTGCGGAGGTGGGAGGCGGACCTGGCGCAGGCAGCGTTCGGTGTCCGAACAGTGGAGGCCCTGCGTCAGGTCCTGGAGAAGTGGATGATGAGGCGGCGCAAGCCTCTCACCTTCCGCATGACGCAGGTGCTCACCGGGCACGGTTGCTTCGGTGAGTACCTGCACCGCGTGGCCCAGAGGGAGGCCGAGCCTCGCTGCCACGACTGTGGCGAGGCTCAGGACACCGCTCAACACGTCCTTGAGCGGTGTCCCAGGTGGAGCCGGCAGCGCCAGGAGTTGGCCGCTGCGCTGGGCGGGACGGACCTGTCGCTCCCGAGTGTCGCCAACGCGATGCTCGAGAGCGACAGAGCCTGGAATGCAATGGCCTCCTTCTGCGAGGTCGTCATGTCGCAGAGGGAGGCCGAGGAAAGGGACCGCGAGGACGATCCCCTCGCGGACCCGATCCGGCGGCGGAGAGGGGGGGTGCGACGCAGGCGCTACTTGGCGCGCCTGGAAGCCAATCCAATAGTGGTCGCGTCACATCGTCGCTTGACACGCGTATTCGCTACGGATCGCGGGTGGCGCTCGACTAACGAGCTCGTCAATGATTGATGCTTGATTGATACTTGTGATAATTTTTCTGAAAGACCACCGAACAGTGAGTAAATAATGAAATCCTATATCTAAAGAATTGAACGATATTTCTAGGTGCATTCGCCACAACTGCCGCGGTACGGGCGATAGAGTTTGCCAGTTTCAGTTAACCGCTCTGAGTTAATGAGATTTCTTCATCATACATCAATTTCATTGAGAAAGGAACGTTTATTTATTTATTTAAACTTTATTACAAAGAATGTAAATGGCGGACTTTTAAAGCCGTGGGCTTTTTCCACCAGTCAACCAACAGGTGGTGCTGAGAGACAAAAGTAAGTGCAAAGACCTACCTAATTAACTACCTTCTTCAATAATAACGTTCCTTTCTCAAAGATCAATTTAGTTGATTTTGTCAGTTTGAAAGAAAGAAAGAAAGAAAAAGTCTTTATTTGATACATAACTATTTTTCAGGTTGAGAAAAGAACATAAAAAGTATTTTTGTACGTACCAAAATGGTATCCGCTCACCATAATGTCATGGTGTGGACCATGACGCTGGTCTTCCGTGGATGCCATGCCTAAAAATCTATCGTTTGTTAGCAATGACGTCAATATTACAATCTATATCTTTGAAAATAGATAATCCGTGCTCGATAACAAATGTTTCATATTGTTTTATATGTAAATAACCAAAGTTTTAAGCCGCTTTCTTCCTTGAACTCGATTTAAATCAGGTCACTCGGTAACAGTATCTAGCCAAAGTACTTTTCATTTAAAATTTTGGCAACAACAATTTGTTCTTCGGCTTTTTGTGATTGGAAAAAGTAAGTATAAATTATAGTACGGCTATGTCCTTTTTTGCACAGTTTGTGATCTCTGACGCTTCTAGATGTATATAAGAATTTAACTGAAGCTGTTATATCCTTGATATGAGTTAAAATTAATCTTCTTATTCACCGGTCCCTTGTTTGGTCACTAAATCAGTCCAATGAATCAGGTCTCGTTTAGCTCAGGTATTGGTATATCCTATTCGGGTTGCATTCGAAGCCACAAATCGATTCGGGCAGATAATGTCCGGCGAGCCCATACATCTGCGGTGTTTTATTGTCGTGTCTGCAAATTAACAGAGACGATTTGTTCTCATGATGAAATTCTGGGCATTGAAGTTGGGAATATCCTGGTTGAAACTATATCTGTATTAAATTTAGCCATCACTATTAATTTCTTTATGAAGCAGTCTTATTCATCCGAGCGTGATCCCAGTTGCATTTTCATCTTGTGCTTCAGAATCCACGGTACGCTTTGAATCATGGTCTTTATTTGACAATACTGGTTAATACAGTACAGCGATTAAAGTCTGGCAGCAAGCCTTATTCCAAGGAAACAAGAAAAACGGGGACGATTCGTTCTCGTTCTGATCCGATTCTGGGCATTGAAGTAGGAAATGTCCTGGTGAGTGACCTGTATCACCCATCATAAGTAAAGTAACGGGAGGAACCATCAAAGTTAAATTTTTGTGGATGTTTTCGCATAGAGCGTAAAAGTTCTAAATCTATGGGTTTCCTTGAAAACCTTACCTTACTATCATATTATGACGACAGCAATCTGAGCTCAATATTTAATTAAATTTAACCAGTGTTTAGTTAGGTAAATATTTAATGAATTTCTTTTTTTATAATATAAATTAATGTGTCGTAGATGTTACTTGTTTTACTCAAATGGACTGGTGGATAGTATCGTATCTAAGTGGAATGAGAGTGTAACCATTGTTATTGAACAGATTATTAGACTAGATTAATTGATTGATTGAGATTGCAGGGGATATGTTTTAACCTTTATAGATAAGCTAGGTACGGGACTTTAAAAATACATACACACGAACATAGAACCTTCTCCTTTTTGAAGTAGGTTAAAAAGAAAATGACTCGTAGACAGGATGCACAAATAGTTCGATACTGAATTAAATAGCACGTATTCCCGTCAGAACCAGTGGCAATCGATCAGAAAATTCCAACGATAATAGAAGGACAAAGGACCAAATTGACCGTAAGGCAATGAACAAAGCTCCCTCTACCGGTGTTTATATGATTAAAAGAACGTTTGATGTGTTTTGGGTTCAATCAACATCTTCCACTTTGTATGTTACTAAAGCCAAAGACTTTTCTACCAGTCAATCAACAAAAAAAGTTTATCTTGTTAAATTCGCAAAATGTAAAAATCTTATTGGTTATACAGGAATTAGGCACACAGGGGATACACAGGCACCTCTTTTGTTTTATGCATTTAGGGATAGATATAGAATAGACATTGAGTAGCAAATTGGTGTAATATTAAGTATTCGTAGTATTAAGAGTGTCCTAATACCTGTAAGAGTTTTGAAATACAATTCCGTCGCCAACATGAACTGATTTAAGCGAGTTAATAAATCCTTAAACTTTTGCATCTTTTCCGTATCAACTTCACCGGGAAGTGAAAAAAGTTTGTAAAAAAGCAGTAACTCTTGTCTGTTAATGTGTTAACAGCTAACTTTCGCCCCGCGGGAAAAAGTCGGTTTCTATACACTTTTTGTCTCAGAGAGCCATAAATCAAAAATTTCTTTCCATTTTCCCGTAACTGTGTGCATGTCGGGTCGTCGCCACCAAATAGGATAGCTACCGGTAATTTATGTGGTCATAAATGGATATTGACAGTTAGTTGTAGATCATGGCTAATTTTTAATGTTTTTAACGGGTTTCAGGGTCCCGGTCTCTTTAGTAAGAATTTAATTGAAAATATAGTTTTTTTCTTTTATCCACACAAGGTTCTTGTCGAGTCGAATTGGCTCCGATGTCAGAAAAGGTTAGACCAATACATGGCAACGTTGACAGATCTGTTAAAGTTTTAAGACTTTTTCCCCACTGTGTGTGAATGTGAATAGTTGCGCGGTGGGGATACTAGTGCCATTAAGCTATTAGATGTATTAATGCTATAACATGGTATCATAATAGTGTACTTTTCGTCGTATATTAGGTATACCTCTCTTCATGTAGATATGCCATTTTGTACAGATTCGAAATGGGATCATAAAACACTACTGTTGAGGACAGCACCAACAGTAACCGACCATCGATGCACCAGCCCCCTGATGCACCCTTCCTATGTTGTGGGACCACCTGACTGTCCGGCCCCGGCTTCGAAAATGAACTGTATACACCTCCCCCCAGCGCGTATCACAGGCACAGCACCAAAGAAAACACTCCTTCAAATTCTTCCTTTTATTTTTCCTTTGTTTTCCTATGCTAGTTACACTGCAGCGACACGACACAATGTATGGAACGTGTCTCACTTATATAGACTACAGCAACTTCCTCCACCATCTGGCGGGGTACCAAATATCTAAAACTACCTTACAAACTATTTACATTTTAACATTTTATATTTAGGCCACGCCCCCTCCCAGACCTACATAAGATTTGGGTGTGCAAAGTCGATTGACTATGCAACCTTCTCAACATAAAAACATTACTTTCCTGGTTTAGAACTGACCTACTTATTTCATATCTCAGCCCTAGACCAGGAGTAGGCCTAACAAATCTTATGGGATAATAAAATACAACCAAAACAAATAGTTTATTTCATATATGTACATACATCATTCATATATCTATGGGGCGGGCCTTTTAATACATACTTTGTGTGTTCATTTACACCACTAAAGCGCTTAAACCATTAAATCTATTTACATATTACATAACTCATACAAGCGCTCCTACTCAATGGGCAAAGCCTTTATTTACATTAAATACTATTTACTAACATTACTACTAATACATACAAAGTAGCTATAATAAACGGCTGTGCCTAACAATTCATAACATCATACATAATGAATAAGCCTATGGCATTATATGGAAATTAAATAAACTAACAGCGAACATGAATTCTGTTTTCAAATAGCAATACCATAACGAGAGCCGCGACGTATTTAGCCATTTATTTTGCTAAGAAATGTGGGCCTACTATTTATCTACCTACTTATGTCGCCTGTCCGTAACAACTACGCTGGTCAGTGCATGTTAGGGAGGTCTTCCTAGTGCGTAAATATAGCGCTAAAACGAGTAGTTCTGTGAACAGTAGACCTCGCGCGCAGTTCCACTACCATGATATTGTAATAACGTAGACGCTACCGACTGTGTCAACAAATTCGGATATAAAGTAAACCGGTCATGTGCGAGTCGGACTCGTGCACTTATATACAGTAATAGGGTATGGAAACGTATGGTAAAGTAATTAAGGACTTCCAATAAACAATATTAATATTCATTAAATTTAACTATTTAAATACAGTTTCAAAAAACTTGTTTTCGCAAAAAAGCAAAAAATACTTTTTTACAAATAAAAACTTCTTTACTGACCGAGGATCGAACCCGGGGCGTCCTGAGTAGAAAACTGAGTGCTTATAATATTGGAGGCGCCGAATTCGTCAATGTTATTGACTTAAGTTACCCTACGACAAACTTTCTCCATTTTCGCCCTCATATTTTTTAAATTTTCAATAAATCAAGGAACATGTGTGCCAAGTTTCGCGAAGATCCGTTCAGAAATAACGCTACAGCAAACTGTCCCATTTTTAGCCTTCATCTTCCCCCAATCGAAAAAAGCTATTGACAAAAAAAAATAATTAATAAATCAGGGAATAATTAATGAATGAACACTTTATTGCACCATTTACAAACAAAAGAAACACATAGTTAAATCCAATACAACTAAATGGGTACAAAGGCGGACTTATCGCTAATGCAATTTCTTCCAGCCAATCTTAGGGCTGAAACCTTGAATATACATGCCTACATTAAGACGCATATGCTCATTAAGACGCATACTTATATAAATAAAATAAAGAATAAACTTACAAATAACACAATACATGAGCCAAGTTTCGTAAAAATCCGTTCAGTAATGTGACCTCTAGCCCGGAACATTCATTTTCTGATCCAAAAGCAGAATTGTCAAAATGGACAAGAGAAAAAAAAGTTTTCAAATCACCGGCGGCGTCCTCTAGTTAACTTAGAATATATCAGTACTTAGTACCTGAGAACTTGACTTTTAGTAGCATATAAAAACCTTTGGCCGGAGGTGGCGCATAAGCGATCATATTGGAGATCCCTACAGGCTAAGTCTCACTTTGGGTCGTTGTGTCATCTTAGAGAGTGATCCAAAAATCTTAAATCCCTTACTGAAGGTGGATTTTATTCCGCTCGATTTAATGCTAGTTTGGCCAGTGGTAACTTAACTGTTAGTTATGCAAATTCATATTCTGAAAATGTTGTCATAACCTACATTTTTCAATGCGAACCGAGTTGAATGACGATAATGAAATGAAAGCGTAGTGAAAACCCGAAACGCTTGGATTCATTTCATACAAAATTTCGAATTGTTTATTCAAAGTCGAGCTAAAATTCAGAATTTCATTTTAATTTACTCTAAACGATGCAGCTTTACTCAACGACATGAGTTTCAAACATGCTGTTAGGATTTTTTTTTTCAATGATGAAAAAGGTTTCAGCATCAAATAGTTTGAAAAAAATATCAAAAACCCAGGTTATTCATAAATAGACCATTTTTCCAACTTGACCTGACCGGAGATCAAACCCAGGACCTGCTGTAAGATTCCAAGTAATGCGATAAATATGAACTTAATAGAAAAGATATTCACAAATTAAGTACTTAAAACACAAATGAAATGTAAGTTTAAATAATAATTGTGCATTGCGATTGGCGACATTTTTAGTAAAAAATATAAAAACCCATTGAATCGGTGAATTCTTCCAGCAGTCGATTATTTATTCATCTATTTATTAACTTTATTGTTCCACAAGTACAAATACTTATAACAAATTATTCTCTACCAGTCAACCAGTCAGTTATTCTGGCTACAATTTCAGAATAACTTTAACTCGTTTTTAAGCTATCGCTCATCATCCCGTTACATCCTCCGCTGTGTGCTACGGAGCCTAGAGTCCGCGTTCCTAGTACTTTTTAAACTATCACTATCTTCTCACAATCTCATTATTAATTCATTCATATCAAGTGGGTTACATACATGATCAATCGACCCTGTACCAGACTCCTCTCAATATGAATGAATAAACGAATTGGAATATCGACAATAAGATTGCATTACAAAAGTTTGCATGTCGAATGAATTCTATTATGCAGTAATGCCAAGTGCAATCACTTAGCCTGAGACCCAAGAACTCAAGATGTCCGTTCTGTCCCATGGGACAGCATTGAATTAATGTTTGTTTGAATAGGGTCGACAATGGAAATTTTTATTTTTCACGTATAATTTTTATTGTTACATAAAATATTGTGAGAATACAGTTATTCTTCGAAACGGTAGCTAAACTCTGGCATGTGCCAAGAGTTCTGAGATCGGGGAGTTTTAAAGCGGGAATCCCTCTCGCGTGCCAGCTCGCACTAAGGGATCTGAGTAAAGGAAGCGTTTTCATAAGTGCTATCGAATACAGAACCGAAAACCATACTCGAAGCTAGATTATTCGTAGATCTGAATAGCGGAATAGTTTAACACAGTTTTCTGTAAATACATGTTAGTAAACCCTCCCGTATCTCAGAACTACCGGGGTTCTGAATCCTGAAAGGGTATACGCTACCCTTCATAAATGCGCTAGGTGTGTCATTATATAATAAATCATAACTTAAGTATTTTATACATAATGTGTGTGAAACACAAATAAAAATACTTAAAAGTCTTATAAAATACAAAAACACTTCATTAGGAAAGCTAAACTCATAAACCATTGAGAAATTTTTAAAACTAATACTAAATGATTTTTTTAATAGTCCACAGTGTCCACACCTCCTAGCCTAAATATTTCCACAATATAAGCCGCATTTTTAAAATTATAGTTCTCTATTTCTCTTTAATCCATTGAACAATTAGATTTATGTCTACTTTACTGCCGCGATGGATTATTTTGAGCTAAGTATTCCACTCTTACCCGTTGCCAAATTAAAATCAGATTTATAAAAACTCATGTCTATTCTCTTCATTTATTTCAAAAGCTGCAAGGCCTTAATTACATTTTACAACAACTTCTCTGAATTTAGCATATTTTCCTCTGCAATTAAGACTAGCCAGACCTTGCTGAAGGTAATTGCATGTAATTTCAAGACAAATTTAGTTATACGCTCAAAAATTAAAATTTCGCCACTTCTGTTATCTTGTTAGGGCTATTTAGGTCACAGCTTAATTTACTCGGTTGTGAGGGAAATAACACAAAAGTTTATCAACCTACTTTTGAAAAGGAAAATATTTTTAACATATCCTAAATGTCTAATTTTGATGATCGATAGAAATGGCTTTATCTCATATAGAACGCTAATATTTACTTTGGGTCGACACTAAATGTCTGTTTATGACGTATACGTGACGCTACGCCACCGTCATATCGTCTTCTTCTTCTTCATCCTAGCGCTTTCCCAGTTGCATCCTTAGCTGTTTGCTTAGGAGCCCATGGTCATCAGCATCCTTGGCAGAGAGTCCGTTAGCACGCATATCTTGCTTTGCAACATCAAGTCAGCTCTTTTTGGGCGCGCCCCTTCTACCAGGCCCCGGAGGAGGCAGCATATGACTATGTTTTAGGCACCATCGTCATGTACAGTGATAATAAATAATTTGCTTTGATAGCATTCCAGTTATTGCTAGCTATTTTAGCCTGATGTCGTCGGTTTACTTAGTTGAAGACAACTAAGTGACCGATCGCAGAGGATGGAGGAGACTTATGCCCAGCAGTGGGATATGGAAAGTTAATGATGATGATTAAGTCCGCCTTTGTGCCTCACTGTATTTGTTAGTATGTTTCTGTATTGTTTTCTTATTTGGTGCAATAAAGTATGCGTAGACCGCAGGGGGTAATGGCGATTGGAGCCACGAGAGGGTATCATACGATAGGTATCTCATGAATGAGCATGTGTGCTAGCTGGCAGCATACCTTGGGACTTAGAAGCCGATGTTCTTGCGTCTTTATTTGACTGGTGCGAGGAGGCTGTGGCCCGGGCTCACAGGCCAGCCCCAAGCTATTTATTCTGTGATTGTGCTAAGTATTTTTGATAAATTTTCGTTTTATATATGATAAAATATTTTAAGAAGTTTTCTGTTAGCTTTAACTAGGTATTAAATAGGTAAACTTATAAAAACTAGCTGCTGAAAGTTATTGAAGCGAAATATTAACTGAAAAAGTCAAAACTTTAATAAGTTTATTTAAATCTACACGTAAGTTATTTGATTTTTTTTTTGCTGAAGTAGTTTGTACGATTTTTTCATAGAATTACGAATTTGTCCCGTTCTTGAAACGTAAGTTCTTAAATTAATGGATTTTTCATAACATCTGATAAAAGATACAGATTATTTTATTCATCCTTTATTTTTCGTTATATTCATATTTATTATCTCTTATCCTATCGTAAAATACATATAAACTAAAGCTGTATCGTACGTGTATACTAGTTTTACAAAAGCGAAAGTGTGTGTATATTTGTTTGTTAGATCTTTACGATTCATCTATTCATCCAATGTGTATGAAATTTCGCAGACCCATAGATAGACGTGTTGAGAAGGACATAGGGTATCTATTATCCTGGAAGAAATTAATGTTCCCATGGAATTTAAGTCAAGCTGCGGGCAAAAGATAGTAAACAACAATCTTCTTTATTTTTTTTTTGCGTTTATTATTGTATTAGTAGATGACCAAGGTATACGCAATGCGACTAACTTAGGTTTGATAGCAGAACTTACTTTATAAAGGTTTTAATTAAAACTTGAGCCAAGTTTTTATCCTAGACGTGACTTCATTTCAAATGTCTGTTCAGGATCTCAGGTCTTGGCAGTTGTATTGTGTCATATTTGTAAAGTCCAGTGTTAAATTACTAGTTTTTACCCCTCGCCTTTGCATTTTTAAGGGAGGAAAGTCAACCTATATTCTTCTCAGTACTTTTGACTATGTGTATGCGAAATTTCGGCTAGATTGGTTCAGTAGTACAGCGTGAAGTGATAACAAACATTATAAAAAATCTATTATTCGCATTTATAATCACAGCGGCCCGACCATGGAGCAATTACAAAAAGGAGATGCCGTTTGAAATGGCGCAGTGATGTGATTATTGGCGCCTCGACGACACAAAAGTGGGCGGAGCTTGTTATTGCTCGTGCTCCATGGTTGGAGCCACGGCCGACACCAAGCACCCCGCACGTCTGCCTTCCGCCTCGTGTAGCCTCACAAATACTTTCTTACAAAACGCTTATTACGGCATCTCCTCTTTGTAATTGCTCCATGGGCCAGACACAAATTCGCAAGGATCGTCTCGAACGGCTTTTACAGTTGAAATCATCGTATTTTAAATCTTTTCTAGTGTTGAATTTGAACTAACTAGAAATAAAATGTATGTATGCACAGTGATACCAAAAAGAAAACTGTATAATTTTGTAAACTACCTGTGTTTCACAATAAAGATTATTTGTATTTGTAATAACTAGCTTTTTCCCGCAGCTCCGCCTGCGTCAAAACGTAGCCTATGTTTGACCCCGGGTCTTCAAATATATTCATACCAAATTTCATCAAAATCCGTTCAGCGGTTTGGCCGTAAAAGCGTAACAGACAGACAGACAGACAGAAAGACAGCCAGACAGACTTTTGCATTTATAATATTAGTATGGAAGTATAGATGGATGGATATAAGTAATTATCCATCCATCTCATATGGATAAGTATGGATGTGGATAGTATGGATCTACAAAACATATTGAGAAAGGAAGGTTTTACTTTATGTTTCGATGCTCTTTCTTAAAATCACCGAAAATCTCTCTATTAGTGAAAATAGTAAGGAAAAGCGTTGTAAGGTGCGACGTTGTCAGATAAATGAAACCAGTGGATGCTCGAATAATACTGTCTATATTTGACGGAATAACATATTATAAATGGGATACAAAGAGTATAGTATAGAAGAGTAAATAGGTACTTAATCTATACCTCACATCACCACACTTATTGAAAAAAAAAATTATATAAAAGTTTTTTTTTTTTTTTTATATAAAATTTAATGTAGAATAATTATGTTACATACGGTTTAGTACGATTTTTATGGATAATATCTTTTTTACCATATTTATTAATTATCTCTACGTTTGGTGGTATGTCCTTAATAACTATAAATGGACCTGTATATATATTATCTAACTTATTATTAGGTGTATCATTTTTTACTAAAATTAAGTCATTTTCCTTATAGATAACAGGATTAGTATTTTTGTCATATACACACTTTCTATTTAACTTACTCTTTAACAAATTATTTCTAGCCTCTTTTTGAGAAAGTTGCAAACGGTATTTCAATTCATGTGGGTAACTCTCGTAATTATAAATAGGATCTACATCAATTGTCAGATTGCTGGGAAGAGAACATTTCTTACCAAACACCAACTCGTATGGGGTGAAGCCTGTTTCTGTATGAACTCCTGTATTAAAAGAGAAGCACCAAAAAGGTATCCACTTACTCCACATATCCGGATGGTTCTCTGTTTGAATACGTAAAAACGCATTCAAATGTTTGTGAGTAACTTCTAGAGCGCCTATTGATTGATGATGGTATGCTGTAGAGTTGAGTTGTTTTATATTTAACAATTTACATACCTCTTGAAATATTTCTGACTCCTTCCCTCTGTCGGTAGCTATACATATCGGCACTCCGTACCTGAGAATAAAATTATTGACAAAAGATCTCTACAAAAACTTCATTATCTTTACTTTTTAATATGTATATTTCTTCTAAATTTAATAATTTACAAAATTTATCTAAATCTCTCACAAATTCGTCTCGCGTCATTTGTGATTGAGAATTTAGAAACTTCACATAAATTATTCTTTTACTTTCAACATAGCATAATATTTTATTTTCTTTAGTAATAATTCCTTCTTTCCTTAATTGTTTTAGTCTTTTAATATCAATAAGCTTTAACTCTACCGACTCTTTCGGTTTTATATGGGTACCTACGACTTTTGGTTGATCAGGCCTGAAGTCTAAAGCATCCATATCTACCGCTGAATCAGGTTTGTCTAATCTTTTTGCTTTCGCTCTTGTCATTACATTAATAACACTTTCTTGCATTTCTTTTAAATCTTTTAATGAGATTCTTGATAATGCATCTGCAGCTGCATTTTCAGAACCTTTAACGTATTCTACTTCAAAATTATATTCTTCTAATATTATTCTAAATTTCATAAGCCTACTTGAAGGATCTCTCATATTGAACAAGTATACTAGTGGTTTATGGTCTGTCAGTATTTTAAATGGGCGTCCGTATAAATATGGACGAAAATACTTCACAGCCCAAACTATTGCTAATAATTCCTTCTCTATCACTGGATAATTCTTTTCGCCTTTATTTAAGCTTCTACTAGCATAAGCTATTGGCCTTCCAGTTTTATTTGATAAAATTGCACCTATAGCATTATTTGACGCATCAGTTTGTACTATAAATTGATTTTGTTCTGAAAAATCAGGGTACTGTAATACAGGTGGACTTATGAGTAGTTGTTTTAATTTTTGAAAAGATTTTTGACTTTCCGTATTCCATTCAAATGGTACACCTTTCCTAGTTAATTTATTTAAGGGATATGCTATTTCAGCAAATTTTGGTATGAATTTTCTGTAGTAATTTGTGAAAGCAACAAATCGTTTTACTTCATCTGGGTTTGTAGGACATGGATAATTTTGTACTGCAGATATTTTTGCAGGATCCGGCATTATACCTTCACTAGAAATCACATGACCTAGATATAAAATCTCTTTTTTTAGAAAATCGCATTTTGCTGGATTCAGTTTCAAATTTACCTTTCGTAATCTTTCAAAAACATCTATTAAATTTTTGTTATGAATTGTCAAACTACGGCCAAAAACAATTAAATCATCCAAATATATAAGACATTTTTCATAATTTAGACCAGCCATTGCCAATGTAATCATTCTTGAAAACGAACTTGGGCTAGTTTTAAGTCCCATTGGCATACGCGTCATCTGGTACTGTCCTGAATGAAAAGCTGTAAATTTTCTACTATTTTCCTCTAATTTGACATTATAGTATCCTTGATGTAAATCTAAGTGCGTGAAATAAATGCTTCCTGACAACGAATCTAAAATTTCTGTTATATCTGGTAATGGATATTTATCATCTTCAATCTGATTATTCAATTTCCGATAATCTATTACCAGTCGCCATTTTTTGTCTCCTGTTGAACCCGACTTTTTAGGTACTAATAATATTGGACTAGACCAATCGCTTTTGCTTGGCTCAATTATTCCTTCCTCTAACATTTTATCAATTTGACGTTTTATTTCATCTTTTTGAGAGTATGGTAAACGATATTGTTTAGAAAATATTGGATTTGTGTTAGGTTTAACTGAGATAGTATGTGTGTATACATCAGTAGTGCTTAATTTATCTCCAGGGAGGTAAAATATATCGGAATATTTTGCAGAAATGTTCTCGATAGTTTTTTGTTCCTCCATATTTAAATGTTCTAATTTCATTAACGAAAACAATTTTTTCACTCTATTTGCATTTATTTCTGATTTTTCAAATACACAAATATTATAATTAGTAACTTTTTCAACTTTTAGATTTATTTCCGATAGTTGTACATCATCTTCGGTAACATTAAGTATCCTAACAGGAATTAATCCATCTTTTGGTGTACATATGGAGCTTGCTAAAAATACACCATGTTTTATTTCTTGAGATAATATGACACAATCCTCATTAATGTTCGTGTGTATAAAATGTATTGACTCGCTTCTAGCAGGAATAACGTTATAGGTATTATTTATAAAGGGCAATCGAGTAATTTTGGAATTAATAAACAATGTCAAAATATTTTTATTAAAATCTAATTGAGCTTTGTATTTATTTAAAAAATCACGACCTAAAATTCCACTTCCTTTAATTGGTAAATTTTGAAAAACAAAACATTTGTGCTTAATTGTTTCATCATTAAAAGTTAATGGTAAATACAAGTATCCTATTGCTTGCACACTTCCACCTAAACCGTTTATCATTACATTCTCTTTATGGATTGGAATGTTACATTCGATAGCATGTTTATATGTACACGCCGATATCGATGCTCCAGAATCTACTAGAAAATATGTTTTATTTTTATTATATAATGGTGAATGTAAAGAAATGTAACAATTACTATCACTGGCTAAAATAAATTTATCACTATTCTTCACGAAAAAACTGATTCAATGATACATCCGAGTCTTCTAATTTTTTAAAATTAGAATCATTATTATGCATTAAATTAATATTACGTATCCCTTGATTTCCTCTATTTGAATTAAAAAACTTACCCCTCTGCTGTCGACGTCCGCTACTTCCTCGCGTAAACTGACCTCGTGTCCATTGCCTCTGAGAAGCAAGATTAGCTTCTTGTTGTCCTCGTGCTCGTCCTCTGTATACAGGGTAATTGTGACGTCCACCACGCCAGCCTCTACAATTATTAGAACCATTGTTAAAATATTTATTTTGGTATGGTTTCTTGTACATACCCATTAGTTCACCTGATGTTGTGGGTGTCGAGACCTCCTCGTCTTGGGCTGCCTGAACAGCATCTTTTAGTAAACTGTAATTTCTAGCAGAAATAATCGTACTAAGTCTACGATTACGCAAACCATCAGCGAATTGCTTAACAGCTATTTTTTCATTAATTGGTTTTAATATTTTATAGCATTGATCATTCCCGTCAGCTTGCGTTATTGTTAAATCCACAAATAATTCTGTAATTTCTTTCCCAAAGTCAGCAATCGACATGTTATTTTGTCTAATTCTTTGTAATTTATTTTGTATTGCCGTTGCAGCTTTCTTACACAATAATACATTTCTCATATCAATAACTAACTGATTAACCGTCTCATATTTATTTTTTAATTTCAACTTAGCTTCCGCAGAAAGTCTACTTTTTAATACAAAATTAATTAAATTTTGTTTACATGCATCTTCTTTCAATAAAGAATTATAATACTCAATATTGTCTATCAACTGTTTCGTATTTGATTCCTCATTTGTCATATTAGGTAAAAGATTTAAAGCAGTTTTTAAATCAAAAGAACTCATATTGACCAACGGCTTAGACTTATCACTATTACACAATAATAAAATATTTTCACGTAACTCTTCGAATCGACTATTAATAAAATATCGTCCGTACTATAATATTTATTTTTAACTTTTTCTTCAAAATCTATCAACCAAGTCTCAAATTTCTCATTAATTTCGTAAATCTCATTCAACTTGTTCGCTAACACGTTTTCTGTTCTTCGACGGGCACCTAATTTAATTAGATATACTCTTATTTTCTTTAATTCTTCATACAATGATATAATAATATCCATTAGGTACTTACCACCATAACGTAAAGAAAAATATTCCTGTACCTGTCCACATAAGTAAACATTAACACATTATAAGATGTTTAATTATATCTAATATACTCTAAAACATATTCACGATTACAATTATCAAACACCGAAGTCCAAAGTTCAATCTGAGCGCATCATTTGTCCGTACGTATATGGAAAGTCGCTGCATTCCTCACCTGCCGGCCTCATCTCGTTCTTAGAAATTATGATAAGGTATATTTGGTTACGATTTGATAATATATTACGCGTTTATTTATTTTATGTTATTTGAGATTATGTATTTTTAATATTTTATTATTATTATTTTTATATTTTATTTTCAATTTTTTTTTTGTTTTTTATATATATATATTATATATTATTATTCACTTTTATTACACGAGTTCACTTCACATTTTTGTTTAGGCACTTTTATTTTATCTTATTTTTATACTTTTAGGGGTGGGTTTATGTCCTCTATCTGCCGCCGGAATAGTGATCTTCTTATAGTCGACCGATTTATCTCCTTAACAATCCATTTTCTATGACATTTTCTATACATCCGGTAAACAAAAAATAGCACGCCACACAGTATAATCGTCAGGATAACGCACAGGATAATATTTGTGGTGTTCATATGAAAACGAATTTCTTCTGTTGTGGCTTGATTATTGCCAGCTGCAGCATTCTGGATAACCAGGGTTTCTTCTTTAGATTGTTGCGAGCCCATTTTGTTGGTGTATATTTTTATTCACTTGCACACTTGCGTTTAGTCCGATGCAACGATAGAACTGGTACTTTTCCATTGTTCTAATTAACGATTACACGTGTAACATCTCAAATTCGCGGCGCGGGGGAAGAGTCCATAGGCAGGGTCGCCATGTAAGGTGCGACGTTGTCAGATAAATGAAACCAGTGGATGCTCGAATAATACTGTCTATATTTGACGGAATAACATATTATAAATGGGATACAAAGAGTATAGTATAGAAGAGTAAATAGGTACTTAATCTATACCTCACAGCGTTTGGTAGTTTTTAAGTTTCACGGATTTAGATAGGCAAAGTGAGCGGGTGTTTCCATTTATAATAGGTACTTGTAAACAATTTATAATAAGTATATTTAGTTAGAATAGGATGCAATTAATTGAAAAAGGGATACGCTTTGATCACGATGTTTTGGAATTTTATTGTTACTGCATATATGTAACTATGAATTAACTTAAAAAAAAATTTTCCTTAAACCTGGTAAATAGTTCATTAGCATTTAAAATATTTGTACAGTTATTAAATTTCTCCCATTATTTACTTTTTCCTGAGAGCCCGAAAATAATATCGGTTAAATTTAAAAATTTACTTACTAAATAAAACTAATTAATTTTTCAATCCGTCGCCGCGCTATTACTAACCGGTCGTCATAGATCTACCAGCTTAGATTAATAATTTGGTCTTAGCGCCGCGGAGACCAATTATTAATCTAAGCCGGTCGTGTACATCTCTCGTAGTTCTCCGCCACCTACCTATAGTCAGCGTACCGTGTGTCACAGAGTAGTGTGCGATACATAGTGACCACATTATACGACACTATGACGGATTTCGACAAAACATTTGAGTATTTGGAGATAGATGCTACTTCTACAAAACGTGGTGATATGAGTGTGGATATGTCACTTATAAAGAAGGAATCACCCCCTCAATATATAACTCATAGGCGGGAAATACCGCTGGTGCAAGGATGCATGAAGATCACCAATAGTATCAAGATAAAATTATTGAAAGATTGGATTCGTGGTTTTCTTAATAAGTATAAAGAAAAATTCTCAAAAATCACGAATGATTTAGAAGAAGTTAAAAAATCAACCCAATTCATGAGTGATAAATATGTATATCTGGACAAAAACATAGGAAATCGAGAAGAGAGTTTGTAGTTTGGAAGACAGAGATCAACGTGTGGCGGATTTTATACAGTAAAGTTAGAAAGTATACTAACAAAACTTTGTACAAAATCTAACAAAAAGATTGTAGTATGTGGAGATTTTAATATTAATATTCTGAAAGAAAATTCACAAAGTCAAGAATTCAAAAACTTTTTATTAGGTTACAACTTAAAATTGGAAATTAAACAGATAACTCGGCAAAGTAGCCAAACGTGCATTGACAACTTCGCACACAATGTGAGACGTGGTTGTAAATCAAAGGTCACTGAACTCGCCCTATCTGATCATACAGCACAAATTCTTGCAATACCAGTAAAAACTAAATGCCCTATATTACCTTGGAAAACAAGAAAAAGAGACTTCTCACCCGAAAACATGATCAAGTTTAAATCTCATTTACAAAGCCTATCTTTTAGGGAAGTCTATGATACTGAAAATGCAAATGAATCGTATGAATATTTTTTGGATATCTTCCAACTTTTGTATAATTCGAGTTTTCCTTACAAGTATATCATGAATAAACCAAATAAAAAAGTAAAGTGGATTTCGAAGGGCATAAAAAAATACAGTAAAAAACAAAGACATTTGTTATGGAAATATCGCTTTTCTCCAAATATTAAAAACAAAAAAATATTTAAAATTTACAGTAAAAATTTTAAAAAAGTTGTGAAATTGACTCAGAAAGCTCAAAATAATTATTACATAAAAACTTCAAACAATAAAATGAAAGCGACATGTCAAATTATAAATAACACCAAAGCAGTACGCCCAAAAGACTCAATTACAAAAATTACTTATGACAATAAACAAATTACAAACATTAATGATATTGTAAATATTTTTAATAACTATTTTACAGATAGAGTCAAAACTAATCCTAAAGTAAGCACCAAGGCAGGGATTGAAAATGTACCACATAGTTTATTCATAGCGCCTGCTACACCACAAGACATTGTCATCTTTATAAAGTCATTGAAAAATACAAGCAGTGTTGGCCATGACGACATATCAACAAAAATAGTTAAAAATGTAGCGGAAGAAATCGCCCCGCACTTAAGACACATCATTAATCTTTGCATAAGTAGCGGTATATTTCCCGACAACTTAAAAATAGCAGTACTAGAACCTTTATTCAAGAAAGGAAACAAAGATGACATTTCTTGTTTTAGACCGATTGCAATACCCTCTGTATTTTTGAAAAACATATGCATGAAATAATATATAATTTTCTAGATAAATATGATATACTTTGTAATGAACAAAAAGGATTTAGAAGGAATAAGACCATTAATATGGCTATTTATGTATATATATTAGTCAGAATTATATTTTCTAAATATAATTCTGACTAATACGAACAAAAAAAGACCAAGTACTACTATTTTTACAGATATGACACAGGCCACGTAAATCACGAAAGACTTTTAGATAAGCTACATTCATATGGCATAAGGGGAAAAGCATTGGATTTGTTACGGTCGTACCTTACAAACAGACAACAATTTACAGAATGCAAAAATATATGTCCCAAAACTAGAGAAGAAGTAAAGTACGTTTCAACAAAAACAGGAGTAAAACATGGTGTACCGCAAGGGAGTGTATTGGGCCCGTTACTATTTATAATTTACATTAACGATCTTCCTAAATTAACTAAACAATCTATGATTTTATTTGCTGATGATAGCACAGTCGTAATAAAACCCCATATTCTACATGACATCAATTTGACATTAAAAGATATAATTAATTGGTTTGACGAAAATAATTTATTAATTAACTTAACGAAAACAAACATAAAGCATTTTTATGACAAAGATAATAATTTAAAAAATATGAATGTAAAATATCATAATACAAATATAGATTCTGTGGATAATGCAAAGTTTTTAGGACTTATAATCGATAATAAGCTAAAATGGAAACAGCAAACAGAACAAGTATGTAAAAAATTAAGTAGAAGTGCCTATGCCCTACACAATTTAAGAAATGTTGTAAATATTGACTCTTGTGTTAACAGCTTAGCTCGGTCTTGTAACACCAATACTAAGATATGGGATAATTTTTTGGGGTAACAATACTGATAGAGAGACCATTTTCAAAGCACAAAAAAGATGTGTTAGGGCAATGTGTGGACTAAGTCCTAGAGATAGTTGTTTGCCAAAATTTAAGTCATTGAAAATACTGACAATGCCATGTCTATACATTTATGAAGTTGCTGTATTTGTAAAAAGTAATCCACATTTATTTGCCAGGCTGTCGAATGCACGACAACGATTACGAACACAATATATTTATAATGTCTGCACACAGAGATGCACTATGGCTCAAATAAAAAAGAGTGTTATGGGTATGGCACCCAAGATATATAATAAGCTACCAAACACGATAAAAATGCAATGTCTTATGAAATTCAAAGAGCTATTATTTTCATTTTTAGTTGACAAAAGTTACTATTCTGTAAATGACTTCTTGCATGATAATTCTAATAATTTGACATTTTACTATAGGTATATTTGTAAGCTGTGTCTATCAGCAAAATCATAGTGATTCTGAATTGCTACTCTAACACTAACACCTTTATGTACTACCTATGTTTTCACAAATAAATGATTTGATTGATTGATTTGATTGATTAACCGAATGATGCGTGATAATTTTGTAGCCTCCACACGACTGGCAAAGGGTATAAAAACTGATCAGCTTAGGATTTCCGGCCCAGCCTGCAAAATCTACATTAACATCTTACTCTTAAGAATAAGGGCTTATTTCGTGATGCAAGGGAAGAAGCGAAGAAATGTTCGTACAGATTTACCTGGATCAAGCATGGAAATATTTTCGTCAGTGAAAGTGATACTTCGCCCGTTATTGCTATTCGCTCACGTAGTGATTTATCCAAAATCAAATGTGTCAAAACTATATTTAAGTGGCAGAACTTGCATTTTTTTTTTTCATCTTACACTAATCTTTAAGATTTTGCATGACGGCCGGATCTGGTTAGTGCATTACCCTGTGCATGTGACTTGTTTTCGATCAACGTTCTTAAGAGCTAAATGTTACTCCACCCGCTTTTGTATGTTGTTTTGTACAAATAATATTAATTATGTTGATTTACTACGTTAATGAGTTTTTATTGTTTAAAAAATAAATGGGAGATGTCAGGAGTACCCGTAATCGACGAGCGTGTATGAAGAGAGTGATGAGCGTAGAAGAAGCGAGGGAATTAAGTCTGTAAGGATCGTAGCAAATGGAAATCCGTGGTCTCTGCTTACCACTACGGGAAAAAGGCGTGATGGTATGTATGTAGACTGCCTAAAAAAGAGAGGACTGTTTTAGATCAGATAATTCTGTACAAAATTTGACATAGTATGTTCAAGAGTAACGAGTTACATAACCAGCTGTGCTACCGGGTGCCTAGGCGATCAGGACGTGCTTGCAATGCTTTGACATTTAGACTGTTGGCTATTAAAAACTGTAGAACTCATGCAGGCAAGCGTGCTCCATTAAGACGTATGCATAGTTATAATAAATACTTTACTAGTATAGATATATTTCTATTGTCATTGCCCTCTTTTAAGAAAAACCTTTTTCTCTCTCAGTAATCTTGACAATTTTTGAATTAGATCCTGTCTATAAATTAGTGTCTAAATAACATCACTAGTTTGCTTTTGTATCGCAATTACTTTGTAGTTTTTTTAATAAATAATTTGAGGATAATCGTTTTGGTTGTACAACTATATAAACATTGTATTGTATCTGAATATGTGTTGCCTCTTGTACAATTGTTTTTGTCCTAAATAAATAAAAAAAGAGTTGGGCTCAATTTTACCAAAATTCTTCTGAAGCTTGAAACTTTAAATAGAATACAATCATTCCTCTTTATAACTTTTCAGTTACCACATAAAATGGAAGCAACTTGGAGTAACGAACAAAGCAGTAATAAATAATGCTTGCAAGTAAATTTCGGAGTTGTTAAGAAAGTTCAATGAAGAGTTAAACTTGCGAATTTTGCGGTAAACCCGTTATGCTGGCAACACCGAGAGCTGACAGCTCTGGACCTAGTTTTTTACTCGGTCCTGGTTGGTGTTTAAATTAGTACCCCTTGTACAGATTTTATTTCTAGCTAGTTCAAATTTAACACTTGCTGTTTGTGGCTCCGTTTACTGCCACACAAAATAAATCTGTCTCTAATGTCTATCTTTATATAATTTTTTTGGAATCGGGTTAAATTGTAGATGAAAAAATAACGACTTCGAAGTAACAAAATACCAAGAAGGATGAAAAGCTACAGTTTTAAAGACAATATAAATTTAAATATGGTTCTAAGGTATTTTTAAATATGTTATTTTTATGTTACTATTCAGCGCTTTCGACTCGACAAGAAGAAAAAGAATATGTTTTTGGGGGCCATATTACCGTAGCCGCCCTGGGCAAGGACACACATTTATGCTAACTAGGTCTAGAGTTCCGAGTTAGGATAGTTGGTGAGAAGAGGGCATTGGGAGAACATCTGGGGTCTATCGATCGTATCTTGACAAAATGTTTACTGACATACACTTTACGAAATGAGCAACGCAAGCAAAATAGATTCTGCATAATGCGAAAAATTTGATGTTTGCTCAGAATATATTTGCAAAGAAATGTTCTTTGAAGGAGAACGGGAGATTTAATAAGTGCCTGTTTTGTACAAGACAAAGACTGTTTGCCTAATTAGTGGCATAAAAAAAAAGACAGATATGGCATACTTAACCGCTTCACACTTCTAGCGAGTATATCGCCGAGAATTTTGTCAAAAAAGAGAGTCAGTGATTTAGCGTTCCCGCCTATTTTATTGTTCTAAGCTCTTTTGACTCGGGAAAAAACTGGAAACAATCGGAGAACACGAGAATAGAACGATTCTTATACCTACAGTGATCCTCGCGTGTAGGTATATCTATCGAATCAGTCATTCACTGTACTCTCATTTGGAATTCTGTTGTTTATTCATTCATATCGAGTGGGTTATAGTCAATCGATCCTGTGCACCCTGCCTGGTGTTCGGAACCGCTATATGTGGAATCGATAATCGATACTAGTGTTTTATAAAAAAGTCGTCGGTTGGAAAGTTTTTAAAGAAATACTGTTTATTACCTTCCTCGATATGCTAATTTTTCTGCAATTCCCCTAGATAGCAATATTATCAGTAATAACAGTTTTTAGCTTACTTTTATTTAATTTTGAATCCTATTTATTACAAAATAGCTGTTTCCCGCAGCTCCGCCTGAAAAAGTAGCCTATGTTTGACCCCGGGTCTTCAACTATATTCATACCAAATTTCATCAAAATCCGTTCAGCGGTTTGGCCGTGAAAGCGTAATTAAACAGACAGATAAACAGACATTCGCATTTATAATATTATATTAGTATGGTTATATTGAATTGAATAAAAAAAAATTAATCTCAAAACCGAGTCTTTTGTTAAATTGATTGTCAACAGTTATTCGGTGAATTTAGTTCAGTAAATTCTTTCTTGTGTTTTGAAGCGCGTAAATAACATAGGACGTGCCCTGCTATTCGCTCATTTTCGTGATCTGATTCAGGGATGAAAGATCTGGTTTCTAACGTCTCCTCTGAGCGATTCCTCGATTGAATCTGCTAACTTCTTTCAATTAAACTTCAGAATTCAAGTTTAAAAAAAAATACACTACTAAAGCTAAGACTTATTTTAAACAAAAAATAAAACTAAACCACAAACTAAATAGAAATTTAAGAACCGTTCAAACTGACGCGAATCCCGCGCCACTGGCGGGACGCCCATAGAAATAAGAACCGGTAGAAGTGCCGTAGCGTATAAAAAAGTTAACTGGCCTGCTAATGACACTTCTTTATAATCTTATTTCTGTGGGCGTCCTGTCCGCGAGCGGGATTCGCGTCAATGTGAACGGTCCTTTAATACTGGCGCAACATTCCCGCCGCTGAATAGCAATTGCTACTATTTGCGGGAGATATCGCCCAAAGAAACGCGCCCTGTCGCCACTCGCCACCGACGTCGACCAGTCGTGGGGGCCTTTAACTTCTTTTTTCATATCAATGGCTAAATTTATTCTACCAATAGGACGCAACACCCACAGCGAAATCAGAAGCTAAATCGTCTTAAGTAGGTACATAAGAAGGGGCAGCTGGGGTACGACAGTTTAGGTGACTGAATGAATGAATTAACACTTTTATTGCACCATTTACATACACTAAAAACCGGCCAAGTGCGAGTCAGACTCACGCACCGAGGGTTCCGTACAAATCTGTAGGTATCGCGTTCACGATGTAAGGGGTAGTAAGTTTAAAATTATTCAAAATATTTTATTATGTGATGTAACTAAATATTTTATTTTATCTGTGCTATAAGACGTTGCTTTGTACCAAATTCTGAGTTCACGGGACGTACCCTGTAGGTTTTGATTCCGAATTTTGATTTTATCACAGCTTCAAGAGACAGTCCTGTGTATTTTATATAAATTCCAGCTTGATACCTCGACGCGTTCCTGAGAAAAAGGGCCTTGACAGACGGACGGACAGACGGATAACAAAGTGATCCTAAAAGGGTTCCGTTTTTTCAATACGAGGTACGGAACCCTAAAAAAATACCACAAAGAATTCAGTTGACATTAAAAGAAATAAGTACAAAAGCGGATTTATCCATCGATTGTTTTGAAGGCGTTGAAAATGGCGAAAATAGTATACCTACCTACATTTTGCTTCTGTTAAAACTAACTTTGCTACTGTAAATTTTGTATTAAACAAATTTCGTAACATTTTTATAAAAACATTATCCTCAAGACTCTGATCACCGGTATTTACTCTAAAATTACGGTATTTAGATCCGTCCTCATATCGACATCTACTTTCATTTACGCTGTTATTTTTAGGCATTTTCTACAAATCTGAAACAGAGTCGCATTTTTCGAGGTTTTCGAGAGCATTCCGACACTTTTAGCATTATTTTGGTGTGTATACAGATCAACATTTTTAAACTTATCGTTGGTAGAGTTTTTCATGCTCCCTAACAGTAAGTTGAGGTTGAGGTAAAAGAGTGTCATGACTCATGGCTGGAATAAATTGCTAATGCGATAAGTTTGCCTTTGTGCCTCATTATTTTATTATATGATCTTTTTTGTTATATTCTATTGATGTTCTAAAGATATTTACAATATTCAATACCAATGAAATACCGGTACAAATAAAACTTTTATTTATCCTTAATTAAAAGCTTTTTTCTAACAAAATAAACAAATCCAATACTAATTCACACAAAAATCCATACTTCCATACTAATATTATAAATGCCAAAGTCTCTCTGTCTTTCTTACTGTCTGTCTGTTACGATTTCACGGCCAAACCGCTGAACGGGCTTTTGATGAAAATTATTATGAATATAGTTGAAGACCCGGGGTCAAACATAGGCTACTTTTTGACGCAGACGGAGCTGCGGGAAACAGCTAGTACTTAATATTGTAAGTGTGGAAGTCTGTTTGTCTACTGGTCTGTCTGTTACGCTTTCACGGTCAAACCGATGATCGGGTTTTGATGAAATTTGGTATGAATATAGTAAAAGACCCGGGGTCAAACATAGGCTTCTTTTTGACGCAGGCGGAGCTGCGTGAAAAAGCTAGCAGGTATCAAATAAAATGCTTTATAACAAAAAAATACTTTTTCACGACGTTTATAAATATCATTCTCTCTGTTTATTATTTATGAAGAGACTTATTCAAATACTAAAGTGAAAGGCGAAAAATACGGGAATGAAGGTCCTTTCATAAAACTTGAGGTTCCAATTGGAAGGTTCTGAATGGCGTAACTGGCGTAGTAGAAATGAATGAAGATTAGAATGTCATGTCCGTAGAAGTAAAATAAGCAAAAGATGCAACCGGAAAAAAAATCATGGGGTGTCAAAGAGTATGTCATCTCAGTCAACCATAATCATTTTAGCGTTTTCCCGGTTGAAAGTCACTTTCTATTTTCCGAAAGGTTGCCTGGAAGAAATTGCTATTGCGATAAGGCCGCCGCCTTTGCGCAAGGTTATTTTTCTTGTAATTGCTTGTATTTAACAATGTATCCTTGTTATGCAATAAAGAGTTTTTGTATTGTACTGTATTGTATTGTAATGGTTCGACAACGAAGCTATTAAGTAGTAACATTCTCATAATATTTGACGGTAACCTTTGTTGTTTGAGTACATTGATATTTAGACCTTTATAAATCGTTTATTCGCTTTTAATAAAAAATAATTCTCCTTAATCACGGTCATCTCCTACATCCTTGATTGACCATATATCATACGATAACGATACTAGTAATTAATTTAATATTAAATTATACTAGATTTTGTTCTACGGATTCTCTCCAAAAATGATTACCGTAGGTCCTAACGTTGTGTAGCAAAAATCTTTTATGGCGATATAATGCCAACCTTCTGATTGTGATGCCACATGTTACAAATTTCAATATGGGTTATATCGCGTTTATTATAAAATTTATTTGTACACCTAACGTTTCAAATACTTACAAATCGCGATTAAATAGTATTTAACCTTCTGATTACTTTATACTACGACGAAATATTAGACGCTGACCCCGAAAGCCTCCAAACTTTCCGATAGATTCCTTGCTTGAAATCTGGAGATCCATTCAGTGTAGGTACGAAAATAGAATCAATGATATCCTTATCTCTTAGAAGTTTCTGGTTAAGACCATGTTTGAAACATTATAACCTTTATTTGATTTTATCTATAAATAAACCTACACTCTGTTTGTTTATTTTTGTACTAGCTGTATCCCGCAGCTCCGCCTGCGTCGAAAAGTAGCCTGTGTTTGACCCCGAGTATTCATACCAAAATTCATCAAAATTTGTTCAGTGGTTTAGCCGTGAAAGCATCACAAAGAAACATACTTTTGCCTATAATATTAGTATGGACGAGTAACATTTTCTTAAGACTTCTGCTTGCCTACAAATTTTGAGTGATTTTTCAGTTCGAATATCATTTCAATGATTTCTAATACGTAATTTGGTGGTTTAAATAAATTAATATTAACTATATAAAAAGCCTTAAGACTTGTGTTATGAACGATACCGTATTTTGTAAGAAATACATGGATACATAGATGAACAAATAAGTATATATAAAGATAAACACACAAGATCCCGGATCATTTGAAAAATGCTATTTTGAAACTTGCCCTTTCCTTTCCGAATTACTCTGACACCAGGGCTTACAAGATCGATTGACGATGTGACCCACTTCTTCTCGATTTGAAATTGTTACGATAACACTTGATATGTATAATCAATGAACATGCCCTGACGGAGAATCGAACCTAGCACCTACAGTGTGGACTAATATAATATAGATGATGAGATTATAGTACATCTCAGAGGAGCTCGGTAGTCGAGCGCGACCCGCGTATCGTGATGCGACTACTATTCGATTGGTCGCCATTTAGTGGCATTTTCTATCTCCGTGCTTCGAAAAGCACGTTAAGTTGTCGGTCCCGGTTGTTATCGATAGATAGCAGTCGTGGGGCTGTGTTAGATGTCTTAGGGCAGCCTGAAAAATTCTGTCAGTGTTGGCCACTAACACACCACGGGTCATGTTCCTGTTGGTCTGGTTTCTCAGTAAAAAGGGTTGCGGAGGTCAGACGGTAGTTACTCCATTGTAATAACCAGTTCCGCCAAATCTAGGACTATGACTTACAGCGTACCCTAGGCTTCGAAGCGTAAGCTGATGACGCCACTAAGAATACACGATAGGATGATGATGACCTCCAGCGTAGACTAGCGTGTTAACAATAACCCCACGAGGTCTTAGTTAAAAAAAGATTAATGTACGTACTCATTGTTACAAACTAACAATGTTCAATACAAAATTAATTAAATTCTAGAAGCCACGTTTTAAAGAACAAAACTTTGTTTTTGTTTACCTCTTAAATACTTTCCTTTCAGTTAAGGAATTGTTTTTAAATTAATTTTGTAAACAAAGTAGAATTTTTAAGAGTGTTAATGAATCTAGGTCAAATCTTTTACTTTTAAAGCAATATTATCCTATTCACTGATTTTAATGTAAACTTTTCCTTTTGCTAAAACTCTGGGATCTATTTAGACGATGGGTTATATCTGAATACCAGTTTTAAACTACTAACCCCATTGATATAATATTATATATCTAACCACCTCTGTGGCTGCCCGCTACTTAGACGGTCCCAAATTCGATCCCCGGCCAGGTTAAGATGGATAGTGATCTTTACAGATCGGTCTGAGACTTGTATGTTTATAATATACTAGCTATTTTCCGCAGTTCCGCCTGCGTCGAAAAGTAGCCTATATATGTTTGACTCCGGCTTTTTAACTAAGTATATTCAAACCAAGTTTCATCAATATCCGTTCCTCGGTTAGGCCGTGAATGCATAACAGACAGACAGATAGACTTTCGCACTTCCAACATTAGTATGATGGAGTATGGTTTTAATCTAACCACCTCTCAGTAAAGGTTAACATGCTTGCCCGATACGCAGGAGGTCCCGTGTTCGAACCTGCCATAGGAAAACTAGATATACCAGAAAATAAATATATTTTTTTATTTAATCTTCATAGCACTTTAAAACAAATATCCTACCAAAAAACATTTTCATGTAAAATTGTTGCCAAGACGAGTCTACATAGTCCCTGTGAAAAAGTTATCAGATCTCGTATAAAGCCAAGCTCTAAAGACTACACGCTCTACACCTACAAGTTCTACACTACACATTAATCAAAATCTATGAAAAAGTGGTCAGATCTCATGTAGAGCCAAGATTCTTGATCTATGCGCCCTTACTTTACCAGGCCTAACTTCACATACTCTACATTTTAGTCAGAACGTGTGGCTTGGCCGTTTTATTTCACACACGATGAACGATTACCTATGAAATCTTTGTAACGGTAGTACCCTTGCGCTCCGCTTGGCTCGTCTTGGCGGGGGCACTCCCGTGCCGCCAGATAAACGGTGGACTTAAAGCCTTAGTTTTGCTAAACCTTTGAAACGTAGGCTACACTGCTTAGATTAATTAATTTTAATACTAGATTTTTTTTAAATTATTTATCGAATTGCTGTCAAATGTAGTAGATAAATTGAATTATTTCAAATTTTTTTCTTTCAAGAATAATTTTTAGCATGAGAGGCATTTAGCATTGCAAATCTGTTTTTCATCCTTCTCCCCTGTACCTGAAGCTCTTGATAGAATAAGCGAATAAATTAGCTAAATATATTACTAGACAGTATTGGCCTTAACATATCTAGGTCGTATTCCTCTTATTTCTTCGTCTGAGCGTGTTTTTCACTTGCATTGTTTGCTTGCGCTTCAGGAGAGCAATTTTTGAAAAGTGTGATTCACGGCAAATCGGTGAGTCGAATCATTTTTGTTCGATATCAAACAATTTACATGCGACATATATGTCATACATTTCAAGAATAGGGCTCCAGGGCTCAGTGTACGCGTTTATCAATGAAGCGAATACCATCCATATCCATTTCCATACTAATATTATAAATGTGAAAGTCTGCCTGTCTTTCTGTCTGTTAAGCTTTCACGGCCAAACCGCTGCAGGGATTTTTATGAAATTTGGTATGAATATAGATGAAGATTTGGGGTTAAACATAGGCTTCTTTTTAACGCAGGCGGAGTTGCGGGAAAAAGCTAGTTCGACATAATTGGTGAGCCAAAAGTAGCCCTCGCGTTCGGAAATTGGTCATTTCGAAAATTCGATTCATTTAAAATACCGCAATTGCCTTCCTTACGTTGTTTATTCTCAATTTTTACCCTAAATCTGCGCGGTTAGGTGTGGTATCTGTTTTAGCTGGAAGGTGGTGGGAGTCCGTTCTGTACGTACTATTAAAAATAATTATGTGTCAATGAGATTAAATGCAGCTACTCTCGATACTCAATATTTTAAAAATATCAATTAAATCTCCTTAGTACACCATAAACAAGAGTGATTGAATAAATTGGATCAGTTAACTGTTAAAATGTAGATCGGTTTTATGATTACGATTGCAATCAAATAAATAGTACAGCCGGGGGCAGATACACCTGATCCACTAGCTAGTGCGATAAGTATGGTAGTAGGGTCAAGTTTATCTGCTCTCGACCGTACGTATTACGTGTACTGCTCACACTCTGTAGTACTAAATAATATTTTTATAAAAACCTATTACCTTATTTAGTGAGCTACGTATTTTAGAAAAGCTATAGGTACTTTCTACCAGTCAACCATTAAACAGAAAGATACGTGTCATTATCATCATAATCATATAACGTTATCCAATATGCGCTCGAAGAATAGCTTTATGGCGTGGGTCATGACCATGGAGTAATTACAAAGAGGAGATGCCGTTTGAAATGGCGCAGTGACGTGATCATTGGCGCCTCGCCGACAATGCAGTGGGCGGAGCTTGTCATTGCTCGTGTTCTATGATTGGAGCCACGGCCGAAACCAAGCACCCCGCACGTCTGCCTTCCGCCCCGTGCAGCCTCACAAACGCTTTCTTACGAAACGCTTATTACGGCATCTCCTCTTTATAATTACTCCATGGTCATGACGTTTATGCCGCGATAACTTTGGAACTTCTGCACCGATCCCGTTCATTTGAAAACTGGGGTAATAATAATAATACTCAGCTTCCATTGGTCAGGGATCTTGCCGCCAAAGAGAATACGGTTAAAAAGGTTAGTCAGTATATCCACACCACGCAGGCCCATCGCTTTCCAGGCCTCAATAGGGACTCCATCGGCACCGACAGCTTTCCGATTTTTCATGTGGCGAAGCGCTAGGCGGACCTCGTCCGGTGTGATAGGTGGTACTAGTCCCTGGTTCTGAGGGAGGACTGGCGGTTGCACCTCTTTTGTGCTGCTTATTCAGCAGCTCGTGGAAGTACGAGCGCCATCCCTTCTTCACTGCAAGGTCGTTACATAAGAGTTTGCCTTGAGGGTCTTTAACGCAGCGGCGTTTTGAAATATCCTGGATAGCCCTGTCCCTGGAACGAGCCAGCTTATAGATAAGCTTTTGACTCTCAGAGGATTCTAGCTTGTCATATAAAGGTTGCAAGTAGTCTCGTCTGGTTCTGGCAACTGCCTTCTTGCTGGCCCGTTGGCAACCCTTTACGCGTTGCGATCTTCAGTAGATCGTGACGCTAACCACGCTTAAGAGAGCTTTCTTCGCCTTTATCTCCCTCTGGACTGTGTCGTTCCACCACCAAGTCTCCTTGTCACACCCGCGTCTACCCTTTGATACGCCAAGCACGGCTTTTCCCACACCGGTGATGGCGGTCTGAACGACGTCCCATAGTTCTTGGGCGGAGTCGCTGTCGTCATCAGCAGTAAATTTTTGGCAGGTCGATGTTGCGAACTCCTCAGACGTAGATGAGAGTAGAAACAAAGATACGAGTAGTTCGGTGCAGAAAAGTTACGGAAAAAATATTAAAAGCTCAAATTCATACTCACACTACGTAATCATACATAAATACATACACATTTATATTATCCGTATCTATTATAGACAACACAGTGAGTTAAAAAAGCGGTCTCAACTAGATATTTTATTCCCTAAATTCGGCCAATATTGTTTTAACACGTTACAAGTACTTTGACAAAATTGTACAAAAGACGGCTGACGTACATTCAGGTTCCAAAATTTATAAATACATTATATTAAAATAAACAGAAGTGTGTTAGGAAAGATACTCAATGTGTACGGGAATATGCTGCTCTGATTAAGTTTGCAGGTCTCCTGGGCGCAGGAATCGACGCGGTTGAAGCCTTAAACCACGTGTATACTCGTATATGTAGGCTGTCCTGCACACAATGTCGATTTAATACCCTTTATTTACTTTTTTCACAATCATATATGTTTACTGCTTTCTGTTTTCATAAACCAATTCACCATGCATGTCATAACAGGACAAACAGACAAAACAATACAATCAATAATGGGTTAAGTTACAATTAGAAACTATTCAAATAATATAATCTGCTAACAATTATATTATTATTTATGGAATGTGTAAATATTACTTTGGAACGCATAATCTGTATTTTTTGTTAAAAAAATATGCATGCACTTTTGTAGCTGACTGTACCTATTTTTATTGTCTTCAGATCTGCGCGGATCGAAAGGTAATCAAAATAACAATCAGTCTCTCAAATCTTCGCAATAAAACGTAATGTTAAAGTTAAAGCCACTATTAAAGAATCGTTTATTTCTTCGATAAAATATATTATCTTATAAAATTATTAAGACCCCTCTGGTCTAATAACAAAAATATTCAATCAATTTATGTGCCCCAAGTTTTAATCAACTGCAGCCTTACTACGTTTATCATCTAACAATGTGCCCCAAGTTTTAATCAACTGCAGTCCTACTACGTTAATCATTGAACAATGTGCCCCAAGTTTTAATCAACTGCAGTCTTACTACGTTAATAATTGAACTATGTGCCCTAAGTTTTAATCAACTGCACTCTTACTACATTAATCATTGAACAATGTGCCCCAAGTTTTAATCAACTGCAGTCTTACTACGTTAATAATTGAACTATGTGCCCAAAGTTTTAATCAACTGCGGCCTTACTACGTCTTTTTCAATAGTTGGGCTATCAAATCCAAACAATAGTTTCAAAATATAAGTCGGTTGGTTTAAGAGTCAAATTTCCTAAACTTCTTATGCGATTTTTTTATTCATCTCAAGCCTACGTGACAGGAAACTTGCCAACACGTTAAAAGTTATTGAATTATGTATACCAGTTATGAGTATGCTGAACAAACTAAAATCAAAAACGAATTTCTATGCTGAAGTATTCAGTTTAATCGAGCAGATTTTAACGTAAAAGCAAACCACGTCCAAAAGTGCTATTTTCGAGATAAATATCTTCTTCTTACTAGCGTGTATAGGAATAGACGCAACTAGGAAGTTGCGTCGTCATCTTACGCTTAGGAGCCATGGTACGCTTTAATCATAAAAATGCTGCAGTGGAGTTTGTGGCACCGCTTTTCCTCTTTGGAAGTGGTGGTAAACTTAATTTAAGTAAAATGACGTCAATAAATGATATATATATCCTACTAGCTTTATCCTGCAGCTCCGCCTGCGTCAAAAAATAGCCTATGTTTGACCCCGGGTCTTCAACTACATTCATACAAAATTTCATCAAAATCCGTTCAGCGGTTTGGCCGTGAAAGCGTAACAGACAGACAGACAAACAGACAGAAAGACAGACAGACTTTCGCATTTATAATATTAGTATAGTATGTCAAGTATGTCATACAAAATTTCATCAAAATCCGTTCAGCGGTTTGGCCGTGAAAGCGTAACAGACAGACAGACAGAGAGACAGACAGAAAGACAGACAGAAAGACTTGCGTATTTAAAATATTAGTATGGAAGTATGGATATTGAAATAAACGATTTCATTTCTAGATTTGGCAGTACTTGGTTATTACATTGGAGCGACTGCCATCTGACCGCCGTAACCCTTATTTAATTAATTTATTTAACATCGATACCAGACCAATATACTCATTATGTTCTTTAACGACAATCAGTGGCAGTCGGGAACAACGGCTTAACGTGCTTTCCGAAGCACGGAATTATCTTTATTATCAGACAATCAGGTTATTCAAGCCTGCAATGTCCAAACCAAACTGGAAACAACTAAATAATGTATGCCTCCCGAGGGTATCGAACCCGCGACTACTGGGTCAAAGTCCTTATTCTTTGAGTCGAATGAAAATCTTTCGTTTTGGTCGTATTAACGTTAAAATTATCTGCGTAGGAGTTCTCAATATATTTATATATATGTGGGGTTGAATATTTATGAATGCATCCTTAGATTTCTGTTGAGAGAACGCGACGAGCTAACGAATGAATCTGTGAATGATAGTGCGAATGAATGAGTTAAATGAACGAGCAGGAGTGACTCTCTTTACGACTGGCTCGGATGACGAACGGACGCGTGTACTCCAGCAACACAAAAAGACGCCATCAGCACACGACTGTAAGAATTATTGAATAAATATATCACTTGCTTCCGGTCCCAAATCTTTTATTTATCTCGAATCCCACAACTTTGGGGGCTCGTCCGGGATCGAGATAAATTGACCGTGAGGCAGGTGACGACGACGACGAGGACGACACGTGGCCCTGTGTCCAGACTGCGGTGTTCAGGAGGAGCTACGCAATTGTATCCACGACGACGACGACGACGACAGCAACTACGAATATGCCGAAAGACCGGCGAGGTAGCCGTCAACCTAATTACGACGACGACGAGACCTATGACGATGCTAGGTCATTACGAGGTAATGGTAGCATGCTCCACCTTGCCGAAGGCTTAATACAGAAGTTCAGCGGTAACGACGACGGCGAGAATGCTGTAACATCGTGGATGCGAGAAATCGACGACAATGGTGATATATTTAACTGGTCACCCACTCAGCGCCTTTTAGTGGCACGACGTTCACTAACCGGGACGGCTGCGTTGTGGCTACGTTCAGAAAAAACCTACAAATCCTGGGATGAACTCAAGACTGCTATAAGTAAGGAATTTCCAGACACAGCGGATGCCAAGAAAATTCACGAAATGATGAGTTCTAGGCGTAAGCGGCGCAATGAGTCCTGTTTAGATTTCATGCTTACTATGAAGGCATTGGGAAAGCGTGGTAAGCTGCCGGACTACGTGGCCATCAAATACATAATTGAAGGCATAGATGACGCAGAAATTAACAAGGTAATGCTGTATGGAGTCACAACTTACGCCGACCTCAAGGAGAAACTTAAAATTTACGAAGCCATCAGAGTAAAAACGAAGCCAACCAACAT
The DNA here is from genome assembly GCA_947363495.1 of Euzophera pinguis. NCBI lineage: Eukaryota > Metazoa > Arthropoda > Insecta > Lepidoptera > Pyralidae > Euzophera > Euzophera pinguis. Next base: position 14,542,980 of record OX376166.1, read on the forward strand.
CAAGCGAGATCAACATAGCAGCGGCGGCGGCGGTTACGCATTACCAAGGCAAGCAAACATTCACAAAGCCGTAAGATTCAACAGATGTTATAACTGTGGCGACGCCGAGGATCTATCTGCAGAGTGCCCTCATAGATCACTGGGAAAAAAATGCTTTAACTGTAATCAGTTCGGGCATTTGTCAGCGAATTGCAAGTTAGGAAGCCTGCGAAACAAAGAAAAGATGGCGGAATCATCATTCTCGGGTGCACGACCGCGCCCTCTGCCGGAATATCAAGACAAGAATTACGAAGTAAGCAGAAGCGAGACGAAACATGTCCTTATGTCAATGAATGACAGTGACAGCATCATTCAACAGGAAACCGTTCATTCACCGGCCGGCGCAAGCGACACTGGCGACACGAGTGACAGCGTCGGGAAATTAGACAATTGTAAAGATGGCGACGTAAACAACTTATTTACGAAATCAGAGCGACCACCTATGGACATCATGATAAACGGACGATTAATAACTTCTTTGATAGACTCAGGCAGTGATTTAAACTTAATATCTAGTAAATGTTGTGATGAATTGGGTTTATTAATTAAAAAGGACTTAAAAATAAAGATGTCAGGTTTCGGTTCTTCAAAGGTAGAATCAACTGATGTGCATATAAATGTCGACGGTAATTATTACAGTGATTCATTTCATGTGATTCCAACAGTTTGTATGACATATAAATTAATTTTGGGCAATGAATTTTTGTGCAAGGTTGTGACAGTAATGAAAGGAGGTTTTGTTTGGGTAAATCCAGAATGGCTGAGTAATGTAAATTGTTTTGTGTGCTTTTCTGATTGTTTAGGTCACATTAGCAACCAGTCAATGAAGGAAGAGGTTATGCAATTAGTGGACAACTACCAACCTTGTCAAATAAGGGAGGCACCCATTCAACTAAGGATTTTTATGAAGGATGAGGTACCAGTGGCCCAACGACCCAGACGTATTTCTCCAAAGGAACAAAACGAGGTGGAGAGACAAGTTAATGAGTGGCTTCAAGATGGAATTATACGGGTGAGTTTCTCCGAGTATGCTAGCCCATTAGTTTTAGTGAAGAAAAAAGATGGCACTATAGAGTGAATATCAAAAAAAATGTACATATCAAAAATTTTTGGTGTCCTCATTTTTAACACGGGTGTAAAAAATGTTGTGACAAATAAAAAGCCCCATTCTTTTACAAGATATTAAAATATTATATCTTTTGTATATAAACACCTCATCAACTGAATTAGGTCTTAGGAATAAAATTAAAAAAAAAACATTTCCAGTGATGTGGAATTTTTTTGTCATACAAAAAACAATTGTCTCCACGCGCCAATTTTAAAAGAAAAAAAATCTTATTTGCATTTTATGAAACTCACACAGATTTCTTTGTCACAGTATACTTGGAAAACGATTACCGTACATGAGAAACCTTTTTAATCCTTTAGAAACATTCAGGTAAATAAAATAAATGTAGTAATAATCATGTCTCCAAATTTGGTTACTTTGTGTGACGAGCCTTGTGTGACGAAATAATGTGTCCTAATAATACAGTTTCTGAACGTATCTCTATTTTTTAACATCTGGCAACATTCGATTTACTACCAACCTTAAAAAATAAACCGTCAGCCATCTTGCTCTAAATGTTTTGATGTCGAGAAATGTGTCTAGCCGTTTTGTCGCTGTAAAAAAATATTCTTGTGTGACGCAATATTTCTGGTAAGTTAATTGGTTTTACTATAGACATGTTATTATTAAAACTCATTTGTATTAAGAAAATCGTGCAATAGACAAGAATTGTAAAAATCTTTGTAAGTTGCTAGTAGGACGTAAATTCTTGTTTTGATAGGTTATATTTTGCTTCCATTGTGTGACATTCGGTGACGTCACACAAAAGAATAGGGCGCATACTGACTGGTTGTTTTTTAAGTACAAATTATATTTTATGGGAATAACAATTGGAGCATTTTTGTATTACCTAATAATCGAAAACAATATCCAGTCGTTCAATGGTTGAGCCTAGTTTTACGTCCTTTCGCATAGCGCTTTTTACCCGACTGTCGAAGAAAGGAGGGTAAGGTTTTTCGAGCGTATTTATGTATGTATGTCCATTTCTTTGTCACACCCTACAGCCTAAACGGCTTAACGGATTTTGACAAGCTAGGTGTTATTGGATTTGTCGTAGTTGCATGAGTGACACTGAGTATATTAAAATTTCTAAGAAATCAAAATGGCTGAATTTTGGCATCAAATTGTTATACCGAAGAATTTTTTTGTACTTTACATACCGAGCGAGGTGTCAAAATGAAGAAATTTCAAAGGATATCACAAAAATATATATCACATACTTGTTAACTAAAAAGTTTGAAATAAAATAAATAATTTAAATAATTAAAAAATCCCGGCTATGATGCAACAAGATTAAAAACAAAATAAAGACAAACTACAAGCCTTGTTTGGTTTGACAAACTACTTTGTAAGCTAAAATTATGTTAAATATACGCATTAAGTTTGTTAGCAGGGGCGACCCGTGATTTTTCCGGTACTTACGAGTATACTGAAAGCCGAATACAATGGGTCCCGCCTGCTTGCAAACTTTATGCGTGTATTTAACAGAATATTAGTTAATTAAGTAGTTTGTCAAACCGAATAAGGCTTGTAGTTTATCTTAATCTTGTTTCGATCTTTTTAGTGCATCGAAGTCGGCTTTTTTTTATTTTTTAAATTATTTATTTTATTCAAGTCTGTTAATAAGTTATTTAAGTTTCTTATATTTAAAATTAATGTTCCCAGATAATGGTACGTAAAACGCCTTTGTCTGGAGCAGAAAGGCAACGACGATATCGTCAAAAGTTGAGGGAAGAAAATCCCGAGAAATTGCTGCAACAAGAAAGGCAGAATTTAGAAAGAACCAAGAAAAAATATAAGAAAATAAGTATACTAACTGAAACCGAACAAAAGTTACAGCGAGAAAAGTGGAGGAAAGAAAAACAAAAAAATAAAGATGAAAAAAAATGTGATAAAAGGACAGAAGATAAGACAGAAAAAGCCAGGCAGCGCATGTATTCTCGTAAACTACAAAAAGAAAATATTAGTTTAAAATCTACAGTGACTCTATTAGTTAAGAAAGTGAAGACGCTAAACAGGAAAAATAACAGATATAAACGTAAAATAAATCAGTTGACACAAAAAATAAGAATGATGAACAACACTGGAAAAAATGAACAAGTAATAGAAACCAATGAGAACAAAGACACTCCATATTCTAAAGCTGAAAAAATTATGAATGAAACAATTCCCGTACTTTCGACCCCGGAAAAGAACAAAGTTGTAAAAAAGATATTATTTGAAAATATTATATTAAAACAATCATTACAAACACAATATTCCCAAGCAACAAATAATTCCGAAAGACATATACTCAAAAAAGTAGTGAATAATGATATGACATCAAAATATAAAATGAAAACCAAGTTAAGTACATGTGTGGGACTAAAGGGAAGGTTAAGGTCTCGACAAAGATTAAACAACTATAAAATGAAATGTTTGGAAGAACTCACTTCATTTTATATAAGAGACGATAATAGCCGCGCTACAGCCGGAAAAAGCGAGTACAGAACATTACATAAAATAAGAAAACAAGTAAGGTATTTGTTGGATACCTTAAAAAATTTACATAAAAAATATAAAAATGAAGGGGGCAAGCTATCGTATGCCACATTTACTCGCTACAAGCCGTTTTATGTATTAAGCCCAAAAATTGTAGACCGAAATACTTGTGCGTGCGTAAAACATGCGAATCTTAGTTTCATGGTAAATAAATTGAAGCAGTTACATTTATTAAAAACGGATAACTTTACCGAGTTATTATCTACAATAGCGTGTAATATAAATGACAAAAAATGCATGTACAATGAATGTCAATTATGCTCTTCTAAAATTTTTGAGTTTGAATTATCACAATTGAATCCAACAAATACAGTATCATGGAAGAGGTGGGTTACAAAACAGATAAAATATTCAAAAAATCTATCCGTGAATCAACAAAGTGAAGAAAAAATTACTAAACGGACAGTCAAGGAAGAAACTACGGGATCATTACAAACACTTCAACAGACATTTTGTACTCATTTACGGGTTTTCAAGAAACATCATTTTAACTTGTTGCACCAATTTAAAATGTACACAATGTGTAAGAATAAACTCACTGAAAGAGAAATTGTTGTGCATTGTGACTTCTCTGAGAATTATATCTGTAAGTTCACAGAAGAAGTACAGGCAATGCATTTTGGTGCTTCCAAGAGACAAATATCCTTACATACTGGAGTTATTTACGCCAATAACAAATATGGCCCAAAAACAATATCTTTTTGCACGATATCGCAAAATACAAACCATACACCTGGCGCTATTTGGGCCCACCTTACCCCTGTATTGAAACTAGTAAAAGAAACATTTCCATCTGTTAAGATAATACACTTCTTTACAGATGGGCCCACAAGTCAATATCGGCAAAAGAAAAATTTTTATATGATAAATACAGCTATCCCTCAGTTAGGTTTTGACAAAGCGACTTGGTCTTATTTCGAAGCTTCCCATGGAAAAGGAGCCGCAGACGGTATTGGAGGAGCAACAAAACGAAATTTAGACGGATTGGTAGTACATGGCCATGATATTCCAGATGCTGAGGCAGCTTTTAAAGCGCTAGTGACAAATACAACATCTAAGATTAAATATTTTCTAGTGCCTGATAAAGACATCGATACTTCAATAAAAATGTTGGATGCGATTTCAAAAACCCTGGTAGCTGTTCCAGACACAATGTCTCTTCATCAAATTGCTTCGACACCAAATACTGGAATTATAAAATTTAGAAAATTAAGCTGCTTTTGTGGTGAGGATTTCGGTTTTTGTGATTGCTTTGATTTGATGGAACATAATTTAATTCAGAAAAGAAAAATTATAAATGAAGAAATAAAAGTGAATAAAAGAAGACGTTTGACATCTAAAAAGCAAGAAGAATCTGATGATACCACCGACACGGATAGTAACATCACGTATGCTGAATCAGACGAAAGTATGGACGAAATTGGCAAGCTAGATAGTGACAATATTGAAGACAATGAAGAATCTATAATGATCTTGAAAGACAACACAGTTGATGGAAAATGTAGAGGTGATAGCGCTATAGACATTACTCAAGAAGGCAACATATTTACGGGTAGAACAAACATAAAAGAAACCAATAAAGTAACGCTACTATCGGACATAAAATTTTCACCGGAAAATAAAGCTTTTCTAAATTTACAAGCGTACGGTCCATTCAAGAAAATTGACATAAACACAAACTTATTTTCTACCAACAGTCTGAAAGAAAATGTAAAAAATATTTACGACAACCCAGTTCCGTCTACATCGGCAATGAAAGAAAATGAAAGCAAAGATTTTAAAATAGAAGAAGAGCAAACAGGAATAGACAAATATTACACAGATTTAAGACATAGCAACCTGGAAATATTAAAGAGGCAAGAAGCCAACAATAATGATATAGCTAAAACTTTTGAAGAGAAGAAAGAAACGAATGCTGTTAAACTGAATAAAAAGACAAGAAATGAAAAAAGAGAGACAAAAGAGAAAAAGATTGACATAAAAGAAATCGGAAATAACAGTGAAAAAATAATAAAGAAGAAAATGGAAGACGAAATAATAAGCAATGATATGGCTTTGACAAACACCGGACCAGAAAATAATAAAAAAAATAGAGATACAGAGACTGAGGAAAATGATGGGGCTGAAATACAGAAAAGTAAAAATGAAAATGAAGGGTTACAGGAGAAGATAAAAGAAAAATCAAGATTATATGGCTGTGATGATTTCATGAGCTTACTCAATGTTATAAATGAAAGTGTTCTTGTAAGATATTTTGAAAAAAATAAGTGGATCTATTATATTGGATTTATAGAGAGCGTGCAAAATGATTGTTATTATAATATAAAATTTTTAAAGACTGTTAGGAAGCCAAAACTTAGATTTATTTTTCCTAAGAAAGATGACAAAGACACAGTTCCTAAAATTAATGTGGTTAAAAAAGTAGAATTAAAGTTTCAGTCAAACGAATACAGTCTTTGCGATGAAAGTGATTCAGTATACTTTACGTAATTTTCCTACTTGATATCTTTTTAAAAACGATTTTTTATTTTATTTTTATAAAAACCCATTTATTTACGCATAAGCATTTATAACGCCAAAACCATTTTTGCGTTAAACAAAAGTTCTCGTACTAAACAGAAGTTTAAAGTAATGAAAAGCAATACTAAAAATACTACAGGTTATTAACTAGCAAAGTACTACCTTCGTTTTTTGAATTTTATCTCATTTTCGAGAAAATGAATTTAAACGCTGGTGGAACTAGTTTCAGGGCTATAGTCGCCTAAAAGGTTAAATACGACGCAAAAGAGATGCCACCAATTGAAATAAATTGTTTAAAAAAAATGGGAATGTTTTTTACAATTCTGGTCTGAGCGCTCTTAAGATAAACCATTTTATAATTTTAAAGACTGCAAATAAATATTTTAGAGCTAGTCACCTAGTTTTACTGGGCACTTACACCATAAGTGGCCGTTTTAGGCCGAAGCGCCGAGTAAAACTATGCGACTAGCTCTAAAACATTTATTTGCATTCTATAAAATTTAAAAAGGGTTTATCTAAAGAGCGCTCATACCATAATTATAAATTACATATCCGTTTTACTTAAAACAATTTATTTCAAATGGGAGCAGCAATTTTGCGTCGTATATTTTACTTATAACCGTTTATGATGACCTTTTTTATTACATCTATGCACAAAGTTTGTTTATCTGTAGATTCATTTTGAAAAGTAATCGGCGATTAATGTGATTAGTTTTGTTAATTTTTCATGTAGACTTTTCGAGTGGAATGATTGTATTTTATTACTTGAAATAAATATTGTGTTTAATAATTGTATTTTTTTTCTAATATTGATACCCTAAATATAATAATTTAATATAATTAAATTATACCCAAACCCTACATTATAAATAATATAAATTAAATTAACCTTATGCGTCTAATATTGTTAAGATTTCTAAAAGTCATGCATAAAAATGCTAACAAGAAGGGATAAGTTCACATTTACATCACTAGATGGCGGTGTCACTTTTACAAAATGCTGCAAAGCGCTATCGTTCGTATGGTACGGCCCTGGCCGGAACTTTCTTTGCATCTATCATCCACCTACAGTATCTACCTACATACTTACTATTACTAGCCTAGTGAGACAATAAAATATTTTGATCCTGCTGCTCTTCGTTTTATTTGTAACGAGTTGAACAAATATTAATCAGTATGAATGCATCTTTATATTCTTTTGTGTGACTCAAATTCCTTTGTGTGACAGAAATTGTAATATTCCATTGTGTTTATTTTGTGTGATGTACATTTTTTTTGATATTCACTCTATAAGAATTTGTGTAGATTACAGGCAAATAAATAGGAAAATGGTGAAAGATGAGTATCCTATGCCCAACATCGATGACCACATTGATAAGCTTACTTCAGCAAAGGTATTTAGTTCACTTGATTTAAAAAATGGATTTTTTCATCTACCGATTCACGAAGACTCTGTAAAATATACTGCATTTGTAACGATGACTGGCCAATTTGAATTTCTAAGAGCTCCGTTTGGTCTGGCTACATGCCCCAAAGTTTTTACTCGATATATAACAATAATCTTTAGGGAACTTATTGAAAAGGGAATCATTATTGTTTTTATTGATGATATTTTAATTCCAGCGCAAGACGAGCAACAAGCTGTTGAACGACTGAAGAAAGTCATGAAAATAGCATCTGAATATGGTCTGAAAATTAACTGGAATAAATCTCAGCTGTTAATGAGAAGAGTGGAATATTTAGGACACATTATTGAAAATGGTGCGGTGATGCCATCGCCAGGGAAGACAGATGCTGTCATGAAATTCCCTGAGCCTCAGAATTTGAAGCAGCTGCACAGTTTTCTAGGATTATGTTCATATTTCAGAAAATTCATACCAGATTTTGCCCATATAGCCCGTCCTCTTACCGATATGCTAAGGAAAAACTCAAAGTTTGATTTTAACGATGAACATAGAATGGTTTTTCAAAGTTTGAAGACAAAATTAGCTACAAAGCCTGTACTCAAGATTTTTGATCACAGAGCGGAGACTGAACTTCATACAGATGCTTCCCATGTGGCTTATTCAGCTATCTTAATGCAGAAGAGCGAAGACGGTGAGTTGCATCCTGTCCATTATATGAGTCGACGCACATCAGATGCCGAAAGCAAATATACAAGTTATGAGCTTGAAGCACTAGCAGTAATAGAAGGTGTCAAAAAATTTAGACATTACCTCTTTGGGAAACACTTTAAAATAATTACAGATTGCAAGGCTTTTGAGATGACACTTAGGAAGAGAGATTTGGCTATGTCTACAAGAGTTGCAAGATGGATTTTACTATTGCAAGACTATGATTTTACCATTGAACATAGGAGTGGTTCAAAAATGAGACACGCTGATGCTCTAAGTCGAGTTCCTTGTGTAGCAGTTTTGACGAGAAGTTTACATGATGATATAAGAAGAGCACAGGAAACAGACGATGGTCTCCGAGCAATAACAGAGGTCTTACGACGAGGAGAATCATATTATGACTATTATTTACATCAAAATTTACTTTACAAAGGATTGGAGCAGCAGTTAGTAATACCTGATAAGATGGAAATTGATATTATAAAAAGAGCGCATGACAATGGTCATTTTGCAAAAAAGAAAACCTTAGAGATGATTAACAAGGATTACTACATTCAAAACATAGGAAAGAAAGTTGAAGACTACATCAAGACCTGCATACCATGCTTGCTGGCTAATAGGAAGGAAGGTAAACAAGAGAGTTTCCTAAAATCAATTGATAAAGGAGATACACCTCTACATACACTTCATTTAGACCACATTGGCCCGCTAACAGAAACACATAAGCAGTACAATCATATTCTCACTGTAGTGGATGCTTTTACTAAGTTTACATGGCTTTTTCCCACCAAATCTACATCATCGAAGGAAGTTTTGAACAAGTTGGAGTTTCACAAGCAGATTTTTGGAAATCCTGACAGAATTATTACAGACCGGGGTACAGCTTTCACCAGTAATGATTTCAAGCAATAATTTGAGAACGAAAAGATACAGCATATCACCATTACAACTGGAGTACCACGAGGAAATGGGCAAGTAGAGAGAATTCATAGAATCATAATATCCGTGCTTACCAAGTTGTGTATAGAAAAACCAGATTTGTGGTATCGTCATGTCGGAAGAGTACAGATGGCCTTGAATAGCACATTCCAGAGAAGTGTAAATACCACACCATTTGAACTTTTGATTGGAAAGAAAATGAAACAACGAGAAGATGTTGAAATACTCGACTTGCTGCAAGCTGAGATCCAGGATACATACACATGGGAAAAGGAGGAACTAAGAAAATCGGCTAAACAACAAATATTAGATATACAGGAAGAGAACAAGAGAAATTATGATAAGAATAGGAAGAAAAGTCAGGAATGCCAAGAGGGTGATTTAGTGGCTATTAAACGCACACAATTTGGACCGGCTATGAAGTTAAAACCTAAATATTTGGGACCCTACCGTGTGACAAGAGTAAAACACCATGACAGGTACGACGTAATAAAGGAGGACCCATCAGCTGAAGGCCCTGGTAGGACAACCTCATCAGCAGATCATATGAAGGCTTGGCCACAGTAAGTTTTCAGATATTTCAGGAGTTATTTGTTTTATTTCAGGTGTTGTTTGTCTTATGTATTTTTTTTTTGTGTATGAAAGATGTGTATATGATGTTATCATAGCCCAAAATTCTTAAATTCTATCAAAAACGAGTTTATTTTGTGTTTAGTTAAACATGAATCATTGTAACACATGTTTAAGTACTTTATTGCAGATGTGTAAGTTGTAAACGGTTTATTTAACTATTTAGCAAACTCTAAGTGGAAATATTTTACTTTGAAATGTTGTAGTATCATCAGAGGTCATTAATATTGAAATAGTACTTAATATTTGCATTTGGTTTACAATGAAGACGATAGATTTTTGTCTAAGTGTATAATTTAGTATTGTATAATGTAAAAAGAAACGCAAATGAATTTATATAATTTGTTAACTTTCTTTGTAGTAGCTGGAGTGTGTTTGTGCGTATGACGATGAAAGTATATGACGTAAGATGATGTCGTGTAAGGTTGTTGATGATGACGTCTGAATAAAGGGTGCTTGCGACTTTTTGTTTGTTGTATATGATGACGTGAGCATGACGTATGCCATGCGTGACGTATGTATCATTATGTAAGTTGACGTATGAGATAGTATGCATGTAGGTGACTATGACGTAAGCAGATGACGATTGTCTGAGGGCAGACAAGGATCAGGAATGGCCGAGTGTGGGGTTGAATATTTATGAATGCATCCTTAGATTTCTGTTGAGAGAACGCGACGAGCTAACGAATGAATCTGTGAATGATAGTGCGAATGAATGAGTTAAATGAACGAGCAGGAGTGACTCTCTTTACGACTGGCTCGGATGACGAACGGACGCGTGTACTCCAGCAACACAAAAAGACGCCATCAGCACACGACTGTAAGAATTATTGAATAAATATATCACTTGCTTCCGGTCCCAAATCTTTTATTTATCTCGAATCCCACATATATAATCTATAAGTTCTCAAAACTTTTAAAAATATACCGATACCGATTTCCGGACGGACCGGACCGGACCAGACTACATAACCTGAAATACATACCAACATGTGTGGAAAGTTTTACTTTAATAAATCATTCAATCAATCAATCAATATTTTTTATTTGCCTAAACATGGTGTTACAGAAGTCTATTACAGTTTATTTTGCAAGATGTGTACACAAACAAATAAAAAAATCAGTGAAATAAAAGCTTGACTGAACGCTATTTGTGTAAAAATCTGTAGTGAAATAACTATCTCTCTATCTATTATAGTACTTTTATTCTTTGGGTAATTACTAAGTCAAATGCACACTGTTTTGTCACATTACCCATTTGTACACAGTTACCTTCATAGAGAATATTTATTCAAGTTTAAAAGTTTAAGCTCAAAATCCAGTTTTGCTACTTAGCTATGCTATACAATGGTTTATTATTCGTTGATTTAGGATTTGCACGATCTCACGATAAAAACGCCTTGTTAGTGGCGAAGTTTTGCCCGATTCCGTTAAGAAGGAGAAGTTTGGATAAGTCCAATAGGAATAAAACCACTTAATTCTTTGATTTAACGATTTGATCTAACATAACAACTAGTCTAGTTGGACAAATAGGAATACATAATAAATAAAAGTACACTATAGCTTATCTAAGCGTAGCGCTGTGTCGTCGCCTTTATTGCCAAAATCGACACGCTAGGAAGAACGATAGGAATAAAACCGCTAAATCAGTGTCTAACGGAACAACTAGTTTAGTTGGATGAATAAGTAGGAACAATATGATATAGCTTATCTAAGCGTAGTGTTGGATCGTCGCCTTTATTGAAACTAACCGAACATGTGTAAATAAAGTGCTGACTATACTCAGAACATAATTTTCATAGTCTGGTTAAAACAAGCAGCAGCACAAAGGATTGGAAATGTTAATTAAATAGAACAGTGTGGAGAAATGTAAATAAGTCCAACTGAAATCAGTTTAGAGAGAGAAATCCTGTTTATTTTTTTGGAGATCTTTGAAAGTTATAATTGGGATAGATTGCCGAATGGCTCTGGCTGAAATTGATTGCCATTAGTAGAATGATCAGAGAAGATTGGAAAACCATTGAAGAGGCATTATGTCCAGCAGTGGACGCAAATTGCTGAAATGATGAAGAAAGAAAAAGATTAAGCAAGAAGAAGTAAGCCTATCTTGATCTTCTCTATCAGCAGGTGGTTAGGTTGGTTACACTAAGTAGAGTCACAGAATAAATAAAGTACCCACAGATGTTAAGGTTCCATACAACGCTCCGTGAATGATGCACTAAAACAAGCGTATGACCTACGCTTGATTAATAGGCTACTTGACTGTGTTCACATTTTAACAAGATTTTTATACGGAACAATACATACACTAAAAAGTAACAGATTCCGAAAACAACAATAAAATTGGTAATTAATTAAAACGGTAATTAGCATTTAAAGTTTTCTAATGAAGAAAGGTGGGAGCGTGGTGGGGACATCTTGCTATCTCTTTTGTAGGCACGAAATCAAGTGGCGACGAGTGCGTCCTTTTTTTGGTTTTTGACTGTTTTCCCTTCCACCGGATTTCAAAGGCATATAACTTATTTAATATTGAACGGATTCAAAAAATTCTTTCTGTTTTTGAATTCAGGGACTCAAATTTGTTATATGAAATATTAAAAAAAAGCGTAAAATAGGTATATGGTATGAATTTTAACTGGATATCATTTTTTTTTTTAAACATAAAATATCTTTATTTAACTAATTAAATTATACACAAAGAAAAGAAAAAATATCCTATCTAAAAAAAATAAACTAAATTAAATCTAAATTAGGTCCCCTGGGCAGAGGTCCCATCACGCAGGCAGCATTCCCGCGTTGAATAGCTATGGCTATTCGCTGAGCGAGAAAGCTGCCAGCGCGAGGGTCACCCGTTGCCTCTTTTAGGCGTCTACTGATCTCCCTACGGATATCATTATGCAGTCCTGAGAAAAATATTCCTTACAGACGCACATGCCGCACAACCTAAGTGATTCTTTAAGGGTTCGATTTTTAGGGTTCCGTACCTCAAAAGGTAAAAAAGGAACCCCTATAGTCTCACTCGTGTCGTCTGTCTGTCCGTCTGTCATAGCCGATTTTCTCCGAATATGTGTGTCTGTAACCCGAAGGTAGGGTAATTGAAAAAATAGATTATTTTTAAATATGGAGACTAGTTTAGGTGGCTTAAGTAATCAATAAAAAAAAAATCGAACATATAATATCAAATGAAAGCGTTCAGTCTGAAGATATTTATGATATGTTTTTCAGTATCTTTTTGGTCGGTATTTTTGGAGTTATTTAGGAAAGACGACAAAAAATGAACGTTCCCCTTGGCTATCTCGGAAGTTGCTGGTCTTAAAATATTGAAATAAATTCAGAATGTAGACCTTGTGCTGAACTTTACATGAAAAATAATCAGAAGCACGTGTTACGAAAGGGTGGGGGGGGGGGTCATTTTTGGGGGATAAAGTGGTAAATTTTCAAAAAGTATTTCAATCTCTACCATTTGAATATACCGTATGAAAGGGTTTTTGTGGCAGTCACAAATGTATTTTTTTTTAATAATAAATGTTTATTACTAAGACAGAAAAAAACCATTACCGCCTCATATTAACTTCGCCAAGTTAACTAAGATGGTCCAAGGTCCGTGGTCCAATAGAAACCATGAGTTTTGATAAAGAATTGACCTTGGACTTTGTAAAGTCAAGATTACTGGATGCAGAAGTAAAATTAATTGTAAAAGACGAAGTAAAACCTGACGAGTCAATTTTTAGTGGCACGAATTTTAAATGTTACAATTGTAGAAAGTATGGTCATAAGGCGAGAGAGTGTCTCTGACACCCTTTTCTCTACGCCGCAACACCAAAGAGGTAGAGGTAGAGGAAGAAGTGCAACAAGAATAACGAGGCGTGGGAGGTAGTTTAGATCATCTTGTAGAGGAATGGTAAGCGGAGAGCAGACTTATGGAAATACCGTAGACATAACATATGCAATCTATGAAAAAAGTGAAGAGGTACATATAATTAAATTAAACTATTTTAATACGGTTTTATCGCGCGGCGAGGTTTTATTCAGGCGGTAGTTTGTAATCTTATGACATCAAAGACAAATGTTAACTTAGTCTGCCTGCGACCATGAACGCTGTAAAGTGTTTGAAACGTCAGGTGTAAATAAATAAGTAATAAACGCGATAAAACCGTATTAAAATAGTTTAATTTAATGAATAACAATCGCGAAAACATAAGAAATCATTAGGTTCATATAATGTTCGGAGCTATAGAGAATTCTACTGTGAAATTTGTAATTTATTCTGGAGCAACGGATAATCTTGTGATGTCAAAATATGAAAAGTAAATTACAGATATAACAATTTTGGAAAATCCAATCAAGGATATGTGGGTAATGGGCAATATTTAGAAACAAGAAAGAGAGGTAAACTATGTGTTAAATATAATAATAAAACTGTGACGATTGACGCATAAATTTTAGAGAGTTTATATCTTCATTTGTTTTCTGTTAGTACAAGTATAGAATAATGGGTTAATATACATTTTCAAAGAGATGTAGTAAAATATATGGAAATGGTCATTGTGTGTGTGTATAGTACTTTGGTAGGCAAATTATATTTTATTGAATTTCATCTAAATATGTCAGAGAGAAAAGAAAACTGTAATATCACACGTGGAGATTTTTTGAAATAGGCGATTAGGACATGCCAATAGGAAGCATCTCCGGATTATGCCTCTGCCGTGTAGTGATGCACCATTCTCACCGTGTATTGAAGGTAAGAGTATGAAATTGCCATTTTATCCTACTAGTAAGCCAAGATCAAAATATATTGGAGAGCACACGGATATATCTAGCCCACCAACTAAAGAAGGCGATATTTATTACCTGAGTATTATTGATGAATACTCACATTTTTGTGTAGTAGGTCAAGTGCGAGTCCGACTCGCACTTGACCGTTTTTTTTTACCTTTTAAGTTAACTCTATAAATGACAGTGATAGAAAATGATTTGCCAGGTGTGTAAACACGATTCAGGAGTGCTATATTTAAAAGTATAATTCAGGCAAAATTGTTGAGTTGAATGATTATCAACCGTCATAATCGGTGAGTCGAACGATTCTTTTTTCAACATATGAGTCATATATTTCATTAATAGGGCTCCTGACGCTAGTTCCAAAACTCCAAACATTTACATAAATCTTCACTCCAGAATTTAAACCCAGCCCAAAACTGCAGTCCATCTTTTCAGCAAACTATTCGGACCAGAAGTTTCTCGAAGCAAACAAACCCGAGGATGATGGGGCAACACCACCTGCAACTTTTAATTGCAAAGTTTGATTCAATTAAAGAGAGCATATCTTTCAGGCACAATACGGGCTGGCCGCGCATGAATGCCTCTAACCAGGGAGCGGGGTCGGTTTGGGAACTACGAAACACGATGATACGACATTTTTTTCTTACCTTTTGAGTATAGGTAACCGGGGAGCTGATGACGGTGATGATGATGTTCGACCACTTTAGTTTATGGCTCCATCGTGAGCGCTCATGTGACATTTGGAAGATTGCAACTACTTGCAAGATCTAACCCAGGCTGGGACTGTTGGCGTTTCCGTTTCCCTTCTGACGTGTGACCAGACCTCTCCCGGCCACGACTGTCAACTAAAGTAGGCCAGTGCTTTTTTTCCTTTTAAAAAGATAGACGAAAAAAAAAATAATCTTTTACGGGGGTAAAAGATCTTTTGCGTTTTTTTTTCTCAGGTATTTTCTTTACTGAATAATTCATTTATATATTTTTATAATATTTTTTAATTTTTATATATATATTTTTTTTATAAATTCTATTATTACTTATGTGGCGTTTTTCTATTATTTGGCGGCACTGATTATTACAATGTAGCCTTCTGAACTCCATAATCCTTTTTACAGGGAAACTAGACCAACAGGAGCATCTGACACCTACCGACTGCCATCTGGTCCGTCTCAACGTGCCTTTCGAAGCACGTAGGAGCCCGACACAGAAAGTGCTACTAAATGGCGACCAATCCAATACAGGTCGCGTCTCATTTTTCGTTCAACTGTGAACGATGCGTGACATGGAGCGAGCTCTTATGTTTTTCTTGTTTTTCTAATTTACGTTTCGTTTCAGCTTTAAATATTTTAAACCATTTAGTTTTAAGTGTTTCAATGCTGTCTATTATGGGATCACAATAAACGTAAGTAAATAAAATATTTTCGAATTTATTTGATGGTTTTACAAAACTAGTGCACATTAAAATGTATATATCAAGCTTGAGAAGGGTTCCTCCTAACTTGAAGTTCGCTCTTCATACACGAAGACTATAAACAAGATTTCGTGAGTTAAGCAAGTTTATGCATATGATGGACGATGCAAGTTGGCGAGCAGGTAACTCGACTAACAGCGGTGTTTCGCCCGTTTAGTGCCTAGTGGAAACCACCCACATTACTAAATGAATACAATTATGATTTATATTCAAAACAAGAGTTGCTTTGATGACCTAGATTGTTTCGCAGGATATGCGTGTTGTAACAAGTTCGTATCAGTATAACTCCTAGCTTCGGAAGGCCATTTGTCCCGGCTGCTGTTTGGTTGGTTTGGTAGTAGTATGGAAAGACGTCAGAGACCGAAAGGCGGTTCCGAAAACTCTAAGACTAGAGTGTGCAGGGTCGATTAACTATGAATACCCACACGATGAATGAATGAAACAGTTAATTTTTCGAACTAACGTATACATGATAAAGTCACAGGAGAAATAAAAATATGAGTTGTTAAAGAACATTTTCGTGACATGAGCAAATATTTCTAATAATAAATTCAAAAATAACACTCGAAAGCTGTACGATATAGAGCAGAGCCTTGTGCAAAAGTCAATATTATATTAGTTTATGAATATATAAAGTATTCATTAATTAATACGGCAACTTCTAGCAATAAACGGTATAAATTAATTATTCTAATATAGTGCACCGGGCATTCAAAGCGTTGTTGCTTGCGAATTAACACAATTTACTAAGTTAAAGTTTATAATACGTTGCGCTTCAGCTCAGATGATCAGGGGATCAGGGGAGGGACATAGACAGTAGAGGGCTACTTACCGATAGATGTCGCTAGCAAATCGAAGATTTCAACATAAAAAAAATATTTTTATATTTCTTTACATTACATTTATTTTGAACATTAAGAATAGAGATAAGTATTTTGTGTAACTCTAAATCCGTCAAATAAATTCAAAAATATGTTATTTACTATCGTTTATTGTAATCCCATAATAGTACAGCATTGAGACACTTAAAGGTTTAAAATATTTTACAAAATATTAGAAAAATAAGAAAAACAAAAGAGCTCGCTCCACGTCACACCTCGTTCACAGTTGAACGAAAAATGACGTAAGCTCTTCCTACTTTCCAACGTCACTGCGCCAATGACTGTAACGGTGCGCCAGTCAATACGCCGTCTCCTCTTTGTATTTGCTCCAAGGGCATAACACCTCGCCTGGCGGGAAGATCCTCCCTTTGCAGCAGTCGAGCATATTTTCTCATCGCTCCCGCCGTATACTCCAAAATCTCATTTAACCTGGACTTTTCACTCTATACTTAATAATATACCGCATCAATTTTTCCATGCTTTTTCAACTTTTCAGCAGCAAAAGTTAAATTGATCAAACCTAGCATAATAGGCACTAGAACCGAGCACCTTCAGACCTTGAACGAACCAATAAGACAATTTTTCTGTGGGTAATTCACATTGAAAAGTGGAATTAGCAAGTTGCTTGACGAGTTGATTGTGCATGTTGCTGTAACAAGCTGTAAATTTAGTCATTTAAATTGTCGAGAACGAATGTTTTAATCACACGCGTTTTTAAATTGTTTCGAACGTCCAATGTTTTAGAATAAAAATAAACGTTTTAGTAAAAGTTTTATTTAAACACTTTTAAGCGCAGCGACGCAATCGGCAAGCAAGCTCCTCAAAGCTAACAGCGATAGTAGTGGGCTATGAAAATCATTAGCACAATACATTAACCATCATTTACAAATCGTTGTCTTTTTCAGGTCCGACGTACGTTTAAAGACATAGAGAGAAGTGTATCTTAATATTGACGATTATAGTATGAAGTACCTGATAAATTTCGTGATATCGTCTTGATGTTTTTTATCATTAATCTCAATAGAAGGAAACTCGCCTAATTTTAATCTTGTCTCTTTCAGTTTTGATACGCCACGTTTAGCTTGTTTATGTTTATAAGCCGCTGAATAGTCTTTGAAGCAATTTTGAATGGCCTAAGAACTATGTCAATCAGTAGTTACTTTGATTTTGTGGTATACTGCTAAATTCTTACCTTTTGATTCACTTTGTTTCGATTTCTTCATGATATTGACTGGAAGTAATACTGAAAAGCCTGGCGTCCTTTAATGGCGGAATAGATCCTAGCCTCTTTTCTTTCCGGTCCGTCATGGGTGCGTCCACTCTTCTCACTTCACGCGCAGATGGATCTTGACTTGGCTTTGGATATTCAAAACCAAGTTTGGTTTTGCTAGCCGTATCCGTTCCCATCTTCGGAGAGGTCAGGATTCGCCGTTGACGGATACGTCAGGGAGGACATGATGATGATGATGAGCAGATCTCAAAATACAGAACATTAGTTATTCTACAGTAAGATGCGTAAATGCCACTGTTTAACTTGCCATCCTTCACTAATCACATTCAAATCGATTGAGGGATTATTCAAATCAACACTTACTGTCCTAACTAAATAGACCCCATAGACACGGAGGTCTTCAGTCGGTTGAATTCTCAGAATAAGGAATCACATGAAAGTGCCGTGATCTACGAAGACAGCGTACCTTCTGGCAGAATTAAGAAATAGAAAACTAGTTATATCTTTTTAAGGACGTGTGTAAAACAAAGATGACACTCCTTTTCTTATTTTCTTCTACGCTAGCCCACTCTAGTAATCATATTTGTGCGGACAAGGCATTTTCAGTGGCTTCATATAGATCCCTGAGCGTGCAGATGGCTGGGCCACTCAGGGCATAACAGAAGATGTGCCGGGAGCTGTAGTCTCATCTGTACAAGCTTTGCCTGCTTCAGTCGACCTAAATATATTCAAAGACACGTAAGCCGTGACATGACATGAGCAGGAAGGTTCTCAGACAGCAGTAACGGCGAGGTTGACGGTTTACTCTCTTTCCAAACATCTGCTTTCGACTGAGCTTCTCCAGTTTATGGTTCAGTTTATTTGTCAGCGTAGCTTTTTTGCAATAAACATTTTTGCAAACAACTGTCTCCATTTTGGCCCTTTTAAGAGAGCTGGTAACGCCCGGAGAGGTAACACGCCAGTTGATACAGCTACTCCACAGGTATAGGCTTCAGGCGGCCTGTTATGGACTTGAATACGTGGTCCAATGGTTAAGGCGATCGCCTCAGACTCGGAGATCGTGGGTTCTATTCTCACGAGAACCATATTTTGTTTATTGGCAGGCTTGAATCACATGATTGTCTGTTAATAAAGATATTTCCGTGCTTCAGGAGTCACGTTTAGCCGTTGGCCCGGCAGCCAGGTGGTCGTTAAAGAAACCACGTCAGAGGCCGAAAGAAGATTTCGTAAAAACAGGGCGTACAGGGTCGATTGATCATGTTGATCAATCTATATGAATGATTATAAAATTAATACTTAACTGGATTCGTAATAACAGCATGGTCACTCCATATATTACTTTCTCAGAGGTTGAATTTTAATAAGGATATGTGTTGCTTTCCAACGTTTTTCGGTTTGCTTAGGATCCTGCGTTCGTTTTGCGGTGTCACAGAATTCGGCATATATTTCGAAATGGAAATAGTTTTATGATAAAATTTATCATACTGTAAAGAAAGAACTTTTATTATCATCTATCATCTTTGTTAACTTAATCATTCTCCACTACAGGTAGAATAATATAGTGTGAATAAATCGCGTTATGGCTGGACTATGATATTGGTTTACACAAATGCATGGACTATAGCTTCAGGAAAATCGTCTACTATACTTTGATTATTTTATGGAAACTGGCAAGTTACTTTTAAAATATGGCCGCATTATTGACTAATTTGAGCATAATTCTTCGTTTCGTCACAGTGCAAGATAAGCTCACTAAAGGACTAAGACTGTGGAGGATTTCGAACACCGACAAAGTTAGGTAGGATAGCATTATTTTTGGTTACTAAAGTGCTCTATTCATCTTAATGCGGCAGGGGCAATCTAGTATGAAGGAGTGTGTTGTTGTGTGTAGGCTTGCAGTGTGTTGCCCCTGTTGCAGGCCCAATGTCAGCTGTTTGTGCTTGCTTCCTAGATTGCCTCAGCCGGCCTGCAAGACACAGCGTCTGTAGCGTGATTCGCCAAAGTCCGTGAGATGGAAAATTGGCTGGCAAATTTGTAGAAACGAGACGACATAATATTGCCGCAATCTTACTCCAACATAGATTGTGCAGAAGCAGGAACGTCAGTAGAGCCCATGGTATGGGGTTGCAACCGGGAACGCGCTAGGATTAAATGTATACCTACCAAATTGAAAAATGAAAATCATGGTAGGTAAACACAGTATACCTTTTTTGTGCATAAAGACAATTTATTATGGAAAATAAATTTAGTTACCAAAATGTTATAAAATGTTTACAAAGTTGCTCTAGCTCTACGCTAGTTAAGTCATACCTTAATTCTCACTTGTTACTTAACTACAGTAGCTAAGCGGGCAGCACACAAGTAACTAGTTTGGTTACAACTAATATAAACTTGAGCTGTGCAAGTTGGTTTTAATTTATTGAACGCCCTAATGTGGCTTTTGATGATGCTCTAAGTGGTTTATATAATTATATTGTGTTATACAAGGTAGAAGAGACATACCCGTTGTAAATCTAACCACGGGCTGTACTAGATCACTATAGTATGATATAATTAAAATAACATTAAAAAATTAAAAAAAAAAAACGACATTTCCATACGAAAGTGTGCAGCCGCCCGGGCAATTTTTATATGAATGTCGAATTTTTTTTTAGTTTTTGGCTGTTATTTTGTTATCATTGTTATACTATAGTAATCTAGTATACCTCGTGGTTCGAATTACTACGGGTATGTCCCTTCCACGTTGTATATTAATTTAATGTGTGTAAATATACATCTGTACTAATAATAATATTAAAAAGCTAAAGAGTTTGTTTGTTTGAACGCGCTAATCTCAGAAACTACTGGTCCGATTGGAAAAAATATTACAGTGTTGGTAGCCTATTTATCGAGGAAGGCTATAGGCCCGGACGAAGTCGGGACGGGCTGCTAGTTAGGTCATATTTGAAAGCATACAACTTTATCTAACGATAAAATGAAATTGTTTATTTTCAAAACACGACAAAAATATCACTTATTAACGTCAATTTATTTATGCTAAGTTTACCACCACTTCCAAAGCGCAAGTGGAGATGGAGCGGATACTTTTCTATGTGACTCACTGTACATAGTCATCTAAATATTACTTTACTGTTTTTCATAAAAACAGTCGCTTCCCCTCGATTTTAACCTATTGAAGGTCGATTAAACGAAAATAGATGATGATAGCCGTGAAAGCGTAATATGAAACAAGGTTTTTAGGAGTGACGCTCAGTGTCCTAAATGTTACATAAAAATATTTTTTAGGAAATTTTTAACTTTAGAAATGTCACAATAGCTAATTGTTAACCGAAAAAAAATTGGAGAAGAAATGCGACAATTTCGTACTTATAAAAAACATGTGAATAAGTAATTTGTCCGGAAATAGGAACAAACGTCTTCCAAATTAATATTAAAATCTCGCTAGACTAATACCGCCCATCTGAGTGTAAATATACGAGAGAAAATTTTTGCTTCACATGTTGTGGGTTTGGGAGCTAATACCAATTATCTACTCTGTGCACTGCGTTGGTTTACTAAACTTGAGATATTTATTGCCGCTGTACCCTAAATATATAGGTCCAGATTTCAGAGTATAGCAAAATGTTTTTGTTTTTCTATATTTGAACTGAACAAACATTCCGTTACGTGTAATGGGGTAAGGTGCAAAATCCATACTTCCATACTAATAATATTATAAATGCAAAAGTCTGTCTGTCTATCTGTTACACTATCACGGCCAAACCGCTGAACGGATTTTAATGAAATATGGTATGAATATAGTTGAAGACGCGGGGACAAACATAGGCTACTTTTTGACGCAGGCGGAGCTGCGGGAAAAAGATAGTTGTACACATTAACATAAGTTTGTTTAAATTTACGTAGACAACCTATCTTTGAAATAAAAAGGTATTTTGCTCGACAAATTTCGATTACGTACTCACCCAAATTCGCGTCTGAAAACTTCTAAGATCCATCGAAATCGGTGTTAGACAGTCATTAAACTCTGTTTTGCGACAGGTGAAATTACGGTCGCCAAACTTTAAATTGAAATCTCCGAGAAATGTCGTGTGAAATATGTTTCAACTAATTCTAAATTATTTATGGAACATTTTCTTTCTTTACTTTGTAAAGTTGCGAGTCTATTGCATCGGAATTTAAATGTATGATGTTTTTTACTATAAAGTACGTACAGTAAAAGCTTCTACTGACCTTCCTGCTTCTGAACAATTAGGTTGGAGTAGAGTTGGGCCATTTTTTGTCGTTTTACCCATTTGCCAGTTTGCTCTACAGCTCCTGCACAATATTATAATAATACTAGCTGGCTGCACAAAATTGCGGCAATATCATGTCGTCTCGTTTCTACATAGAAGCCAGCCAATTTTCCGACTTACAGCGAATTGGTGCAATCACGCCACAAACGCTGTGTCGTGCTGGCCGGTTGGGGCAATCTACGTAGCAAGCGCGGTCGGCCAATATTGGGCCAGCAGCAGAGGCAACAAGCACCACCAAATCTAGTATTTCCACTCTTTCATACTAACCCCTGCAGCTTTGAGATGAGTAGAGCCACAGATTACAGAATACTATACTAGCAGTAGAGCCCATAATACAACAACAACGTACATTTAAATTCTGTACATTGAATCGGCGATTGGAATACAATAGACGCAAAGCTTAAACGGATTATAGAAAACAAAAGGTAATTTCCTTACATTTAAATTTAATTAGTAATACTACATCTTAAGGTTGTACTTAGAATATTGTTAATAAGTATGATTTAAGTGCCATTAAGTTTGTAATACCTAGGTACATATAGAGACTTTTGTATAAGTCACTTTGTGTCCTAAAAAAATTATCGCGTCAAATTTTAAGCGCAAAATACGAGTATGAGATTTTGATCAAATTAAAAAGTTTTTTTTGGTTAAATGTGATACCAACATGTTTTTCGATTCACCCAGTAAATATAAGTATTTGCATGTAAGAAATACACAGGAAGGCATATTGCAACAAATGAATACTATCTGTGTCTGCAGACTGGCCATAAGTTGCAGGTAACGACACCAGGTCAGGATACTAGTTTCTGTCCTGACTCTTACTACATGATATGTCAGATTTTTATAGATACTTCATTTTCTATGAGAATGATTAAACTAAGAAGTATTTGCTACTGTTAAAATACTATTGAAGGCGGACAATGCTAAAATACTGAATTACTACTGAACTTCGGAAATCAATACGAATCTATTAAAACCTGCTCAGGAGTTCAGGAGACAGGTGGAATCGAATAGCCAAAGTTGAGAATGGAAACTGAAGGTTGTGCGCGTAAGAAACAGCCGGTTCCATAACTTCTTAAAGATACTTGTTATTTTTATCTCTTAATTGTTTATTTATTAAAACATCTCTTAATTATTTATTTGTTCCACAAGTACAAATAAGTACTTCTAACAATTGGAGGACTTAATGCTAAGAGAATTCTCTACAAGTCAACCAGCTCTTTTTTATTTCCTTTTTTTTTTCTTTTAGCTTCTGCTTAGCGTAATGAAGTAACATTTTACTTTCTTTGTATTGTGGTTGTTATCGATGGATGGCAGTCATAAGGCTGTGTCAGATGTCTTTAGGCAGCATATTAAAATCTGACAGTGTTGGCCACCTAACACAGTGCCGCCAAATCAAGGACCATAACTAACAGCGTACCCTAGGCCCCGAAGCGTAAGCTGAGGACGAAACACTAAAAACACGCGTGAACGAAGAACTTTTAAGCTTCTTCTGAGCTTATTGACGTTACTTCTTAGCGTGCGAAGTAACCGTGAAGAAACCTTAAATTAGCCTGGTTCGTCGGTATATATTATATACAAGTGAATTGAAATCATTTATTTTCAACTAGCTGTTTCCCGCAGCTCCACCTGCTCCAAAAAGTAGCCTATGTTTGACCGATGTTGTCTGCAACTATATTCATACCAAATTTCATCAAACTCCGTTCAGCGGTTTGGCCGTGAAAGCGTAACAGACAGACAGACTTTCGCATTTATAATATTAAGTACGGATTTAAGAAATTTGTATCCCATAATGACATCAAGTTTTACTTAAATAAGTTTACCACCACTTCCAAAGCGAGCGGAGAAGAAGCGGCGCCACCAACATTTCAAAAACAAACTCCACTGGAGCATTTTTTCAAAAACGTCAATAAAAAAATTAATGAATTCACATCGCCTTGTCAACACGTTTCACAATAATTCAAAACTTGAGCCCCACTGATCAAATGAAAGTTTTTTTGAGAAATCAATAACACCAAGAGGTATAAAACTTAAACAGAGCAAAACATCAAGAAAACAGTTTGTAAAATGTATTTTCGCCACCGCAGCGATATTTTGTAGGAAGCGCAAACAAGAGGCGTTCTCTAACTCAATGAGAAATATAGGCAGTTACTTATCAGATTTATTATGTTTCGTCTTCGGAAACGGTGGAGATAATAAAAAAAACGAGAGTACAGAAAGGTAACCTCTATGCGTTTGTTTCCATTAGTTCTTTTAGAGGAACTACAAAATCTTGCGCGATTCCAGTTGACAACAATACAAATACAAAACCATTTTTTAAGTTTCCGTACCCTAAGGGTAAAACTGAAATGTCCCTGTCCCGGCAAAATAAATGCAACTGCAGTCGTCATCGAAATGACAAGATTTTCTTTTGTAGCCGGTTACAAAACTCAGATACGTAGGCGGCCGAAAGGATTCAAGAACCCTATTTTCAAACGTATGAGTCGCCGATTATTACGAATAGAATAAACAGCATTCAACACGCCAGTTTTGCGAGAGTCACATTTTTAAAAATAGGACACCAGGAGAAATAAAGTTCGTATGAAAAGAAGGAAAAGATGAAATATCAAAAACGCTTGATTATTTATCTAGTGGTAGGTTAGGTAGGAATAAAGTTCCTTATTATCCGAAGAAAATATGTTGAAACTTATACCGTCAGAAAATATTCAAGCGTTTTTGAAAATTTCGTCTGTTCCCTATTTATTACAAAGCGTCACTTCTATACCTATTTATTCATTTGTAGTGTAAAGCTAGAACCCGCGGTCCAGACGAAAACCGTAAAATTTATCACAATCATAACCGGGAACAGCCCCCCGAGGACCGGTTATTTCATGCACAGTTATTTTATTGTCTATTCGGTTATTTTATTACCCTGTTTGATTTTATTCCGGTGATCGGCGAGACAGCGATAGTCTCATATTTAGTACTCCTTTGTTTGGCGCTGAGAGGGAATTGGGGAATATTTTAGTATTACGCTTCTTATTGATTCAATAAAATAATGTAAGAGAGTTGTGGTACTACAATAAAATGAATGATGTCTTTAGAATGTCAATATGGTAGAATAATGTGCAGTCTTTAGAATGACAATTTTACACGCATGAAAGTATACAAGGTGACATATTCGGGCCTTTTCATTTTACGAAATGGATGTAACTGTCAGGATCATTTTGAACATCAGCTCCATTGCGAAAGGAACATTTACCTGTAGGAGGGGAAGTAGAGTTAGACTCAGCTAGACTCATTTAGACTCAGTTAGATTCATTAAGACTCAGTCAGACTCAGTTAGACTCAGTTAGACTCAGTTAGACTCAGTTAGACTCAGTTAGACTCAGTTAGACTCAGTTAGACTCAGTTAGACTCAGTTAGACTCAGTTAGACTCAGCTAGACTCAGTTAGACTCGTCATACAAAAAATCTGTAGTTTTAAATATGTTAAGATAAAGTAAAGGCTTATAGGATATCAGATATTTCAGAAGTTTATTTCTATTTGTAAGATTTGTTTTATTTAATTGTTATTTATTTAAATAATCATCAGCATCCTAGCGTGTATTTCTAGTTGCGTCGGCAGCTTACGCTTCGGAGCCCAGGTGACGCTGTAAGTCATGGTCCTAGATTTGGTAGAACTGGTTATTACAATGGAGCGACTGCCGTCTGACCTCCGTAACCCTTTTTACAGGGAAACCAGACCAACAAGAACATAAGCCGAGTTGTGTTAGTGGCCAACACTGTCAGAATTTTTCAGGCTGCCCTAAGACATCTGACACAGCCTCACGACTGCAATCTATTGATAACAACCGGGACCGACGGCTTAACGTGCCTTCCAAATCACGGAGGAGCTTAAGATAGAAAATGCCACTAAATGGCGACCAATCCAACAGTGGTCGCGTCACACCGTCGCTTGACACGCGCATTCGCTACGGATACGCGGGTCGCGCTCGACTAACGAGCTCCTCATTATTATTGTTATTTATTTAAATAAACTTAGATTCAAATATAATAGTTGTATTTTACTACAGAAATATAAATATTTGTCTGAAAAAAGTATTGTTAATTAGATATTTGTTAACTTGCAGAACTCATTTTAATTGTTTCTAAAATGTGTGCATATTCCCTATTCCATAATGTTTACATTCACTAGCAAGGTAAATCCAAACTGTTTACATTAAAACTAAGAAGCCAGTAAATTAATAACGTTTGACATCAAAATCAGTTCCGCGAGAACTAAGCAATTAGATATATTTGTGGATGTGTAGAACTTATTTTCATTGATAGATATTTGTTAACTTGCAGAACTCATTTTAATTTTTACAAAAATGTTTTCATATACCCTTTTCCTTAATGTTTACATTCACTGATACCAGGGTGCACAGTGTCGATTGACCATGTAACCCACTCCAAATTAATGAATGAAATTCACTACCAAGGTAAATCCAAAATCCAAACTGTTTACACTAAAACCAAGAAGCCAGTAAATGAATAACGTTTGACCTCAGAGTTAGTTCCGGGAGAACTAAGCAATTTATCATTTCACCGCCGAGCGGGAAGGCGTTGGGGTCTGTTGCAAATCTTAAGCTACTTGCTATAGAACCTTCTTGAGGGAAATTCTTGTTTTTAAACTAGCTTTTGGTCGTGGTTTTGTACGCGTGAGATTTTGGATTTTATTGAGATTCATTCATATCGAGTGGGTTACTAGCCAATGAACCCCGTGCACCCTGGTTTCGGAGTTTTTCATAACCGCCTTTCGGTCTTTGACGTAGTTCCTTTTAACGACCACCATTAGGCAGCCGCGATTAATGGCTTTGCGTGCTTCAGACAATCAGGTGATTCATGTATTCAATGTCCTAACCAAACTGAAACAACTAAACAACATAGCATACCTCGGGAATCAAACCCACTACCTCCGAGTCGAAGGTGAACGCCTTAACCACTGGACCTCGGAGGTAATCTATTAAAATGAGAAAGGTATAAGATAAATACAAATATATATTTAAATCAGAAAAAGACGAAAATGATCTGTAGTGTTTTGGCTCCGTTTAGACAATACGATGCAACAAATACATACACAAACACGTAAAACTTATTATTAACACACCTTTCTTTTAAACAGGAGATTAAACTAAATCAAAGGCTGGGTGGGTTCTGTTTTGCATAAAATAAGTCGTTGTTAAGAAAAATATTTGCGTAAAAATACATCGCAATAAATCATAAGTAAACATGACAAACAAAATATAACAACTTGTTTGCTTAAAGTAAACAAGTAACAATACGTATTGAAAATCGAGAATAACCGTGTGTTGTCATTCGGAACTTTAAGTTTTGACTGAAAGTTATCGCGATGAATCGTTTCGTATAAAAATATTGTCCAAATATAAACACAGTCAAGTAGCCTATTGTACAATGTTATTTTTACCTTGAATCAGGAATATGGTCTGTTACAGTCATCATCATCCTAAAGTGTATTCCTAGTTGCGTCGTCAGCTTACGCTTCGGGGCCTAGGGTACGCTGTAAGTCATGGTCCTAGATTTGGCAGTACTGGTTATTACAATGGAGCGACTGCCGTCTGACCTCCGTAACCCTTTTTTACAGGGAAACCAGACCAACAGGAACATGACCCGAGGTGTGTTAGTGGCCAACACTGTCAGAATTTTTCAGGCTGCCCCAAAGCATCTGACACAGCCTAACGACTGCTATCTATCGACAACAACCGGGCCCAACGGCTTAACGTGCCTTCCGAAACACGGAGGAGCTCAAGATAAAAAATGCCACAAAATGGCGACAAATCCAATAGTGGTCGCGTCACGTCGTCGCTTGACACGCGCATTCGCTACGGATACGCGGGTCGCGCTCGACTTAAAAGTCTAATATGGTCTGTTACGTGACGTGACAGTGTACAGATACAGCCTAGATACTCGTCTAGACTGTTTATTTTGGGAGCAGATGTTTGTGTCTAGACATTATCGCAGGAATAACTAACCAGGGGATCTATAGAAAATACAACCTTTAAATGCCTTTGTGCCTTTATTTTCACCCTTAGCTTTACCCCGCGGCTTCACAAGCGTTAAATCTCACAAAGTACTTAGTACTTTTTTTATTGAAATTCTTCGTCCAAGCTTGTTTCCCAGTTGCGTTCTCATCTTAAGCTTCAAAGCCTAGTAGATTTGGTGGTTATTACAATGGATTGACTGCAGTCTGATCTCCGTTACCCTTAATAACCAGACCCTTAGTACAGTTTTGTTTAAATATTAATTGACCGAGCGAGCGATGGCTACAAATCAAGTTGGGGCGAAAAAAACATTATTTGTATGTATGTTCCGCGATAACTGTCGAGCCGTTAGTCCGATTTCGATGAAATTCAGAAGGTGTATAGGAGACATGCATAGAATTTTCAAGTTCGTTTGACATCAAAATCAGTTTAGTAGTTTTTGAGGTATTTGCATAAGCCGTAAGTCAAATTTTGCTGATATTCGGAATGTATGTAGAACACCTGGTTAAAAAATAGTTTTAGTTGTCTTTAACCGTCTTTCAAAAATAGGAGGTTTCGATGTTTATTTCATATTACTACCTAAGGACCAGCCATATGCCTGTTTGCCAACTAAATTGTTTAAGGGTTGGCAATGCCCATGTGACCTTCCAGGTGTTGCTGGTGTCCATAGACGTCTACAACTTCTTACGATCACACGAGACATATGCCTGTTTGCCTAATAAATTGTTTAATGGTCCGCAATGCACATGTGACTATCCAAGTGTTGTAGCTGTCTATAGACTACTGTGAAATCTCACCATTAGGCGGGCCTTATGCATAGTTGCCTACTAAATTGTGTAAGGGTCGGCAATGTACACATGATACTCCAGAAGATGCAGGTGTCTATGGACTACTCTGAGCTTTTAGCTGGCAAGCAAAGCAAAAAAATTGTTTAAAGTTCGCCAAAACGACAACTTGAACGTCTATTTGAATCCAGTCTATATTAATATAGTAAAATAATCGCGAGGTCTATGTTCGCGGCGAACAACTAGTTATTATGTACCAATATTCTATGCGCAGTGTTGGTCATCTATCGATCAGATGGTCAAATCACCTGAGTAAGGTCGCGGGCAAACGCTGGACGCCAGCCGTTTCCTACTCGTCATATTTGAAATAATTAGGAGAGGCCTATGTCCAGCATGGAGCTGTTGACTGACTGAGGCTGAAATGATGCTGAACATTCTATGTTGTGCTGTATTTAAAAAGTTATGATGAGATATCATAAGAGTATCCAAGGAGTAACCAAGAAAGTGGCGGATGAACAGATGTTTTACATTATATTTTATAAACTACGTCTAAGTTTTACTTAGCGATATTTATTCTCATTGTACCGTCTCAAGAAAACCAATAAGTCGATTAACTTCCAGTCTATAAGCACATTCCCAACTTTACCTAACCGTATGCTACGGAATCGTTTTTCATTTTAACAAATGGACCGCTTTTTATTACAAAACTTCGCGCGACTTTCAATATTTTAATGTGCCGACTTCATACCGGCTTATTGAATTCTCGAATGTTTTTCTCCGAATATATTTTTCTTAATAGCTCTCTCAAGGTTCTTCGTGTGCTAAGTGTATTATTAGCATTCTTTTTTTTTTAATATGTAGAAAATAGGTGATTTTATTAATTAATTTATCTAATCTCAATGTAAAGATTTTTAAAAAAACAGAACCTAGGCCTTGATTCCGCTAATTAACTCTAAGAGAGCATGCAACTGATATTCAATTACGACTAAATTACGATGCTATTTTGATAAGCCTAGTATTGGTTTGTTTGTTTGTAATAACTTTAAAGCACAGAAAAATACATTACAGTAAATACAAAACTAAAAATAAATGCAACGGCGGACTTATCCCATAAAGAGATCTCTTCCAGTCAACCGGGACGTTACAGGAATACAGTTAAAAGAGACAGATGGTAGAAGTTGTGCAACCAGAATAGAACTCTTTTCATTAAGTAATAAACAAAAATAATACTTAATATATCTAAAAATAATAATACTTGGTATTCTTATTTTTAGATATAATCTGATTGCAATTGAAATGTAAATATATTGTAATGGCTTGTCAGTAGATAAAAATGTAAATGTTGCCTTTTAAAAACTACCAAACAACTGGAACGTGACTGGAACGAACATTTTGTATCAAGCCAGTGGTACTTGTCACTTCCACGGTATGAAGTTACCGTCTTTTCATTTAATTTTATTTATTCCTTGATAATTATTTATGCATTCTAATGTAATAATTAAAAAAGTTTTTGATAAAACACGGTCTAACGATATTAATAACACAATTTTCCAACAGGTTTGTAGGTTTACGCTCAAAATACAAGTTGTGGTATCCGCTGTGAATGTGTGTTTTAAAAGACATTTCATACTCGTATATATCGTCGTGGCCAGGACGTTAAATTGATCATTTCATGATGTGGTCGATCATATTATGAAATGAGAGACCATTTCGTGATATGGCCAAAACAGAATCGACCAGATCATTGAGCTTTCAACATTTCATGATATTATCAACTGATACGTGTCCGCAGCATGATCTGGCCAAGAACCAAGTGATCATATCGTAAAATTGTTACATTTTAATTCAGTAAAGGCGCTGAAGTTGCTACTTTTTTGAGCATTATCGTGGCGGCTAGCCAGCCAGATTTTTGATTTTTTGATTCAGAAAAAATCGAAGAAAATTATTGTGAAAATAAAAGTAGTAGGATACATTGATCATCATCAAGCACTAAGAAATATGTATTAACTTAAAACAAAACTTTCAGAATTTAAGAGTTATGTGTTGAGCATAAAAAATACGAATTATTATTGAAATGATCTGGCCAAACGTGGACGACCATATCATTAAACGCTGACGTTTTAATGATATGGTCGATTCTGTTTTGGCCATATCATGAAATGGTCGCATTCCATGATCTGGTCGATCATATCATGAAATGATCAATACGACAACGTATAGACCAACATAAAAAGAAGATATGATGAGAATTAGAAAACTTGTTTTCGGTTTCGGTAACTCACATTTTTTGTCCGAAATGACGACGTAAATTAATATCATCTGACTTTTTATCGCGTTTATTTCTTAATTTTCTGGATAAAATAAAAACTTAGTAAGAAATTGAAATGGTGTTTTCTTGTTTTAACTCGTAGACGGCAATAAGAAACTTACCTCATTAGCGAAGTTTTGCGATAACTTGCAGACCGACCAATAAAATTTTATACAGTTAGCTAACGTATTATGGTTATTAGGAATTATAACCATGCCATTTAAGGCATGTAGAAAGGATGGACGAAAGGAGATGTACGAAAGGTAAGGGCTCGGAGAACATACTGCGGCCAAATCGCAGACATATTAAAAAAGGAAGACGTCAGGAGTACCCGTAATCGACGAGCGTGAATGACAAGAGTGATGAGCGTAGGAAAAGTGAAGAAAGTCTGTAAGGATCGTAGCAAATGGAAATCCGTAGTCTCTGCCTACCCCTACGGGAAAAAGGCGTGATGGTATGTATGTATGTTATTATAATTTTTATATTTGAGTTGATTTTTTTTCACTGGTTCATTCCCTCGACCTAGAAAAACTTGTTTGTAGATATTATAATTTTATGTATTCTAAAACCTAC
This sequence comes from Euzophera pinguis, assembly GCA_947363495.1. Classification (NCBI taxonomy): domain Eukaryota; kingdom Metazoa; phylum Arthropoda; class Insecta; order Lepidoptera; family Pyralidae; genus Euzophera; species Euzophera pinguis. The sequence continues at coordinate 14,575,210 of OX376166.1, forward strand.
TATCTACATGGTCTTATTTTATAGCTTAATAATTATTAGATGTAAATAAATAAGTAATGAACCTGAAACAAACCGAAATCGGTAATTTTTTAGAGTATGATTGTTTCGTACAAAAATATTGTCCTAATGTGTAGTCAAGTAGCCCATTTTAATACTAATAATACTACTAATTTCAAAATTTGCTTAGCCGAGCCGCCCACAGTAAGACCGCGCCCGTTTTTTTTTCTTTTTAGTCTTTATTCGTAATATTTGTTTTCTATTTTGTGTTTTTATTTTTTCAGCATTTGTATTTATGATGAGAAATAAAACACATATAGATCTATTAAATTAAACTATTTTAATACGGTTTTATCGCGTTTATTACTTATTTATTTACACCTGACGTTGACGCGACCATGAACGCTGTAAAGTGTTTGAAACGTCAGGTGTAAATAAATAAGTAATAAACGCGATAAAACCGTATTAAAATAGTTTAATTTAATGAATAACAATCGCGAAAACATAAGAAAACATTACATATAGATCTAATTATCAAATCTAGGTATCTTAATTTTAGTAAACATTACCTATTAGAATTTATGTACATTAAAACGCCCACATTAACTAAATATGTTTTGTTTCGTTATTTATGCCAAATATAATTAAAAAAGTTTAACAATATGTAAATTTTCATAAATAAGGCGGTTAGTAAAGAATATTGTTAACTATTGTGAGAAAAGAAGTGAAATGAAATTCAGTAACTTCTGCTCGTTAAATCATTTATTGTCCGTAAAAATTAGCAACATTCAAAGATTGACTAAAAAAGACTAGTTAGAATGCGTGGTTCACTGTCAAGTTGGTGTAGTACAAGTACTTAATATTTAAGACAAGGACTGACCATATCTTATCAGTTTATTTTAATTTTTTGTTATGTGAAAGAGATAGACACAGCCTGTGTCTATCTCTTTTCAAACTTGACTATTGTTATCAAACCAGATTCCAGCAGTTATTTTACCTAAAATACCTTTGGGGTGGCATAATGCACTTTATTATCATATTGTTATTTACTTAGTATGCAAAATATTTAATATGTAGTCATGTTTTATGATGTACTTACTACTATCTGATATTTCATTTAATTTTTATTTAACACTAGGAGATCAGGTATGTTATAGTATTTTCTTAAATCGGAACTATAAAAATAAACCAAAAGCACTTCTGTTTGCAACAGTAATTTTCAATATTTTAAATAAATAAATATTATTTTATTACGGGGGGAAGCGGTCCGGCCGTGGGCGGCTCGGCAAAGCTTATTTTGAAATTAGTGTGCGGCCCGGCCGTGGGTCGTAAATGCTCAACTGCGAATTTTTAAAAAACCCCTATTCCCTCTACAAACTCTGTCTCTGGTGACATCTCCTCGCTTCTATTATCTTAAGCTGAAGACTCAACTTGATCGGAGTTTACATGTTGAGAGAAGTTTTTAAGTGTTGGTTTGGTTGAGTTTCTGAGTGGGACTGGGGACTGAGCGGTCCTGGTAACGCCTTAATGAATTGCAAACATTCAGATGAACATACTTCAAGCATGCTTGTAACTCGAGCGAGTAATTGACTAACACAACTCGAATACGTCAGTAGATCTGGGGCGGCAATGCTAACATAAGAATTAAAATAAATAAATATTACGCTATAAAATATGCGCATGTAGGTACCTAATGTGGTTAACTTGTATACTGTTTTGTGTAATTAGTCGCATTTTTTTTCCAAGGATAACTAGTGGAGTAGCTCTTCAGCCCATCGCCACTCAATGATGAGTGTAGGCAGGTGTAGGTAGTACTAGTTAAGTAATCTATGTATTATGTTGACCATCAAAATCGGTGAACCCCTTAAAATCTATATACGCAGCTGTGTTTGAGCAGAAAAAATAAGATACAAAAATTTTCTAAAAAAAATATGAAGGTTAAAAGATTTCGTTCATTTATTATTTTAAATGTAGTGATTACAGCAAATACTTTTAATTTCGACACTTCAATTAAATTTGTCAAAAAATGTTATTGCCATCTCTACTGTACATATGCATAAGAAACTTCAGATGCTATGCCGCACGCATTGCGCCCGCGCACCAGGTAGTAAAATCCATTGTCTCCGAAGTTTTCGCCCCAAGAGTTCTTTATTATCCAATACGGAACTCTCACTTTATCGGATACTAAAAATATATAAATATTTTATTTTATGAAGACATAATGTCAATAAATCCAACAAAGTTATAAAACATTGTGTAACATGATAAAATTTTATAACAATAAAAGCATCTTCTACGTGTTAAATGTTAGACAACAAAAAGTAACATTCTGTAATACGAGTAATAAAAAACTGCTGTGTGAGAGCACCTATTCATACATACCATACACGGCATAACCAACTATCAGTACGGAATGGTTTAGTATCTTTGGGTTACAATCTCTGTCGGTCGGCTCATCAATACCTCCCTTGTAATTGTCCATAGATTTGGAATTTATAGCTGAAACATCCCGAAAAAAAATAGCTAAAATAGCGAAAGTTACTAACAACGAATCCCTGCTTTGCATAGGTTTTCCATAGGCATAGGTTAAAACCACAGGCCAGGCATACATTAAGTCACTGAGCCAGCGAAGTATGTTATCAAATCTGCTAACCTGGCCACGTAACAATTCGCCACAGCGAAATTCGCCGCAATGCCGCCGGCGACTATAAGAAATACATAACAAATACACTAAAAAGCCACGGGAACTGGTGACTGGCGAGGCGAAATGAGGAGTAGTAACGCTAATCATACTGAAACAAATGCATTTGTATGTATTTCTTTTAGTCGCCGGTGGCATCGCGGCTAATTGTTTCGTGACCAGGCTGTAAATGATTACTTAGGAGACTTGATGACATACTTCGCTCCTTGAAATTCATGTATTTATTATTCACAACTGAAATACTAATAATACTAACGTAATACCGCTTTACTTAGTCATCTAACCAAAACCATTCCACTTTTACTTTCTGCTGGCTAAATAGGTCTAGTACAAGCCGTAAAAGATAGAAAAAGAGTGTCTACTTTTGAAACCATAGATTAAAGGAGAACCGCCTTTTCTTTATTTAAAACTGTGGTCGGAAAACTATTCTGTTTTTTCTATGACTTCAAATGAAGACTTAATTTACCAGCTATCAAAGGTCCATTTCTGTACAGACTTTTCACCATCTCGTCTTCATCAGAGTACACTCTTTTGTACCCTATCACAGGTACAAGTTTAGACTGGTCTCCATTCCATCTGCATTTCAATGGCTTAGCTGCATATGGGAAGTAGTTTTCCTCTTGGAGTACTCCACCAAACTTCGAAATTACATCTCTGAAATATTTTTTTATTGGTTCCATAGGGCTTACTCTTAATTCCATGCAAATGCGAGTAAGTAAGCAAGATGGCGCGCAAAATGGGATGTTATATATACTGTTTATATTATGCACTGTCAACATATATTTTGTATCTGTTTGTTATTCCAAATAAATAAAATAAAATATATAATACGTGGTTCCAGCTGCATTTGGCGGTCATTAAAGGAATCACGTGAGAGGCCGGCCGAAAGGCGGTTTGGAATAACTTTGACACTCGGGTGTACATGGTCGATTGACCATTTAAAACACTTGATATGATAATAATAATTGTAAGGCGTCATGCAACTCGCTTACTTTCAGTTGGATGAAATAAAAGACCACAGTACAGGTCGCGAGGCGTAAGCTGAGCTTTGCATTTGTGTGAGTGATCACGAAAAGAGGTGGCACAAGGGGTGAAGTGCGGAAGGTGCGCGGCACTCACACAAATGCAAAGCTCAGCTTACGCCTCGCGAAGTCGCGACCTGTAACCCTTTAATTATTCACCACTCTGTATGTAAGAGTGTATCCGGTCGATCCGTATCTTTCATTCCGAAGGCTTAATAATAAGCAAAAAGAAACTATTATGTAGCTTAAGTACGTAACATTTAGCGACCTATCCAAGAAAACACTACGATGAAGTTAAGGATTATTTTATAGCTTTTTTATTAGGACCGTAAGAAATTTTAAAAACCCTGAGGAAACGTTGCTAGTGTTAAAATTTAGATAAGAAATTAATTAAATACTTTTTTTACGATGAACAATGGGTTGTAACTTTAATTTTATATACTTCCATTTACATTTTTTAATGACGGTACCCCAAATTTAGTCCAAGGTCGGTCATATTTTTTTACAGCTTCTTTAAATAACACGCTAGAAGTACGTATTAAATTATGGCTAAAGCTCGAAACTAAATTAATTTTTGACTTGCAAAAAGAGGATCAAATAAGACGATCATGAAACAACTTCTTTGTCTAAGCGTGTTTTTCCTATTTGCGTCCTCAGCTTACGCTTCGGAGCTTAGGGTACGCTGTAAGTCATGGTCCTTGTTTTGGTGACACTGATAATTATAAAAGAGCGACTGTCGTCTGATCCTTAATTTTTTTACAGGTAAACCAAACAAACTGGAACATGATCCAAGGTGTGTCAGTGACAAACACTGTCAGATTTTTTTGGGCTGCCTAAAAAGGCATCTGACGCAGCCTAACGACTGCCATCTATCGATAACAATACTAAACAACTAGTAAGTAGTAAATAAAGCACTCACGAAAGAGTTTTCAAGACGTTTCCAGAGTCACAACCCTGATTGGAGTCGAGGCAATCGATCAGAAACTGTTCGGACAGTGTGACTTCTACGTTGTAGTGGATTTTAATTTGACTCTCTATGTTGGCTGAAACGTTAATAGAAATTATGAACAAGGCAAGCATGGGGTGTAAGGGCTTTCGCCTTCCATCTTAAAGAGACTAAAGGTCATAGCCCACTTTTAAGACTCTGCTCCAACACAGCTCCCAGCGTGATGGATAAATGGACACTTTATTGCACCATTACAATCAAAAGAAACACTTAGTTAAATCCAAAACAACTAAATAGATACAAAGGCGGACTTATCGCTAATGCAATTTCTTCCAGCCAACCTTAGGGTAGAAATGAGCTGCGGTAAAAAAAAACACTTGCGTGAGCGCTGCAGAAAGCTTAAATGCGCATGCCTACATAAGACGCATATAATATACTTCCATAAATAAATAATAAGATTAAACTTACAAAAAACATACATAAATAAATACTGTTAATAAGTGTAAGAAGTTAGTGACAGCCTTATCAGAATATAAAAGAGGATTATTCTACCTTAAAAAGGTAGTGAGACTTAACCTGATCTTTGAACGAAGTAATAGTTTGTGCCTTACGAATGTAACGAGATGGGTAGCGAAAACGTTCTCAACGGTTGAAAACTTTGGTATTGTTGTCTGAACTCATCATTTCAGCCGCAGTCAGTCCAATGCTAGGCATAGGCCTTTCCTAATGATTTTCAAAATTACCTTGAATGAGTTGGAAGTTGCCTGCGTCCGGCGTTTGCTAGGGACCTCTTTCAGGTCGTCTGACCATCTATCAGATTGGTGAATGTCCAACGCTACGAATGCCGATTCATGGTCGCTACTTGCCGGTTCAGTTATCTGACCTCCTTAGGCCTATTTACCGGTAAATCGGAATAATAGCCAGTAGGCTTAAGATCTGGAAAGCTACTTTGAAATGTATGAGTCACATGCCGAAGGAACATCATTTAAATCAGCGATTATGTCGAATGAAAATCATTTAAGTTAGCAGTTTTGTGTGATTGGTACATAGGGCGCACTGTAAGTTTCCGGAACTGGCCACTTACATAAACAATATTTAAAAATTTATTGCAACATTTGAAAATAGAACTCTTTGGCTGTAGAATGCAGTTTGTTTCATCTGACTGTCTTTTGTTTTTACCTTGTGGCGCCATTTAAAAAATTGTGTGTCTGCATCAACATGGATTTAACTCGGGAAAATTTTCGTAGTATGATTTTCTACGATTTTAAGTGTAATTTGACAGCTCAACAGAGCATCGCTCGGCTTGAAACAGCTTTTGGCAATGAAGCACCATGCAAGACAACTGTTTATAGCTGGTTTGCAGAATTCAAGCGTGGTCGTATCAATCTCAGTGACGAATCTCGCGATGGTCGGCCGTCCACCGCTGTGACCAACAAAAACATCAATGCTGTGCGCCGTATGATTGAAACAGACAGGCATGTGACCTACCATGAAATTCGCGCATCCTTAGAAATAGGCATGAGTCAAATACAATTAATCCTACACAAACATTTGGGTGTGAGAAAGCTGTGCTCGCGGTGGATCCCACACAACTTGACCGAGGCTCAAAAAACAGACCGCGTCACTTGGTGCAGTGCCATGCTTACCAGATTCAACGAAGGTGCGTCAAATTTGGTGTGGGACATAGTAACAGGTGACGAAACATGGATTTATTGCTACGATCCCAAAACAAAGCAGCAATCGAGCGTATGGGTCTTTCAAGATGAGCCGAAACCAACCAAAGTGGCGCGCGTGAAAAGTGCATCTAAGCGGATGATTGCTTCTTTTTTTAATAAAACTGGACACGTGGCTACTGTTGCTTTAGAGAATCGTCGTACAGTGAATAGTGACTGGTACACGACCATTTGTTTGCCGGAAGTTATTGACGAACTCCGTAAAAATAACCGTAAACGCCGTATCATCCTGCACCACGACAATGCTAGTTCTCACACGGCCAGACAGACAAACGACTTTTTGAAGGCGAAAAATGTAGAACTCATGAGTCATCCTGCATACAGTCCCGACCTGGCACCTTGTGACTTTTTTCTGTTCCCAAAAATTAAGAACCAATTACGCGGTCAACGATTTTCATCACCAGAAGAGGCTGTCGAGGAGTATGAAAAACATGTTTCAGAGGTCACCACAGAGGAGTGGCACAAAAGTTTTCAAAACTGGTTTCATCGAATGAAAAAGTGCATAGACGCCAAGGGAGATTATTTTGAAAAACAATAAATTAATTTTGTACCTTTAATAGTATTTTTTTATATTCATTCCGGAAACTTATAGTGCGCCCCACGTACATAGATTTTTTAAAAATAGGGCCTCAGAATGTTCTTTTAATTATCACTAGATGACAGCTTCAACGTTCCTTTTGAAGGTAAGCCAAATAGGAAAATAAATTCAAGGGTCAGAAAACACTTAACTGAGTTTAAAAGTTTACCGGTACTTCTATGCAACAAAGTACTTTACTTGAGCACTAGAGACCTATAAACAAAGTAATAAAGTTGAATCGTAAAGCTGAACGGACTGACATTTGACGTCTTGCAAGTGCTGGTGTTAGCGACATTGATATCCTTAGTAACTCAAGTATATCTACTGTGTTATCCCCACATTAATTATGACCAAATACAACCTTCATTAAATTAATTTTGATTCCGGCGTTACTTATAATGTTTGCAAACTAATGGTGGTGGGCATGTTGGGACTAACTGTAATTGGTTGGTGCCGGCTAGCAATAGTTTGCATGAACTAACTGGTGGCGAAAGCACGCAAAATAATTTACATTGTCACGCGGTCACTATAGTCTACTTAGATATGTGTGTGCAAAAAGTATAAAATACCGTGGCATTGATAATCGTTTTTAGGGATCCGTAACTCAAAAGGTAAAAAAGGAACCTTCACAGGATTGCTCATGTCCTGATGATAATTTTGAAATTTGGTACACTATGGTCGCTGGAACGCAAAGGAAGGTTGATGAAAAAAATAAATTATTTCTCTTGCAGCAGATAATACAGTAATTAACGCATGATGAATAAAAGAAAATACAGCATTTACATGGTTTTTAAGTGGTATAATGTCTCTTTAACGCAAAGCAAGACTGATGAAAAAAATAAATTATTTCTCTTGTAATAGATAATACAATACAATACAATACAACTTTATTTTTACAGTAATTAAAACATGATGAACCAAAGAAAATACAGCATTTACATGGTTTTTAAGTGGTATAATGGTTAACAGGAAACACTTAATCGTTTTATAAGATTTTTTTTTTCTACAAAAAACAAATATTCCATACCAACAGTACTGAAAGCCCAACAGGCAGCACAGCGTCCTTGGTCCTTTATCGGACTAACGACATTTTCATGCCTCCAATCAAAATACATCGGTATTGGCCCATCATTTACAACCGCTAATAAACCCCTCTCCTTCCTATACGTTTCATTTTTGAAAATAATAAAACTGTGAGAAGACTCAGCGAATAAAATTAAAGAAAATATTATTTCCCAGTAAAACATTATCGGGTTTTAGCTACTTAAATAATAAAATGAAAATAACGTTTCAGTCTATATATTAGCAATGGCGGAATTCGAGACATTTTTACAGTGTTTTCATAGCGATTTTCATTCGAATTTCTGGTGAAATACTCGAAATAACTTGATTTTAGTGCCTCGATGATAATTTATAGACTTGTTATTTACGAACGGTGTTAGTTTTATCGAAATCCAATTTTTTGTTTCATTTGCCTGTTTGCTGTCAACGATTTTATTTGTTTATAAGATTGTTTTCGTTCCGATATGTAATTGTGTTTAAATAGAAAATAGATGTGTTACTTTCAATGTTAATCGTTTTGTTTAGGTGTAACACAGTACAATTACATAATATATAATCTGTGCTATTAACAATATCACACCAACATTCTTAAATTTAATGTTTCACGTTTTTTTTTAAATTCCTTTTGTATTTCAAATTTCGTTTTTTAAAACCATTTAATCAAAAACTAGCGACTTCGCCCAAGTGTTCAAAGGCAAGAGCCTATTTGGTCAAGTGGTTCATAAGACAGGACCGGTAAAACACTTCCTTTTTTTGTGTCGATTAGCTCAAACTTAGACTTTATTTTTCCATAAGCATGCCACCTCTATGCGGCTTTACATGGCTGACCATTAGGTCTTCGTTTGTGCAGCTTACCGAGCAAGCGGGGCATGATAAAAAAAAATGGCATTGTTTGAATGGCACTGCCATTGTGTACAGGGTATACTCTACTTACCTCAAAGATGTCCGAACAACCTAGTATAAAAGAGTGGGGATGGCGTCAGAAAGATGTGGCAAGTGTGAAGATACGAGACTACATAATATTGCATCCCCACTATTTTCCTATCTCAGTAAGGACTTACAGAGACTTCCATATGGACTACTAGCTGTTTCCCGCAGCTCCGCCTGCGTCAAAAAGTATATTCATACCAAATTTCATCAAAATCCGTTCAGCGGTTTGGCCGTGAAAGCGTAACAGACGGACAGGCAGACTTTCGCATTTATAATATTAGTATGGATTGCAATTTGCGATCTGGTAGAAACTCCACGAAATTCGCTTGAATGAGTTAAATATTGAAAATACTTATAAATGAACAATCATACTTTTAACACTACCACAGCTGGCTGAAACAAACTTTTGATTGATCAATTTAACTCAGGAAAGCGCCATTGGCCTTCTGAAATCAGTAATGCCACTGTAAAAACTAATAGAAACTGGTAACTAGTTTTCTTAATACTTAGGAACAGTCAAGTGAGTGTCCTGATGAGGAGCTCGATAGTAGACCGCAATGTAAGTAAATAAAGTAGCGAATGCGCGTGTCAAACGACGGCGAGACGCGTCCACTATTAGATTGGTTGCCATTTAAAGTCATTTTCTATCTTGAGCTCCTCCGTGCTTCGGGAGGCACGTTAAGCCGTTGGTCTCGGTTGTTATCGATAGATAGCAGTCGTGAGGCTGTGTCAGATGCCTTTAGACAGCTTGAAAAATACTGACAGTGTCGGCCACTAACACACCTCGGGTCATGTTCCTCAGTGGCAATATGCTGAGTCAGGATCTTTTTTGGGAACATACATCCTATTTTCTAATGCTTTTTATGTTCCTTTTTTGTTTTTGTGTGTTTCGAAAATAAATTACCTATTTTCTTTCTTTTTGTCTTTTCTGTTGGTCTGGTTTCAGATCAGACGGCAGTCGCTTCATTGTAATAATCAGTGCCGCCAAATCTAAGACCATGACTTACAGCGTGTCTTAGGCTCCGAAGCGTAAGCTGACGAAGCAACTAGGAATACACACTAAGATGAAAAAGTGACGCTCCTGATGGAGAACGGCTACCGTGCTATGGCATATGGCCTGCCTCAACAGAAATTTTTGAAAGTCTAATCAATAAATTAACTGCCTCTGTGATCCAGTGGGTAAGGCGTTCGCCTTCGACCCCGAGCTCGTGGGTTCGGTTGACAAGGAAAGTATACTTTGAAATAAAATAACTACATCAGTAATTAAAACATCTACACTAATATTATAAAGAGGAAAGATTTATATTTTTGTGTGTATTTTTGTAATGAATAAACTCAAAAACTACTGTGCCGATTTCAAAAATTCTTTCACCATTGGAAAGCTACATTTACCATTTTTTTTTTTTTTTTTGATTTCGCAGGGGAATGCATTTACGCACAGAGTGTGGGACTCCTGGGCCACTAGCCGGCCCAGACTACCCACTAAACTTCTGCGGGTGCCGTCGGCCGCTTTGCAGGGAGGCGCCTCGGATCTAACTAGCACACGGCGCCTCTGCGACTGGCCGGTTTCTCTGCAGAAACCGGACTCACCACTCTCAGAGGCCCTCCGACACCTGGAGGACCTCTGCCACCGGAAGCTACATTCACCCTTAGTTAGAAATAAATTTGGTTAGTTGTTTTTAGTTTGGTTAGAACATTGCAGGTTTAAATCACCCGACAGATTGTCTGATTATAATAATGATTCCGTGCTTCGGAAGGCTCGATTAGCTTAGCCGTTGGTCCCGGCTATCATAAGGTGGAGTTTCCCGACCATTTTGGAAATCGTCCCGAGTAATTTGGGAACCTTCCCGAGTTTAAGGCAACCTATTCGAGCATTTTCAGAAACTTCCCGAGTAATATAGGAACCAGAGTCATCAGTGGCCGAAAAGCGGTTCCTAAAAAATCTAACACCAGGTGCACAGGGACGATTGACTATGTAACCCACTTAATATAAAAGAATAAATCTGTAAACAATTTAAAGAGTCCTTGGTATTGTAACACTTTGTAAAATTACCATTGACAGATACGTGAAACATTGAAAACTTATTTGTAGATACAAAAAAAAATTTTGGTGTACTTAATATAAACATTTACAATCAGAATATTAATTAGAACATTTATTGGTATATCACAAGTAAACATATAAAAATTAAAACTAACTACCCTACTTATCTAAAAAATAATAAATACAAAAAAAAAAACTAAATGTGATCTAAATTGGAATATTAATTAGTTAGTTGGAAAAATAAACAATTTCTAAAGGTAGGATGTGAAAGCAAAATTTTGTTTGTTATTCTAATATCCGAAATTGCATTATTTATCCCGCACAGAATTGCAACTATTTACATAATATAACTTTAATTCGTATTCCTTCTCACAAAGTTGCTTTGAAGAGGTTATGAATGTAATATTAAGGCAACGAAAGAAAATTGTATTTTTAACCTCCGACGAAAAAAAAAGAGTTTTATAAGCTTTATGTGTCCGTCCGACTGTGAGTAAAAACAGAAAATTTTGTTCCGAAAGTTTTCATAGAGAACCGATATATTCAAAAAGACAACTACTATTAAATACTTATATAAAATATTGTCAAATCTACATAAAAATCGATTTTTAGATAACAGAGGAAAAAAATATTATGTTTTCATTAGTAGGAATTTCTTGAATAGCTCTGTGATATAAAAGTAATAATCACAATTTTCTTTAATCAACGCCATTTCTTAAGGACGTAGCGTTAAAATAATTCTACAAGTCAGGAATTCATTTTGACGTTGATAGCATAATTATCTCAGTTGGTACATGAAGATGAAGTAAAGCCAGTCGTACACTGTGGTCGAGTCGTTTTGATAATACAAAATAACTTCAAGTCACGTATAAATGAAATGAAATGAAATGAAAATAATTTATTTTAGAAACACACCAAAAGAAAAAAACATATATACATAAAAGAAAAAGCATTAAGAAGAAGGTTGTGTGTTCCCAAAAAAGGTCCCAACTCAGCATATTGCCATCCGATGATATTGACAGCGCTGATCTTCCGTTAGGACCTCAGTTGACGACACGGCAACCCGCGCACAGGATACAAATATAAGGCAAGATTAGGCACAAGTGCCATGCAGTGGGCGTAGGATGTATGCCAAAATTAAGCGTTGCCAAATTAGGTTAAAACTCGAGAGGCCCAACTGGCCAGTACATGGCACCTCTACCCATCCAAATATATCCTCCGTTCCCGTAATCAAATCAAGGTACACGTGTGCCAAGTTTCGTAAGGATCAGTTTAGAAATGTAACTTCTAGCTCCGAACAAATATTTCCACAAAATATTGATGGAATACCATCGCACACATGCAAACATCTCCACAAAAGTTAAATTGGCATATCTCGTAATGTAGACTTTCGCTAGCTTCGCTCGCTCGCTCAGTCAGTTATTTATGTAGGCAAAATTGTGTACACTTTATCGTTCCTGTCGTTATCGCTGCATGTCAGCCAGTCTGGCCATTATGACGTGACAGCCATTAACATACCCAATTCTGTGCCCAGATCTCTAAGCGATCAGATTATCGTATTGGTGTAGTTTTCTTGCCACAAGAGTTACGGAGGTCAGAAAATACGACCACGAGGCTGAAGTACCAATTGAGGTTGTAAATGAGAAACACGCCTTAAAAACTCGGATGAGAAATAGCTAAAAATCTAATTTTTTTTTACCAGTCTTAAAAATAATTAAAATGTAAAGTTTACTAAATATCATTCTTAATTTTTTGCATTTGTCTGAATTGATACTAAAAAAAGACAAAAGTGAAAAGAGATTTCGTAAATTAAATTCTCCTCGAAATTCCTTAGTCTATGATCGACTTGCTCAACATAATGGAAAATAAACTTCATAATAGCGGCAAAGGTGAAGTCTAGAGATAAAATAACATCTTTTCCGAGATAAAAATCGTAACTTGCTATTGAAGTTCTAGCCGCTAAAGTTGAGCAGTCTGGAATTTTTTAATCTAACTCTTCAGTATCGTAGTGGTCTTTGTTCTTGGAGGAATTAAAAATAAGAAGGTAAGTTTTGAAATGGAGTTTCATTCATTAGCTGAAACAATTATTTATTATGTATTTTATATCGATCATACTGAAAAAGATGGAACATTGGTTAGGTTTGCTTGACAATAGGATAAAAAAATGTCTTTTGGTACATAATGAATGAATGACTGATTTCGATTCCAATGTTCGGGAAAAATGAATTTGGTTTGTACATCAATGTCAATGAATCCATACTAATATTATAAATGCGAAAGTCTGTCTGTGTGTTACGTTTTCACGGCCAAACCGCTGAACGGATTTTGATGAAATTTGGTATGAATATAGTTAAAGACCCGGGGTCAAACATAGGCTACTTTTTTAACGCAGGCGGAGCTGCGGGAAACCGCTAGTAATAAATAATTCAAAAACTAATCTGGGCAATGTTTCAGACGTATTCGAATGCTGAAGAGATTAGGTAGAATATCATTTGGCTTTGTTATAAAACGTGTGCTAAGCAATGTTCTATAATTAGTCATCATTATTACAATCATCGTCCATAGGTTACGGACACAGCTTATCAACAGGTGGACCGTATGCCTACTATTGCTTAAAAATGTTTATTACTAAGAGTGACTCCTTTTATTTCTAGAGTTTCGGAATAACAACGAAAAGTAAATCAAATTTGATTCTTTGTAACGAATTTGTTGTTATTGCCTTCACATGCGTCAAACTGGTTAACAATAAAAATTCCATTGTTAAGAACCAAATACGGTTTCTAAGCAGGTGAAGAGATCTCTCAAATAGCGCCTTTAACTCTGTGAAAATGCATTATCTTTGGACAGCAAAGGTTTTAGAGGTAAGCCTATCGAAGCACTATATTAACTCTCAACCAACCCGCGTTTCTACTGAGGCCAGACACATCGTATCAGCAGATCCCTTTATTTTAGGGTCCATTCGTCAGCAATGCGTGTCAATAGCTTTGTTGACGCTATAAGCAGCATGGGTTCGAAATTTTCTCTCCCTTCCAAATATTAAGCTATTTAATTGGCTAGACTTGCTTTTTCTTCTGCTTCCGCCCACAAGTTTGAATTGCTCCATTGGCCCATGGCCAAGGTTCGTCCCAACTGGGAGTCCCTTGCGCTTTTGCCGAAAAGGTTGAGTGGCGAAAGGCCTAGCCTCAAACTACAGCCGACCAAAAAACCTTTTTCTCTTACTGTCTTATTAATAAAATTCGCCTATTCCAAACATAATCCGACTTTACACTAGGACTTGTTAATCCGAGAGTAGCGGAGTATTAACTTGCCAATTTCATTGTTATTAATAAACGTGGTGTAACCTCGGACTAACTATGACAAAGGAATGAAATTGACGCTACTGTCAAATTGACAGTTCACTTTTTTTATATGTGGCTTTTATTTGCGTATTTACCCAATAAGTAACAAGTAAAAATAATACAATAAAGTCGTTTAGGTATAAGGAAGTCTAAATTTAAGTCAGTAAGTCAAGTCGAGTCAGTGTGGCATTTTGACTGGACGACAATTGTTCCGGTTTAATAACGAAGAGTCTCGTAATCTAGGGAGACTATCGCTTGGCAGTTGGGTCAAGGCATAGTGAGAAGATTCCTCTCTCTGGAGTCCTGACCACCGGCAGCTTGGTTCAAACTCCGCTACCTATGAATGCCTCTTTTTTATATATTTTAAAATATATTTTTTTTACTAATATAAAAGAACAAAAGTCAAACGGCAGTTCAGGAAGATTTTTGTAAATGGAACATATTTTTTATTCTAGGGGTTTTCAACGTACTTTGTAATGTTTTACACGCCTCATTAATAGCATTTGATCTTCGATCTCGTTTATTTCATCTATCACTCTTAAATCATCAATAAAATTATCCCTGTCCATCTTTTTAGCATAACAAACAAACAAAATCACACTTAAAAAAAAAATATGGATAAATAAACAACACATAATGATGTTATAACATAAAATGAACGCTTCAACGCCGAAAAATGTTAGGTTGTGAATTCAATGGCCAAAAAATGTCACAAAAAGACCCATATTCTATGTATAGTCCGTCCTTAAACCATGTGGTGCCTTGGAGTATCTTTTACTCCGAGAGTACGCTCGGATTAGTTTACTCCATCGTTCCTCCATGTTTATTAATACGAATTATCATTACTCCAAGCTTAAAAGTTGGAGTAAAGTTATTCTTACTTTAGTCTAAGTTTATAAATAAGGCACTTAAATTTTAGGGATGACAATGTACAGTAAATCCACTTAGAAAATCCTAACTTAAGTAACAAATTTTTCTGTACTGTTTTCACGGTAAACGTTTTTTTCTGTAGCAATGTGAAAAAGTTGCATTCTCTTCGGACAACAAAGAATAACCCTATCGAAGTATATTAACACACAACCAAGCCACGTTTCTACTGAGCTCTACACATCGTGTCAGCAGATCCCTTTATCTCAGGGTCCAGTCGTCAGCCATGCGTGGCATTGGCTCTAGTGCGACAAAGTAAAGGTGAGTATTGACTTGATGCATTAAATTTTTTTGCAAGCGCAAGAGCACTGAATAAAAAATCTGTGGGTACACTGCATAAAAAAAATATTAGGGTACACTGCATAAATTGCAATTTACCATTATTATATATAAGATCTTTTTAAATTTATGACACGCAATAAATTCTAATGCATGACATTCAGGATGTTGCCATCGCCATGCAAGCGGGTTGGGTACAACCGATCATTTTGGAAATCTTTTGTCCAGCAGTGGACTTACTTAGGCTAAAATAATGTTGATGGTTACATTAAATTAACAAGCATGGTGAGCTTTCACATGGCTTGTTTCAGGGGGCTGTCGCACCGTCTCAATAATATCAAATATCAAATCACTCAGAATTAGCTAGCATTATAAAGACACTATATTTTATATAAGTGTAAAGTTTTCTTTATTTTTGCTAAGGAGCTGCATCAATATCGCATGATGGAAGCAATGCAATATTAGTGTTTTGTCACGTACCAAACGAATACATCGAATGCTCTCGGTAAGTTCGCACCTGAACCGTTGGCGGAACTATTACTGCGGATAGCTACAAGCTATTTATGTGACATGAAGCTATAATAACGCTACAGAGCTGTACATTTATGATAATGGTTGTTAGATGCATTATTAAGGGGTTAGGTGGCCTCATGTTAAGTGCGAATTAAGTGATTTTATCAATGATGGGTCAGCGGAAATGGTATTTTTTCTTTTTATTCCATCATATCGCATAGGGTATCGTTTAACTACCTCTGTGGTTGAGTGGTTCGTAAGTTAAGCCTTCAGAGGTCGTGGGTTCGATACCCACGAGAAGCATACTTTGTTTAGTTCTTTTCAGTTTGGATAGGACATTGCGGGCTTGTATCGCCTATCTGATAATATGATTCTTCCGTGCTTTGAAAGGCAGTTAAGCTGTTTGTTTCTGTTGCCTTTTGGTAATTGTTAAAGGACCCACGTCAGAGGCCGAAAGGCGGTTTTGAAAAACTCTGAAACCAAGATGTACAGGATCTATTGACGACTCGATATAAATGAAAAATCGTCGTGTCCTTCTATATGAAGCATGCATATATTTTATTTAAGAGAACAAGTCCACGTTATATAATATTGAAAAACGTGGATATGCGAGTTTTCTCCTTTAATCTGGAAATTTGAAAAAAACGGGAAAATAAACATACATTCGGCAAAACACCGACGGCTGTTTGCCACAGAATGCGTTTGCCTCTACAAAGGAATTGTTTAATAAATGTTTCACTTGTGTTTGCTGTGTGAAAGCACATGTTTTTTGAGACTAAAAAAAAGAAAGTGAGCTGCCAATGTGTGTTTACTTTGTGTTTATTAATTAGCCAAAGTGTATATTTTACAACGTTAAAAATTAATAAAAACATAGAATACGGTTTATTTCCTAACTAGCTTTTTCCCGCAGCTCCGCCTGCGTCAAAAAGTAGCCTATGTTTGACCCGGGTCTTCAACTATATTCATACCAAATTTCATCAAAATCCTTCGTGTGAACTTCTCCGTAACTCTTTATAGAAGGGAGTGTTATTATTGAAAAGTGTGACTCATGCAAAGTCGAATGATTTTCATTTGTCATAATTATAAACTCGAACGAGTTTCATTCGACACATGAGTTGCATTTCAAAAATAGGCCTTTAGGCTGATAGGAGTTAGTGGCAAAGCATATCGTGCTAAATTGTAAGTAAGTATTACAAAAAGTAGGAGTCTAAGTAGCAAAAATCTTGGAAATATTTACAAAACTAATCTGTTCATAGAATAATTATTCAGGAACCTTCGATACGTCCTGAAACGCGATGGGGTTCAGCAGCTCCAGTGGACTATAGTTGGGTGAAGGTGACGGGATTCCGAAGATAAACACACAGTCGTTGAAGCCAAACGATGAGGAGAGGGACGCCAGCCACCAGAGATTCTTCAGAGTATTTACTAGTTCACTTGTTCTTGATCTTAAGGTGCGCCCACACAGCAGTTATATAATGTTAGAGAATGTTGCTTTGTTATCTAACATTTCATACGTATAAATTGTCTTCATTGTTATAGGATGTTATCGTTTAACACAATGTTTTATAACGTTATATAACTGCTGTGTGGGAGCACCTTTAGAGAGCTGAGCTGAGCGACCGACATTATTTTTTAAAATCACTGGCGCCACTGGTCCCTTCTCCCCAAATCTTTATTTACATTTTTTACTATGTTATCATCAACATGCATGTGTCTTTTATACATTATACGATTCTACATTTGTTAAACTAGGTATTTGCATTGATTTGGTTTATGCAGTTTACCCCGTATTCCGTAAATACTTATTTTTCTTCTTTATGGGCTGGCCCCGCCCCGCCCCTTCAGACCCCGCGGCGACGATATAACGGTCGCGTAGCGCCGGCGCAGGTCGGTCTGTTGATGCTAAACCATATGCAAATACCTATTTACATTTGTTTTAGACCCATTCTAGCGCCTAAACCTTAATCTAATCCCATAATCTAACTTATTCAACTATTAAAGAGGAATAAAAGACAAAAAAGAATATGTTTTATTTACAACTTAAAATCTAAACGTAATCGTACAAAATAAAGACTTAAATAATAAAACTATAGATTAATAATTGGTCTCGCGCGCGCTCGACTAGACACTGTCGGCGTACTAGACAAATGCGGCAACTAAAACTACGCGAATTCGTCGTACTTGCGGCATACCCGCGTCAGATACGTCGCAACGGATAAGTGAGTTGGACGTCTAGATAAATTTAAAATTTTAGTTTAAAAACAGAAGCAAAATGCCAGTTTGCGTATTCAAACTATGTAAGAATAATATTACAAGAAATAACTCTTTCTCGTTTCGTCTTTGCACATTGTCTTACACACACTACATAATAAAGTTGCCGCATTCTGGAAACTGATTTTTCTTCATAGCGCGGTATCTAGAGGAGCGCGAGCGAGACCAGTTATTAATCTAAGAATAAAACGTTATGTTCATTTCGAGTTCGTCGTGAACAATATTAAAGCACTGTAATGTCACTAATTAGCCGTGACGTGATTAAAACTAATACTGAGAAACTTTGAATACAGTCTCGAAAGCAAAGCTTTACTTTCAGCAACAAAAAGGGCCTTCTAGTTAGTGACTAAAAGCAAGTTTGGGAGTGAAACCATTTGCACATTAAAGATTATAGAATACTACGAACTGGCTCTGTGATTTTGTATAATGAAATGCCCCAAAAGATGGTCCGTCCGTCGGCACCACAACAATCCAGCGATATCAGGGGGGAGCATGGAGTAATTACAAAGAGGAGATGCCGTAATAAGCGTTTTGTAATAAAGCGTTTGTGAGGCTACACGGGGCGGAAGGCAGACATGCGGGGTGCTTGGTTTCGGCCGTGGCTCCAATCATGGAGCACGAGCAATGACAAGCTCCGCCCACTGCAGTGTCGGCGAGGCGCCAATGATCACGTCACTGCGCCATTTCAAACGGCATCTCCTCTTTGTAATTACTCCATGGGGGGGAGGGTCTAGTACAAAATAAAACGAGTTTAGGCAATGCCCATTTTTATATAGCACTAGCTTTTCCCGCAGCTCCGCCTGCGTCTTAAAGTAGCCTATGTTTGACCCCGGATCTTCAACTATATTCATACCAATATTCATCAAAATCCGTTCAGCGGTTTGGGCGTGAAAGCGTAACAGACAGACAGATAGATAGACAGACTTTCGCATTTATAATATTAGTATGGAAGTACCTAATGGCACATCTATAAAATTTTATATCCACGTATAAGAACAAGCATAAACTTTACAGTGCTAATGATTGCTAGCTACACCACTTCCCTAGTTAGAGGTTAATCTATGAAATAATTGTACAAATTTCTCTGTCTCTTAGTATAGGAAATTTTCCTGTTTCATTTTCAACTATTAACAAATTTATATGGAGTAAACATCGCATTAATCATCATTTTAGCCGCAAGTAGTCCTCTGCTGGATGTAGGCCTCCTCTAAAGATTTGAAATATGACTGGTTGGAATCGGCCTGAATTGCTTGCCTGGGACCTTTTTCAGTTCGTCTGACCATCTACTCAGCGGATGTCCATGCGTGGTCACCATTCGAGAAACTTTTTGCCCCATAAATCATCGGTTCGCTCTATGTGCCCCGTCCATTGTCACTTCAAAGAACTAGGTGTAATGTAACTAATGTGAAAAAGTATCGATAACTTTTGTTCTAGTGATTATCTTTTCACATCTGATTCGGACTTCAGCTTTTGTATCTTTAAACAGAATACACAAAATAACTACTTATATAATAGTTTCTCTTTAAATCTCCATTGTCGACAACACAATGGAAAGATGACTCTAGTTAATCCCGTGGCAGAAAATGTATTGTGTCACAAAAATAATATTAGTGTATTAATATTATTTTTGTCGAAGTGAATTTGTCTTTCTTTCCCGCCATTCAAAACCTACGATAAACGAGTGACGTATTCATGTTGTTCTCAAAGACGCCATGACACACACCAATGGCTGCACATAAAATACTGAAAAACTCAAAAGTGAAATTTCATGGCGACCAATTCAAGTCAAACCACACTGGCCATCGCTTAACACTCAAAGTCATTACAGACGTTTATGCACTGCTGGATTATAGAACTTTTCATCATCAAAATGTATGAGCTGGACTCTTTATTTATTTATTTATTTATTAAAACTTTATTGTACCACAAGTAAAAATACAATTGGCGGACTTAATCCTAAAAGCATTCTCTCCCAGTTAACCATTACTCTTTGTGGTGTAGTTCCTTCCATACTTGTCTATAAATAGTTCATTTAATTTTTGATACAACATCTTTTGATAGAACTTGTATAAAATTAATTAGACATGATAGGAACGTCAGAGGCTGAATAGAAAAACTCTAACACCATTTCAATACGAACTTACGAATTGTATTGAATTGTACATTTGTGAAAGAAAATTCATAATCAAACCGGGTAAAAGTATCAGGAGTCCTATTTTTAAAATGTGTGATATCGAACAAAAATCATTCGACTCGCGATTTTGCGTGAGTCACACTTTTCAAAGATAGCTCTCCGGAAGCGATTTGCAATGACAATCAAACTCGGGGCAAACAATACGAACCATTTTTTTGTTCATCTCCATTCTTTATTATCGAATGTATATTTACTGACGATAAATCTAAAGGAGAAAAAACAATGCCTTAAGCGGCTGTAAAAATTTATTGGGGGAACAAAAATGATCAATTTTTAGTACGATTTTGGTTGAGTTGTAAACCCGATTGATGAATAAATTTTGGATAATCAAATATAATACGATATGCATAAAATCAGGAAATAAATTGGAAATGGAAATATATTTAGAGGTGAATTAAGTTAAAATAATAAATATATGAACTATATTTTTATTGTAAATCGCAATTTGGAGAAAAACACCTGATGACACGAAAATACGTTTTATTACAGGGATGGTCGCTGACGTCACTTAACTTCACTGATGACTGATAATGTCCGAATCACTTGCTTATCACTGTCCTGATGAATCGCCGAAGTCATAGGTTTCACTTGTGATCGCTCTCGTAGCTCAATCAAACTTAAACTGCCTCCTATTGTTTTTTTTGAACTGACGTAGGTCCGGACACAGGAGCTAAAATTGTAGAATTTTAGCTCCTGTGAGCTTTCAAATTTACAGCGGGACAGTTTGAGGCGAGGGCTATTAACCATTCAGCCTTTTCGGCAAATGCACAAGGGGCTCCCAGTTGGGACGAACCTCGGCCATGGGCTTTGTCTTTTGTCTTTTATCTCCATCGACCCCAGAGAATCTTAAATTAAATAGGAGTTGTCCAGAAGTCGTCCCAGAAGATAGCGAAAAAATGCATATTTTAGAAGATAAAATAATTGAATTGGAAAGAAAGTTGCAAATTGCGGAGAATGAGATAGAAAATTTATCATCAGAAAACTCGATCTTAAAAAACAAATCGACATTTGCAAACTGAAAATAGGAAAACTTACATCAATATGCACACCATTATCGAAAAACACTGCAGCAAGAAGTTCAACAAGTAAAAAACATAAGATAAATATAAATAAAACAAGGCTTGACTTCAGTACAGACTCCGGTCAGTTAGTTCAAGATGACAATATGGGATTAGTTACGCTATCTACCAAGGCGTCATCGAAATCATCAAGACAAGAACTTTTAGTAAATAGTATGGTTAATGCTAGCTCAATATTGATACAAAATGAGGCCACGCAATTGCCCATAGAGGGCACCAGTAATGACAAAGTTGATTGTATGATTTCGAACAACATATCTCATGAAAAAAGTCATAAAATACACATCATTGGAGATCATCACCTTTCTGGACTGTCATCAGTACTTTCATCTAGCAGGAATGGAAATTGGAATGACAAATATGCAACCTCTGCGCACATAATGACTAATTCTCCCAGCTCGGAAAACATGAAATATTGTCTTGGAATACAAAATTATTTGAGTAATAATGATATTGTTATATTGAGCATAGGTAGTAACGATGAAAACCTTCAGGTATTACAGTACAACCTAAGCGTTTCTTTACATGCAATGAAAAATGCAACCATTTACATTTTACCAGTTCTATATAATCCATATCTCAATGTAATAATGTTAAATAGAAATTTAAAACTATGGACCTCACATTTGAATAATTGTACATTTATTGACATTGATTTTCATAGTTATTTTATTAGTAGACGTGACTATTTGCAACACATATGTGATGTAATTAACCCAAAAATCGACTATTTTGAATACAGCATACAATTTTTGACATTTTCCAATTTAAAATCTAAAATGAATTTATGCTTATCACAGAACTATACATGTAAAAAAATATATAAAAAAGGTACTATACCTTATTATTTCGCTAAACAAAAAACCACAATGCCTGACTCTCAACATGTTCAAGTATCAAGTGTAGGTAATTCTGATAATCAGCTTTTTCGTTAGTAATTCTAGATTTGAGAATATAAGAATTTTGAACCAAAATATTGGAGGACTCAGTGGTAAATTGGACTTGGTAGAAATAGCTCTTAAAGAAGAAAGAAGGTCGATATAATCTGTCTAAGCGAAACATTTATTAAGCAGGGATCGGAAGCAAAATTAAACTTGATGACTATAAACGTTTCCTTCTATAGTCGTGACGATAGGAGTCGCGGAGGTACTTGTATTCTGACAATATCCCACTTAGATGCTCTGAAATTTATTTCTGAATTCGCCATTAAGCACTTTTTTGAATGCTGTGGCATGGAAATATTCGGTATGGGTCTTGTTGTAGATAATATTTACAGAATACCAAATCGTATAAAGTCTATTGTTAATATATTTTTAAACAACCTTGACAAATTATAACATCGACTAACCAATAAATTTAAAAATAAAAAAATTGTGTTATGTGGTGATTGGAATATTGATCTTCTGAAAAATGATACTTTTGCTAAAGACCTGATACATATATTAACGAAATACGGTTTCACAGCCCATATTAAAGCACCGACTAGAATAAACTCGTGCATTGACCAAATCGCTAGTAATGTTAGACGAGCAGTTCCTGAAGTTATTGAGTTGGATCTATCTGATCACGAAACTGCACAGATGCTTACGTTAAAAGTAAAAAAACAAACTACATTTTCTACCTGGTTTGAATATAAATATGACTACAGCGATGATAATATCCTAAAATTTTGTCAATGTATGTCAGCTCTGTCCTTTTCTGAGGTTTTAGTTTGTCTAGATTTTCCTAAAGCGTTAAAAACATTATACGACGAATTATGCCTTTTTCATAATTTATGTTTTCCTCGTATCAGGGTTAAAATTCATAATTTCTCTCAGAAACGCAACTGGATAAGTAAGGGAATCAGAGTATCTTGCAAAACTAAACGTTTGTTACATCAGAAATATAGAAGAGAGGGATTAATAAAGAAAGAATCTAATCTAAAATGAAAATTAAAAAATATAATAACGTTCTAAAAAAGTGTGTGTCAAATGCCCGTAAATTACATAAAAAATATATATATAAAGAATAGCAAAAATAAATGCAAGGCTGCTTGGAATGTTATAGCTTCGACAATCTCAAATAATGTAGCTGACAATGACATTAATAAAATGCAATTTAAAAACAATGTATATACCAACCCTTATGACATTTGCAATGAATTTAATGATAATTTTATAGAATTGAGAAATGGACTAAATCATAATCAAGATATGACATTCAAGCAATTTTTGACTAATACAATTTCACAGACAATATTTCTTAGACCTGTCGATGAGACTGAAATGTATAACACTATAATGTCACTTAAAAATAGTAAATGTAGTGGTTACGACAATATTCCAGTCAAGGTTCTCAAACTGTCAGCTCAATATTTGTGCGGTGTCTTGGCTCATGTTGTCAATCTTTCATTTACTCAGGGCACATTTCCAGATGAACTAAAGGTATGCATAGTTAAACCTCTACACAAAAAAGGTAATAAAGAAGATCCAAATAATTTCAGGCCAATTACACTTCCTTCTATACTTTCGAAAGTATTCGAGAAGCCTATGCATGCAAGGTTATTAGAATTTTTAAACAAGTTTAATATTTTACACACAGATCAATATGGCTTTAAAAAGGGCAGTTCTACAACATTGGCCTGTTTTAAACTTATAAAAACAGTAACAGAATGTATCAATAATAAGGTTTCTATACCTGTATTATCTACATTCTTTGATATGAGTAAGGCATTTGATCTGGTTAATCACAATAAACTTCTGTAAAAGCTTCGGCATTATGGTATTAGGGGAAAAGCTTTAGATTGGATTAAAAGTTATTTAAAAAGTAGACCTCAATGCACTGAAATTACTAAATTTAACAAGAAAGGCAATACACTTGATAAAGTAACATATAGATCTAATTTTAGAAACTGTAACGTGGGCGTACCACAGGGAAGCATTCTTGGTCCACTGCTATTTTTGTTGTACATAAATGATCTCCCCAGTTCTATTGATCATAAAAGTATATTATTTGCTGATGAAACCACTATAATTATAAAATGTGACGATGCAGAATCCTACGAAAGTACTGTCAATAAAGCACTTGGAGATGTGGTAAAGTGGATGAATGTAAATGACTTGCGGGTAAATATCGGTAAAACAAACTATATGCAATTTTCGTCATATAACTCCAAACAAAAATCACTTCAAGTAAGCTATGATGAAGTTGTTATTAAGAAAGTGGATACTTACAATTTCCTGGGTATTGTGATTGATAAAAATCTAAATTGGAAGGCACATATTGAAGAACTATGTAATAAGCTTAATCGTTTTGTTTTTGCATTACGACGATTGAGGCAGACTATTTCTAAGGAATCATCATTATTGGCCTATCATGGTTATGTGTCGTCTCGACTAAATTATGGTCTTATTTTATGGGGAAATTCGGTAGAAATGGAACGGGCATTTAAGGTTCAAAAAAATGCATTCGTGCTGTCTGCAATGCTTGGGTCGACGATAGTTGTAAACCGCTTTTTGCAGAGCTGAAGGTACTGCCCCTACCTAGTCTTTATATCAGAGAAGTATGCATATTTGTGGAATCACATCAATACTACTTTACTAAGAAAAGCGGCATTAACTCTAGGGAAACACGAGCTATAGTTATGAACAGATTGTATCAGCCTACTTGTCACAAAAATATTTACAAAAGAAATGTATATAATATGTGCATAACATTATTTAATTATCTACCAGATGATTTGAAAATGTTAAAAGGAATGACATTTAAGTTAAAATTGACGGAATGGTTACAGAAACATTGTTTTTACTCTGTACGAATTCTCGTACAGAGTATTATATATTCATATATATTCATATTGACTATTGTAAATTGCACAAAAGTAATGACTAATTAGGTACTGGATATATTTTCATCTTTCAATGTAAAAAAATTAATTTTATTAGTAACTGGACTTAGAGTGTGTTTGATAATTGTTGGACTTATTTTTGTTAACTGTTGGTTGGATATTTAGTTGACATTTGCATACCTTGATGTGAGGTCAAATACATTTAGCGACATAACTGTTTTAAAGAACTTTCTATACTGTGTTTTAGCAAATAAATGATTTGATTTGATTTGATTTGAAAAAGCGAGCAATGCAAACTCGCGAGCGGTAGCTGCCTGAAGGGCCTACCAAGAATCTATTGGTGGCGTAAAACGCTCTGGTACATTGCGGTACCTGGTAAATTGTCTACTGTTCCTACTACGTTATATGTATGTTACTGTTCTACGTTATAAGTGCGGTTATATGTTCCTATTGAAAAGCCCGAACTCCGGTGAGTCGAGGGGTTTTCGAATGGAAGGTTCGCCACCGTAATGGGATCGTCAGAATCAAAGAGATCATTCCTCGGACGTCTGTGCCGCAGAGGGTCATTTTTTGCTGGGCTGTAGTTAGCAGCCTGCACAACTAACGGGTTCGGATGGGTTGGAAATGTTTCTGAAAGTAACGTTGAGACGTTTCTTTGAGATATCTCGATATGGATGCCTCCTATGGCACCTCCCGCTGTTTATATAGCAGGGGAAATGCGTTCGACAAGTTTCCAGAAAGATCTCAATTACTTCAGAAAGGTTAGAGCGAGACAGCAATGCTCTCGGTCTCGTTCATTCAGTTTCACGAACCATATGGAAGTTGTCAGAGCGAGATAAAGCAATATGCCAGAGCGAGATAAGCAATGTACTAGATCGTTAGCGCAATTATTCCCGTATGGAAACACGCATCGATTGTACAAGAAGTTTCCTCGGGCAGGCCTGCTCAATCTTTTTCAGTGGTTGCCAACTGTGGGGCTGCGATTCGTAACACTATCTAAGCGTAATCAATAAAGAGCCTCGTTGGGCAATAAAGAGTTTTGTATTGTATTGTAATCGAGGTTTGCTAAATTATATTATGACGCGATGGCTTTGTTTTTCTTACCAGAGGTAGTGATGGGTTCTTTTTTATCCTTTTACAGCAAAAACGCTGTAGGATGTTGTCAATATTAAACTATTTTGGATAGGATTAGTACAATGAAACTTATTTAATATTCATAATTGTGCTCTTACCTTCGTCCCAGAGTTGTCTATACAAATTATTATAGTGAACAAGATAATTTGATACCGAACAGAGTCCAAAACTGACATAAAACATCAATATTCCACTTCGCCAACACATTAAGTGCTAACTACTGAACAAGCGATGAAAATTTTCAGTTTAAATCTATTACGCTGGTAGTTTTAGGGCTCAAACACACAAACTTCATCATAATGGAACCGTTAAATGAAACGTTAAAGTCTAGAATAGTCTAAAATCTAGGTCCGTGGGGCCCAGGAGCAATAAAACTCTTCAAAGATATTTCGAAGAGGCTTATCGATGCGACCGGAGACCGAAGAGCGGCGCTTTCCTCAGCCAACGAATTAATTTGGACATTAAACGAGGAAATGCTGCCAGCATCTTCGGCAAGATGCCGCAGAGCCCATTATTGTATTAAGTTTTCTATTTTTAGGTATTTATTAGTTTTTTTTCAATTTATTTAATTTGTTAATTTTATGTTTTTTATGTGATGATAAAGACAAGTAATGGAAAGAACCTGGTTAAAATAATTTACCAGCGTGAGGTAATGTAAGCTTTAAAAGGACGGACAGAAGTTAAATTTCAGTTAACTGTGTTATGGCTCCGTCTCGGTATTTAGCACTCTAAAATAGACCATTCCATTTTTACCAGGTTAAAAATTTCTATTATCCACACAAGTCGAAAGTCAGTCTGCCTGTTACGTTTTCACGACCAAACGTCTAAACTAATTTTGATTGAATTTGGTATGAATATAGTTGAAGACCCGGGGTCAAACATACTACTTTTTGACGCAGGCGGAGCTGCGGAAAACAGCTAGGCTGAAATAAGAAAATAAAATAGTTTAAAGACTATATTTAGGTTCTAAAAGTACCGGCTTTCGGTCAGTTATTTCGCACAAGCCTTGGTTCCTAAAGGTCGTCTGTTACAACATTTACATATTAAATTTTCCAAGCGCAACGACTACAGCTACAGCGGTGTTTATCAAAGGCAATGTTTGAAATTGACCGTAAATGGTGGCCGATGGTAGCGTGACTAACAAATCACTTGCGGCTTGGATCCTATCCTATTTTATAGCAATTTGCGCAAACATGCTGAAGGTAAAATTAGGTAACTGCGGGCCGTTTACGGTAACCAATATTTATGGAACTAAAACCACGAGGGCTATTTTGGAGTTTGTAAAATTGGTAAGTCGATTAAAAATTGTCCGACTCACCTATTATGTCGGAAGAAAATCATTCGACTCCCCGGTTTTACATTCCAAAAATAGCCCTCGTGGTTTCGGTTTGGTTTTGGTATACGTTAGTGAATTTTTTGTTACGGCGATCGGCCTTCAGTTCTGAAAATACCACCGCGTCGATCACCACTCGATGTGCCCATATAAGAGAAACAGAACCAAATAAGAAAGGTTTCCGAGATGACACTGACCAAGGCAATGCACCAAAGTTGGCTAGGGCGACATAGATGTCGAAGAATAGTCGATAAAATCATTATTATCATTCGTGTAGGTTACATTGTCAATCGACAATGTACATCCTGGTATCAGAATTGTCCAGAACCGCCTCTCGGTATCTGACGTGGTTCCTTTAACGACCACCAGATGTCAGCTGGGACCAGCGGCTTGACATGCCTTCCGAATCATCTTTATTATCAGACATTTAGACACAGATAAAAGTACTATTTAGATGATTCAAGCCTGCAATTTCTTAACCTAACTAAACAATTAAACAAACTCCAAGGTCGAAGGCGACCTTAGAATAAGGAAGTATATGTATACTTGTCTAAAGTATATGTGTATATGTGTCCATGTGGACAACACTATAATAACACTACAACAAAGACGACATTATAAAAATATACATACCTACTAGATTCATTTCGTAACCACAGCCTCTTCGTACCTTACCTTCATGCAGTAGAATAGTGATGTGCTCTTCCCTAGAACATTCTCGGGAATAACCAGTACTAACAAATCTAGGACCAAACGTACCCTTGTTACTAAACGAATTCTAAAGCGCAAGATGAAGAAGTGATAAAGAACTGCTGGACATAAGCCTCTCCTAATGACTTCCGAAATGACGTTGGAAGGAGGCCCGAGTCCAGCGTTTGTCTGCGATTTTTTTTCAGGCCATTTGACTATCTGTACCTCTACCCTGAGATTTCATTAACGCAAACGCTAGCGACCACGTTAATATTTAATATGGATTTCCATTTTAATTTTAATAGGGGTTTCATCCCTATACCTTGGATCCCATGTTATCGCGTACAGTGCACTTCAAACGGAATTTCCTCCCTCGTACACTGCGATCAGGGTCGGCAACGCGCTCGTGACATCTCCGGTGTTGCAGGCTTTCATAGGCTACGGTACTTACCACTTACCATCAGGTGGGCCGTAAGCCTGTTTGCCTACTTAGTTGATTTAAAAAAAATGGAAGGGGTATTTCATAGTTACCTAACTATCTGCCTGGCGCTTTACAGGTTTGCCATACACTAGCGTCTGCGTCAATAAAAGTTCATGATTGACGTACTAGTCCATGGGTGTCCACCGCCGCGCTTGCCATTTCGTGGTCGCCATTCGAGAATCTTTCTGCCCCATCGGCCATCGGTTCACCGTACGTGCCTCGCCCTCTGCCACTTCAAAGAGCTATTCCGCTGGGCTATGTACAAAGAATAAACGAGTTCAAACCAACGCAAACACGCATAGTATAAAACCCTTATAACATTATCCTGTCTCAGTACGGAGCTATTCTAAGCCCTGCTTAGTGCACTTCAATGCAATTACTGCGCTCTGAAATTGCAAATTTCACGTCGTAAATTACACGATCCGTGTTAATTCTAGATTCAAGGAAGGTTGTTTGACTCTGTATTATCTTTGTGTTTAGGAAAAATTCTAGATGATATTTTCTTGTCCGTTTGATTATTGATTCATCCATGCGCAAGGCGCAAGTTTCCTGTTTCTGAAAAATACTTTTATTTAGTCAGTTAATTTTTTTAGTCTGTCAGTGAAAGTCGTGGAGCTGAAATGAGTGTGATTGTTTTTTATTTTCAAATTATAAGTTTAATTTTGTTATATGGGGAAAAATTGCTTAAAATACAAAATGATATAGTTGACTGAGCTGAGTGTAAGCGAAGTCTCCATTTCGAGACTGGCTAATTTTGATTTGTACGGAAATATGTATGTTCCGAGATAGATAGAGGTCGCATTTCTGAACGGATCCTTACGAAACTTGACAGTTTGACACATGTGATAGGTAATTGATTTATTGATTAATTTTTTGTCGACAGATTTTTTGTTTAAGGAAAAAATAAAAGTTCATAGCACCGTTTTAATCATAAATCTCGTATTTGCAGGTAGTCGCGAAGTCTACTTTTCACAGAATTACTAATTTTAGTTGTACAAGTATACAAGTTCAGGTCGAAAAGTACAAAAGAAAAGAATGCTTTTCACGGCAGAAGCGGAACCCGTAAAATGCTTTTGTTGAGCTTGTTTTGTTTGAGTAACTACCTCATGTTACAAGCAAAATGGAGCGTATAGAAGTGACCCTCCGTATAATACATACGAAATTGTAATAAATGTTTCAATAACACGATAATATCAGTAATTCGAGGGTATTCTTAATTCAAATGATTTTTTTTTTCACCATCAAAGCGTTTGTGAAGATTTTTTTCTAGTGATAAAATTCAACAATGAATATCCATTGCAACAATCAGTCGCGTCAAATTAAGGACCATGACTTACAGCGTACTCTAGGCTCCGAAGCTGGGAACCACTATTGGACGAATAGTTGATAAAGTGAGCAAATACTTAGCTTACAATTATTTTTTTTTAACAATAATGTTATGTTAGAAGTGTGATCTATTCTGTGCTCACACTATTTGTGATGTAACTGTATATTACATTGCAATGCGATCAGTAGGCTACAGGGCAGGCAGTTTCCTTTGCGTCACAAAGGATACTTTACATTGTTGTAAAGTAACTAGTTTTGTTGGAGATGTGGCATTGTTTTGTGCATTGAAAAGTTTAAACTTAAAGTAAATTCTCCTATTACGGAACTAGTCAAATTGGCTTTAAATTATATTTAACTACGTGGTTTTTTCCTTCTCTGAGAGTTGTTTTCTAAGTTAGTCACAATAATTATCGTTATACCGTTGCTGTTTAGCCGTTATTATACATAATATCGTCACCTTTATATTAATTTGATAACTTCATAAATTACCACCTATGGTAAAGTATAAATCTACCACTTAGAATAATAGAACAGTAAATCTAACTTTTTAACTAGTTGAGGAATTTTTCAATATACATCATTATTGATAATTAAACATATAAAAATTAAAACTATCCTATAAAAATAATAAATACAAAAAAAAAAACTAAATGTAATCTAAATTGGGTCCCCTGGGCAGAGTTCCCATCACGCAGGCAGCATTCCCGCGTTGAATAGCTATAGCTAGCGCGAGGGTCACCCGTTGCCTCTCTTAGGCGTCTACTGAGGAAAGTTTTTTTCTTATTTGTAAATTGACGTTTTGATGAAAATGCTGCAGTGGAGTTTGTGGTGCCGCTTCTTCTCCACTTGTGCTTTGGAAGTGGTGGTAAACTTAATTTAAGTAAATTGACGTCAATAAGTGATATTTATATCCTATATTGAAAATAAACGATTTAATTTCAGTTTCATTATATCTTCTGAGATTGATTTTGGCGCCATATCTAGTAACCAACGTGGCACTTAGGGCTGTTGAACATTGTGACCAGAATGCTTCGAACACTCTTTCAACCAAGCTAAAGCGTCGAATGTACCACTTACGCTAGTAGAGTATTGTGACTTTTGGAATTATTACTAATTTTATTTATGGGTAAGATATCCTATTGTCAGATACAGGAATTTATTTTGGCACAAATGTGATTTTATATAGTTACAAAAACATATTGCAATTATCTCCTAAACTATACATCGTAGGGATTTGAAATTTTGACACAATGTAGATGAATAATTAATCAATTTAATAATCATTAATCAAAATACAATACAATACAAATACTCTTTATTGCATTAAAATACAAATTTCTCAAAACAATTTATGTACATTAACAAAAATTGAGGTACAAAGGCGGACTTATCGCTAGAGCAATCTCTTGCAGTCAAACCTTAGGGTGGATGGAAAAATAAATATATATGTGCCACATACATATAACATATACATACATACAAGTCTACGTAAATACCACATACAATCAAATATAACAAAATATATACATATTTAAATAAAAATACTTTTATAAGTATAAGTAGTTTACAAATAAACAACAGATTAGGAAAAAGAGGAGAGGAAATGAGACTTCACAAGACGTTTAAATTGTGTAATAGACTGAAGTAATTGTAGGGAATCATTAATATTGGTGTAAAAAGTCATAATCGCCAAAATGTCAGATTTGCGAGTTTACTATAATGGTGACGATATATACTATAAGCATCCTTCAGGAATTTAGAATGTTGCCAGTCGGTTTAGTTTCATTATTTATTCTTTCTTCTAACAAACAATGTTTAATTCATTGCAACAACAGCAACATTGTCATTGCACAAGTTTGAGATTTCGTTTTTTTTAAAACGTATTTAATTAAGTACTTAAAATATTCATTAATAATCAGTTTCTCCTTCCACTAAATTTCAAGAGCTTATAACTTTTTATTATTGAACTGATCGGAGAATTTTTTCTGTTTTCGGTTTCTGGTACTGTTTTTTTTATAATAAGTTAAGAATATCCAATTGCTAGTTTTATTTCCAAGCTGCCAACCTAATAACAATACTTGTAATATACCGTTAATTATCTGGCTGCTTGACGAGGTGTGAACCAAATCCATGCATATGCAAATATGCAAGCGTATGGTAATACTAGAGACGCTCCGTTACAAAACTGTGTGCATAGAGTGACGTTTTCGATAGTTTTGTTACGTGTAACGGCCTTCAAATGTATGGAATCGATTATGTAAAATGTTTTTGGACATATTTTAAAAATGAAGAAGATTTTTGAGGGCTACTTATGTATGACTAAAGTATACCTCTTTAACAAAAGACAGATTAATGAATACTCTAGATAGAGTCATCCAACATTTTTGTATGCGTCGGTTTGTGTCCAAAACTGAAACTTTTTAAATTTTCATGATTGCCAGAATAAATGTTAAATACCAATTCTTGTAGAAAAAATAAAGTTGAAATGTTGTGTGTTATTTACAGATGAGAATAAATCTATATTAGTATTCAATAAATTCAATACATAATAGTAATTCAGTTCTCAACTACAACATACAAAATCATTCGGCCCAATGACGAATGAAAATCATTTGACTCATCGTTTATGACAAACGAAAATTATTCGCTATCGAATGAAAATAATTTGGTATCGAACGAAAATCATTCGACTCACTGTTTATGACAAACTAAAATCATTCGACTCACTGTTTATGACAAACTAAAATCATTTGACTCATTGTTTATGACAAACTTAAATTATTCGACTCACTATTTTATGACAAACTAAAATCATTCGACTCACTGTTTATGACAAACTTAAATCATTCGACTCACTGTTTATGACGAACTTAAATCATTCGACTCACTGTTTATGACAAACAAAAATCATTCGACTCACTGTTTATGACAAACTAAAATCATTCGACTCACTGTTTAAGACAAACTAAAATCATTCGACTCACTGTTTATGACAAACAAAAATCATTCGACTCACTGTTTATGATTTAAAAAAATCATTCGACTCACTGTTTATGACAAACTAAAATCATTCGAATCACTGTTTATGGCGAATGCAATACATTTGACACAGCTTATTTGCATGAGTCATTTATTTCGAAAATCAGGCTCCGCTAACGCAAAATCGGCGACTCGAATAATTTTTGTTAACGAATGATTTTCGTTCGATATCGAAGGATTTTTGTTCGATATGGAACAATTTTTATTCGACATATATGTCACAATTTTCACTCTAAAAGCTTCTAAAGTTTGAGTCATCGACACGACGAAGAGAAGATCTACCATCAGTTTTAGCAGTCCCTGTTTGACTATTTTACAATTTAAATCTGTTATATGCTTTTTCCCACACAAACATACAAAACCTTAACGCAGTTATTATAACAAATGTTATAATTAAGAATGAATGACAAATCAAATAAATTAAACATTTGTAAAAAAAAATAATCGAAAAATCAACACGAATTTTTTGAAACAATTGTAATTTTTAGACTGTGTAATACTGGCAACATCCGTTCAATCGACGCGTCGAAATCAAATGTAGAGGTTTGAATTAAAATTGTTTTATCAATTAAAAGATATGTGAATGTTTTGTTTAACATATAAAAAGTGATCCTAACATGTTTTGCGACTTGTTCAGTAAATTTTTTGCATGTGAAAAATATTCAGGAAGACTTCTATTAAAATATATTGGATTTTTTATAGCAAGTTACAACAAAGCAGCAGACTGACCAGAGATATCAGGTGCTATGCTAGTTTGTATTACTAGTTTATGCCTCACTTTCATGCTAGAGTACTACTTCTAGATATTTCATTTTCTATGACAAAAGACTTGATTATTTATGCCGTTTGGGGTAGAGACGTTTGGACATTGGCGCCCAAGCGCTCTCCCCGCCTGAATTCCGACGCAGGTGACTAGAAGGCTGGCTGTTACTAGGCCCTCAGACGTGAAAGAGGATTTTTCCTTCGAATCTTTCCTTTCTGGCATATGAAATACTAAAGTTTTTACCAGAAAAGATTAAAGATACTTGAGCAAATATTTCTTTTTGCTTAGTTTTAACATAGATTTCCATGATATTTCTTTCTCTTCTAAACAACAAAGTTATATCAAAAATAAATAATTTGTTCCGGAATCAGAGCTTTAGTCAAATATTCAGCATCGGATTGTTCACCACAAAGAATTGTGAGATGTTAGAATTTTCAATTTGTGGCGCACATTGGCTGTGTATATGATAGACTTCAAACAATCCTTTACTTTTAATTGACTGAAATTAAGCGAAGTCTCCATTTCGAGACTAGCCAATTTTGCTTTTGCATGGAAAAAAATATGATCCGGGCTAGAGGCTAGAGGTCACAGGTCTAAAGGGATCCTTACGAAACTTGACACACGTGCTTCTTGATTTGTTTATTTGTATCGAGAGATTTTTTTGATTGGGGGAAAAATGAGGAAAATAAGAAGGAAGTTTGCTGTATATTTATTTCTAAACGTATCCTTACTAAACTTGGCATACATGTTCCTTGATATAATATTTGAATTTTTAAATGATTTAATTTGTTTTCAAAGAGTTTTTCTCGAACGGCATAATTATCAAAATGGTATAGTTTCGGCTCACAAATAAGTTTTTAACCTAAAGCTGAGTAGAGTTACAAATTTAAAAGTTTGGTTTGTAGCTAGCTAGTATGTTTTAGGAGCACATTAAGTTACAATTCAGGTTTGTCTTCAAGTAAATTTGTTTAGGTTAAATATTGCAAGTGTGTGTGTGTTGTATCCTCAGCTGTTGTTTCTGAACCCACCGTGGGTCCGCTTTAATAATAGTGTCTCTGCCAAAATATCTGTGTTCCGTATAACTACTAATTAATCCTAATAATTATAAGTGGGTACGTAAATTAATACATATCATAAAATTTACGGATAGAAAGAGGAAGACAGACAAGATGTGAAAAAGAAGTTTTACGTAGAACAGAAAATGGGGAAAATAGGAGGTGTCCCTCCACAAAAGCTGGAGCACTGTTCTACAGCTGTCTCCTAACACATACATCCGGATGATCTGGTAACGGCCATTGGTAAGGCCTTGATGCTTTTTAGGGAAAAATTTGACTGATTCATTGGAAAGAAGAAGATCGAAGCAGTTTTAAAATTTCATACAATAATAACAGGGATTAGTTATTTGTTTTGTTTTATTATAATAAACTTAATAGTCTCTCTGTAGTGTCAGATTTTCAATACCTGAAGCTGCCTATAAAGTTTACAGTCTATTTTTATAAAGTACCTAATAGGCATTAATTTACGGACGGCCTTTGGGATAAATTCGTATTTCTATGGCATTTTGTATCATTTTCATTGTTTAGATGTTCAATAACTGAAGCCGTTTATAAAATTTATAGTCTATTTTTAAAAGCAGTTTACGTCAATGGGTTTGTGGTCGCACTCGCACACCAAACGGAATATGGAGCGAGTATGAGCGAGCGAAATTGCTTACGCGCTACGACTTCGATGTAAATTGTTTTGGAAACATTTAGACACCTCCGGAAGTCCGGATCAGTCAGCAATCCGTAAGCGACTTGACTGTATACAAAAAAATATATTAAATCGATTATTATTGGTCTCCACTTAAAGAAAATATCACCTAAGTTAACCTCTCTACAGGTAGCATATTCCAACGTCGCGCGAAGAAACTTATCCCAGAATAAATTGAAAATAACCGGTCAAGTGCGAGTCGGATTTGCGCACGAAGGGTTATCTATGAAAGCCGTACTCATCGTAACGACATCGTATAAATGCACTCTAGCAAAATAAATGATTCAGAAATAAACAACCTTCATTATCATTCATATAAAAGCGACATTGGAATTATGCCCCTTTTTTAGAAAATTAAAAAATACTAGCTGTTTCCCGCAGCTCCACCTACATCAAAAAGTAGCGTATGTTTGACCCCGGGTCTTCAATTATAAAAAAACAAATATTCATACCAAATTTCATCAAAATCCGTTCAGCGGTTTGGCCGTGAAAGCGTAACAGACAGACAGACAGACGGACAGACAGACAGAAAGACAGACAGACAGACTTTCGCATTTATAATATTAGTATGGACTAGCTGGTTCCCGCAGCTCCACCTGCGGTATATAGCCTATGTCACTCAGGGTGAATGTAGCTTTCCAATGGTGAAAGAATTTTTAAAATCGGCACATAGTTTTTGAGTTTATTCATTACAAACATAGACACAAAAATACTAATCTTTCCTCTTTATAATATTAGTGTAGATGTAGATAGTGTAGAAGTGTAGATTAGTGTAGATGTAGATGTAGACTAGCGGTTTTCCGCAGCTCCGCCTGCGTTAAACAGTAACCTATGTTTGACCACGGGTCTTCAACAATATTCATACCAAATTTCATCAAAATCCGTTCAGCGGTTTGCCCGTGAAAGCGTGACAGACAGACAGACGGACAGACAGGTAGACCTTCGAATTTATAATATTAAGTATGGAAGTATGGATGTTACAGTTTTTTATGCCCGAGCTATTCCCAAGAACATAATAAACAACGATCTGTTTAATATTAAAGCAAGATTGGAATTATTCATACCTGTAAGGAGAACCGATTACTGGCCATGATTGATCTACCCCCAGCGTTGGATCAGCTGCATTTTCTTCCAGAAAATATTAACAAAACCTTTTGAATTTAAAGGCTTGCTTAATATCGCTTCGATGATGCAACAACATATTGAAAAATTTATCAGGTATCAGAAAAATGTGTTCGTGGTATTTTATAAAATAAATTAGGATCTCAAATAATCTCAATTGACCATTTAAATGCTAAGAAACATTGGCGTGCCTCAAAAACTGTCGTGTTCTTTCATTCAAATCGATTGTATAACAATGTACCCTGTGCACCGATCAGTGTTAGAATAATTAACCTGTTCATTTTTCTGCCAATTTAAATGTATGCAGTAATTATTAATTAATCTCAGAGACAAATTATTAATTTTAGTAGTCTAGAATCCTAATCCCAGCCTAACTTATTGTTACAAATGAAGATATTGTATATTTGTTTGTTTATCATAACGCTTTATTTTGCATATCGTAGTTCTGAATACTGAGATGGGTACTTTTCATCCCGGAAGAAATGATTCCCGCGGGATTTAAGTATGCGTGTCAATGTCAAGACGCGCGTGTAAGCTAATTGATTATAATTTTTATTAAAATGTATTTGTTATAATACAATAAAAAAAACATATGAATAGAAAGAAAGAAATATTGAGCAAAATGCCTCATGTAATGATACGCCTCGGTGCTATTATTCACCCTTGTCACCCCATATAAAAATATTTTTCAAATAACTTCAGCAAAATATCAAGTTCCTTGTATGCATTGAGCCATAAAAACTACAATGTTATTATTTATTTATATATTTAACACTTCTTTGCACACAGTGTAATACAAATTAAATATGTTACATAAAATGTGAACACAGTATGTATACAAAAGGCGGCCTTATCGCTCAAGCAATCTCTTCCAGGCAACCTTAGGGTAGTTTGAAATATAAAGAAAGGAGAGAGATAAAGAACAGAACAACGCTAGGCAGAATAACAGAAGTACATGATACATAAACTACTTAAAATAAATACTAATATACGTAAATAAAAAATAATAATAATTATGTATATATATTTATATATAATAAATAAACTATAAAAAAACACGAGAAGATGAGACTGAAACAAGATGTACTGAAAAGAAACGAAGCTACAGTGAGGAAAGAAAGTGGGACTTTACTTGCGACTTAAAACTTGTCAGAGTTTGAGCCGTTCTTGTAAGTTTCCTTATATCGGTATCACGCGTTTCTTCTTCGTCCAAGTGTGTTTTACCTAGTTGCGTCGCCGTCGCCAACTTTTGCTTCGGATCCTAGAGTACGCTGTAAATTGGAAGGTGTGGACTACCTAGATACTAACCAGTTTAGCGACACTGGTGACAGAACGACTGCCGTCTGACCTCCGAACTCTTTCTTCTCTTTCTGCGCCTTACCCATGTTATTTTATTAAATCCTACCCGTTGGTTACCTGTAAGAAATTGCTATAGCGATAAGGCCGCCATTGTACATTGCAAATCTCTTATGTAATTTTATTTTCTTGGTGCAATAAAGAGTTATATTATTATTATTATTACAGGAAAATCAGACCAACAGGACCATGACCCGAGGTATGGTAGTGGCCAACACTTTTAAGATTTTGTCCGGCTGCATGCATAAAGTCATCTGACATAGCCTAATGACTGCCATCATTCGATGACATCCGGGCCAATAGCTTCCGACCACCAACTGGTTACTAATCCAATACGGATCGCGTATCGCCGTTTATACGCGCGTCGCGCTCGGCTATCGAGCGTCTCTTCTTATAACACGCGATTAGTCGATATAAAACCGGCCGCATTTCTGACGTCAATCTGCTTTGGGAATTTTCCCGAAAGGGTGACCGAACGTTCCGGTACTTGTCTATGTTTCCTATGGCTATATTATGGTTTTGTACCTAGTGTAGTTTATGTTTGAAAACAAAAAAGATCTATATAATAGAAAATCGAAAGGTATTTATAGTAAAGTATTTAAAGTCTTTGTTTATCCATATAAAATCTGTTGCAATTTATACTTACTGTTCATAGCTTATTAGTAAAAGATAAGAGATCAAAAAGAAAACAAGAGCTGTTTAGAAGAAAATCGCTAAGTGCAGTTTTTCTACTATTTTTCTTAGCCTGATACTTCAAACTAGACTTGACTAGATTTAACTACAGAATTGAGTAAACCACTTACTTTAACTTTTACTGAAACAAAGATAACAGATTAGCTGCTAAAATCATAAATCAATTTTTTTATACCGTACAAAACATAATCGCGTACTTCATGGCCCCATAACCAGCTTAACTGGAGCAAGTGGTAACATTATACGTCGGGAAAATAGGCTGCCGCGGCGGCGTTAATTTACACTATGTACGATAGCGTACCGGGGACGACCCATACTATCATAGTTTGAAGTATATGTAGGTACATCTTTAAAACGCATAGTTTATGAGGACTTCTAAAATTGTTTCAGTTGTATCTTTATTGTAGTGATTATTAACACATTCACTTACATGTGTTTAACACACACGTGCGTCGTAAACAATTGAAAATGCATTGTGATAATTAATAGGCTAGTTTCCAGGGTCAAAAGATTAACATTAGAATTAGTCCGTCATTTTGAGAATCAAAATATATTAGTGACGTATTTTTTCTTTTGTCAATTGAGCGACGCATCAAAGTTTAGGAGTGACGTAAATGTGGCGCAAAAGTGTAGCACACTGTAACGTCACACGGAACTTTAACGTGCCATATCTTTACTATTCTTTACCTAATTTTTAAAAGAAAAAATACGTCTCCAATATTTTTTCATTATCTAACTGACGGAATAATTAAATTATTTTAGGAAACTAGCCTATTGGCAGCGAATGTGTTAACTGCCTCCGCGGTCGAGTGTTTAGGGCGTTTGCCTTAAACTCGGTGGTCGTGGATTCGATTCCCACGGGAAACATACTTTTCTTAATTGTTTCCAGTTTAGTTAAGACATTGCAGACTTGAATTTTTGATTGTCTGATAATAATGATGATTCCGTATACGTCGTGAATGGAACCACGTCAGAGGCCGAAAGGCTGTACCGAAAAACTCTGACACTAGGCTGTACAGGGTCGATAGACCACGTAGTCACTCGATATGAATGAATGAATGGACTTTTTACATATAAGACAAACATAGATACGTCAAATGTGTTACACTCATATTTTCTCTCGGAAGTTAAAATCACTAGTCTCACCGCATACTATGTGTAACTGCCTTTGTGGTCCAGTAGTTAAAGCGTCTACCTTTGACCCAGAGGTCGCGGGTTCGATTCCCATGGGAAGCACACTATATTTAGTTGTTTCCAGTTTGGTAAGGAAATTGCAGGCTTGAATCACCTGATTGTCTGTAAATAAAGATGATTTCGTCGGAAGGTACGTTAAGCCGTTGGTCCCGGCTGCCATCTGGTGATCGTTAATGGAACTAAGTCAGAGGTCGAGAGGCGGTTCCACACAACTCTGACATGTAACCAACTTGAAATGATGATGATGACTAGTCTCACCGCATAGTATGTGAGAAACGACGACAGCTATGAGAGGAAACACCTCGGTATCGGTTTTGGCACAATAAACTTTGATTGGATACTCGCCGTGCTAGCTGCCATTTCTGTGTGTACGGATGTTCTGTGGTAGGTAACTGGCTGAAGAATGTTGAAAATTTATATCCTATGTATTGTATGTATATATTTTATATACTTATTTTATGTATTATTACTTTTCTTTTGTAAGTTGATTTTATCATATTTTATCTTTTTTGTGTGTTCGTGATTTCGTCTTTATCACCAACTTTTCTTCCTCTGTTTGGCCCCATGGATGACTGGTAGAGAATGCCACTTGGCATTATGTCCACCATTTGTACAAATTTTTGTATTGTGCAATAAAACTTAAATAAATAAATAAATAAAATGTAACGAAAAATTTCCAAAAACCTATTTAGTTATTCTTGTACATATATTAAAGACATAGAATATATTGTATAATAAATTTAGTACAAGGGTGCTACTTATTTTGGAAGAAATCTCTACCAGTAGTTCCGTGAGAGGAGAGATGATAAATGGCATATTGTACTATAATGGAATACTGTGGCATATATACTTACTCCTGGGGCCAACTTGAAGACATAAGCTAGTTTTAAGCTAGCTAGGTTAAGGAGTACTATCTTTCCCTTCAAGGTGTGCGGAACATAAATATTATATGTTTTTCTTATTAGTGACTGTCCCTTGTTCCCCAATTATATCTATCTCTGTGTTGATTTATCTATACAGTAGACATTATTTTTAATTCT
This sequence comes from Euzophera pinguis, assembly GCA_947363495.1. NCBI lineage: Eukaryota > Metazoa > Arthropoda > Insecta > Lepidoptera > Pyralidae > Euzophera > Euzophera pinguis. The sequence goes on from OX376166.1 coordinate 14,616,569, forward strand.
ACTGGGCCCACCCTTACATCATGTTCTCTTATTGTACAAAGGTTGGCTGGAAGAGATTGCTTAGCAATAAATCCGCCTTTGATCCATATTGTTAACTGAAGTGAAACATAAGCTTGCATATTGAGAACTGTTTATTTTAATTGAGGGTAGTAACAATATTACAAAGTGACATTTGTAAATATAAAATATACTACATGTTTTTCCTCTAAATAAAAGATAACTAATAAAAACAACTTTAGAAATACAACTCTAAGGTTACAATTTATTCAACTATATAAACACACGTCAAACAATAGCAAACATACTTAAATTAAGTTTAAGTATTACTTAATAGTTTCATTAACAAGTACAATATTAATATCTTGCTTAACTCTTAAAACAATCTTATCTACTACATAAGTTTATCCAATTACCCTTCACCATAAAGTAACAAATTATTTAGGTACTTATACAATAGCAAGTAAATATGTATCTATATCTAATTAAGTAATATTATATTTTATATCTCTAGAATGCCTCATTAGTTCCATCTATATTAACGTTTTTTTTTTTTCTAATAGTTACAAATTGTGACTCACTCGGCCCCGGTAATACAAGTGCACGCTTAGATCCACAAGGCTCCTGCACCTCAAGTGCCGGCGCTTGAAGCTGAGTCGAGCCGCTCGCTGCCGCTCTGGCGCATCGCTACGCGAAATATCCGTACCTACTGCCTGCCTACAAATGATATGACGACGATTGCGTCTATACCTACGTCCGACCGCATCCTGTAGTATATATGAGCGGGGCTGCTTGGCTTTCTCCAATATTTTCATGTGACAACGTTTATTACCATCCGCCACTACAACTTTGTCATCCCTTTTTAATTCTGGCAGATCCCGGGGTCTCGTTTTTTTATCATAACACTGTTTTTGTGTTAATTGTTTATTTAAAATATTTTTATGATTAGTTTTATAATCGACTTTTTCTGCTAACAATGACTTGTGGATTGGAAGGCGTGTATTTATACGTCTACCCATTAATAATTGTGCGGGCGAGTCAACGTTGTCACGAGAAGTAGACCTTAAATTTAATAAACCTATGTGGTAATCCTGACCTGAATCTAAGCATTTTTTTAGTAAGTTCTTAACGGTACGAACGGCTCGTTCACTCTTGCCATTAGACTGGGCGTACAGAGGGGAAGAAGTAACATGAGTGATTTCCCACTCCTTAAGAAATTTAGAAAAACTCTTTCGAACTAAATGCCGGTCCGTTATCCGTTACTAATATTTTTGGTATTCCATGTCTGCAAAACTGTTCTTTCATCACCCGTATGAGCGACTTACTGCCTATTGAACTAAGCTCATTTTCTTCTATATAATTTGAAAAATAATCTACCAAAATAACATATTTTTTTTTTCTGTATTCAAATATGTCCGAGCCTAATTTAACCCATGGTAAGTCAGGAATCTCGTGTGTTATCATAGGTTCGCGCGTCGGGCGCGGTGCGTGCAAAGCGCACGCCGTGCAGTCACGCACACAGAGTTCAATATCCCGCGTCATGCCCGGCCAGAACATTACCTCTCGCGCTCGACGCTTGCACCTATCGATACCTAAATGACCTTCGTGAATGCGCCGCAACATTTCTCCGCGTAAAGATGACGGAATAAATATCCTATTGTCCTTGAGAATTAAATTATCAATATACTGTAGGCTCCCCCTATATGACCAATATCCACTAACTTTCGGTTCAACGTTATATCGGTTACGAGGCCAACCTCTCATTATGTAATTAACTAAAATTTGCGCTAGGGAATCATTTTTAATTTCTTTTTTAATAAGATCTAATTTCTCATCACTATAAGGCAAACATTCTAACAAAAAACAGGTTTGAGTCTCTATCTCATCATTATTATTTTTTTTCATTACATCTGGAAGGGCGGCTCTCGACAACGTATCCGCTATGTACATAAACTTACCAGGCGTATAGACGACTTGAAAATCATAAAACTGAATTCGCAACATCATTCGTTGAAGTCGCGCGGGCACCGCCGCTAATGATTTCTTAAAAATTGCCTCTAAAGGCTTGTGGTCTGACTGTACCGTGACGTCACTCCTGCCTAATATATATTGATGGAACCGTTCACAAGCAAAAACAATTGCTAACATTTCTTTCTCAATCTGTGCATAGCGTCGCTGTGTGTCGGTGAGCGTGAGCGACGCAAACTCCACCGGGCGCCCTTCCTGCAGCAGCGTCGCTCCCAGGGCTCCCCCGCTCGCATCGACAGAGAGAACGATAGGGGCTCGGTGGGAGTATAGTGCTAACACTGGAGCTGATGTTATCAATCGTTTAAGTTTACTTACAGCTTCTGAGTGCTGACGTTCCCACAGCCATTCAGAATTCTTTTTAAAAGGCCTCGTAATGTAATTACATTTTCTGAATAATTAGGAATAAATTTCGCTAAATAATTTACCATACCTAAAAACCTTTCCAAACTTTTTCGGTCACTCGGCTCAGGCATTTCTACAATAGCCCGAACCTTGGCACCGTCCGGTTTCATACCGTGTTCATCAAAAACATGACCTAAGTAAACTATTTCTTTGACACCAAACTTACACTTTTCTTTATTAAATCTTAGCCCTATTTCTTTTGCACGCTGTAATAATTTTTCTAATCGCTCATCGTGTTCTAGTTTACTACGGCCCCATACTACGACATCGTCAATGAACGATTCTGTACCTTCAATATCTTCTAGACACTGCCTGACTTTAGCATGAAACATTTCAGGTGCGCAATTGATACCATAGGGAAGTCTTAAAAATTGATACCTGCCAAACGGCGTAGCGAACGTGCACAAGTCCGCGCTAGGCTCATCTAGCTCCATCATCCAGAAGCCGCAGCGGGCGTCCAGCACGCTGAAGGTAGTGGCACCGCGCAGGCGCGCCGCCAGCTCGCTTACCGTCGGCAGCGGAAAGTGCGCACGCCTCACTGCTACGTTGAGAGCTCGCGGATCCAAGCATACACGTATATCACCATTTTTCTTAGCTGCAATTACAATAGGGCTCACCCAATCTGTCGGATGAGTGACCCTTCTGACTACACCTAAACACTCCATTCTTTGTAATTCAGTAAGCAATCTATCTCGCATCCCCAATGGAATTCTACGGGCAGGACAAATAACAGATGGAACATTTTTATTAACAGTAATTTTGCATTTACCAGGTAATTTTCCAAGGCCGTGAAATAATTCTGAGTAGTTATTAATATTTAATGCATCTATTCTTTGTATAACACCAATTTCTATACATCCACTTAGGCCTAAAATATTTTGACATTTCATATCAGTAACAACAAATTTTAAAGTATGCAATTTATTTTTAAAATTAATTTCTAAACGGCATTCTCCCAATAAAGGTACTAAATTACCCGTATAAGAATATACTTTTTTATCATAAGGTGTAGTAAGGCTACTTAAATCAACCCCCAAAATTTGGGAGTCTCTTTTTGACAATATGTTCAACGGGGGCACCCGTGTCTAATTTAAAATTAATTCGCTTACCATTAATGTCTATAACTTCAGTCCATTCTTTATCCGTGCGTTTCTTCTGATTACTAGTATTTACCATATTAATAAATAAAATATCTTCGCTTGAATCAGACTCGGAAACGCTCACATTATGCACTCTTTTACCTATCACTTTATTAAAACACACACGCGCGAAATGACCTCGACCGTTGCACTTGTAGCACGTAGCCCCCTGCGCTGGACAACGCTGCGCATCCTCACATATCGCACGGCCGCAGCGCCCGCACGGCTTGGCGCGGGCGCCGCCTCGCTGCCAGCCGCCGCGCCGCCCGCGCGAGACCCGGCACGCGCTGCCGCCGCGCCTACCTCCGCCTACCGTGTCCACTTGGGCTGACGACGTCGAGGCCTGCTCGATCTGTCTGCTTTCCTCTTTAGACATCTCGGCCGCTTCACATATCTGCACGGCTTTTCTCAACGATAATTCCTCCGCTCGAAGTAGCCTGTCTTGTACGACATCATCTATTATTCCGCACACTATACGATCTCTTATTAACCCGTCAACTAAATGCTCGAATTCACATTAATTGCTGAGAATTTTCAACGCGGTAACGTACTGATTTATGGTTTCTCCGGTGCTTTGTTTTCGCGTGAAGAACTTAAATCTCAGCGACGTGACATTCGGTTTTGTACCAAAATGAGCATCAAACTTTTTCTTTAAACATTGAATGTCGTCTTGACTTTCATCTTTCGAATACGTAAATGTGGAAAATATTTCGTATCCTTCTGCTCCGACGAGGTTTATTAGCAAGCTGGCTTGCACGTCCGCAGTCTCCTTATGTACGCCTGACGCCTTCAGAAATACCGAGAACTGTTGCCACCATTTCCTCCACGTGTCGGCCCGCAACGCCGGATTGCCGTCAATACGTAATTCTGGTGGAGGACGTGCGTGTTCCATCGCAAATCTTAATATATTTTCACTTTTACTAAATAATGTCTAATTTTAGTATAATCCCGTGATTTTATCTATTTTTTGTTTTGGCACCGCTGCCACCATGAAGTGAAACACAAGCTTGCATATTGAGAACTGTTTATTTTAATTGAGGGTAGTAACAATATTACAAAGTGACATTTGTAAATATAAAATATACTACATAATTATAAATATACTACATAATGTTATAATTTCAGTTTTGTGATTTCCCAGATGTGGGCAATAAAGTTATATTGTATTGTAACGTTTCAAGTATATGTACAAAAGTTAAATTTATTTAATAGGTTAATAAGTCTTCATAATTTAATTTAAAACAATTATTAGAAAGATATACATAAAAATAATTTATTTGAAAACCTCCTCCATTACGTATAGTTTCCTCGCTCTATCAATGTCATGACCAAAGCTTTGTCCAAAAAATTAATGTGTGACATGATGCCTAATGGTACGCTCTATTTAATAAGTAAACATTTTACAGAAGTGTTATTAATAATAATGGAACTAGCATTATTTTTCTCTATGAAATAAAGTTCATTAATCTTTAATATTTTTATGACCAGCCATCCAGCTTGCGGGATATCAACCAGCCTGGGGAATCAGAGACTTAATTTGATGGTGGAATTTATCTTCGTCAGGCAGAAGAACAAGATTATTTTAAGGTAATTCTAAAAATAATATTATTTTGTTTTATATAAATTAGTATAAATATATGAGTTTGCATTTAAAAAAAAAATATTGTACATCCTTTTTGGACAGATCACAGTGTTACAGTCCTTTTTTATTACATATATAACTTTTTACCTGTGTTTTACAATAAAGTATTTTGATTTGATTTGATCATTTTTATGTTAATACCTTTTTGGGCTTCTTGGTTAAGGTTATTGTTAATTAAAGTAATTGATTGGAAATGTTGATTCTGCACATTTATTATCCATAAAAAGAATTTATTCAACCAACAGGTGGTGTTGAGAGACAAAAGTAAGTGCAAAGATAGAGTAATTAATTATTGTACGGGTTGTTGTGTACATCTGAGAGAAGAGTATAATTGGTAGAAGTGTAGAGGAGGTTTTAAGAGAAAAAGTTAGGTTATATAAGAAAGTAGTTTATTGCGATTAACACTAATAAACGGTATAAAGAGAATAATTTAATGGTGGTGAAGAATGGTTAATTGGTTTGAATTAAATGGTAGAAAATGGTACGAGCACACGCGACGGGAACTGTTTGGTTGTACAGAACTCGCGACTGGTTTTATGGTTAATCAAAAGTGTACTCAAATTAAAATGATGTAAAAAGTAAAGCGCGGCGTCAATTTGCTGACGGAGCACTCACGGGCAAGCGATGTACGTCATAGACCGTACATATTCCCGGGCGAGTGAAAGTAACTAGATGAGAAAAGATATGGTGGTGGATAGGTGAGATGGTAACAAAGGTGAATCAATTTTTTGGTGAATAACAAAATGATTGGGCATAAAATATTAATCTAAAATTATAGTCTCTAAGAGTCCGATTGGTGTAACAAATCACTAAACTGAAAACGTACTTTTGGCGAAGGGGCCCTATGCACTCGCGCACTAATTTTAGAGACCTTTTCACTTACACTGGTGGTTTTTGGATCACTAGCAGATGGTACCGAGCACTTATCACTAAAATCACTCACTTTTACACTTACACACTTGACGCCGGCGTTGGAGACGTCGTTGACGTCGCTGCCCTCGACAGCACGTCGCTCCGCGCGCTTCCTGCGCACGCGTCGACACGCCCAAGCGAAGAAAGTCCCAGCTGCTATGGTTGCTAAGATATAATTTATGACGTAGTGATGGACGTCATGATAAGAAATTTGATCAAAGATACCTTTTTCGGCTTTCATTCCCTTTATTTGATCACCAATGACTTTCAGATCTTCTTTTAATTGGTTCGACTCTATGTTCATGGTGACGATAGGCAGAGACACATTGATGACGTGATTTACTGATGGAATGTCAGGCGAAATAATGTCTGGTTTTACTGTAAGTTGGCTGGTAAGATGTTTGTGAGGCATTATTGTAATGGAGTCGCCCTTAATGACGCAATCTTCCCCAATAGTGATGACACCCGCCTGACTGAGTCTCTCAGCCGTGATCTGGTTACCACATATTACTCGTATTGGACATACTCCACAGCATGAGAAGAGGTATGTATTAATTTTATGAAGCTGGAGCCATGTATTGGTACAGGAAAGAGTATTTAATTTGCAGTTGTTGGTAGTAGGAGTTTTGACACATGGAATTTGATCAATCTCTAATTGGTACAAGGGATTGTGTAGCGAACATAAATACGTATTATCAGCTGATTGAATACAATTATTGAGGTCATTGTCGGACATTGGCACATATATGTCGTCTTGCAAATTCATCGCAATATGACCAGCAATAGGCACTAGGGTTACCATGGTTTTGTTTATTTCTCGAGGAATTGGGATTAACTGGTATATGTCGTATAGGCTTCTGCTTACGAGTGGTATTTTGATTTCGAATATGAAGTATTCTCTGGTGATTCTGGTACGCACCTTTAGTAAATGGTAAATTTTGGACAGATTAGATTGAATGTGATTAATGGGCAAGGAAAGATCTTTTGACAGGTGCTCATTGATTATATTCAGTTGGTACGTAAGTTGCTCTGGAGATAACAGATGAATGTTGAAATTCCCGTAGAAGACGTCGGTAATGGTATCTAGGAGACTATCTTGAATATTCCTTAAGTCGTTTAAAATATTTATGGCGATTAATGACGACATTGAAAAATCGCTTATACCGGCAACATTCTGAATCTCTGACTTCAGAGCCCTAGCGGCATATTCTAGTTGAATAAGGTGTTGGTTAAAAATCTTATGTTGTTTGTCCATAGTACTCTTAGTTCTCTTTAATAAGTTATACTCCGCTTCTGCGATGGATGTCTGGTTTTTCCATAACCTAGCGAGATGTTTTTGGTTTCCTTTTAACAAATCTATATCCTTGCTATATTGTTCAGCGAAACTTTCGTCTAATATCCCAAATAACGTGTGGGCAACGTATCCTACACCGTTTATGAGTCCGCGTCGCTGTCTGGTGTGCGGTGCGAACTGCTTACCGAGTAATATTTCATTATAATAATTATATTCTTTATATTTATGTTTCAACTGTAACAGAATAACGTCGCATTGCAGTTTTATTTTAGACTGTACGCATATGTTTTCCAGATGATCGAGGTACTTGTTGAACAGTTCGTTACTTTGCCAGTATGGTTCTAAGTCATAATAAACAATTAGTTTCCATTCATCGCGAATCAGGAACATGGTAGAGATTTGGTCAAAGTAAAACATACTTTGGTTGTTTCTTAAACTCGATGTTTTATAATACGCTCTTGTTGGAACCAATAATAACATTAGGAATGTAAACAGGAGTGATATGTAGTTGCAGGATTTCCTTGCAGAACGTTGGTTTATCGATGACACGCTGGTTACGTTGGGCTTGTTGTCACTGATATTTGGTACGTCACTCGTGACGTCAGACGTTACGTCGGTTACACTTGATTTCTCTGGTGGCTGTTCGTGAACAGGTAAAACGGAGAGCTTCAATACAGGCCGTTTTAAGATTCCATTCTTGGTTTTTAGAGTTACTACTCTGGTTTGTCCGTCATTGCCAGGATGTAATTCCACGACTCTTCCTAGGGGCCACTTTCCTGGAGGCAAATTGGCGTCATTTATTATAACTATGTCGTCGATCTTAAAACTCTCACTTGGTGTTTTCCATTTACATCTAGATGTTAACTGGGCCAAATATTCGGTTTTCCATCGTTTCCAAATGTCCTGAAATATTTTTTGAGTGAGCTGCCACCTGGTACGTGCATCTCTCTCTGTTTCGATGATCGTTAAGACAGGTCCACTGGCGAGGAAATGTGACGGGGTAAGATAATTTAAATCATCAGGGTCTTCGGAAAGAGGACATAGTGGTCGGGAGTTAAACACGCTTCGATTTGTGCCAAAAGGGTGGTGAATTCCTCGAATGTTAGTTTTTGCTCGCCGACAACGCGTTTTAGATGATATTTGACACTTTTTATTGCAGACTCCCAGATACCGCCGGCTGACGGGAACGAGGGGACGTTGAAGTGCCAGGTAATTCCCATTTCTGAAACCTCTGACTTAAACTCATTGGTAAATATCTGGTACAGTTCTTCCAATTCCTAAATTCCTAAAGAATGACGGGGTAGAAAGGTCAGAGACTAGTTCTAGGTGCACAGCCTTGGTTGCCATGCATATGAACAGAGCAATATATCCCTTAGTAGTCTTGACCCCGCGACCTTTATTGGTTTTTATGCTAAAATAACCGGTGAAGTCCGTTCCGACACTGGAGAATGGCCTTGACGGGTTAATCCGGGACATTGGTAAATTCCCCATTATTGGTTGTTGGATGTTATGACTATGTCTTCTACATGTGACACACAGACGAAGTCGTTTTTTGGTAGCTCGATTTCCGCCTATAATCCAGTATTGCTGTCTCAACATAGATGACGTCAGTCTTGCACCACCGTGTAAACATTGTTGGTGTGCTTGATCAATCAACAAGTGTGTTAATCGATGTTCGTGGGGTATTATGATTGGATGTTTCATGTTTTCCCCGATGTTTGCATTTTCAAGTCGTCCACCTACACGTAATAATCCATTCTGATCAATATAAGGGTTTAAGTTATGAATTTTACTACTAGAGTGAACGTGTATATGGTTTTTTAATTTGGAGATTTCTTGAGTAAATTCCTGGTACTGTATGTTCTTTATTATCATATTCTTGGCTCGCAATAATTCTTCAGTTGTTAAATATAGGTCATTGCTCCTATAACGTAATCGAAGTAGCCAAGTAAGAACACGTATCGCTCGTGTAATAGTGCTGTGTTTGGTAATTAGAGTGTTTATAATATTATCGTAGGGTGAATGACTAACTAAATTGGTTTGTTTTGACAGGATATTTTTCTTTAATTCTTGATCTGTGGTAAATAACTGGGTGTTGGGATAGTCTGGCTCGCTGTTGTGAGACGCTAACCATGTTGGCGCTTGCCACCACAAAGAATGCTGTTGTAACTGTGATGCGTAAAGGCCTCTACTTGCGCAGTCAGCAGGATTCTCTTCCGACTTTACGTATCTCCAACATTTGGCAGGCATGACGTCAGTAGTCTTCCTGACCCTATTTGCAACAAATGGCTTCCAACGACTAGGTTCTCCATTAAGCCACCCTAACACTACCATAGAGTAAATCCATCCGTACGTTTTGATGTGAAAATCTGGTAAACAATCCCTAACTTTTTGCATGAGTCTACTTAAAAGATGTGCTCCACAAAGTTCTAATTTTGGTAAAGTTATGGTTTTGTTGTTTGGCACGAGCCTAGCTTTTCCCATGACAAAAACAATGGATGTTGATTCGCCTCTGGTAATTTTGCAGTATATGACGCAGGCATAAGCTTTGGTCGAAGCGTCACAAAATCCGTGTAACTCGATATTTTCCGTTTTTTGAGTACCGAGCCATCTAGGTATTTTAATTTGGTTTAAATGATGTAAATCAGCCTTTATTTTCGTCCATTCTGAGCTGATCTCTTCTGGTAATTTACTATCCCATTCTGTATGATTTTTCCAGACTAGTTGAAATAGTAATTTCAATTTAGTGGTAAAAGGTGTTAAATATCCTTGAGAATCGAAAATTTTCGAGATGTCCGATAACAACGACCTTTTGGTGGGATGGGAGGAGCTAAATTTATAATTTGGTTCAAAGGTAAAAATGTCCTTTTGAGGGATCCAACGAAGTCCTAGGGTTTTGGTTACTTCGGACTGTTGCTTAAACTCAAAATGACCATTTTCCTGGCTACAATTTGGTAATAATTCTTTATGATTGGTCTTTATGATTCTAAGGTGGAATCCGCCTGCTTTGAACAGTTGAATGAGATCCTTTTGCAATGCAACTCCATCAGAAAGATTGAAAACGCCGTGAAGAAGGTCATCCATATACATGAACTCTTCCACAACTTTTATAGCTTCGCTGTTCTGGTAATTTGATCGTTCGTCATTAGCTAGTTGCTTCAAGGTCATCATAGCTAAAAACGGAGCGGATTTCGTTCCATACGTTACTGTGGTAAGTTGGTATTCTGAAATAGGACTGGTTGGTGAATCTCTCCATATGATCTTCTGGTATTTCTGGTCATCTTCATGTACTCTTATTTGACGAAACATCTTCTCTAAATCGGCTACGTACGCGTAAGGATATTGTCTCCATTTCAATATAAGAGATTGTAAGTCTTGTTGTAAATTCGGTCCAACTTCCATCAAGTCGTTTAAGCTGTAACCCGTGGAAGTCTTAGCGGAAGCGTTAAAGACTACTCTCAGAGGTGACGTCATGGAATCCGAACGCAATACACCGTGATGCGGTAGGTAGCAAGATAGTTTCTGGTTACTGGCGCCGCCGTCGGCTGGTTTCATATGTCTTAAAGAATGATATTCATCTATAAATAACTTGTAATCTTTTTCTAATTGTTTATTTTTGGTGAATTTCTATTCTAATTGACGAAATTGAGCAATCGCCAATGGTTTTGATGTGCCCAACTTCTCTTCAAAATCTGGTTTAAATGGAAGCCTGACGTGATATCGCCCATCTTCATCCCTTTTGGTGGTTGATTTATAGAACTTGATGCAGCGGTCGTCAGACTCTGACATTGATGATTGTTGTGAGATATCCTCTATATCCCAAAATTGATGTAACTCGTCTATTTGGTTGATGACGACATTGCAGTGAAAAGTTCTTTTAAGATTTCCACTTAAAATCCATCCAAATTTCGTTTCTTGGGCTACTGGTATCGTTGGACTAATTTTGATAATTCCACTCATTATTATTAATCCATAAACATCGGCGCCTAATAATAGATCAATTTGCCGACTGTTGTAAAATTCAGGATCAGCTAATGTAATGTTGTCTAGGAAATTCCAAGATGGTTTTTCAAAGGAATGATTTGGCAAATGATGTATCAAGTTGTTCAGTACAAACGCGTCAATACATATGGAAAAATCGTCATGAAGGGAGGAAATCTGCATAGTTATAACGCCTTTACAACTGTTTTCCTTAGTGCCGATCCCGAATATGACGCCTTTACAACGTTTTCGAGGTAATCCTAACCTTTGCGCGCAACTACTTGCCAAAAGTGACGTTTGAGAGCCCCCATCCACCAAGGCGCGAAGGGTCAATTGCGTCCCATCTGCTGCCTGGACTCTGACCATCGCTGTTGCCAGGAGGGTTTCTGTACAATTTTCCTGTGCTACGTGACACGTTTGTCGGTCATTGCACGCGCTAGTGCTAGGTAGTGATGTTGCAATTTCTTTATTTTTTGAAAACATGTTATTGTGAATAAGCGAATTATGCTTGCCATTGCAAAAACGACAAGTTTTGGTTGATTTGCAGTCTTTGCCTTGATGATCGATCAAGCAATTTTTGCATAATTTATATTTTGCAATAGTTTTTAATTGAATATCCGGCCTAGATTCACGAAATGATTTACAGAAAAATATTGCATGATTTTCTTCACAATGTGGACATTTCGATTTTTCCACGTGTAAAGATTTAAATGAAAATGGTTTTGTAGATTTAGTATAAGTATTTTGGTTAGATGATTTCTTGAAACGTGAATCTTCTTGTAGTGCTGGTTTACTGGTTTCTTGTCTACGTCTGGTTGCTTCAAGTGACGTAAACTTCATTTCCAAGAACTGCAGAAATTCCTTTAGTGTCGGCAAATCCTTTTGGTTGGGAAGGCCTTCGGTATAGTCCCTGAGGGATTCTGCGTCTAATTTTTGGGTTAATAAATACACGATGAGAGGATCCCAGGAGGATATGTTGACTCCAAGCTTTTCGATTGCGTGAAGACACTCGTTGGTGGTGTCGTGTAAGCGTTTTATTGGTGCGGCAGATTGAGATAAAATATTTGGTAAACTTAATAAATTAAACTATTTTAATACGGTTTTATCGCGTTTATTACTTATTTATTTACACCTGACGTTTCAAACACTTTACAGCGTTCATGGTCGCAGGCAGACTAAGTTAACATTTGTCTTTGATGTCATAAGATTACAAAACTACCGCCTGAAATTTTTATTGGGAACTATTCTGATTCACGCAGTATTGGCTCACAGTATCTAAGGGTCTTGCAGTCTGCTTCCGAGTTTGCGATTTTATTAAGTTAATGACTGGGTCCCAAGCTGGCGGTACCTGCCATCCATCCTCTCTATTGAAATTAGGATGTTTTTTAATTTCAATAGCTTCACGTAACATCCTTGGAATGAATCTGTTTTCCTTTGCAAGGACTTGAGGATTATCAAAACGCATATAGTGGTTGGGTTTGTCTAGAGCATGTTCACAGACTGCAGACTTGGTTGAGCGTCTATTTTTCATGTCAGCAATATGTTCTTTTATACGAGTATTAATGCTTCTCTTTGTTTGCCCAATGTATGATAAACCACAGTCACAGTCAATTTTATAAACTCCAGCATCTTGCAATGGGATATTGGATTTTACAGGTCTTAAAAATTGGTTTATTTTCTTATGCGGCTTGTAATAGGTCTTGATTGAAGCTCGCCTAAGTATGTTACCAATCTTGTCCGTGACTCCCTTTATGTATGGTAAGATGGCAGGAAAACGATCAACTGTGTGTGGCTTGGGTCGACTTCTGTGACATATGTGTGGGAGGCTGAGATTGTTGCTTCTTAAGACAGACTTGACTCGTTGAAGCTCCTCCTTAAGATGGTGGGTGTCACAGATGCCGTGTGCTCTCTGTAACAAAGATTTGCCTACGGTAGCTAACTGACATGGATGATGGTGAGATTTACCGTTGAGATATTTGTCTGTGTGGGTGGGCTTTCTGTACACAGTGTGACTGATACTATTGTCAAGATTTCTAGTTATTAAAACATCAAGAAAGGCTAATGAAATATTGATCTCAGGTTCCATAGTGAATTTAATTTTACTATTAATGGAATTTAAATGATCTAACAAAACAGAGACTTGAGTTTTGGGGAGTACAACAAAAGTATCATCTACGTACCGTTTGAACATCTTCGGCATAGCCAGGGTGCTTGAAAGAGCCTTCTCCTCAAGGTCTTCCATGAAAATGTCGGCAACAATGGGAGAGACTGGAGACCCCATAGCTACACCGTCAATTTGCATGTAGAATTTGTTTTCCCAGAAGAGATAGCCTGATGTTAAGCAATGCTCAAGTAACTCTGCATACTCTTGAGGTAGATGGTGGTCCTCAAGCCTTCTCTTGACAATATCAATACAGTCATGCAAAGGTAGGCTGGTAAATAATGACTGTACATCAAAACTGACCATTGTGTCTTCATCAGTTAATCGTAGATCTTTTATTAAGCTGATAAAGTGATAAGAGCTGATAAAGTGATACATTGGGCAAACAAAGAGAAGCATTAATACTCGTATAAAAGAACATATTGCTGACATGAAAAATAGACGCTCAACCAAGTCTGCAGTCTGTGAACATGCTCTAGACAAACCCAACCACTATATGCGTTTTGATAATCCTCAAGTCCTTGCAAAGGAAAACAGATTCATTCCAAGGATGTTACGTGAAGCTATTGAAATTAAAAAACATCCTAATTTCAATAGAGAGGATGGATGGCAGGTACCGCCAGCTTGGGACCCAGTCATTAACTTAATAAAATCGCAAACTCGGAAGCAGACTGCAAGACCCTTAGATACTGTGAGCCAATACTGCGTGAATCAGAATAGTTCCCAATAAAAATTTCAGGCGGTAGTTTTGTAATCTTATGACATCAAAGACAAATGTTAACTTAGTCTGCCTGCGACCATGAACGCTGTAAAGTGTTTGAAACGTCAGGTGTAAATAAATAAGTAATAAACGCGATAAAACCGTATTAAAATAGTTTAATTTAATGAATATCAATCGCGAAAACATAAGAAAACTTAATAAAGTATGGAGATGCGAATTAAAAATCAATTTTTGATTATGGTAGCGATTGTTAAGTATTTTCCAAGCTATTTGGTAATTCTCGGAACTTATATTAAGATGTTGGATGAGCCTATCAGCCTCACCCTTTAATTTGGTTTTAAGTAATTGGAGTTTTTGAGCGTTAGGGAGGGACGGATTGTTGTGAACCGCTTCGACGTACAAATCTTTAAAGGAAGTCCACTGTTGGTAACTGCCGCTGAAGGTTGGTATCTCCATCTTCGGGGTTGACTGTTCCCTATGCGACACAGCCCACATTTTTGAGTTGATCGACTTCTTCATATTGTTGTAACAATCTTCATATTTAGAATATTCCATCTCGTACGACAAGTTTTCAGTTCCTAGCTCACTGTCGATTTCCCAATGCAGATTATCCACGATTTCCCAACGAGAATGCAGCATTTTGAGAGCATCTTCATACGCCCATTTTTCAGTCAACGCGTTGATGTCGATTTTCGAAACAGTTCGCGCAAATGCCTTGAAATTACTGGTTTGCTTTCGCAGCAATTCGTCTAGCTTACTGTTCGTTCCTTCAGGGGTTTTTGACGGACCAGACTTAACAGGTAAGGATATAGGTGGTAAATTAAATGAAGTTGTTGCCTTTGGTGTAGATGGCCTACTTTCATCAGATTGGTAACCCTGTATTAATTGCCTAGTCTGTTGATAAAATTCTTTAGTTCGCTCAAAATCTTGGTTAATGTAGTAAGGATGGTTTTGATCATCAATTAAACTACCTAACTGCAAATGGTTAGAATGAAACTCTTTCCAATAAGAATCGAGAGTTTCCAGCCTCCTCCTAATATAATCTGGTGTCTTACGATCACGGCTATCTTTTTTGAAATTTACCAGCAAATTATCCATAGCTGACATGATCTGATTTTGTGTCTCTAATAAACCTTCCATGGTGATGGCAGTAAAAAGACAATTGATAAAAAAGGAAAGCTCTTACTTGTAGTATCGGCTTACTCTGGTTGGGTGAGCGTCTGGTTAGCTCGGCTGGTGAGTTGTAGTGATAGCGCAGCAATGGTGAAGCTTCGCTACGTGATGACCAAGTCCTGGTGACGACTAGGTCTGGTTGCGGAAACTGGCTACAGTGGTATCTAGTCCTGGTTTAACTAGCACTGGTATCTGGTTTCTAGTCCTGGTTCATCTAACACTGGTAACTGGTAACTAGTCTTGGTTCATTTAACACTGGTAACTGGTAACTAGTCCTGGTTCATTTAACACTGGTAACTGGTAAAAGACGATAGTTCGTATGGTAAGCACTGAACTGGTAAGGTTCACGGCACTGGTTCACTTTGTAACTTTTCGACGAGTATAAAGTCCGCGTACTCGGAATTTACGTTTTAACACTTAGAAAAGAAACAAAAGAAGAAGGAATCGAAGGACCATTTAATGTACGGGTTGTTGTGTACATCTGAGAGAAGAGTATAATTGGTAGAAGTGTAGAGGAGGTTTTAAGAGAAAAAGTTAGGTTATATAAGAAAGTAGTTTATTGCGATTAACACTAATAAACGGTATAAAGAGAATAATTTAATGGTGGTGAAGAATGGTTAATTGGTTTGAATTAAATGGTAGAAAATGGTACGAGCACACGCGACGGGAACTGTTTGGTTGTACAGAACTCGCGACTGGTTTTATGGTTAATCAAAAGTGTACTCAAATTAAAATGATGTAAAAAGTAAAGCGCGGCGTCAATTTGCTGACGGAGCACTCACGGGCAAGCGATGTACGTCATAGACCGTACAATTATAATTACCTAATTATACATTTGAACAAATAAAATATCCAATATTAATACATAGACTACATTATATATAAAATAAACCTACACACTAACTAATTAATAATTCTAATTTCAGTATTTATATCACGCAAAAAATATTTTTTACTTACTTAGGTATTTAAAGCTTAAAAACATGTTCATCCAACCTCCTATGGATATGATCATCACAATCATTTACATTATGTATACCCAAATTCCCATATTTTCAGCGCAAATTTCGTGACAGCTAGCTACCAAAACGCACCAACACCGAATGCATAGATAAACAACCACCGGTAATCAATCCCCGTTTCACTAACTTGTTTATACTGCCAGTGGTTGCCATCATTTCATTTGGATTTGCTAGACGTGGTCTTGTTTTGTTAATTTTCGTTTTAAATACGGCTTGATATCGTTGAAGATAGGTGAACATCACCCGCATACTTACATACTACGATGGTCTCTTACACGAGAAGGTGCCACTTCATACGGTCTTCCGTCAGCTAGCCGCCAGATAGGCTACTTTACAAAATTTTAAAATGTTATTATTCTACGTCATTGTGTAGTATCATAGATTAATAATTGGTCTCGCGCGCTCGACTAGATACCGCGCTGTGAAGAAAAATCAGTTTCCAGAATGCGGCCACTTAATAGGAAAGTGTGTGTAAAACAATGTGCAAAGACGCACACTAGCGTCGATTATGGTGTTGCCAGCTACTTGACTGGTGCCCGACCAATGGGAAAATTATTAATTGCTGCGGTCTTGTTACGTATTATAAAAAGTAGCTCAGAAAAACCTTTAAAATGAAATTAAAATAAAACTGGCCAAGTGTGAGTCGGCTCGCGTGTAGAGGGTTCTGTACTATTTTTTATTTTTCTCTATTTGGACATCCTAAACAAATTTAAAATTATCTCATAGGTTTTCCTGTAATTTATAAATCGAAATTCTGGAATCGATAGTTTCGGAGATAAGGTAGGGGAAATGGTTAGTTTTTGTCTACTTTATTTTATAATTCTAATATTGAATCCTAAAATTGCAGAAAAACTTTCTTTTGATTTATTATTACACAGTACAGTATGTTAAACGTTACTTTAATTTTCTATTTAGCTTGGAGCTAATTGATTACTGACCTCTTTTTAGTTGTAACCCGGGTTTAAATACAGATAAATAAATAGACATAGACATCCTATTAATGGTTTAGTTGCGAATTTATGTAGTATGCCGACGGTATCTAGTCGTAGCGCAGCGGAGACCAATTATTAATCTATGTGTAGTATATTAAAAAAAAATTGTTATTTTGCAATATTCGAATCATACATTATGTATTTTGTATTTAAAAACCACATTTTGAATATTGTGGGAAAACGCTCGGCACTGTCATGGCGATTTGAATGACGTCATAACTTTTTGTCGCTGTACACTCTCGTCGAGCCATACATTTCTGTAGTTAAGTTGTTATGTCGTTTATGGGCCAGTTAAGCCTCTTTCTTGACTCTTAACTTTATATGGACAGGCTGAACTGTCATTTAAGTTACGACTCGAGAGGCTTAACTAGCCCGCATTCAGACGGGAGTGTTCAGCCGCCATGACACAAAAATTAAGCCATTGACAAACATGTGTCAATGTCAGATCGTCACATTTGTTTACCTGATTTGACAGTTTTCTATGGAAAAGGACTTGTAAAACGTCGACATCAATAACAACAATGAACAAGGAACTTTTGTGATTTAAAGTATAGCGTATTTTTTTTCAATCCTACATATCTTATATCATAATCACAAAGTGTCATCTCTCCATCGAGATATATGTACTAACGTACTAGAGAAGCTACGTAGAACATTTGCATTGTTCTATTTTTGATAATTTATCATTTTAGCGCTAAAACAATAATTCATCTCATAACATCATTCAAAAATGCAGCGCTACATTTGCTAAAAACGTGTATTTTTTTTAAAGATGTCTGCCATAATAGATAATGGCAAGTACGGTATACAGAATGGACAATGTAGGTATTTTACATATGTGGGTCCAAAATAATAAAAAAAGACAAATTGCTTTTTGTGATTAGTTCGTTAGTTAAATAAGACGTTTATTTGTTCATCTGTAACACACATATACGTATAATTATTACATTCAATCAACACGATAGACACACACACACACACAGATACATGACAAGCTTATATGCATTTGTATGCTACTATTATTTTTACACACATTATTTTTATTTCTTTCCTTTAATAATTAAAAGATGTGAGTTTAATTATGTTTTTGTCTATTTGACGTGGTGTAAGTTTTTTTGGCAAATCTAAGACCATTTTTGTTTGGAGTTTATTAAGATTTATCAGTATCCATCTTGGTTAAATAACAATCTCTTATTTACAAATGAAACAACATGCATTTCATGGTATATTTACAATTACGCTGCCTACGCCAATAGTTAATAATTAACTCGTTTTCTAAGTTGCTAAAACACATTGAACCCTCTATTTATAAAACTAATTACTAAACCGATTTTGATGAATACATATACGCGGGGAAAAACATTCATGAAATATGGTACTTAAAAAAAACAAAAATGTACAACTTGTATTTGGATTAGAAGTACCTATTTTAATAAGGAACATGTGAGATTAATACAGTTTTCACTATCTGACTAACTTTATCTTTAGTACCTAATTAGGTTTCTCTTTTCATCACTTAATATATAAATTCTCTTGGCATTATATCAGTCAAACTAATCTACCTACGACCTACATCTCGTACGTTTTACTGGGTATTAGTTAGTCTAAGACGAATGATTTAACATGGCGCGCGGCAATTATATTGGTCGTATTTACATTTAAAACAGTGAAATTAGATTACTTACCGATGAAAAGTTATTCCTTTGCACTTTGCCGTGTTCCTTGAATTATTGCTACAATACCTCAACACACACCAAGGCATTTTTTAAAGAGTTACACAGTGTTTTTGATTTTTAATTGTCGGAAGCACTAGGTTCGAAACAACTAGCAAGCGATTAAGTGAGTTGCGAGGCGTTCACCGCAATTGAACGGGACGAAGTAAGGACGTGCGGTGTCTTCTCTAGTACGTTGGTACATATATCTCGATGCATCTCTCTGATTAGTTTTTAGTGAAAACTAGCCTATTGCAAGGAAAAGTGTTTCTGCGTCTTCGCAGATCTACATCTACTTAAACTAGTTGAAAGTCCTTTTAAATTATAATTATTATCACTCCAAAAAAATGTTTACTTAAAAAAAGAGAGGTAAGACATTTTGTAAGAAGTAGTCCGTCTGGGGAAGTACCTCACCCTACAGAAGACCGCAGCCAAATAACACTGTGATGCAGTGTTGTGTTCCTGCTGGCGAGTAGGGTCGCCAGACTCCAGAGGGGTCGCTGTGCTGATAGCGGACAGGTCGGCAACGCGCTCGTAACATCTCCGGTGTTGCAGGCGTTCATAGGCTATGGTAACCACTTATCATCAGGTGGGCCGTATGCCTGTTTGCCTACTTAGTAGTATAAAAAAAATAACCTATTTTAGCGGCAAGCGATGTGCTTTGTTCAATATTGACCTCCAGAATAAGTTATTTTTGGTAGGTTGTGTGGTATTAAACCTCCATAAGCGGCCGGCCATACATATCCATACTAAAATTATAAATGAGAAAGTCTGTCTGTCTGTCTGTTAAGCTTTCCCGGCCAAACCGCTAAACGCATTTTGATGAAATTTGGTATGAATATAGTTGAAGACCCGGGGTCAAACATAGGCTACTTTTTAACGCAGGCGGAGCTGCGGGAAACAGCCAGTTAACAATAAATGGTAGCGTTTAGTTTTGTTCAATTACTTAGTCTGGCTTTGACTCTTCTGATGCTGTGTTTTTTCTATCTACTCCTATGCACCTACAAAAATAACGAATAAAGTTAATTCCATAACAATTGATAACAAAACGTGTATTTGAAGTTATAACTATTTTGTTTGCAGGCACACAATACACACGTTATCACATTTCTAACGAAACAAAAAATAAACAACCCGGATTTATTCAATAATTTGAATTTCAAGGAAATTTTGCCAATTACCGTGTATTCAAGTACTAATAGGGAAAATTCTTAAAACAAATATTTATCCCAGTCTCATTCAATGAACGTATTTTGTCAATTCTACTTATTCCTTTTTGTTTAGAACTTTTCGTTCCATTTGGAGTTTTGGGAAATTTGTTTCTTACTACCGTTTTCTGACTATAAAAAAACAAAAAGTTTGTTCAATGTGACTGCATGGCAATGTTCATTGTGATGTACTCGTAATAGGCTACTTGACTCAATTTTTTTTTAAATATTTCATATCACAAATTTGAGTCCGTAAATTCAAAAACAGAAATAATTTTTTGTATCCGTTCAATATTAAATAAGTTATAATAAGCCTTTGAAATCCTGTGAAAGGGCTAACTGCCAAGAAACAAGAAAAGGATGCACTTAATGGTGAGTGACGTCACTGCCACTTGATTTCTTATGTACAAAAGAGATAGCAAGACGTCCCTACCACGTTTCCACTTTTCTTCATTAGGAAACTTCAAATTCTAATTACTGCTTTAATTAATTAACAATTTTGTTGTTGTTTTCGGAATCGGTTACTTTTTAGTGTATGTATTGTTCCGTGTAAAAATTTTGTCAAAATGTAAACATGGTCAAGTATCCTATTGTATATTGATTTCTGAAAATCTGAAAAAAACTAGATGTTTTATTTCATGTAATTATAGTACATCCTATAACATCCCAGAAACATAAATATTTTTTTTACTTCGATTTTGAAATTTAGCACCAATGCCAAAAGAGCACAATAGTTTGGGTTTAAGTCTCAGCGACTGCGCTGGCTCGGACATCTGGACAGAAGGGATCTGGGGAAGATATCAGGTAGAAGACCAGTCTGCCGTCCCAGATACCGTTGGAGCGATACGGTGCAGGCTGATCTGACCTCTGCCCGATCAGCCTGGTATGGGTATGATATGGGAGCTATATGAACTGGCAGCCATCGCGCTGAAAAGCAGCGAAGTAAGTCTTTAACTAGACGTAGTATGTTTAAAAGTTCCATAATAAGATATCGTTTCATTTAAACATAGCAGAAGTCATAACATATCCAATATGAAGAAAGAAATTGACATATAAATCTGAAACTCATTATTACCAAAATAACAAGTAAAAAGTTTCAGCATAAATTGATATAAGAAAGCCTTGTTAGTGATGCGCTTTCAACATGGTTTTAAACCAAAATGATAGTAGTTATATAGCAGAAGTCATAACATATCCATAGCAGAAGTCATAACATATCCAATATGAAGAAAGAAATTGACATATAAATCTGAAACTCATTATTACCAAAATAACAAGTAAAAAGTTTCAGCATAAATTGATATAAGAAAGCCTTGTTAGTGATGCGCTTTCAACATGGTTTTAAACCAAAATGATAGTAGTTATACTCAACAAAAAACCATTTAAGTATTACCTACGCCAAATCCACAGTTATGAACCTTTTAATTTTTATTTCGAATTATGTGTTCTTACTTTATATAATTTCATACAAAGAACTCTATTCCTAAGCATGAAACATGTAAGTTTTATTTATATATACTAATAATATATAAACTTAATATATATAATATTTTATTGTACAAATCGTAATTGTATAGCACAGTAGGAGAAC
Source organism: Euzophera pinguis (assembly GCA_947363495.1). Taxonomy (NCBI): domain Eukaryota; kingdom Metazoa; phylum Arthropoda; class Insecta; order Lepidoptera; family Pyralidae; genus Euzophera; species Euzophera pinguis. The sequence goes on from OX376166.1 coordinate 14,638,544, forward strand.
TAATGCTAAAAGCATTATCTACAGATAACCTTTATGTTAAACAGAGATCGGAGATTTTCTACCGTGTTTTTTTAATTACGTAGGCAAAAAGGCATACGGCCCATCTGATGGTAAGTGATCGCCGTAGTCCATGGACGCCCGCAACACCAGGGGCATCACGTATTAGCTAATCGTAAAAAAATATATTCTACCACTTTGGTTGTATACCAGAGTTTTTTGTACTCACTCTCCATCACTAAGCCTTGTACGTCATTAACCCTTGGTGCGTAATAAAATATTTGTTATTCTGTGGCGAGGGGCGCGGGCTGCCATAAGCAAAAACTTGTTGTTGACTGTTACAAGTTTTCGACGTAAAGCAGACTTCTAAAAAAGAAACTTTACTGAAAATTTTACTGAAATTACTTTTCGATATTTGTAAAACTGTTTAGGAAGTAGTCTCATATTTTCTTCATTCAAACGTGTTTTCCTATTTACTTCTTAAGTTTTTGACTTATGTTTCAGAGCCTAGTTAGTATACGCTTTAGCTCTGGCCAAATCGGAAACCGCGCTTGAACAACTTATTCCTCTTTATTAATTCATTTCGAGTGGGTTACATGGACAATCGACACTGTATACTCTGGTGTCAGAGATATTTGAAATCTATTTTCGGTCTCATTTCTATGGGGGTCAAATTAAAATAGGTATATCCTTTCAAACAAACAAAATATTTCAATATCGGTTATGAAACGACGGAGTCATGCCGTAACAAACTAAAAAAAATTCTGCCGAATTAACAGCTTCCTTCATTTTGGATTTCGGGAGTCAGTTGAAAGTAGTCTTACAATTTTCACATATCTCTAAGAAGTTAAAGACATGCTGTCCTAAGTAATTTATCACTGAAAGCTATTTATAAATAGAATAACAAAGTCGACAAGTTTTGTCTTCCCCGCAGGGAGGGAGACGTTAAATGGACTTGTCAATAGTGACTTGACTTGGACACAAACAAATGGAGAGTATTGAAGTTTTGAAACACCGCTGGGGTATCACTGAAGTTGTTAGTTTTTTAAATATTTAAATAGAAAATGAGATTTTTATGAGTATTCTGAATTTCATTTTGTTTTTCCTCAATTAAATAATAGGCTAGTTTCCAGGGTCAAAAGATTAACACTAAAATTAGTCCGTCATTTAGGGAATCAAAATATATTAGTGACATATTTTTTCTTTTGTCAATTGAGCGATAAAATATAGATATAACGCATCAAAGTTTAGGAGTGGGGGCTCGTGACGTCACATATTGCGAAAAGTGTAGCACACTGTGGCATCACACGGAACTTTAACGCGCCATATCTTTACCATTCTTTGTTTAATTTTCAAAAGATAAATATTTCGCCAATATTTTTTGATTATCTAACTGACTGACTAATTATATTTTTTTAGGAAACTAGCCTATTCTACTAATGCAATTAAAGTACTGATTTTTATCCTTGGTAAGCGACAAATCACATTAATTTGGTGGCGGCCATGTTGGGACTAATAGTAGTGGGTGGGTGCCGGCCGGCAATAGTTTGCATGAACTAACTGGTAGCGGAAGCACGCAAAATAATTTGGTAAATGCTTGTAACTTTGACTTCCGCAAAGTAACGCCTAAATCAATTAAATATTATTTTTATCTTTTACTAAAATCGGCCGCTTTTGTGACGTCAATACTCCTTGAGAATGATATTGTTTATGAAGTATTTTTTTAGCTATGGATGCCCCACTGCTGGGCAAAAGCTTCTTCGTTCGCTATTATTTAATCATATCCAGTGGGTAACATGATCAATCGACGCATCGGAGTCGTCTTTCGGCCTTTAAGGACCACTAGATGAAAGCAAAGAACTAAACAAAATAGGCTTCCCTTGGAAATCGAACCCACCTTCGGACCTAGATGGCCGAAACAAGAAGCACATTAACCAGGTTATCGATAAAATTGCCAATGAAAAAAAAAAAAAAAACTACTACGTCTCGAAATTAACTATTTATAGAATAAAAATATTTTTTTACTATCGTAACAAGTAAATCAAGACTGACGGCGGCATTTTATGGACAAATGAATACAGATAAAATATCTCGGTTGCCAGCCCTGACCATCCCTAATCTAATTGGTTTGACATTTCCTGGGCACAGATAATATGATAAAGTGACTAGAGTGTGGGCGTAGTGGGGAAAATATTTATTTTTGTTATAAGCTTTTATTTTAGGCCAGGATTTTTGATAAGAAAATATTTTTTTTTTTGTAAAATCTATATTATGTAAAAGAAAATCGTGTTGGATACTATTTAAAGTACAAGAATGGCTGAAGCGATTTGGCAGAAAATTGGTGGGGAGCTTAGAACCAGCAGGCGGACATAGGATACTTTTTATCTTGTTTCCCTGGAATGTGACAAAAAAGTATATATAACAAAACGGAATTTTTGCCACTAGACAGAACAAAGTTCGTGGGGTCAGTTAATTGTGATTTTTTTCTATAATTGAAGAAAAACGACAAACGTTGGATCTGAAATACGCGCGAAGTGTAAAATGAGATGGTATGTTTTTTAATTTTCGTATTTGAATTGAGATTAAAAAATGTGGAACAATAAATGACAAGATTTTAGAAGGAATAATTTAGAAGTGAAAAAACGTTTGAAGTTTTTTTTTATCAAAAGAAGAATTCGTTTCGTATCAGGATGTAGGAAGGCAGCCGGATGGTAAAGTGGACTGGATAGGGTCTCTACCGATACGGTAGAAAAAAAAAGATTTGCTGATTATTATTTTTAAAATAATAAAAATATAAATTCATTTCACCGAATCACATTACATGATACATTGACACAGATTTCGACCTTCTCATTTACTAATGGTTTTTGTCATGAAAATTATACATTTTTAATAACTTTATCATGGTATGTTTTGTGGTTACGTGTCATGCAATCATTGTAGCTTTATTTAGAGGTATGACATTTTTGTTTTGTATAAATTTCTGATTTATTTGTGAGGTTTCCATCTTACGAATAATTTATTTATCTTCTGAAATCTTACAGCCTAATAAAAAAACGGTATTGAATTTTTTTTTTATACAACTAGGTAGGCAAACAGGCGTACGGCCCACCTGATGGTAAGTGGTAACCGTAGCATATGAACGCCTGCAACACCGGAGATGTCACGAGCGCTTTGCCTACATGTCCGCTATCAGCACAGTGACCCCTCTGGAGCCTGGCGACCCTACTCACGAGCAGGAATACAACGTTGCATCACAGTGTTATTTGGCTGCGGTCTTCTGTAGGGCGGAGGTACTTCCCCAGATGGACTACTTCTTACAAAATGTCCTACCTCTCTTGAAATAGGTATAGAAAAAATGCAAAAACGAGATAATCAAAGTTGAACTACACACAATAAGTATAAGCACATAAGTAACAAGGCTTATCCTGTAATTTTATGTTTGAAGTACGTACATACACTTGAAAAACAACATTATTGTGTGGTGAGATATTCATATATATTCGAAAATCTATCAATAATTTTAACAACGCTCTTTTATTATATAGGTAGGTATCTTATATGATATGGAACCCGCTCAAGTAACGGATATATTCGTTGATAGAAGGACGAAACACGAATTGTACATATACATGTGTTCATATAAAATTAATGTAGAATAAAAAAGGTAAAGTTTTTTTTACACTTCACACGAATTCGATTAAACATAAGGTATGTTGCGTGTTTGCAGAATAATGAGCTGATTAGTTATTGCATCATTTCTTTTCGTTGCCTCTCTCAGGTTTGCAGGAAAGAGTTTTCTTTAGAAATAAGTAGCTTCCTTGCGCTAAAAATCTATTCTTTATTAAATTCTACATACGACTTAGTGTTGTGTACATGAATTTGGTAAATATTTTTTTGTAGCTATTTTGTGTCCTACTGTTAGGTAAAAGTCTCCCCTTATTTCTTCCACCGATTCCGCCACCCCGCGTCTATATTGCCGCGTTGAACAAGTCGGCCGAAGAAAGTCGCATCACGACCGACTCGCCAAGCTGATTCTATTCAGTGCGTTTTTGCTCCGGGCTAGTGGACGCGGTTTCATGCAAAATGTATGGGAGCAACCCAAGGGAGAGTCGGCGCTACTCGACTCTGCGACTTATGGACGCGGACATTAAGAGATCCCTTAGTGGGATGAGTTCGCCGTTTTGTATTTTTGTTTTGTCATTCTTTTGTATGTTAATTACTTGTGTTCTGAACAATATACCCTTTTCTTGTCATTTCCTCTCTTGGGTCTGCTGGAAGAAATTTCTTTAGAAATAAGCAACTCCCTTGTACTGTCTTTTCCTCTTATGTATAATTCTTTGCATTTTTAGTCTGACATGAATAAAGTAATGGCGGCATTCTTACCCGTTAATTCTCCTAAAATATAAACTGAATTATACTAAAAATTATATATATAATTTTAGAAGCCGAAACATTAAGTTTGTATAAATAGTAACAAATAAATCAATCAATCAATCAATCAAATCATTTATTTGTGAAAACATAGGTAGTACATAAAGGTGTTAGTGTTAGAGTAGTAATTCAGAATCACTATGATTTTGCTGATAGACACAGCTTACAAATATACCTTTATTAAAATGTCAAATTATTAGAATTATCATGCAGGAAGTCATTTACAGAATAGTAACTTTTGTCAACTAAAAATGAAAGTAATCGCTCTTTGAATTTCATAAGACATTGCATTTTTATCGTATTTGGTAGCTTATTATATATCTTGGGTGCCATACCCATAACACTCTTAAGATATTAAAATAAATACTTTACCATCTCAATCACTTTCAGAGCGGGTTAATTGAGGCGCGCCCTCACGCCCTTGTAATTACAACACGCAATGGGCGAGGCGGAGATATGTATGTGAACTGGACAGGGCGAAATTGCTAAAAACAGTATACTTTTACCCGAAAACTTATTATTTCGTATATATTTTTTTAAAGATACTGACAACATTTTTTACATATAACGTTTCAAACACTTTACAGTATTCATGATCGCAGATGGACGTTAAAATTTGTCTGTGATGTCATTAGAATACAAAATAACCGCCCATATTTTTATTAGAAACTATCCCGATATTTTTTAATTATCTCACAGTATCCAAAATTATGTTGTTTTAATGTGATTACATTTTAATTTTTACGTTACCCAATCTTTAAGCAGCTAAAAATCGCAAGGGATATTTTCTCTATTTTCATGCTCTTCTTCTTCTTTGCGAGTCGACTCTGGCTGTATTTTCATGCTAATACATCTTAAATCTTGGCAACGGAATTCAATGAAGAATTTAGCGATAATCGTACCATTTCAAAGTTGAAATTTGATTTTTATAAAATCGGTTATGTGTGGGTCGAACCCGTACATGAAGAGTTCCGTAACATTGTATAAAGATGTTTTGTGTGTGTTGTGATGTCGTAACATAATATATGTTTTACACACATAGGTTTAACAAATAATACTACTTAAAACCGATCTTCATTACATTGCACTAAGTAGAAAAGAGAAAGTTTATTAATTTTTTAAACTTGTTTGTTATTCAGTATTTCAAAATACTCTGCCATCAGTGTAGAGAGTTGATAGACCATGTAACCCACTCGATATGATTGAATGATGACTACAATAAAAAATGCTAAATGTGATGACAAAATAGAGATAAAGTGCACTTAAAATAAACCCCCATTGTGTACGTACGCGTACTATACACTATAAACTAAAAAGAAACCGAGAATATATCAATTGAAATCGAATAAATCCCAGTGTTTCATGAGATACTGAATATAATGTATGAAGTTTTCGGTCCATGAATAATTTCGTCTTGGTTGACCCCATTACCCATTCTCTTATAAATCAGAATATTGGGAATCGGGCACGAATCGGGCGAGGTTCGATTATGGAACAATAAAATTACAAAGAGGAGACGGCGTGTCGACTGGTGCTCCGTTACGGTCATCGGCGCAGTGACGTCGGATAAGGGGGCGGAGCTTACGTCTATTTTCATTTAACCGAGAGTCTGTGAACGATGTGTGACGTGGAGCGAGCTCTTATGTTTTTCTTATTTTTTTAATTTATGTTTCGTTTTAGCTTAAAATATTTTAAATCATTTAGTGTTAAGTGTTTTAATGCCCTACTATTATGGGATCGCAATAAACCTAAGAAATTAATATTTTTGAATTTATTTCGTTGATTTAGGGTTACACAAAATATATTTCTGTTTTTAATTTTCAAGATATCTGTAATTTAAAGAAATATACTTAAATATATCCCTCATGTTGAAATCTTCGATTTTCTGGCGACATCTATTGATAAGTAAAGAGGATCGTCAATAGGGACGACCCACGGCAAAACCAAGCTCCCGCAAGTCTGCATTCCGCCCCGCGTAGCCTTACACAATTTTTGTAAGGAAGCTCTCGATACGTCATCTCCTCTTTGTTATTACTCCGTGGGTTCGATGCTCGATGTTTGATACTCGATAAATTTTGTAATGTCGACATAAAATTGTTGAGAGCTCGTATCCTTTACGTAAGCAACTTTGAGTTAAGAGGTTAGTACTCATCCTGTCGTTGTTTTAGATTTATCGTCTGTCCCAGGACTTACACAGTGAATGTTTATTTATTTATTTATTTATAAGGAAGACCAACAGCTTATATCTATACAATAGGTAAAAAACTTAAGCAATTTAGAAGCCAATTAAAGGTCCTCACTGATAGAACTAGAATAGTACAACTAACAAACCAAACATAGTACAGTAGGTACACACCCTGCATTTTGAAAAAAAAAACAATTTATTTTATTTTATTTAATGTTTGACACAAAAACTTTATCAGTTTCAATTCTTCACTCGAAAAAAAGAAGAAATTAATAAATGATACGGTATTAGCAATTGTCTAACAACCAATAATTAATGTCCCGAAGTAACATACCGCCACACTCAAATTTTTCAATCTCAAACAATAAAATAATTCCATAAAGAGAGAAAACAGCATAAGAAGTGCCATCTGTCGATAACAACCAAACTCCCAGACCAATTCGAACCAACAGCTTAACGTGCCTTCCAAAGCACGGAGGAGCTCAAGATAGAAAGTACCACTAATGGCGACCACTCCAATACCGGTCGCATCCCGCCTTCGCTTGACACGCGCATTACGCATACTCCGCCCCGCTCAGCTTTCGAATTCCTCAACTACACAAGCTGTACTTTGGTGTTCGGAATACATTCAACGCTCTATGGTCTATACAGAAAACTAGTAATTATCCAAGTAAATATTGTTTTTAATTGATTACATTGTAATTTTTTACGATTGTAAATTTGCCGTCTTTACACAATCTATATGGAGCTGAAAACCACAAGGATATTTTCTCTATTTTCATGCTAATACATGTAAAATCTTGGCGACTGAATTCAATGAAAGATTTAGCTATAATCGTACCATTTCAAAATTGAAATTTGATTTTTATAAAATCTGTTATGTGTGAGTCGAACCCGTGCATGAAGAGTTCCGTAACATTGTATCAAGATGTTGTGTGTGTTGTGATGTTGATGAATTAAATCAGTTACTTTATTTATGTTTTACGCACATAGGTATAACAAACGATATTATTTTAAACCCAAATTTCAATTGACGTGTAATTACAGCAACCAAAATTGTGTTTTACAACTTCATTGTATTTGTATTCATTTGCTTAAAATTACAAACTGATTTGTTCTATGCAAATGGTGCAATAAAGTATTCATTATTTCATTGTTGGAGGTGGATTGAATATTACCCTAAAAATTACAAGTTTTACCTAAGAATGCCTAACAACTAACAATTAATATCTCGAAGGAACATAGAGTTACCGCCACACCCAAAGTCATTCAAATTCTTTAACTACAAATAAAAAGTAATCCTTATAGAGAGAAAACAGCCTTAGAGCCCATCTATCGGTAACTAATATAATCAATGGCTTAAGTCCCTTCTGAAGGACGAAAGAGCTCGAGATAGAACATGCCACTAATGACGACCAATCTAATACCGGTCGCATCCCGCCGTCGCTTGACACGCGCTTTCGCTACGCATACGCCTCCGCGCTTAGCTATCGAGCCCCTCAACTATACAGTGTGTACTTTCGTGTTCAGAATACATTCTACGCTCTATTGTCTGTACAGGAAACTAGTAAATATATCTAACAGAAAAACAAATTAAATGAAGACGTTATCCGATCTATTTTTCTAACAAATTGGGTTATAATAGGCATTGAAAGATTAATGAGGTGCTTATCTAGAACAATAGCCGGATTAACAATCTCGAATGACTATAAAGTTGTATTGAGATTTCCAATCAAAATACCGTAAGTACAGTCAAAGAGAGATGAACGTGACCACCTTACCATACCCATCGAAATGGCTGACGGGTCAAGTTTATCTGTCTCCGACTATACCTCCGAACTTCCGAACCGGTTCAATAGTTGAAGTTTAACGATATTTTATAGGAAAGGTTCAAACTTGATCAGTGTTACTCATTGAATTGGTGGCTCCGTAGTCCAGTGGTTATGGCGTTCATTTGTTTAGTTTAGAGATGGGCAGCGGGAAGAAATTCAAGAGGGAAAAAATAAAATGCAAGGGGAAGGAAAGGGGAAAAATAAAAAAAATCGGAAAGGCGCCCTCATGGCGCATCTCTAATTTAGTTACCTACTTAAGCCACTTTCTCATCATCATTAATCATTCCAAGTTTTAAGTTTGTTTAGTTGTTTTTAATTTGATTAGGACATTGCAGGCTTGAATCACCTGATTGTCTGATATTAAAGATGATTCTGTTCTTCGGGAGACACGTTAAGCCGTTAGTCCTAGCTGACATCAGATGGTCGTTAAAGGAACCACGTTAGAGGCAGAGAGGCGATTCCGCACAATTCTGACATCAGTGTGTACATGGTCGATTGCCAATCAAACCTACACGAATTGATAATAATTGAATTGCTTTTGTAGAAACGACTGCAGAAAAAATTGATCCTGTCTCAGTAGCGAAATTTGTAGAAAGGGGTCAGTAGTGTAGAGATGAGGCGACTTATTGATAGTGTTGATTATTAGTGTGTCTTGTGGTTTTAGTGGTGAACATTTTGAACTCAAATTTCAAGGATCACAGCTAAGGATGCTGAAGACCTGGAAAACTGGAGACAACTCCGATCTTGAAAGCAATCAGCTAAGAACACAGCTGAGAAGGTAACCGGAAAAGCACTTCCTAGTTTCGTCATCAGCTTATGCTTCAGAGCCAATAGTACGCTGTTAATAATGTCCTAAATTTGGCGGTACCGGTTATTACAATGGAGCGACCTCCGTAACCATTTTTATAGGAAAATCAGAACAACAGGGACATGACCGAGGTGTGTTAGTGGCCAACACTGCCCGATTTTTCAGGCCTAAAGGTATATGACATAGCAAGCTGCCGTCTATTGATAACAACTGAGACCAACTTAACTTGCCTTCCGAAGCTCTTCAGAGTTCTGTACGGTTGTCATCAATCAATTTTGATTTTGCAAAATTTCAATTTATCCTAGTTAGACACAATTAGCTTTGTGGATAAAACACCTTTGACTAGAGCATAGACAAAAGTCATAAATTCTATGAAACGTAACGATTAGTTATCAACATTGTAACTTTATATGTATTTTGAGAGTAAACTCTACATTGTCGCCGATTAGGTGCTTCTAGAACGAGACCATAAATTTTCTCTTTGTCTTCGCATTTTGAAGGTTTTGTTCACAGATAAATTGAATACTTTGTAATCTATTAATTAAATTAGCAGTATTGATTGACGTTGTCAAAGAGAAAAGGTGTATTTTTTGTGGTCCCAAAAAGAAATTAAAAAATAAAGAATTACTGACCTGTGAATTGGCAAATACAGCAAAAAAAATCTTTAACGATAAACGCAAGGAATAAGAATAATTTTTACATAAAGGGGCATCCAATTTTCACCAAAAACACATATTTATAAAACACCAAAGAGACATATGGATGTTTGACATTGTCATTTTCGGATGTAGATTTATGGAATATTTTATCATTGAGGCGAAAGAAACTGAAATCTTTATTACTTAAAGTCGTAAGTACTTAATTACGACATATTATATCAATCACCCACTGTAACTTGATTTATGATGGCTTTACCATGGACTTATCAAGAAGATGATAGTTGGAGGTTAATTACTGCACTTTATAAGCTTTCGTCGTGCACAGAAAATACAAGTACGCTATATTACCACGGCGACCCACCTCTACTTGACTTTGATGTTAAATATCAATAAATATTGGGAGAACACCATGTTACTTTGTTTGACGAATTTATATTGCAAAGCCAATAGATGGCATAATTTAATTTTGTTTAATAGTGTAGTAGTGGAGTGCATTTGGACACAGAATTAGATTTAGGTTTTGTATTTTATTTATCATTTGTCATCACTTTCATTGTCGCTTTAGTGCTTCTTAGAAACTCCCTAGGGATCCCCCGGATGACCTACCTTGTGAGGACGTGTCCTTCATGGCTGTGTCCTTACGAAACAGAACAATATGACAATGCGGTTAAATTAATTTTAGAAGACGTACTTAACGTCAAATTGGATGATGTGCAGTGGAGATAGGCTTCGTTGCCCGTGCACTGCGGAGGTCTTGGTATCCGTCGCTTGGAGGAAATTTCGCTTCCGGCTTTCTTGGCTTCGTCGCATAAGGTAATCAATCTAATCACTAAAATACTCTCCATTAATGGTGTCAGTTTGATCTTGCCTTATGTAGATGAGGCTTTGACGGCTTGGTTTGCTAAAAGCGAGAACTCTTTGGTCCCTGAAAGGCCTGGGGTTCAGCGGCTTTGGGATGAAAAGTTAACGGAAACCAGCATCCGGGAATTGGAGGCTCAGGCGACTGGTGCTCATTTGGCAAGATTGAAGGCTGCGGCTCAGCCTGAGTCTGGGGCATGGTTACACGCTATCCCATCCCCTCATATGGGAACATTGCTGGACAATGACACATTAAGAGTGGCCGTGGCTCTAAGGCTAGGCTGCGTAATATGTGAACCTCACCGCTGCATTTGTGGGGGGATGGTAGAAGGCGATGGGCATCATGCTCTTGGGTGTGTTAGGTGTGCAGGTCGTTTGTCTCGTCATTATTCTATAAACGACATAATTCGGAGGGCCTTAATATCGGCCAATATACCCTGCCAGTTAGAGCCTCCTGGCCTATCGCGCACCGATGGAAAGCGTCCCGACGGTATAACTCTAATACCATGGCAGAGAGGACGTTGTCTCTTATGGGACGCGACTTGCGTCAGCACGTTTGCGGCGTCCTATCTCTCTAACACAATGCGATCTCCTGGTGCTGCTGCTAAAGTAGCAGCTGGACTAAAGTAGCGAAGTACTCAATTTTGACCAGCCAGTACGAGTTCGTACCATTTGCCGTAGAAACGGCTGGTCCGTGGTGTACAGAGGCCAAGAAATTTGTTAGTGAGATAGGGCGACGTTTAAAAAGTCGTGGATTCGACAATCGCTCCGGTTGGTACCTGGTTCAAAGGCTATCCATAGCAATTCAAAGAGGAAATGCAGCAAGCGTTATGGGTACCTTTGAGCCGGGTACTGTTCGGGGTGGGATTTTAGATTAATTTTTATTATTTTTACATTATTATTTACAAAACTGTTGTAATCTAAGCATTTTTAAATAATAAACTATATGGTAAACATTAAAAATTAGCAGTATTATGCTTCTTGTAGTTTAAGTAAATGCCTGATTGATTTATTCTGTTTTTTTTTTCTATTCCGACCGAGCTCAGACACAGAATTATAATACCTATTCTATCTATCTAATGTACAGGACGGACAGTACGGATACTCACACCCTCCCACCATTATTAATATTACAAAGTTAATTTATTAATTTATACCATTTTCTGTATATTTATCGTGTCATCTGTCTAAAATTTGTCAGTTATCAGAATTATAATAAGTACCAGACTTGGCAATAAATTGTCAATGAACTCTCAGACAAGGATGTACCTCATTTATATCATTTTTGACCTCATTCTACCCTCGGAACCAAACAGCTGAGGACGCCACCGGGAAAACCCTACGATGAAGAAGCGGAATACTTGACATTAAATTAGAAAAACAAGAAAAACAATTTATATTTTTATACCGAATTTGCAATAAAAAAGGAGTCTCGGAATAAAGCTAGTATTTCGATATCCGCACAATCGTTTTTCAAAGTCACCAAACGCATTTATCTATGACAAACAAATGCTAGAATAAAATCTAGATTTTTCTTGTAATTTTACATTTAAATAATTCAGTAGTAAAAGATCGTAAAAGCTTATAATAGGAAAAGATTTTATCGTAATATAGACTTATGTAGATAAGCGCAAGCATTGTTTTCGAACTTCATCTACCTACATCATTTTACTAGGTACATTGGGGGTGTGAGATGGTAGTAAAACACCAGTCAAGGATTACACTCACTAAGTTTAGGTTTAAGTCTTTGTTCCGTGACTCCTCAGAAGGTGATGGCTGAAAATCAGTACTAGTCATGCCTGCATGTCTAGCGTATCACTGAGCCACCACCTATTGAGACGTCTGTCACGTATATTATAAACATGTAGCATAAGTTTAAGACCTTTGCTGTACTTACGTGATGGCTTTCTCAATAAAGATATATTCTATTATTTCAGGGCATTCGCCCTTATAAGCGTTCCGTAACCAAAGCGAAAAAAGTTTTAGAAAAAAAGAACCGACTTCAAACTCTCTGAAAAGGAAGAAATAATCAATTACTTGTTGGTTATTAAATGTGGTTCCTTAACAAAGATTTTAATTAATTTGAAGTCGCCATTGAAGGATTTAGTAACAAAATTCATAATGGCCGACGTACAATCTGATGCCAGTAGTTCAAATATTTTTCTGGCCTTTCGCTGTTGTTTAAAATTATAATATTTTATTTCATCTTAAGCCTTGTCATTAATAAGTTGATCTTGTTCTTAGTACAAAAATAAAATATATATTTAATTTCAGGTCCAAATTGTCATCACCATCAATGAAGAGCTGATGAAAAGAAACTTTTACATATTTGTCTCCATAGTTAGGTAATGGTATTATTATTGAAGTCACGCTAAAGTACACGTCCACTGTTCACAATGAACATATCAGTCTCAAAGCACTGGAGGGCCGAAATTATTTATCTACCTACTTACTGTATAGTCCGTGAATGTGAATTACTGTCAGAAATTAATATAAAATAAATAAACGAGGTACAAAATACTTTTCTTACTTTACTATTACTATCATAAATAAATGGTGCAAGGAATGTTTTATTTTCCCCAACGCTATTAACATTGCTAGTTTACAATATTCTCGCATTAAGACAGTAAAAACAGAAATATAAAGACGGCCCACAATTGGCGGAGTAATCGGGGAATATGACGCGCGTCTAAAAAAATTGTGGCTTGCCGATCCTGACTGGTAACAATGGGACCAACAACCTCGGGTGTATGTCCTTTCGAATAAAAAAAGAATTATGAAAATCGGTCCACAATTGGCGGAGAAATCCGTGAACATACATAGAAGAAAAAAAAATAAATAAATAAATAACTTTATTGCACCAAATTGTAGAAAGTACGTGAAAATATATACACACGAACTTGGAACCTTTTTTTTTCTAAAACTCCGCTATCCGTCCGTCTGTCACCAAGCTTAGTGTGTGTTTAGTTAGTTAAAAATTTCACAAATGATGTTTTTGTTACCAACCGTGTTAGTTGAAAATTTCACAGATATCTAATGTTTTTGTTGCCAACCGTGTTAGTTGAAAATTTTACAGATAATGTTTTTGTTACCAACAGTTTTTTGTTTGATAATTTCACAGATAATGTTTTTGTTACCAACTGTTTTAGTTGAAAATTTCACAGATAATGTTTTTGTTACCAACCGTGTTAGTTGAAAATTTTACAGGTAATGTTTTTGTTACCAACCGTGTTAGTTGAAAATTTCACAAATGATGTTTTTCCATAGCTGCTGTAACAACAAAACTAAAGAACAGAATAAAATAAATATTTAATTGGTCTCCCATACAACAGACGTATTTTTTGGGGTTAAGATGGTTCCTTCGTGCGCTAGGCCATCTTGCAATTTTTTTATACTATTAAGTAGGCAAACAGACGTACGTGGTAAGTGGTTACCGTAGCCTATGAACGCCTGCAATACCGGAGATGTCACGAGCGCGTTGCCGACCTTTTGCCGATGTTTTTTTCACGCCCTTTTTGAAGACTCCCATGTTATATTAGTCACTAGGGAAAACCATGGCAGGGAGTTAATTCCATAATCGCAGTGTACGAGGGAGGAAATTCCGTTTGAAGCGTAATGTACGCGATAACATGGGATCCAAGGTATGGGGATGAAATCCCTGACGATGGTAAAAAGTGGCTGTTGGCATCATGTCAAACAATTCCTCCGACCACTTGACCGGTTTTATTTATCTTATTGTTTTTTTCTATTTTATTGTTGCATGCCGTACGGCTGTTTGTGGTCTAAGATCTTGTAATTGCTATATATAACATCATTGTACACCCATAATACGCAATAAAGTTGATTGATTGATTGATTGATCTACTTCATTTCACTCTACCGATATCACTAATCAGAGCAACATTGATCGTATGTCTATATATAATTTGTGACGTGTTTGTTTTTACTCCATTATGCCTCCCTACAAAGATAATTTCGTTATATTGTTTTCCTAAATAAGTACCCTAAGGACGATTTTAACAAATAACACATTTGATACGCAAATAGTTCATCATCATCCTAGAGTGTATTCCTAGTTGCGTCGTCAGCTTACGCTTCGGAGTACGTTGTAAGTCATGGTCCTAGATTTGGCGGCACTGGTTATTACAATGGAGAGACTGCCGTCTGACATCCGTAACCCTTTTTACAGGGAAACCAGACCAACAGGAACATGACCCGCGGTGTGTTAGTGGCCAAAACTGTCAGAATTTTTCAGACTGCATCAAGGCATCTGACACAGCCTAACGACTGCTATCTATCGACAACAACCGGGACCAACGGTTAACGTGCCTTCCGAAGCACGGAGGAGGTCAAGATAGAAAATGCCACTATGCACGCGCATTTGCTACGGATACGCGGGTCGCGCTCAACTAATGAGCTCCTCGATACAAATAGTTGAATACATAAAATTGAGAAATTAGTACTGTTTTGTGTCTAAACTACATCTTTGTAAAATGTTACTCGTGTGTCGCATCTGGTAGTCAAGTACGCGAGTCACGTTCGCGACCGACGAGCAAAATGGCCATCGGGACAAATGTGGAAACGTATGGTCCCTTTCCCATAAGGAAGAATGTTGGGAACAGACCTCTTTGATAGCAGATGGCTTGAAAAGTTACGTCCCTGTAGTACTTACAGACTATTTCCTTTGTCAATGTAGAGACATACCGAGACGAGCCTCGGGCCTGTAAAAAAGATAAATATTGCGAGAAAAATATAAAGAAAAAACATGATTTGGTGTGAAATAAATAAACAACAATCGCGATAAAATCCTATTGAAATAGTTTAATTTTATTTGCAAAGTAACAATAGCGAAAATATAAGATGTTATTACGTCGCAGGCAGACTTAAGATACCTAAAGGGTTTACATAATACGATCCAGTGCGGCGACCCAGTGCTTTCACGGACACGAAATCTACCCCGCACACGCAAACAATTTACTCACAAATTTTAAATAATTGTTTGTATGTGTGTGTCCGTGAAAGCACTGGATCGCCAGCGGTGTAAACCAGCTTTAACATTTGTCTGTGATGTCTGATTACAAAATTACCACCTATAATTTTATTGAAAACTGTTCAGATTCACGCAGTATTGGCTTACATTATGCAAGGGGCTTGCACTCTTCTGTTGAGTTGGAGATTTTATTAAATTTATGATTTATTGATTGATCATTATTGTTACCTCTAAGTATGTAAATTAGTTAAACGCTTAGATGAGAGTTGTCGGAAATGTATTTGTGGTCAACCAGCCTTGTATAGGTTGTTGAATTAACTATGTGGTTTATTAAAACACTAGCTGTTTCCCGCAGCTCCGCTTGCATCAAAAAATAGCCTATGATTGACCCCGGGTCTTCAACTAAGTATATTCCATGAAGTAATTACAAAGAGGAGATGCCGTAATAAGCGTTTTGTAAGAAAGTGTTTGTGAGGCTACATGGGGCTGAAGGTAGACGTGCGGGGTGCTTGGTTTCGGCCGTGGCTCCAATCATGGAGCACGAGCAATGACAAGCTGGCTTTGTGTTGGCGAGGCGCCAATGATCACATCACTGCGCCCTTTCAAACGGCATCTCCTCTTTGTAATTGCTCCATGGTATATTCATACCAAATTTCATCAAAATCCGTTCAGCGGTTTGGCCGTGAAAGCGTAACAGACAGACAGACTTTCGCATTTGTTGGATAATTGGATAATGGCGAAAGAAAACAAATAGGTTTTAAATAAATACGTTAGAACGTATATTCAAATATTGACAAGGATGGTATAACGTCTGTCTCCTAACACAGTGTGAATCGGAAAGAAGAGAATACGAGTGGGGCTGACCATTTTATTTATACTAAAGGTTTAGTGTTGCCAGTAATATGAAACATTAATTTTTGCATGTTAAATTAAATATAATTCAACACGCCCCCTCAAAAATTAATCACTTAATTATTTACAATCATAATTTTCACTAACCAGAACATTATAACCATCCAAGTAGGACTGGGGTATTCACAATGTAATATGATCCAACATTTGTTGCGAGGATTAGGAAAAACCCAGAAAAACCTAATCAGACCATTTAAGATAAACTTAATTATGCACTTAAAAACTTAACTGTACATTTTAATATTATGCACTTAAATACAAATCGTTTTTAATATTATGGACTTAAATATAAATCGTACATTTTAATATTATGCACTTAAATATAAATCGTACATTTTAAATTTATGCACTCAAATATAAATCGTACATTTCAATATTATGCACTCAAATATAAATCGTACATTTTAATATTATGCACTTAAATACAAATCGTACATTTTAAATTTATGCACTTAAATACAAATTTTGTTTATAGTTACAAACATACGCGCATCTCATCTCCGAACTGCACAAATTGCAACTATTGGTAATCGGTTTAGTCAAATTATCCGCTATTTTTGTTCAAAGAGTATTTTAATTTTATGAAAATGTGTTTAGATCTTGAATAATTGTATGATATACCTTCTTACACAGCCATTATTATCTTCAAAATAGGTATTTCACAATAAAAGTAGAAATTTAACACATTTGGTATTAAAGGTTTTAACCATAATGCCTCTTTTACAGCTTCAAACAAAGTCATGTACTTTTACATTATTGCACATTTGTTAAACAATTTAAATAAATATCCTGATGTTTTTATTTCATTAACATCATTACCACAATCGAAATCTACTTAACCACAAAATTTATGTTTAAAATTATTACACATTTTGCATTTTAGTTTTAATTTTATAGTACCTTCTTCAAACATTGCCATACCTCTTCATTTATTTTCCTTATAACTAAGATATTGGTATATTTACAACCTTTAAGCTTAGTACTACTTAACCAAAAAGAACCAACTACAAGTTGATTTTGAATAAGTCTGGTATATCATTTGACTCGTTTAGGCTTACGAATCTTATAACCAGAAACAGATTCAAATCATTGTAAACTATCTGATGTTTTGCTCAACTGTTTTTATATTATCCGCTTTCGTATTAAACTGATTTCGGACTATCAGCTTTAAGCATATCAGATTTTAAACTTTGAAATTATCAGTTTTTTTTTTTTTACTGATTTATTTTTATTTTATCCTTTTTTATATTTGACGGATTTAGAACTATCAGCTTTAAGCTTATCAGATTTTAAACTTTGAAATTATCTGATTTTTGCTCAACTGATTTATTTTATCCGTTTTCGTATTTTACGGATTTAGGAAGGTACATCAGCTTTAAGCAAATCAGATTCGGACTGTCACAGCTTTGAGGTTTTATAACCTTGACTTCAATGTAGGTTAGCGAGGGAACGCTGCCAGTATTCTGGGCACGTTGCCTCCCTGTGGCGCGTTGGAAAATTATTTTTATTTATAACTTTTGTTTTTTTTTTTTATTTAATTTTGTTGATATGCAATTAATTTTGAAATAAAGTCTGTCTTTCAAAGACTGACGTAGTAAAAATTTATGCAGGTTTAGTATTTTGGTAATGTCTAATCTCATTTCCTTCAAATAGAAACTTGGGGCCTTGACAGCAGAAAATTAACCTCATTTCCTATGACATCCCGATCTGTTTCACATATTTTTACATTCTATGTTTCATACCATATAGCCGTTCGGTACAGTAGAAAATCCACCAGGCCATGACATTTTATCAAAATATGTTTTAGTGATTTTAGGACGTACAAAGTAGCACCAAAGACCTTTAAATATATAATTGCAGGCTTTTAATCGTTTTAACCGGAGTTTTATTTTGTGTGATAACGCGGGTAGGAATAATATTTTATCAAAAAAACTTAGGTAATAACATTTCGTTAATTTTGCACCACTAACCATTGCGTGTGCTTTTTCAGTTATTGTTCACCACTTAATTTACTAATTATTTTGTTTTAGTGTTCTAGGAATAGTAAAAAGATATAAAATTCCTCTAAAAACACACTACTCTTTTATCTCAAAAGATAAATACTTCCGTCCATTATCACAGTACAAATTTACCAATTTCAAAATGAATTTTGCATCACTTTTTGGCTACAAAATCTTTAAAAATACAACATTTTATTTATAGGCTATCAGGTACGTGTCACATTATTGGGTACATTGATCGAAAAACAACAAAGAAATTCTTATTATCGATCAAGTCAGGAGTGTTCGGCTCGCACGTCATAATACTCAACGAATTAATGTTGTAATCGAAATTGTTTCCCATTTATGCAGGCTTCGCACTGTTTTTCACCAGGCGTTACCAAATCAATTTAACTAAGTAGTGATATGATTTTTAAAAAACCATTTAACCATACAAAATCTACAAAATCTTAATAATTTTTATCACTAACTGCACATTTGAGAAACAGATCTTTTATCACAGATTTAATTATTTTTTTATTTTTTTTTTATTAAATTGTTAATCGACTCACTCAGTAGTATAGTCTTTACTGATGTAGGTTTCAAGCTGGTCGAAGGTGACCTGGCAAGCCGCATCCTGACAGCAGGTTGTACGGTACCTAGTTCCTTGGATGCCGCCGGTGTCACTCATTACTTGAAGTGTTCCACGTTTGGTGGCTGAAACATATTAACAGTTTTAACTACTGAAATTTTACAAACATACATATCATCACGCCTATTTCCCGGATTTCAATTTGCTAAAATATAATAAAAATAATTACTAAGTAGGTAGGAATTCATTTCATATATTTACTTTGTAATGTTTTTATAAAGTAATTGTCTGAATAAAGTATTCTTACTGGCAATTTACTTTGACATTATAAATGGTTTATGTAAAACTGTTTAGGAATTGGAAATACTTATCTTTCCTATCAATGATGTGGTCGAAAGCTCCGGAATCCGGAATTCATTGGAAACAGTCGTCGCCTCCTCAGTCAACTCCACTGCTTGAACGATCGAGGGCACTCCGCCGATTATCCATTAGAATAACTGTTAATGGGGCAGTTAATTGGAGGATACGTATGATTATAAAAACAACAATTTGGAACTACAGCACAACAATGGTAGCATGTCTGGGCCAATAACCTGTTGGATAATTGGATAATGGCGAAAGAAAACAAATAGGTTTTAAATAAATACGTTAGAACGTATATTCAAATATTGACAAGGATGGTATAACGTCTGTCTCCTAACACAGTGTGAATCGGAAAGAAGAGAATACGAGTGGGGCTGACCATTTTATTTATACTAAAGGTTTAGTGTTGCCAGTAATATGAAACATTAATTTTTGCATGTTAAATTAAATATAATTCAACAGCATTTATAATATTAATATGGATTAAGAGCTTGTTAGGTATAAAAAGTTGTAGTAATTCTGTTTAATGGAGCGAAATGTAAACTCGTCAATTCACCTAAAAGTTAGTTTTTATAAATAGAGAAAATTATTAATTTTCTCTTTTGTTTTACATGAAATAAAAAAATTACACTAAAAAAGAAGTATTTTCTTTTATTGGCTATGACTTAAAAATATAAATGAAAAAGCAACCTTATCATATACACGTGGACTTTAAAATTATTAAAATCCATGTCATCGTCTATTAACGAGTTCTCACTTAAATTTTATAAAATGTAGTTACAAATTAATTTTAAATGTTTATGTTTTTAAACATATAGTGTAGTATGTAGTGATATAGTTATTTTAAACATAAACATAATTTATTAGCACAAATCGTATTATATTTTTATTTTTTTTGTGATGGATGTCTTCTTTTCTTCATAGATTTCAGTAAGAATATTTTGAGGGATTCCTAAAAAAATGTATTTTATTTTTATTTTAATGGTTTGTAAAACGCCCGCCTGCTAGGCCCACGAATTGAACTGTTGTTAATCATGGTCCTGAATTTGGCGTACAGGTTATAACAATGAAGCGACTGCCGTCTGATCCCCGTAACCCTTTTTACAGGGAAACCCAAATCAACAGGTACATTGGCCGAGGTGTGCAAGTGGCCAACACTGTCAGATTAGCTGCCTTCAAAGGCATCTGACACGCACGAATGCCTCTATTGATAACTGTAGCGTTGAATATGTGATTGTAACGATATTAATTATCACCTTGTTATATTTCCAAAGATTTGTTGTGATTTATGTGGAGTACGTCTGAGTGATAAAATTAGAAATAGTGAGATAAGGAAAAGGTGTGGTGTGAATGAGGATGTAGTGACAAAAATAGAAAAAGGCATGTTAAGATGGTTTGGGCATGTAGAAAGGATGGATGAAAGGAAACTTACGAAAGGTATTTATAAATCAAAGGTGACATGAAAAGTCGGTAAGGGCTGGCCTCGGAGAACATACTGTGACCAGATCGCAGACATATTAAAAAAGGGAGATGTCAGGAGTACCCGTAATCGACGAGCGTGTATGACGAGAGTGATGAGCGTAGAAGAAGCGAGGGAAGTCTGTAAGGATCGTAGCAAATGGAAATCCGTAGTCTCTGCCTACCCCTGCGGGGAAAAGGCGTGATGGTATGTATGTATGTTGTGATTTAAATGGTATTAGTTTTAGATTATAATTGCTTTTACTAAAATTATTCAGTTCTGCTGTGTACACTTTGTTGGATTATGGATTAGTTACAATAAGCTTTTGGTAATGTCATTATGTTACTTTATCGTCTGTAATCTGTTTGTGTACCCAATAAAATAAAAAAAAGGGTCCAACGGCTTAACGTGCCTTCAGAAGCACGGGGCAGCTTGAGATAGAAAATGCCCTAATGGCGATCAATCCAATACGGGTCGCGTCTCGCTGTCGCATAATATGACACGCACATTCGCTACTGATACACGCGCCGCGTGTGCCTCTCGAGCTACTCTTTACCCAGTACTGAACTCTGAAAATTCGTCACACAAAAACAATTCAGATAAGTACATTTCAGGAAAGTTTTCAGGTAGTATAACAAAGCTGTGATCGGTCACAGGCTGCCGCTGGAATATCGCTTTTTCACCTCCATTCTGCATTTCAGTGAATGCAGTAAACTTTTTCGTTCGGGACTAAAGCCTGGATAACTATTTGTGTTCCAATTTCGCTTAGCGGAGCCATTGGACACTGGTTCGGAGTTTTTTTCGAAAACCTATATTGCGAATTTACTTATGTTAGTGAACCATATTGACATATAAACATTGATCATCTTTGTCTCGTATTATTGTAAGAGACGAATAAGGAAATACCACATCATCATCATCTACATTGTCAATCGACCATGTACACCCTGGGTCAGAGTTGTTCGGAACCGCCTCTCGTCCTCTCCTTTAACGACCACCAAATGGCAGCCGGGACCGACGGCTTAACGTGCATTCCCAAGCACGGAATCTTCTTTATTATCAGACAATCAGGTGATTCAAGCAAGCCTGCAATTGATGTTCTAACAAATCTGGAAACAACTTAACTAATTTCTATGGGCTATGTGGCCTGACAATAAACGATTTTTATTTTATTTAAACAAAGTATGCTTCCCGTGGGAATCAAACCCACGACCACCGGGTGGAAGGTGAACGCCTTGACCACTGGAACAGATAAAAATCTCTGTTTTTTGTCCATAATTTAAATTATTATTCATTTATGTTTTACAGATAAGTTTTCTATTCAATTGGTACTAGACAAAACAGTTGAAAATGAAAAATTGAAAGGTCATGTTTAATCCATCCATACTAATAGTATAAATGCGAAAATCTGTCTGTCTGTCTGTTACGCTTTCACTGAACGGATTTTGATGAAATTTAGTATGAATATAGTTGAAGACCCGGGGTCAAACATAGCTACTTTTTGACACAGGTGGAGCTGCGGGAAACAGCTAGTGCAAAATAAAAGGACTTAATTACACTAGCTAATTACAAAGCTATGTCAAATATATTTTTACAAAATGTATTTTTTTCCACAATAACTTAGAATGTTACACAATTAATCAACATTTATGGTACATTATTTATATTTATAATCTCTTTACATGCTGCAAACTGAATAAATAATATTTTAAGTATTTAGCAGAACCAGTTTTTAACTTTGGCAAAAATTCAATAACATTGGAAAATTGGAAAATTATATTTATTAAAACATTTTCGTTTCGTTTCCCATAGGAGACTCCGCCGTCAACAAATTTTGCCAAGACCTTGAATGTGGTCGTAAATAACACTGTAATAAAGACATCGTTACTCACCTTTCTCTCTGGAGGTTAAACAAACGTATTTAAGTTATATGCAACGAGCGATTGTGTTCAGAATCTCATTTTAGAAAAAAATCTATTTTTGAACTTAAAAAAATATAAAATAATCGAAGCTAAGCTACAGCCAAGCCCTTAAGTACGTACTTACATATTTATTTATTTTTCAAATATAATATTTAAATTATTTGCCAAACTAGCTTTTTTTGCAGCTCCGCCTGCATTAAAAAGTAGTCTATGTTTGACCCCGGGTCTTCAACTATATTCATACTAAATTTCATCAAAATCCGTTCAGCGGTTTGGCCGTGAAAGCGTAACAGACAGACAGACTTTCGCATTTATAATACTAGTATGTATTCATGTACAAGTACACAGTAAATAAATAGAATAGGATCAGAAACATAAGTACATTTCCTTGTAACTACTACATTTTCCCTTCCACCCTAAGGTTTGACTGGAAGAGATCGCTCTAGCGATAAGTCCGTCTTTCTACCTCATTTCCTTCAATTCATTAAAGAGTATTTGTATTGTATTGTATTGTATAAGTACAAGGGTGCTGTTTTTTTCTAAAGAAATCTGTAATTATAATATTAAGTTAAAAAAATATATATTAAGAACATGTAGGCTTTTTATCCATAGGGTTTATTTTAAGTTCAATTTATTATTTTTATCCATTGATATAAATGTGGTTGTAATGTATAATGGCATGGCTATAAATATAAAATGACTGCACTATATTACTACTCACGAAGGCAGCTAAGTTATTAAAAAATAATTTATTTATCTTACACAACAAAATACTTTCTATATGGATTTTTAAGCTATACGAGAAAAAGCTCACCTGTTCTAAGAATCTGTCCATGTTGAAACAAAAGTTGGGAGGTAAAAAGCTTTAACGAGTGTAAAGCTCTATCTCCGACGTACCGTACAAGCAGTGCATTGTTTGTTGAATTCTTTTATCCACACAAGAGGACTGCTGAACTTTTATGCGTATATTTTGTTCCCATTTTTTCAAGTTTCATTGTTTCAATTTATATTCAGGTTAGGTATGTCATCTTCTGGTTCTAGTTTGAGCAATAAACATTGGATGTAATAGGATATATCTAGATGAAAATTCCAAAAACGCTTGATTATAATTTTTGTTTAAAATTAACAAAAATTTGTTGTAATTCGAATAATCCATACTAATATTAAAAGTTCGAATGACTGTCTGTATTACACGTCATGGTCATACCGCAGAATTTTAATGAAGTTTGGTATAAATATAGCTGAAGACTCGGGTCTTCAACATAGGCTACTTTTTGATTTAGGCGGAGAATAACAGCTATTAACTTAAATTATAAATTGAAGTGTTTGTGTATTATAGTAAGCTTTGTATTATATAAGTACTTAACCAAACGTAAACAAAAAAATCGCATAAAAACTTGCAAAACTTGTTTAATTCAAAAAAGTCCAAGTGGTAGGACTAATTTATTGGCAGAAATGAAATATCAGATTTTTTGAATTCACCAATTATTCAAAGAAAATATAACATTTATTTCCCTTGAAAGAAAAAAATCTAGTCGGCTCTATTGACGCTTCTACCACATCGGTAGACATATCAATATTTAAAAAACTAAATGTCACTGTCAAAGTCAATTATCAAAACGGTTCAATAATAGGGTAGATTAACTAAAATAAAATTAAAGTAAAAAATACCTAAAGGTAGTCCAAATGTATAACCAATAATATACTTTATTTAGTATTTTTAATATTAAGTAGTTTAGATTTATTAAGTTTTAATTAATTCTTCTGTATACATGTTATTCAAAATTAAATGATACAGTTTTGTGTTTAATTAAATGATATATACAAATTGCTATTTAGAGAGAAAACGCGGCTATTGAAGTTACCTTAGAACCGAGTACTGTCCAGGTTGGTATTTTTGATTAATTTAATTAATAAATAATATATTTTTTGTAAATGTTTGATCTAAAAAAAATTTTACACAAAGAAATTATTATTTTTCATTTAAAAAAGTTTATTAGTTTTGTAAAATTAGTATTTGTTTTTAAATGTTACATTTATTTAGATTAAATTACCTTCGAAGAATAATAGTAAGTATTTATCCAATTTAACAAAGGGCTCAGGTAATATTGTTCTTGCAAGTGGGAGGAATCAAATCTCTTTTATTCAAATTCCATTCGCTCTTGCCATCTAATATTATCTGTATTGCGTTCGTAAGAATTTCTCGCTTCGTTTGTAGATAGGTACGAAATGCGTTTACTAGAAAAATATTTTAAATGAGTTTAATTTAATAAGTTTTATTTTTACATAATTATCATTCCAGCGTATTTACACTTACATCAAAATGCAATAGTTAATAGATGAAAATTCCAAAACGATTGATTTTTTTACAGGTTACACGGATCCATAACTATCGCCATTGGAGAAATTATCTGCCATAAATCTTGTAATTTATTCACACTTGGCCATTATTTTTAATATTCAATTATTTATTTATTCTGGATTAGCAAGCTTGCAGCGTAAACTTTTATGCCAGTGACCAATCGAAGTCCGCCTGAGGGACTGGGAATTGGGAATACATTCATAACATTACAACTTTCCCGCACCCCTCTGTAACTCGTTAGTCCCATTATTTCAACGTTTTTCATCGACTTCAGACCAGCATGGGTGAGTTTTTTTTTATTTCTTACTTTTTATCTAGAAAACAAAAGACATCCGCTCTTCATACAATTTAGGTCCAAAAGTGAAAAGTGCCGACCAATAAAAAAAGTTGGATATTCTGATAGATGTTGTCTACCTAGGCACACTACATCATAGGCATCTACATAGGGCATTCTAAATCTTATTTCCCTGGAAATAAAATGTTTTTACTCAAATAAAATCAAGTACAATGCTGAAACGCCTTTAGTGTCATAACCAGAAAAGATTAGGTAGACAACTGTCAGAATAACCCACTTTTGCTTTCTCGTCGGGACTTTTCAATTTTGGACCTAAATTGATGATGTCTTTTATAAAATTAATTTCGTCAATGATGACGAATAAATCCGTAATTGGATAATATCGACTGTAAGTTAAATACTAACCGCCTGATTTATATCATCATCCCAGCGTGTATTCCTAGTTGCGTCGTCAGCCTACGCTTTACCTAGGGTAATTACAATGGAGCGACTGCCGTCTGACCTCCTTAACCCTTTTTATAGGGAAGCCAGACCAATAGGATCATGAGGTGTGTTAGTGGCCAACACTGTCAGAATTTTTCAGGCTGCCCTAAGGCATCTGATATAGCCTCACTGCTATCTATCGTTAACGACCGGGACCAACGGCTTAAAGTGCCTTTCGAAGCACGTAGGAGCTCAAGATAGAAAATACCACTAAATTGGCGACCAATCCAATAGTGGTCGCGTCACGTCATAGCTTGACACGCGCATTCGCTACGGATACGCGGGTCGCGCTCGACTAACGAGCTCCTCAACCGCCTGATTCATAAATTCAATATTCATATATTTATTTTTGGTAGGTACACAGATAGATGTCAAAATTCGTTAAGCCTAGTTTAACTAAAATATGTTTAGGCCTTCTCTCTTATTGATTACTAATTACCCGCGGCTTCGCTCACGTGATCAAGAAAAAGTGCCAATAAAATCTTCTTCGACCAAACGTGTTTCCCCGTTACGTCCTAAGCTTACGATTAAGAGCCTAGTATTGATAATAAGATTTGAAGGAGACAGAACATATTTTAGCTAAAATGGGTTTAACAGATGTTTGGAATGTTTTACGAAGACGAGGCCAAATCATTAGCTCTAAGTTTCAAAATTATCGTGAAATATCTAGGTCTTAATATTTTAGCCATGAAAATCCAATATACTTATAGCTTTCTCATTTAAAAAGTAAGAAAATTATTAATCGTCTATTCACTCATTCTTTTATTCACAAGAAGGGTTCAGTTTATTCAAAAGCCACTGATTTCATTTTGACAAATGAGACGTTTGTGATCTCTTCCACTGATACTTCAAAATTTGATAAATTGCTTTTCCTGGGCGCTCCCGTGTATCCCACAATAAATGACGTCATAATAAATCAAATACACGTATACGTGTACATGACATAAATAAAGAATAAAATAAACAAACAGTGTGCGAAAATACACATATAACGGATGTTCATAAAATGATTTGAATATTTTTATACCGCTTTTAACTTTGTATACGTTTATGTCACAGAATTTACAATTGTACAGTCGAAGACGGATTGACCCCCTCACCATACCCACCGTAATGGCTGAAGTGTCAGGTTTATCTGTGTTTGACTGTACTAATGTAATAGAACAAGCATGCAACCCGTTTTTGATGCAGACGTCGCAGTGATTAATTATAAAATTAATTTTATGGTAAAATCATAAATCGTCCTCTCTATAAGGTATAAACCTTCAAATTCCGGGTTAGAGAATACTTTGAGCGTTCGGACTTGAGTTGACTTAGGTTTAGGTTAAGTCACTTTATTTTATTTTTATATTTATCGTATCTATTGTATTGTACACTCAATGATGCCCATGTACTCTTATTTTCCTTTGGTTTTCGGGTTGACTGGAAGAGATCCCTATCAGGGATAAGTCCGCGTCTTGTTGTGTTCTATTTTGTTGTTACAATGTTCTTTCTGTACAATAGTTTTTACATACATACGTACAATGGAAACTTCCTGATATTAACCAACCTTCAGTCCGAGCCAAAAGTAAAGCAATTTTCAATCAAACATTACTGAAAAACCGAAGGACAAGGAAAGCTCAGAAATTCCCCTAACATAGTTGTTTACTGTACGTAGACCTACTCTCAGCAGTGGATGGAAAGTGGTTGAAGAAGAGAGTAGTATAATAATTTTCTTTGATCTTTTCGTCAAATTAATTGCGTTTGTCTTGAGTTTCTTAAAATTATTAAATTCATAATTATCAAAGCCTTCAACTTCACGCATAATTCTTGTAACACAATAAAGTTTAAGCACATCAAGTTTCTACTGGAAATATTGACGTCAGAAAATTTAAGTTAAGTTTTACAAACTATATTGAACATAAAAATATTGTGAATAATTTAGAAACCCTTCTCAAAATCATAAACTTAATCTAGAAACCTACGAAACTTAATCCCAAGTTTATTTGGAGAACGTCAGAAAGAAATGATAAAGTTAAAAAGACTACGGTATCCTAAATATCTTTATTAGGTAAGGTATATAGCCTCCATTTAAAATGTAATAAATAACTTTATCACACAAATATAACATGGCCATCTATCTGAATAAATGGACCTTTTTCTCGTCAGCAAATATATTTTTATCAGCTTTTCCTCGTCTTTATTTTCTTAATATTTAGAAAAATGTTGGTAGTATAAAGATTCTTTGCTGGGAATCCTCATAACTTTTCCTTTATTTATATATTTTCTGTTTATATTTAAAATTTAATACAATATATATATATATATATATATATATATATATATATATATATATATATACATATATATATATATATATATATATATATATATATATATATACCAAAAAGGGGCCCCATCGGCAGCGAAGAGAAGACCCAGCTGCTGCTGGTCAGGGCTTCAAAGTGAGGAACCTCCTTACAATCCGTGCCGTGTCAAGGATGACCGCCTTCTGTATTCGACCCTTGACCAACTAACGAGAGCCTAACTAGGTGTTGATTTATTATTTACTAGCTGTTTCCCGCAGCTCCGCCTGCGTTCACCGGTTTGACCGTGAAAGCGCAACAGACAGACAGGCAGGCAGAAAGACAAACAGACTTTCGAATTTATAATATTAGTATAGATATGGATTAAATTTATTCTCATTAGGGTTAATTATGTATTTTTTTTGCGCATATGCTTTGAATTGCGATCTAAAACGTATTTTTTTTGCTACTTGTATATAACGTTATATTGAAATATGTACTAAGTAGTATGCATGTATTATAAGGAATGAACACTTTGTTGCACCATTTAAAATCATGATAAATACATAAGGGCGCCTTTTGTCAACTTTAATGTTTTAAATTTTCTGTAATGTTTGTATATCCTGTTATAAAATAAGAAATAAATAATTGAATCGAATTAAAACAAAATAACTACAAAGGCTAAGGATAGGTAGTTGGCTAGAAGAGATTGCATTAGCGATAAGTCCGCTAATATAATCTCTTCTAACCAACTATTTGTATAACAAGCCTTTATCCGTATAATCTTTGTTTATTCGTCAATTTACGTTTGTACTTAATCAGATGCGGTAATTTCATTTGTTAATACCGTCGCCTCTGTACATGGCGACCCTGCTATCCGTGTAGAGAGGCGATGGCGGAATGAAATTACCGCATCTAATCAAACGTATATTCACTATTAAAAATACCTATTACACGGTTAATTATATGCATACTACGTAGTACATACTTCAATGTACCAAAAAAAAAAAAAAAAAATAACATGAGAAGATAAAGAAAACAAACATGAGGTAGGTTTAACATACCTATGGAACATAAATTGCTTCTGTCACCCAATCTTCATTCATACATCCAGTGCCTAAACTATTATCTCACTAATGGATTCGCATGACTGTCCCTCCCAACATCATGGCAACTGATTTATATGCCCTCTACTTCCATATTAAAATTACCTAAGTGCTCACTAAATGTATAAACACGCTATTTCTAGTTCATAGTCAATGGTAAGCTATTTTGAGTTTTATTTCGAAGATCTTAATATTTAGTTTCGGGTGAAAGTGATTGTTGTAAACAATTTTTTCACTAGTTTCGGTAAACCGTACAAAAGAAGTTGATTCAAAATTTTAATTTTGTAACTTTAAGTCATTAAATTGGTGTAACTTTATTATTATTTAAAAGTAAAGAAATTAATCCTACAATTATACCAATCGCAATAAGTCTGCCTTTGTAATTTTTTTTTAAATTTGTATCAACATGTATTACAAGATGTAACATGATACAACATTGTGTATGGGTACAAGATCTTTATACACCATTATTTGTGTTTTATTCTTTCATACTTAATAAATTAAAAATATAAACATACACGCGTTTGAAATTTTATAACAAAATAGTTTTTTTTTAATTGGACATTCTAAATGAGTCCATACATTCATTCCCACAAATACGTACTGTTACGTCAAATTAAGTTTAGTTCTAATTTGTAGGATATGCTGCAAAATTCAATGCTTAATTTAAAAAAAACCCGCTTTTAAAAACAGCGTCTCTCTTTATCTTTTGTTCAAGGAACTTCGTTAAAAACCCTAAGAACATTAAAAGTAAATATGCACATATGTAAATCTATTCAAAACGAGCTTAATCCACTTAATTCTACGAAAAAGTTTACCCACAAAATCGTACTTAGAGTAATTTCATCAGGAAAATGTGAAAAAAATCCTGTTATTTTAAAAACCTCCGCAGTCACTAATGACTAAACCATTTGTGATATGATCTAGACGACATATCATTGTCGTACAAATAAATGTCATGTCGTGACAGAACTTAATGTTAATGCTAGTCGATTTTAACTTCTAAACCCTAAAGAGTAAAGTTTAAAATAGCATTAAAAGTTTCGATAGCGTTTGTTGAAACCAAAGATAATATAATGGAATAGAGAAAAAATGTGTTTTTTTTTGTTTTATCACACTGCCGAACTAATTGCTCAACTCAGTTGCGCAAGTTGTTTATCACTTACTATACTTTTATCAAACACTTGAGAAGCAACTTAAAAAAAATCGGCCAAATGCGAGTCGGACTCGCGCACCGAGGGTTCCGTACAAATCTGTAGGTATCGCGTTCACGAGGAGGGCGGTAGTAAGTTTAAAATTATTAAAAATATTTTAATTATTGATGTCACTAAAAATTGACGGGTTTCGCATTTTTTCCTTTATCTATGCTAACTTTCAAAAGAAAAGTCAAAATTCACCTCACTAGCATAATATCACCCTAAATCGTCATCTATTTCCGTTTTCATCTCTTCTTTTATGTATGTAAATGTATAGTTATGAATATTGTATGTAAATTTATGTATGTTTATTTAGCAGTTATGTGTTTTTTTTTTCTCACATTGTATTTTTAAAATAATTCGCGCCGCACATAACTTTTCTGTTTTTCCTAATGGTGGTTGAGAGAATGCTTTTAGCATTAAGTCCGCCAATTGTAAACTTGTGGTACAATAAAGATTTATAATTAAATAAATAAATACACTTTGCTTTGTACCAAATTTCAAGATTCTGAGTTCACGGGAAGTATCCTGTAGGTTTGATTCCCTTACGAGTGTCGAAAATATACGGCATGAACGGTTGTATCTTTTGATTGCGTTGGCTTAGAAGTTTGATTTTTTCGCAGCTCCAAGGGACAGTAAACCTGAGTATTTAATATAAATTATAGCTTGATTCCTCCACGCGTTCCTGAGAAAAATGGTCTTGACAGAAAGACGGACGTACGGATAACAAAGTGATCTTATAAGGGTTCCTTTTTTACCTTTTGAGGCACGGAATTCTAAAAACCATCTGATATCATGACCCGTCTGGCTGAAGAAAGGAAGACCGAGGCTCAGGTCAGAAGTGGTAGAGCTAAGAGAGTTTAGATTAGAAGGAGATGGGGTAGACCTTTGCCTAGCAGTGGGACTAAATTTAGGTTCATTAAAAAAAATTGATCTAGTTGCCCTGTTTCTGACTCACAAGAGAAGATCTAAGAGAGGCAAATGACTTAGCGGTGGAATTAGCCAAGCACTAGTCGAAATTAAAATAGGACCTTTTGTAGCCAATAAAAAAGCTGTTTATTTATTTCTTAACCAATACCATTTACAGCAAAAAAGAAACAAGATCATATGATACATAAAATAAAATGCCTTTAATTACTTCGTATTAAAAATAATTTGTTAACCACATGTTAGCTAATACATGTTTCGTCCCTTTCTCATCTATTCGATATTTAGCACAAAGAAACGAGACGCAAAACATTTTAGCTAACAATCAGCTTAACAAATTATTTTAATTAATAGATAATAAATAATTTTGTACGTCTACTAGCAGACAGAATACACTGGACGGTAAAATTTTGTAAGTATACCTTTTTACACATGTGTTCTAGCAAAATAAATGATTCTGATTCTGATTTTAATTATGATGGATAATGTTTATAGAGAGACACCTGTATTGCAGGTCACCAGAACTCAGACGAAAAAAAAAAATGAAGTAAATTTGTCGGTACAGAGAATAATGTCTTTATTTCGATGTAGGTCTATGTCAAAACCTTTTTCCTCTAAAAATCTAGCTGCTTTGTGAAGGTCTACGCTCCATGGGCTTTACTCCTGTCATTTATTCATTGCTGTATTTATGTTGGGTGCACTCGAAAGTATTGCAGTTATTTTAATAAACATTCTAATGTATATCGCACATTTTATAGCGTTTTGTATGCCGTAGGCTATCCCCGACCGGTCATTATGAAAATCCTTGATTCTATGCCCAGCGGTGGAATTCTTCTTTTCGTGGCAAAAAGGTTACAAGTTGTTAGCTTTTAGAAGGCCTCTTTTTGTTTCTAATTTTTTGTTCGGAACCGCCTATCGGCATCTGACATGGTTCCTTTAACAACCACCAGATGCTGGGACCAACGGCTTAACGTTCCTTCCGAAACACTGAATCATCTTCATTATCAGGCAGTCAGGTGATTCAACCCTGCAATGCCATTTAGTTTTATTCGATTCAACTTTGCGTTTCTTTTGTTTGTAAATGGTGCAATAAAGTGTTCATTCATTAATTCAATTTTCTAATCAAACTGGAAACGAAGTATGCTTCCCGTGGGAATCGAACCCACGACCCTTGGGTCGAAGGCAAACGCCTTAACCACTGGACCACGGGGGCAGTTATACTCCCTTGTATGACTGCATCGTTCACAGCTCATTGTATGAATCTTATCTTTTGCGGTAAAAGTTATAAAATCTTTAGTTTTGAAACATACGACCATGTCCGTCATGTGATACTATGCACCCTTAAATTGTGCAGTGAACCAAGAGCCCCGTTCTCTTTGTGGGATGCACTCGAAAATATTATAGCAATATACGATGCAATATATTACACAAAGTTCGTGGTTATTGTACACATTTATGATACAAACTTTTAGTTTGAGCAATGTCGAATTTAATTTCTGAAAGTATCGTTTTGAGCAATAAATAACAAGAGAATTTAGAAATGTTGGAGATAAATTTTGTGTATTGTTTATTTATTCGTGAGAAAACAAGGTATTTGACAAAACCTGAAAATGTTTGCATGTTATAAATAATTGAGCTTCTATAGTTACTTCACACAGCTATTTTGCTGCTAGTCTTCTAGGTACCTTGCTTTACGGAGATGAGTTGGACTTTGGACCATCTAGACGCAAAAATAGACTAGTTGTACCAACTAAAAGCACTGCATATTTTAATAGGAATTAATGAGTAACAGTTTACAATAGACTGCCAGATACTTTAAGGGAGCTTGAGTTAAATTCTCTTAAGTCGCAACTATATGAAAAACTTGTAGAAAAATGCTACTATTCTGTTAAAGAGTTTTTTAACAGTAAACTTACTTAAATTATTTTTGTGACATTGATAATAATAAATACTGACATTTCATGTTATCCTGTAAATTTCTTAACGTGTTTGTATCTTATTTAAATAAAAAATGACTTGCGAAAAAACCGACTTATTAAATAGTTATGATAAATTTGCATGCTGTTCAAAATGGCTAAATAGGATTGCTACTTAAATTTATGTACCACCTATGCATTGTAAACTTATTTTATGCAAATAAATGATTTGATTTGATTTACTTTGTTCATTTAATTTGTATTTTTAGGGTTCCGTCCCTCGAAAGGAAAAAACGGAATCCTTATAGGATCACTTTGTTGTCCGTCCGTCCGCTCGTCTGTCTGTCAAGACCCTTTTTCTCAGGAAAGCATGGAGGTATTAAGCTGGAATTTATATCTAACTGTCTCCTGTCCCTTGGGCCTGTGAAAAAATCAAACTTCTAAGCCAACGCAATCAAAAGGTGCAGCCGTTTATGCCGCAAGGGAAGAAACTGTCTTATGAACAAACTGAAGCACTTTTAACACCATTACAGTAGCACATTAAAACTCACTTTGGCATGTATAATATATATGGGATAAGCATTTTTGAATATTATATAATATACAATAGATATAAGAAAAGATAAACAAAATAATAATTAAAAAGGTAAATAGATAATCAATAAATTCTATGTAATAAATTCTAATTTTTTTCATTTTACTCAATGTAAAATAAATCACTAAATCTCATTTCCATTTTCATAATAGTGCACATACTTTAAAATAATATTGTTGTTTTACTGTATTGTAATTATAATTGAATTAATATTTAATTCTTCTGCATGTAATGTATTTATAAGAGAAGAGCGGGACTCACCAGGCACAAGTTTTCTTAACTTAAATGGTGAGACTCTGCTACCTACTTATTGTGAATTGTAAAAGAAGAATAAATGAATTTTGAATTTGAATTTGAAAACCTACAGTGTATTTCCCGTGAACTCAGAATCTTGAAATTTGATAGGAAGTAACGTCTTATAGCATAGATAAAGGTAAAATTGCGAAAACCGTAAATGTTTAGTTACATCATATAATAAAAATATTTTAATAATTTTAAACTTACTACACCTTTCCTCGCGAACGGGTAGAGGTATTAAATTTAAATTTCTATCAAATACCTAGGTCTATAATACCTTTAAGCTGTAATAAAATTAAACTTCTATGTCAACGCAATCAAAAGAAACATCAATATAAGCCACATATTTTCGTACTCGCAAAGGAATCAAAACCTAAAGGGTACTTCCAGTCGACCTAGAATCTTGAAATTTAGCATGAAGCAATGTTTTATAGCTCATATAAAGGAAAAATTCCGAAAACTTTAAATTTCAGTTACTGTATTTTTTTTTATTTTTTTTTTTTGCTTGTTTTTGCTTGATATTAATAACGGCAACAAGTAGACGTTGAAATATTTACGTTTACACCGTGAAATTTTAGTCGTTTTGGACTCATCGTCCAGTGACTCCATTCATGCAACTGAACAAATTTTCCCAAGGAACATAGCTCGAAACATGAAAAAAAATTTCGACTTCCCATAGTAAGTTAGTTCACGTGATGAGACATTTTGCATGGGAGGTCCAAAAATTTACTCCATATTTCGACCCATATCTTGGGGAAAGTTGAATGGAGTCACTGGACGATGGATCCAAAACGAATAAAATTTCACGGTGTATATTCACTTTAAATTTAAATAATTCAATTAAAATAAAAGGCACAATTTAAAAAAAAATAATGTTATAGGTATTAAAATAAAACAAATATTTAAGGGATCCCATACAACAGACAGATATTTTTAGCAGTTTTTTGGTATGGAACCCATGGTACGCGAGTCCGACTCGAACTTGACCGGTTTTTTTTATTCATTGTGAAATGATTGTCTTGTCCTTAATAAATCTTCCCTGAAATCTTTCATAATAAAATTAAAACAAATTGTAGCATTTAGTTTCTAGTTGTAAGTAGTTGTTTTACTAGAATTAGTCTTAACATAAGGTAATCAGTACAACAGTCCTGCATAAATTAGCGTAACGATAAGAAAGACTAACTGCCAAGTTTCTTGCCGGCTCTTCTCAGCTGAATTAGCATTCAAAAGATCTAGTCTAGCTCGTAACTAATGATACAGCTAAATCTTTTTTGATATATTTTATCTATTTTTATCCGTCTGCGGTAAAGTTGAAAGAAAGTTTCAATGAAATAGAATTTTACATTTCCTAGGCTATCGGTATCACTTGTTAAGGCCCTTTGTTTAACGATAAAAGTATTCATTATTGCAGCAAAAGTATTTAAGAAAAATATAATGATACACATAGGGGGCTTATTGCTAACTAGCTATTTCCCGCCTGCGTCAAAAAGTAGCCTATGTCTGACCCCGGGTCTTCAACTATATTCATACCATCAAAATCTGTTCAGCGGTTTGGCCTTGAAAGCGTAACAGACTTTCGCATTTATAATATTAGTATGGATGGATTAAACATGACTTTTCAATGTTTCATTTTCTACTTTTCTGCTTCTTTACGCTTTCACGTGTAACAGACAGATAGACAGACAGACTTTCGCATTTATAATATTAGTATGGATGGATTAAACATGACTTTTCAATGTTTCATTTTCTACTTTTCTGCTTGTTTACGCTTTCACGTGTAACAGACAGATAGACAGACAGACTTTCGCATTTATAATATTAGTATGGATGTAGTCTAAAATACCTTAGAGTTATCATTATCAATAAGTTTTCTATCAATTCTTATCCGATAGTGTGAGAAGGAGGAGGAGAGGCATTTTTATAAAAAAAAAGTCATTAAATTAAGACTTTTAGGAGGCGATTACAAATATGTGTGAAGCTTTTTACCTTGTGTGCATACGACTTAAACGTCATTTTGGAATGTTATCCAACATAAAACAAAGTATAACATTTTGCAGTATGAAACTCACTTTTGCCTCTCATGAGGTTGTGGTCTATCTTGTAACTCGTACGTTGACATCATTCTACAACCAGAAACGCTAGTGTTGATTGATTCATCGAACTCAGTCGGTGTCGTCACGTTAATGAAATCTCAGGCACAGCTCGTAACTTAACTTCTTCTTTTTGTCGAGTCGAAATGGTTGACTTGTCAAATTCGACCTGACCAATAAGTGGCCTCGCTCACCGGACCGACCTATTGTTTGGCGCTAAAAGACCCTCATACGTACAAGAGTCCGGGTATTTGGAACACCAGCAGCAGGGTCGGCAACGCGCTCGTGACATCTCCGGTGTTGCAGGCGTTCATAGGCTACGGTAACCACTTACCATCAGGTGGGCCGACTTAGTTGTATAAAAAAATTAAATAATAAAAAACCAGCTGATGCGGACTAAACATCTCCGCACTCAAACAGGATGTCAGTCGAGATCCTGAAGGGCTTTTTTCTCCTGGACGGAATTCAAGACACACCAGCAAATACGGACTGAACATACCCGTATTCACACAAGCTGTCATTCGATATCCTGAGGAGCTTTGTTCTTCTGGCATCGCCTAAAACCAGCCCTGAATTTGTTTAAGGACTGCCAAACAGCCCAGTGGACATCACCACCAGGTGGTAAGGTTTCGGCTGGTAAAATTCCTGTTGGTATATGATGGTACTTACATTTCCATCGTACATTTCCACGATGGAAACGTAACTTTACTTCTCTAGATAATTAAATGTTACAGAAACAGTATACTTACTAGTACAGTAGAGCTAATATAGGTATTGTAGAGTGCGCTGGAATGTTCGTTAAACCACGGTAATGTTCCATGAGAGGCATCCATAAAATCACGAAAGCCGTGAATAGGCGGGGAAATGGTTGATAAAACAATGATGTCACAGATGTGACACTTTTTGTTACTAGCTTTTGCCCAGGGAGTTTTTGAGAAGACAAGAGAGTTAGTTAGGCTATGAATATGTTTGAAAATTGTATTTTCCTGGTGCAATAAAGTATTTAATATTATTGTATCTCCTTTTGGAATTCAATTCAAAACCCGTTCTCGGCCATATCAATAGTTGACATTTCCATGAACAGGTCTCGGCAGGAAGAGGAACTATTTCTAATGAGTGAAAAGAATAAATAGGCTATGGTGATAAAGTTTGGGTGGTTTAAATCTGGGTTATCATATAGGAATTCGGCCACCTGCCATAATCATGATTACTGACTATTAGTGGCAGGCGGTGACTCGCCACTCAGTGAATGGGCCTCCCAAATAGTCGCCGCGTTTGGCGACAGAAGGGCAACATTGGGATGAGCGGCTAAGGATGCCGAGTGTAATTATTATTATGATTACTAATAGTTCTTGATTTTTTTGGCTGTATGATATTGTGTACAAAATATCAGCCGATTTTGTTAAGCCATTTTATAGTTGTAAATGTGCAACCCGATATTAACTCTAGTTTGTTTTTTATCTGTTTGTTTGTTTATTTAGAAGTTTAGATAGCCATCTATACCATCATCCTACAAAAGTTCTCTCCCCAGACGAATATTGCACACCTTTTGTATTTTAGTAGACGTAAAGATATTCCATTGCTTCGCTACCACAATTTTGGATATTCTTTCTACAAATTATCGCCAACATCTCAGTCCAAATACGTCCCATGCTTGATCTAGGCCCACCTGTTAGATTTCGTATCTCATCGATTGGAAGTGGGAATTTCTACAATTCTAAAATTAATCTAACTATTTACATAAATTTAATAAATAAATAAATATTAAACAGAAGAAAACAAAAATATGAGCTCCTTTAACTTATACTGCAGGGCAAGATCCATGGCAGAAGGAGGCCTGGAAGAAGGTGAATTTTATGGGTGAACAACCTGCGCCAATATTACAACAGGAGCACGCGATCCCTGTTCCTACTTCCGAGCGGCTGTCTCAATGGTACAGATCGCATTGATGATTGCCGTCCTTCGTTGAAGATGGCACCGAAATAAGAGAAAAATACTGTATACCAGTAGTTAGTTAGATGAAATTCTGTATTTTTTTTATTTTATGAGGGCACGGTGAGGCAAAATTCTATTCATCATGGAATGCCAATAAGGAAATATGGAATATCTCAGAATGTCGCGAAAGTGTGTAAAAATGTAAAATATTAATATTGTGGATATTGTAAATTCGACTCATCCAGATACCTACATAGGACTGTCTCTGAATTATTTTTTGTTGTGACTACATCCGACATATGGGCTCGACTAGCAATATCCTGGGTTTCCGAGAGGCGTAGATCTAGAGGGAGACCACGTAAATAGCGAAATGACTTGGAGCCCTATTTTTGAAATCATCATCATTTCAGCCGCAGATATCGAACGAAAATAATTTGATATCGAACAAAAATTTACACTCACAAAGTCCCACTTTAAAATAAAGCACTTCTGGATAAATTTGTATGCGGCTAGAAAAGTGGAAAAAATTTGGACAGCCGCCAAAGTTAAGGCAGAGCAAGGAGAAGAAAGTTTCACCTTAACAAAATTTTTTTGAAAGAAGGGTCAATATAGTCTGTTAGAAATAAGTCGACAAATACCATAGAAAAACCTAGTTGAACAAAAATTTTTCGGTGTTTTCCATTTAAGTTTCACGTACTAAAACACAATTACTTACTTCATCTAATAAACAAAATACTGAATCCTTAGAAACCAAAACATTCACCAATCAAAAAAGCTTAAAAATAATTTCCCGCATCGAATCGTTATTTTTTTTTTAAATTTGAATACCGTTCTAGAACAATAAATGGAAGGCCCTTTTGATAAATTAAGGAATTAAACTGAAACCGGACAATGCTAACACGTGCAAACGAAAAAGGGACGATAAAACATGGGCAATCGTGATACGTTTCAAACGACTATGACGCCCGTCAGGACACAATCCTCATTTAAATCCTCCCAAATGAATCGTTTGTGGGCACCCTAATGACCCAGTAGCGAGCTAGCGGGCCACAGTTAAAACAACTTCCATACAAAAAATTCACTTAACCAACGGTATACAAACAATTTTCCCATTTTTATTTTCTCGTAGACATTTTCCTGCGCTGAAATCTGACGCTAACAGTCAGGTGCTCTTCGCCTTTAGTACTCTACAGACATTTGTAGATGACGCACGTATGGGACCTTTGAATTTTTGGCGGTGGATTCCAATCGCGAATTTTGATTAAAGAACGACTTTTTGTTTTTTATTATTAGTGGCGTTAATTATGACGCGAGATAAATTTCCGGCCAGTATTAAAATTGATAGTTAAAAATATAGAGTCGAGTTTTGATAAATTGTGTTTCTTTTTGAGTGGTTAAGTGGATTTTTAAAATGTTGCCGCGTGAAGTGATAATGCTTTCATTTTTGTTCCTGATGTTTTTTGGAGGTAAGTTTTTATTCAAATATTTCGTTACAATTTATTATGTTCACAATAAGGGTTGGCGAAATTCGCAAATGTTTTAATATTTATCATCCTTTTAAAAGCGTTAAAAGGAAACGGGATTTCGTATGTTTTATATTATTTTTAAATATTCTGACACAATATTTCAATGAAAATGATTTTAGGGTGTCTTTGATCCTTCTCACTTGATATATTATTGGCGTATGCTTACCTAATCTTTGAATTTTCTCTGTGAACATTGAGATATTCTATATTTTGGAAAAAAATAAAGGTTTTTTGTTGAAGATATGATTATATTTTCTTGTGTAAGGTGTTTTCTTTTGTTTCTCATACTTACTTACTCCGCTAGTCAAGCGACCCTAATCTTGACCTCTGAAACGAGAGAGCCCCAGAGTGTCCTATTCTGTGAATGGCATATATGATTTACCTAGTTATCATGGAGCGAAAATTTAAAAAAATTACTCTGAGCATTTGTTTTTCTTCGTGCTTTGCACGAGTACTACGTGAAGCCTGTGCAAGCAACATCTTTACACATATCTCACATTTAAAGAAATAAAAAATGAATTTTGACTTTATCTATGTCAACAATACACATATACGACATCAATCGGGGCGGCCGCTAGTGGTTTACTATTTTTTAAATATGACTTAGAATTTGTACCTAGTGTTTACGTTTTATAGTTTTTAATAATACGACTTCCTCATAAAAAGTTACGAACGCATATTAAACCATAGTTTCCCTAGTGATATGGGAGCCTTCAAAAAGGGCGTTCGAAATTCCTTCAGTGTCCGCAACGCGCTCGTGATCTCCAGTGTTGCAGTTGTTCATAGGCTACGGTAACCACTTACCATCAGGTGGGCCGTACGCCTGTTTGCCTACTTAATTGTATAAAAAAACCTTTAGATTTGTTGTCTCTAAAAGTAAAAATAAAAGTGAAATTACTTGACAGAATATGTTTTAGTTAAAATTGATTTTATACAAGTTTCATATATTTTTCCATAATCCCCGTAGAGCCAACTTGCTTATCCACTGGGAAAGTAAAAAATCCTAAACAAGGTATGTTCAGGTTTTTTTATGTACTAGCTTTTACCTGCGGCTTCGCCCGCGTGCATCCGCGCAAGAAGGATTTTTAAATGTGAGTTTTGGTAGTCTGTGACACTGATAAACATGAAAACAATGTCCGTGTCGAGACGTAGTCACTCAGTTTCTCTCTAGGGGTAGATTTTTAAAAATGCTAAAACAGGTATTTACTCCTTTATCATTATCAATGCTCTCGAGAAGTTTCCAAAAAATTGATCTAACTAATCTCGTTTCTTCATACTTTTATACCCCCATTTAACCCTCTTAGGGGATGAATTTTGAAAAAAATCCCTTCTTAGTGCACCTCTAGTCCACAAAAGGAATCCACGTGCCAATTTTGGAACCAAACGTCCCAGCGGTTTGGGACTCACTTTATATATATTTATATGTATTAGGTAAATGACATGTTTGTGAATAACGAGTATATTTGGATAATTTTTGATATCTATTTATCCGCTAAAGGTTAATCACTTGCGTAACATTCTTATCGAAATTTGTGTGAACTTTATTTAATTTAAAGAAATTTTTATAAATGACATTATTAGACCTAATTCAATCATTTTAATATATTTTATATAGGTATGTTATATTCTTTATATTATTTGGTCTTAAACGAAAGAGGTCGAAGAGAGTTTCCTAGCTTTTTCTTGTATCTCTAGTCCATAGCGCATAATATGTCTGCAATGACTTTTCTTTGTTTTATGAATGAATGAATGAATTTTATTGCGGAAAAATGTAGTGGTTACAAAATTATAAAAACTCGCACATTTCGTCATTTCTGACAAGCAATAGACATCAGAATGTCAAATAAGTCAAAATTTATATAATCAAGTTATTTCTTATGTTTTTGCGATTGTTACTCATTAAATTAAACTATTTTAATACGGTTTTTATCGCGTTTATTACTTAATTATTTACACCTGACGTTTCAAACACTTTACAGCGTTCATGGTCACAGGCAGACTAAGTTAACATTTGTCTTTGATGTCATAAGATTACAAACTACCGCCTGAAATGTTTATTGGGAACTATTCCGATTCACGCAGTATTGGCTCACAGTATCTAAGGGTCTTGCAGTCTGCTTCCGAGTTTGCGATTTTATTAAGTTAATGACTGGGTCTCAAGCTGGTGGTACCTGCCATCCATCCTCTCTATTGAAATTAGGATGTTTTTTTGATTTCAATAGCTTCACGTAACATCCTTGGAATGAATCTGTTTTCCTTTGCAAGGACTTGAGGATTATCAAAACGCATATAGTGGTTGGGTTTGTCTAGAGCATGTTCACAGACTGCAGACTTGGTTGAGCGTCTATTTTTCATGTCAGCAATATGTTCTTTTATACGAGTATTAATGCTTCTCTTTGTTTGCCCAATGTATGATAAACCACAGTCACAGTAAATTTTATAAACTCCAGCATCTTGCAATGGGATATTGGATTTTACAGGTCTTAAAAATTGGTTTATTTTCTTATGCGGCTTGTAATAGGTCTTGATTGAAGCTCGCCTAAGTATGTTACCAATCTTGTCCGTGACTCCCTTTATGTATGGTAAGATGGCAGGAAAACGATCAACTGTGTGCGGCTTGGGTCGACTTCTGTGACATATGTGTGGGAGGCTGAGATTGTTGCTTCTTAAGACAGACTTGACTCGGTGAAGCTCCTTATGATGGTGGGTGCCAGCTTGGGACCCAGTCATTAACTTAATAAAAATCGCAAACTCGGAAGCAGACTGCAAGACCCTTAGATACTGTGAGCCAATACTGCGTGAATCGGAATAGTTCCCAATAAAAATTTCAGGCGGTAGTTTGTAATCTTATGACATCAAAGACAAATGTTAACTTAGTCTGCCTGTGACCATGAACGCTGTAAAGTGTTTGAAACGTCAGGTGTAAATAAATAAGTAATAAACGCGATAAAAACCGTATTAAAATAGTTTAATTTAATGATAATCAAGTTAATCAGTATCACTATGAAAACCCATCACTTTATTGCAATACATAAACGTCAACGATTTTTCATTCGCCATAACATTATTCGTAGATTATTCCATTCAATATTTTACAAATCCTAGAATCAGGTTGTGTTATATACAATTTCTTTTCCTCGATCATCCATACTAATATTATAAATGCGAAAGTCTGTCTGTCTGTTACGCTTTCACGGCCAAACCGCTGAACAGATTTTGATGAAATTTAGTATGAATACAGTTGAAGACCCGGGGTCAAACATAGGCTTCTTTTTGACGCAGGCGGAGCTGCGGAAAAAGCTAGTTTACTATAAAAGAAACAGTTAATGATATATACAGAATAATGAAATATTTCTCTCAAAAAAACCTACGTTTTTGGAATTGAAATACAAAAACAATTAGATTAAGGAAGACAAAATTACACAATTGGATTGAAAATACGAAATCTGTATATTATCTAGAAGTGTCATGCGAAGTCCAGATAAGCCTCTCGATTCTTAAATAGAGCGGCCGCCCACATAGCACTCTACCTAATCTTATTTCTGTGTGTAAAAGTGACAAAGAAAATACATACAAGAATTTACACTCGAATGAAAAGTAAGCTGAAAAATATATTAATTTAATATGAAATGTTTACATATAAGAGGATCTTACCGTCTTTTCATAAGATTGTCACAAAAGTACTGTTTTAATTTGTGTTTCATGTGTATATTCTTCGTCTTTGGTATGATTTGCTTCACATTTTACACTTGTATGTTTGAATTTTATTTTCTTATGCCACATTAAAGGTTAATCCATTCATATCGTGTGGGTTACATGGTCAATCAACCATGTACACCCTGGTGTTAGAGCTATTTGGAACTGCCTCTCAGCCTCTGAAGTGGTTCCTTTAACGCTACCACATGCCAGCCGAGACCAACAGCTTATAGCGCTTTCATAAGCACGGCAATCTCGAGATAGAAAATGCCACTAAATGGCGACGAATCCAATACGGGTCGCGTCTCGCCGTCGCTTGACACGCGCATTCGCTACGGAAACGCGATCGGCTACCGAGTTCTTCACCTAAAACCTTTTATGATTTAAGTTAGAAATAATCAAAATTTATACCATTTCAGAGTTTTACTATCGCAATGCATCACTGCATAATGCTCTGATGAAATCCCTGTCAGTTCTAATATTTTCCTCCACCTTTTGGTTGAAACGTAAAATTATCACCGCGAAAACTGGAGGCTTGCCAAATTTAATTTAATTCTACAAATTGTAGCTTGTTTGCGATTCGATTTCGATATTAATCCACTTTTGTTAACCTATGGCAGCGGCACGATTATTTAAAATATAAAGATACTTGAACATTCCCTACTTTCAACATACTGCCATACTCGTAACCATTTATAATTGGAATTAGGCTAGATAATTTTTCTTCCTACCTC
The DNA here is from genome assembly GCA_947363495.1 of Euzophera pinguis. Classification (NCBI taxonomy): domain Eukaryota; kingdom Metazoa; phylum Arthropoda; class Insecta; order Lepidoptera; family Pyralidae; genus Euzophera; species Euzophera pinguis. The sequence continues at coordinate 14,682,977 of OX376166.1, forward strand.
CTTTTCACACCACGTAGTATATTTTTTTTTTTATAAATAATTTAGTAGGTAAACCCATACAATAGACATCATTTTTGCCATGTTGATGGATAAACTAAAAACTTATTCTAATAGTTGTCTAATGGCTGAAGAGCTTGTTTGTTTGTTTGATCGCGCTAATTTCAGGAACCATGGCCCAATTTGAAAAATTTCTTTCAGTGTTAGATAGCCTATTTTCGAGGAAGACTATAGGCTAGGACGAAGTCGAGACGAGCTGCTAGTTGATAAATAAAACTGGATTTTGAAATCTATTAACCTGTCACCTGTCATAAAATAATACTACTAAATATTATTTCAAAGTGTTGTAATTTAGATATTTTAATAAGATTATAATATACTTATAATTTACAATTTGGTTTTAGGTTGTTGAAAAAGGTTAAGCCAACATCAGTATGTGAATAATTCAAAATTCGATGTCGTACTGCAGACGTGTTGTTTTTGCCAAAAAGAGCTTGTTTAATTACACTTATCCACTTACAAACCACCTACTTTAATAAATAAGTACGTAAATGGATATTATAAGGATAAAGGTAAAAGATACTCTTCCGTAGTACATTTTGATTAATGGGTATGGTTCCTCAAATCCCACCGGGAACACTCAATTTGGAAAATTGTCTCTTTACGAAAATTTCTAAGATCACTTACGGAAATGATAATGTGCTCAAAGTGTTTTAAATACTTATTACGATGGCGCAAAAACCCAAAGTGGATCTTTGCTTTTAGATCTTGATCCGACACGAGAAGGCGCCATTTCTTGTGGTCTTGTACCAGTTGCCGCCAGTCTCAGAGTCCCAGGCTCCGTATGTCATCTCCCCAGCGATACCTAGGGCGACTATTGACCGTTTCTTCAATTACTGTAAAAAGGGTTACGGAGGTCAGGTCGGTTATCGCTCCGTTGTAATAACCAGAGCCGCCAAATCAAGGACCATGACTTACAGCGTACCTTAAGAAAATGAAAAGACAAAGAATTACACAATTCAGCTTAAGATGCTCTGTATAGTTAAAATCATGGAGCAATTACAAAGAGGAGATGCCGTTTGAAATGGCGCAGTGATGTGAACATTGGCGCCTCACCGACACTGAAGTGGGCGGAGCTTGTCATTGCTCGTGCTCCATGGTTGGAGCCACGGCTGAAACCAAGCACCCTGCACGTCTGCCTTCCGCCCCGTGTCTCACAAATACTTTCTTACAAAACGCTTATTACGGCATCTCCTCTTTGTAATTGCTCCATGGTTAAAATATATAATTGAATATCGGTAACCGGAAACTCCGGTCTCCATCTCCAATGATCAGATTAAAATATTTTCATTGCAATATGTAATTTATTGATTGCCATACCCTTTACACAAAAGCCCAGTTTCATTACGTTAACGTAATAAAATGATTTCGAATATGTTTCAAGCAATTATATTTTCTGAGATTGTTGTTTTTCCAATGTCTTTTGGAGATGAAAAACTGCGTCAGTTTTTTTAAGCTATAAAATATGTGACGGTATGTTTTAGCTGATTGTGTTCAGTCTGTAAATCTAACAGCCTTACTCAAAGTCTTTAATGACCATTAACGCAAATTCTTCAAACTCAAATAAAAAATTAATGATTAGAGGAAGGGATTTAAAATTTGTACTAAATTAGCTATTTCCTGCAGCTCCGCTTGCGTCAAAAAGTAGCCTATGTTTGACCCTGGGTCTTCAAATAAATATAGTTAAAGACTGTATGAATACATGCCACATTTCATCAAAATCCGTTCAGCGATTTGGCCGTGAAAGCGTAACAGACAGACACACTTTTGCACTTATAATATTAGTATGGATATGTATAGTATACCATTGAGTATACATTTAAAAAAATATTGATTTACATAAGTGACATAATATAGGATTTTTTTTTATTCGATTAAACTATTTAAATACGAGGAGATTTGTTTATTTGGCTTTAAATAATACGGTTTTTTTTTAATTTTACTTTTTTTTAATTTTATTTTTCCTCGTAATAAATATGGCGGACAAGATTACAAAGAGGGACGTGAAGCACCTTCCCGCGACACCCCAGGACAGACAATCCTGGCGCCGAGTTACGAGGAGGCGCGACCCCAGATAAACTGGGAAAGTGGCAGGAGAAAGAATGAAAAAAACTATTTTAATACGGTTTTTCATCGCGTTTATTACTTATTTATTTACTCCTAACGTTTCAAACACTTTACAGCGTTCATGGTCGCAGTCAGACTAAGTTAAATTTACGACGGGAAATAAATAAAATTGCGACCTATTGTTTACAGTTGTATTCCAAGACTGATTGATAATTTCAAATTTGATTATAAAACAATAGTAGTTCTATTAAAATAAGATTTACCAATAATGTTGTATCCATATGTACTCAATATGCCCACTGTAACTGTACGACGGAATTCAGTATTATAAAGCACCATTACACGTCCAATTAAGTGAGAGGCACTAGCTAAACTGTTTTGTTTATTTTAATTTTTGTCTTTGAAAACAACGGTTGACTGTTATAATGCTTTTAGCATTAAGTTAGCCTATTAAACATTACCTACAGTTTTTGACGTGACAACGTCTAATAACTCGATACTACGGGCTGCATGCACAAAAAAGATGACGTCATTGTCCCGTTACGCTCATTGTCGCTTTCCGCAAGCGAGAGCGCGGCACGAACGAGAGAGAGGCATGATCATGTGTAATAAACTACTGTAATGTTTGACGTTGTTAACCATTTTTTTTTCTTGTACAATAAAGTTTAAAGTAAATATAACAGTCTCAAAGTCGCACTAAAAACATCTCTCGTCAAAAGTATAGATTATGGTAGTGCCATCCAAACAATGCCGCATCTATTATCACGCCCCTCTTGTCGACGAGAAAGTGTCTGTGGGACGTAAAAAATCTTTCCGCTACAACCCAGGACAGACAATCCTGGCGCCGAGTTACGAGGAGGCCCGACCCCAGATAAACTGGGAAAGTAGCAGGAGAAAGAATGAAAAAAACTATTTTAATACGGTTTTTCATTGCGTTCTTTACTTATTTATTTACACTTAAAACGTTTCAAACACTTTACAGCGTTCATGGTCGCTAAGTTAACATTTGTCTGTGATTTGTTATTTATTTGAATTAGAAGAATTGTTAACTACTTAATAGTCATTAAAGACTGAGCGAGGCAGTTAGTGATTGTTTTGTTAATGGTTACTTAAACAAATACTTTGAACTTCAAAAAAATCTCCCTTAAAGGTAGAAATATATCATAAGTATTGATTTATGAGTTTATATGGAATTGCTTAGTACACATTTCAAAATTTCAAAAAATTGTCACATTCGGGCATTATAATAAAAAAAAAACACCAACATTTAATGGAATTGCCAGTTCGATTTTAGTTTTCTATCAAATCATAACATGTCTACCGAAAGTAGTAAAGACATAGACTAGTATAGACGAAAGGAATCATTTTTTAAGAGAATAACAAAACATTATTTAGGGACGAAACAGAATTTGTAGGAAAAATATGGCGGACGCACTTATAGGGTTTTATGTACCTAGTTAGTTATTTTTTGTTCTTGAGAAGCGTTGAATTTGACTTATGTTTAAACTCTAATCATCTCACAGGAATCGGAGTACTGACCCGTCGCCGCCGTCTTTTTCATGGCGTGTCAATAGTTTTGCCACTTTCACGGCCTCATTAGTAGCGGTCATTAAATCATCCCGAGTGCAGGTGTTAGGGCACAGGGGTCAGGACAACAAGTGCCTCATTGTTTGAGTAGAGACATCACACTCACATACATTTTGTGACCATGCTGGCCAGGCTAAATTGGGTCCACAACCTATTGAGGCTAAGGCAGGTCGTGACCAGGAGGTAGCTCCTCTCGCGGATAGACAAAATTGGATAGACTACAGCATGATCTAACGGCAGCCGCCGCCGTGTCGATGAAACTTAACATACAAATTCAGTCCAGCGTATATTACTAGTCAGTGCTCCACTGCATGCTCGTCGCCGACAGTGCTGACAGAATTATTAATCGCAAACAATGGTAGGTACTACATTTCCTGATAGAGATCTTGAAGCGTTTTTCGAATATCAATTTCCTATTGCCACCTCTAAAGTTACTCCACCTGCTGACCCACCGCGTCGAATAGACATATCCTAATTCAGTCATTAACAACTGTGGCGTTCGCTGATGGTGAATAATAGTTTCAATTGGTTTTAACAACAACATGGATTAATGCTGTCATTGCAGATACTGTTTTAATAGCGCCACTAAGATTTCTGTATACATGATCTTCAAGCGGTTTGGTAATTTTCAACTTTTGCCTATTGTCCTTAAATACCTTTAAAGTCACTCCACCTGACCAGGGTCCTATTTTTGAAACTCATGTCGAATAAAAATCATTCGATATCGCCGTTTGCGGGAGTCACACTTTTCTAAAATAACACTCCAGTCGCTTCTTATAGGCATATTTTAATTCAGTCCAGCGTTTATTACTAGTCAGTGTGCCACTGCATACTTGTCACCGACAGTGCTGACAGAATTATTAATCGCAAACAATGATACTACATTTCCTGACACTCGTTCTCATTGTTTTGTCAAAATGAGTGCCGGAGTTAACAACTGTGGCGTTCGCTGATGGTGATTAATAGTTTCAAGTGGTTTTAACAACAACATGAATATTTGAAACAACGCCGAAACAGTTGGCCTAAACATTAACAATTATTATCTTCGTACCTTTCGCCGTTGAACCCATGAGACCTAGGGTCTTTAGGTCAAAAGCTTTTTCGTGAAACTTCAGCATGTCTCCGCGAAATTACGCGGGACCCGAAGGCTGATAGCGAATAGCCATTGTTGTGCAAAAGGGGCTGGCCTTTTAGATACCTTATCTCGCGGAGGTGAACTAGTTTCATTTTTTAATTTACTTACTCCGCTAGCTTAGCGACCTGAAGTTAAATCTTGACCTCCGAAACGAGAGAGCGCCAGTGTTCTATTCCGCGCGATGGCTCGTCAGTTGTCAGCTCCTATCTCTAGCAAATCATCCTGCATCTTGCCGTATGTACTGTTTTTGATATTTTTTATGTATTCTTTCAAAGATTTTCATGCAATCGATACGCCAATTTATCAAAGTCCAAATGGCACCAAACATATTACTCAAACGCCAAAATAAGAAGGTACGTCTCAGCCCGTACGGGCATTCCATTTTCTAGTACATTAAACAGGCCGATCGGCGCAAGGGAACTTGAAAAATGTAATTACATTGTTTTATCTACCAACACAGAAATCAAATTATGGCGAGGGAAATCAGAAATTGGTTTTGTAGTATGGTCGAATGAAACATTCTCATTTTTAGCCAATTGTGCGATAGAGGGTAATGGTTTAGAATTTATGTAGCCAACTTCTTCTTGTCGAGTCAAAATGGCTATTAACTGCACTATATTGAATTTGAAAAATTTGTTGGGGAATTAGATAAAATTGCGATCTTATGGATAGAGTTGTATTCCAAGACTGTCAATTTTAAATTTGATTATAAAACAATAGTAGTTCTAATAAAATAAGATTTACCATTATTGTTACTCAATATGCCCATTGTAACTGCCCGACGGATTTCAGTATTATAAAGCACCATTACACGTCCAATTACGAGAGTCACTAAACTGAAACACGGTATTTTGTTTATTTTAATTTTTGTCTTTGGAAACAACGGTTGACTGTTAGACAACGGTTTTAGCATGAAGTTAGCCTATTGAGAATTACATTTTTTCTTGTACAATAAAATTTAAAGTAAATAAACAGTCTCAAAGTCGCACTACAAACATCTCTCTTTAAAAGTATAGATTATGGTAGTGCCATCCAAACAATGCCGCATCTATTATCACGCTCCTCTTGTCCGGCTGTACGCACCATGACCTAATGTCAGCCATGGAAAGCGGCACAGAGGTTTCTGGAAAAACAATGTCTGATTCCGAGCTAATCGACAGGAGAAGAAGTATTTATTAACATAAACAAATGTTTAGACTTAAATAAAAATTCTTAATGAAGAGATCCGTAGGAGAACCAAAGTTACCGACATAGCCCAGCGGATAAGTTCTTTGAAGTGGCAGTGGGCGGGGCACATAGGGCGGAGAACCGATGGCCGATGGGGCAGAAAGGTTCTCGAATGGAGACCGCGTACCAGTAAACGCAGCGTTGGACATCCACCGACCAGATGGTCAGACGACCTGAAAAAGGTCGCAGGCAAACGCTGGATGCAGACTGCTGCAAACCGATTATTTTAGAAATCATTGGAAGAGGCCTATGTCCAGCGGTGGACTGATGATGAAAAATTCTTCCAGGGATGAATATTTTTTTTAGTTTGAATAATTATTATAACTAAGTGCTGCGCTTAAACTTAATAAAATCTAAATTAGATTAACCCTTAAATAAAAATCTATCTAATTATGAAGCAACATGGCTGCTGAATATTAGGCTTAAATTTCGCTTTGAAAATTTACATCCATTAATCCCTGAGGTACGAACCAAGACTTTAAATAGCTGCTATGTAACTGGGCAATTTAAGTTTTCAAAACTATCGAGATGTTGGCACTATTAGTTAAACGTTAGTTAAACGTTGGCGGTACAACCCTAGAGGGTTCTTGCACTAATGTGGGGTGCAACTAACACGCTTATTGCTCTCTATTCGCTAACTTTTTCTGCTCAATGTGTAAGTACCCACTGTAAAAGATGACTTTTTAGACACCTAGCTTAATCAGACTATAGTAAATAATAATATACCATAAGATGAGTCGTATATATTTACGCCTTTTGCTGTGGAGACCTTGGGGCCTTGGGGTGCGGATGCAAAACTGGAGACCCAAGAGCTGGCGCCTATTTTGGTCAGCGCATCAGCGTGGCCATACAACGAGGGAACGTCGCCAGCCTCTTGGGTACCTTGCCATCATGCGACGACAGCTATCTGGGCTCAATATTTTATTAAATTTTAACATTTTCTTTTTATCGTCAATTTATAATTATTTTGTATTGGAATTTCATATGTAAATAAGTGCGAGTAAATAAACGTAAATAATATACCATAATATATAATTTTTTTAATGAAATTTTCCTATATTTACCCTGTGTGTACCCTGGATTGTAAACATAATGTCTTTTCTTTTGTTGTTAAAAAAACCTTAAAGAGCGAGACTCTTGTTGGTGCAGTTTCTTCCATTCTCGTCTGTCATTAGCTAGTTACGCATATTTCTTGAAAAACATACACACATATATAAAAAGTACTTCACAAGCGGTTTGGTACGACGCCTGCGCTTATAAATCACGCCACAACGCGAGTCGAATGATGCTTTTAACGCTAATTTCAGCGATTTTGGTTAGCTGAAGTCGGTTCCATGCTCCGATACGTGTTGAGAAACTTATGCCTTTTATAGGTACTCAACTGTTATTACAGCTGAATAACATACTGATTAATTTTAGCAGTTAAATTAATTTCTGCTCGTGTATATTACTATTGTTACGAAATCAAAAATAAATAAAAATAAAATGCGGCCCGCGGAAGTTTGAGTAGCGCTGTCCGCGGAAAATTCTCGTACAATCGTCGCGTGTTTCCATACGGGAATAATATCGCGAACGATCTAGTACATCGATTATCTCGCTCTGACATATTGCTTTGTCTCGCTCTCGCACTTCTAGTATGTACTAAGGGAACGAGACAGAGAGTATCCCTCTCTCTCTATTCCGGAGTAGTTGTGATCTTTCTAGAAACTTATGGGGCGGGTTTCCCGGGCCATATAAATATCGGAAGGTGCCTCAGGAGAGCAGTTCTAATTTAACTGAGCTACAAGTGCGATCAAGAAGCGATATCCGGAGCGAATAACAAGTGATACAAGCGACCTCGGCAAGTTATAGTGACTGTGATTAGCAAGTGTTTTGGACATTGTTAGTGATAAGTGAAGTGAAGTGACGTCGGCGACCATCCTTGTGGGAATAAACGTTTTTAAGAGTCATCAGGTGTTTTTCTCCAAATTGCGAACCCCGAGCTCGTAACAATTGGTGTCATAAGTGGATTTGGAGATGCCATTGACTCCGAGAGAAGACGTCACCAGTGAGGGTGTGAAGACGAGGGCGAAGCGTGCTGCGGAAGCCACTTCTACTGGATCTGCTGACCAGGCCGCTCCCACCGCGCCCACCGGCCACCAGGGCACGTCCAACACCCACCAGGCCATGTCCAACACCCACCAGGCCACGTCCAACGGCAACCAGGCTACGTCCAACGCCTACCAGGACACTCCCAACGCCCACCAGGCTATGTCCAACACCAACCAGGCCACGTCCAACGCCCACCAGGACAAGTCCAACGCCCACCAGGCTGCGCCTTTCTTTGATTTTGGGGAATTGATGCGAATGCTGGACAACAAATTTACAATGCTGGACAACAAATTTACAACGCAGGAGAAGCTTCTACAAGACACAAGAGAGCAACAACAAAAAGCTCAAGAGCAACAACAAAAGGCTCAAGAGCAACAACAAAAGGCTCAAGAGCAACAACAAAAGGCTCAAGAGCAACAACAAAAGGCTCAACAGCAACTCCTGTCAGCTTTTGGTGAAGTTAGTGGCGTGGTTACCAAATTACGCAAGGATGTTGACTTGGTGGAGGAACGCGTCACGACTCTTGGGAACGACATGGAAAATATGAAGACGGACCACATTACAGAAGAAGGTCGTGCGCCTTGAAACAACGGGAGTAGCAGTTGCATCTGGCGGAACAGTCATTGCCCACCACGGACCCAGCGTGAAATTGCCGCCATATGACGGAACCTCGTCCTGGACCGCATACCGTCAACAGTTCCAGACCATCGCAACTGCTAACGGATGGACAGATGAACAGTGCCTGACAGCTCTCACTGTCGCACTCCGAGGACAGGCTCTGACGGTCTTGGAGGTTCTTCCGTCGGGCAGTGGATTCAAGGACCTGCTGGAGGCACTAGAGTCGCGATACGGGGAACGGCATTTGGAGCACGTCTTCCGCGCTCAACTCCGCGACAGAGTCCAGCGCTCAGGAGAGGGTCTGCAGCAATGGGCGCTGGAAATAGAAAAACTCGTCCGAAAGGCGTATCCAGGGGCCGATTTGAAGATGCTTGAGTCCAACACCGTGCAGGCGTTCGTCGACGGCATCAAGGATTCGGAAGTCAGAGCTGCAGTAAGGCTAAACCATCATGCCTCATTGAAAGATGCACTGGCCCACGCTTTGGAGGTGGAAGCCGTCAGACATGACATTCGTCATTCCGCGACTCACAAAGTGCGCGAAGTAGTGGAGGAAGTTAGGGAAATAAAAGCTCCGCTAAGGAAGAGACCTGGATCCATGTGTTATAGGTGCGGCGACCGAGGGCACCTACAAATGAATTGCCCAAAGATCAAGAAGCTTGAAGACGACGTGAAGGAACTGAAGATGAAGCAGGAGGCTTTATCATCGGAGAGGAACCAGGGAAACGAGTAAGAGCCAGGACTAGGGGGCGAGTACTGGCTGGCGCGGAGGAAGCCCCGACAACTATTATCTCTCAGGCATGCAACGGAAATAGTCTCGTAATATCGGGAACTGTAAATGGGATCAACTGCAGGATGACGCTGGATACCGGAGCATCAAGAACAATAGTCCGACCTCACTTAGTAAGGACCATAATGAGAAGCATGAGGAAACTGGACTGTCGGCTTCTTTCTGCCTCCGGCCAGCCAATACCCGTCCTGGGAGAAGTGTCTGTAAAAATGTCTATGGGAGAAACCACATATACCCACAACGTCATCGTGGCTGAAATTATGGACGATTGTGTATTGGGATTAGATTTCATGAAAAAGTATAACTGTAGAATAGACGTTGCTAGTGGTGTATTCAAGAGTGGTGAAGAAGAGATCATCATCCTAGGAGGCATTAACGGGAGAGTGACATGTTTAAAGCAAACGGTCATACCTGGGAAAGCAGAAGCCCAAGTACTAGTAAAGTTACCAGTAACAAGGAACAAGAAATCTACCGGATGCGTGTTGATTGAGGAGATAGCTAATAAACCTGCGGCTCGAGGACTCATGACCGCGAGGACTCTCGTGAAAGGAAGAAACACCGCAGTAGTAAGAGTACTTAATCTAGGCGACCAAGAGAGGACCTTAAACAAAGGCGACATCATTGGAAAATGTGAGGAAGTTGTCTGGCTGAAAAAGTGCAGTACAACACAAAGCTCAGATACAACGAGTACCAGTGATTCTACAGTCAAGGAGCTTCTAAGTAACTGCAAAAGCAATCTAACGTACTCGCAGAGCATTAAAGCTAAGAAGTTTCTACTGCGCTACGCCGACATCTTCACCAGCCAAGAAGGAGACTTAGGAAGAACGTCGCTAGTACAACACAGGATTGACACCGGAAATGAGAGACCCATCCGACAGCGAGCGAGAAGAATCCCTATAGCCAAAGAAATAGAAGTCAAAGAGCTGCTGGCGGATATGGAAAGGAATAAAATTATTGAACCATCAGCAAGTCCATGGTGTTCACCAGTCGTGCTAGTAAAGAAGAAGGACGGAAGCACGCGGTTCTGTGTTGACTACAGACGACTTAATGACATCACCAAGAAGGACAGTTACCCGCTGCCTCGGATTGATGACACCTTGGATACCCTTAGTGGCATGAAATGGTTTTCAACATTGGACTTAAAATCTGGGTACTGGCAAGTGGAAATCCATCCGAAGGATAAGGAGAAGACTGCATTCTCGACGGGCAAGGGATTATGGCAGTTCAACGTCATGCCATTCGGATTATGTAACGCGCCAGCTACCTTCGAGCGACTGATGGAATGTGTACTAGCAGGATTGGTAGGAGAAGCCTGTCTAGTATATTTGGATGACGTTATCATCGTTGGCCGAGACTTTGAGGACCACTTGCGGAACTTGGAGCAAGTCTTCGAGAAAATTCATGGAGCCAACCTAAAATTGAATCCGAAAAAGTGCCGCTTATTCAGGAACGAAGTGAGCTATCTAGGCCATGTCATTACCAGTGAAGGAATCCTGACTGACCCGGAGAAAGTGGAAGCCGTTCAGAAGTGGCCTACCCCCAAGGACAAGACAGAAGTACGGGCATTCCTTGGCCTTTGCTCGTACTATAGACGTTTCGTGAAAGGATTCTCGGAGATTGCAAAGCCATTACACCGACTAACTGAAGAGAAACGTCAATTTAGTTGGGATGAAGCTTGCGAAATTGCCTTCGAAAAACTGAAGAAACATCTGTGCGAAACACCAGTCTTGGGATACCCTCAACCAGAAGGTCAATTTATAGTGGATACAGATGCAAGTAATACCGCAATCGGTGGGGTACTATCTCAAAAGCAGGAAGACAGGGAAGTTGTTATAGCGTACTTCAGTAAGTCGCTGTCTAAACCGGAAAGGAACTATTGTGTGACAAGAAGGGAGCTACTGGCAGTAGTGAAGACGCTACAACACTTCAGCAAATACCTCATCGGTAGGCAGTTTTCACTTCGCACGGATCATGCAGCGTTAAAATGGCTGTTGCAATTCAAGAACCCAGAAGGTCAAGTTGCTCGATGGATTGAACAACTTCAGGAATATGACTTCATTATCGAACACCGTCGAGGACAGGCCCATGGAAACGCGGATGCGCTGTCACGCAGACCCTGCCCAGAAGATTGTAAGCACTGTATCAGGCAGGAGTTAAAAGAAATGACAGTAAAGCTAACTCGGACAGAACCATTAGAGACCTGGGAGAACGATGCGATGAGAAAGGAGCAAGAGAATGATGATGACCTACGGCACATCATCAGGTGGAAGGCACAAAGTAATGATAAGCCAAAGTGGAGTGAAGTTGCACCGACAGGCACTGTTTCCAAGGCGTACTGGGCGCAATGGGATAGCCTCGTTGTACAAAACGGAATACTCTACCGGAAATGGGATAAACCTAACGGCAGAGAGTTTCAACTGCAAATTGTGGTTCCAAGAACAAAAATACGTGATGTTCTTCGGGAAGTACACGACGGCGTGTCCGGTGGACATTTGGGAGTCAAGAGGACGCTAACGAAAATCCGCGAAAGGTTCTACTGGCTCCATTGTCGGGAGGATGTGGAGGACTGGTGCCGCAAGTGTACAACTTGTGCTGCCGTAAAAGGGCCACATACCAGGAGCCGAGGGAATCTACGACTGTACAACGTCGGTGCACCTTGGGAACGCATTGCAGTCGACGTAGCTGGACCATTTCCTGTCACTGACTCAGGGAACAAGTATTTCATGGTTGTCATGGACTACTTCACTAAGTGGCCGGAAGTGTTCGCCATACCAAACCAAGAAGCTACGACAGTTGCAACCAAGATAGTGGAAGAAGTGATTTGTCGCTTTGGCGTGCCCTTGGAAATCCATTCCGACCAAGGCAGGAATTTTGAGTCACAGGTTTTTCAAGAAGTTTGCAGGATTATGGGAATGAACAAAACCCGAACCACGGCTTACCATCCTCAGTCAGACGGGATGGTCGAACGGTTTAATCAGACGATCGAGAGACATCTGGCAAAAATAGTGGAAAGCCATCAAAGGGACTGGGACAAGTACATTTCACTGTTCCTGCTAGCGTACAGAACAGCAGAACATGAAAGCATAAAGGCAACTCCGGCATATGTCAACTACGGTCGTGAGCTGCGGTTGCCAGTGGACCTCCTAACAGGAGGCTCACCAGATGAACCTCAAAGTGTTCAAGACTACGTTTCTGATCTGCGTGACCGAATGCGAGAAATACACGCCGCAGTTCGAGAAAACGGGTTGCAGTCGAGCCAGAACATGAAGACCAGATACGACAGAATGTCGAATACAAATGGCTTCGAGGAAGGCGCTCTAGTCTGGCTTCACAACCCGACTCGCCGGAAGGGGAAATCGCCAAAGTTACAAACCAAGTGGGAGGGCCCATACAAGGTGGTAACGCGACTAAATGATGTGACGTATCGGATACAGCGTCAACCAAGAGGAGCAATGAAGATTGTTCACATCGACCGCTTGGCGAAATATCACGGAAGTAATGATGATGCTCGGGACGAGCATCTCTAAGAAGGGGGCAGTGTTACGAAATCAAAAATAAATAAAAATAAAATGCGGCCCGCGGAAGTTTGAGTAGCGCTGTCCGCGGAAAATTCTCGTACAATCGTCGCGTGTTTCCATACGGGAATAATATCGCGAACGATCTAGTACATCGATTATCTCGCTCTGACATATTGCTTTGTCTCGCTCTCGCACTTCTAGTATGTACTAAGGGAACGAGACAGAGAGTATCCCTCTCTCTCTATTCCGGAGTAGTTGTGATCTTTCTAGAAACTTATGGAGCGGGTTTCCCGGGCCATATAAATATCGGAAGGTGCCTCAGGAGAGCAGTTCTAATTTAACTGAGCTACAAGTGCGATAAAGAAGCGATATCCGGAGCGAATAACAAGTGATACAAGCGACCTCGGCAAGTTATAGTGACTGTGATTAGCAAGTGTTTTGGACATTGTTAGTGATAAGTGAAGTGAAGTGACGTCGGCGACCATCCTTGTGGGAATAAACGTTTTTAAGAGTCATCAGGTGTTTTTCTCCAAATTGCGAACCCCGAGCTCGTAACACTATATTTGCCCGGGTTTTCGCAAACGTACGAAATCCAACGAAAATAGTTTTCTGGGATGAAAGGTACCCTATGTTATTGTAACGAAATGGGGGTTCGCAATTTGAAGAAAAATTAAAATACCTGATGACACGAAAAGACGTTTATTTCCACCAGGATGGTCGCCAACGTCACATATCACACACAAAGTCCAAATCACTTGCTTATCATTGTCCTGATGAATCGTCGTTGGTTTCACTTGTTCTTCGCACTGGTTTCATTTCTGGATCGCTTCTGTAGCTTAATCAACATTTATAGCTACAAGGAGCTTTGGAAATTACAGCGGGACAGTTTTAGGCGAGGGCTTTTGGCCACTCAGCCTCTTCGGCAAAAGCGCAAGGGGCTCCCAGTTGGGACGAACCTCGGCCATGGGCTTTGCATTTGGTCTCCCGTGGCGCCTTCCGCTGTTTATATAGCCCGAGGAACGCGTTCGCGATTTTCCGCGGACAGGGCTGCCCAATCTTTTCCCAGTGGTTGTCAACTGTGGGGTTTCGTAACATTATTTTTGGTACTCGTGTGCGAAATTTCAGCTTATCATCTTCGAGCTCAATCTTTCAAATTGATTTAGTAGATGAAGCTTGAAGAAGAAACAAACAAAAAAAAAAAAAACAAATAAAAAAACAAAAAAAAAAACACACGGACAAGCAAATAAATATTCAAACTCTCTTTAGCATTGTTGAAATAGGATATGAAACTATTTTCATTTTCACAAGTTGCAATTTTAGACGTAAAACTAATTTAATGTAATTTGTTAAAAGGATTTGTTTAAATGTATATCGTGTTTGTCGTAGTTATTAATGTAATGGAAACTAATAATTCTTATTAATTTAGTATTTTGAGTTTATTCCAGGTATTATTTGTGGTTATTTGCACTAACAACATTATTCTTCGGGTTTTTGTACATAAAAAATTGTTACATAATAAAAAAAATATTGATGAATAACTATATTTTCCAAAAAAAAAAAAATGGAAAAATGTCACAGGCCTGTCTGACGTAAATCTAAGAAAGCTTGAAATTTGCTAGTACTAAAAGTAAAAGACACTTCAGACCTCTGTCTTCATGTTCTACTGAAAAGGTTACCATGTGATCTAACCAAGTACTGTTCCCAGGGGATTCAAGTAAGAATAAGCGTAAGCTTGCGAAGCCGCATGCAAAAGCCAGTAAAATTTAATTTCGTGGCATTTGTCATAATAGGCTAGTTTCCACTAAGAACTGATCAGAGAGATGACACTTTCTAATCATTAAATTAGATATGTACAATTGAAAAAAATAAACCATATATCACAAAAACTTAAGATTGTTGCTATTTTAAGGCGCTGTGCATCAGAGGAATACCGTAAAACGTCTATTTTTTCGTCGCGCAGTTAGCCTTATTTTCCATGGAATACTAGCATGAAAAAAATATGTGATCAAAATGAATGATTACATCAAAATATTTTCAAAAAGTATTTAAAACCTAGCAAACTAAAATAGCAAAAAAGCTATATCCAGAAAAAGTTTCGTCGCGTATTAAGTACTTGATATTTTTAGCGACAACCACCAACTTTTTTGCGTCTATAAAAAGTTTGACTTAATGAGGTTATAATTATTAAATTAAAACTGTGTATTTGGGTTGTATGTTTATGAAGATGGTACTTATTGTAAAAAGAGTGGCTGCGGGTAATCGGGTAAATGGGGCATTGCATTCCTTTATGAGCAGTAGCGTTGTATCTAAAAATGCACGTCTGACTGTTCATAGAGCAGTGTTAATGCCAACTCTTATGTATGGTAGTGAAAGTTGGGTCTGGCAGAAAAATAATGAAAGCAGAGTAAATGCAGTTGAAATGAGAGCTTTACGGAGTATGTATAGAGTACGTCTGAGCGATAAAATTAGAAATAGTGAGATAAGGAAAAGGTGAATGACGATGTAGTGACAGAAATAGAAAAAGGCATGTTTAAATGGTTTGGGCATGTAGAAAGGATGGATGAAAGGTATTTAAAAATCAAAGGTGACAGGAAAAGTCGGTAAGGGCCGGCCTCGGAGAACATACTGCGACCAAATCGCAGACATATTTAAAAAAGGAGATGTCAGGAGTACCCGTAATCGACGAGAGTGTATGACGAGAGTGATGAGCGTAGAAGAAGCGAGGGAAGTCTGTAAGGATCGTAGCAAATGGAAATCCGTAGTCTCTGCCTACCCCTACGGGAAAAAGGCGTGATGGTATGTATGTATGTCTGTAAAACTGAAAAATAACAACCGAAATGACAGACAGACACGGGTTTTAACTGAGACTGGTGACAGGCCAACCAGTATTCAACCTTATTTCATTACGAGTACGTACTATATCAAGTATCGCGATATTAAATACCGAAAGGTTTAGGGATACAGCGCTTTAAGAAAATAAAATCGAGGAAAATAGCCATTTTGTTACGAGACAATGAATACCAATCAGAAGCGATTACGTCATATCATATAAAACATAATTGTTGTTGTTGATGTCGACGTTTTACAATAGTCACTTTCCGTATTAAACTGTCAAATCAGGTAAACAAATGTGACCATCTGACATTGACACATGTTTCTCAATGGCTTTATGTTTGTTTCATGGCGACTGTACACTCTCGTCTGAATGTGAGCCATCATATAAAGTTAAGACTCAAGAGGCTTAACTGGCCCACAAACGACATAACAACTTAACCTTATTTCTGTATGGCTCGACGAGAGTGTACAGCGACAAAAAGTTATTACCTCATTCGAATCGCCATGAGAGTGCAGAGCGTTTTCGCACGATATTCAAAATGTGTTTTTTAAAAACAAAATACTTATTGTAAGATTGATGTATTGCAAAAAAAAAACAACATTTTTTGAACATACTACATACACAAAGACTTATAATAATAAATTTTAAAATGTCTTAGACTAGCCTATTGTCTATCATTTTAAGATTGTAGATAATAATTATTGATATACATACATTACAGACATTTTACGTCTATTTTCTGTAAATGTCGGCAGGTATTTAAGGTGCCTAAAATCATAAAGATCTTATTTCATTCTTCACTCATCACTCTCACTACCTCGCTCGTCGGTTACGGAATATATATTCTTGTAAATTCAGAAAGTTTGCTAGGTATGTAGTAATTGCTTAATCTTATTCAATCTACGCTTTACACAATGGTGTTAGAGTTCTTCGGAACAGTCTGTCTCGGACGTGGTTCCTTGAACGCCCACAAGATGGCAGCCGGAAACAACGGCTTTACGTGCCTTATAGAACACAAAATCATCTTTATTTATACACAGAAAATCGTGTTAGGTGTTTCGAGCCTGAAATATCCTAACCAAACAAGAAAAATGATATTGGTCAATTATTTTTTTCTTCTTATTTTTTTATTCATTACCATAATAAAGTTTAAAATTATTAAATTTCCGATTACAAAACGGTACAGATTTCCACGACATGGTAATTAAAATCCACGTTTCCAGAATGAGCTGCAAATTTTCATTTAAATTAATTTGATGTACATACATAAACTCAAATTGAAATCGATTTTAGTGCTTTAATTTATTCAATTATTATTATTTTCACACTTAGAATTATTAATTGCAAGTATGGAAATAATTTAAATATGTTATTTCATGGTCTTTAATTTTTTATTAAGAGGTCTGTAACCCGTTTAGAATACACAATTTCGATTCCCATGGGAAGCATACTTTGTTTAGTTGTTTCCAATTTGGTTAGGACATTGCATGAATCATCTGATTGTCTGTAAATAAAGATGATTACGTGCTCCGGAAGGCACGTTAAGCCGTTGGTCCCGGCTGCCATCTGATGGTAGTTAAAGGAACCACGTCAGAGACAGAGAGACGGTTCCGCACAACTCTGACACCAGGGTATACATGATCGATTGATAATGTAGCCTACGAAATGATGATGATGATCATTTAACTTCCTCGACTCATTACAAAAACTTTAGGGTTATTTTTGAAAAAAAATTAGCCTGGGTTTAACCCTAGCTCTTCAACTATGTTTGTGCCATATGTCATTCGAATCGGTCCAGCGGTTTAGCCGTGAAAGCGTAACAAACCTTTATCCATCCATACATACTCCCAAGCTTGGCGTTTATAATATTATTTCGCATTTATTATATTATTAAGATGAATATGGAAGTATGGATAACAGTTCAGACAATGTTTTCAAATAACCTTTTAAATAAGGAACCGTGGTTCTGTGAAAACTACTCAATGTAAAGTAACTTTAAAAGATTCTTCCTCAGTTAACATTTGTCGACGAACTTTAAAAGTTTCCTATTAAAATAAAGTTGATTTCCGTTTCGTCGAAAAGCTGTGTCTAAGTGAGATTTCAAATTATCTTGATAACGGACTTCGAAAAAACCGCGTGACTACACTTTTGAATACGTCCTATTTTTATTGTAAACAAACTCTTTTTATAAAAATCAAAAAACTACCCGGCTGCGGAGAACGGCAATAAATTTGGGATGTCTCATACCCGAAATTTTGAACATGTATGTGAAATAATATTTTTTTATACTACACTTGCTCGGAAAGTACGCTCATACTTACTCAAGGCCGGTGTAGAAAGTACGTTATTTCTCCCGCCAAAAATACGGGCGGAAAAGTTGTATGGTAATTTAAAAGACGAAAGTGGAAATTTAAAGTAATGTTATATGAAAATCCATTACTGACTTGCTATTTGTTTTTTTTATGTCACTTTTGACATAGACAGTTAAAAATCTCAGAATTATTGCCAGAATTAAAAAGAAACAAATTTTAAATATGTAGTATAAAGCACTATGTATCAATCGGTAGAAAGTGCGATTCCTAACTCAGCTGCGCTTAAACTATGCCCTCGTTAGTAATCATCACTTTCTTCCCTCGGTGAACAATGTACTATTGTAATTGCCTTTGAAAGTTCTTAATTTTGATTGCACACTCGACATGTTAAAAAAAATTGAAGACAATCCCTCAGGCCCGAAATTATCATTTTTAAATTTTGACTTATTAAACATACAAATCAAACGAGGTATGATAAAAAAAAATTGGTTCAGCCGTTTTCTGGCATAGAGGGAACAAAGGTATGATATTATTATGTACTTTTTTATCTAAATATATTAGTTAAGTAGTAGACAGTGTACTTAGGTATACTAATTTTATCAGAAAGGCTGCCAACTTAAGAATTTTTATTTTTTGCCATGGGGTCGCGTTAGCATTCTACCACGACGCCCTCCAGCCATGGCCTTTCGGCCTCAAATCAGACAGTGGCCCATAAATGGACCACGCCCGTCCCCCAGACCCATATCCATTCGCCGTATCATCATAGAGGGCGGTGTAGTGGTCTGTTGGCAGAAATTGGCCGACAGTCAACAAGACCCACTACCAGGGAGTTATTAACTGTCACCCAGGGTGCACCGTCCCGAATCATTCATACGGGCACCTGCTGCAACACTCTTATTTGCCTGATCTTCTGCATCTTCAAGGATCAAAGTGTAGTCTGAAGTACTTAGCGTATGTATAACTCATGCAAAAACGATGAGTCGAATGAAAATCGGTAAATCTTAACTCACTTATGGTTTTACGTGACTTATACTTTTAAAAACTCCAGGTGAAGTTTTTAAGTATTTCGTGTGAATCTTACCTCTTTTTTTCTGCCCACTGTTGGCCACTTGGCCTCTCTTCATGTATGCCATCATGGTAGTAGAAGAGTGAGCTGCGAACGCTACACACGTGTTGCGAGTCCTGTCTCATGTCTATGGACCTGAAAAATATAAAAAAATTCAGTGTATATACTTGGTAGAAACTATAAAGGTTTACATGTTAGATAATGATTTTGGCATATTTTTTTTAGTTCGCTTGTTGTGCTATACAATTATTGTATTTTGTAGAGGAAAATAATGAAAAGGCCGTTTCCCATTACAAAATTCATGAACTGTTATTTTGGGATAATGTAACCAAAAGAATTAAAAAAAACACAAGCATAGGAATTAAGCCATCTTGGTAATTAAAAGCTCTTTCATAAGCTTATCTGCTATGTCACGGATACGAAGACTACCCCGAATGCGGGACTTTCTTATGCGGTCCTTCCGCATCACTCCGGACATCCAGCGCAGCATCGCAGTTCTTGATTGTTTTATTAACGTCACTGAGTGCGGAGGAAAACCATTCCAAAAGTTTCAAACTATTAAGAGATGATATCCGCTTTCAAGTTTTTAAGTCACATAAAATTCGCTTAACAAGCGTAATGAGTACAGTTCTCAATTCTGAGTTTCAGCTTGTTTTTGCTTATTCAGGGTTGAAATTAACGAGAACCATTTTCGACAAGTTAAACGCGAATACACTTCGAAAATTTATGGTAATTTACAAAATGCAATATGCCTTGTAAAGCGCCGTGAATTGCAGGAAGGGATTTAGAAATTATTTGGCACGGTTCTTAACATTAAATTATTTTGACTAACATTGGGAGTTGAGTTTAGAGTGTAGCGGCTATTATCTATTCTGTGGTAGTGGGTACCATCGTATTAGGCGTTAATGAAATTTTGGATTTTGTTTGTTTAGGTACTATTATTTTACCCCGACTCCATATAAAATGGATAGGTGATAGGAGAAGAAGATGCACAATTGGGTATTCCACTAAATTTATTTTTAGCATTCATATGAAATATTTCACTACCAGAAACTGAAAACATAAGTAAGTTATAAGCATTTTAAATTCGGTAGAAGGGGGAAACTGTCAAAAAACAAGAAAAGGATGCACTATGTATGTAGTGGCGTCACTGCCACTTGGTTTCGTGCGTACAAAAGAGACGTCCCTACCACGCTCCCACTTTTCTTCTTGAAAAACTTTAAGATCCATTTACTGTCTTAATTAACAATCAATTTTGTTGTTGTTTTCAGAATTGGTTACCTTTTAGTGTAGTTATTGTGTCGAGTGCAACTATTGCCCAAGTATGAATACAGTCAAGTAGTCTATTATTATATTTTGCCTGGATGCTTTCTTATTTGTTCATACTTCTTTCTCTACAAAGTGATAAAGTTGACTCTTGGAAATTATATTGATAAAACCTCTGCGCTTCTGATAGAGATATTGTATAATAATAAATTTCTGATAATCTAAAATATTTAGTTAAAATTATCTTAAAATATTCCATCTCTAGTTCTGTGTAAAATTTTGATTCCTACAATACAAAAATCTTACATCTTATAACCCAAGAATTGCTAAACAGTTATTACGTTGGACATAGCAAATGCTATTTCTTTCGTGAAAATTAAGTTCATACAAAGCATACAAAGCCGCGCGCAAACACTAGTACTTAAATATAAACTACGAATCGTCCTGTCAACCAATCAAAAAAATTTCAATTATATTTACAAACAGGAATTCAATGAACAGTCAAAAAAAGAAGCTGAGCTATTGCGTTCCTTTTCAAGCACAGACCATATTTTCCCAGCACTATTGTTTCTCACTTTTTTAATTAAGCTTTCCTGATGAAGCAGAGGTCTTTATGGGATTGAAAAGGAATGCAAAAGTTTTTTAAAGCCTTTGTTGTACGGAAGATTGTGGAATCCTTTTTCAGTGAGAAAATAAGCCTTGCTTATGTTAAACACTGGATTAGGGATTAACTGTGCGTGGTTGGCGTGCCGTAATGAATAATGTAGTGTTTACACGGATTTTATTTTAGGTGTAAGTCGCTTGTGTTGCGAGGTGAAAGATATTTTACGTCAAAGAACTGCTTTCTATCTGTTAATCCTCGTCATTTCGTTAATCATAGTCAATAATTTTGGAGTTTCTTGTCGATGGAGGTTAAACAAAAAAAAGAGAGAACTCGCAAATGTAAGTCCATCATCCTAATGCAAAAATGGTACTGTTATTGTTATGTTTTCATAGATATACTTAGTAATTTAGATTGCAGCTATGCTAAGCAAAAGTTAATGAAATGGAAAATTATTCTACAAATGACTCGCCGTGCAATTGACTTTATCAATTATGTTAGTCGTGGGTCAATAAAACTATACAATAAAATCGGTAACCGTCAACCTATAATCGAAATAGCGATTAATTGAATATTGTCTTGATTATGAGATGCCACGAAGATATTTTTACATTTAATTTGTTTTCCTTTCTGATAAAATTTCCAAGAACTCTTGAGGATTGTCTAAAACACTGATCGTTTTCTAGATTTTCTTTAAAATATTTTTTTCTCCCGTTTTCACAATGTCAGGGTTTGTATTTTTTTTTTAAATCTTTGAAGTTATTTATTTGTCTTTCAATTACCAATAACATGTGATTGTCAAAAGCGAGTGTCGTCTCGCTAAGAAGAATAATTCGTTTGCTCAGTACTTAAAAATCTTTCCATTTATTTTCTTGACTACTAAGTAGTTAGCAACTTGTTTCATGTAAACTAGTTGTAATGAAACGTCATTTTTATCGAGGTTTTTATTTTTTTAGCTTTCAGTCGACGACATGCGATAATTAACGAAACCTTACATTTTGCTATGGTAAATTCTTTATATTATTTTTCATAAACAACTGCTGTATATTTATACTAGAAAGACAAAGATCTGCATCATTATTCAGAAGGTCTGGTTTTCATGTTATGCAGGTTAGACGAAGTTGCTCCATTGCCATAAATACCCTGGGCTCTATAGTAGCTTAGAAGATGTAGGGCACATCTCGGATCCAAGATTTGCCCCGTGGTTGATGGATATAGAAGATCCGGTTGTACTGAAAGCAAACTGGTAGACAATATAATTATCACCTTATAAATGTTTTCTTTTGATTGTATTCTATCATCATCATATCGAAAGGGTTACATGGCCAATCGACCATGTACATCCTAGTGTCAGAGTTTGTAGGAACAACTTTTCGGTCACTGACACGGTTCCTATAACGTCCGCCAAATGGCGCCAACGGCAAAACGTGCCTTTAGAAGCACGGAATCATCGAAGTCAATTACTAGTCTAATATTAAATTTAATCCCCGTTCAAAGAGACAAAGGAAAAACTAAATGCCAAATATTAGGTCAGAAGAGCCGGTTATTGTTAAAAATAACCATAAAGACAATAGCAGTGAACTTCTCAAAAATAATTTATTCAGAGAGACACTCAGTTTGATTCCCGATTAACTGAATAATGAAATATCCTTTTACAATTTATAAAGAATGTCAGGGACATTACCAAAATATAAAATCGTGAAATCAGGCAGTGACATTGAACAACTTTCTTTTCTTTATTGTGCCTACCTAATATTATTAAAAAAAAACTAAACTTCCATTAGAAGGACTTTTAAAAATAAAATACTCGATGCATTAATTAATAAATCTCCAAGGCTTGACAATTAATAATTTTTTATTTGTATTTTGTATTAGGGCTGCTTTTTCATGAAAACTGTATGAGGAAAATTTATCATATGAAGATATGTGTGTGTGTTCGGGCATATCACACGCTTTGTGGCGGGAAAACGCCTGGAGATCAGATATCATAGCGGATATAATAACCAGTACCCCCATATCTATGACCAGATTTTAAGCGTACCCTGAACTCTGAACCATAATCATGTAGCCCATACCAAATATTAACGTTGGTATGGGTTTGTCTCGCTCACACTAAGTCCACTTATCTGCCGGGTATTGTACTTTAGAACAGTTTTGAATTAACATCGGTAACATCAGTTATTATCGGTAGAATAATGAGCCATTGAGAAAGTAATTCTTGATTCCTGTGAATCAACCAACTAGGTACATTTATTTAAATTAAGTCTAACAAATGCAAAAAAAAAAAAAAAACTATTTAAACAGCCATCCGTACTAATATTATAAATGCGAAAGTCTGTCTGCCTGTCTGTCTGTCTGTTACGCTTTCATGGCCAAACCGCTGAACGGATTTTGATAAAATTTGGTATGAATATAGTTGAAGACCCGGGGTCAAACATCGGACGCAGGCGGAGCTGCGGGAAACAGTTAGTATTAAATATGCAAACGACGACAGTAAAAACATTCGTTTAAAATGTTAACAGTGCAGTCTGCTCTGAGTCCGACCTATTTTCTTTTGAATTAATTCCAAGAAAGTCTCAGAAGAGAACGTCGCTTCTTTAATCCGACTGCCACTTGTGTGTTTGTTTGATACTAATTAACACGAACTTTGATCTTGGAAATAATTAGGGAGAATGATTGATAAGATGAATAGCTCCGCTTGGACTATTGGTTAAAAAAGGAGACCAGCAGGAGAGCAATTTCAATGGAATTTTGCAGAATTTTTAACTATATTATGTCTATTAAATTAAACTATTTTAATACGGTTTTTATCGCGTTTATTACTTATTTATTTACACCTGATGTTTCAAATAAACGCGATAAAAACCGTATTAAAATAGTTTAATTTAATCAATAACAATCGCGAAAACATAAGAAATCATTATATTATGTCTATTTAAATCCACAGTAAAAAAATGTATTTTAAAAGTTTTAGAGATATTTATCACAATTGATGGCGTGGCTGGGAATAGATAAAAAGTGGCAATGTTTTGACTAAAACATCGCTAGACCGACTGATTTAGTATCCACAGCGTGTTTAAATTCACAATGGTTATTGAAAACGAGTTTTAAGATCTGAATAAATTTTCTGCGATGGTAGAAAACTCTCCGTATATTTTTTTTTGCATTGGTAAACCTTAGGTTAGTATACCTAGGATCCGTACCAGAATCCATACTAATATTATAAATGCTAAAGTCTGTCTGTCTTTCTGTCTGTCTGTCTGTCTGTCTGTTACGCTTTCACCACCAAACCGCTAAACGGATTTTGATGAAATTTAGTACGAATGTAGTTGAAGACCCGGGGTCAAATATTAGCTACTTTTTGATGCAGGCAAAGCTGCGGGGAAAAGCTAGTAACTAATAAACGCGATAATAACCGTATCAATATCATGAAATAGTTTAATTTATTGTAAACATAAGGCATAAATACTTAAATATAAATACTAATATTATAAATGCGAAAGTCTGTCTGTTTGTCTGTTACGCTTTCACGGCCAAACCGCTGAACGGATTTTGATGAAATTTGGTACGAATGTAGTTAAAGACCCGGGGTCAAACATAGGCTACTTTGTGACGCAGGCGAAGCTGCGGGGAAAAGCTAAGTCTCCTATAAAAATTAGGGTTCGTTGTGTGAAATAATTCGTTGTGTAACCGTTCTTTTGATTTACTGTAGAAAACGGTTACTTACTGGTTGAAAACCCAAAACTTTATGCAAAGGCCTCCCCCAAGGATTTTCAGAATAACTGGTTGGAGGCGGCCTGCATCCAGCACTTGCCTGCGACATTCAAGAGGTCGTGACATCTTCAGGTCGGTGGGAGTACCACGTTGCACTTGCCGATATCTGGTCCCCATTTGAGAATATTTCTGCCCCATCGGTCATCGGTTCTCCGCTCTATGAGCCACACCCACAGTCTCAAAGAGCATTCTTCTATGTGACCTACTATTACGCAAATAAAAAACGAATATTGCGCAAATTATCACTATTGTGAAACGTATTTTCAACGATTCAATAGGTTCTCTGAATCACATTATTGAAGCATGTTTAATTATGAATAATACAAGTTTAAATAATAAATTCTCATTATTAAATTCATTAGCATTTTGTCTGCTGTAAGGTAATTAATTCAATTTATTAATCTGAAATTATTTTTATTTGAAATTTGCGAATCTTATTGAGAGATGCTCATAGATTTTTAGTTACATTTAATAGTCATTTTTGTGGTTGAATTATTTTTGAAAATATCTTCTCCATCCAATTTCTTTCTCTGGTTTTGGAGGGTACGGGTGTTAACAAAGGTCAACTGTTTTTGAAAAATGTAGTGATCTATTCTTGAGTTGAGATGAACACTATGGGCTACGGTGACCAGTTACCATCAGGTGGGCCGTATGCCTTATTGCCTACTTAACTGTATAAAAAAACACCATAAAATATTGACAAAGAAAGAAAATCCATGCTTGATAATATTATAAATACGAAAGTCCGTCTATTCTGTCTGTTACATTTCGGTGAAATTCGGTATGAATATAGTCGAAGACTCGGGGACGAAATATAAGCTACTGTTTGACGCGGCCAAAGACGCGGAAAACAGCTTGTAATTAAAAAAAAAATGAAAAATTAAAAGAAGTTGAATCAATTTATCGATTTTCACATGACTGACCAAAAAGGAGTGTTATGTTTTTAGCCGTCATGTAAAATAACTTTAAAAATATATTTCTAACTGCACTACCATTTGTTGACTGAAATACTTTAAATCAAAATAATATTTTATTTATAGACAAATAAACCAAAGCAAATAAAGTATCCACAAAGAAAACTTCGCAACAAATGAACGAGACAAATAAAACATGCAATTTATATGATATTTCCAATTCATACGTTACCGATGGGATATCTGGCTCCCTAACTACAATGGTCATCTCCTCAAGTTTTTTCATTACATAAGTTACTTTATCCCTAGTTCTGTCCCTCGAGCTTCTAACTTAGAAGTCAAATAAATTGGTAATATGCGCATAGAATACGGAATTCTTACTGCAACTTCATCGGTTATCTTTGGCTAAAGAATGTCCAAATTTACTATCGAAAGTTTTTTCAAGTGACACTAATAGGTATTTGTTACATTATTAACCTTTATTGGAAACCTCATTTGTTTCTATGCTGCAGTGATGCGAGAACAAACATGCAAACACACAGACAAACAAAAATTCTAAAAATAATTGTTTTGGCTTCTGTTGGTCCAATAAAAACCCCTCCTATTAGTTTTTCTCAAAAATCTTCGGTGTACAGACATCGACCTGTTACAATTTTATTGTATGTATAGATTTATATTTTGTACAATCATTTTATTCTAACCGTATTAGGGTAAGGCCACTTTCTGAAAAGGTAATTTGATATTGCGATTAAGTTTTTTTTTTATTTGCGAAAGTCTGTCTATCTGTCTGTCTGTCTGTACCGCTGAACGGTCGGCCGGATTTTGCCGGATTTTGATTGAAATTTGGTACGAAGTTAGTTGAAGACCCGAGGGCAAACATTGGCTACTTTTTGCAGGTGGAGCTGCGAGAAACAGCTAGGATTTTATAAAAGCATCCTTACTGTGCAATAAAGAGTTTTGTATTGTATATCATTATCATCATCGTTTTCCATAGCCGAGGAATATTAATAATATTAGTCCCTGACGGACTAATATTATTAATTTTAGGTTTATAAAAATTTGTAGGTTTTAGGTTAAATTTATTGATTTATTCATAAATTAAATTTATTGATATATCATAAGTAAATATATAAAATTTAAAACTATCTTATCTAAATATAATAAAAACAAAAATCTATTTATTATCAAAATTAGGTCCCCTGGGCAGAGTTCCCATCACGCAGGCAGCATTCCCGCGTTGAATAGCGATGGCTATTCGCTGAGCGAGATAGCTGCCCGCGCGAGGGTCACCCGTTGCCTCTTTTAGGAGTTTACGGATCTACCTACCCTAAGGATGGCTGGAAGAAATTGCATTATCGATAAGTTCGCCTTTGTACCTATTTAGTTGTATTAGATTTAACTATATGTATATTTTGTTTGTAAATGGTGCAATAAAGTGTTCATTCATTCATTCACAAGTCTCAAACTTACTTTGGGTAACCAATCTTTGTGATATATCCCTGGATATTTATTAGCTAGCTTCTGCTACTTCGTTCGCGTAGTAATATAATTTAATAACACTCTTAGAAATACTGTGCTACTCTTACACAATATTAGATTAAGACGGAGTAAAAATTTAAACATCATTTTGAGCGGACCCTGATAATTTGATTCCGTGCTTGGGAGGGCACATCCGTTATTTCAGGTTGCCTCTCAAAGGCGGTATTGAAAAACTCTGACACCTAGGTCTAGATATTTAGGGTTGATTGACCATATAACCTACTTTATATGAACAAAAGAGAGAACCCGAAGTCCCAATGATTTTAATTGTATTTTCATGAAACATTTTAGTACAAATCAAGTTTCAGAGTAAAATAATTTTGCCTCGTTCAAAGCTTTCGGTTCAAATACTACTTCAATTTAAAACGATATAAAATTTTATGCCCAGCAACATTTATATTGCGTCCAATACAGGCTTCATTGCTTATTAAACTTTATCCAGATTATTTTACGATTCATTTGCTAGTACAGACGAGTGGGTTACCTAGAGTAACTATTGCTTATAGAACTTGCTCTACTTTAGTAACTGGAGCTCTATTTTTGAAATAAATGACATACTAGCTGTTTCCCGCAGCTCCGTCTGCGTCTAAAAGTAGCCTATGTTTGACCCCGGGACTTCGACTATATTCATACTAAATTTCATCAAAATCCGTTCAGCGGTTTGGCCGTGAAAACATAAGAGACAGACAGACGGACAGACAGACAGACAGACAGACTTTCGCATTTATAATATTAGTATGGACTAGCCGTTTCCCGCAGCTCCGCCTGCATCAAAAAGTAGCCTATGTTTGACCCCGGGTCTTCAACTATATTCATACCAAATTTCATAAAAATCCGTTCAGCGGTTTGGCCGTGAAAGCATAACAGACAGACAGACAGACTTTCGCACTTTAAATATTAGTAGGGAAGTATATTTTTTTTTTAATAAAACGCCGAAAGCAGGAATGTGCATGGAGGGAGATCTAAGAAGCGATGGATGG
The DNA here is from genome assembly GCA_947363495.1 of Euzophera pinguis. Taxonomy (NCBI): domain Eukaryota; kingdom Metazoa; phylum Arthropoda; class Insecta; order Lepidoptera; family Pyralidae; genus Euzophera; species Euzophera pinguis. The sequence goes on from OX376166.1 coordinate 14,711,352, forward strand.
ATTGCATAAAAGAGGACATGAGTGTAGTAGGAGTTTATAAAATCATGGCAGGAAATCGAGACCTTTGGAAGTCATTCGACTCCAGATAATAGGAAATGGTAAGGGAAATGATCATAAGATACTGTAAAGATAAAATGTAATACTACTTACTATAAATTCTAACAATTATGTACATGAAACGTGTAAATATCGTAATTAAACACATACAAACATTATGTAAAATGTGTCAGCATATAAACGAGTCAACAAATTTATATTTAGTGTTCCGTGCCTCAAATTCTTAAACACAATACTTACTTTGTAGCTGACTCAATTTGTGTCATCATCCTAGCGTGTATTCCTGCGTCGTCAGCTTACGCTTCGGAGCCTAGGGTACGCTGTAAGCCATGGTCCCAGATTTGGCGGAATTGGTTATAACAATGGAGCGACTGCCGTCTGACCTCTGTAATCCTTTTTACAGAGAAACCAGACCAACAGGAACATGACCCGAGGTGTGTTAGTGGCCAACACTGTCAGAATTTTTCAGACTGCCCTAAGGCATCTGATACAGCCTCACAACTGCTATTTATCGATAACGACCGGGACTAATGGCTAAACGTGCCTTCCGAAGCACGGAGGAGCTCAAGATTAAAAATGCCACTGAATGGCGACCAATCTAATAATGGTCGCGTCACGCCGTCGCTTGACACGCGCATTCGCTACGTATACGCGGGTCGCGCCGGACTAACGAGCTCCTCAAGTTTGCTAACTCAATTTATGTGATTTGTCCCAATATATTTATTTAATATACAACCAATAATTAATATATTCTCAAGACGCACTCTACAATATAGATAAAGTTTTACCTACTCAACGATTACTCCACTTATCTCCATAGGGATAAACCCTTGTTAATTTGTTGTAAAGGGGACAATTAGTTCACGGTGTGTAGACTTAACCAAGTATCAAAGAAAAATATGTTTAAATCGGTTGTTACTTGTGGTTCAATTTTGATTGCCCGGTTAAACGGACCATAGTTAAATTTTTATTATCTTGACATATGCAATTATCTTGACATATACAAAATCTCCGTCTTCCAGTTTTTTTCACCTAACATTAAATTGACTGTTAACAGGCATTTAAGTCAAGAAAACGACGACATTATAATACCCTCAATTTAGCAAAGAGGGTGGGAAAGAGACAGCAAGAACTCTCGAAGATAATGTAAGGGACAAACGATATACCATTTTAATATACCCATGGGGCCACTCAGAGCGTCTGTCGCTGACATGTAGAGAATATTCTTACATATTTCCCTGTTGTATAAAATATAGAGAGTACAGAATATTCTCCTATACTGTGAATATTACATCCATAAGGGGTCCTATACTAAGGAGGCACGTGGAACCCCTGGGTCTTTTGTACTTATGTCATGCCTTACTCGCTCACAGCAGGGTTTCTAAAGAAAGACTGCATGAGCTTCAGAACATCGCCTGGTGTAAAGTGCCTGTAGTCCTCTAATTCCGGATACGCTGTTCCGAAGAGGTATATTCGCTTGCTAGCCAATGAGTCGCAGTGACACAAATGTGTCTTAAGGGCTCCTCTGCCTCTGCACATGCCCTACACTCAGAGCTTTCGACAAGTTTCAGTTTAAAGAGATGACTGCAGTCTAGTGTCCTATCAGTGCTAAGCACCTTACGAAGCCCTTTGCCTATACTAATCCATCGATGAATCACAGTGTAAAAATTAAAACAAATTTAATAATGGATTTGCAAAGTTTTCCTTTAATGAAGAAGTGGTAGAGATTAACGCAAGAGGACGAATCAGCAACATATTTTAATTAAAACGCTCATTATTTTGTTTTTGAAAAATATAGAACCATTTTTTCTCTTCATAAAGCGTTCTATCACTTCCTTTTTAGGCCGTGCTTCATAATCTGCTAATACTACATTATAATATCGAACGACTTCTGTGTTTCCCGTGCCACTTGCATTCAAACTGGGGCCTGCTGTGCAGCAAATAAAATTAACCACTCAACATAATGCTGCTCTGCCTCCCGTGTTTGCCAATTGTCGTCACTTTTAAGACCTTTCTGGTATACCGGTTCCGGTCTATGCGTGTCATGTATCCTGTCAACTCCACATATGTAGCATAAGACCCGTGCATATCACTTCTGTACTATTATTATTTTTAAAAGCTGTCGGAAATAGGAACAAAATGAGGGTTGTCTACACCATTTATTGATGTCACGTTTAGAAACAGCGATGTCAGGCAATTGTGAATGTTAAACAAATAAATAATAAAAACAATTAAAACGCAGACTGGCCGAGCATTCCACAGCGACTAGGCCTTGTCAGTATAGTTATAAGTGGTCTTAACAAGTATGATTATCCAGAGTCGCCTCGATAAAAAAAAATAGAAACCCTGCAGATTTTTCACGAGATCTCTCTATTTTAATAGCTTTTGCTGGCTTCACACGCCTTTAGCCCCTTGGAAGCAGTATTTTTTCAGGGATGTATGGTAACTTACGAGTATACAATTCTCAGAACTCCTACTACCTGTGTATCTGTGTTATTTTATGTTAGCTTAAAATGCTGCGTATCTGTATATGTATGTGTTTTTGATCTGTAAATGAAATCTTAGCTCAATCAAAAATATATATACTTACCCCTAATATATTACCCTTTTCTTCTCATTTCCTCAATAGGTTTGTTGTAATATATATTTTTTTTAGAAATAACCAAAGTTTTTTCTTCTTATGAGTTATCCTTTGTATTTTTAATTGTGTGCATAAATAAGTAAATAAATAAACAAACTCAATTTTTCTTTTGTAATAGGATTATGATAAACTAGAAGTTCGTATTTTAACTCGACAAAATCGGCCAGAAATATTCTGCGGGATTTAGAATTACCATAAAAATGTTTTTGCGAAGCAAAACCCAATCTTTCACCTCATGGAATTTGATTTATGGTTTTTCCTATTGGCTTAATCCATAGAGAAAGAATTTTTTTTACTGTTTTGGTTTTGAAGCTTTTCGGTTTAGTCGGGTCAAAAGATTGTTGAATAGAGTCAAAACTAGGCAAATTTTTTGAAGATTGGCAAAAACTCGCATTGATATTTAAATATAAAACTATTTGACACGGTTTTTACCGCGTTTTTTACTTATTTATTTTACATCTGGCGATTCATACACTTTTAGCGTTCATAGTCGCAGGTTGAATAGTCTGCCCAAAAGCAATAGAATAACAAACGTGATAAAACCCGTATTAAGATATTTGTTTTTTTAAATATTTAATATGTTAGAACAAACGTAAACCTTTACATATGTTCTTAAATACATGGGCCATTGTTTCAGCCGGTATATATTCTAGACAGAACAAATACTCTACAAAATGTGGCTCCTGGGATACATAACCGAGGAATTAAATTGCAGCTATGTTTGAACTGTAGTGTTAACAATAGGTAATCCTATAGCACGTTGAACAACATGGCTTTAAAATAACGAGTGTGCAAAGGTAGAGAAGTGAAAAAGTATAAATTTAATAATTATTAATGTTTTCGCAATTATTTGTTTGTAATATCTTCTTTGTACAAAACACAAGTAATTAAGATTTTTAAATCGCGATCAAGGTGGTGCCAAAACAATCAAGCGCAGGTAAGAATGGACGCTCTTGCTCATTTTAAGTGTAGTTTTATTAGATTTTGGAAAAGTACCAAAAATGTGAACATAAGACCTGGTGTCCCTGCGAGTGTCGACGGTGTTAGTGACCACATGGAAATAGCTGATGTATTTAGAAGACATTTTACAGTCAAGTCAAGGTTTAGTGGGTGTACAATTCAAGGCGAAAGAAGTGGCTGAAATAATTGGAGCATGACAAGAGTGATCTTTCTACATGAACTCCATTAAGGCTGATAGGTGGTTCACATATCTAGGGCATATAGTTACCGCGGATCTCAGGGGCCATGCGGATATTAAGCAGGAGAGGAGAGCGCTCTCGAGACGGGCGAACATGTTAGCTCGCAGGTTTGCTCGATGCCCCCAAGAGGTAAATAAACCACTTTTTCGAGACTACTGTACGTCATTATATACCTGCAGCCTGTGGGCTAGATACTCGCAGAGGATCTACAGCGCTTTTCGGGTCCAGTTTAATAACGCTTTCTGGGCGATGGTGGGGCTGCCTCGTTTCTGTAGTGCATCAGGAATGTTTGCGGCGGCACGCACAGACTGCTTCCACGCTACATTGCGTAAACGTACCGCGTCCCTGGTGCGCAGGGTGCGGAACAGCCCCAAAGTCGTCCTGACAATGATAGCCGAGCGACATGATTGCCCCTACATTCGCCATTGCTGCGACAGACATGTCCCGTGCTGCCGGACGGAGAGGCAATTTTAAAACTGTTGATAAACTTATAATACGACTGATTATATTGTTGATTTATTATTTAGTAATTGTTTTATTTAAATTTATTTTATTATTTATTTTTAATGTTAATTTATTTCTTTATTCTAATGTAATTTTTAATATTAAGTCATTCATTATATTAACTTACTATTGTGCTGAATTTTATTGATAATATGATATAATTGATAATATATCTGTGTTGCTCGCATACAGAAATAAATATTATTTACAAATTAAGAACAACAGCAAAAATAAAAATGGAAAGACTTTTTTTTACGGTTGAATTTTGACTGTTTAGCATTTGTGCTAGTTAGTATCAGGTTAAGAATCAATATATTGTTATCAGGAAGGACCTTCATGCTTGAATTAATATTGATATTTGAATGTCAATTCTGTGCTCTTAATATTTTTAGTCCATATTTCAGAACTCGTATTACATTTGAGGTCAAAGAAAACTGCCCACTATTTTTGCTTTATTGCACATATAAAAGCAGCAAGAAAAGTATAGGTGCTCGCTATGTTTAATATACTTTAAACATATTGTATTTTATTGTCGTATCATAAAAAGAAAACGACTTTGTGGCAATATTTTGCTTTGAGTGTATTTTTCATTGCATTTTCTGATAGGTCAATAAATAATAAGAGTGTAAGGTCAGTACTGGCTAAACTTAATCCATTTAGCACAATGCCCAGGCTACTGAAAATGTAATGTATGTAGGGTTTGCTTTTTAAAGTATATATTTTTAAACCTACAAAATTTCTCCATACTCCCATACTCCATACGTATATAATAAGTGCAAATAGCTGAACAGATTTTGTTGAAATTTGGTATGAATATAGTTAAAGACCCAAGGTCAAACATAAGCTACTTTTTGACGCAGGCGGACCTGCGGGAAACAGCTAGTATTAAATACGCTATTATTATTACGATCTAGCTTACTTATAAGCTAATGGGTAATTTACTTTTGACCTAGTTTCATAAAATAAAGTAACTTGGATAAAATTGTGTCCATCGGTCAAAAACTATAACAACTTCTTGTTGATGATTTGATGCTGACTCATCAATCAGCATTCATCATCATGTAACCCAGTCATGATGAAGAAAGTCAAATGTTGAACACATCGCACTTGACCGTGAGATAGGGTACAATAATGAATGAATGAACACTTTATCGCACCATTTAAAAACAAAAGAAACACATAGTTAAATCCAATACAACTGAATGGGTACAAAGGCGGACTTATCGCTAATGCAATTTCTATAATATTATTCGATGTCGAGTGATTTTCGTTCGATGGGATTTTTGTTCGATGTCGTGCGAACTTCATTCGACATATATAATATTTCATACATTTCAAAAGTCCTGTTCCTGACGGTATATTTTTTGGAACAAAAATAACTTTCTAAATCGCTTCAGAAATGACAGAGTTACTCGGTACATAATCATGAAATAAACCAATAAATCTATGCATGTCTTCTATTCACCTGAATTTTCTTAAAATCGGACTAACGTTTCGAGAATTATCGCGGAACAAACATAGATGCATACATACATTACACACAATGTTTTTCATCTTCACCAACCATTATATTTGTAAATTAGCTTGCTTGTTTATGACTTGATCTCTCAGTAGGGTATTATTGGGGATTTCAAAACAGGTAGTTTTCATCACACCGCTCATTTCATTCGCTCGGTGTGATGAAAACTACCTGTTTTGAAATCCCCAATAATACCTTTGGTTTTTCAAAAAATACGGAATATCAGTCAACGGCGCTTGGTAAAATGGTATGCATAAGTAATAGGATAATTTGACTCACCTGATCCGATTGCTGTTTGTTCACACTACACTAGATTGTTACATTTTCACACTAAACAACTTTTAATAGTATAAATATATTGCAACCAAAATACATATTACTCTAGTGATTAATAATTGATGAACAAGGAAAATCGTTTGCCCAGGCCGATTGCTCATACCGATGATCAAATTGGTTGGCATCTTACTAACGATCAGTGTCTCAAATGATCTTCGGGACGCCCTTGGTAGACGCCGAGTTATCCCATTACTGGCCTCGATTAGGTCGTACCGTTCACCGTTTGGTTGGTGGCACCCAGTAAACTAGATTACTCTTTATCACCTTTTAGGACATTGGTACTTGAATAGCCAGGTCAATGGAAGACACTGATTTTCAACTGGCCTCGATTAGGTCGTACCGTTCACCATTTGGTTGGTGGCACCCAGTGAATCTCAGTTTAAACCATTAAATATGGACAATTCTGTACCCACCGCGACCGATATTGAGAATGTCTCGCTTTCTGATACATATTTACCAAATTCGACTGTTGGTATCCGGGAGAACAAATATTTCCTTTATCAAAAAACAAAAGAGGCTTTTCTTTAATTTAAAATAGGAATTCAATAAATTTATCCACTTCGTTTCGTAACAACGATACACGATCATGGTTATTACGGTAATGATAAAAGGAGTAAGTAAGAAGCACATTGTGTAAGTGTTGTGCTCATAGCATTTTGTTCTATCGATAAAAAAGAATTGACTTTTACTAAGTACTTACTTGAATAAAATCTAAGATCGCTAATCAATTTATAAACTATTGTAATACTGTGGTTATTTGTCCGTAGTGTAGTATAACTATTACTTTAGAAGACATTTTCACTTACATATTTATAAATAATAAGTAAGTATATGATATTACTGTATAATAGTAATGAGAAGTTATTGTATCGTTTCTAGCTAACCCAGCTAACGTTGTTTTGCACTATAAAATAGTTTACAACCTATTCTCAGACATACCTACTGAATACACATATAAAATTTCATCAAAAAAGGTCAAGCAGTTTCGGAAATTATCGATAAACTCTAGTTCAGTACTAGTGCTTGAATTTTGCTCAGTATGCCGACACCTGTGTACAGCCGACGGCATATAAACCCGACCAAATGTGTACTAGGTATTACCATATGTAAAAGTACATTTTTATCTGCCTACGGCTGTACCTCCGGTTTCATATTCGTAACTTATGGCTATTCGCACACTACAACGTCTTTTATTAAGCGGGAAAATAACCACTTATACACTTTATGATGATACGATTACGATATTATCTTTTTACCGTTTTTGGAATATTTTTTAATATTTTGTACATACAGCACTTTATAACAGAAATATGTCAAAAGTTTATAATTACTCGAAATATGAAGGAATAACAGTAACTCACAAAGCGTTATACTCCAACCAAAATTTTTTCTATGCACATCAAGTAGTAAATTACTGTAAGAATATAAAATCGTACCCGTAATGGTAATCGTAACCAGTCGTATCATTACACCGCTAAGCAATTTGCCGCGTGATAATTATCGTTCTGTATGTGACGAGCCTTTCAATAAAAACATAACCCTCTTTGATAATGGGTAGCAAAATAAATGATTATTTATAATGACGCAAGTAAATAGTAACATGAATAACATGCCTACATATAGTGCATATGCATGCGGCATACTTTGAGTATTCGATTTCACAGGAAATTATGCAATACTACACGTTGTTATTGACTTCTATATTTTTAATATTGAGATATTAAATTATTTATCAATAATTATTAAATTATGCTGACTTTACATTAAATGTAGTGGTCATCAACATTTTGGTACTTAAAATTTTTGATGGCTTTGCATATTTTCAAATAAAATATATGTACCCAAGTAAAAATATAGCTTTTATTCTTGGTTGACCATTCCTGAAAAAAAGTAGCGATTAAGCAAAAATCTACTTTAAATTCGCGCGTACCAATAGTTGTGAACTTTAAATATTTTCATAACTGAGAGAACGTTGTTCGACGCTGTCGTACCGCCCGCCCTGGTTGCGAAGCCCGCCTACTGTTGTTCCACCAGCAGTTAGTCGGTTGCTGAGTGCTTGTGCCAGCTGCCTGCCTACGCGCCTACCACTGTGCCGCTCAGTTGTCCTGCGTGCCACCCACACTTAGAAACACGAAGATTCGTTGCATTGCAATCATGTTCGTAAGTTTTTTAACATAGGTATTATTATTATTAGTACATTTTAAATCATTTCATTTTTCTTAACATACTTATAATATTCATTTATGTGTAAATTATCTTTAATAAAGTAACTATGTCTAGCGAGTTATTAAATGATTTATCATGTTTATTTCAGGTCCGACTCTGAGTATTACGATAAACGTTGCAAGCAGGCTAAGAAGAAGCTCGCTGAAGATTTCACCTCAGATTCCGAAGAAGTATCCGCTGCAAGCTTGATGTATGTATGATTGTTGTTTAATGTAATTTCGTTATCTATTCCCAGTTAGCAATCACTAGTTTCTCGGCTGTGTGTTCTCAGTTGTGTGTGTGTGTTGATTATTCTAAATTGATAGTAACTACGTGTGTTTGTGTTCAATCAAAACTTTATACTTGTAATCTCCGTGGTGTAATGGTTAACATACCTGTCTACTGTTCACGAGGTCCCGGTTTCTAGTATAAGTAATTGTATGTTTTGTTTCCAGTTATAAGAAAAAGGAACCTAAAGCTACGAAGCGGGTGATAAGTCGAGCACAGCCAGCATCCAAGGCTAAACGCCTGAAGAAAGCTTGGCAACTCGACAGCGACAGCGAGGAGGAAGCGGAAGCCCAGCGAGCAGCCGCCGCTAAGAAGATCCCTCCGTTGCTGTCAGTGCTGTCGCGCCGTGTAGCAGACGGTGTCCTGCGCCGCACTGCTAACCTCGCTGGCGATGTCTTTATAGATTTAAAAGTATACAATGTTGCTGATATAAAGAAGGTCGATCCCAAAGACCGTTGGGAACACGCGGTAGTCGCGCTAAAATTTCAGGGGAATTCCGATTCCCCTCAACTGATGCTCACAAAGGAGCTTATTAATAAGTGCAAGCCCCTCTTTACTGAAGAGGGTAAATTTTTTGCAACAAAAATTATTTAGTGTGCGAACCATTCTATAATTAAGTACCTATTTTATGTTATATACAAATAAAAGTTTTTATTTCATTTTATTAATATACTTATTTTTATTAGGTTATTATGCCCCGATGCCAATTTCGTTTTTTATAATTAAATAACTTGCAATAATTAAATAAATCTAAACTTATTCTGTTTTCCATTTTATTCATGAGTTTTAATTAATTTTTTATCATATTCTGATATCATCTTTTAATTGCAAGTAGTCAATTAAATAGAACAATATCTTTAATAAGCAATCACTTAGTTTTAAGAATAAGTACAATGGGGAAGGGAACAGTATATTGTACAGTGTGTGATATATCTGTTAAGTCTAGCTCGTTATCTGCACACTTGCGAAGTAATATCCACAAAAACAATAGTTCAATAGAAGTTAGTGAAGGTATTGAGAAAGTAAGTAGTGCATTCAGAAGTCGAATCGCCTCATATAGAGTGAGACCTCTAAACGCGGACCGTGTGCTCGAGTCTGAGTCAGACTTGTCCCCCGTGTCCCCCGCTGACTTCTTGCGCACACTTCGTTCTCGTGTACACCAATTGATTTCGGCTAGACAGGCTACATTTCATTGTATAAAAGTTAACTTTGAATTTTTCGCGGAGTTTAATTTACCTAAAAATAGCACCACCGACATAAAATCATTTGCAACCCAAAACAAAATATTTCAAAATGATTGTGATTTTAAGGATTATTATTCTAACATGATTGACATAATTTCAACAAAAATTTCTGAATTTCAGGAAAAAGATTCTGGGTGGACCTTGATACGTAATCTTTACTTAGAGGTCAATATTAATAAATATAATCCATTGAGAGTTGGTCAATTTATTGAATTGCCGAAAAGTATTAAATCTAAACGCGCTTGTATTAATATACAAAATGGGGATGCGTTATGTTTCGTGTGGTGTGTAATGGCAGCGCTATTTCCCGCCAAAAATAACGCGCATAGAATAACCTCATATCCGAGTTACGAAAACATACTTAACATTCGAGATATCAAGTTTCCGGTCGGCTTCAAAGATATTCAGACTTTTGAGAGAAATAATACTCATATAAGCGTTAACATATACGGTCTTGTAAATAACCATAAAGTAGTGGGACCCCTTTACAAGACTCGACAAAAAAGAAAGAACCATGTGAATTTATTACTTTTGGAAAAGGGAGAAAAAAAACATTATTGTTTAATAAAAGATTTAAGCAAATTAGTCAGATCACAGCTCACAAAACACAAGGAAAAAATTTATTTTTGTGATGAATGTATGATATTTTTTAATAAAGAAATATTATTCAATTCTCATATTTGCAGCGGAGTACGTACTGTTTTGCCTGATTCGAATACTTACATCCAATTTAATCATTATGATCGGATGCAAGATGTGCCTTTTGTAATCTACGCAGACTTTGAATCATTGTTAGAACCAAAATATGGTGACAATAAGCATAACGTGAACACTACAGTCTTACATAAACATGTGCCTGCTGCGTTTGGTTATTATATTGTTTGCTCGTTTGATAGCTCTCGCAATAAATACGTATCGTATCGCGGGCAGGATTGTGTTGACAAATTTCTGAAATATTTATTTGAAGATGTTACGGAAATTAATAAATTATTGAAAGAAACTATTCCGATGATTCCATTAAGTGTAGAAGAGAAAAGACAATTTGATACTGCAAAATACTGCTTTATCTGTGAGCAATTACTTTTTGACAACAAAGTAAGAGATCATTGTCATCTAACTGGAAAGTTTCGCGGGGCCGTTCACTCTTATTGTAATCTTAAATACAGGTTACCAAAATTTGTACCAGTATTTTTTCATAATTTGTCTGGGTATGACAGTCATCTTTTTATTAAACAGTTGGGAGAATCTCAGGGCAGAATTAAAGTAATAGCAAAAAACAAAGAAAATTACATATCTTTTACAAAATTTGTGAAAACCGGTCGTCAGGAGTTTTTGCCAGTTCGATTTGTGGATACTTTTAAATTTTTAGGTACTAGCTTAGATAAGCTTGTAAGCAACTTGAATGAAGCCAGTTTTGTCCATTTATCTCAATTCTACCCAAAGAAAGAACAGTTTGATTTACTAACTCGTAAAGGTGTTTATCCTTATGAATACATGACGGACTGGAATTGTTATAAGGAAAAGAAATTACCACCGCGAGACTGTTTCTATAGTACTATAATAAATGATATTGTTTCAGAATCCGATTACAATCACGCCAAAATTGTTTGGTCAATGTTTAATATTAAAAATTTAGGTGAATATACTGATTTGTACTTGAAAACAGACGTAATATTACTAGCAGATGTTTTTGAAAAATTTCGCCAAACTTGTAAAACTAATTATAGATTGGATCCTGCATTTTACTTAACCGCACCAGGTTTGAGTTTTGATGCAATGTTGCTTAAAACAAAAGTCAAACTGCAACTAATAGACAATCTAGAAATTATCCGACTGATTCAAAAAGGTATTCGCGGTGGAGTGTGTTTATGCCCTACAAGATATTCCACAGCGAATAACAAATATATTTCCGGGTATAATTCGGAAATACCTGATAACTTTTTGTTATATATCGATTGTAACAACCTGTACGGTTATGCAATGTGCTCACATTTACCATATTCAAATTTTGAGTTGATGAATCAAGTTGAAATTGGAAGTCTTAATATTGTTAACGTACCTAATGACTCAGACTATGGGTATATTTTAGAGGTAGACTTAGAATATCCGGATTATTTGCACGATTTGCATAATGATTTACCATTTTGTCCACAGAAATTTACGCCCCCAGGTTCTAAAAATCCTAAATTAATTCCAAATTTGTATGACAAATTTGAATATGTTATTCATTATATACATCTTAAAACATGCTTAAAAAATGGTCTTATTTTGAAAAAAATTCATAGAGTGGTCAAGTTTAAACAACAACCATTTCTGAAACAGTATATTGATTTAAATACAGAATTTCGACAAAAAGCTAACTCTACATTTGAACAAGATTTCTTTAAATTATTAAACAATAGCATTTTCGGTAAAACGCTAGAAGATACCGAAAAAAGAGTAAACATTTATCTAGTAAATCGTTGGAACGATGATAGAAATAAAACAAAAAAGTTCTACTCCGCTGAACAATTAATATCAAGACCTAATTTTAAGAATAATACAGTGTTTAGTGAAAATTTTGTAGCTGTACAAATGAAACCTGAAACTGTTATTTTAGATAAACCTATTTATATAGGTTTCACAGTTCTAGAGATATCCAAAAATCATATGTATGATTTCCACTATTCGGTCATGAAATCATTTTATGATACAAGGTTAAAATTATGCTATACCGATACTGACAGTTTTTTGTATTCAATAGAAACTGAAGATGTATATAAAGATATGAATATTTACTTTCAATCATATCTCGATACAAGTAATTATGATGAAAATAATAGATTTGCTATTATACCTAAAAATAAAAAAATACCTGGTTTATTTAAAGATGAAACAGCAGGTTCTCTAATAATTTCCTTTGTGGGACTTAGGTCAAAGTTATATTGTTTAAAAACCGAAAACAAAATTGTAAAAAAAGCTAAAGGAGTTAAGAAAGCAGTTGTAAAAGATCTAACTTTTAATGACTACAATGATGTTTTACTGTATAATAAGATTGTGCGTAAAAGAAATATATTATTTAAATCGCTTAAACATGAAATATTTACTCAAGCTGTAAATAAAGTAGCCTTGTCTTCAAATGATGACAAAAGAATTATACTTAAGGATAAAATTTCTACTTTGGCATGGGGACATAACACTCTTTTATATTAGAATATAATTTACTAATTGGCTAGTATAAGTGTATGAAAATTATTGTAAGTCTTCTTTAAATACTTTATAGTTTTTTTGTTATAAAAATATATTAAGAATAAATAATAAATAAATAATAAAATGTATTTGAATTTCCTTTGTCATAACCTTGATATCATGTTTAGTGCCAAATATGCTGATAATTCAATAACTCATATATATTCGATTCGTGTAAAGACATGATTGTTTGCATCACCTTTTATTGAAATGTCAGCATAATATGATAAGGCTTGCGAAAATGAAAAATAATTGTTTTGTCAGGAGTTTGAAATCCGATATTCGAGTTTATATTGCATATCGTGGTCAGTCGCGTTAAAACAGACGAGGTTCTAACACGCTGCACATATCAAATCTATAATTTACAAAATTGATCGGTATTGCAATGTAAGTATTACAATCAAATTTTGTTAATTATGATGTAAAATGTTTAGTAAAAAATTAAAATATTCATTGTTTTACAGATCATGTCTGACTCTCAAGATACAATGATACTATTCTCTCAAGATGCTCAGGACCCTTATGAACAAGCGGAGGAGTATTACCAAGAAATGTTAAGAAATAGAGCAGCTGAAAAACAGAAGGAAGAACAACGACAAGATTTGTTGAGAAAAAAAATGGATGGATTGTCAGCATCATCTTATGTTATCAGAAAAGAGCATCGAAAACCCAGAAAAGTAATTAAAATACAAGTATTTGACATAGAAAATGACTTGGTAAACAGAGATGTTTCGGAAAAAATGGTATTAAATGCACAGTATCTCATAAAAGACTCCGTCGACGATATTTTGGATCTCACAGAAAATGTTATTAATAAAATCGCAAAAACATTAGCGAATGATAATTTTAGTTTTAATTAGTATGTAATATGAGTTTTATAAATATTTTGTAAATTACTTTTTTAAGGTTTCTATAATATTATTACGTTTTATCTGTACAGAACAATGTCTTATTTGTAATAAAGAAAATTCAATAATTAGTTACTTATATAGTTAGAATGTGATTTATATCAATAAATATTAAATCAATCATTTTACTTTTAATTTTATCCTTTAGGCTAAGAGTAAAAATATAAGCTTTGTTTATGAATATAGAATAAAGAGTAAACCAAATTTTGTATGTTAATCAAAAAACTCCATCTATTAGCATTTGACTGGATCAAATTAATATTTACTTTTATTCATTTAATGATTCAGTATAAACGCAGTAGATGTCGCTGTTTTAAATTTTTATGATGTAGATAGAGTAATTATAATCACAGTAGAGCATCACCAAAAACTGAGACTAGTTAATATTACGGCTTATAATATTTCTTACACATTAATTTTTTTGCTAAGTCAATAAATGAAAAAAAATATTAATTTAAAAAGTTTTATTTAAGAGATTAATTTTGGTCATTACAATATACAATTATCATAATACCATTTTTTAATACAAATTACATTTTTTAGTGCACACACTTGCTGATGACTGAGACAGTTATACTTAATTTCAGGTTTACAATAAGTTTTATATAATATAGAGAAATTGGGGCTGCCTTCTTCTTCGATATCCAGTAAAAAACAATTTTTACATAAATTACTTATCCAACTTTGCTTTTCACGCCCCTTCATTATCACTGTTTTATCTGTTAAAATGTGTTTAATTATCCTTTTGAACTCTCTGTAGTCGATATAGCCTTCGCTCCAAGTTATGCCTCTATGTCGCTCAATCCATCGAACGCGTTTCTTTTCTTCTTTAGTTAAATATGTATATGAATAAGGAGGTTTTACTAAAAACACTTCAGTAAACTCTTGGGTAGCTATTGCTAATTCTTTTAATATAAAGTAATTATTGTCATCTTTAAATCCTTGGATATCAACAAAAACATATGAGCTCATGATATCTTTTTAACAATGTTACTCAAGGGCTTGTACTCAAATATACAGTCGTTTAATATCAAGCAATATGCTGCTGTCTGATCAGGTATTTCTTGGTCAGTTTCTATTTCAACTCTCACATCTATAGAGCCCTTCAAAGTCTCTTGTTGACGGGAACAGTCGATTACAAATAATGGAGCAATATCTTTGAATTCTTTTAAGCTCATCAATGGTTCTGCTCGACGGCCATAATAAGACTGTTGAAATCTTGAATATTGTTCGTATAATAAAGAAAACTTATTTTCTGAGAAACTTATGTTTAATCCTTCGTAAGGGTAATACGACGAATTCAAAAATACTCTAATGTCACGAACATTACAATGATCGAATTCTGCCATTGACATTTGTGATTGATGTTTACGATTGGTTTGTAACGCAATTATAACGAACCGCGGTTTCTCAGTTTGCGATGTAGTTTTAATTGCCCAAGTATGTTTGCGAGTTCTGGGGAGTAGTGGGTACTCATACAGATCCCAATTCCGAAAAGCTAATGTTATAGCACGATCTTTTTCTAGATGTTTCAATAAATTAATTCTTTCACGATCTGATACTTTGACGTGTGGAACTCGCCAAACTATTTTATTAATAACTATATCGTCAACAATTTCTTCACTATTTAATTTTAATGCATTAAGGTTGCTGTTGCTTCTTAGTAACACTAACTCATGTTTACAATTTATTACGATTTTCTCATAATCTTCCGCGAAGCCCAATATTCTGTTTAATGGTATTGAAGCAGAGAATGAGCCGTTATGAACATTAGTTGTACCAGTAGGAGACCACCCCCACACTTTTGCAGATTTAGATTCATTTTCATTTAAGGAAAGATATGATTTTATGGTTGTAGTAATACCAGCATTTTTTATTCTATCTATTTCAACTCCATTTAATTCATACCGAATGTCTTGAAATAGAAATAATGCAGGATTATTGACAAAGCTAACACTTGACAGTATTTCTTTAGTTTTACTATTGTATAAGTTTGCTTTACCCTCAATATACAAAGTGCTGAGAGATGGTAATATGTTCAAGTCTTGTTGGTTAATAGGTATTCGGATTTCATCATTCTTGTTGAAACTCGTCACGTATGGCCTGTATGAATGAAATTCGAAACTTTCCACGCTGTTGTCGTAGGCTGTTGGTTGAGATATATTTAAAATATTCATTTTAATAACCCTACCAATTTCAAATATTCTTGGTTATTTTTTGAAAGTTTCTTCTGTAAAGACTGTAGAGGTCTTCTTTTCTGAGATGTTTTCTTGAAACTGACTTGAAGAGAAGATGGAACAGGGTTTTTATTAAAATTAATCATTTTCTTCTAAAATGTAAATACAGCTGAACCTCCTCACCGCGTAAATTGATTTGATTGTTTTCAGCGTCCAGCAATCTTATATTAAGATCAGTAATTGAATTTTGATTGATTGGGAAATAGATTATGTTCTTGGGAATTTCAATAATGCGATAACCAGGTGGTACGTTGGGTACAAATTCATGAATAATATGACTAGCTTTTCCGTTCACAAAAGATCCGCTCACTACATCGCATTCGATGCGCACGAGGGTAGTTGATATAATGCTAACAGGATAGCGAGATTCGGTAATTTTATTAGCTTTCACAGTCTCTCTTCCGAATCCCAAAATTCTACCAATTGAATCACGTTTTTCGAAATGAACATCTTCGGAACAGAAAATGTTAGTTTTTAGTGTATTGTTGTTACAAGTTAATTTAAAAGAACCATTTTTAATATTACTTTCTAAAAAATCTTGAATGTCTTGAAGTTCATAAGATCCTTCTGGGATCTCGATAACTTCATTTCCATAGTAGAATTTATTATTTCTCTCGTCTATATTAGGAATCGAATTAAATGTAGAAAAATATAAAAGACCGCATTCATAATCTCCACGTAATTCTAGAGTCGGTGAATAGTTTGTTGTTAAGGAGCCTCCCACCCCAGTTATGGATACAGTGAAAGACATGTTAGTACTGATATATTTTTTTATTTATTATTCACTTAAATACATTTTTCCAAAAATCTATTAAAAAATTCAAACAATGATGTCCACAATTCGTGGAACCGAAGTTCTGATGTTGAATGTAATTATACTTAATTGACGTATTTTGCAAATATTTTATTAACTCTAATGGTGGTTTTAGATTCCCAAAGCTATCAAAATATTCAGAATACTTATCAAGCTTCACGTAGGCTACCCAGTGAGTTCCAGGGTTGTTACAACTATCGAGGTTGAGTATTGCACACTCTATTTTTCTCGGTTTCGTAGGCAAAGTATCTCTCATAAACACACCACGAAAATAAGGTATATCGTTAGCATACTCTAATAAATCGAAATTAGTAAGTGGTCGCTTGGGTAGCCGTTCCATTAGTTTTTTGGACCTTTCAGATATAACCCTGCTCCTTTTTTGTTCTGCTTGATGTATAGTCCTTTCCCAAGAGCAACTGCTTCCATCGTTTTGTTGTGACGCTCAGACTCTTGAAGATTCTGTTTAGCGGCTTTGTAATCATTTACAGCTTTTGCTATACCTGCTGCCCCGCCAGCTAGTGAACCGAGAGCCGACAATCCAGCAAAGATTGGAATCAAAGGCAAAAACCCACCACACTTAGGAATGGGTATAAAGCGTGGTAAGCGCATACCACGTTTGTTTGTAAATATTTTTTTTGCAGCTGCATACGCATATTTAATAGCAGTGTTTTTATCTTTACATTTAATTTTTTTTAAACCAGAATGTATTTTTTTTACAACTTTCATAAATGATTGCGCTCCTGCGCCTGCTTTTAGTTTAGCTTTCATAGCATTTTTTACAACCCAGGAGGCGATTTTTTCTCTTTTACCAGCATTTTTGGATTTTAACCTTTGATTTGCCATGTTTAGAAGTTCTAAATCAGCGTTATGTCGAATGTTTATATCTCTGTTATTATAAGCAATATCGTGATACATGCACGCTCTGTCTAACTCGTTAATACCTCGATCACCTCTTAATAACCTTTTCTGTAATTTTGTTCCTGGACCGCAAAACTGATATCCAGGTAAATGTAGTTCAAACGGTAACTTATCAATTAAACTGTTAATAATACCACTTCCTTCCTTCATGAATAAGCAGAAACTGATGTTTAACTCCCCATTACTTGACTTATATTACTGCAACAGTGCACTTTTGTCAACCCAACTGTTTTCGGAATCACTAAGTCCTAACCATTTTACAAACAATTTAGTTCCTTTTCTTTTTATAACTTTTTCAATTAGATAAAGATCTGGAAACTTAGTCTTCTGTAATTCGTAATCGTAAAATGTTCCTAAAATAAGTTGCTTATGTCTGTCTTCTATTTGATAAGTTGGTGGTTTCGTACAGTTAACTTTTTTAACTATAAATATTTCAGTTGACCAGTTAGGGGTATAACCTTTGCTGAAATCTCCTTTATACTTACTAATACGAACATGATCACCAACATGAAACAGAGATTTCGTGATATGTTGTTTTTGAGTTTTATTTATATTAGCCTTAACCAAAGTCTGATTATACTTATTTACGTCTATTGGTTTATACTTTGTTATTCTATGAGGTGTGATGTTATAACGTTGAACAACGGATTTCAAATTACTGCCTAACCATTGATACCGCCCGCAAAGACTAAATAATTTGTATAAATGACCTTTTAGTGTTCTTATTACTCGTTCAACTATTGATGCTTTTTTTACAGAATAAGTAGAATAATGATTTATTTTATATTTCTTCATCAATCTTTGAAAGTTTTCGTTGTAAAACTCCTTACCTAAATCTGTTTGCAAATTACTAGGTTTTCGGGTTGATTCAGTCAAGATGTGCTGCATAGCATTCGTAACACAGTCTTTTGTTTTTGCTTTTATGGGATCAACCCAGACATATTTTGATAAAGCATCTATAACAACTAATACATATTTGTATCCTTTATTGAACTGTGCATATTTTTGTAAGTCTATTAGATCAGCTTGCCATAAATCGTCTATGCCTTTTATGATCGTACAACGACGCGGGAAATTCCTTCTCGCTGATCTATGGAGCTCGTCAACTATGTTTTGTTTATTCATTGTTTATTTAACTTTGAATTCGCTGAATCTGTATCAATTTTTGTATAGTGCCTGGAACTCACATTAGACGAAACTACTTTTTCCAAAACACTAAGATAATTTTTTAAATTCGTTTGGATTTGTTTTAGTTCAGCTCTTAAATGTTGAATTTCTTTATCTAAGTAGGCTTTGTTGACAGCGTCGTTGTCTTCCTCTGGATGTAATAATCCCTTCAATCTTGCTTGTTTTAGATTATAATCTCCTGTTTCCGATTTTGTTAATGTATTGTTAAGACTGTCAATATATTCAGAAAGTCTTAAACGCTTATGAATGTGGTGACCAAATTTGTCTATATTCATTGCAAAATAACTATAAACATCGAATATTATAAGAAGACTGCTCAAATTACTCAATGCATTCTCTTTATATAATTTTATCGATGATGTTTGCTTCCTGTAGTTCCTTTAAAATATTCTCGATACTGTCCTCGTCAATTTTATTTGAGAACTGAGATAATACTGCTTAATTTTCCTGGTGAATGCTCTTTAAGTTCTACATTCACAATCCCAGCTTCTTGTAATTTTGTTATAATTTCAATAATTTCGTTGTCTAATCCAGTGTTGCCAGCTGCCCGAGATCCTAACAATAATTTTAATCGTTCTACCAACTCATTCGGATCATTCCAATAAACCAAATCAGTATTTTTATAAAGATTTTTCAACAGTTTCATACCTGCTCCCTCTGAAAGACTCTCGGTACTAGTAGTTAGAGTTCTTGTAAATTTAAATAGAGGTTTAATGATGTTAAGGTATTTGAAACCTTTGTTGCTATTAATAGGTTTCTTCGGGTCGTAGTTACGTCTATGAGCATTGGTTTCAATAAGCAGCAATTTATAATGTAGTAAATCTTCTTCTGTTATTACATCCAAGTTTGGTACTTTCTTAAAGAGTAATTCTTGTAAGCCTGGTGACTTTTTAATTATATGAGTTCCTATTTTCCATGTTAGGTCTTGATCAAAGATACGTGTGTTGCCTAGCAAGACTTTTCCGCGATCATGTCTGATCCCAAAAGGAATATCGGTTAGTACTTCGGATGTCCAAGACATCATCATATCATCAAGATAGGTATGATCTTTAGAGCTCGGTGATGAGCGAAGTGATTTGAAAGACTCGTCACTTATGTTATGTTCGGAGGGTGATACAGTAAGGGTTTTGTTAGAATTATGTTCAAGAGAATCAAAGTTTTCTTCATCGTGCTCTTCCTCGTCAAATGATTCATTTAAATTTTCTTTACTAAAAAATGATTCTTCATTTTCACTTAATTTCTTTATTTTCCTTTCGGGTTCTTCGTTAGTGTAATTGATCTCTTGTTCTTCTTCATATTTTCTACTTTGTTTACTATTTTTACTTGAAAGTTGATTAATTGGATCAACTATAGGTTTGAATATCGTTTCTAAAGCCATATTGTTATCATTTTTTGTATCTCTTATCATACGAACCTTTCTTTTTACAGCCGCTGCGGATTTCACAATTTGTTCTTTTAGATTTTTTTCCATTTTTATAATCCGTTCTTGTTCAGATTCTCACATAAACTGAGCTGTTATCATCATGACAGTTTCTTATGAATGCTAATCTATAACTATAAATGTATCAAATTTCATCCTGTAACATCCTTTATTTCGTTGACAATCCTTATTTATTACAACATAACCATACAGGTCCTTCCATACAATGGAACACAATTCACGGAATTGGTGCCATGACATATCAGAACCCACGTGTTCTTCATAAACGTGTTTTAAATTTACATCATCTTGCTTGAATAATACAATGAGATTGGAATTATCTCTCACAAGTTGCTTCGGTATTTTGGTATAAGTTTGATTAAGATAAAAAGAGTCAATATTTTTATGACGTCCCATAGCGAAATAGTCCCGTACATTATTTTGATTTTCAGAGGCAATATCGTCAAATATTATGATAGAGTTTGGAGCAGCTTCCTGCGGATTCAACACTTCAGCATTATGACTATATTTGTAAAACGATACCCCAGGCACCATAGTTAATACTTTTTCTAGAAATAAGTATTTTGGTTGGTATAAGGATTTTGAATACACATACAGATTATGAAATCGTAGACCATTTTCATGCAACAATAGGCTTATCATTAAATTTGTCTTTCCACAATTGGATGGACCGCATATAATGCAACGAATAGTATTCGGCAATAAGTTACCGTGCCTCTTAACCCCATTCGTCAGCGTAGTAGGGCAAATACATTGTAACTTTAAGGATTCTCTTTGTTTTATAAATTTCATAATTAGACAGTCTATTCAACTTGACTGTTGCCTATGCTATATCTTGACAAAATGAAGCGTTATAACTTTGCAATTATATTTATTTTATTTTTAGGTAAGGTGTTTTATACGAGGGATCATAACTGAAAAACCAAAGGTATTATTGGGGATTTCAAAATAGGTAGTTTTAATCACACTGAGCGAATGAAATGAGCGGTGTGATGAAAACTACCTGTTTTGAAATCCCCAATAATACCCTACTTCTCTCACTTGCTACTCCACTTTTTCTGTTGGGTTTTTCTTTCTCTTTTTATATATTATGAAACGCTGTTAATAGTTACTAAGTATTTATTTTACTCTCAATAAACAGTTAAATAACTAGTTTGACAAATAAGTACCTAAAACTAATTCTACACTTAAGTTAAAGGTACTTCTTACTACGTCTACATGATGGTGGACGGAACTTATCGAACGAATAGGGGTTCAATTCCGCTAATAAACTTTAAAATACCATGCAACTGATATTCATTATTTTTGTATTCCGCTAACACAATTTTGAATCTCAATTTAATTGCAACTAAGACGTAATTGAAAGGTTATAGTAAAAAAAAAATTAAATATAATAAACTAGCTGTTTCCCGTACCTCCGCCTGCGTCTTAAAGTAGCCTATGTTTGACCCCGGGTCTTCAATTATATTCATACCAAATTTCATTAAAATCCGTTCAGCGGTTTGGCCGTGAAAGTGTAACAGACAGACAGACAGACAGACAGAAAGACAGACAGACATACTTTCACATTTATAATATTAGTATGGACTAGCTGTTTCCCGCAGCTCAGCCTGCGTCAAAAAGTAGCCTATGTTTGACCCCGGGTCTTCAACTATATTCATACCAAATTTCATCAAAATCTGTTCAGCGGTTTGGCCGTGAAAGCGTAACAGACAGACAGACAGAAAGACAGACAGACAGAACGACAGACAGACTTTCGCATTTATAATATTAAGTATGGATCATCAAAATCTGTTCAGCGGTTTGGCCGTGAAAGCGTAACAGACAGACAGAACGACAGACAGACCTTCGCATTTATAATATTATTATGGAAATATGGATATGCATAGTATGGATTACAGAGTACCATTTATTGAAAAAGTTTATCGAGATTTTGATGATTTTTTGTTTAGCAAATGGAATAGGTACGATTGATCTTAAAATTAGTAACAGAATACCAGAAACGTCAAAAGTTGTCATTGCGATCCAATGACGATTCAATTGTGCCCTATGTGAAATAAGAGAATTGACGCCCAGGGTTCCCAAAATACAGGCTAGGCCTAGTTTGGGTTCTGTGTAGACAGTTGGCTTTTTTTCCACAACTTATATTATAATTACTTATGTAAACTTTATAAAAACTTTTTTTTAGCATGAATGTTTAATTTCAGTTACATATAAGGATTCTTTAATCACAATAAGTTCTTTTCCTGCGTCGCAAATTTGTGATTATCCGCTTCAGTTGGACATTAATATGGATTCAGGATATCATCGAGAGCTCTTTCATCTTTTATTTGATTAAGTTAATATACTCTGGAGATGCCTTGTTATTTTTAAACGAGAGATTTAGCTATAATTCTGAGATTGTTCTGACTGTGAAAAAAGTAAAGTCCTTGCCCCCGGTTTTATTTCTGATTTTATATTTTACAACTATATTTTTTGCTTGTAACCTTCAAAAATCCGGCTATCATTAAAAAGATTCTTTAAAATCTGTTCGATAGACCTTGATATTATAGGCTTAGGCTTTTTTAATGATGCAGGATAAATGCCATACGCAATACAATATAAAAAAATAAAAATAAAATATCTTTATTGCCCACATACAGTAACAAATTATGATGACGATCATCGATAAAATCGTATGAAATATTTTAGTGTGCGCAGAAGAGTATGTTTGTGGCGCTTATAAATGTGAAAGTGTGTAATTCCCACGGGAGCAGTTATTTTATCCAGAATGAAATACCTTTTAATTTCCAAAAATATATTCATATTTGAAGTAGGAGCTTGTAAATATTGCAAATAGAATTATTTTAATATTCGTCTCTGTATTAACTTAATGAAATAAGCCCGGGCGATGGGCCCAAAGCGGGGAAAATTTAAATAGGACCAATTTTTTAAGTATTTGCGAAATAATTCGGCATCTTGATTAATCAGGGTAGGTAGGTACTCATGTTCGCATTATTTATAAATGGTAGGTTTTTGGCCAATATTTTTTTATTCAAGACAGAAAAATCATGGTCGGCGACGCGCTCGTGACATCTTCGGTGTTGCAGGCGTTCATAGGCTACGGTAACCACTTACCATCAGGTGGGCCGTACGCCTGTTTGCCTACTTAGTTGTATAAAAAAAATATGTTGTATCAAAGTAAACTATTAGAAGAAATCTTGCACTAATTTCACCCATAACACTACGTCACAACTTAGGTTCCGTGGTAATCATGGTCCTCAATAGATTTATATTGAAGCGACGGCCATATGCTTTCCGAAACCTTCGAAAAGATAAATAATCTGTCTAAACTATACAATTATAAATTTAATAAGCTAAAACCAAGTACAAACTTTGCCCATTGAACAAAAAAAAAAATTTTAGAATTCGTTAAAAATTTTCATTGTTGTAAATTAAACGTGCCGCGACATCTCAGTAAGTAGATTAAAAAAAATACGAAAAAATTAAAATGAGTAATGCAATAATTTGCTTATAAAACTACGATTTATTAGTAAGGTGTTTTGATGGAAATCGGTAAAAGAACTTCATGCACCATATGTATTTTATCATTATTATTTATTTATCAATACATTAGCAGCTTAGAGCTGATGCGTGTATCTGAACTTGTGTTTTTAATGTTCTAAATGTTTATAGTCTATTCTTAAAACTGTTCCTATTAGGAGCACTTATCACTGTAGCCGGCAAGGAGTTCCACATTTTCACGATGCGGTTTGACAAAAAGTATTTTTAGGGTTGCTGGAACACTGAGGTATGCCCAGCCTCATAAAGTGCATTCTCAGTCGAGTGTTTGGGTTTGGTATGAATATGTTCTTAAACCCTGGCACATTATAGTGAAGGCAGTGGCGTGCACTAAAAAAAGTTTTTTAGCCCACTTTCTGAATAATCCATACCATTTATTTGTAAATAAACAAAATCAAACAAACAATAAATGCAATTAATGTTTACTAAGATGAAATAAAATTAATAAGATACGTGGGGCGCACTATAAGTTTCCGGAATGAATATGAAAAAATACTATTAAAGGTACAAAATTAATTTATTGTTTTTCAAAATAATCTCCCTTGGCGACATGCACTTTTTCATTCGATGAAACCAGTTTTGAAAACTTTTGTGCCACTCCTCTGTGGTGACCTCTGAAACGTGTTTTTCATACTCCTCGACAGCCTCTTCTGGTGATGAAAATCGTTGACCGCGTAATTGGTTCTTAATTTTTGGGAACAGAAAAAAGTCACAAGGTGCCAGGTCGGGACTGTATGCAGGATGACTCATGAGTTCTACATTTTTCGCCTTCAAAAAGTCGTTTGTCTGTCTGGCCGTGTGAGAACTAGCATTGTCGTGGTGCAGGATGATACGGCGTTTACGGTTATTTTTACGGAGTTCGTCAATAACTTCCGGCAAACAAATGGTCGTGTACCAGTCACTATTCACTGTACGACGATTCTCTAAAGCAACAGTAGCCACGTGTCCAGTTTTTAAAAAAAAGAAGCAATCATCCGCTTAGATGCACTTTTCACGCGCGCCACTTTGGTTGGTTTCGGCTCATCTTGAAAGACCCATACGCTCGATTGCTGCTTTGTTTTGGGATCGTAGCAATAAATCCATGTTTCGTCACCTGTTACTATGTCCCACACCAAATTTGACGCACCTTCGTTGAATCTGGTAAGCATGGCACTGCACCAAGTGACGCGGTCCGTTTTTTGAGCCTCGGTCAAGTTGTGTGGGATCCACCGCGAGCACAGCTTTCTCACACCCAAATGTTTGTGTAGGATTAATTGTATTTGACTCATGCCTATTTCTAAGGATGCGCGAATTTCATGGTAAGTCACATGCCTGTCTGTTTCAATCATACGGCGCACAGCATTGATGTTTTTGTTGGTCACAGCGGTGGACGGCCGACACTGTCTGGTCACTGAGATTCATACGACCACGCTTGAATTCTGCAAACCAGCTATAAACAGTTGTCTTGCATGGTGCTTCATTGCCAAAAGCTGTTTCAAGCCAAGCGATGCTCTGTTGAGCTGTCAAATTACACTTAAAATCGTAGAAAATCATACTACGAAAATTTTCCCGAGTTAAATCCATGTTGATGCAGACACACAATTTTTTAAATGGCGCCACAAGGTAAAAACAAAAGACAGTCAGATGAAACAAACTGCATTCTACAGCCAAAGAGTTATATTTTCAAATCTTGCAATAAATTTTTAAATATTGTTTATGTAAGTGGCCAGT
Organism: Euzophera pinguis; assembly: GCA_947363495.1. Taxonomy (NCBI): domain Eukaryota; kingdom Metazoa; phylum Arthropoda; class Insecta; order Lepidoptera; family Pyralidae; genus Euzophera; species Euzophera pinguis. The sequence goes on from OX376166.1 coordinate 14,737,350, forward strand.
TCCGGAAACTTACAGTGCGCCCTATGTATTACATTGTTTTGTATACGGACTTCCATAACACTCCAACATTAGTATTTTTTTATTAGAAAGTTACAAGAATATTTTTTTGGAATACATAATTAAAATTTTTAATGGTTGATTATGAACGCATTTAAAGACAGTGTCTCATATAGGACTATTCACACTGACGTGAATCTCGCCTGGCAGTACGCCCACAGAAATAAGAATATATAGAAGTGTCATTAGTAGGTTTTGATTTGATTTGATTTGATTTTCGTACGCTACGGCACTTCTACCGATTCTTATTTCTATAGGCCTCCCGCCAGCCGCGCAGTAAGCGTCAGTTTGAATGATCCTATACGGATTTCGGCCAATCAGATTATTTAGCCTCACTACTACATAGAAGCGCAGGCGTGTCTGTACTGTTTCCCGATATAGATAGACACATAGACAAAAACTTGCTGCCTGTGTGAAATCCAAGGCAAAACAAACTGCCTTGGTGAAGACGCGATCGCCGCTTCGCTGAGTGATACCTACGTACCTAGCGATGTGCCTGAATGCACCTGTTTTGCGCTTGGCGCGCGAAAATGTATCGAGCGTTTGGTGGCGCGTTTACTGATTTTTATTATGAATGAAAATTAAATGTAAGTAGAAAAGCACAACGTAGGCAATGTCTTTTTGCCTTTATGGGATGCACGTCACTGAGTGATGGTGTAGAATTTTGTATGTCTCAATCAATCTCTCTCTTCTTCGTTCCAGCGTTGTTAAGTTCAGCTCCATTAGGCGTTGCTCATAACTCATATTTTTTAATGATATAACTATTTTGGTTGCCCTTATCTGTACTTTTTCCAACATTAGAATATCCTTTTTAAAATATGGGCCATATTTGAAAGGTATATTCAAGCAAAGGTTTTATGTAGGTTTTGTAGATGTTGAGAGAGAGTTTATTGGTGATAACGTAAATGATATTCTGATTATGTACAACACCGAATTCGCTTTTTTTGTTATTCTTTGAATGTGCTCAGCGCACTTCAAGTTATTTGTAACTCCAAGGTCCTTCTGAGATCCAACGCCTTGCAACGGCACAGAGAGTCTATGGTATATTTCAGTTTGGGATTGCTGCTTTCAATGTGTAGGACAGTGCATTTGGTTTCATTGAGTGAGATCAGCCATTACCTTGTCCAATTAACTATCCGGTCCAGCTAAATAATGTTTTGGGGAAATAAGTGGGTTTCCCATAATTTTAGTATCGTCTGCAAAGAAAGACAAATCTGACTGAATGACACATTTCAAATATGTAATGCCCTGCGGCACTCCACTGTGATCATCGTAGACTTCCGATAGAGTTTCACCTACTCTAACTTTGAATTTTCTTTCTGTCAGATAATCTTCTATCTATTGGACGAGCTGACGGAGAATTCCGAGGTGTGCAAGCTTGGCTAGTATGTAATACTAAACCTTAACAATGTGTGAAAATCTGCAGAACAAATTTAGTTTATTTTAAAGTTCTAACTTACAATGTAAACCATCCAGCGGACCGCACGAACTGCCCGTTGAAGAACTTCGAAAATGTTAAAATGAAATGGAAATATTTGTTCTGTTAATATCGGTCTCTTAAAAAAACAGTCTCAGAATTAGCGAATTTTGAATTCAATTTGAAGTGAGACCTCTTGGAATTCTGGTTTATTATATCAAGTTGGAATATTATTACGAATTTCGTATGCAATTAGGTAGATACTGAAAATGTTTTAAATAACTACCTACGATTATTTTAAGAAATTTTATTTTTAGATCAGATTTAGTGGTGTAGGCAAGGAACGTCACGTGGCAGTTTCGATGCTCTTTGAGACAAAGTTATAAAAGATTAGAACGCAATTTGTATGTATGAAGACCAAAAACCATCGAAACTCTACAAACAAATGTTCCTTTCTCAATGACGAAGACAGGTCCAGATGAGGAAAGCGCAACGTTACGCGTATCCGTAGATAATGCGCGTGTCAAGCGTGTATTGGTCGCTATTAGTGGCATTTTCTATTTAGAGTTCCTTCGTGCTTTGGAAGGCCCATTATGCCGTTGGTCATGGTTGTTATTGATAGATGACAGTCGTTAGACTGTGTTATATGCCTTAAGGCAGCTTGAAAAAATTGTGTGTCATGTTCGTGTTGGTCTGGATCCCCTGTATAAAATGTCAGATCGGACGGCAGGGGCTCAATTGAAAAAGCCAGTACCGGCAAATGAAGGACCATACCTATCAACGTACCCTGGGCTACGAAGCGTAAGCTTAGGATGTAACTGCGAAACACGCTTGGACGTAGGAGACAATTTTTTTAATAATCTAACTTCAATAGTAAAGTTACCAAATACATATTTATGTATACTGGCATTTTGATATTATCTATTCTGTCCTATTAAAGATAATGTAAATTTAAATTATTTCATATCTGCATGTATTCGTTTTTTGTCAATTACCAACTAATTGCACTTATTTAACTCACTATACGTCTTGGGAAACTGTAAGTGTAGTGAGTAGCTGTGAATAAATAAATAAATAAACAAATATAGGTATTGTATTTATTTCTCTTAATAGAAGGTTCATTTTTCCTTTTTAATACCTACAAGGTTGCTATACGTAACTAGGATTAATATTATTCCCCAGATTATCCAATTTCTTAAATTATTATCTGTCTGGTTGTTAAAATTAGACAAACTAAATTAATAGTCTTTTCCCTAGTGATAACAGTCGTATTGGGAATATTAAAATATAATATTTTCAAATTACACAGATTGAGTTAGCCCCAAAGCAAGTTCGAAACTTGTGTTATGGGATACTAACTCGACGATACTTTATTTTATCCATACTTCCAAACTTATATTATAAAAGCGAAAGTCTGTCTGTCTGTTACCGATTTTGATACAAATTTCATCAAATTTGCATGGAAATAGTTGATGGCCCGTGGTCAAACAAAGGATACTTTTTGACGTAGGCGGATAATTAGAAAATATCGTTTTCCAACTTTACCTGACCGGGGTTCACACAAGTAAATACGAGTGGAGGAAACGAATTAAGTTTGCAAAATTACCTAAATTTGTTGTCGAATTGCAGACAGAATTTTGTTACAAAATTCCATGAGACAAAAAGCTGAATTTAAATCACTTTTTCATGCCTATCAATTTTGAGATAAACCTGATCCGACTTCGAAAGAGGTCTGATTGGCACCATGCGAATGAACTCGTTAACAATCGATGTTATAAATACATAATATGATTTATTCATTAGATTTGGGTGAATGAAACGCTGAAGAGCTTGATTACAAATTTATTGAATGAATGAGAAATAATATATAAAATAACGGCATGTCTTTTAGTATTACAATTAAATCAGACCAAGGGAAAGAAATTAAAAATAAAACTTACTGGTTACTGGCAAGAGGTAGCACAGGAATGATCGAAGTGGAGATTGTTGTCGGAGGCCAAGTCTCATTTTATGTCGCAGAGTCTTTGCAATGATTTGAATGCAAAAACAAAAGGAACAAATATTTTATTTGATATTTCGTCTTTGCGCATGAGGTTATTACCATTATTAAATGAAATTATTTCTAAAATTCCGTGCAGATAGCCAAGGATTATATTCTCCACCTTTCAATTATTAGTATTAGGGTAAGGTAAAATGTTTTGCTGACCTTACCACGTACCATATGGCCGGTTCGACTTGTGCAATGTATTGGAAAATTGAATATTCTTCCGGGTTCTGAAATAAATTTACTGGATTATTTTGCAGGTTAGGAATTTATTTGGTTAATTTAATGATCGTTAGGGCAGAAGATAATTTCGTGCTTCGAAAGGTGTTAGCCTACTGCCATCTGGTGGTCGTTAAAGCACATCGTGAACATATTGGATTTTCTTTGTAAAAAAAGTTACGGAACTCAGATGGCAGTGACTCAGTTGTAACAACTAGTACCGCTAATTCTAAGGCTAAAGCCTATCCTGCACTCCGTAGAGAGAATTCAAGATGCAATACATTTATTATTACCCTGACCGCCCAGGGTAGCTTTTTTTCTAAATAATTTTAAAACTTTGGCAGTTAAAGTGTTTGCCTTAGACTTAGAGGATTCCCATGGAAAACATACTTTGCTTAATTGTTTTTATTATGTTTAGGATATGGAAGGTTTGATTTACCTGATTGTCTGACCTTTCACTTGCTACAAACTAGTTAACAATAAAAATTCCATTGTCATTAACCAAATATGATTTCCGCGCAGGTGAAGGGATATTAAAGATGATTCTGTGCTTCAGAAAGCATGTTAAGCCGCTGGTTGCGATTAGTTTCATTTCATTTCCATCTGGCGGTCGTTAAAGAAACTGAGGCCGAAAGGCTTTTTCGTATAACCCTGACACCAGGAAGTGAAGGGTCAATTAATCATACAGCCCGCTTGTTATGATGATTATGAAGTAAGAATTGATTCTTTTTAAATACTGTTAAAAAGTTTAAAATTTTAAATCCGATTCTGTATCTCCTTTAAGATTCAGTTTCTTCACACGTACCCGTGTGTAATGTAAAACCTTCGATCAAAGTTCACAGAGTTCCTTGCCCCGAGGGAGAGACGAGAATATTTTTTTTTAAGGCATGTAGACTGAATGAAAGTGTTATTATATCATCTAGGTATACTAAATTTAAAAATGGTCCGTGTTTTAAATTAACTAAGAGATATTCAGTTTTAGTACTTACTAAGTCCGGTTAAATATTAATTGCAGATTAGATTATAAAGAAGCTAATGCACTAATATATTCAGGATCACGATCTCATTAGTAAAATAAGTAAATAACCTTTATCTAGGTCTACTTATAACATAATATATATTGTCCTTGACGTCCTTATCCTTGCTATAATTTTAGCGCATTTTCTATGATCACAATTGGCCATAGTCTTCGGCATCAATAAGTAAGTCGCATACATATATCTTCATAATAATAATCCAGCACTTTATCGACTTGTTCCTATTCTCAAATCAGGCCCAAGCGGAGGTAGCGTAGCTGTACATTTTTTTTTCCAACCGGTTACCGTTAGACGTAGCATGGATTAGGTGTTATAACATGGATTGGCTACACACTTATACCAAGACAATACAAATTCAAATTGTTCTAAATCCTGGCAAAGTTCAAGGTGCAATGAAATTTAAGCACCTACAAACTGCAGTTGCATAAACCACAATACGGATCAAACCTGGATTTAGCTCCATGAATATTACGGATTTGAAGTTTCACCAATGTGAACTAAGATTCAGTACTTACTGCTCATTAAATTGGGATTGAGGTTGTCATTTCGAGCTGTTATAAAAAATAATAATAAATTATTTGTATCTAATTTTCTATAACGCAATAAAGTGGTTTTAGTTACTTAAATTTAAACACCAAAATGGCGACTATTCTTTAAGTTAAGTAAAAAAAAACTTAAATGTGTCTTAAACACATCGAAACGCAGATAACCTAAGATTCCGGTGGTATGGACATGTAATAAAGATTTCTACTTCAGAAAAAGAAAGAAGATGAGACTAACACAAAGGCATTTTCCATAGACTATATTTAAATGGTTTATATACATGAAATATATTATAAAATATATGAAATAATTATCAGTTCAGAACGGATTTCGCTTAATTTCTACAGCAATATTAGCTAATCCCCGGGCGACCACTAGTGTCTGTATATAAATCAAACTGTGTCGTATTCCCGTTAGTTACTTAACATGTTTCAAGAAATTTACTAACTATCTTATCCCCACAGACTTATACGATACACAATTCCGAAATTTCTGCTTACTATCTCGAACTATCTGTCCATTTGTAAGACATTATTGGTTCGAAAGTTTTATGGAATCGGGTGAAGGAAAGGCGGAAAGCCACCAATGCGATGTATGGATTAACGGTCTCCATAAAATTATGAGCAAGACCTGGATGCGGTCAGCAAGAGACCGGATGAAATGAAGAAGTTATGAAAAGGTCTATAACCAATCATGGGTGACACTGGGCTAAAGGAAAAGAGAAGAATATCTATTTTTAAAAAGAAAAGTAATGAAAGTAATAGTTTCTTTTTAAAATTATGCTACAAGAGATTTCTTTGAAAATAAGCATAAGAGTCATGCTTGTACGTATGTTCTGTTCTATGTTGCATCCTTTTCAACTTACTGTGTACATGAGTGCGGTAAAAAATAAATAAATGATTATTATATTTACAAACAAACACGAAGATTATTTGGCTCTTATCTAATTGATTTCTGGTATATAATCCAAGGGAAAATGAATTTCTTTTGTGATGTAATAATCCTACTAGGAGTTAATAAGGATTGACTGATTATTGTAGTTAATGAGCTCAATCTTCCTCGTTTATTACAAATATACATGGACTAATATAATGTCTAAATTAGTTTATTATTAGGTGCTTCAATTATATTAAGCTTTACTTATCGTAGCGTCCCACAAATTTTATGTTTCTTTTTTCGATCAATGATAATAATATGATAATATAATATAATTAAATAATAATAATAATGATTGATATTTAGTCCGCCTAGTTACAAGTATTACTTATTTGTGAAAATAATCAAATTTAACTAGCTGACCCGACAGACGTCCTATCTGAAAAGCACTTTGTCTTGATAAAAACAAACACAATAAAAATAAAAAATAGCGAAATCGGTCCATTCGTTCAAGCGTGATGCGATGAACAAGGATGATTGTGATTCGTTACTTGAAGTAGATTTTTATTATATAGACAATATAAACTAAGTTGACGTACACTAAAATCTAGCTTCTTCTTTCATGCCTTATTATGGATCTATACCAGAAAGTCAAACTAATTGCTGCACTAGAGTCAGAGAAGCAAATTCTTCAAACGCAAATGAAAAAATTTCTGTTAGAGAGAGAATTTTTGAATGTATACTCTTTTTGTGTATAGTTAATTATGGTTTAAAAATCCGCTCTCCAGGGGTGATTTTTTTATTTGAGTTTGAAGAGATTGCTACAGTATTTCTTAACAACTCTGAGTGCGGCAGTAAAACTTACGTAACTATTTGTCTATTGAAGTCTACTGGCGATTGTACTACGGATACATATAACCGAAAAATCACTTTCCAAAACCTTTTCAGATTGCAAAACCAGTTTTGTCCCAAGAGAAATTGCGTAATCCATATTATTTCAAATATATTGCATGCAATAAGAAAATATCATTCAATTGAATATAAATTTCCCGCTCGCATTTCGATGGAATATCTCTATTGAATTTGAATTTATTTTGTACTTTGGCCGCATAGAATATTTTTTGTACATCCGTGTCAGTGATGGACATGATACGCTGCGTATTGAAATGGGTAAATAAATGTTTTCAGTGAATTCATAAATCTAGCTGTGTAGTGTCTGGTTATCGTTAGGCAATGGTATCCATATAATAAATTCAAATTTTTTTTTCTATAATTTGACACACCTAAGTAAACAGGCGTACGGCCCACCTGATAGCAAGTGGTTACCGTAGCCTATGAACGCCTGCAACACCGGAGATGTCACGAGCGCGTTGCCTACCCTGTTATTAGATAAATTAACAAAATAACAACTTATCAAAGATTTGCAAATTTTACAAAAACGACTCTATTATCTATATAAAAATCTTTTATTTATTTCTGAACTATTTACATTATTTCATTGTATTGCTATGGTATTACTGTATTGTTTTTCTATTATATTTCTTTGGACTCATTAAAAATCAGTTTCTGAAATCCAATTAATAAAATCATACATCAAGAATTTGATAAAGATTTTTCTAATTCTGATAAAAAGTCGCAACTAAGCTGAAATCGGACATTTTTTTCAATAATTTCAGCAGTCATTAACTATGAAAAATTTGCTCGTTATCGAAATGCTGAGTCATTCTTTTACGAGAATATGAACAAGCAGAAAACGTGTTACTTTTACAATTTCAAACAAAAGGACATTTTCACTTCGAGAAATAAAATCGTAATTTGTATTTTATATCTTTAGCGCACCTGAAAGTTGCGGTATCCGAAGGGTTCAGGCGCGCTGCTTGTATCCATGAAATACTAATTCGACTGATTTCTATATATTTTTGTGCCATTACAAGTAATAAATTCACAAAATATTAAATTTTGAAGACATGAAAGTTTAAAAGAAATATTACATTTACATACATATAAGAAAAGATACAGCAAAGAAACCAATTAACATTAAGAGAAATGAGTACAAAGGCGGACTTATCGCTAATGCAATCTTCCAGCCAACCATAAGGTAGAAAGGAGCAGAGAATTAAAAAAAAACTTAAGCGAGCGGTGCAGAAAGCTAAGATGTTATCTACAACATAACAGATAATAAACTTACATAGATTTTTTTCGTATATATAAACCTACATAAAATACTTAAATAAATAAAATACATAAAACGAGTAGGATAGTAGTGACATAAAAAAAAGAGACAAGCTTATTGAACCTTAGAAAGGCAGTGAGACTTAACTAAATCTTTAAATGAGGCGATTGTTTGTGCTTTACCAATATCTACCGGGAGTGCATTCCAGAGACGAATAGCCTGAACCGTGAAGGAAGGACTTTGCATAAAAACGAGAAGTATGGTCAGGGATTGGGATTGATTTTAAGAATGTGAACTTTTCTGAAAATTTTGTTTAGTACATAAGACATGACATCAAATCAAAATATAGGCAAAAACACCTTCGCACTTAAAATAATATTAGTGACGGTTGTAAGACGCACGAAGTCGGGGCCAAAAGGTAGTAAAGATATAAAGAAGTTCTTTTTATAAATGGGATGTGTCAGCCATAAAATTGTTCGCTATCCCCTACCACCTCAGCATCCCTAAATAGGGCTCACTATTTTTCACGGGTCCGAAAAGGGACACGCGATAGACTTGACGGATACGTGGGATATTTTTAACGTTTAAAGTAAAAACTCTTTATTTGACGACGACGGGATGTTTGTACAAAGGACCCCTTGGTACCCCGACTGCACCAGAAGGAGGGTTATGTTTTTAGAGAGTTTACACGTATAATTGATCGGCACACTCTGCAGCCTGAACGGCTTGTTGGATTTTAGCTTCAGAGATGTCGTTAGATTTGGTTTACAAGATTTTTTTTTTTAAATTTTTTTTTTATTTCTAAATTACACAGAAACGCAGTCGGGTTTTTTACATTTTTAAATTACCTTTACCTTGTTTTTATTTTTACTTCAACTCGGAGGAACACTTATAGTTTTCTAATTACATTTAGTACTTTGAAAGTTATGTGTCAAAATAATAATGTCAACTTATATAAACTAAATAATTCAACAAGCAAAAAATATTACAAATCGGTCAAAATCATGACTTAATAAAGAGGGTTGGGTTCTTGTTTGGTTCGCCGTAGTCGGGTAAAAAAAAAACACACTTGTTTGGCGGCAGAAGTAGACGAAATGAGGTACTTTACCTACACAAGCAAACCACATACGTACAAATTCTTTACTGTTCTTACATTTAAATCGCATGAAAATGTGCTAAATTAATAGCATAAAATACAAAGTAGCAACGCCGAAACTAAAACTTAATTTCTCGATGAGAATAATGGACTAAATTTTGTGGCGAACAGCTAGTGAAATTCCGTCTATATTTGTTACCATCAAATATGTATTTTAGTGGGAACAATTCTCCGTTCAGATATATGTTTTTGATTTTCAAAGAGAAGTTTTATTTACAATAAATGCGGTTCAATGATATTTGCAAATCCAGGGGTACGAGTAACTACTTAAAAGTACTTACGTGAAATTAAGGACGACAGGAATATTCCAATATATAAATTATTTTTCAGAGGACTTATCAAAAACATAAAGGCTAGGGTCTTCTAAGTAGAGATTATTTAATGTTTTGTCAGTCATAAGAAGATTTACGGTACGAAGTTTTAATAATAAAGAAAAATAAAGAAAAAATACAATGTTGGTAAGCGGGCAGAAGGCCTATTAAAATCAAGAACGCAAGTTCTTTTTTAGAGACTGTATAAATGGCAAGTCGAATGATTTTTGTTCGATTTTGGTTCGTAGACATAATCAATGAGTCGATCGATTTACAATCGACTAACCGGTTTTACGTTTTTAAATATATTACTCGCGGCCGTGGTTTGATTTTGGTGATTACAGTAAAGTGATTTGCAATTAGCACGATTATGCTGCAGGTATTGAGGCAACACGCCTGTCTGACTCAGAGGTCCCGGATTCGATTCCCGGTCAGGTCAAATGAAAAAAAAATCTTTTTCTGACTATTCTGGGTCTTGGATCTCTATCTAAATTATGTATTTGTTGTAAATTACTAATCGTTGACTTAGATAGAATAGAATATATATTTATTGAGAAAACCATCACGTAAGTACAGCAAAGGTCTTAAATTTATGCCACATGTTTATAATGTACGTGACAGACGTCTCAATAGGTGGCGGCTCAGTGATACGCTAGACATGCAGGCATGACTAGCACTGATTTTCAGCCACCACCTTCCGAGGAGTCACGAAACAAAGACTTAAACCTAAACTTAGTGAGTGTAATCCTTGACTGGTGTCTTACTACCATCTCACACCCCCATCCAAGTCTGAGATCCAAATTCAAGCAAGTGAGCAAGATATCGCCTTACACACCATATTGCAAATCCCACCCACCCACTCGCACCCGGACGGAAACAAGAGATGATAGTAATCCACCTGTTCAATAGATAGATTTAGTATCCCATAACATGAGCCCCGAACTTACTTTACGGCTATCTCGATCGGTGTGATTTGCCCCTTTATATTTATTTTAGTATAAGTATTTATAAGACGGGTACGTCAAAAAGTGGCCTATTTATATATATTATATATTTTTTCCAGGTGTCACCAGCCTCCGAGACGTAAGACTCCTCGTAGAGCCCTCAGTGGTGCCCAGGAACGGCTCAGCTTCCTTCACCTGCTCTCGGGACATGCAAGGGGCGCCACTGTACTCGGTCAAATGGTACAGGGGCAATCATGAGTTCTATAGGTACACTCCGTTGGAAAAACCACAGACTAGAGTGTTTGAATTACTTGGAATTTATGTTGATGTGAGTATTTTTTAAGTTTGTTACAAACAAAAACTTTATTGCACAGCGAAATACAATAAATACAAAAACTAAAAATACATGCAACGGCGGACTTATTCCATGGAGAGATCTTTCAAGTCAACAGGGATGTTATAGGAATACAATTTAAAGAAGACGGGTGGTAGAAGTTGTGCAACCTTTTGCAACTTTGCAACGTTGTGAAATAATGAATTAAACTACTTATAAATATGCTACAGAAGTAAGTAGATATGCTCATTGCACAAATTTCGTTTTGTGAAATGTTTTGTTTTGGAAAATGTTAAAAAAATAAATATTGAATTCAATTTTGTGTGGAAAGAGTACTATTTGATGTCTATGACACAAAACCAGTTAGTCATATGATTTTTATTCGGCATTCAATTTGGAATTTGAGTGATTGTTAACATAAAGTACAAATTTAAGGTTGCTGACAATTTACTAAATGTATATTTTGATGCTGTTCATTTACATGAACACATTCATATCGATAATGTGTGTAAATTTAAATTCAGTCAGAATTAGTGGACCAACATTTTTTTTATTAATTATAGACCTGACTTAATTAATATCACGACAAGCTAAACTAAATAAACAATAAAAAAGCTTTTAAAAATTCAACTCCAGTCGAAACATTCACGAAACTTTGTGAGAGCTTAAAGTCTGTGTTGACAAAGTTTAGACAGCTTTCAAGAAATACTTGAATTACGAGTCGAAACTTTCAGGAAGTAACTGAAAAATAGTTTTTCGATCCCGTGCCCGTCTTTATCGTTTCAATCTAGCAAATTGGGAGCGTGTACCGGATGTCGGCGAAAATCCTGGATATTTCTGGAACACGATATCTAGCCTATTCCCTTGTTTTTTTTTTTGTTATTGACAGTGCTTTAGGAACGATTTAATTTAGTAGTTAAAATTCGAACTGTTTTAGAATTTAGTAGGTACTTTATTTTAATATGACAATAATTTTCTTAATGTAAAATTAGAACTAACTTTAACTAATTAAAAAATAAACAAAAGGGGGGAAAAAAATATGACAATTGTACATCTGAAGCCTGGCAGTACTGGCAAAATATGAATAGCAATGCTTATCCTTTGAGCGAGGTAATTACAAGCCCTCTGATCACGGGATACTATTAGCTTTTTCGACAAAAGCCGAAAGACCTGATGAGCCAATGGGCCCCACGGCCCCAGAGTTTCTACCCCAAAAGGCGCAGATATGTAGTTATTACTAATACTAGCATATCTGCGTCCTTCGAGGCCCTTTGCCTTAGCTGCAGCATCACCAAATTTTGATTTGGTGGCCTGAAGATGTGACAGAGCAAGTGTGTCGACGCAAGTTGCGTCCCACACAAGCGACTGGCCCAATCTCCAGGGCACCAAAGTCATCCCATCTGGTCTCTTGCCATCGTCCCGAGTCAGACCGTTTCGTTTCTTAAACGGAAGGAATGTGGATGGTGGCAAGACCCAATTGTTCGTATGTGTCGTTTATACAACGAGCTTTATTTGGCCGAGGTATACATTTTTGCAGTTGCCAGTTCTAGCTCATTTAAAAATCAAGTCAAGCGCGTCCTCCACTGACTTTTCCACATGATGCATTTTTGTCTTTAACAAAGATAGTACCTGCATATTGTTGTAAATCTACCTACTGTTGTAAATCTTGTAAATTTAATTTATTAGCTTTAGAGTTTTTATAATTTTGATACCAAATATTTTGTGTATTTAACTGTGTTTACATTAGTTGTGTGTGTATGCACGTTTTTGGGTTTCAGTCTAGCTTAAAGTGTTAAGTTATTTACATTGTTGAATTGTTTTGATTGTAACCTTTAATAAAAATAAAATAAAATAAAGAGCCCAATGGTTAATATTGTTATGCGCAGCATAGCGCCTCACGCAATGACCAATAATGACGACGATACAAACCGAATAAAAATAGTTTAAGTAATTTAATTAGGAATCATTGTCACACCACTATCATTTTACGTATGAGAAAGGGTTTAGTGGTTTCTTATCTTGTAAATGTTCTCAGAACAAAAATAATTAATTTATTCCCAAATTAAGATCTATATTTTCTTGTCCATCAAATAAATCTGGCATTAAATTATATATTTTCCTCTGAAATAAAATTATTTATTTTCAATATAGGATACAAATATTTTTGAGGTCAATTTACTTACATTAGGTTAACTACCACTTCCAAAGCGCAAGTGGAGAAGAAGCAGCGCCACAAATTCCACTGCAGAATTTCCTTCAAAACGTAAAAAAAAACATTTTTTTTACAATATTATACTTAAATTATTTCAATTAAATAAGAATTATTAAAAAATATATATATAAAAATATTATATTTATCAAATTCCAGATGAACAACTCCAACGGCAGCCAGGTGCTGCTGAAGCACATGGACATTTCTTTGGCGGGAAACTTCAGTTGCGAAGTTACAGCAGACACGTCGTTCGCAACTCAGATCGCTACGAAGTTCGTCGACGTTGTGTGTAAGTATTTATTTAGTAACTTCTTGTATTCAAGCGTGTTTCTCTATTGTATTCTCAGCTTACGCTTGAGAGATTGGGTACTCATCATTGTGAGGTTCGGACATTAAATTATCCTCTGAACACTTAGTTCTACAGCTTACTCCGATAAATCGGACGACTTGCACTATTTATTTCTTACCAGTTTTTTTCCTGCAGCTCCGCCTGCGTCATAAACTAGCCTATGTTTGACCCCGGATCTTCAACTATATTCATACCCATTTTCATCGAAATCCGTTTAGCGGTTTGGTCGTGAAAGCTAACAGACAAAAAGACAGACAGACTTTCGCATTTATAATATTAGTATGGATAACTCCGATTTATCGGACAAACAGGAACTACCTAACCTATCTACAAACCCTATTTACATACTAAATTACAAATTCATCTTAGCGCTTTCTCGGTTGCATCATCAGCTGGTACTCATTCATTAGGTATAATACTAACCGCACAATATGATACCTACTTAAAATTTGGCAATGCTGCCAGTCTTCTGGGCATCATACCTCAGGGCAACGTTTTGTCGGGACTGAACTTTTTAAAAGACTTTAATTATTTTTTTGAGTTAAATAAATTTTAATATATAGTACAAGTAATTAGTTACCACGTAAAAAAAATATCTAAATTCAACTAACTAAAAACTAAAAATAAAAAACCACAATTTTTCTAATCTAAAAACATACCACCCCGAACGGCGCCCGGCTCAAAGGTACCCATTATACTGGCAGCATTACCTCTCTGAATCGCAATGGAATTATTTAGTTTTAGTTAAGTAGTTATAGTAAGTTAGCCTGCGGTTATATTTATATTTTAACTAACTATTTCCCGCAGCTCCGCCTGCGTCAAAAAGTAGCCTATGTTTGGACCCCGGGTTTTCAACTATATTCATACCAAATTTCATCAAAATCCTTTCAGCGGTTTGGCCGTGAAAGCATAACAGACAGCCAGACAGACAGACAGACTTTCGCATTTCTAATATTAGTATGGATGTGTTAACCATGAAACAGGTGTGATTTAATCTTTTTATTGCAGTTAGACTTTAAAATATTACAATTGCATTACAATCGATGGCTTTATTAAGCTATTTCTTAGCTTAAGCTTTCTTTATTTATAAGAATTATAAATAAAAATAATGGAGCTTTCCTATCCTAAAAATGCGAAAAAAAGTAATTTTACAGGAAAACAAAGTATGTATATTTTTCATCGAGGCATCATAATAATATTCCTCTTTCAACAACTGATCATGTCTAGTGCCGAGACTCTTTAAAATATACACTCTTACGATAACAACACAATAATACTTTAAACCAGTAGTTCCCAAACTTATTTTTCTCGTGGACCACTTTCAAAATTTTACTGGTTTCGGTGGACCCCCTGCTGCTACATTTCTACCACATTCTTAAAGTCGCCAAAAAATAAAAATTGTGTCACTTCTGAGTTCTGTCCCTATATTTCGATATGTAAAATAAAAACGAAAAATGGTACATTTTATATCACTTTATTTATTAAAAGAATAGAATTACAAGAAAAAAATATTAAGGTAATATAGGTTCAGGTCATAATTTTAATTAATGGGAAGGATGTATCTGATGGAGTGTCAGCAAACGATCAATGTTTGGCTTTATTTTTGTGAGCAATAACCGCAAATCCCCCCGCTCTGTGATGTTTAATTTGCTTCTTTTTTTTGTTAAGAGGTTTGTAACGGCACTAAAACTCCTTTCGACAAGATATGACGAGGGAAAAGCTATTAAAAATTTCCTTGCGATTTCCCACAGTCCAGGATATTTTTCGGGTACTTCTGCTTGCAGCCAAAATGTTGGGTAGCCTTTTCTAAATTTCACCTTCAGCTCCTCATTAGTGCTTAGCTCGAGCAGCTCCTCTTGTAATACAACATTGGCCACTTCCGTTTCATCAAATGGATTTATTATCCATGGTGGTATATCCATCGTCAGTATATCTTCAAACCTGGTTTTGAAGTCATCATGCAGGGCACTTAAATGTTGACTGTAGGTATGGATATCCTCATCAATACATTCTACCTGCGACAAGTTTGGAAATTGAGAGAATTCGCGCCGACTAATGTTTTGCTTCATAAATTTCAATTTCCCAAGAAAAGCCGAAATTATCCCCTTTGTTTTTATTAAATTCAGGCTGTCCCCTTGTAACTGCAAGTTAATATCATTAAATTTTTTAAACAAATCTGTCAAATACGCAATGTCTGCTTTGAATTTGATCAAGTTTTCTTTTAAATCTGGATCTCTACTTTCTAAGAACTCTAATATGGAATCGAAAACAGAGTAAAATCTCGTTAAGCATGCACCTTTCGACAACCAGCGTACTTCAGTATGTAAGAGCAGTCGTTGGAAGTCTTCATCATTTTCGTCGCACAATTGAGCAAATAAACGTGTATTCAATGCATTGCTTCTGATTTTGTTGACAGCTTTTATTACAAAATGAAGAGATTGGTTCAACCTGTCACTTAAATGTTTTGCCACAAGATGTTGTCGGTGGATTACGCAATGAATAGCTGTAAGTCCTGGTATAATTCTTTTGAGATGACTTATAAACCCACGATATCGCCCGACCATTGCAGGAGCTCCGTCTGTTGCCACTGAAATAATGTTTGTAAATGGGATCGATTTTCCGTAAAAAAATTACTCAGGACATTAAATATTGATTCGCCTTTAGTGTCAGTCTCCAAAGTTCTGGCAAATAGCAATTCTTCGTGAATTTCTTCCTCAACAATAAATCGGACATATGCCAATAGTAATGCTTCATTACTGGGTAACGTTGACTCGTCCAGTTGTATAGAAAAATGAGTTTTTTGCAGATGATTGCACAAAAAGCTTTCGATATCAGAGCTCATTTCATCAATGCGTCATTGTACAGTATTGTTACTTAATGGAATTCTTTTTAGTACGTCAAATGGAGATTTGTGCAAAACAGTTTTTAAAACCTCTTCAACAGCGGGTAAAATTAATTGTTCTCCGATAGTGTGCGGTTTTCCAGATTTTGCTATAAGTAATGAGATATTGTAAGATGCCCGCAAGCCATCATCGTTACTTTGAGATGTTGAAGCGAACATACTGTGCATGGTGGGTCTCTTTCCATATTTTTCTTTCAATGTTTGAAAATATTTTAAATCTTTACCTATTTTATCAGTATGACACCTTTTTAGATGATCTTCGAGCTTTGATGGTTTCATAGAGTCATTGCTCAAAACTTTGTTGCATAATAGGCACATGGGCAATTGTTTGTCTGCCTCTGATGGAACAAAACCATATTTCAAATAATCGACACTATATTGTCGACATTTTTTCTTTGCTGTAGCCATGTTTCGTGTCAGTTACCTTACCTGTAAAAAAAATGTTTTAGTAACCAAGTTTTTTTCTGAATATAGGTATCACACCGCAGCCTTTGTCAGCACGCGGAAATAGAATTACGGCTTGTAAAGGGACCAACTAATAAACCGCTGAGACAAATACAAACGTTTTCACAAAACGGTATCAATTTTAAAGTACATAATTTACCACTAATTTTTAATAGTATAAATAAAAATTAGTGTACTCAGTATCGAATACTGATCATATTTGTGTAGGAAAAAATAAACGTCGAAATCCCAAAATTGTCCATAAAAACGATAACTAACATTTTATTAAATCAATGAGTTCACGCGCTCCGTGTATTTGCGTATTTATCATTGTTAAAACGTGACAAACAGGCATCGAAGTTCAAGCCCCGCCCTTTTCCCGTCGCCCGCGCACCGCTCGCTCTTTCCGAAAAGGAATAGTTTTGATAAAATAGTTACTTCAAAATCAATTTAACATGATTATGAAATTACTGTTTTATAAAATTAGTAGTTATTTGCAAGAAAAATTACAAAATTAATTGCTCTGCAATATTGCTTATTCGGCCTTTTTAGAGAGGCAGTGCTTCTCTCGTGAAAAAACAATTGAATAAAACGTGCTGTGTTTGTCTTCAAATCGAAAGAGGACAATTAAAATATCTGTAAGTTACTAAGTTACCTATCTATACAGGCCGTTGTGATCAACCGACTAGTACACGTAAACAAAATACTTAAGTACTATAACAAAAAAAGGTAGGTTACTTACTTTTCTCCGGCACTAGCAAACACAGATATAAATTTTCTCACAACTTTTTTCCAAATTCCGCCTTGTTTTCGAAATTCCGGAAACAAATGAATGCGTTTGGTTGCCTTTGGCATCAAGTATTTATAGTGTTGATCAAGTTCATGTCTGAACAAGCATTAAGCATTGTCGGGCGGATAGCGCTTTGCAAGTCTGTACACGAAATTGTACGTAATATCGAATACACAAGTTTGGACAAGTAACAGTCGCTTGCCTTATTAAAATATTATCTGCTTAGATAGGTACTTAAAACAATGTAGGTAGGCCCTTATAAAAACTATGCTTACATTTTTGCTCTTTACTATCAAAAGCAGAAAAATTTTCGTGGACCCCCATTAACATCTTATGGACCCCCATTTTTTGTTCACGCCTACGTAGACCCCCAGCAAGTCTCCCGTGGACCCCTGGGGGCCCACCTGGACCACTTTGGGAATCACTGCTTTAAACCATTTAAACATCAACTTATACGTTACGGCACGCTGAATGTGGCTGAACTCACAAACAATGCAATTAAAACAATGAAATAAAGTATGTTTTTTTAATCCGCCGCCGATGAAGGACCGTTAACGCTTTATATAAATGGATTGCTATAGGAATTGAGTTCTCACTAACTTCGGAAGATTCTTCCGTGGGCCCAGAATCATCTCTCCGGGCGATCTCTGCTTCCGATAGTTTGACATGCGGTGCGATTCGCGAAATTATCAAGAGTGCTAATAAGCAAATAATGCGTATTGTGGTGTGCCTAACTTCAAAAAATGACGTGAATGAATGATACGAAATAAATATCGAAGATAATGAACAAAGTAAATCATGCAATCGACCGTTAAAACACCTCGTTTTTTGAACCCGGTGAGAATGCCAAAGCAGCGCGAACAGACGTTAGGCTCAGATATCCATTAAGTAGCGCCCTGAAGGTGGTTGAGGAAAGAAAGGAAGGACACGGGACCACAGGAGACGGCGGACTTACGACGAGGCGTCGAGGCTCAGTGGTCAGAGGTGGCGAAACAGAGAGAAGTTTGGAAGGAATAGGGAAGATTTTTGCCCAGCAGTGGCACAATGAACAGGTTTATTTTTAAACTACTGGCCAAATTTTAAAATGACTGAATTTATTTACATTATTTACGAAATGTTAGAATTTTAAAAGCTTTAATTTTTATACCGAAATTTACGCGCGAACATGGAGTGTGCGCCGCATGTACACAAAATTTGTGAATGGCGCGGTGGTGCGGGGCGGTTTTTGGTCATCACCAATACGACCGAATAAGGTGACCACACTTTATTTATTATTTGTAGGGATTAAAATTAAAAAAATAACGATATAATATCGATTCGATCGAAATCGTCTGACTAAATTTGACCAGTAGTTACAAAATAACCCTGTAGGTTAAAAAAATTGTTTACGTGTACCAACAATTATGTCAACATCTTGTTCACTACATCCTCATTCTCATGACACATTTTCCTTATCTCTCTATTTTATCACTCAGACATGATACATCACACATACTTTGTAAAGGTCTCGTTTCAACAGTATTAACTCTAATTATCTTTTTACCAATCCCAATTTTCACTAGCATACGTACCAAAAACTATAAATGAAACAAAATAATAATTCATCAATGAAAATGTTTAAATTAATACAATTAAGGTTCAAACCATGCAAACTGACCCAGGAAATAACATCAAAGTACGCTACGCTGGGCTCTACAGACTACTATGCATGGAATAATTAGTCTGTATGATAAACATTTTAAAATTACTGGTTCTAGCAAATTTTTGCGAGTGTGGTGGTTTTTCCTAGAAAATGAGGCAAATGCTATGCCCTAACATCTACACACAAGACAACTTAACTAAATGTTAGCAAATAACAAGGTAGTGTTGTGGAGAATTTAAGAAATCATAGTATTACGAGCTGGAGTTTCGTAATTTGGAGAAAAACTCGGTGATACATAAAGACGTTTATTTCCACAAGAATGGTCGCCGACGTCAGTTTACTTCACTAATCGTACACGATGTCCGAATCACTTGCTTATATTATCACTATCTTGATAAATCGCCGAAGTCGTTGGTTTCACTTATGGATCGCACTTGTAAGCTACAAGTCAACTCAACTTGAACTTCCCTCCTGCTATATATTTCCGCTATATACATATATATCACGGGAAACGCCACGGAAACGCGTTCTAAAAGTTTCCAGAAAGATAGGAATTACTCCAGAAGAGTGTGTGAGAGAGACAGCGATACTCTCGGTCTCCTTCATTCGGGTTTTCGAATTATATAGAAGTTGTGAGAGCGAGACAAAGCAAAATGCCAGAGCGAGATAAGTGTACTAGATCGTTCGCGCAATTATTCTAGATTGCACTAGAAGTTTCCGCGCACAGAGCTACTCTATCTTTTCCAGTGGTTGTCAACTGTGGGGCTGCGTTTCGTAACAATAGTGAGAAACAGTAAGTAAAAAGAAGAAGAAGTTTTGCTCATTTCGTTAAACATAGAGAATGGATAATTTATTGAAAGATGATAAACATTATAATAATAATCACTAGCCACGCCTTTCTTTGCAGGGAATCAATATATTTTAAGATTATGGTTGTTTGCGTGGATAATGATGTCAATATTTGAAATACAATGTGTAGAAAAACAAAATACAATTTAATACCTAGATTGTTTAATGTTTAAAATGAGAATTCTAACAATATATCGACTAAACTGCATTCAATTCCATTAAGGATCAATAAAGTACCATCGGTTTCATATCTTATACATTTTCTCATAGTAAATGTAAATGCAATATAACTTCGAAAGTACATTTCATCTGTAAAGTCGATGGCACATAATTTAGGATTGAGTCTAGCAATTGTTTAAATATGATTTACTAGTGAAACGAAAACGATTCCTACTAACACCTAATACAGTCGAATGTTCTTTACAATTTGATAATCCATTTTGCTGAATTTCCAAATTTCAGTCAAATATTCCTATTCTGTGCCGGCCGCTGTTCCCGCAAAACTCTGCAATACCTGGTACGTCCGATTTATTGACGTGAATGAATAATTCTAAGCTGAAATTATATGCGATTCATGCAAATAATTTCTCAAAATATTTTGACTTTGGTGGTTGTATTTAGATTGATTAGGGTCAATCATAAGGCACCTGGTATTCATTGATTCATTCATATTAAGTGGATGTTGATTGTATCAGTACCATACCAACTATTTCTAAATGATTGTTACAGAAAGAAAATATAAAATAAATTTATACTATTTTAATACGGTTCGTTCAGTACTTCCGCTGTCTTAAGTTTTCGCGGTTGTTACACATCAAAATACATGTCAAATTTAAAAAATACCATTCTTAAACCAAAATTAACGGTCTCAAAATGGCTCTCTATTTTTTACCAGATTAAATACTAATTAATGGTCATGATTCTCTCACTACACAAAGTTTGGTTGGAAAATTAGCTTAGCAATATGCCCTTTGCTGCATATTGTAAACGATGTTGTGATTTCAATTTCATGATTTCCCAGATGTGAACAATATTGCATTGTATTAATCTTGGGTCTTAAAAAATACTGATTTTTATCCCTAGTCTTTTGTAACGGTGCAGTAAGTATGTGTTTAAATAATAAATCAGATACAAGTTCGAAGCCTTAAAGTACTGTGCCATACTATGCTGACAGTGTGCACGGAATCGAAATAACTGAGAAAATTGGATTATTTCCACTAGTATTGTGGAATTGCTTAACGGTACGTTGAGTCTATTGAAAGCTGTATTGTTTGGAAGTGTTAGCTTTAATATATTTCTTGTTGTAGCCTGTTACTATGGCGTTTCTCTTAATACCCCATGGAGAAATAGCATTACAATTAATAATACCTCTGCTTGAATAATCTCTTTGGTATTGAACTTTTAGCTATCAAGCAAGGAATAATCATATCATGAACTCCCACACAACATCTAAATAAAGATAAAAAACATTGTGTAACATTGATAATATTATACAACAATGAAGCCAATTTATACGTATAAAATGTTAGACAACAATGTAATGTGAATGCAATATTCTCTAACATTGTATAAGTAACTGATGTGTGTGTTGACTGAGATCCATTTTCACCAACGTATTTCAATTTTTTTTACATCTGTTTAAAACTAAAATGACAGTTTAATATCATTTTGATGTTGATCGTTCACTAATTTCTGAAATAGCGTTGTATGTAAACAGCTGATTAATGGTTAACAAAGCGATTTTAACTTTTGATTTCATTACATCAATGGTTAAAGTATAGTTAATGAACTTAAGTCTCAGTTAGTGCTGTTGCGATAATCTATCTATAGTATTGTAGCCGTGAAAATCAGTTAAGCTATTAATAGGACTAAATATGGAAACTATCGAAAATTTATGAAACTATCGACAGCTAATAGTAAGTAATAGTATTGGTGAGCGTCGATAGTATCAGTAGAATCATGGTCAACATACTATCGATGTAGGTTTTGTAAAATCGATAGTTAAACATTTAACTATAGTCGTTACGCTAAGTAAGTAGGTATAAATAAATAAATAAGTGTTCCTAGACGTTATGATCAAATCCCGTTGATAGGTATACTCAAATCTATCGAACTATCTATACTAATATTATAAAGCTGAAAAGTTTATTTGTTTGTTTATTTGAACGCTCTAATTTCAGGTACCTCTGGTCCAATTTAAAAAATTCTTTCAGTCTTGGATAGCCTATTTATCGAGGAAGGTTATATAGGCTAAGACGAAGTCAAGACGGGCTGCTAGTCAATGATAATCATTTCGGTACCATCGACTTTTTTTAATGTGATACCATCGATAGTGTAGATACTATCGCTAAATCGATATTTTCGATAGTCCTAATTAAACTATCGTCTATTTTCCAAGGTCAACTATCATAAGTTAAACTGTCGGTTTCACAACAATACTATCTTAGGTGTGTTTTAGTAACCCTGTGCATACGATGCGTTAGTTAGTAAGCAGGATTTAATCATACATGTTAATTGCCTTTGACTCGGCCTTGTATTGAATTTGCTGTAATTATGTGCCACTGTCTCTACATGAATGAACGATGAATTAATAGTCCTTGTTTAGATATATATCACAATAATTGTTCAAAAACAAAATGATTCTTTTAATATAGGCCAAGCCGCCTATATATTTTTAAATTGTTTAACATGTGTTTGGCATTACACAAATTATAGAACTAAATAATTGATTTGTAGAATTCTACACTCGTCAAGAAAAATAATATCTACTGTCTGATTTAATTTGAAAAGTATAAGGTATACGGGTTTGTAATGCGTGTTTTGCTGGCAATAATATTGGTCATAAATAGCGGGGATAGTGCAATAACCAAATAAGGTTGTGGCCAATCTTTGCTCGACGGGCGTGGCGTTAGCAGACATAAAGTCAGTTAGTTGCATAATATGTTGTTGTTGTTAAGCCGGCGTAAATAAAATATGTAAAATATGATCATGTAGTGTAGGTTAGTTAGCACGGTGGACATCAAATTGACCGTGGTTGTGATGACAGATACGTGCGGGGAATGGTGCACGTATCCAATAGCCGTGACAAATAATAATTTGGACCTATTAAGTGACGTGTTAGCCTTTGCAATTTTCGCCTCGTTTTACAGAATATTGATTTCACCATCATCATCCTAACGTGTATTCCTAGTTGCGTCAGCTTACGTTTCGGAGCCTAGGGTACTACAGCGTACCATGTCAGCGTACCAAGTCATGGTCCTAGATTTGGCGGAACTGGTAATTGCAATGGAACGACAGCCGTCTGATCCCCGTTACCTTTTTTACAGGGAAACCTGACCAACAGGAACATGACCTGAGGTATGTTAGTGGCCAACACTGTCAGAAATTTTCAGGTTGCCCTAAGGCATTTGACATAGCCTCATGACTAGGATGGGCGCCTTCTCGGAAATTTTTCCATATATTTCCAGAATTGTTAAAAATTCCCGGGAATAAATGGGAATTAATTATTTTTTCCCTTATCTTCCCCTTGCATTTCATTTTTTCCCTCTTGAATTTATTTTCGCTGCCCATCTCTACTCACGACTGCTATCTATTGATAACAACTAGGACCAAAAGCTTAACTTGCCTTCCGAAGCACGGAGGAGCTCAAGGTAGAAAATTCCAAAGAATATACCTATTAGTTTTTTTTGCCTTTATTGTCTTCTCTTTTTGGTCCTAAGGTTTGACTGGCAGAGAAGGCCTTATTTCTTTATATTATCTACACTTCTACATCTACACTATCTACACTAATATTATAAAGAGGAAAGATTTGTATTTTTGTCTGTATGTTTGTAATAAATAAATTCAAAAACTACTATGCCGATTTCAAAAATTCTTTCACCGTTGGAAAGCTACATTCACCTTGAGTAACATAGGCTATATACCGCAGGTAGAGCTGCGGGAAACAGCTAGTGTTTTATGAAGTGCTATAATAGATAAGAAGTCTAAATCCTTTGCCAAAGTTTAGTCTGAAATGTAAATTGAATCACAAATCCAAGGCTAGTTACCAAATGGCGACAGTAAATTGAGTAGAAACAATCTTAAATCCAGCATTTGTATTCCGATGAGCGTCCCTTCAATATAATACCATTGGGAATAAAGTGACCAAACACGATGTTGTGTGCGTTGGTTATGTTTAACCCTATAAAGCGCCCTTAGTACCGATTTGGGAACGTCCATTTAAAATAATCATTACTGATTAAAACTTTGTACCGCAAGTAAAGACAATACAGTTGGAGGACTAATGCAAATGTAATACAAATGTCATATCTATCGTAGGATCATTAAATTTAGTAATAATCTAAGAACATCATAGTAATATGTACGTAGATAACATTTATCAAGCTCTGTTAGCAACAATATTTAAAGTTTTTTATTTTATTTATTTATTGTAATTAAAGTTATATATTGAATAGATGGTACTTCGTAAGCAGTGATCGGTTTATCGGGCGCTAACATACCTAAACTTAATTTTTATTCCCACGAAAGAATAATACTAAGTTACATAAAGTTGTTTTTTAAACTTGTTCAATCCCAGGAATGCGGGTTACTTATTTATTCAGGAAGAAATATCCATATTATTCTTTTAAGGAAAGAAGTTTAGGTATATAAGCGCCTGATTATCTGATTACTATTTATAAGCATAGAAAGGATTTCGGCCTCGAGAACGAGTGCCAGTGAGAGCTAATTGGAAAGAACTCGCGCAGGACAGATTGAAGTAGAGATTACAATTATCGAAGACAAAGACTCAATTAACTCTCTGAGCCTTTCAACTAAAATATATCCATTTATAAATTCCAGGCCTTCCGCTCTCAGACCCGGTATTGAAGGCGGACAAGGATCGCTACCAGCCTGGTGAGATACTCCGAGCCAACTGCACCTCGTCTCCGGCGAGGCCTGCTGCCAACCTTACAATATTTATCAACGGAGAACCGGTATGTAGCTTCTTTTGAAATTCATTCCCAATTGGTAAAACAGGACCTATTGAGACCCTCTACTATGCTATTCGTCCGTCCGTCTTTCTGTCACCAGTACCCCAAGCACGAATCACTATCGAAAAAACTTTCGTATCTTTAACGTGAGCATTTAGTATGGGCACTTGAACAGCGCCTCTAGTGTGCGTAATTAGAACTAGTTTTCGAAGCACAAATATTTACATTAGGTTTCGAATCGTCTTCGTATCGAATAGGTAACGTAACTTGAAGCCGTTTGTATGAAGATAGCGAGCACGAATGCTTAAAATGACGTATGGTATCGTAATTGTCGAAGGCTGGCTTGCGAGTTTCTCGAAAGTTTTGTCACTTACAATTTTGCAGTGAGAAAACATTCGTCAGAGTTTATTGGAAGCTTAAAATAATAATAAAAGTGATTTTATTGATACATTTTGTTATAAAATGATTCATTCAAACAAGAAGTACCCCTCGACATCGTATTTTGTACTATATACTATCTTATTTATTTATTAAAATACTTTATTGTTCCACATGTACAAACACAATATCTTCTTAAAGTAGAAATGGTTATTTGAATTTTATACTTGCATATAATTTGCCAAAAATTGCTTATGTTGTCTAGTGGTTGACCCCGAGGTCGCGGGTTCGATTCCCGCGGGAAGCATACTCTGTTTAGTTGTTTTTAGTTTGGTTAGGACACGAGGGCTTCATCATCATCGTGATCATTTAAGCCGCAGACAGTCTCTTAGCCTCCTAATAACGCTTACGAAGGGCAAACAGCAGTCGCTCCATTGTTATATGATTGAAACGTGCCCTAGACTCTGAAGCGCAAGGTGAATATTTAACTGGGAAAATATGCTTGGATGAAGAAGAGTTTGACAAAAATAAGGCACATACTTACACGCCATCACAGTTTATTTAAAAATCACTTTGTTTACAAATAAATAAATATGACCAGCCTAATTTATTTAATTGAGTACCTCTACAGAATATACACTTTAGCACTTTTATAACCTACACAAAAAACATATTCCAAATATCCACAGAAATATCCACTGAAAATCCATTTAAAGTAAATAAAATAAGTCCAAACTTTTTATAAATCACAAGTTTCACGACACAAGTTCATTTCAAAACAAAGGTTGTCCTTGAAGTGATTAGTGAATGAGCTTTGCTATCGTCTCAAGTGCTAGGTACCTCCGCGTCGATCGTTTAGAAACGCACGGCCCGTGGCACGGCAGTCTCACCTAACAAAGTTCAAATAATAAATTAAACAACGAAATCATTTTTTTTAATGTGAATATAAACTTTTACTGCAAATTGTTCATATTGCATCAAATTTCGACGAGTTTTAAGGTTTAATATGCCCTGAAATCACAATCTTTTTTATTAATTAAATACGTAAGTATATAGTTTTTGAACGAAATGTTCATTCAATTTTTAGATCTTTCATTCGATTTTGCCCATCCTTATTTACATTAGCATGACGTAACTAACGTTATCGTGTCGAGGTCTCGATACGATTACGATAGTGCTTCGTGCTTCCACCTTTCATTGTGTTCCGTTATCGTGTCGACTACTCGATACGTTTACGTTACGAAACTTGCAAATATTCGTGCTTGGGGTACAGGCTGTGTCTCATGAATCGTGATTGAAATTTTCACAGATGATATATTCTGTCGCATAATAACAACGAGTACTAAAAACAAAATAAAATAAATATTTGTGACATGATTATTTTGCGAATTTTATACATAGATAATGGTACAGAACCATCGCTCGCTTACTTAACTGGTTCTATTTAATCCACCTACCGAATCAATTGCATGCTTGTCTCCAGCTAAGCCTGCTGTTAACCTTACAATATTCATCAATGGAGAGCGGGTATGCAATCCACGAAATCAAATCAGAAATGAAAAGATCCGCAGAAAAACAAGTCAGCAACATAATCTGTGGCAATGGACACACGAATATGTAAATAGAGAGAAATGTATAATCAGACGACCTAAAGAAGGTCTTAGTAAATAACCATAGCAAATACAAATATACGCAAACGGTTGAAAAGGAGCTTTTAACCATTTTGTTGGATGAAAACTCTTTTTCAACCGTTTCCTATAGTTATTTATTACTACTTTAGGTCGTCTGATTAACTTTCACCAGTCATCCTAGAAATCTGTGGACGAGGCCAAGTGCCCGCAGTTGTCTGGCTGCAGTTGAAATGGATAAGATGGTGGCTATATGGCTCTTACTTTTATTAACTCATTCTGTTAAACTTAACAGTAAGATGATCGAAATGGTTGTCAATCAGCCATAATTGACGAATTTCCGTTTGGCTATTTTGAAGATAATTAGATAGCTGGCTGGCAGCGTTAAACATCCGCAGAGCTAATAGTCAGGTTACATTAAAAGGTCACTGGCAAATGCTTAATGCAGGCCGCTTTCAACTGGTCATTTTAAAATGATTAGAAGAGGCCTATATCCAGTAGTGAACTGTAATACTCTACTCTTGAGATATTTAGATTCTAAAGTATTTTTTCTTTTAAATTCCAGCTCATTGCGTCCGAGACCAGTCTCCATCCTTCTGAGTCAGGTCTACTTTGGAGCCGTGTCCACGCCGACATCAAGGTGACTCCGGACCTGTTCATCAGCGGAAGGATGCGTGTAGCTTGTGTTGCTACCGTATATCACGTGTATAAGAAATCAGCGAAGCTAGATTTCTTTACTCCTGAAGCTGATCCGAGGCCGGAAAGAAGTAAGTACCAATTGAAGAGAGACATGAGCGAAAGGAAATTATACTCTACCATAGAAAAAGGGAATACCTATACTTGAAACTGCGGATTGTCAATCAGAGGATAAAGGACACCATGTGCCGAAACGTGCTTAACGAAGCCTATTCGAGGCCTTGAGGTTTTCAGTTCATATATCAGCGGGAGTATGCGGGAAGCAGATGTTGCTACCGTCTTTCACGTGTACAAGAAATCAGAGAAGCTAGACTTCTTCACCCCTGATGCTGATCCGAGGCCGGAGAGAAGTAAGTACCTTTCGGGGAGAGACGGGAGCCAAGGCCACAGAATTATTAATGGCGTACAGAACGGCGAACCCGAAACTGGTACTGCACCTCACCGCGCAGATTTAGGGTAAAAATCGAAAGCAAAACAATGCAAAGATGTCGCTTTTGACGCGCAGCAGCTGCTATAATTATGACGCAGATACGGTAATAATCCATCTACGACTTCCACACTACTTTTTTAGCTAAAATTTTTATTGATATACTATACAGGCTAATAATCTTTGAAACCGGAACTCAAAAATGCAAGCACCGGCTATTTAGCGGCATAATTAAGTGGAAGTAAGGTTACACAAGCTGATGACCTTTTACTAACTCTCATATTGATATACCTATGAGTACTACTGTATTAAGGTTTTAAAGATAAGGTGCGCAATACGTAGACGTGCAGTAATAATAACCTATTTCCTACATATTCAGTCACAGAATTTACCAACCAGAAATAAATGTCAATTTTCACGTTTCAGTAACTCTCAACGGCGGAGCTTCCAAAAGTATGGTGTTCAGCAATTGGCTCCTACTATTTCTTCTCTTCTTCCTGCCAATGCTGGTGTCCGCAGAAGACTACAATCTGGATGATGGGGGTGACTACTACGATGATAACACTAGACTGCGGCAAGCGGCATTGACTCTTATACACCTTTAAATAGCGTTTAAAATAGCTTAATTTTAAATATACAACAATTTGTCTGTTAAGCATTTTATTTGTAATTTCTCGTTATTTTATTTTGACTGCACTACAGTGAAAATGGATAGTTATGTAAACACATTCATTTTTTACGATCGTCCTTATTTTTACTTGACATAAATCATAAATATTGATACTACTTTCAATTACGAAAATGACTTTCTTTTCTCAATGTATGTGAGCGTTGAAAAAGCACATTATGATTCAAAGTGGAAGTACCGTAAAGACTACTTGAATGAAGTGGACCTTATGATTAAAATTAAATGTATTTTAAAATAAAATATTTCAAAATCATGTAGAAATGTGTCTCTCTGGGCTAAGCACGTGTTCTACTAAAGCTAGCCTAAGAAATAACCCTGTCATCTCATCTGTCTCTACTCCGACCTACGTGAAGGCCTAGAAGGGACGGTTCATTTTTAACATCAATTTTAATTTGCTAGGCGTTAAATAAAGACGGCAACGAATACTTATAAATAGATGAATATAAATTATTTTTCACCGGAATATTAAATTATATCGATAGTAGAATAAGAAAAAAATTGGCATTTCATTTAGTATATTTTATTGTGAACTACACGGTCAATTGGTTGTCGGGTTGTCGGCATGGCAAATGTTAGAATATTTCGAAACCTTTTGTTTGAAATTTGTTGTGAATGTTATACTTTGGAGATTCAATTGAGCTATGTAGAGCTTTTTGTTATAGATATGTTCGGGTCTCAACAACTTGTGTAATATTGCTAAAAAGTCCTAAGACGATACATGTAGTAATGGTCTAAAGTAAAATTATTTTGTTCGTGCAGTTTGGGTCATAAATCATCGGAGCGGTGTGAAGCGAGTATTACGCTCTCTCTCCCACTCATGGGAGACGTATGGACGGGCATAGTGATGCGCATTATTGTTGTCGATAAGCGTTATCCATAGTGTATTTAGTTTTGCAATTATGTGGGTTAGTGATAAAACGGAAAGAAAAAATTAGATAAATCAACGTATTTATTAAAATAAGAATAATAATGATTTAAAATAATTATATTTAATTAATATTATTTGTACTTACATAAGTATCACATGTTTAGTCAGTAGCTGACATGCAATAGACAACACAAGAGTCGTCGAGAGAGATAAAAAAGAAAAAAAATATATAACTATGTGACCATTCAATAACATTTTAATTAAATTCCAATTTATCAATAAATACGAAGTCATAATTACAATTTCAAGTCCTATTTTTACCTTACAATATTACTATCAACAATGTCGCACCACCCTTTGTATACCGCACCGCCGCCGCCGTGTACCTGCCTTTAATGACTCATTTGTTTTTATCGATAATGACGTTGCGCCCGCACAACATGCTCACCGCCCTAGTCGGGCTGAGGCCGAGCTATGACTTATGACCCAAACTGCACGGACAAAATAATTCTACTATAGTGTCCAAATTTAAGCTCGATGAATGAACGATTGAACGAGATGTATTTTATGTTGGTATGATATTGATTGTAAATTATATAAAATGGAACTACTTCAGCTTGTGAAGATTATTGAGTATATCTTGTTTTAAATTATTAACTGAGGAATTAATCTAAACATTTTATATTTCTATCGTTCGTGACCTCGTGGACTCTGTGACGTAATTGTCAATACGTTAAGCAGCTAACTCGGAAGTACTGGTTTTGATTCCCAGTTTGAAGTTAATTCGAAAACGGTGTTTATCTAAACACCTTTTGAAATTTAAAGATATAAATCGCATACCGTTTAAAACACTTACAATTGGGACTGGCTCAACTGTGTGATTTGATCATTTTTATTTTTATTTTCACTTGTCCCACCGCCGAGCAAAGGCCTTCTTCTCTTCTTCTTTTAACTTTATTTCTCTTCAACTTTATTTATCATATTTGATTATACGTTGTTAATACTACAATATCAATTAGGTACAAACAACCAACAAAAATTCCAATAGTTTTTATTGTAAAGTCACTGAGTTATGGTCTTTACTTGCAAAACAGATTGCGTTACATAGAGCCCGGTACGTGACCATAACTATGGTTTTGTAGCCGGAGACCACATCATCATCCGTCTCCTGTTCCCACTTTTATGTGGGGTCGGCACAGCATGTAAGCATCTTCCACATGCTTCGAACTTAACACATTTCGTCTGTCAATCCCCCTGTTACACATTTCAGCCCTCACGCAATCCATCCATCTTTTCTTCCGTCGATCTCTACCACTACATCCATATACTTTCATGCCTAAAACTATCCTCGTTATGTGCCTTTTATCCCTTCTCCTAACATGCCCATACCATCCCAACCTATTGTTTGTCAGTCTATCTGTCATTGGAGCTATCTTCATACTTCCCCGTATATACCCATTTTTTATTCTGTCCTTTCGCGTTACTCCACACATCAATCTCAACAATCTCATTTCAGAAACATGCAGTCTTCTTTTATCCTTTTTGATGGGCCAACACTCTGAACCATACATAATGACTGGTCTTATGATGGTTTTATAGATTTTCCCTTTATGCCTAGCTTAATAACATTTTGGCATCGCATGTGACGCTCGTAACCTGCCGCCGCAGTAGTCCACATAAGGTTATCTTATAACTGTGGAAAATATTATTAATTTCCCTTTGATGGCTCTACTTACGAGCCCAATATTGGGAGAGTGCGCTATGCTTGCTCGAGGCTATTTCGATTAGCACCTTCTGGATCGCTACAAGTTCTCTAATGAAATCTCTAGAACAGTATAACTCCCTCCATGGACAGAACAATCGCCTTTTACGGAGAGGGAGAGCTACATAAACTTTAAACAGTTCAAAAATACATAATTTCAATGCCTGGATACTGGACAAAGTAAATAGATTTATGACCATAAACACCAAAAAGAGGCGAGTGACGATACTAGGTACCGCCTTTAATATTATTGCAAACTATCCCTCATCATCATCATCGGTCCACTGCTGGACATAGGCCTCTACCAATGATTTCCAAAATGATCGGTTGGCAGCAGTTTGCATCCAGCGTTTGCCTGCGACCTTTTTCAGGTCATCTGACCATCTGGTCGGTGGATGTCCAACGCTGCGTTTACCGGTACGCGTCGCCATTCGAGAACCTTTCTGCCCCATCGGCCATCGGTTCTCCACACTATGTGCCCCGCCCACTGCCACTTCAAACTATCCCTATTCACGCAGTATTGGTGCAAGGACTTGTTGAATATCAAAATGTATATAGTGGTTGGGTATGTCCAGAGTGTGTTTACACAGATATACGCGTAGCGCAATACTTTTTATTTAGCTATACATAGGTACATAGTTTTTGTTATAAATCAGTTGTAGAGAATCTTCTATGGCGTCTTCATTTCTACGTGAATAAATTCGTATATGTATGTTATACTATATCAATATGATTAATTTTTGTGTGATGTTGTTACCTAAACTAATTTTACCATCTACATGAAACACATTTAAACAATTGTTATTGTTCTAATATATGTGTAAAATGGATGTACAAGATTACTTTCATGATGTTTTTAATTCAAATTCAAAATGCAAATTGTAAAAATCTTTTTATTTTTCACAATTTTATGATATATTTCGGTCTAAGCACTGTACACAGACTTTAATTCCTATAAATATTTAGTAAATTAAGTATAAAAATCTTGTAAAGATTGTAAGTACCTGTTAAGTAGATTATAACAGCTTCCCCCTTATTCATAAAAAAAATACGACATGAAAGAACGAGACGAAACATAAATTAGTTAACTTGGTCTTATTAAACGTTCCTTAATTTTTATGAATAAGTGTGTTTGACTTTAATGTAAAACAGGAAAAAGTTCGTAATTAGTTAGCAATTTATGGGCTGTCCAAAGATTTTTATTGTGATCTTGTAAATATAAATAAATAAACAATTCAACAACACATTTCTCATTTTTTACACCTCATATAAAGAAGAAAAAGAAGTACCGAGATATTTTTTATCTTGAGCTTAATGCTTTGGAAAACTTATTGTAGCACCTATCGATAGATGGCAATCGTGAGAAAGCCTAAAATGAATTCTATCATTCTCTCTCTCTCCAGCACTTACTGTTGCATAAAAAACTTTTTCAACATCACCTGTTGGTCGACTGGTAGATAAAGCCTACAAATACACCTAGATAGAGCTTACAAGGTGAGTAAATATATGACGTCACAAAATATTGAGCCACAAGCAGCAACAATCGGCAACGGCAATGTGTTGAAAATTACGAATACATTATTTGTAAAAAATATTATATATTATTTATTTGTGGGACATAGATACGTTTCTGTAATAAAATTGTTCCATGGTATAGCTTCGGTCTATAAATAATTCTATGTAAAATATTTAGCTGTAGAAATAGGTAAGAATTAATATATTTAATCCATGATATCGCGCTAAATTACAAAATCAAAAATTTCGAATTTCCCAAAATAGAATGTACTAGTATTTTCATTGGAGTTCGAAGTTCTCAAAATGTAGAGTCAAAAAGTTTCAACTTTCACTTTTTTTCAACGTAATAAAACACATTTTTTTTTATCAATGCAATGAAATTAAACAAACAGACAGGCTAAATGTTGTTTGTGTTAAGTTGCAGAAAGCCAACATCAACATTTTTTATTTCCCAAAACCTATGCAAACGCTATAAAAATCTAAAGACACAAATGGCGGGTTGAAAAAAATAGTACAAACTAATTGTTAGGCCGTTCCACTGGCATGAATGAGCAGAAAATTATAAGAGAACGCAATTAGAACGCGCTAGAAAAATCAAATTAAACTTCTAATGAACAAACATAGCTCGCTAGCTTAGTACAGGTATACAGAGTAAGAAAGAAAGAAATAAAGAAGAAAGAAAAAGTCTTTATTTGATACATTTTGCAGGTTGAGAAAAGAATTTTTAAAAAGTATTTTTGTATGTTCCAAAATGGTATCCGCTCAGCATAATGTCATGGCCACGACGCTGGTCTTCCGCGGATGCCATCGCTTGGAAATGTTTTGTACAAACACCTGTAGTGTAAAGATAAACCTTTGAATGAAGTGTTTTTTTATGTACTTTAAAATACATGTGACTTTTTATAACAACAGCTAAATTTTTAGTGTGATCTGTATAAATGTAGCCGGTGAAAACTATATGTATTTATAAGGAGTCGAAAAAGGAGTGAAAAAATTCCTTCAGGGTCTGCAACGCGCTCGTGACATCCCTGGTGTTGCAGGCGTTCATAGGCTACGGTAACCACTTCCCATCAGGTGGGCCGTACGCCTGTTTGCCTACTTAGTTGTATTATAAAAAAAGTTTAGTTTTCTCTTTTTTAAGCCATAATATGTACTGAACAGACTATATTTATTGACTGTTGTTTATATTTTGAAACTTTGTTCATCATGAAAGAAAAGAAGAGCGAAAGAATGAATCCATGTAGATCAAGGTATACAAAGCAAATAAAGGATATTAATTTTCAATATACTCGTAAGTATGTATATTTTAACTCTTATTAATTTCTCTAAGACTCTGAAACCATACGACTTGGGTTTCATGTTAAATTGACCCTGCAGTTTCAGATATTCTCGTTACTACAGACATCTGATGTAGTCGGTGCCAATGGCTTATTCGGAAGCATGGAATCATCTTTATTATCAGACAATCGGGTAATACAATCTTCGAACTTACTTAATTAGGTAACGTGTATAAAACAATTAACTTAATCATTTAAGAAATCTTATTCTACAACAATTCAAAATATGCAGACTACCTCGTAAAGTGTTCACCATCTTCACATTACTGAGTTCCAGGATTCTTCTATTAACTATGCGAGATCGCGGCACGTTTTCATAAATATTCGTGCAATCTCTGCTATAGCATACTCTGTGACTCCATCGCCTCATCTTATGGAGTGTAGAAATAAATGGAGTAAGCAATTCTATTAAGTTCTTCAAATTTAAATTTCGTTCTATCTGAATTTTGAAATAAGAAGTTTCAACCTCGGAGACACTAGTAAAATTGAGATTGTAATGTAGCGTATATGGATAATATTAAGCAAAGTTTTAGCTTTATATTTTTACAGTCACAGTTTTTTAACTTTAGGTACCTTCGGGGTACGAAGATATGCATGAGTTCAGTACTTTTTCTCAAAAACCATATTACCAATTAATGGATCTCTTAGAAATTTTACTCTTTTATGATTTTCCTCAAATGGACTGCAGTGCCCGCTTGACCAACTGATATTTTTCGTCTTGAATGTAGGTACGTTATTAGAATTGCTATCATCATAACTACATTACGTTGTGCTTATTTTAAATAAGGAGCCTTAAACCAATTACAAATCTTAAAACTAAATTGAGCCAATCTTTTTTTCTTTTGAAAAAAAGATTGGCTCAATTGTAAGAAAGATTCGTTTCAATATCACGCCTTCAAAACTATTAGATTGTTTTCCACAAAGTGATTTTATGATCTATATTTTAAACTTATATTTTCAGAAAGATTGTCAGGCCAAAAGTTTAAGAGATCTTGAGATTTTCATAATACGTAACGTTTTGCCCCGAAACACCCAAAAAACATCATATTATACAGTTGTGAAACTCAGTTGCCAGTGAGGTCCAAGAGACATATGAATAGAATATAGTTAATTGCATATGCCTTTCGACCGTAAATCAGATAACTTTTTTATGAATTTTTTTTATTCGTACATCAAAGTTTCTTTTAAATAAATAATACATGAATGAAGGAAAATGGGGATATCTTTGCCCAGCAGGAGACAATAAAAGGATAAAAAAGGTATTTTTGATAAACAAACGTATTCTCTATTAAATTCTGACCTTCTTGCGTTCACCCGTCAACGCATAGTTTGCCCCGGTGGTTTCCGCTCCGACCTTAAAAAGGCTTAGCTAAGAATTATTCTAGGTGAACTGAGGTCCGTTTGAAAAAACTGAAAGAAGGGTGAATTTTATGCTATTTTTCTTGTTGATTGTTATTAATATTTAACGTTATAAAACTGTACTAACAGAACTATGTTTCTTCGAGTCATCTATATCTATACTATAATAATATTATAAATGCGAAAGTATGTCTGTCTGTCTGTTACGCTTTCACGGCCAAACCGCTGAACGGATTTTTATGAAATTTGGTATGGATATAGTTGAAAACCCGGGGTCAAACATAGGCTACTTTTTGACGCAGGCGGAGCTGCGAGAAACAGCTAGTGAACTTTAAATGTCATCGTCTTATGATACTTAACAAAGAAAATTTCGTATCAACACTTTGGAAAAGAGAAAAATGGTTTTGGATCAAGCTTATTTATATAAACGTAAACTTATTATTCTCGTATTTATATAAATATAAACTTTGTCATCATATGTATGTTTGACTGTATTAAATAACCAACTGTATTATCGAGCGCCGGGCAGACATTTCGTTTATTTGAGCCTAAATTTTGTAAAACTAATTCGGGAAAATACGCACCATTGCATCGTCTCATGCAATCTTATAATGATTATTTTACAGGTGTAGACATATTTATGTTGTCACTGCCTTCCTATAGGTAAAGAATTTTAAGTACTTAGTAGTAGTAGCTTAGTTTATTTAGCATATAAATGAGTTAGATTGATATTTTTTACTTTTTGGCTGTGTTTACAACTACTTTGAAATACATTTATAGTAATTATGAGAATAATATCGCTGATTGTACATCTATTTACATGTATACGTTTCTCTGTACAATTCTAATGAAGTTTTTTTTTTATCTCCTGTAATAATTTTGGGGGGGCAAAACTGTTTGCGTCCGTGGGATTTACTCTAGTTACCCTACACGTGTCTCCTGGGTAGTGCCAAATGAACAGTATCTTTCCACTGGTGGTAGCCATATGCCGTTG
Organism: Euzophera pinguis; assembly: GCA_947363495.1. Classification (NCBI taxonomy): domain Eukaryota; kingdom Metazoa; phylum Arthropoda; class Insecta; order Lepidoptera; family Pyralidae; genus Euzophera; species Euzophera pinguis. The sequence continues at coordinate 14,774,271 of OX376166.1, forward strand.
CCGGTAACCCCCTCACATTAAGTCTAATCGCTAAACGGCCATGGTCGTGTTTCGGGTTATAAAAAATTTGAAACTGGTGAGTTCGGGTGTGAATAACCCGTTAACCGAAACACCGTTCTAGGAGCTAGTAACTTCATTCACTGGACGCTCTATTCTGGAGGGTAGCGGGATCCGAAGTACGGTTATTTCCGCTGGCCGACCGCAGGAATTTGGGGGGCCAAGTAAAGAAAAAGCCATTCTTAAAAGGCTGCCACTTCGACAAAAATCCTGGGATGCGCTATCGTGCCGGTTGGAAACCGGATAAGAGGACCCGATAGACATTTCCGGAGGGTTCGGGCGTCCCCGCGGTCTCCAAGTCAAGTCACTTGTGATTTTAACTTTCCAGCACTTATTGGTCCACACCAAAACCCTTATTCAACTACTGTTCTCCCACACTATTCACTCCAATTCCAAACTAAAATGAAACAGAAAAAGATGACAAACAAGTGTAAACAGCGGAAGCACGTCCTCTCATTCAAAGTGCACTTCACAAACATCCGTGGAGTGCACTCTAATCTCGCTCCGGTCCACAATCATCTAAAAACCAAGATGCCTTACTTGTTCTGTCTTACTGAGACCCAAATCAAATGTCCCCAAGACATATCATATCTCCAATATCCGGGATATAGTCTTGAGGAGAATTTTAGATCCCATGCTGGAGTGTGTGAATATGTACGTACGGCAAAACATTGAAACTCCCTTCCAGCAGACGTATTTCCAGACTCTGATAACCTAGGTCTCTTCAAAGCTAGAGTGACTATTAATGAGCCAGCCAGCTCCATCATAGATCACATCTGCACTCAACATCACAGGTGGGATCGTTGTCAATCGCAAGAAATTTCAACATAAAAAAAATATATATAAATGTGACAGGACGGTGTGATCAACACTGTTAGATTTTTCAGGCTGCCTAAAGGAGTCTGACACAACCTATCGACTGCCATCTATCAATAACAGCCGGGACTAACGGCTAAGGTGCCTTCCAATTATCTGAAGCACGGCGACACGCGCATAGTTTGCGGTTGGCTATGGAACCGAGCCTTTATTTTTTTAATTTCGCCTTTATTCTAGTAGTTCATAAGTATTTTATTTTCACAAAGTTTTCCGATACTACCTTAGGGGTCAACAAACTAAAAGTAATCTAGTAAAATGCACGTAGTGTTTGGGAACGAACAGCAATTCCATTGGGCTGCCCGGAAAATCCTGGATCAATCGCGAAGCCAGTAAAATGGGAATATGTGTTCCAGGAACGATTTATTGAAAATAGTTTAGGGATATAGAGGAATTGAACTAAGGGGTTTATATAAAAACGGTTCCGGGAATGGGGTGTTTTAATACATATAGCGATAGCTTTTAAGTCCATGACCCCACCTATTAAATTGCCATATTTACGTCCTCTCTATCTGCCCTAAATAATGTAATGCACGGTTGAGGATTTGGAAGAGACTAACGACAGAACGAGATAAATACATGTAATTAATAGCCATATCGCCAGGGACAGGAAAAGTTTTTCGTTTGATTTTTCCAATAGTGTTCTTCCGAAATAGTGATAATTAAACGAGTTCATGCATCAACTGGTTAGCAAACCTTTACTAGAAACGGTGGTTGGGAAAAAGTTTTGATCATTACCCATGATAATTTTTTTTCCTATAAATTTCTAAAAACAACAATAAATTATACATATTTAAACAAAAATCTAAACAATTCTAAAATGCTCGTACTACAACGTCGCTGATGCAGTACAAAATATGAATTTAAATTAAATCTAGAACTTTCAGTTACTCAAAGAATCCTCAAGACGGAAGCGGAACAGATGTCTAGGAAACTAGTCTAGACTTTACATAGACTATCACGTCTATTATAAAGACCGGGAGAAAATACTAACGAACAGAAACCACACAAATGAGACATTGATAACTTACCTGTTTTGGATGAAGGATTTTGAACGGAGGAACGATCATTCTTGAAGCGATGGTTGATGTCTTATATTTCTCTCTCTATTGTCGTAGATATCAGAATCATAATAATTTATTTGAAGAAAAAATATGCATTACAATAGGTGCTAGAAGGGCGTGTATGTGCAAAGTCTATACGAAAATGATGTATGCACTTTTTTTGGTTTCCCCTTTCTAAAGCTTTATACGCCCTGACGAAGACGGCAAATCCAGACACTTGTTCCCCACTTAAAGCGTCGGTAGCCTTGAAACTTGACTATTACAAGCATGTCTTTTTGTTGTTCCTTAGCTATTTCATGCAAATGAAGACTTCTCATGATGCATGAGTTTGTCACACAATATCTTTGCAACACTTCGGAAATACAGCGCCACATTTTCATCTCTGTGACAGGCAAATACCACAGTGGGAATTTCCACCCGTACCTACTGCAAAAACTAAGTTATAATCATCTTCATCGTATTTTTACTTTTCTCTCATCCTGCGATTCACCTTTTAATTGTGTGGGTACTTGTTATGCCAGCAATTGCCGTTTGGTCGCCGTAGATTTTTCAACAGAGAAAAATACCAATCACGGTCCAAGTTATAAGTCGTCTATGCCGCCGTCTAAACTCTAGCAAAACTCCTTCCAAGTTGACGGCGGGAAATCTTAACGAGTAGCAGCTAAATCCTATCCAATGAGGTTTTTCTTGTGCTAAACTTGATTACCATATGTATCTGCTATGAAATTCAGAGCAGCTACAGTTTGGATACATTTGCATTGTTAATTGTGGTTTCCGCGGTTTCCAAACTTCGCCGTGTAGTTACTGTTAGCGCGGGTAGTTAGCGAAAAAGCTGGAAATATGCTGTTTATTTTATTTGTGCTATGTTTTAGTTATAGTAATAAATAAGCTGATAATCTAGCTAGTATTATAGAAACTAAACTAGTATGCTTTGGCTTTCGGTTTTTTGGTCATATAAAATGTTAAATTTATTTTGGTATTACATTAATTTTATTTTTGAAACCTAGATTCTATATTCCAACGGAACGTATAGATAGAAACACGTATTCAATTGGAAATCTAAGATATATTCTAAAAGTTTCTGATAGTTGACAAAAACTCTGAAAAATTTGCAATTTATAACCACGGCCGATATTTTTATCACAGTAAACTCATAGGAAGAAAGTTATACGCACTTAAACTTGTATTTTTATAAGATTTATCTTCGTTGAAGAGTTTTTACCTAGTTGCGTCTTCGGTTTTCTTAATTTTTATTACGTTAAAGTAATTGAATTTCTGATAATAATATTCTTAATCCTAATAACAATTAGTTAATTAGACATCTGCCTATCTAGATATAGATTATAGGCTTAAATTTAGATATAATTATGGCTAGAACTACTTGTAACAAAGACCGTAATATTATCTAGGAATCTCGCTCTCACGCTTATGACAGTAGTTATATCTGTGTTATATCATAAATACGCATAAAATACAATACAGGTGTGATAATTACCTACTAATTGAAATATGTCAATTTCGAAAGAAAATGTTTAAAAAATGGTATAAAATATTTTTTTTTAATTATTTTTCGATCTTTACATTTTACGATTTAGACAATTTATGACTTTGGCATTTAACGATTTGGACTCTGTAAAACATAGACATCGTTCTATCTGAACTATATATTATGATAATTTCGAGGCTGGACATTTTACGACTTTCACGTATAATTTCGGAGCGATAAATAAATAGCTAGCTAGAACAAAACAACATAGAGACATACACAAATAATAAAACAAGGGACGCGAAAAATAGTAGATATTTTCAATATGCTAGGGTAAAATATTTCGTATCTCGAATTCCACCAAACTCTTTCGGTATAATTTTATGTAATCTATACGAATTCAATAAAAATACTGTTTTATATTTAGTCCAATTTTGTTTACGGCTTCCACGCTGGTTTTATTATTTACAGAAATGTTTTGTGCGACAGAAATGAAATTGGGTTTGTTTAGATTGTGTTTGCTTCTTGTTATAGTTGGAAATGTGAAAGTGTACTGTAGAATATTCGAAAATATCGATCGATCGGTTACGCAAGTCGTAAGGAGTACGAGGTTCGTCCCGAAAGGTAAAAATGAGATTTTTCTGCAATACCTATCTTTTTTTTGTTGTTGTTTTTTTCGAAAACAAATTCTCCTTTCCACCATAAGGTTGGCTGGAAGAGATTGCATTAGCGATAAATGCGTCTTTGTACTCACTTCTTTAATGTTAACTGGATTCACTGCTGTATTTTTTTTATGTTAATGGTGCAATAAAGCCGTTATTCATTCAAAAAATGGCGGCAAACTACAAAAATTGTAAACGTCCGCAATTTGTAAAGTTGCCTTCCCTTGAACATATATAAAACCTTTCATGATAATTAAACTTCGCTTTTTGATGTTCATGAATAATATGTTTGTCATACATTTTATCGTTCCTATTTTGTATTCGAGTGCATTTTCGCTTTTCATATATGTTCTCGTCCGATTGTATCAAGTAAAAGTAAAAAGATATTTCACTAAACTTCTAAAACAGTTTTACAACAAGTTCAATCTGCTAAGATTGCAATCCTTTACGCTTAGATATTAAGTATTATCATCATTAAGTAGGTATTTGTTTTCACAGTGGCAAAAAAGTTGTGTCTCCTTAAACCTCAGAAGGGTCCATGTCGTGCCAACCTTGACATGTACTACTTTGATCCATTACATTTGAATTGCTCCACATTTAAGTGGGGAGGATGTCAGGGAAATGGTAACAGGTTTGATACGGAAGAAGATTGTTTAAACTACTGTGTGACCAAACGTGAGGTAAAACGTGAGTATATTTATAATATTTTCAATAACATAAATCAATGAATATATACTATTGCGTTGGCAGATAATAGGGTGCACGAAATATAAGCACGTGGTCACCATAGTCAATGTACATACGCGCATTTACGCCCTGGCTATTCGTGATCTGTTATGTTACGCTACATTATATTATTAATAATAATATAATATTATTAATAGTATCTTCTCTCTCAGAAAACACAAAAAAGCAATTACTGAATTTGGCGAGAATAGAAAAGAATAGACGAGAATTAAGTACCATACATCCATTCTGGTCGCCGTGTAGAAACTGTAACCTATTAATATTACTATACTGGAAACAGTGTTTATCCTGCGACTAAAACAGTTGTATGGATTAAATTTGTAAGTCATTATCATAGAGGCGCCGGTATAAGAGCGGATCACATTACCAGTTTTCATCATTATCATCAGCAGTGATTTCCATGGAACTGATTGGATTATTTTCTCATAAGTATAGGTATAGTTCATATTATTCATCACCAAATCGGTTGCAATCGTTTTCCCCTTAGCTTGCACATAAGATTCTACGGTACACAAACATAGTCTTACAAACATAATCTTGATGTGACAGCATCAAAAATTGGCGCCCAACGTGGAACGCCGATACTTTGAACATTTTTAAAACACGAATATGCTGTTATAATATTTATTCGAAATAATATGCGCGTTGTTAAGGTGCCAAAACCTACCTTAGTGATAGTTTAGTCACGTCAGTGTGCAATTATAGGTCATCTCCTGTCGAGTCCCAATTGTGCCATCTCTTGCAATAACATTTTGATTATTGTTGTATACTAAATAACATTATTATAGTCTGTAATATTAATCTTCACAGCTCCTATCCCATACTGGTGTCAATTAACATTCGATTACGGGTACTGTTTCGGAGATGTGAAACGGTACTATTATGATTCTTTGTATAAAGTCTGCAAGCAAACGATTTACTCTGGTTGTGGTGGTAATAAAAACAATTTCTACAGCAAAGATCAGGTATGTGTTATGTTTACTTTTACTGTAGATCAGAATAGGCTAGTTTCCTAAAAAAATATAATTGATCCGTTAGTTAGATAATCAAAAAATATTGCAGATGTATTTTTTTCTTTTCAAAATTAAACATAGGATGGTAAAGATATGGCGCGTTAAAGTTCCGTGTGACGTCACAGTGTGCTACACTTTTTCGCAATATGTGACGTCACGAGCCCACACTCCTAAACTTTGATGCGTTATATCTTTATAATTTATCGCTCAATTTACAAAAGAAAAAATATGTCACTAATATATTTTAATTCCCTAATGACGGACTAATTTTAAAGTTAATCTTTTGACCCTGGAAAGTAGCCTATCACAAATCCATTCATAAACATTTATTTAATTACCTTTGATCAGAACATTACAGATTTGAGTAATCTGATTGTCTATTGTCTCTGTCTCAAAACAGTCTAATTATATTTATTGCCATCATCAGAAAAAACTATTTTTGCTCATAATATGAGCATTTGCCTTACCTTCATTAATAATACAGAAAAAAAAATGTCAAAACGTGCTGGTTTTACATTTTGTCGAGGTCTGTTTGCCACGTCCTACCTAATTCTACAATTAAAATCTCGACGATCAAAACCCTTAAAATTCCTGATACTTCAAATACCTTAATGATAACACCAACCCGTAAGACTTCCCGTGTGTGTGGACCGCTAGAATTGGTGTAACATGTGAACGTTCAAACATTAAAACATTCTGTCAGTTTTTATCAATGTGTGACTGTTGAAAATGCGCTTAGTATGATTTTTTTTTATAGAATGAATCGCATTTAGGCCACCTTATGTCTCTCCTGTATTTTGTTGTTTAAAATGGACTAAAGGTTAGATAAATAAATGTAAAAATTAAAGTAAAAGAATAACTTTTACTTGTGAAACAATAAAGTTTTCTTTTTCTTTCCTAGTGTACTTCGATATGTGTCTACGGCTTAGGATTCACTACCAGAGTTACTGATGTTGGGCATAAATTTAAGACTGTTGTCATAGTGGACCCTCCAAACACAACGCCGCCTCGAGGTAGACAACAGGGTCGCGGCAACGTCACAGTTGGAACCTTTACTAGAAAATTCATCAACGAATCCGGTGTATACTTTGTAACCGTCCAGGGCTAAATGAGAAACTTTTAATTTTTAATATAGTCTAAGCGAAATTAAATCTTATTTCTTTGTTTATTTTATTATTTAAAACTTAAAAATAAATCTGACGAAGAATTTTTTTCGTATTCCTCGTAGCCATTTAGAACAAATAAAATCGGTTTTATGCAGGCGATTGCCCAATAGAAAAATATTTTTCATACGATAGCCATACGGTGATCAATAAAGAAATCACATCAGAGGCCGACAGGCGGTTGCGAAGGGCTTTGGTACCAGAGTGTGCTATATCATTTGTCATTGTAAGCCACAAACGAATAAATAAATCGGTACAAAGGGCTAAATAAAACATTCACTGTTCCTTCTTTTACCCAAATTTTATTTACATTATATTACATTTCAGTCAACATTAACAAAAATAAAATAAAATACCACAGTATTATTTTGTCACAATTAATTTGATACCTCTAATAACTCCTACACCAAAATACTCATGCCTATTTTTATGTATTTATCAAGTAGATATACACTTTCTTTTCTTACAACAGTGTTGCATCAAAATTATAAATCTAGTACTTATAAACTGGAAGAACTCTTTATTGCGTCCATCATGTTTTTGTAAATAGTCTCGGAACTGAAACAAAACAACATTTGTTAGTCATCATCTTTATGTTTCAAATTATGAGGAACGTTCTCCTTTTGGGATTTTGGAGGTGGCTAAAAAAAAATTGAGTTTAAAGAATTTGCTTTTAACGACTCTGAATGCGGCGGTGAAGGTATTTTTCTAATGTTCTATATGTAAGTTATAAACGCAAAAGTATACCTTTGCTTGGTAATCATGTGTGACGTGAAAAAGTCTGGTAGGAAAATTTTATAAGGTCTCTACAAGGATGTCGACGCAAAATGCGAGAATTGCCGTAAAAATATCGGAGGAATACGGTTTCGTAAGCCGCCATTTTGTTTCTAGAAATGTCGAATTCGACTTCATCTATGAGTCACAAGAATCGTCGCCTGTTCCTGACAATTCGCATAATCATAGTTAGGCAAATAAAAATTCTAAATCTTAGCAAGAGCTCTAAGAAAAATAAGCCAAAGTTCTTCCAAAAAAACAATTAATCGTAAATCGTTAATTTAATTACGTTAGATGCCGAAAGGACGTTCCGAAAAAGTCACCAACAGGTACAAAGTCAAGAATTGAATATGTAACCCACTTGATATGAATGAATCCCGTTAAACACTTGCTTATGCTAGTCGTTCTATAGAAAAAAAACCGCTCCTTCTTGCTTCTCTTCAAATAAATATGGAATGAAATGACAAATGTCTGACATGATTCCAAATCGTGTAATGCCAGGTATGTCAATATTACGGGAACACGACTACCTCTTGTATTGAGATTCCCGAGAAACCGGGATTTCTATGTAAATACCCGACGATTTCATAACATTAGAAATAACCAAGGATGCGCTAGAAAATTGTTGTATTCAAGACATCACCTATTGAAATACTATATGAGATTTATTTATTTGTATGGCCTAGAACTTTTCCTGCATATATTTCATAAATTTTTGTTTATCTAAAGCGTTTTACAGATACATCCCAAGCTACATGACTTTGAAATCTGGAGTTAGCTAAAATACGATGTCTTATTTTCCGTTTCGAAACGACAACTACTGAGAGGAATACAAAAATGAGTTTTTTGTCGTATTCTTCTCAGCGTTGGTTTTAACTCCTGAAGGACATTTAATTTAGCAAATTGCTTCATGCTATGGGTTAGCAATTTGAAGAACTACAAGAAATATGGCTTAGCCATATGATTAGCCATATGATCATGTTCATAATTTTCATTGTAGCAATTTGATTTCGATGTTCAAAGTTTCGTATTTAGTGCGCTACATTATTAAACTTTTACAATCAGGAATGCTGAACCTGTATTAGCGATTGTCTACTAACACAATTATAATTAAAAACAATATAAAGAACCGATGGCTAATGAGGTAGAAAGGTTCTTGATAATTTGATTATGACCACCTGACCAAGCACAAGCGTTGGGCATCCTTGTCGGATGACCTGAAGAAGGTTACAAGGCTTTCCTGTAACCGCTACATGTATAAGCATGGCATGCACGCCGCTTCCAACAAGGGAAATCTGGGGAAAGATTATGTCCAGAAATGGATCTTACCAGCTATTACTGACACTCTTCATAAGGTTGAAGATGTATCCAGGACAGATATCTGGGTCCATGTATCTAGCATTAAATAGCGTTCCCTGGCAGTAGCAGTATAGCAATTCTGGCAAAGGAAGATTCTCAGGTAGGATCTTCTTCTCGTACAATATCGTTGAATATAACTGAAAAAGAATAAAAATTGCATAATGAAAATCAAGCATAATGAAAATCAAGCATTGGTAATATAAACCGTTAGCCAGGTAGAACAGCCAGTCATTTCCTCCCCTTAACAAACGTGTACCACTGAATGAAGCCATAGTGTTTTGTCGCTGGTAGGAATTATTTTCGAAAAAAGTTAGCTGCCTTCTTCGACACATCTTAGAGCACTGACAGTGTAAACTATGCATACTTGGCCTCCACTAGATGTTGATTTCCAAAATTACATCGCTATATTAATACAATCTATGAACTCTCCATCTTACTTATTTTTTGTTAAAAATCTTGGAAACATCCTGAGATGATCTTCTTCTTTTCGTGTCAATGGCAAAAAAATGTTTACTTGGTTAGTTCAGACAAAGGCGACTTCTATAGTTTATTATGCAGCAGAAGCGAGACACGAGCGTACTTATCCAAATAATGGCGATGTTTGGGTACCCCCACAGACACACTAGAGAAACCCATCTTATCCACATGTCCTGACAACTTGTGAATTCAGTTCGAAGTCTATTTAATGACCTTCATAAAGGCCAGGGCTAGTTATCACCTGGTGGTAGCATTTGCCCAACGGTAAAGTTGATTGGGTAACTTTCCTTTCTCTTTTCTACCCTGGCTGTTGGGAGATGGGGGAAACATGTGGATGATAATTATTTTTACCGACCAACAAAAATACCACATGCTTACTTTGAGAGCTCCCGTAGCTGCCGCAATAGACATCCCCAGTGATGGGTTGAACAATATTGAAAGGCCAGCTAGGTAGCCGGCCGGCAACGCGTACTCAGCGGAGTCGTACCCTCTTTTACGGCATATGTAGCAGATCACAGCCTGTGAAACGAAGAAAATTAATTATCATATTGTTAAACACGAGTATTTTGAAATTCTTGAGTCTGGATTCTTAATAAATCTGTGTAAGAAAATAGGAATTTAATTTGATTTAGACAATTCAATCGATAAATGTTTATTTCGCTATGTTTTTCGTAAGTACAACAAACATATTTCTTTTACCTAGATGATATATCCTCTGAACCTGAATGCAGCTCAAACTTGTCAATTTTTCATTTGGTATTTACTTTATTTCAGCCCTTATCATCCCATAAAGTTGTACTACGTCAATACGCTGATTCAGTGCATTTTATTAACATATCGATTTTAGTTTGAAAATGAACTGTGAAATTTCAAAAGATTCTAGGTAGAAAACATTTTCAGTAGTAGTAGGTAGTGCTTGTTTAATCATAAAAGTGATAGTAATACCGAATAAATATATGCTAGAAAAACTTTATTACCAACTAATATGTTAAAGAAATAAAAGTAATTCCCAATCACCTTATCCCATAAAACTATAGCATACAAATTCGTACTCTGTAAATACCAATGTAACTGCCGAAGAACAGCGCCATCTTGAATGTCTTTCTGTTGATAGAAGATAGAGCTCTTATTGGTGTTTTGATCTTTGGTATGATAAGTCTTGCCAGGCTTATCGCAAAACCGATGCCGAAATAGGTTCCAAAGCCCTGAAAACATATGTGAAGATATATTAAGAGCTAACTGTTTCTCGCTGCTCTGTTCGCATTAAAAATTAGCCTATGTGTGATACCTAACAAGTTTCATCAAAGTCGACCCAACGGTTTAGCCGTAAATGCGTAACAGACAGCATTTACAATATTAAGTATGGAAGTATGGAAATGGATTTGTCACGTTGGCAATTAACTTCTTTATGTAAAGACTGAAGTAAAGTTTTAAGTGATACAGTGCTCCCAAGAGCGATCAAAGGGCTTCTATGGGTACAAATAAATAGAATAGTCTATAACAAATAGTAGTAGTCTACAAAATAAATCACATGAAATTATCTTCTGATTCTGATCTATTTCAGGTTTTTACGTCAAAAAATGCTAAAAATATTACACTGACCTACAAAATTACTTTGTAGTTTAGTATTCTTACCTTCAATATATGCCTTTGACAAGAACCTTCATGGGGGCAAACATTCTTCGACTCATCTGTTTTTCTTCTCACCTTTTCTGGTGTGTATAACCTGAAAACATTACCAAAGAAACTGTGAAAATTACCTATTTTGATAATTTTTAGGTTCAGAGTCGAAAGTTCATTTCTTAATTAAAATTGATAAACTCTTATAGTACAACGCATGAATTTACTAAATATTAACCGCATTGCAAAATTCAAAGATTGGATGGACGATAATGTAATCTGTTTGTGTTTTTTTTATTGATCAAATTTAAATGACAACTGTAAAAACAGAAGAATGTATAAGTTTTGTGACTGAAATAGTAAGTGACACACTTATAAATAGTAACCAAGTTATTTTGCAAACTTTTGGACGACTTCTATGAAGATTAGACTAGACGGTGTTTGTGTACTTGTATTAAAAGGACCACAGAAATAGTTATGTGAAAAGGACACACACAAAATTAACAATAGGTTTTAAGATTTTTCATTTTTTGAAAGAGTGAAGGTCAGAAACGAATAAGGAACCCAAGTTCCTTATGCGTTTCTGGCCTTCGCACCCCCGGTTACCTCGCAGTTCCAAAACTGCGAGGTAACCGGGGATTCAATTCTCGCAACTTTAAAGATAAGTCAAATTCAAGATAACGAAAAAACATGGCGGCTAACTACAGAAAACCATACCTATCGTCACTTTTTTCGAAATTTCAAATTTCGCATTTGATTTAATCTCTAAAAGCGCAAAAAATTGTATCCAGTTGAGACATAGCATTACATCCCAAGACGAGGTCGTTACTTGGAAAATTGTCACTACTAGTAGAAATGAGGATGCAGAATATTACAGAAGAGGTTAGTTGCACTGCTAGCAGACTAGAGGCCGTAAGCGTTTACATTCAGTCTAGCATTGATACTTATAAGTCTGCGCGTTCTAGTAATTAGTTTGCCTCAATTCTTGACAAAAGCCCTGTAAACTTTATTTGGTACAATTAGCAAGTTGCCTATGAGTTCGCTATTGAAAGGGCTCAGAGAACCGTATCTGATTCAAGTTCTAGGTCGAAAAGTTTCTTTGTAAGGTTTGTTATAAGTAGGTATTGTATATAGTAGGTAGAAGACGATATGGTATTACTGTGTACTTAGTTATATTTAAATCGTTACTTAGAGATAAATGTTAATATTTTTTTTTCAATTTCTGAAAACTTATCTACAAACCGATTACTGACGACGAAACAAGCGTCGTGGCGTAAGGCCACTTTATTATATTTCTATCGCGGATTTGGTCCTTTGAGAAGGATAGAAGAAGAACTAAAGATACTATTACCATAATGATTGTTATTCATTAAATTAAACTATTTTAATACGGTTTTATCGCGTCAATACTTATTTATTTACACCTGACGTTTCAAACACTTTACAGCGTTCATGGTCGCAGGCAGACTAAGTTAATATTTGTCTTTGATGTCATAAGATTACAAACTACCGCCTGAAATTTTTATTGGGAACTATTCCGATTCACGCAGTATTGGCTCACAGTATCTAAGGGTCTTGCAGTCTGCTTCCGAGTTTGCAATTTTATTAAGTTAATGACTGGGTCCCAAGCTGGCGGTACCTGCCATCCATCCTCTCTATTGAAATTAGGATGTTTTTTAATTTCAATAGCTTCACGTAACATCCTTGGAATGAATCTGTTTTCCTTTGCAAGGACTTGAGGATTATCAATACGCATATAGTGGTTGGGTTTGTCTAGAGCATGTTCACAGACTGCAGACTTGGTTGAGTGTTTGAAACGTCAGGTGTAAATAAATAAGTAATAAACGCGATAAAACCGTATTAAAATAGTTTAATTTAATACTATTACCATTTAGTAAGACCACCTATTATGCTTTACAATGTGCATTTCGGATAATAAAAGGTAATAGAATCTCATTGAAATTAACATTGAAATGTCACTTGAAAGCTATGGGTACCTCGCAACGGAAAACATTCTTATAATTATTAGTTAATACCAATAAGTGCTTGAGAGAAGAGCATTATATTTTATGTCGAATGAAAATCTTTAGAAATCGCACGAAAATCATTCAATTCGTCGGTTTTAAATGAGTCATTGATCTCAAAAATATCACATTTTGTTTAGTTTTAGTAATAAGAGCCAAATTAGCGCAATTGCCCTCCATGAGAGACGAAACTACACATCTTTACTTACCAGAAAAGTGGAGTCCTCTCCTTTTTTTCCCCTTCGAGACGCATGAGATAGAAGAGAAGAGAGCTGCCAATCATGAACAGAATGGTTTGCTTGGATTTCGTGATGTCCAGATATCCAGCTCTTTGTAATCGTCGAAGGTAGTATTCTACCAACTAGAACGAGAAGCATACTATTATTAGCATATTGGCCAAGTATTTTATATTTTTAGTTATTAATTTAACATTTACAGATATAGATTTATGCAATCACACAAAATACATTTTACAAAACCACTAAGGTGTGTTTAAATCAAAGAGCATCGAAACCGCACCAAATAAATGCTACTTTCTCAATAGTGTAAATATTACATTCAGGAACTATGAAATGAAAAATGTAAAATCGGCGAATGTTAACTATCTTTGGGATTGCTATTGATCTATCGGAATCAAAATCAAACACGATTAGTCGGTTAAAGAATATTAAGATTTAAATAAAACGAGAGTTTCTTAAGCTCATTTTGATCCTGTGTTTTGCTGCGATGTTTTTTACACTAGTTTTTGGTCGCGTTAATAAAGCTCACGGGAACAGTAGGGATGAAATCTGTCCTTCTGAATACTCCTAAATATTTTTTAATTTCTAGAAGATTGATTAGGTACATAAAGCTTGAAGATGTAACAACCAAACTTATTTTAAAAACGCTTTTACAATTTTATAATCCTAGAAGTTAGGATAGGAATCCAGTTCATGGACTTCATATTATAAGTGCGAAAGTCTATCTGTTAAGCTTTCACGGCCAACACGGATTTTAATGAAATTTGGTATGAATATAAGCAGTTCACCGGGTCCCAACATAGGCTACTTTTTGGCCCAGACGGTGCCGGTTTTTGAATTGTCTTATCAAAATAGATAAACAATTAAACATGCAATGACATACTAGGTAATTGTACGTACAAAGTTTCCTAACGGTCCGACCTTTGGTACATATAGTAATCAATATGGCACGAGTGTATCGACTCTATATATAGATAATTTAAGATGAATTTAAACACACAACACATATACATTAAAAGAGATATTATAATACCGACAGGGAGAACACACACAAATAAAATCATACAATGAAAAAATATAATAAAAATAATATAGATCAACCAAAATATCCAGATACCTAACACATATTATGAAAAAAGAAAACACTAAACATAATCCCCGTATCTCGTTTTAGAAGTGTACTTACTAACTCGTGTTTTATTCATACTAGTAAGTAAGTAAATAAGCTATCGTTCGATTCGCCGATTATGACGGAGAAAACACATTCGATATCAAGCTATACTTTTTAAAAATAAAACTCCTTATTGAATTTGAATTCAGAATATGCACAAAGAACTATTCTTTTCTCACACTGGCAATCATAAAGGTAGTAAATAAAAAATAAAAATTCTATTAGAAGTGTGTTTATGATCTCCATGCAGACACAATATAGCCTGGGAGGTTATTTCGGGATTGCATGCCAACAGCGAAGATATATGGGGTAATTTCGAAGATGCATCGGTAAGTACAGTTAATCTTACTGCTATGTTTCTTTAGCTTCTAAGATAATTTGTTAGCGAAAAATTCTTCATAAATAATGTGACCTGCTCGGCGTTTGCGACCTTATAAGTCTAACAGCTGGTAATATAATGATATTTATTTTTCTCACTTTAAAAGAATCGATCTTGGTTTTTAATTCCTAATCGATCTTTCTTAATGTTTGTTTATGATACTTCACCTCTATGTTGCTCTTCTGGCAGTAAATAATGATTTCAAAATTGTCACTCTCCTGCATCTGGCAGACCTATTGCCCTAACTTTTATGGAATTCTCTAAAAACATGAACTTGTACTTTTTCGCGCCATTGTATTTTTTTTGTAATGAGAGCTTCTGTGCTAACGCGCTACAATTTTCGCAAATTGCAAATTTAGCAAATGATAGGATAAAATAAAAATTCAATGACAAGTGCAGGAATGAATACGTCACAGACTTACCAGATTGAAAAACAAATTGATCACAAGTCCTCGCCTGCTAGGTGGCTCCATAAATATGAAAAGTCCGTTGAAAGTAAACGGTAAAAGCATGTATGTAGAATAATTGAACTTGCCTCCCTGTAGTTTCCTGAAATCAAAATCAAAATAAAAGTCATGGCAATAATCTAGGGACTGATTCTCGCGCTTTTAGACATAAGTCGAATTGGACATTTCTCTAAAAAACATCGCGACTAAAGTACTGAAAACCCTAAACGTTCGCCATTTTTTTTCGACACATCTTGCATTCGACTTAATAATCTCTTAAGTCGAAATAATCGGCGTCCTGAATATTGTTTAAAGAAAGGACTCCTTTATCGGACTTAATAAACTATTTTTATTAAGGTGTTTTTCAGGGTGCCGTACCTCATTAGGTTAAAAAAGATCCGTCTGTCACAGCCGATTTTCTGCGAATATACCGGACCGATTAAAATAAAATTTGGTACACAATAATATGTTGTTGTAAAAAGGTAAACAAATAACAAAAAATATTTTTTTTAAGTACAGGTGCCAGTGTCAAAGTTTAAAGGGAGTCATTAAAAACTAGTTTTTCTCACAATCTGGAAAAACTTAATGATAAAAATGTAGTAATATTTATAGGCTTTTTACAGTAAGTTTTTTTTTTATATCTAGTTTTACGTTCTAAATACACAGTAAACCTGTGTGGTTTGTTGTACTAGGTACTGGCGATTTTACCATGTTCAACAATAAAAAAATTTAATTCAACTAAGTAGGCAAACAGGCGTACGGCCCACCTGATGGTTAGTGGTTACCGTAGCCTATGAACGCCTGCAACACACGTAAGTCACGAGCGCGTTGCCGACCTGTCCGCTATCAACACAGCGACCCCTTTGGAGCCTGGCGATATATACATTTTAATTGATTTATAAATCTCAAAAGAAAGTAGAAAACTATGATCAATGACTATGGTTATGACGTCACATACCTTACCTAATCATACAGCCAATAGTAATGAGGGTACCAGCTACTCCTGCTCCCAGAATGGTCGATCGTAAGTAATACTCTCCCATCTTCTTCCATACTTCTTTCTTGTGTAACTTTTTACTCTGCATAAGTAGTTGTGCCTGAAAACAAATCAATTAATGAAAAAATGTAGGATTGTATGTGTGCAGCTAATATCTATATCGGTATTCATAAGTCCATTGTCATTAACTTAGGCCAATCAAGGTTCAAACTTGGTACTCTAGTTAGTTTCTTTAATTTCATCATCATCATTTAACCGCAGTTAGTCCACTGCTGGACATAGGCATTTTCCAAAGATTTCCAAAATGACCGGACTGAAGCGGCCTGCGTCCAGCGTCATCTGACCATGGTCGGTAGGTGTCCAACGCTGCGCTTGCTGGTTCATGGTTGCCATTCGAGAACCTTTCTGCCATCAGTTCATCGGTCATCAGTTCTCCGCGCTATGTGCCCCGCCCATTGCTACATCAAAGAACTAAGCTGAGCTATGTCGGTGACTTTTGTTCCCCTACGGATCTCCTCATTTCTGTTTCGATTCTCCTGATTTCTTAAAACAATTATACAATAATTATTATAGCTAAAATCTAAAACTAAATATAGGAACATGACCCGAGGTGTATTAGTGGCCAACACTGTCAGAATTTTTCAGGCTGCCTTAGGCATCTGACATAGCCTCACGACTGCTATCTAACGATAACAACCGGGACCAACGGCTTAACGTGCCTCCCGAAGCATGGAGAAGCTAGAGATAGAAAATGCCACTAAATGGCAACCAATCCAATAGTGCTTGCGTCTCGCAGTCGCTTGACACGCGCATTCGCTACGAATATGCGCGCTCGACTATCCACCTCCTCAATGTTGATCTTTCTCATAAACTATTTAATTGAGATTGTCAACGATCAAAACGTATTACAAAATTCATTGAGACAAATAAATCGATTCGCACGCTGTAAGCCCCTTTTTACCAACTATCAAATTCTGACACTACAATGAGCCAGAAAATCGTGAAACTATTAAACTGGTCTGTTAATCTTGCAACTGTTATGAACTTTTTATTTCATTTAAGTAGTACTTAGCTTAAATTGATTGTTTAAACATTCATCTCGAAATTTTAGCATTTTTACGGTTCCATTTCAAACCGTCTGTCTTACGAGTCATACATCCCGATAGCATACAACGTATACGTTAACGTATTTACCAAACTAAACCATGGCCGCGAGGGCTGTTTTCGAATGTAATTTAAATGATTTCGTCATGGCATTTAAATTTAGCGCGATCGGCCACCCTGTTGATATAAAATACTAGCTTTTTCCCGCAGCTCCGCCTGCATCAAAAAGTAGCCTATGTTTGACCCCGGGTCTTTAACTATTGACCGTAAAAGCGTAACAGACAGCCAGAAAATGTAATCATTAATTTCAATATGATCAGAATTTACGAAAGAATCGGCGTTATTATGCCTACATCGAATACTAAAACCTCACTTGCACAGACCTTACTACTCCTCATCCTAGACTATGCCGACTCATGTTATCTCGATCTCTCCTTCAAAACTTCTGCATTAGATTCATGTTTGGATTACGCAAGTATGATTATGTTTCTTCTTTCCGCGTGCAACTCAAGTGGCTCCCGATCAGACTTTGTCGTAATTATCATGTTCTGTCGCTCCTTGTTCACTATACTCTTTATTCCTTCGTTACCTCATTATCTAAAAGAGGGCTTCACCTTTCACCATCAAGATGACCAGCGCCCTGCTTGTAGTATCAACGCCCTTCGCCTTAAAACTCCAACTCATACTTCTGCTGCATACTCTATATCTTTCACTGTACAAGCAGCACGTCTCTGAAATGCTTTGCCTGAATATATTCGCACTGCTCAGACTATAACCAGTTTCAAGAGTCACTTTGACCTGACACTGTTATTATTTTCGCTTAGATATTCATACTGTTTGTATGAATTTTACATTATATATATAATTACTAATGAAATAAATAAATAAAACTTATTAGTTATTTATGTATGTTTATTTTATATGCCATATTTGTGTATGTTTATAATTTTCAACTATATTTGTCGCTGTACTCACCCTAACTTAACTCTTTCACCTCGTAATGGTTGACTGGAAGAGATTGCCTAGCAATAAGTCCGTCTTTTCTCATATTATGCTTAAGATTTTTTGTAATTGTTAAATTATTTGTTACTGTATGTGGGCAATAAAGATATTTTGTATTGTATTGTACATCTATGCTCTTTGAGAATGTTATTGTTCATGGAATCCGTCAATATGTTCACCTTGAATGAATGGAAATTTTATTGCAATTATAACTGTTGATACAAATAGGATCTTGAATGTAGTAGGTACCTACAATGTCAAAAGTATGAATAGGTATAAATAACGTTCCATTCTCAATAATAGGTATATGTTTATTCATCACTGACGTGCAAAAATGACATTGACAATTGACGTAAACACCATTCTTAATTAATTTTAGGAACAGAAAAATATCATTATTTAGTAGTTTAGGCTGTCAATTTCATATGCCTTTGGGCAGCCTGAAATTTGACAGCGTTGGCCACTAACAATTTCCAGATACACATTTGGTTTCCCTGTAAAACTTTACGGAGGTCAGATGCTCCATTGAAATAACCAACCGGTACCGCCAAATCCATGACCATGATTTGAAAGCGTACCCTGAATTCTAAAGCGTAAGCTGAGAATGCAACTACGAAAATGCGCTTACAGGTACGAAAGAACAAACAAATTCGTCCTCAGATTTTTTTTAAATGGGCTATTGGTGGAAAGGGGCTCGAAGAAAGCTGATGATGAATTTATTTAATAAAATCTTACCGCAAATACAATAGCGTAGAATTTGGCACTTCCAACAACTGCATGTCTGTATGTTTCTGGACTGGACCATAAGCAGCTCTTGTTCCAAGGATGCAGCATGTATTCACAGGAAAGGTCTTGGCAAGCTGATTCGAAGGCCAGCTTGCTTATCGCCGCCATTTTGTTGCTATTCTGAAACAAAAAACTTAAGATTGGTACAAACAAAAGAAAAACAAAACACAGTTGTTAAGGCCTTCGACCCAGAAGTCGTGGGTTCGATTCTCACGGGAAGCATATTTTGTTTAGTTGTTTCCAGTTTTGTTAGGACATTGCAGAAATGAAATGAAATATTTATTTTGCGCTAACATGACAGACTTTAATCTTAATGATGATTCCGTGTTTCGGAAGGCACGTCAAGCCTTGGCTGGTTTCTCTCTGGTGCGTAAAAGGAACCACGTCAGAGGCCGAAAGGCGGTTAAGAAAAACTCTGACACCAGAGTGCACAGGGTCGATTGAGCATTTAGCATTTACATAACATTCATATCATATATAACAACTCGATATGAATGAATGAAGAAAATAAGTTGGGGCTGATATAACTGGGACACTTAAAGAGGATGGGAGAAGAATGGGCTGTTGAGAGAGCGGATACAGGTACTGTGGAGAGATGAAGTTGTGAAGGACTAATCCCTGTATTCTTAAACGTAAGTAGTTCACTAGGCAAAAATCGGCGTGAACTTTCGACGTCCTCTCAAGGTACCTCCCGACCAACCTTATAAGTACTGTAACTGTTAAATACAGTTCGATACTCACCTCCAATGAGGAATCTCCTTATGTCAAGGAAGCTAGTGACGACCAATGAGTTGGGGTAAGGTTGAGTCGAATTTGAGGAAACGTTTGAGAATATGGATGTTAGAAGCCCTCCAAAGAGCTGACTGGCAGAAAGTTGCGCTGAACTAGAAACAGTCAAGACTCTAGTGTGAAGGCTAAGTTTAAAGTAATAATATAAGAAAATAATATAAATAGGGTAACAAACATCATAAAGACAAGTTGTATTTTATCATCTCTTTTCCATTTATTTTTCTTAACGGGGAAAAACTCTTAAAGCCTTTTCTCTGGTCAGCTGGTTCCTTCGGAGCCTATGGCCATTTAATTCTATTCCATGACGTTTCTTATTAGTTTAATGTTATGTGTTTTAATGAGTCATCGTTGCATAACCTATATACCAAATGTCCCAACATTGTTTCCTCTAATGTTTTCAATCACTTTTAAATTCATTTCGTATAGGAGGAGAAATATTGGGCTTTGAAACTCTATCACTCGGGACACGATATTGAAAATGCTAAGTTAATGATGATTTAGGGGGAACAATATAAACCCACATACAACACACTATGCAGTTCATTTCCAACCAACACCTAGCCACTTCATTGAGGTATATGTATCACAATTAGTAAATTGGGATGTAGGAATATCGTAGGATTGATATGGGAATCAAAATTGATCCCATTTGCTTTTGAGAAACAGGCTCTACTTTGAATTTTTATTCTTGCTATGAATCATCTTGTTTGACAATGTATTTGTTTATCTACCAACAATAAATAAATAATAAATATATCTTTATTGCACCAAATTGTATAAAGTCTATCATTATTGCCATTGTCTTTAGTACAAACGCGGCCTTATCGCTAGAGCAATGACCCATGTTCAAGTCTAATCTAGATCATGATTTATTCTCTATGATTTGGATTTGAATAATTGAAAATTATTTATCAATGTTATCAAAACCAGCCAGATACGAATAGTACAGCCAAAGAGATTTTATTACAAGTTCATACATACTATATGCAAAAAGACTTTTTCCCCAACCTAATATAAATCCTTTAATGAACATAAACGATTTCATTCATATACTCGATATGAATAAATGAGGAAGAATTCCGATTCAATTGAAATGACTGTGTAGAATAACGATAGAAAACTGTAGTTGCTTGGAACTCCGATTGCGTAGAATGTGGAACAGGAAGAATTGAATGTGTTGTCTATAGCATAATCCTGATTTAATTGTTACACTTACACAATGAACGAGTCGTCCTATATTTAAACAATGACTCATAGATGTCTTAGAGACCACTGTAAGATTATGAATAGTACTGACGTACAGAACGGACAATCAGCCCCACACATCTTTTCTAACTTTATACCTAACTCATATATATTAATTTATAAGCTTAGGCTAATTGTTCTCCATGTCCACGTCTTCTTGAAACTTCTTATTCACCTTAGCGCTTTCCCGGTTGCGTCCTCAGCTATTTGCTTCGAAGCCCAGGGTCCGCTTTCCTGCTCTCCACTTCACCCGGTCTTCAGCATTTTAACAAAGAGTGCATTAGCACGCATATCCTGCTTTGCGTCGTCAAGCCAGCTCTTATTGGGCACGCCCCTTCTACCAGGACCCGGAGGAGTTGGCAGGGTTGCCGATAAACTTGTTTTTTTTTATTACAACTAAGTAGGCAAACAATCGTAAGCCCACCTGATGGTAAGTGGTTACCGTAGTCTATGAACGCCTGCAACACCGGAGATGTCACGAGCGCGTTGCCGACCCTCACGGAATTTTTTCACGCCCTTTTTAAAGGCTCCCATGTTA
The DNA here is from genome assembly GCA_947363495.1 of Euzophera pinguis. NCBI lineage: Eukaryota > Metazoa > Arthropoda > Insecta > Lepidoptera > Pyralidae > Euzophera > Euzophera pinguis. The sequence goes on from OX376166.1 coordinate 14,796,286, forward strand.
TAGTCACTAGAGAAAATCATGGCATGGAGTTCATTCCATAATCGCAATGTACGAGGGAGAAAATTCCATTTGAAGCGTACTATACGCGATAACATGGGATCCAAGGTATGGCGATGAAATCCCTGACGATGGCGAGAAGTGCGCCATATGCGTAAACTATTTAACTTATAGGCCAATGCTGTTTGTTTTCCATTGTTACAAAATAAAACAAAAATAAGTTTCCTTGAAGCATATCATGTCAAGTATGTACAAACATTACAACATTACATACTTAACTAGCATGACGATTAAGTTTAAAAAAACTCTGTCGTTTGTCTATTGTTAGACATAAAACCATATTATGCTATTATGGCTAATACAGAGTGGGTAATTTATGAAGGTCGTATGTAAAAACGTATCTAAATAAAGTACTCGCTAAGGTTCTTGGGGTTAGCTATGTATTGGATCGGTCGCCATTAGTGGCATTTTCTATCCCGATCTCTTACGTTCCACGGAAAGCATCATAGGTCCTGGCTGTTATCGATAGATGGCAGTCATCAGGCTGTGTCAGATGCCTTTAGACAGTCTGAAAAATTATCAATGTTGCCCACTAACACACCTCGGATCATGTTTCTGTTGGTTTAGTTTCCCAGTTAAAAGTGTTACGGATGTCAGACTAGAACCATCATCATCATCCTAGCGTGTATTCCTAGTTGCGTCGTCAGCTTAAGCTTCGGAGCCTAGGGTACGCTGTAAGTCATGGTCCTAGATTTGGCAGAACTGATTATTACAATTGAGCGACTGCCGTCTGACCTCCGTAACCATTTTTACAGGGAAACCAGACCAACAGGAACATGACCCGAGGTGTGTTAGTGGCCAACACTGTCAGAATTTTTCAGGCTGCCCTAAGCCATCTGACACAGCCTCACGACTGCTATCTATCGATAATGACCGGGACCGACGATTAACGTGCCTTCCGAAGCACGGAAGAATATGCAACTAAAATGGCGACCAATCCAATAGTGGTCGCATCACGTCGTCGCTTGACACGCGCATTCGCTCCGGATACGCGGGTCGCGTTCGACTGACGAGCTCCTGGGATGTCAGACTAGAACCAGTATCAATCAAAAATAGCCAAATCTAATCTAGGTCTAAACAGTGTAACTTCGGCTCCGAAGCTACACTAAGGACGAAAAAGGGAAATACCTAACAAAAGAAACTATACCTAGTTTTTTGACATTTAAGTACCCCTTTTCAATACGGGAAGATCAGGAATAGAGTAAGATTATTGTGAATAAGAAAAAAAAAACTATACAACACATCCTCACACAAATGAAGCCGTTCGATATAATTCTTTGTATCAAGTGATTAATTAATTAAATGCAATCGATTGCATTGTATTTGCATCATGATATGGTCGACATGGCGTGCACGCAAATGAATAAATAGGACAGTTGGTTAATGGCAGAAATAATTACTTACTGCAGTCTGGTCATTTTCTAATTAAATATGTTAATAAAATACCAAATTTAATTATTGAATTTAGTATTTTAAAGATTATTATATTGTATTGTATATCCTTTTTTTCTGTAGTAATTAAAATGCCAAATTAAATTATTAGAATATATATTTTACTGACATAATTTTAGGTAAATGTTAGTCTATGGCTCATCTCGTGAAGTGTGCCAATTGTCCAGATTCCTGCACAGCTGAGAATCTTGGAGCGGCCAACGACAGAGTTATCAACGTTGCCACGTAATGGTAGACCATGAGCTAGACTAGAGCCTTAAATGACATCGTAGCCAAGAGAAGAAGAAGGTAAATGTTTTGATATTGGTATACATTTAGAACTTTTTTTGACTACGTTAGATACTATAATTTTCGGATGACAAATTAGTCGAATGCCCACCAAATGTGGTGCGTATAGAACGATAGAGCCGGATGAATTAATTTTTCAGTTAAGCAAGAAAAAATTATCTTATACATGAATTGGTTTATTTTTAAAATCGTATATCTTTCTGTCGTTATGAAATCTTATTCTTGAAAAATATTTCATCGTATTTTTATATATTTTAACTCCGTAGCGTAATGGTTCGCGCTCGTCTGCTTATCTTTAGTTAATAGTTCGACTGTCAGTAGAAGGTTAATGTTTTTTGTCATATAACCACCCTGTCGTAAAACAACAAATTTAATTACGTTTTTAATATGAAAAATAACCATTTAGAGTTTTATTCAAGCAAATAATAAAGTGATTATATGCCATTAATGTGACCTTTAGCTCCATTAGGACGTAAAATTACAATGTAGATACGGAAGATAATACTTTACATAGTTATTATCTTAGGCTATGTATCCAATAGACGGGAAATGCGAAAGAGGATATGCGTATGTTAGAATGAGTTAGAGAGCGAGACCATTTCATGCACAATAATGTCCCATACGGATTTCTTGTCAACAACATATATTTAAATTATAAACAAAGTATCTAATTTACGTGTTAAAAAAGTGTTCAGTAGAAGCATAATGATGGTTTCATGTGCAGTGCCTAAATGTAACTCAAGTAACAAATAAAACCCACATAATTTCACATTTTACACATATGATATACGAGACTCGAAAACTATCTCATTAACTAAGAAACTAGAAAAAAATTCTTTAGAAATAAGCAGCTTCCTTGTACTGTCTTTTCCTCTTATGTATTATCCTTTGCATTTTTATTGTCTACATGAATAAAGTGAATAAATAAAATAAATAAATAATATGTACCACTAAATTTTATCACTGTATAAATTCATGATTTCATAATTGGTTCGATAGCTTTTCCGCACTAATATATGAAAAATATCATGTAGTTTTATCACATAAATAAGATGAATAAGAATTCAAATTTGCATACAAATAAATACATGAATTTTCACAATTTGCTACCTAAATCTTGAAGTTTAGGGATTGACATCATATGGATAGTATTGCACCCAAATGCTAAGAAGGAATCAGTACCTACTTACTGGTATCAAACGTACCTATATATTTTATTTCTATTAAATACCTACGTTTCAGATTTCCATCTAATGTAGATATTCGCGAAAAAAATATATTCTATCATATCGTTTTCCAAAAAAAATATTCAATCATATGTAGTAAATACTTTCAATAATTGCAATTCTATACAGTTTTCAGTAGAGATACACCTTTCAAAAACGGCGCGAGAATAGGCCACGCCTCTCAACGGTTTCGGCGTAGTTGATTAAAAACATTGTCAGCTTGACAGACTTGTTTTAAAATCATCGCTAAATCCAAGTGTATACAATCTTAATACGTAAGTCCTAGGACCTACAATGAGTCATATTTACGAAATAACTAGTGATTAGTACTGATAAGTTGCTGTGTAAATAATGATAAGTCGTGTAAGATTAAAATATGGAGAGAATAGAAGGATAGCCTTCATCTAGTAAAGCCACTTATACATATACACATTCGTCACATATAGGTTCATTTTGTGTTTATTATATTTTTTACCTATGTGATCATCACCATCCTAGTGTGTTTTCCTAGTTGCATCGTCAGCTTACACTTCAGAGCTTAGGGTACGCTGTAAGTCATGACCAGTTTGAGGGAACTGGTTATTACAATGGAGCGACTGCCGTCTGACCTCTGTAACCCTATTTACAGGGAAACCAGACCAATAGGAACATGACCCCAGGGTGTGTTAGTGGCCAACACTGTCAGAATTTTTCAGGCTGCCCTAAGGCGTCTGACACAGCCTCACGACTGCTATCTATGGATAACAACCGGGATCAACGGCTTAACGTGCCTTCAGAAGCACAGAGGAGCTCATGATAGAAAATGCCACTAAATGGCGACTCATCCAATAATGGTCGCGTCACGCCGTCGCTTGACACGCGCATTCGCTACGGATACGCGGGTCGCGTTCGACTAACGAGCTCCTCATTTTTTACCTATGTGATTAATGTCGATAAATCACTATCCTACTTGTATACTATTTTAATCATTATGTTTAAATCAGCAGTTAATAATATTTTAGTACCTTTGCTCACTGAAGTTACACTCATAATATGTCCGCTACCTATTATGTAAGCCTGTAAGATTTCCATATATAAAAAAACCCGGCTAATAACGTAATCCCTTATCTGGGAAATAATGTTATCAAAAAAAATATAAACCCTATTTATTTCTATAATTACTTCTCACTACACTGAAAAAGTGAGGTTAGTATATTCAAGTTCGGAGACAGCTCGACCCTGAATCTTAGCGTCACGGAAAATATCGATAAATCTGCTCATAAAATAGGATAATGTTCTGCCAACGAGTTGCCAGTGTTTTAGATCAAATCTAAAACCTCACCCAACTTAGGAAAACACCGAAATTATATTGATTTGGCATTAAGTGATATACGATATATAAAAATTAGATAACATGGCAGATAAGTCATATTAATTAACGATAAATCCTTACCTATTAGATTATTTTCCAATAAAAACACTTATTAAAATATACCTGTGGAGCTTTTATATGTATGTATGTAAAAACTTTATTGTACAGAAAGAACGTTGTTACAACAAAATAGAAAACAACAAGAGGTTATAATCGATTGTTAGTGCCAACTCGTAAGTAAATTAATTAGAGTTAGGGGGAATCTCGTCCCATCTTTGATCTCGTCCCTGGATCCACTTTTCCAATTTTATTTTTAGAGTCCGTCAAGGCTCTTGGATTAATCTAAATAAATATAAGGACAAATTATTCAGATTCAGTTAGCTTTAAATTAGGTTTGAGACTTGTGTTATTTCTTATTAGATTGATAAGATGGTTATATTGGATCCATTTGTTTAAATGATTGTGGACACCACAACAAAATCCATTTCAAAAGTTAGTGAATCTACGTTATTTGTACCTATGTAAAAAGCATCAATTCAGTATGTAATGATAATATTACAGTCAAGCGATCAGAATAATTACTTAAACAATCGCTTAGATAACCGCAAACATTCCTTTTCCTGTAAGATTATCCAATTAGATTCATGTAAGAAATAGCTTACATTAAACATGTATACATTAACAATGTTTACAAAATAAGAAATAGTTCAACAGTTTGGATATAACGTTACATTTTGCGTCAGTTTTTTATTCATAATGCTTTTTCATGTTTTTTTTTCTCATATAATCACAAGCCTTGAGCCATCAAAGCCAAATGTATTCTATTTATTTCCGTTTATTTTTTGTCTAATATTATCAATACAGCTCTTATTTCTAGAGCATGTGTTCCTGTTAAATCAAATATGTATACAATATCACAATGACAACAGCGTCAATTCTGTACTCTCGATATTTTCATTCTCAGTATGTATGACGCATGTACGTACGAGCTCACGCTATATTTAGCAATCTATTTAACCCATCCATATAAAATAGGACCATTACTAACACTTATTACAACACGGTGTAAAGGATCGATTAACTTTGCAAAGATTATTAGTTAGATAGGTGGATATATCCATACTAATCCCTACTTCCATACTAATATTATAAATGCGAAAGTCTGTCTGTCTTTCTGTCTGTCTGTCTGTCTGTTATGCTTTCACGGCCAAACCTCTGAACGGATTTTGATGAAATTTGGTAGGAATATGGTTGAAGACCCGTTGTCAAACATAGGCTACTTTTTGATGCAGGCGAAGCTGCGGGAAACAGCTAGGACTCTATATATATTGTACCATAAACAAAAATAATATATGTAGATACTAATTTGAACAATGTGTACAAAGGCGGACTTTTCGCTTATTATTATACATTGGTAAATCCACATACGCTCTTTTTTTCTGATGCCCTTCTGTTCTTTCGAGGAAGACGAAAGGTTGGACATCCGCTGGATTGACGAGGGCGAAGGGATCTGCGCGAGCTGCACGCCGATGGCGGGAGGTGGCGCAGGATAGATCGAAGTGGAGATCCTTATTATCGGAGGCTAAGACTCACTTTGGGTCGCTACGCCATCTTAACATAAAGTTACATTGGACTATTTGAGCTCTGCTCATTTTCCATTGTCAAAGACAGCATGAAATGAAGGAAAATGACAGGAAAGTGGCCTCTAGGTTCCGAAGCGGATAAGAACGAAACCAGGAAGGCGTAAAGATGCGAAAGATAATATCAAAAATAATTTTTACGAAGCCCAGAAGAAGCGAAGCGAGCGAGAGTTTACAGAAAAGACAAATAAAAAACAGAAAAGAAAGTTAAAGACTTTGCCTAAGAAGTCAGTTATATCAAAAGGAATGATTTCACGCTAATAAAACTTCGATTAATGTCTCCACTTAAAATATCAGCCCAGGTATTCCATTGACTAGGCGTTTCTTTAACCACCTAGCATATACCTACAGAAAATTGGCGTAACTTATTCGAATAAAACTAAAACTGCTGCTTTTGGGGCTTTTTAACCATTCACTGGTGACAGATCATCATCATGCTAAATGTAAATCAATATTATCAAAGTGGCTACAAGACTTAATATACGATGAAGTTGAAAATTTATTGTAAAACAGTTGAACTTGTTAAAATGTAAAATGGAAAATATTAAAGTGTAGAAATAATATTGTATATCTATTATGAGGGTCTATGTATAAGAATATAAAAATAATAATACATATAAGTGGTGTGGATGTGTATGTGTGTGTGTGAAGGTATGTATGAGTGTGTATGTACGCATACGTGTATATAATATGTATGTGTATGTATGCTCCCTGCATGTATAGACATACACAAAAACAATTTAATTTAAATTATTTAGGTAATAAGTAAATAAAATATATATAAGCTTATGTATGCTTAGAGCTAAGAAAGAGCGGAGTATCCTGGCACAGGCATTTAAATGCTTAAAAGGAGGCTTCGTCAACTAGTTTATACATAAGGAAACAAAACACTTTATTTTTATTTTTTTATCCTAGCGTGTATTCTTAGTTGCGTTATCAGCTTACGCTTCGGAGACTAGGGTACGCTGTAAATCATGGTTGTAAATTTGGCGGAACTGGTAATTAAAATGGAGCGACTGCCGTCTGACCTCCGTAACCCTTTTTACAGGAAAACCAGACCAACAGGAACATGACCTGAGGTGTGTTAGTGGCCAACACTGTCAGAATTTTTCAGGCTGCCCTAAGGCATCTGACACAGCCTCACGACTGCTATCTATCGATAACAACCGGGACCAACGGCTTAACGTGCCTTCCGAAGCACAGAGTAGCTCTAGATAGAAAATGCCACTAAAATAGCGACCAATCCAATAGTGGTCGCGTCACGTCGTCGCTTGATACGCGCATTCGCTACGTATACGCGGGTCGCGCTCGCTCGACTAATGAGCTCCTCAAATTCACTGGTGACACATAGTGCGCTGTAAACAATTTGAAAATGCATTCTTACATTTTTAGCTTGTGTTAAAAATTGTTGACACCTCTACACGGGTTAAAAGCGTTTGTTTGTTTCTAAAGTATTTACTTGAATATTTATGTTAATGTGTAGAAAACAATGAACACAAAAGTCTGTCGTAATATAGACTAGATGTACTTTGATCGGTCAGAGATCAACTAATTGTTGTTATCGCTAAGCACCTATCTCTATACGTTATAAATATTTACTGTCAATAATACCAGATTAATACAATTATACAATAAAAGTAGCAAATTATGTAAGGAGTAGTCCGTCTTGGGAAGTACCTCCACCCTACAGAAGACCGCAGCCAAATAACACTGTGATGCAGTGTTGTGTTCCTGCTGGTGAGTAGGGTCGCCAGGCTAGAGGGGTCGCTGTGCTGGTAGCGGACAGGCCGGCAATATGGATTAACAACAATACCAAGCATTTCAGGCACCGATACTATACAGATATACCGGAACTCGGCGGCGGGATGTACAGCGGGCATAACACAAATAATCGTCATTCAACTCATACAGAAAAAAAATTGTACTTACAGAAATATATTATCGATAGTATCAATATCGATACTATCGATATATGATCACTATCGATACCTTAGATTATATTTTCAACTATCAAAGAATCGATTATTATTCGATGTGTAATCGATTTTCCGGCAACACTACTGTATGGAAAAAGGCCATGATAATATGTACAAGATGTTTACCGCAGCTCCGCCTGCGTCAAAAGCCTATGTTTGACTCCGGGTCTTGAACTATATCCGTACCAAATTTCATGAAAATCAATTCAGCGGTTTAGTTGTGAAAGAGTAACAAACATCCATTCATACTTACAAACTTTCGCGTTTATAATATTAATAGGATGTGTATGTCTATTTATTTATCTGTATTTAAACCCGGGTTACAATTAAAAAGAGGTCAGTTATCAATTAGCTCCAAGCTAAATAGAAAATTAAAGTAACGTTTAACATACTGTACTGTGTAATAATAAATCAAAAAAAAGTTTTTTTGCAATTTTAGGATTCTATATCAGAATAATAAAATAAAGTAGACAAAAACTAACCATTTCCCCTACCTTGTCTCCGAAACTATCGATTCCAGAATTTCGATTCGTAAATTACAGGAAAACCTATGAAATAATTTTAAATTTGTTTAGGAGGTCCAAATGGAGAAAAATAAAGAATAGTACAGAACCCTCACTTTGCGAGCCGACTCACACTTGGCGAGTTTTATTTTAAATTCATTTTAAAGGATTTTCTGAGCTACTTTATATAATACGTAACAAGACCACAGCAATTAATAATTTTCCCATTGGCCGGGCACCAGTCAAGTAGCTGGCAACACCATAATCGACGCTAGTGTGCGTCTTTTGCACATTGTTTTATACACACTTTCCTATTAAGTGGCCGCATTCTGAAAACTGATTTTTCTTCACAGCGCGGTATCTAGTCGTAGCGCCGCCGCGGAGACCAATTATTAATCTATGCATTAAAGTTAGTCCGTCATTTAGGGAATCAAAATATATTAATGTCGTATTTTTTCTTTTGTCAATTGAGCGATAAATTATAAAGATATAACGCTTCAAAGTTTAGGAGTGGGGGCTCGTGACGTAACATGTTGCAAAAAAGTGTAGCACGTCACACGGAATTTTACCATTCTTTGTTTAATTTTGAAAAGAAAAAATACGTTTCCAATATTTTTTGATAATCTTTATATTTATAATCTTATATAATTGCACCATTTATTTACATACATACATATAAGAAAAGGCACATAAACCAATTAACATTAAGAGAAATGAGTACAAAGGCCGCGAATGCAATCTCTTCCAGCCAACCTTATGATAGAAAGGAGCAGAGAATGATGACCAGTTTGGGAGAACTGGTTATTACAATGGAGCGACTGCCGTCTGAACTTCGTAACCCGATTTACAGGGAAACCAGACCAACAGGAACATAATTCGAGGTGTGTTAGTGGCCAACACTGTCAGAATTTTTCAGGCTGTCCTAAGGCATCTGACACAGCCTCACGACTGCTATCTATCGACAACAACCGGGACCAACTGCTTAACGTGCCTTTCGAAGCACGGTAAATATACTTATAGCCATAGTCGATACACTGTAAGTAAATATAGTTTTCTGAAGAGGTTTTTTAATGTCAGGCAATGTCTGGTAAACATATCGATTTCGTCAATAAATACTCGACTGCGTTGAAGCCGAAAACAATGGATATGTCTTTGACTTGTATGGTTATATTATATGCCAATCCCCTCGTAGCTAATAAATTGCTATAATCTGCTGTTAGGCACGTATTTTTTGGGCGATTATAGGGTGTAAAATTAGTAAAGTGTAAAAATCTAAAAAGTGTTTTTTTTTTTTCTTGAGTGTGGTAGGTAATTGGGTTTTCGATTACGTCATAATAAGCCGAAGAATTTTTATATAATTTGGTTGATATGAATACACTTTAAACGCTGATGATCTTAAATTAATAATTGGCGCGCGCTTACCAAATATTAATCTAAGGCTGGATATTGTGATAATTATATTCATTGTATAACATGTTGGTACAATGTATTTATAAATACGTTACTATTTTGAAAAGCAAATTATTTTTAAATTACATAGACACTTACATATTTCCGTAATGTTAAATCCAATTATAACAAATACACTTTTAATTTGTGAATACTGAATAATTATTTAGGTTAAAATCCGATAATCACAAATTCAACAGCTCTTTAAGCAAATGTAAAATTATCTTTGAAACTTATATCATTATTATTCTTATCTAACTCACCTTTTGGCATATCGTTAATTAATGTTGAAATCAATACCTTATCACCATGAGATAAGATACATCAAAATGTCACAAAACCACTATCACGAATTCCAATACCGCACAATTTAATTCCTTTTGCCACAAAAACACGTAATAATTAAAAAAAAAATTACATAGCGTTAAATCTCCGTTTCGTTTCACTAGTAACGGTATAAACATTCAAATATAAAGTACGTTCGCACTGGCCGGCAACAGATTAATAAAAAAAATACACAGCGTAAGAAATTCCTTTTCGTTTCACTTGTGCCCGAGTAGCATTTAAAAAAAAGTGTTTGAGTGCGCGCGTACTGATCGCACTGGTGAACTAAACGCATTGATAGTTAGTGTCTATTTGTAAATATGTTGCATGCATCGCATCGCAAGACCTATTGACGTGTTAGTGATAATAGACCAACAACAATCAACTAATTGTAGCGGTCATGATAAGAATGATAATGTAAGTTGTTAAGGAAGTGATTGTGTAAGACCATTGTACGGCGCACGCATTCGAACTTTTGTTTTGAATCTTTCGATGTTGTCTTCGTTCGGTAGTTTGAAATTAGAATTGTTTTGTAGTTGTATTCTGATGCTATTTTGACGAAAGGAGAGATGGTTAATATTTAGAGACTTTTGGCGGGAAGCTGTGAAGAGCAGTGTCGGCGCTGTATTTTATTTTCCAATATTTGTGTTTTTTTTAGTGTTTGTGCATATTAATGGTGGATTATTATTCGCAAAGTGGTAACAAGCATGAGTGTTGGGAAGTGATACAGTGTTTGGTTTATGTGATTTTCATACTTGTTGCCAAAAGCTCCTACTAATCGCTAAATGCAGTTTTCCTACACTTCACTTAGCCTGATTTTCTGACTAGACTTGACTACCGACTTGACGAAACCACGCTGTAGGACTGAAGAAGATAGAAAAATTAAGAAGGGCTTTTAAAAAAAAATACATTTAGAAAAAAAAAGTGTTCGAAATGAATTGGTATTGCATCTAGCTAGGTTGATTGTAACTTAATAAAGTCTCCTATTTTGTTTTAAAAATTGCACCAAGTAAACAAAGAATAAAAAATATATTATGTTGAGGACGGTAGTGTTCTAATTTTATTTATCTATTTTGTCCAAATGATTAAAAATGTTTCAATTTTGAGGTTGTTATATAATTAAATTGAACCATTTTAATACTTTTTTTTTTAAGTAATAAAACTTTTTCATTTTCCATTAGATATTAAGAAATGAACTCTATAAAAATTATTGTATGTATTTAAATAGTTTACTTTAATATAATGATTACATTCGTTTTGTATCGCATCTTTATGAAATTATCAACGTACCTTCCAAAATATCTTTAATCTTAATTACTTGAAATGACAAAGCTTTGTAGTCCAGCTAATTTGATTATCAGTATTGAATCAGTCACATCAGTTCAGGCTATTTCTGACACTAATTAGAAACAAAGATTTAAAAAATAATCAATAAAGCACAAGTTCACTTCACTACGATTATTTATACACTAAAATAGATAATTACTTTATCGAACTAAGAAGAATAATGTATTCAAGATAACACGGACTGCTTTGATGAATCGTACTGTGTACATACATAAGATTATTTAATAAAATTTACTGTTTTTAGGTAAATAAATTATGACTAATAATGCACGCAGCCATCTTGTACTTGGGATGTTTCGCCATTGTACATTTTTTTTAAACAAACCATAAGCCTATTGTACATCTTTGTTACTTTATGTATTTTCTAGCGGAGTAGCTCTTTGAAGTGGGAGTGGATTTGATGAGGCTAAATGGTTCTCAAATGGCGACCTCGAACCGGTAAGCGCAGCATTGGACTGGACAGTTGGACACCCACTGACCAGATGCCAACATTCAAAGGAATTATAAATTTTAATGAATATTTTTCAAATTACGAGACTTTTTCATTTTACCCTATGTTACATACATTTTGTAAAGCCAAAGAGCTATTGAAGTAGGAAATCCCGGGTATTTAATACAATACATGGAGCTATGAATGGAATGTTCTTGAAAATTAATTAATGAATTGTTTTCGAATCAAAGCTAAAAATATACTTTTTCTTGTTACTCCAGAAACGCGCCACGTCCGTGGCCGACATAAGGTCCTCTTTTGGAGAGCTCATAGGCCAAGCAGGGCACGTTAGAAGGTGCTAAACAGTTTGGATGGGATGACCACACTGGAATTGATCCTCTGACGGCTCCATGTAACCCCATCAGAAAGATATCCCTGGAGTGGTCTACCTAAGTACGGAAGCGATTTTAGAAACTGTAATTGTATTGTGTGAATAAAATTGGTAAAGAATTTGCTGGAGAAGCCTTCAGGAAGAATAGCAATAATAGGACAATACAGGGTAGAAGCAAAATAGAAATTTAGATCAAAGAAAAAATTATAGAAGGACTTCAGAAAGAGGAAAATATATAATTCTTTGCCTCTGAGTAACAAGTTAATGTTAGGTTCCAAATACCAATCCGTTTTATCCCTTAGTCGTCTTTTACTGTATCCATGGGGAAACAGGGAATTATCATCAACTTAGCTTATTTTCACACTTCTTCTATTCTCAAACTCGAAAGATTCTCACTATAATTGGTGTTTATCAAACACCTTCTTCGTCCAAGCCTATATTTCTAGTTGCGTCCTCAGCTAACTCTTCGAAGCCGAAGAAGAAGAAGGGTACGCTGTGAGCCATAGTCCTAGATTTGGCAGCACAGGCTATTAACAATGGAGAAACTGCCGTCTGACCTCAGTAACCCATTTACAGGGAAACCAAATCAACAGGAACATGACCTGAGGTGTGTTAGTGGCCAACACTGTCAGCTTTTTTCAGGCCTCCTTTAAGGCATCTGACACAGTTTATCGACTGCCATCTATCGATAACAACCTAAAGACCAACAGCTTAACGTGTATGCCGAATACGGAGGAGTTCGAGATAGAAAATGCCACTAATGACGACCAATCCAATATAGGTCGCGTCTTGCCGCTGCTTGACACATTCGCTATGGATACGCGCATCGCACTCGGCTATCGAGTTTATCATTGTAATGATGTTTATCAAACAAATGGACACCTATTCGAACGCGAAACTGAAAATTGAGAATCTGTATGGTCTATCGATTCAGTACTCGTCTCGTCATTGAATTGTGATTATCTGACTGTTCTCGTTACAAGCCAGCGCGATAAATATGGGCTCAAAGAGATTATATTGGAGTGAAGCCAATTTTAATTTCGCATAGAGTGTGGCTACATGTTTCGGTAAAATATTAAGAGTATGGATGTAGCCATGTGTGATGATGAGTTAGAGGTTTTTTTAGTATTTTTTCTTATTATTGCTAAGTATTTGACAAATTTAACGTCTCGTTACAGTGCAATAATGAGTTCTTTTTTGTTGTTTTGTTAAATTGAATGTAACAAGATAGTAGTAAATTACTTCTGAACATATTCTTTTATCAATTCAATTTATTTGCTGTTAATAGGGTTCACAATATTTTAATTTTCTAGGTAATCAGGTATTCTTTTATTATTTTTACAGCATTATTCATCTGTATACTAAATATTTTGAGATATAACATAGAGATACGACCAAGTGCAGTTGTAAATATGAGCGGACTCCTCAATTTTGTGTTTGTTTAGTAGATTATAACGCTAAAAGCCTTTGGAGATGCTGAATATTTTGAGACTACATTACACATTTTGTGTTCGTCTAGAAAATTTTATGGAAATTGTGTTTGTTGAGAAGATAATGCTTCGATATGTAGTCCTTTACTTTCATTATGAAAACCTAAGGCTGCGCCATAGAGATGATTTGTGTGATAGATAGATATACATGTTAGCGTTATATATTTTTATATTGGAAATTGTATAATATACATACTTAATATAAGTATTTCTATACATTCTATAGCTGACTGACAAATGTGATATTTAATTAGACCCTCAAGGCAACGGGAAGAGTACGTGCGGCCATTGGCGACAGAGCTGTGGTGGCAGCCATATGTAGCGCTAGTTGTAAAAAAGTCGTATATTACGAGTATAATCAAATATTCAATCATTATCAAATAGTTTTTGTAAGTTAAAATATTATATTAATAAAGCCAAGACTCACTTTGGGTCACTGCGCCATCTTTGTAAGTAAGTAAAATATATTATGAAAATAAGTATGATACTTCGCATGAATCGCGTCGTCTGCGAACTTATCAAAAAAAAATGAAATAAATGTATTTTATTTTATTTTTTTTATCTGATTTTGTGTCAAAGATACTCTCGTGTGACTAGTAGTATACGGGTAGCATATCTTAAGTTTCATTAGGATAGCGCCGTGTGCGAACTACCTTACATAAATCACTTACCTGACTCTCAGAAGAGACTGGGTGGTCAATTTATAAGTCGCAGACCACACAGAGCGAATGTCATTGTAATAATGCTAGAAAACATTAAGCAGAATTCAAAACTGCTGTGGTTATTAAAAATAATTTGTTTACCAAATGTTAGCTAAAACATGTTTCGCCCTTTTCTCTCCTATTCCAAATTTATCGTGAAAAAAACAACAGCTTATGAAATTATTTTTGATAACTACGAGGGTAAGACGTTTACCTGAAGACAGGAAGGTTGTGTATTCGAATCTCAGAGAAAGCTTAATTAGATAAGTTGTTTCCTGTTTGGTTAGAACAATACTGGAATGAATCGCCTGATTGAAGAAGATGATGATGTTCTTCGGAAGGCAAATTAAGCCGGCTGCAATCTGCAGTGCTGCTGCAGTGGTCTTTAAAGGGACCACGTCAGTAGCTGAGAGGCGATTCTGTAGAAGTCTGACACCAGGGTGTACAGAGAGTAAAAGAATATCGACTCTACATAAAATGGGTCAATATGTAATAATTTTAATAGAAGAAGTCTAAAAAAATCTAGCCTTTTAGGAACAGCAAAGTGAAGACACTGTGTGTAGTATTCTTTCTAGTATAATAGAATTACGTAGAAGATGGGAATGAGTTCCAAAGATAATTTCCCGCTAAACAAGATGGTACGGGCCTTACGGGGAAGCCCCTCTCCGAAGCATAGTTACTCCATGAGTTGATCGGATTCTTCGAAATCTTGACAGCGTCATTTACTAAGTCTAGTGTATGCGATTCTAGGTAGCGAAATTAATGTTAACGACTACTGCGAAATAACGCACTTAAATGTGTGAAACAAAACAATAATTTATTTTATTGATATCATAAACTGTTTCAGAAGTTAGTAATGTACAAAAGACAGCCGTGGTAGTATGCCACACCAGAATAATTTAAAATACACTGAGAGCAAAGTGGCTTACGACTACGCTATCAATAATAAATTATTGTCTTGTTTCATTCATTTTAGAGCGTGATTTTGCAGTAGTCGGGTTTTAGTTTTTGAACTTATATTTATTTTTCAGGTACTTACTTTATGCTCTCTACATGGCGCTGTTATAAATTTGACGTTATGAAGTTACATAGTCAAGAACTAGCGGATAACTAAGACCTTTCTAACAATAGCCCTTTCGTTTAAATATTACTTGTATCTAGTTTAGAAGAAAATCGCGTACAATCATACATACATATTTACAAACCGGTCAAAATCATAAACTTCTGGTTTTGCCGTAGTTGGGTAATTTGCTTGCAATGACCATAAATCTTGGGCGAAAATACTTTTTCATCACCATCATCATCATCCTAGCGTGTATTCCTAGTTGCATCGTCAGCTTACGCTTTGGAGCCTAGGGCACGCTGTAGGTCATGGTCCTAGATTTGGCAGAACTGGTATGTACCTAATTACAATGGAGCGACTGCCGTCTGACCTCCATAACCCGTTTTACAGGGAAACCAGACCAACAGGAACATGACCTGAGGTGTGTTAGTGGCCAACACTGCCAGAATTTTTCAGGCTGCCCAAAGGCATCTGACACAGCCTCACGGCTGCTATTTATCGATTACAACCGGGACCAACGGCTTAACGTGCCTTCCGAAGCACGGAGGAGCTCTAGATAGATAATGCCACTAAAATAGCGACCAATCTAATAGTGGTCGGGTCACGTCGTCGCTTAAAACGCGCATTCGCTACGGATACGCGGGTAGCGCTTGACCAACGAGCTCCTCAATAGGCGAAAATACTTTTTAATTGACAATAAACTCGTAACTTCTTCACTCGTAACATCTTGTCATAGACAGTAAAAAATCAATGAAGATATGAAAGTTCAATACCGCATTGCGCGTGGTAACTAGTACTATTCGTAAAAATCACATACTCCATCTTGCAGGCTATTTATCAAATCGCAGACGTCCATAACACCGGTTCTCAGAACTTCAATTTCAGTTCAAGTGCGATCTTTCCCACTTTAGAAACAAAATTAATTGAGTGAGCATCATTAATAATTTTCAAATGGATAGTGAAAGACTGTAGGACACTTGACTATTTCGTCGGAGGAAATTAAATTGTGATGTTATTTAATTGTTTAAAATACTAGCTGTTTCCCGCAGCTCTGCCTGCGTAAAAAAAATCCTTGTTTGCCCCGGGTCTTCAACTATATTCATTCCAAATTTCACCAAAATCGGTTTGGCTGTGAAAGCGTAACAGACAGACAAACTTTCGCACTTATAATATTATCATGGAATCACTCCGGCGCTGGAAGGTTGGTTTGTTGTTTTAACCGACTTTATCGAAAGAGTTTCATATTTTTCGATTGCCATGTTTTTTAGGGTTCCGTACTCAAAGGGTATATATCGCTGTCCGTCTGTCACCAGGCCTGTATCACATGAATCGTGATAGACAATTGAAATTTTCACTGAAGATGTATTCCTGCACCGCTCACGCAATATTTTCCGCAGCTCCTTTCTACGATGAAATTGCATTATCGATAAGTCCGCCTTTGCACGCATTTTGTTTTATTTGATATACGTATTGTATATATAGAGTTTCTTTTGTTTGTGAATGGTTCAATTAAGTGTGTAAATTAATTCTGTTGACGCTATAGCTACAAATACTATAAAATTGAATAAAATAAATATTGTAAGGGGCTGCCATACAACAAATGTGATTTTTATCTATTTTTGTAGATAATGCTACGGAACCCTTCCTGCGCGAGTCCGGCTGTCCGAGTAAAACATTCTGAATATTTTTTTTTATAAATATTGAAAGAGGCTGCCATACAACAAATGTGATTTTTAGCTATTTTTGTAGATAATGCTACGGAACCCTTCCTGCGCGAGTCCGGCTGTCCGAGTAAAAAATTCTGAATCAATTTTTTATTCAATGATTAAAACAAATATACGCAGGAAATAATTAGGTAGTTCTGAAATTAAATTACTATTATTGAGGCGTAGCGCACAATTCATTGGCGTTTATAAATTTGACCTAGTTGTCTAACGGTGATCAAACAACGCATTCTATTGTGCCGTTTATTGTATTTATATCATAACCAAACGTTTCCCGCACCTCCGTTTACTTCAAAAAGTAGCCTAAGATTGACCCAGGGTCTTCAACTTGATACCAAATTTCATTAAATTCCGTTCAGCGGTTTGGCCGTGAAAGCGTTACAAACAGGAAGACAGACAGACAGACGGACAGACAGCATTTCCCATATGTGATATAAGTAATAGAAACAAAACTAATTTTTTTTTAGTTTTATCTCTTTATATTTTAAGTTCAGTCCCGCACCGAATCGAACCCGCGACCAAGTAAATACTTGCTGTTGCCCGCAGCTCCGCCTGCGTCAAAAAGTAGCCTATGTTTGACCCCGGGTCTTTAACTATATTCATACCAAATTCCATCAAAATCCGTTCAGCGGGTTGGCCGTGAAAGCGTAACAGACAGAAAGACAGACTTTCGCATTTATAACATTAGTAT
Source organism: Euzophera pinguis (assembly GCA_947363495.1). NCBI lineage: Eukaryota > Metazoa > Arthropoda > Insecta > Lepidoptera > Pyralidae > Euzophera > Euzophera pinguis. The sequence goes on from OX376166.1 coordinate 14,814,389, forward strand.
GGATGTTTAAAGAACGAATTCTAGGCACAAATATCCTGTTTGTATTGTTTCCCTGTAAAAAAGGGTTACTATATACTTCTAATAAATATATATTTATAATAAACAGTGCCGCCAAATCTAGGACCATGACCAACAGCGCAGGTTGCGTAAACTTAGGACGCAATAGGAAAACACGCCTGTACGAAGAAGACAAATATTAAAAGCGAAAAAGTATACCAGTAGGCGAATTGAGTCGTAAAATACGAGCCCTCCGCCCTGGCTTTGTCTGCCTATCTCGCCCAGTTTTTACATCCGTCTTCATTTCCTGTTACATTTTTTTCTTGCTATTTTCGGCTGTATCATTACATTTTTCACTTTACGATTTTCCATTGTGCACTCAACGGCACTTTTGGATATTAAAAACGGGATTATGATTTCTGGCGTAATCCATTAGAGAATTTTAATAATATAGCTTTCGTTATGAAATAAAATTTTGTTTTTATAAATCCTCTTTTGTATAAGAATGACAATTTCATGGCCTATTTAGGTTGCTTTTCTACACAATAAAATTTAAATATAAATCTAAATTCATGATATATTAAATTTCCACGTTGCGCTCCTTTAAATATTTTGCGAGAGCGCTTAACGACATAATTTGATTCCAGGTAAAATAAATAAATAACTCTATATTGCACCAAATTGTTAGAAGTTATTATTATCTATGGTACAAACAAAGGCGGCCTTATCGCTAGAGCAGTTTCTTCCAGGCAACCAACAGGTAGGTACCGCTCATAAAGCTGTTAGTGTTGGGGACAACTCTTATATTTTTAATATTTACTACAAATGTCATAATTTTGAATCACAAATAATTAGAAAAGTTAAAACCACTAGATTATAAGCGGAAACGTACGCGCAGTACGTGTAATGTACTTTTGTTATTCCACGTAGCGCTCTTGCAAAATATCGAAGATGGCAACTTGGCTTTTACAGCGTTTAAAATCGGTGCACAAAGATTTGGTGCGCAAGATGGCATGGCAAATAAATTGTCAGTTGCAGTATTATTTGAGTTAAGTACTTTGTGTTTTATTCCTTTCTGATTCAAATAGTATACAGTACAAACAAACACTGCATGCATTTATTACCACAGATTAAAAGGACTGCTGGATGTTCTCAATGTTAAACAGATTAATAGCACAGAGTATAGAACATATTTATGCTATACAGATATTCAACTGTCATACATCGAAATGAGCCAATTTTCTTGGTTATTCCTGGGCACTCTCACACAATCTCATCCTTACGCCACATATCTATGTAATAGGAGTATCTATACATTATGATTTGTACCTTTTTAAATAAACAAGTGAGATTTGAACTTGATTTAAATATTTTTCTTTTTGAAGCGCCCCTTAAATTCAAAAGCTCCTAAAAATCGCTAAGTGTCGTCTTCACGAGATTTAATTATCGACTTGACTTTTGGACTTGACTAAACCAAAGTTTAGAATAGAAAAAGAAGGACCATAAAGGACTTGTATTCATGGCTGTAAAATATTAAGTATTAAAATAATCACTACGAAAAATCATTTTGGGCCCTTGACACCACCGACTTCCACTACTGGTGATGCAAAGGGTATTTTTTAATACAATTAACAACTTGATTTAGACTTATATCAATCTTGTAAGACACTTTTGTTTCCGAACGTCGTTATCATTTTCAAACTGTGAGACTAAAGAGATTTAGTGTTATAAACGCGTTGCTAAGTAATCTTTTTTAAAAGAAACTAATATGATGTAAGAAGTTTCCAGAAGGTTGTCCCCCATCCATTGTCTCTACATGCGGGTGCAAAAGAGATGGCTAATAATTAGATTTTAGCCGCAGATGCTCACTGCACTTTGTTGCTTTCATTCCTTATAATAAATTAGATAGAATTTCGCAAACTATTATTTACACAATTTATAAATCTATATCTTTTGAGATAATTATGTCCATAACGGTGTACCCTTGTAGACAGAAATTTCGTTGAATTTTAAAACGAAGAAAATGTTTCAAATAATAGTCAGTTCTAATATTTTTATTTTAACTACTTTTTACTTTAATGAAACATATTTTACATAAACACAAATGAATGATTTTCATAATTATTATTTTTAATTAACACATCTATCAAAGAGTAGATTATTTTTTTTAACGAATATTGTTTGTTCGGTCGATTCTTCGACAGAATTTTTATTCAATGCAAATGTAAATTTCGACTTTTTGTATTCAGAAAGAAACGGCCGAGTGCCAAAGGACGACTTTATAACATAAAGTAGGTTAGGTTATGGTTATACAATGATCATAACAGTGAGCGACCGAGTGACAGACCTTGTGACAAGACGACTTTATGGCAGAAAGTAGGTTAGGTAAAGGTTATGCAGTGACCATAAGAGTGAGCGAGCGAGCAACAGACCTTGTGACAGATTTTATTAATAATGTAAATTTGACAATTAATAATATTTCATTTAAAATTCGAATCTTATTAATATCTAAATTTTTTATGTTATTTGTATAAAAAACTATTAGTAATTATTAAAAATAATTAGCCTAATAAAAAATAATACAATAGACACAACCCCATATTTAAATATTATAATAAATGTATATTCATTGTCATTCTTATTCTACGAAGCAATATAATGATAAACATTTTATTTATTATGAAATTATTTAAAAATGTTGTCTACAATATAACGCACAACCATAACTCATGTTTTAGTAATAAGTAAAAACCATGACAGTTTCATTCCTTTATTTATAACTGGTTCGTTTTTTTTTTATTTTAGTAATTCTTCCGTCATCATCATCAGCTTTCCATAATTAACTGCTGGATATAAGCCTCCATTTATCCACGCCAACTATCTCTGTTTTAATTCTTCGTTATTGTAATGTAATTGATATGTTGATAATAATAACCACTTCTAGTCACCAATACAAACGATTCACATCCACAAGAGATAGAATGGTCTTCTCTTTACTCTAAATCAATTTAGGGCATCACATATCATTCAAGATATAGGAAAACTACCAAAGTTCTTCAATAGTCTCTTAAAGTAACTATTAAATATTGACTAAGGAATAACAACTCTATAAATCCGAACAATTTGCAATAAACAACAATAAAATGGGAATCAACAACATCAGGAGAGGCTAAATCCTAATCCATTAGCAATTAACAACAAAATGGCACAATAAACATAAATCATAACAATTTGATGGCAGAAATCGAAACATAAACAGAGGACTCCAAAGATTATCCATAAAAGGAGATATCTCTTATTTTGACGAATTAGATAGTGGGCGGTAGAATAGAATAGAATTTATCTTTTTCGAAAAAGCTACAGTAGAGGTTCCACAACGCTCTTTGGAGGGATGTGTGAAAATCAAGAGGGGAGTCGTTTATTAGTTCTAAATGTATGACTTGGAATGGAAGGGGCTAAACAGAGTAAATTTTCAATGTGTAACAATTTTTCGATACTCACAAATTGTCATCATGACAAATTATAACAGATAATTCTTGATGCATTCAAAATTCTATGCAAGATTTTTACAAGTAATTTTTTTTTTTTTTTATTTATCTGTCATCATTTCAGCCGCGACAGTCCATTGCTAGACATGGACATGGATATGGCCTCTTTTAATGATTTCCAATATGACTGGTTGGAAGCGGCATGCATCCAGCGTTTGAATGCTATATTTTCAGTTCATTCAACCATCTGGTTGTCTCGTGCGTTTGTCGATTCATTGTCGACGTCTCCGCACTACGCGGTGTATAAAATTAAGATATTTTCAACATCTCTTATTTTATTTTTGTTGCGTCAAAATGATTTAGTTTGTAGGTAGGTACGTACATCTGCAAATTTATTTGATCTGTGTAAAGAATGAATGCTGGGTATAATCGTAGTATTTCTGAAGCTTCCCAACCGCTCATAATTCAAGCGCATATTTTATGAGTTTGCGATTTCGGTAGTCATAATCCTTAAGAAGGGTACTGCCCTAGCACCGAATATTTATAAATCACAGATTTAAGAAATTACTACAGATTCTCCTTCGTCCAAGCGTGTTTTCCTAGTTGCGTCGCTAGCTTACGCTTCGGAGCCTAGGGTACGCTGTAAGTCATGGTCCTAGATTTGGTGGCACTGGTTATTACAATGGATCGACTGCCGTCTAAACTTCGTAACCATTTTTACAGGAAAACCAGACCAACAGGAACATTACCCGAGCTGTGTTAGTGGCCAACACTGTCAGAATTTTTCAGGCTGCCTAAATGCATCTGACACAGCCTAACGACTGCTATCTATCGATAACAACCGAGAACAACGGCTTGTCGTGCCTTTAGAATCATGGAGGGGCTCGAGGTAGAAATCGCCACTAAACGGCGACCAATCCAACACGGGTCGTGTCTCGCCGTCGCAAGAAATTACTACCGAAGAGTCGTAGATAATATTTGTATTCGTCTGTCCTATAAAAAAAAAATCGCTAAATTTAAAAATAAAGAAATTTGAATTAATATTACGTACTTGTTCAATTAAAAAGACTTGCAAATGTTTTGGATATATGTAAAAAGTGAGCCCAACATGTATTTTGAGTTGCTCTGTAAAATATATGGTTTTTACAACAAGTCAACACAAATGAATAGGTACTATCGATATTGGCTGCAAACTAGCTAACTAGCATAAACTACACCAGGATACTAGTTTCTGACTCCCTTTTATACATTTAGGTACTTCAAATTCTTACTTACAAGACGTAAAACAAACAACACAACACAAGCATGAAAAATTTGAATAAAGGTTAGAAAAACGTGCCACAAAATGAGCATAATTCTTACCAGCTTTGCGGTATTCAAAAGACTACTTTTTCAAAAGAAACTTGAGTACCTAGCTTTTCATTGCCCCTTGTGTGTTATTGTTTACAAATTTAGGTTAAGATTTCAGCTCTGTATATTAGAAATTGCATTCAAAAACTCTGTATTGAGGACTGTTAGAGGTTCTGTAGCTTTTTTTATCACAAATTAACAAAATATTAAATTAAGATAACTTTAGTATTCAATAATGTGGTATAATTTAAATTTTACCTAGTTTTCCTCAAAAATTTAGGTTGTTTTAATAACCTTGAGCTTTTTTGAGGTCTATAGTCGTAGCACACGTCACGCAATAGCTTTAGCATACCTGAAAGAGTTTTTTCTTTCTCAAAAAAGAATTTAATGTATCAAAAATAATTTTCCAAGTCCATAAGGTAGATTCAACAAAATCAAATTATTTATTTCTGAATTATTCTTAATGACTTTTAAAAGAGCAGCATTTTTGCCTTGCCGTGTCTTAACATACTGTACTTGAATCTAAACTTTAATTTAAAAAAAATATTTTTGATCAAAATTATGCCACGGATTTGTATGAGAGGAACAAAACTTTTTTACTAATTAACTTATAGAAAGTAGTTTAGTTTCACGTACTTACTGATAGTTTAAATATTTTGCTGGCGTTTAAAACCCCACCCTGTATAGCCAGCTAATATAATCTTCAATACAATCTTAACCACCTTATAATTTTCAGGACGCTTGGCCTGTTTCAAAGCAGACACGCTTCATACTTCAAAATATGGGAGCTCAAGTAGCACATAGCAATTTAAAAAATTACCGTACCGACAAACGATCAATGCACTTGATATGCGAAAATTTTGAAATAACTATGCATAAACTACCGATTACGGCACGCTATACAGTGCAATAAATAACTAATGGCACATAGTAGGTAATAGTGCTAAAGCTAATGGCATGGTATAAGTTCTTCGTCATCCTAGCTTGTATTCCTAGTTGCGTCGTCAGCTTACGCTTCGGAGCCTAGGGTACGTTGTAAGTCATACTCCAATATTTGGCGGAGCTGGTTATGATAATGGAGAGACTGCCGTCTGACCTCCGTAACCCTTCTTATAGAGAAACTAGACCAACAGGAACATGACCCGAGGTGTGTTGATGACCCTTATACTGTAAGATATTTTCAGACTGCCTAAAGGCATCTGACATAGCAATCTATCGATAACAACCAGGACCAACGGCTCAACGTGCCTTCCGAAACACGGTGGACCTCAAGATAGAAAATACCAATAAATACCATGAATGTAACTAATGTACATACAATTTATTTGTTATTCATCAATTATTATTAATCAGTCATATCGAGTGAGTTTCGTGGTCAATTGACCCTGTACACACCTGGAGTGAAGATTGAGGTTGCTGAAATTTGCCAATGGTACGGTGCCTAACTATTAATGTCCCTTTTTTTAACTAACAAGTACCATAAAGACCGAAGTAACCATAGCGTACGGCAATTTTTGTCTAGGTATATATAATATGATTTCGTATTCTTAATAAAATATAGTACCGTTGAGTTAGTATCTTATAAAACAAGTCCTGAATTCTGAATTTATTAATTCCAAATAATGTGAGAGAAAATCCATTATACCTATGGTAGAGATGCTTCACCTATTGTACGAAGAGATTACCTTGTACGAAGAGAGTAGTTCAAATGCCAAGTAAAATGCAGTAAAGGCATTTTACTGCACAGCAAATTAGAAACAATTTAAGTAGCGAACCGAAATGTTCCGTTTTATCTAGAAAATAAGACTAGGTATATCTTGGGCGGGCTCATAAAGTGACTGAAAGTAAAACGGAGACAGCAAAATGTCGTTCATAACCTCTCTTACCGAAAATTGCATCGGAATTGGGAAAAGGAGGTCCATTGACCATAAATAGACCTAGTGATGTGCTGGACTGGACCTTCACAATTGTTTGTAGGTAAATAAATTACTGTGCTTATTATTATTATGAAAAATATGGATCCTTAAGAAAATGATATTTTAGTATCATTTAGGAACATTTAGGAAAATTTTACAAAACAGTGAAAACTTGAAAAGGGACGCTATGCTAGCCATAAACATCTAAATACACACAAAGAAAATAAAAATATATCTAGTATGTGAAAAATTTAAGGCGTAACCACAAAAATAAACATTTTCGGAGTGTATCTAATTTGAATTTCTCATGGATCATGTGTACGAAAGGACCATATAAATAAAATATTGTTGACCAAACATTTTTGGTAGCTCCTGATTTTTTATCAGCTTCTACTCGTATTTATCAACCCAAACTTACCTAATTTTTTTTATTCACATTAGAATACTAGGAATATACAAGTAAGTAAAAACACTTTATTGCACCATAGATAATAACATACAAAGATAAAGATTAAAACAAAGATGTCAATAGGCATACACTTATTATTTAGTATCATTCTAATCCAGTGTATATCTTTTAATAGTCATTGTGAATGACTGCATATGTTGAAAGTATTGGCAAGCATCCACGGATTTGGCTACTCTATTGCTGTTAGTGTTTCGAAGGTCCAAGTTTTTAGAAGATTGCAAGTTGTATGACATACATTACAGCTTCTAGCTTCAATGTGTCACTCATTCATTCATATCGAGTAGGATATGGTCAATGAACCTTCACTTTGATGTCAGAGTTTCGCGGATCCGCATTTCGGACGTTTCTGTTTAATGTGTCGCTAACCGGCTGCACTAGCTTGGTAAATCCTAATATTTCGTTTTAATAATCAGTAATTTCATTGTCTCTCACCCTTCGCAACGAAAAACAACAATGAAAGAATTTCTTTTTCTTCTTCTTGTCGAGTTGAAATTGTAAACTCGTTAGATCTGATAGACCAATAAGCGGCCACGATCAGCACTATCATTGGTCGCCCAAAGATCTTCATACGTGCTGGATCGTTGAAATGTGGATCACACTAGCAGATATTCTATGGACTGAACATCTCCGCACTCACACAGGCTGACAGTTGAGAACCGCCCCTTAACTCTATTCTCCTGTCATTTCCCAACACCAGCCAAGCGAGTACTTTTTGACGACAGTAATAGGTGAGAGCGTGATACCCAACCTGTTAAATTTTATACGAAGAGCTACAACCTCCAATAGACTTATGAACCTATAACACCTCTTGAAGATTTCGTTGTTTCGTTTTCTTTTGCTACTTTAATCAGTCGATTTTTCCGTCAAGTAGAACAAGCAATGAACACCATCCAATGCAAGATCTTCGACTGAGTATGGGTGAGGTCAAGTGGCAGCCAAATCGATTTGAAGTGACGCCCTCTAGCTACTTCTACTGCATCAAAACTTTGAGATATTGCATAAAGGCACAGATACAAAGAAAAAAATAAGTAAATTCCTAGCTGTTTCCTTTGACTCTGTCCGCATAATACTCTACTGTATCGCATCAAAAAGAACTCCGTTTCTTGGAACTAAATCCTCTTAATGGTAAATAGTCCCTGTACACCTTGGTGTTCAAACTTTAGGATATGCAGCGTCGATTTTTTTCTGTAAATACCTTTCGGCCTATAATGTTGTTCCTTCAAAAATCAAATATTTTTTATTCAAATAGGCCAAATTACAGCACTTTCGAATCTTCAATACTTATTTTTTGTATATTCGAGTAATTTAACGACCACAAGACGGGACCGGGCAATTCTTTGAATATGCGCATATTACCTTATGTTAGGAGATTGTATAAAAATTGTGTCAAAGCCTAATCTTTGAGTTAATTTTATATTGCTAGAAACATACCCTTTAAAAACCTGTACAAGGCAATTGTGTAAGTCTTTTAATTTTTGACTAATAAGCAATAAAAAATTTGAGTGTATGGTAATGATATTAAAAGTAATTGGTAATTAGATAATGGCAAAGGTAATGAGAAATGGTAATTATAAATGAAAAGAAGATAAAAGCATAAAATTTTATTTAAAAATGAGACAAAACGTTTTTAACAAAATACAGAGATGGTTATCCATCCTAAAAAAATTAACAATACCTAGGTATATGTTTATAAGTAATATGACTAAAAAAAACATAATCGGATACTATAACATGTTCCTGCTACCTCCAAAATGAAATGACTGGACTTCAGAGTGATATTTAAAGCCATTATTTTCACTGAAATCAATATGGACTATGGCTTCATTTTTCTTCAAACTAGATTTTAGATCTTTCAAAGCAGTATATTGCCATCTTCTTGTACCTTCATGCTTCAAAAATTCTGGAATCAGACTTTCAAATATTATAACAGCTTCTTTTGGCGAAGCAATTACTTTAATCTTTGCGATAACTCTTTTTTTCTTCTCCACAGCCTTTGTAATGTAGGTCTCTCTTTCTTTTTTTCCAGCAGTCATTCTTGAAATATCATCTCTCTCAAAAAAACTTACAATATCTTGTTTTAACTTTTGGTAATAGTTTTCTTTCGTTTCCGTATTTCTTTCTCTAATAGTGTTTAGTTTCAGACAAGACCTAATGCTCCTTTAGTATAAATTTTTGTTGAAGTATGTGGCCACTATATAATTTCTTTTCTTTTTTTGATTTCAGGGCTTGATAATTAGTCTCAAATGTTTTTTTCATAGCTTCACCAAACAAAACCTTTTTCTTGACTTTATTTATCTTTGTCTTGTCTTTTATAAGTCTCAGAGCTTTAGAATTTGGACTTTCCAATCGTTTTCTCAGTCTCTGACAAAGCTTCCTGTAGTTGTTCACTTTTCTCTGTAATCCTTGTATTTGTAATTTATGCCTATTTTCTTTTATCTTCATCATGTACCTTAATTTTCTTAACTTTTTATTTAAATTCTGTATAATCGGATTACCCTCGTCATTTCTTTGCTCTGGTTCTGGGGTTGCAACTTGGTTCCGTATATCACGCTGTATATCACGCTGTTTATCTTCCTGATCATTATCATTTCTTAAAGGATCGGTTTCACTATCACTCGGAGTATTAGCATCTATTAGATCTTGGCCTCGTTTCAGTAATTGCTTCTTTTGATAGTATCTATTAAAATTTTCTCTCTATTTTTTCCTTTGTAATTTTTTAGCTTTTGGTGTTAAATCTTGAATACTTAAAATTTTCTTACTTTCTTTTCTTTTCAAGTACCTCTGCCGTTCCTTCTCTTTTTCCTGAGCAATTTTTTCTGGATCAGATTTAATTCTTGCATATCTTTCTCTCCGAGCTAATTTAGCCTTCTCTAATATCTTTTCTTTGGATTGCGCCATTGTGGAATTCCTGTCAAAATATACATAATTCGTTTTAAATTTTCACGACAAATTGACAATAAAAAAGAAAATTACGGTCTGCGATTCCCGTATTTTATATATAACCATACTGAAATTTTCCTTTCTAGTAAAAGCAGTTTTTGATAGACCACATTACAGGAAATGTAAGGAAAAAATATTTCTCATTACCATTTTTTAGATTAACTCATTACCATTTACTTTAGATAAATGGTAAAACCGGTAATTATGCAAATGGTAAGTAGGATTGATAATATTTTGTTTATTAAACAGTTCTTTATAAAAATTATAAAAAAAATACCGACTTTACCTTTACTAATGAATCTCAATACAACTTAAATAAACGTATCAGATTGAAAAACATTATTTACTCACCGTAAAAATGAAAAATGGTGATTAGACTCTATGTCGACAAAAGCACTACGAGTACGAGAGATAAGAGTATGGCGCTAAAAATTCCAGTCTTCGAGGCATGTATTCCGTTCGGACGCCGAGCGCAGACTGGCACGGACTTGTTTAGGCAGTTAAGGGCAAGAATACTCAAATTCATAGGTAGGAAATTAAGGCGAAGATTATTCAAACGGTAATTATAAAGTTATGCGAGGACACATTTTAAAAATATTAATTCTTAATAATTTACGAAATTTATGTAAAACAACTTGTGTATGGGGCTAGAGTAACTATCACTTTAAAAGAATATTGTACCATAACTACATTCTTTAAAAGGGATTTAGATTTGTTGAAGAAAAACTTAATGAAAATGTGAAATGGGACATGAATGGTAAGTAGAATCTGGATGTTTCGAAACAGATTTCTCCTAATTGAATAAACAAATATGGTTTTAATGATCTCGCTTAGATCTGCATAACTTATATTGATAAATTAAAGTTACGCAAAAGAAAATATTTGCACTATAGAAGATTCTTTATCGCCCGCCGCGCAATATGCACATTTTTAAAGAAATGCCCGACCAACATCTTAGCACGCCAACGGAAGCATGGTATCATATTTATTGTCAGACAAACGAGTGATTCAAGCAAGCAAAGTCCTTAACAAATGGACCTAACCAAAAAGCATAAGGTGCACCCATTGTACCTTATCCATACTAATATTATAAATGCGACAGTTTGTCTGTCTGTCTGTTACGCTTTCACGGCCAAACCGCTGAACGGATTTTATGAAATTTAATATGAATATAGTTGAAGACCCGGGGTCAAACATAGGCTACTTTTTGACGCAGGCGGAGCTGCGGGAAAAAGCTAGTTAGGTAATAAATAAACAGACAGATCAGCAAACTATGTATGCAGAACCCAAAATACAGTGTTTTCGGCTACGGAACTCTAACAATGACGTCACATCCTGTCACCACAATGCAATATAAGGGCAAGGGACCGAAAAGCAATTTCCCAACGTATTGCAAATAGCTAGAGGAAGAAGTGAATTTTCGCTCACTTTGCCGCGACTTTATAAGGAAATGCGGAAAAAATAACTTTTCCCTTTGTATACCTTTCGGCCGACTATCACACGTTATCGTAACTTATAAACAATGACACATCACACATCTTGATATCCACGGAAAGCTGTAGGTCAACACTGTAAGTAAGCTATAGAAGTGGTTAATTTTTAAATCCAGCCAGACAGGCCAAAAGTGAGGAATGTTCGCCGAGGCGCGAGTAGATGGCTTTCGAGCTACTATGCTAAAACGAAGGTGGCATGCCGCGCCGGACGCGGACCAGAGGCAGCAGCCTTCTGACAGTGATAGTGGATCGCATGGACGGGCCTTTCATATATTTATTTATTTAACATTTTCCAAAAATTTATACAAACAAATTAACATAAGATGCATTTCACAAAACCACTGAGGTTTGTTTAAAAATAGCAGGCACATTCAAAACAAGCTAATTTAATATATATAAAAAGTTGGCTGTGATCCGTAGAGAGCGCAGTTTTAGTTTGAAACTTTATAATATGACTGATTGTTACTAACATAGAATAGTTAATTTAGTAACAAAATGTGGACCTACTAATGTATTTTTGTCTTATAAATAAATGAATTGAAAAAAGCACCTATGTTCAATATTTCATGCGCCGTGTAGAGACGTTTGGACCTGGAGCTCTGAGATTTTTTCAAAGTCAGACACCGCGCCTGATTTACGTTGCCGGTGACAGGAAAGACTGCTGCAATTTCGCCCAATGGTTAAGTATTAACGAGGATATGCATTTAGCATGCTTTATATATTAGTATATTTGAGGAGCTTGATAGTCGAACGTGGCCCGCGTATCCGTAGCGAATATGCGTGTCAAGCAATGACAAGACACGACAATTATTGGATTGGTCGCCATTTAGTGGCATTTTCAATCTGGAACTCCTCCGTGCTTCTGAAGGCAAGTTAAGCCGTTGGTCCCGGTTGTTATCTATGGATAACAGTCGTTAGGCTGTGTAAGATGCCTTTGGGCAGACTGAAAAATTCTGACAGTGTTAGCCTCTAACACACTCAGGTCATGTTCCTGTTGGTCTGGTTTCCCTGTAAAGGGGTTACGGAGATCCGACGGCAGTCGCTCTATTGTAAGAACCAGTGCTACCAAATCTAGACCATGACTTACAGCGTACTCTAGGCTCCGAAGCGTAAGCTAACGACGCAACTAGGAATACACGCTAGGATGATGATGATAATGATATTAGCATATACTTAGGTTTTATTTATTTTGTAATATTTTCTTTCCTTTTCCTTTTTTATTTTGTTCTTTTTTACTACAAAACTTATACTTATAAAAAAATGAATAAATTCCTAGGTAGTAAAAAAATTGTTCGTATTCGGTGTGACACGAAGAATATGAGTTATGAGGACACAAACAGTTCAGGTACTTGCCTAAATAAACAAGGTGAATCTGACTAAGTCAATAATCGATTTTATTATTGTATTGATTTTTGTATTAATGCCTATTATATTTGTGTTTTTCACTTAAAAACGTTTCTAAGTTGCGGTCGCGGGTTTAAGTCGGAGACACTAACATAATAACGTCCAAAAATACTTGTAATATATAATATTTTTTGTAATATATAATATGTTTGTAATTGTATGTTTCAAAATGTGGGAAAATGGAAAATATCAGCCATAAATACGAAATCAAGTCATTTCAGCTCATCATTTTGTACCTAAGAGATGTCAAATTTTTTTTTTTATGTACATATCACAATTATATTTAAATAAAGTAGGTACTTGCCTAAGTAGAGTTTCACGTACTGATATTACTGTGAAAATTCAACTGGTGTTTAAAAAGTCACCTTGTGTATTTAGGTTTGTATAATTTAAGCTTAGTACGTACCTACATGATTAGAAAAAAAACCTCTCATTTTCACAATTTTTTTGAAGACCCGAAAATAAGCAAAAAACATTACGATCCCTTTTTTAGAACATTATCGTTCGCATATTCACCTCAGTGATTCAAAGCACATTTTTTAACATCTTCACTTCACGCCATTAAGAATGTGCTAATGTTGCTCCTTTGTGATATTTACCGCCAAATGTAATTTTCTCGCCACTTTTTGTATATTCATAATCTTATTTCCGGCTGGAATATCAAAGGGAAAACATAAATAGATTATAGTCTACTGAACAGAGTTATAGTACTTACAAATACTATTTACGTTGAGTATATGGCACATTTTTTTTTAGTAATGGGTTTTACGGCCATGGATATGAAGTCCTTTATAGCCCTTCTTAATTTTTCTATTTTCTTCAGTCCTAAAGTGTGGTTTCGTTAAGTCCTAGTCAAGTCTAAAAGTATAGTTGGTAGTCAAGTATAGTCAGAAGGATCAGGCTAAGTGAAGTGGTAGACTAAACTGCACTTAGCGATTACTAGGAGCTTTTGGCAACAAGCATGAAAATTACAAAAATCAAGCACTTCCCAACACTCACGGTTGTTATCGAACACTTTGCGAATAATAATCCAACATTATTATACACACACACAAAATAACATTAATTTTGGAAAATAAAATACAGCGCCGATACTGATATTCACAGCTTCCCGCCAAAAGTCCTTAAGGCACTTAAGGATAATATTAGGCTCTATTATTAGTTATATTACAAATTTTCTTGTATATAAGTGTAAAAAAATAATATTTTACATTGCATCATTTTATATTCAGTTAGAGTGCCAGTCAAATAAAAATCACACACACATGTAAGCACATGTACAATTTATTCAATATGAAAGATAATAAGCAATGCTTGTCAAAATTATATAAATCCAACTCTACGACGAGATTCTCTTGATGCTAGAGAGTGCGTTAACAATTTTGTACATAAATAGTATTTTGTATTATAGTAAGGTTACTAAGAAATTTCATAATAAATAAATTTAACGCGGTAGCTAGCGTTGGCGTTCATAAAATCTCATAGTAGAGGCGAGGAGTACCTAAGAAGGTAACGCCTGTAAAAAACATGTAGCAATGAGGCACACATACATAACCGGTTTGTTCCAACATATGAGGCGCATCTCGTTACTCGTTTGAGTGGTATGTACGTGAGTAACTTTACAATTCCACATATTTACTATTTGAGGGCAGTTTTATTGTTCTACAAATTGACAATCTCAAAAATACACTGTTCAATGATTTTTTAATCCAATCAATGGTTGAGGCGGTTTTATTCTCTTTCTGTTTTATGAGACAAAAAAGATGCATCAATGGATTTTTGTAATAGATTTAAGTGGATACAGGGAGACCTGTTTGGCTAATATTCGGAAAGTGTAGAAGGAATATTTATTTTCGTTGTTGATTATTGTATTTCTCACAGTCCGAATTTTCACCGTCAGCCAGCATTGTTTTAGCTCATGTACCTATTTGATACCTACTAAATAGGATAAAAAATACTAAGTCCAAACACGCAAGTGGTATGGTTGAAATAGTTCAGTGTATATTACACTTATTATGTTGAAAGTTATCCTCATCATCATTTCAGCCGCAGTCAGTCCACTGCAGGAGATAGGTCTCTACCAATGATTTCCAAAATGATCGGTTGGCAGCAGTCTGCATCCAGCGTTTGCCTGTGACCTTTTTCAGGTCATCTGACCATCTGGTCGGTGGATGTTCAACGCTGCGCTTACCGGTGCGCGGAAAATGGTTGAAAGTTATGTAAAGTTGGAAATGACTATTTTCAAAAATTAACCCTTTAATCTTTTTAGAGCACTGTTCGTATTTGTTAAACACTGTTAGAATGGATTTCTACACGTCACAATAATTGCATAAATGTGTTTCCATTTCACGGAAAAATCACCGTTTAAATAATAATTGATTACATCACAATCAATGTACATCTGTAGAGCTAATAAAAAAAGCAGGATAGGGCTAATCTTAAGCCGTTTGCGTAATATCCTTTTCCAGAATGAGTTTGAAAATAAGCCCATAACGAACTTTTCCAAGAACAAATGTAACAGCCAGGGTTTTTCAGTAAGCTTCCGTGGGTTTTCCTGTAGATTTAGGATTTTAATTTCTGATTTTATTAATAGAATAAATAGTTGTCCAGACGCTCCGTCTAAATCTTGCCGTTAGAATAAAGGTAGGTATGTATATGTATGAATAAATTTAAGAGCTGGGCTCTTGTCGGTGAAGTTTTTTCCATTCTGTACTATCCCTTGCCAGTTCTTAAATTTTTTGATATGACACGACTTTTACTTTCTCCTTAATTTGCTATATGTAACTGTGCCTTGGTCTACCTGTACCCCTTTTTCCTTTTAACTTTCCTTCTACTATGTTCCTCATTAACTCATTGTTTCGTATCAAATGTCCCAACATGTTTCCTCTTCTGTTTGCGATAGATCTTAAAATGTTTCTCTCTTCTCCTACTCTAAATAATACTTTTTCATTAGTAATACGTACTGAAGGTAGGTACTGTGTTATTATTCATCTTCTTCGTCCAAGCGTGTCTTTCCAGTTGCATCTTCAACTTGCGCTTCAGAATCCAGGGTACGCTTTACATATAGTAATAGATTTGGTGTTACCAGTAGGTTTTTACAATAGAATGACTGATGCAACTCCTTTTAGAGGTAAACCAGACCTTTGGGATGGTTGGGATTAACGGCATAACGTGCAGTGCAGCATGCTTCCTGCGGGAATCGAACCCTAGCTCTAGGTTGTCAAGCAAATGCCTAAACAACTGGTCCACAGACTTTACTAATATAAGTAGATACATTATGTCATTCCGGATTCCCGGACGGATATAATTAAAATACGGAACTTTCAAAAATAGTTAGTCTTTTCTTTATATTTGGTTCCAAGGTCGCCTTAAATCAGATTATTTGGAAGTAAGTAGCTGTAGAATTTTCTAGTAATCGACGGTCGTTCATCATGATCCGTCATAGGGAATTCCGTACTTAACGCTAAATGTGATATGTTGTTATGTACTAAGAGCAGATATACATAAGTGTTGATCAGGTGATCCATTACCTACATGCTAATGCTTGAGATTGTTTATTTTGTGATCCACAAATCACAAAATACTCACAAGTTAGTATGTTATTATAATTATGTTACTTTATATACCATTACATGGTTAATCGACAACACTGATGTCAATTTTCAAAACCACTTTTCGGCCACTGACGTCGTCTCGTCGTACCTTTAATGACCATCCCTTGGCGGCCGGGTACAACGGCTTTTTCGAAGTACAGAATCTTCCTCCGTGGTCCAGAGCCTCTGAGATCGGAGTGTATTTTATCACCAGATCTGGTGATAAATACACTCCGGTCCGTGGCCGCGCAATAATTAATACTTGGTAAAGATTGTGTGAAACAGACAATCCAACGGCTGTGACGTCACAATTGCAGCGACCTGATGGACGAAAGGTAAGGCTCTCTTTGTTTCCCTATTATCTGAGGATTTAGGACATACACTTTCACCAAAACTTCATCTCATTATACAGTCCATTTTCTCCTTTCTATTTATCCTCTAGCTAAATCATCTTCTTGGAGGCTATCGAAGAAATCATTAAAAAAGATTCATTAAATTCAAAAAGAATCCATTTTCTGGTTTAGCGTTCGCCTTCGACCCGGGGGTCATGAGTTTGATTTCTACGGGAAGCATACTATGTTCAGTCGTTTCCTGTTTGGTTAGGACATTGGAGGCTCGAATCCCCTGATTGTCTGATAAAATAATTATTGCGTGCTGAGGCACACTAAGCCGTTGGTCCCGGCTGCCATCTGATGGTCGTTAAAGGAACCACGCCAGAGACTGATAGGCAGTTCCGCATAACTCTGACACCAGGATGTATATGGTCGATTGGCAATGTCACCTTCACGAAATGATGATGATCGTTATTATAATTCAAGCCTAAAATGTCTTAACCAAACTGGAAACTTAACAAGTAAGCTTTTCATGAGAATCGAACTCCCGACCTGGTCTGCAGGTAACACAGAGGCAGTTCGAGTCCGAGTGAAAATGATATAAATACAAGATTTACTTTACTCGGGTCAAAGTGCGATAGTACTGAGCATTTTCGCATTTCCGAGGAGAAAATAAAGGAAAGCGTGCGTATGTTGCAGTCACAATACGGGCGTCGTAAAGTTGTCGGGGACAGGCTCGGTAAATATTGCACAGGTTCACCGGGCTGTTTACCTTTATTGGCTACTCGCTTTTACTTGGCTATCCGCTGAGTTAATAAAAATAATACTAATCTCTGGCACTCCCTTCCAGCAGACATATTTTCAAACTCTTACAAAATTTTCATCTCAAGACATCGTAGGAAAGTCTTTTCGAGGTGTAGGACATACCACCATAATTAACCAACGAGCTCTGACCTTAGACTACAATCTGCACTTACTTTAGCTGGAATTCATCTCGTAAGTATGCATTTTTTTCTCTAAAGAGAAAAGATAATCTGGATTGTAATATACATAATTCTTTTTCTTCCTCACTTTGAGGGTTTTATTGAGTTCGGCTCTACTCGTAAATGTTTGCGCTAAGATTGATTCTTTGTACTGAGTCAAGCAATTTCTACTTTCCTACTTCTTTTTAGTTTCCTAGCTATTTTCTAAGCGAATTCTGGGCTTCGAAGCGACCAGCTGAGGGCGCTAACTACCGGGAATGCTAAGATGAGAGAAAGTTTTCTAGCTTTTTAGATACTGCTAGGAAAAAGTTTCCCCTTTTTGTTTCCGTATCTTTCATTTGATACATTACATTTCTTATCAGCCTCTCTTGATTTTTGGGAATTCGAAGGTAACAAGGTTATATTTTCATCTCTTCTTAGCTCTACTACTTTTATTTCGGTAATATGCCCATCTTTTGTCTTTCAACCATCCTTTAATTTTGCCTGTAATTTTAAGTTGAAAAGAAAAAAAAAATACACTATTGTCCTCCCCATCTGCTACGAGTCGCAAGCATCTTAATTTATTAGTACATAAAGACAATATTTTGTCCGCTAACAAACAAGAATCTGAGTGGGGTCGGGTCCCAGAAAATGTAACCACTATCCGTCAACGTCAGCCCTCTTATTTATAACCTTACGAACATTTACACATATTTTTATACACCCTTATTGTGAAGACATAAGGTCTGAATTCTGGAGACCTCAGACGAGTTCCCATTTGTCTCGAGTGTTTATGAATTCATGTACCGCTTCGCTGGAATCGTATGAAATTTGGGTTTATAGTTTCAGGGTTTTTTCACTTACACGGCAGCCGTTCAGATTTTTGGTAGACATAAAAATGATGTCTACTGCTCTGTAGAATTATTTTTTCTCTATCGAACATATTTCACAGTTAAATTGTTAGTTTGAACCCTTCAGTCACAGCTTCATTGCCCAGGATACAAGAAGGCGACTACTGTCTAATCTCCGAAAAGAAACATCGAATATAATCGAAGACTGTTTGATGCATTCAGGCGTTACTTTGCGGAAGTTAAAGTTACAAGCACTTATATTAAATAATTTGGTAAGTGCTTGTAATCGAAGAGATTAATATTTTGACTTATTGTACCTCTATGTCTTTAGGTGGAATAACTAAGTCGTCCCAATGTCACGGATGTTATGGAGGTCATGCGGCAGTCAGTCCTTGAGCTTCGATGTCGTGATTATAAGTTTTTTTGCCAAAACAGGTACTTCTGTCCAACATTAAATTAAACTAGTTTAATAAGATTTTTTTTTGCTTTTGTTACTTATTTGTGTAACAATCGCAAAAACATGAAACAACAAATACAAAATTTGTAGCTTAATGTTAGCGTGTGGCTTAGGACATAACTTCCGGGAAACTATGAAATGATGATAAAACTACCATAAGAGCTGATCTGATAAATTCCCGCAAAGGAAAATCGCTCACAACAAAGGGGCCAATATTGTCGGGTGTCACTGGGCGCATATTCATGAGAGTGACCGCGACTGTTTGCTCACTCTATTGCGAATGCTAATGCACCACGAAATAATCGTATAGGAGTTCTTGACGTGTTGGTCACAGTATAATGTACATTGACTCTTAAAAAGCGACTCTTTTACGACACAATAAGGTGTTATTCACATCGTACAACAACCAGATAATGCAATAAAAAATTTTGAAGCACTCACGAAATATTAATTTATTTCCTAAAATAAAAGAAGGAAGATCTTTCAATTGCATTTTTTTTGTGACTTCATAAAGTTTTATTTTTGAATAATGACAGGTTTGCAACCATAGAGAAACACGTGCTTTCTCGAGTTTATAATAGAGTCGGGTTGATCAAGTACTTCTAACGTACAGAAATTACTTTTTATATATGTTTCGCGTTGTATTATTATGCACCAAAATCATACGATTATTGTGTACAATTACGTATAGGAATGATTGTGTTTGAGTAGTCAGTTGCAAAATTTTATTACGACTTTTTTACTTCTTTTATTATAACATAACACTTCTTTTTTTTTACTAGCTCCAGCTTTATGTACCTACACGTTTGGCAAATACAAAACTTTTCCACAGCTTCTTTGGTATGCAATGTTACAATCAAACATTACTAAACGCAGCAATCGCATAGGAATTTCTGCACCTCTAAGCATTTTTAATTCCAATAAAACCCGCTCTACATCGAAACCAAAAAGGCTAGTTTTGTATCTAAGCTGTTCCAATTTATTGGCAGCGGTTGATTCGCAAAGCCGGTGCGCCGCAAGCAGCCGATTTCTCTCAAACTCAATGTATTTTCAATTGATCTTTTCAGTACATATGCTGGCTCGGGTAGCAACCGACCAATTTAGAAAGGTCTGGCTCTGTATTCGATTTTTAAACACGACTACCTACTATCGCTGTTGGAGTAAAAATAACAGGGGATACCGGTAGAAACTTTGAAAGTAATAATGGTAGGAACGTCACTTCCATGGTCATGTCATTATTAATCAGTCAATCTTAAACCAAACAGGTAGTATGAATGATCATCGCATGGAAGTAATAAGTACCTCAAGTCCATAGATAGCCTACAATAAAGAAGTACTTGATAATTTGATGAGGGATACAAGCACATTATAGTATAATTATCATTAAACGAATATCCTGTGGGATGCAAGATCAATCTACCCTGACCATTCTGGTGTAATTCTTCGAAACAGTGTATTGGCCCGATGTGTTTTTAATGACCACGATAAAATATTAAGGTTGTCTTAATCTTGCTAATCGTAAAAATAGGTGATATATTTGATACAACTTGAAGAAAGTATGTTTTCCCATATTCGAACCCAAAATCTATAATTTCGTCTAATATTTACATACAATTTAACAAAGAGTTTTATTATCAAGCGTTTGCACGAAATAAAAATAATGTTAAAATTCAAAGACACACAAAACTTTCATAATATTATGCTTACCATGTTTGCGTTCAGTACGTGGAAATTTAATAACAAAATGTTGTTTGTGCTTTTCCTGACCCCAGCTTACTGTTGACTTGGCGTTTTCAAATAACCGTTTCTAAACAACAATTTGAGGTAATAGGTAAATGATTATTATTTGTTTTTAGCCTCTTAAATGTATATTTATCTTCTTTTGGAATTCACGGGTTACCCCGGTCTTTTGAGAAGCTTGTGAGGAGATATCGTTCTCGGCTATATCAATAGATAATAGATCCATGAACGGAGGAGTATCTACTTCTAATGTATGAAAAAGATATATGGGATATAGTGATGAGGTTTGGGTGGAGATGAAACTGGGCTATTGTTATAGAGATTCGGACACCTGCCATAATCATGATTACTGACTATAAGAGGCAGGCGGTGACTCGCCACTGAATGTCCAGTGAATGGGCCCCATAGGCGTCCACTCCGACCTTGGCGAAGGAATGCCAGAGGCCAGAGGCGAGGGACTGCAGCCTACCCTGGGAGCACTCAGGTCCGCGGTGTCGCCACTCACCAACAGCTCGCCACAACCTGCCCTGCGTAGAATGACTGCACTGGGAAGGGAACCCAATGGGCGATGGGGTCGTCACTTCCCTAAGCCTGTATATTTATTATTATTACCTAGTTCATCATCATCATCATTTCAGCCGCAGTCAGTCCACTGCTGGACATAGGCCTCTCCCAATGATTTCCAAAATGATCGGTTGGCAGCAGTCTGCATCCAGCGTCTGCCTGCGACCCTTTTCAGGTCATCTGACCATCTGGTCGGTGGATGTCCAACGCTGCGCTTACCGGTACGTGGTCGCCATTCGAGAACCTTTCTGCCCCATCGGCCATCGGTTCTCCGCGCTATGTGCCCCGCCCACTGCCACTTCAAAGAACTAATCCGCTGGGCTATGTCGGTGACTTTTGTTCTCCTACGGATCTCTTCATTTCTGATTCGATCTCGTAGGGAAACACCGAGCATCGCCCTCTCCATAGCTCTCTGGGCGACCTTGAGCTTTCTTATGAGGCCCATAGTCAAAGACCACGTTTCGGACCCGTATGTCATCACTGGTAACACACACTGGTCGAATACCTTCGTTTTAAGGGACTGAGGTATTTTAGACGAGAAGACGCTACGTAGCTTCCCGAACGCCGCCCATCCGAGTCGGATTCGACGAAAGACCTCGTCCTCGAAGCTGGAGTTGCCAGCCTGGATCATCTGACCCAGGTAGACATACTGGTTTACAACTTCAAGGGTGTGGTTCCCGACTGAAACCGGTGATGGCGTAACATGGACATTACACATTGCCTTGGTTTTGTCCATGTTCATTTTAAGGCCCACCTGTTGGGAGACCACGTTGAGGTCGCTGAGCATGGTACTTAAGTCCTCCAGCGATTCCGCCATAACCACGATATCGTCGGCAAAACGAAGGTGAGTGATATACTCGCCATTGATGTTGATGCCAAGTCCTTCCCATTCCAGGAGTTTGAAGGCATCTTCCAGAGCAGCGGTAAACAGTTTCGGAGAAATGACGTCTCCCTGTCTTACACCTCTCTGCAATGGAATAGCCCTCGTGCTCTGCTCCTGTACTCGGACTGACATGGTGGCGTTGCTGTATAAACACTTCAACACTTCGATGTACCGATAGTCTATGCGGCACCGCTGGAGAGACTGAAGCACCGCCCACATTTCGATCGAATCGAAGGCCTTCTCATAGTCCACAAACGCTAGGCATAGTGGCCGGTTATACTCTTCGGCCTTCTGTATAACCTGCCGAAGCGTATGGATGTGGTCTATGGTACTAAACCCTTTTCGGAAACCGGCTTGTTCGGGAGGCTGGAAGGCATCGAGCCTGTTCGCGAGACGATTCGTGATTACCCTCGAAAACAGCTTATAGATGTGGCTCAGGAGCGTGATGGGTCTATAGTTCTTCAATAGGGTATTGTCACCTTTTTTGAAGAACAAAACCACCACGCCCCTGTTTCACGCCTCTGGCGTCACGCCCTCGAGCAAAACGGAATTAAAGAGCTTCTGAAGGATTTTCAGTACCGGCGTTCCGCCCGCTTTCAGAAGCTCTGCTGTGATTCCGTCTTCGCCCGGCGCCTTGTTGTTCTTGAGCTGTTTAAGGGCAATCCTAATCTCGTACAGGCTGATGTCCGGGATATCTTCCGTATAGTGTCGGGTAAGCTTGGCTCTTGGGTCTTTGGCCAAGCTTTCAACGGGTTTGGCTACTGAAGTGTAGAGTTGTCCGTAAAACCTCTCGATCTCCCTCAGCACCTCGGCTCTCGTCGATACCACGTTGCCGTCCTCCGTCTTCAGCTTGGTCAGTCGGCTCTGCCCAATAGACTCCACCTTTGCGAACACTTTGGAGCCTTTGTTTTGCTCTATCGTCTCCTTAATACGTTCTGTATTGAAGGAGCGAGTATCGTTCCGCAAAGATTTCCGGATTTGTCTATTGAGCTGCCGGTAGACGTCGGCGTCTTCGGAGGTCTGCAGCATCATGGACCGTCGCTTAGCCATCAGATCCAGGGTCTGAGGTGAGAGTTTTTGTGGTTTATTTTTGGGGCGGGATTTGAAGATCTTCTTTCCCACCGCCTGGACAACTTCTACAAATCCGTTATTAATCTCGTCCACGGAAACGCAATCCTCAAGGCATGCAAAGCGATTTGAGAGCTCTAGCTGGAAAGAATCTTGGCTTTGGATATAGGCTTGCGAAGGTCGGAGTATAGACCCCATCAAGCGAGTTCTCTCTCGTCTGAGATCGATGTTCAAGATGCCCCTTACAATCCGGTGATCGCTACCGATTTTAATCTTGCTGATCACAGAGACATCGTTGAATATCTCTCTCCTCGTCGACAAGATGAAGTCTATCTCCTGTTTTATTGGAGCTTGGCTCTTCTTAGTGGGCCCTAGCCAGGTCCACTTTCTTTGCGGTGGCTTCTTGAAGAAAGAGTTCATCGCGAAGAGTCCCTCTTTCTCCAAATAGCCAGCCAGCATATGGCCTCGCTCGTTTCGCTGCCCATATCCATTACCTAGTTAGTAAATATTTATTAATATATATGAATATTCATTAAGTAAGTATATTGTTTGTGATATTCACGTAAGCCAAATTACTTAGCCAAAGTCACAATTTGAAAACCGATAATGACAGTTTGTGTTCGTGATTCTTCGGAATTAGGTAGTATGAAAATCGACCACGTGATTTAGCGCGGCTAATGTAATCCCATACACTTTTTGTTATCAAATTTCATTATCGTTTCTAAATTGTGACTTTGTCTACGGGCCCTGTTACTTTTCTAGTCGTTACCACTTTCGGGTCTGTTGGAAGAGATTTCTTTAGAAACAGGCAGTCTCCTTGTACTAATTTTTATTTCTATGTTGAACTTGGTAAATAATAAAATAAATGATTAGGTATGTGAGGAGCTCGATCGCTGAGGAAGAGCGTCCGTAACGATTGCTCGTGACAGCGACGACGAAACGCGGCCAATATTGGATTGGTCGCCATTAGAGACTTCTCTCTAGCTCCTTCCTGCTTCAAAAGGCACGTTTACCTATTGGGCCTGCCTGTTATCGCTGTATGAAATGCCATTAGACGGTGTCAGACGCTTTTAGGCAGTCTGAAATATTTTACAGTGCTTCCAATAATTAAAAAAAACCCCAATGATCCTTACAGATTTATCTCCTTTACTCATCAATCTCCATTTTTATTTACTTTCCATCATTATCTTCTTTCCAAAAGTAATTTTCCCGTGTTTATAATTTTCCCTTCACTTTAACTTCAATTAAGTCTAAACTTATATTCAATTTTCAATCCGTTTTTCTTCGCATACTGATTCATAAACTTAGTAATTCCTTTAATTTTCTCCATAACTTCTTTCAGCGTAATGTTTTTGAACGTTCTCTTCTTGGCTCTAGGTGGTATTTGGAAGTTATCCTTATCCTTCATAGCTTTTCTTATGTAGTACGGTGTATCTGAAGGAAAAAAAAGTTAAAATTAAATATATTTTATTTACACTTTTTGAAGTATTGACCCTTCGTCCGCCATGGAATGGATTTTTCTCAATAACAATTTTTGAATATTAGGCTCTACAAACAGTTTTACAAAACAAAACAATGGAATATTGTTATAACATTTGTAGAAGCTGTTCTGTGGAACGAATTGTTTAAAACATAAGTAATCGCTGCAGTTCCAATTTTTTCAAGCCTATAAATCAAAAAGGCAACATAGCATCAATCATGTCCTGAAGGTTTATATTACATCGTAGTCTTTTCTAAATTGACATCAGTACTTAGAGTCGATAATAGAATTTTTTTCAAATTCTATTAAAAATATCTCTGTTTAAGGGAGATATTTTGAATTTATACTCATTAGTTGACAAAAGAAACTTCTTAGTATTAATTAAAAAATATTTCTGTTTTTGGAGAGAATCGACTATCTGAGTGCTCTGAGACAATGAAAGTAAAAGATGAACGTAAAATAAATAATGATGATTATGATATTGTAAATTAACTTACCTCTTACTACCCAATGCCCATTGTTAAAATGATTCGTTCCCATACACAATATCATACAAAAATATAAGGCCAATACAATTTTTAAATATACACATCGTTCCATCTTGTTTTTTACCCGACTACGGCAAAGTCACCAGGAGGATTATGATTTTGACCGATTTGTATGTTTGTGTGTATGTTCATCTGTTCCCGATTTTCTTCTAAACTACTAGTGATAATTAAAAATATGAGGTATCGTTGGAAAGGTCTTAATTATCCGCTGATTCTTATCTATGTAACGTGATGTCAAATTAACAACAACGCCATCTAGAGGATATATTGTGAGCACCTGAAACAATTTTTTTTTTTTTGATACCTTAAGGGGCTCAAATAATTCATTTTAGACCGTGATTTTGCAGTAGTCGGGTTTTAGTTTTTGAACCTATTTTATGACCAATATTTTTAACACCACCGAAAAATAATAAACTTCTTTTTTTCTTATGTTTTCGCGATTGTTATTCATTAAATTAAACTATTTTAATACGAAACATCAGGTGTAAATAAATAAGTAATAAACGCGATAAAAACCGTATTAAAATAGTTTAATTTAATGAAACTTATTTTTATTATTAATGTTAATATGCTATAAATTTTCATTAAAATTAACTGCTTAAAATAACAATCTTTTAACAAGGATTCCAGTATTGAGGTATTTTCATTTTTGCATATGTTACTGCCTGCCGTATTTATAATATTTATAGATTTTAAGATGAGATATTTTAAGAAATCATTAGGAATTTATACTTATTTGCGTCAGGTACTGAAATAATTATTAAAATAGATGATTTGATTTGATCGATAGACGCCCCAGGGGGTTTATCATGTTCATATAATTATATCCAAATGTGAGTAAGTAAACGAAATTTTCCAATCAGGATGTAAAGCGACACCTCTCTCACTCACTCGTATTTCGATGAAATTAAGAAACCTTTGAGATAATTTGGTAATTATCAACCTAAAATCGCTGAAACGAAACGAAGACTATCTGCGTGATTTTTTTTTACATTTTTTGTTTATATTTTAACAATTTATTCGAACGATAGTGTAGTAGAAATGTAGCATTATAGAACCAACGACACCGTCAATAACTATTGTTGTAAAAACCCGAGTCAAAACTTGTTAATTCGCGACAACACAACACTCTTGCTTGGAGTGTTTCCGCTTTTCTTTTGTTTTTAAACCAACTTTGGTTTGTGGTTGTTAAGTTCTACAACAATGTGTAGTCTGAGAGCTCGCTGTAAAATTTATTTCAGTTTTTGACAATGTGTAAATTTTGAGTCTATGGCTTTCTTCGTTTCTCCTTTGGATCACCAACAGGACGATTCGATTCTAAGTGATTTACCGTCAAGAGCTATACTTTTGAAATATATAACTAAAATTATTAAAGTCAAACCAGATGGTCAGATGACCTGAAAAAGGTCGCAGGCAAACGCTGGATGCAGACTGCTGCCAACCGATCATTTTGAAAATCATTGGGAGAGGCCTATGTCCAGCAGTGGACTGACTGCGGCTGAAATGATGATGATGATGATTAAAGTCATATCAATCGTCTCACCGATTATGACGAATGAAAATTATTCGGTAACGAACTAAAATAATTTTGACTCATTGATGATCGTGGGTCGTAATTTCCAAAAATCGTTCAACTATCTGAGCACCTTTCCGGTTGCATCCTCAACTGGTTGCCGCAGTACATTGAACAAAATATCTTACCGCCGCATTCAGAGCTGTTAATGACTTCAAGTAAATTCTTCAAGATCAAATAAAAATCTATGCCAGAGAAAGAATTTTTAAATCTATACGTAGTACCTAGTTTATGTGAATCTATATTAATAAGTATGTAAATTTTAAAAGTTTCTCACTAACGAATTAATTGAGTTTGTTGAATTTGCTTTAATTAATGGTCAAACGGATTAGACGCTCCACGTCAGGAACGCATTTCGTCACTTACGTATTATGTCACATTACGCCGTTCGCCATAAACGGTATTCGTCATAAACGCCATTCGTCACACATGCAGTTTGTCACCACGCCATTCGTCACACACGCAGTTCGCCACAACGACTGAAATATATATTAAATAATTTGAGACGACCTCCCGGTCTATACAATTCTATTTGCTTTTGCACAATGTTGTGTATTGTTTTGTTTCATTTGATACTGCCAAAGAAAACTTTTAAATATTTACTTAATTTAACTTTTAATTAAATTCTGTTTGGTATTTGTGTAAATTAACATAAGAAATAGGTAGTATTAAAATACACTCCTTTCGTGTATGTATGTGTGCAATCGGACCCAGGGTGTATTAAAAACATAATGTTTCTTTCTAAAACGATATTCATACGATAATATTTAAATTAGTTTCATGACTAGTCGCCTGCTTGACGTCAAACCTTTTAAGATATATTTAAGAGAGGTAGGTGGGCCGTACGCCTGTTTGCCTACTTAGTAGTATAAAAAAAAGATATATATATTTTTCCATTATATATTTTCTACTTGATCCCAAAGACCTTTAAAAATACATATTAACTTTATCGTCGTATCAACAGTGAAGCTGACAATAGTTGTCTATGTGTGAATGTCGCAAAGTGTTGGTATTTACAGTCACCTTTACGAGAACGTATAAATTTAGTGAACAAACTTATCTATACTGAGGTGGGTTCTAACGGTTACCTAGCGACAATATTATAAGTTACAAAATACAATTGACTTAAATTAGTATATGGGTAATATGTAACTAAGGAGAAATTTCAATTAGTCGGGTTATATTTTGACGTTATGTCAATTATGGTACAGGAATGAGCCTGGCTCAGTGAATGTGAACATTTGATCGGCTATTTTATTATGGTGACGGTTTATCATTTCACTTTTGAAACAATTAATTAAGAGGAAAATGATACAACTTATCAATTATGAAATACACGCGGCGGTCAACAGAATCATCTAAAACCTCTCATAAATGTAAATTCTCTCTAAACATTAAAATATGTCACAAAAATATTGTTTTCTTTCATTTAAATGTTACGAAACCCTAAGCATTTGTTTACATAATTTATATACTCTCGTGACGGGGACTATATGTGTGTGAAAACCATATGTAACAAACGAATGGCTACAGATCGGATAATTTATTCGTGTATGTGAGACTACAATACAATACAAAACTCTTTATTACACAACAAGGAAACAGCTTTATCCCGCAACTTCGCCTGCGTCAAAAAGTAGCCTATATTTGACCCCGTGTCTTCAACTATATTCATACCAAATTTCATCTAAATCCGTTCAGCGGTTTGGCCGTGAAAGCGTTACAGATAGAGATGGGCGCCTTCCCGGAAATTTTCCCATTTATTCCCAAAATTTTTAAAAATTCCCGGGTATAAATGGGAATTAATTATTTTTTCCCTTTTCTTCCCCTTGCATTTCATTTTTTCCCTCTTGAATTTCTTCCCGCTGCCCATCTCTAGTTACAAACTGACAGACAGACATTCGCATTTATAAAAAAAAAACCATGAGTAAAAGGCGGCCTTATTGCAAAAGCAATTTCTTTCAGGCAACCTTTCAGAAAAATTATTAAAGATAATACAGACTACTTTCATACTTTTACTTATTTTATGTCTATAATAGATCCTTTATTTCTGTTGGATCTTGATAAAAACGCACATATTATGCTTCGACATGGCTTTGACACAGTTTTATATTGGCAATACGTATAATACAAAAATTAGCTTGGGCTTTTCATATAGCGGCAATAATATGAGTGACGTTTTATTGACATGACAGTTCAGGACCACAGATATTAAAGAAAAATATTCTCATAGCATTGAGCACTACGTATACAGCCAACAACTTCTTTACGACATACATGGTACAGCTAATTTTGCACAAATTATAAAAAAAATACAGAAAATCGTACAGAAAAGGGTAAATAACGACGTAGTGGCCACATCACAATTTACAGCGCAATATATCAAGGAACTGGCGACATTGAAATAATGACAAGCGGAGCCATTGCAAAATATGCTTTGGGTTCAGTACTAGAACTTCTCCTGTCCCTTCTCATGCACATGGAACGATTTGGCTGTGACTCCTGACTCGGCTGTGGGTGTTGCGTCCTATTGGGCCGAATATATTTAGGTTTAGCCAAAGACTAAGAAGAAGTACTAGCGCACCTAAATACTAAAAAAAACCAGCCATATTCATCATAAATTCAAGTGCGGAGCTCTTGTTGGTTGTGTTCCTTTCATTCTTAACTATTGCTAGCGAGTTTTATTGGTTTATTTAAAAAGTTTTTTTTTTTGTAAATACACTAGCGGCAACTACTCTTAAGACTTAAAACCACACTCGCCGTACATTTGAGAGGGTTATTGAGATGCATGATCGTTATTAAACTGCCTCCGATAGTTTTTATACAAGTACTAAATTAAAATCTAACATTCATTTGCAAGTAATATTTTACAATATATTTTTTTAATTTGAGTCTTTTGAACGGGGCTAGCTTAATTTTTTTTTTTGTAAGCTTTATTACAGTGACTAGCCATTAAGAAATCTCTTGTCTCTCAAATAAATTGCTTCTTTACTTCACTTCTGCCATAAATTACAAACGAAACTCCATCCGCAAACCAATGAAAATGTTTTCTCGTCTCCAATAATACGGAACCCTAAAAAAGTCGTTTGGTAATCAATCAAATGATTGAAAACTACGCCCTATACCGATAGCTAGTTGCCTTTGTCCCCTATAAAATATGAGCTGGGACGTTGAGAAATTTGAGCTGAGCTGAATGAAATTCACGATCCACTACCTCCAATGTTTGTTGACAAAAGGCGTCTATTTTTAACATGGTAATTATTGAAAAGACATTATGTACTTTGATCTGATATAACTTTTGTATTCTTGATCATTTTCCAGGGTATATTTGAAGTGGTGTAACTTTGGAAAAAGATATTGCGTAATTTAGGTAGTATGAGAAGCTCGGTGAGCCAGATTTTGGGTTAGATCATAGTTTTTTTTTTTAATTTGTAACACAAAGAAAAAGCTTGGAAGCTCAAACCTCATAATCTACTATAATAACAGGGACAACAACAAAGGAATAAACACATTTTAAAGAGTTGATCAATTAATACAAAGAAGTCATTATCATCATATCGAGTGGTATACTTTATCAATCGACCAAATCACTCTGGTGTCAGTTCTTCGGAACCGTCTTTCGGCCTCTGACGTGGAACCTTTAACTACCGCCAAATGACAGCCGGGACCAACGTCCATAAAGCGGAATCATCACTATTGTTACGAGCTCGGGGTTCGCAATTTGGAGAAAAACACCTGATGACTCTTAAAAACGTTTATTCCCACAAGGATGGTCGCCGACGTCACTTCACTTCACTTATCACTAACAATGTCCAAAACACTTGCTAATCACAGTCACTATAACTTGCCGAGGTCGCTTGTATCACTTGTTATTCGCTCCGGATATCGCTTCTTGATCGCACTTGTAGCTCAGTTAAATTAGAACTGCCTTCCTGAGGCACCTTCCGATATTTATATGGCCCGGGAAACCCGCTCCATAAGTTTCTAGAAAGATCACAACTACTCCGGAATAGAGAGAGAGGGATACCCTCTGTCCCGTTCCCTTAGTACATACTAGAAGTGCGAGAGCGAGACAGAGCAATATGTCAGAGCGAGATAATCGATGTACTAGATCGTTCGCGATATTATTCCCGTATGGAAACACGCGACGATTGTACGAGAATTTTCCGCGGACAGCGCTACTCAAACTTCTGCGGGCCGTATTTTATTTTTAATTATTTTTGATTTCGTAACACTGCCCCCTTCTTAGAGATGCTCGTCCCGAGCATCATCATTACTTCCGTGATATTTCGCCAAGCGGTCGATGTGAACAATCTTCATTGCTCCCCTTGGTTGACGCTGTATCCGATACGTCACATCATTTAGTCGCGTTACCACCTTGTATGGGCCCTCCCACTTGGTTTGTAACTTTGGCGATTTTCCTTTCCGGCGAGTCGGGTTGTGAAGCCAGACTAGAGCGCCTTCCTCGAAGCCATTTGTATTCGACATTCTGTCGTATCTGGTCTTCATGTTCTCACTCGACTGCAACCCGTTTTCTCGAACTGCGGCGTGTATTTCTCGCATTCGGTCACGCAGATCAGAAACGTAGTTTTGAACATTTTGAGGTTCATCTGGTGAGCCTCCTGTTAGGAGGTCCACTGGCAACCGCAGCTCACGACCGTAGTTGACATATGCCGGAGTTGCCTTTATGCTTTCCTGTTCTGCTGTTCTGTACGCTAGCAGGAACAGTGAAATGTACTTGTCCCAGTCCTTTTGATGGCTTTCCACTATTTTTGCCAGATGTCTCTCGATCGTCTGATTAAACCGTTCGACCATCCCGTCTGACTGAGGATGGTAAGCCGTGGTTCGGGTTTTGTTCATTCCCATAATCCTGCAAACTTCTTGAAAAACCTGTGACTCAAAATTCCTGCCTTGGTCGGAATGGATTTCCAAGGGCACGCCAAAGCGACAAATCACTTCTTCTACTATCTTGGTTGCAACTGTCGTAGCTTCTTGATTTGGTATGGCGAACACTTCCGGCCACTTAGTGAAGTAGTCCATGACAACCATGAAATACTTGTTCCCTGAGTCAGTGACAGGAAATGGTCCAGCTACGTCGACTGCAATGCGTTCCCAAGGTGCACCGACGTTGTACAGTCGTAGATTCCCTCGGCTCCTGGTATGTGGCCCTTTTACGGCAGCACAAGTTGTACACTTGCGGCACCAGTCCTCCACATCCTCCCGACAATGGAGCCAGTAGAACCTTTCGCGGATTTTCGTTAGCGTCCTCTTGACTCCCAAATGTCCACCGGACACGCCGTCGTGTACTTCCCGAAGAACATCACGTATTTTTGTTCTTGGAACCACAATTTGCAGTTGAAACTCTCTGCCGTTAGGTTTATCCCATTTCCGGTAGAGTATTCCGTTTTGTACAACGAGGCTATCCCATTGCGCCCAGTACGCCTTGGAAACGGTGCCTGTCGGTGCAACTTCACTCCACTTTGGCTTATCATTACTTTGTGCCTTCCACCTGATGATGTGCCGTAGGTCATCATCATTCTCTTGCTCCTTTCTCATCGCATCGTTCTCCCAGGTCTCTAATGGTTCTGTCCGAGTTAGCTTTACTGTCATTTCTTTTAACTCCTGCCTGATACAGTGCTTACAATCTTCTGGGCAGGGTCTGCGTGACAGCGCATCCGCGTTTCCATGTACCTGTCCTCGACGGTGTTCGATAATAAAGTCATATTCCTGAAGTTGTTCAATCCATCGAACAACTTGACCTTCTGGGTTCTTGAATTGCAACAGCCATTTTAACGCTGCATGATCCGTGCGAAGTAAAAACTGCCTACCGATGAGGTATTTGCTGAAGTGTTGTAGCGTCTTCACTACTGCCAGGAGCTCCCTTCTTGTCACACAATAGTTCCTTTCCGGTTTAGACAGCGACTTACTGAAGTACGCTATAACAACTTCCCTGTCTTCCTGCTTTTGAGACAGTACCCCACCGATTGCGGTATTACTTGCATCCGTATCCACTATAAATTGACCTTCTGGTTGAGGGTATCCCAAGACTGGTGTTTCGCACAGATGTTTCTTCAGTTTTTCGAAGGCAATTTCGCAAGCTTCATCCCAACTAAATTGACGTTTATCTTCAGTTAGTCGGTGTAATGGCTTTGCAATCTCCGAGAATCCTTTCACGAAACGTCTATAGTACGAGCAAAGGGCCAAGGAATGCCCGTACTTCTGTCTTGTCCTTGGGGGTAGGCCACTTCTGAACGGCTTCCACTTTCTCCGGGTCAGTCAGGATTCCTTCACTGGTAATGACATGGCCTAGATAGCTCACTTCGTTCCTGAATAAGCGGCACTTTTTCGGATTCAATTTTAGGTTGGCTCCATGAATTTTGGAAAAGACTTGCTCCAAGTTCCGCAAGTGGTCCTCAAAGTCTCGGCCAACGATGATAACGTCATCCAAATATACTAGACAGGCTTCTCCAACCAATCCTGCTAGTACACATTCCATCAGTCGCTCGAAGGTAGCTGGCGCGTTACATAATCCGAATGGCATGACGTTGAACTGCCATAATCCCTTGCCCGTCGAGAATGCAGTCTTCTCCTTATCCTTCGGATGGATTTCCACTTGCCAGTACCCAGATTTTAAGTCCAATGTTGAAAACCATTTCATGCCACTAAGGGTATCCAAGGTGTCATCAATCCGAGGCAGCGGGTAACTGTCCTTCTTGGTGATGTCATTAAGTCGTCTGTAGTCAACACAGAACCGCGTGCTTCCGTCCTTCTTCTTTACTAGCACGACTGGTGAACACCATGGACTTGCTGATGGTTCAATAATTTTATTCCTTTCCATATCCGCCAGCAGCTCTTTGACTTCTATTTCTTTGGCCATAGGGATTCTTCTCGCTCGCTGTCGGATGGGTCTCTCATTTCCGGTGTCAATCCTGTGTTGTACTAGCGACGTTCTTCCTAAGTCTCCTTCTTGGCTGGTGAAGATGTCGGCGTAGCGCAGTAGAAACTTCTTAGCTTTAATGCTCTGCGAGTACGTTAGATTGCTTTTGCAGTTACTTAGAAGCTCCTTGACTGTAGAATCACTGGTACTCCTTGTATCTGAGCTTTGTGTTGTACTGCACTTTTTCAGCCAGACAACTTCCTCACATTTTCCAATGATGTCGCCTTTGTTTAAGGTCCTCTCTTGGTCGCCTAGATTAAATACTCTTACTACTGCGGTGTTTCTTCCTTTCACGAGAGTCCTCGCGGTCATGAGTTCTCGAGCCGCAGGTTTATTAGCT
Source organism: Euzophera pinguis (assembly GCA_947363495.1). NCBI lineage: Eukaryota > Metazoa > Arthropoda > Insecta > Lepidoptera > Pyralidae > Euzophera > Euzophera pinguis. The sequence goes on from OX376166.1 coordinate 14,848,774, forward strand.
ATCTCCTCAATCAACACGCATCCGGTAGATTTCTTGTTCCTTGTTATTGGTAACTTTACTAGTACTTGGGCTTCTGCTTTCCCAGGTATGACCGTTTGCTTTAAACATGTCACTCTCCCGTTAATGCCTCCTAGGATGATGATCTCTTCTTCACCACACTTGAATACACCACTAGCAACGTCTATTCTACAGTTGTACTTTTTCATGAAATCTAATCCCAATATACAATCGTCCATAATTTCAGCCACGATGACGTTGTGGGTATATGTGGTTTCTCCCATACACATTTTTACAGACACTTCTCCCAGGACGGGTATTGGCTGGCCGGAGGCAGAAAGAAGCCGACAGTCCAGTTTCCTCATGCTTCTCATTATGGTCCTTACTAAGTCAGGTCGGACTATTGTTCTTGATGCTCCGGTATCCAGCGTCATCCTGCAGTTGATTCCATTTACAGTTCCAGATATTGCGAGACTGTTTCCGTTGCATGCCTGAGAGATAATAGTTGTCGGGGCTTCCTCCGCGCCAGCCAGTACTCGCCCCCTAGTCCTGGCTCTTATTCGTTTCCCTGGTTCCTTTCCGATGATAAAGCCTCCTGCTTCATCTTCAGTTCCTTCACGTCGTCTTCAAGCTTCTTGATCTTTGGGCAGTTCATTTGTAGGTGCCCTCGTTCGCCGCACCTATAACACATGGATCCAGGTCTCTTCCTTAGCGGGGCTTTTATTTCCTTAACTTCCTCCACTACTTCGCGCACTTTGTGAGTCGCGGAATGACAAATGTCATGTCTGACGGCTTCCACCTCCAAAGCGTGGGCCAGTGCATCTTTCAATGAGGCATGATGGTTTAGCCTTACTGCAGCTCTGACTTCCGAATCCTTGATGCCGTCGACGAACGCCTGCACGGTGTTGGACTCAAGCATCTTCAAATCGGCCCCTGGATACGCCTTGCGGACGAGTCTTTCTATTTCCAGCGCCCATTGCTGCAGACCCTCACCTGAGCGCTGGACTCTGTCGCGGAGTTGAGCGCGGAAGACGTGCTCCAAATGCCGTTCCCCGTATCGCGACTCTAGTGCCTCCAGCAGGTCCTTGAATCCACTGCCCGACGGAAGAACCTCCAAGACCGTCAGAGCCTGTCCTCGGAGTGCGACGGTGAGAGCTGTCAGGCACTGTTCATCTGTCCATCCGTTAGCAGCTGCGATGGTCTGGAACTGTTGACGGTATGCGGTCCAGGACGAGGTTCCGTCATATGGCGGCAATTTCACGCTGGGTCCGTGGTGGGCAATGGCTGTTCCGCCACATGCAACTGCTACTCCCGTTGTTTCAAGGCGCACGAACTTCTTCTGTAATGTGGAAAGGTCCGTCTTCATATTTTCCATGTCGTTCCCCAGAGTCGTGACGCGTTCCTCCACCAAATCAACATCCTTGCGTAATTTGGTAACCACGCCACTAACTTCACCAATAGCTGACAGGAGTTGTTGTTGAGCCTCTTGTTGAAGCTTCTCCTGCATTGTAAATTTGTTGTCCAGCATTCGCATCAATTCCCCAAAATCAAAGATAGGCGCAGCCTGGTGGGCGTTGGACTTGTCCTGGTGGGCGTTGGACGTGGCCTGGTTGGTGTTGGACGTGGCCTGGTGAGGGTTGGGCATGGCCTGGTGGGCGTTGGACGTGTCCTGGCAGGCGTTGGACGTGTCCTGGTAGGCGTTGGACGTGGCCTGGTTGGTGTTGGACGTGGCCTGGTGGGTGTTGGACATGGCCTGGTGGGCGTTGGACGTGTCCTGGTAGGCGTTGATCGTAGCCTGGTTGGCGTTGGACGTGACCTGGTGGCCGGTGGCCGCGGTGGGAGCGGCCTGGTCAGCAGATCCAGTAGAACTGGCTTCCGCAGCACGCTTCGCCCTCGTCTTCACACCCTCACTGGTGACGTCTTCTCTCGGAGTCAATGGCATCTCCAAATCCACTTATGACACCAATTGTTACGAGCTCGGGGTTCGCAATTTGGAGAAAAACACCTGATGACTCTTAAAAACGTTTATTCCCACAAGGATGGTCGCCGACGTCACTTCACTTCACTTATCACTAACAATGTCCAAAACACTTGCTAATCACAGTCACTATAACTTGCCGAGGTCGCTTGTATCACTTGTTATTCGCTCCGGATATCGCTTCTTGATCGCACTTGTAGCTCAGTTAAATTAGAACTGCCCTCCTGAGGCACCTTCCGATATTTATATGGCCCGGGAAACCCGCTCCATAAGTTTCTAGAAAGATCACAACTACTCCGGAATAGAGAGAGAGGGATACCCTCTGTCCCGTTCCCTTAGTACATACTAGAAGTGCGAGAGCGAGACAGAGCAATATGTCAGAGCGAGATAATCGATGTACTAGATCGTTCGCGATATTATTCCCGTATGGAAACACGCGACGATTGTACGAGAATTTTCCGCGGACAGCGCTACTCAAACTTCTGCGGGCCGTATTTTATTTTTATTTATTTTTGATTTCGTAACACTATTATCTTACAATCACTGGGCCTGCAATATTTCAAACTGGACAAAACTAAACCAAATTATAATTCCTGTGGGAATCGAACTCACGACCTCAAGGTCTAAGGCAAACTACTTATACGAAGTATGTTGGAAAAAGTCTGTTCCCATATATTGGTAATAAACACTTCGTCATGAAAGCGATACTTTAATGAAATTTAGATTTTTTTGTAATTCATAATGAACATGTAACATGACAAAGGAGGCTTTCCATTAATCAATGAGTGAAAGAGACGGCTGTCATTGTGACCAATGTTTGCAGGTCGAGGGTTATCACGCCAAAAAAGTATTTATCTTACCCTCAATGCCGGTCAGTAGGGCTGGCACAAAATTTTATATTGATTGCATGCTTTTTTTTTTGAGATTATATATGCTTACTGTATGCAAATGCGTACTGTATTTTATGTTTATTTAAAGAGCAAGAGTCAACAATAACAGATTGCGACACATTTTCCACTTACAATAATTTTATTTGTTTTTTGGCGTAAGCTATTCCAACGGACCCGGCCAAACTCTTCCCATAAAGTGTAATTTTCACCTGTATTTTCTAACATACTAGCAAAGCTTTGTATGTTTTTCTTATTGGCCAAGTTTAGATCTATAATTTCGTTGGAAGTATGTTCACTAAAAGATAAGATTCGAAAAGTTTTAACAAATATTAATAAATAAAGCTGATATACTGTGCCGACCTCACTTCAAACTTGGAGAAGAAGGAGAGTTACTAAGCTAAATAGGTACCAAGTTTATCCTAGTGAAATATACGGACGTGCTTAAGATTCAAATATTGGATAGTGGTGCAAACTATCGAGTGCCAACCCTATTTATTTGGACTTTGACAGATCGTCCGCTTTGTGTTTTGCTAAATAAGTCAAGATTCACTGGCGACGCCATTTTGCCCATTTTTTGCTCACTCCCACTCTATTTTCTCTCGTGTTGTTTGCCTTCAATTTGTTAGCATTTTTTGTCACGTCCTCGGATAGGCTGTAAGGCTGCGTTTTCACCAGAGATATGCGAGAATGCGTAGCTAGGGATATGTTTTTGAAGAACCAATAGAATCGCTTCATTTACCTAGCCTCGCTTAGCACAGCTCTGGTGGAAACGGCTTAGCGGAGCGATGTTTTTGTACGTACAAAACAAGCGAAAGAGTGCGCGAAAAATGTGTTACAAAGGATGTGTTGCAAGAAATGTGTTGCGAGGAATGTGTTGCGAGGTTCCGCTCCCACTACACCGCACCCCCGCCCCGACACATTACACAGTTTCGCTACACATCTTCGTACGACACATTTTCCTAGCACATCTCTGGTGGAAACGCATCCTAAGATCGTTGAGATTATGCCAATGTTTTGGACAGAACTTATTTATACTCTACTAGTTCTGTCTATGATTTTTCGTTTGTTTTCGTTCCATTGGAGTTACCAGGCAGTATCTATCAATTTATGATTAATTAGCCTGCACCGAAGCGAAAATAAAGAATAAAGAAATAAGTAAATCAAAGGTAGGACAAGAAGGCGACAATTTCTAGGAATTAGTTGAAAATGTCTTCCATAAAGTTTCCTCATCAAAACAGTCAAAACTGCTACAAATTTCGCAAGTGCCCATCCATTATTTCGCATACCATCTGTATAGGGGTAATTACTCCATGCATTAATCATACTGAAATCGAAACCGTCAATGGTGACATGTAATGATTCATTGCAACTATGGAGCTTGTAAGGATCTTAGTTGCTTCTGACTTCGTGTGGCTTTGCATTGACTTACATTTATAGCCCGACCAGGAAATTAAAAACCCTGCATTGGCATCGCTACTTATCGCCTTTATGTGGCAACATGTTGTACATATACAATGTCAACAACAAAATTGACAATGTTATTAAATGAAATAGAAATTAATCCTTCGTTTTCATTCGCATCAAATATGATAACTCTTCTCTCGTTACTATATTATTATTTTTTTTCAAAAATATTTTTTTTTTGTAATCACCAAATACACAACGTCCACTCCTGTCTCTTTTTGGCAGATGAAATTGAGAGGACGGAATGTTACTTGAATACCTAGTTGCCAGTAAAAGATACTAGTTCCGCAATATGGCCAAGGGTGCTATTTTCCTGGTCGGGCTATATATGAACAAGCGTCGAGATCTGAATCTATGAATCTTTTTTTTAATGATCACTAAATGGTATACTTTCTTATGCTGTCCGTTTATACGATGCCGCTTTTCTCAATTTTATAAAAAAATATTGTATAGGTACGTAAATAATTAGCTTTAAGGTATAAAATGTATGTACGAATAATAAACAAAGGAGTCTACTAACTGTCGTCTTATTCAGTCACCCCATCTCTACTTGGCGGCCCTGCCAATGCATTAATGAACTTTAACCAAAAGCATTTCCGCTTTCATAATTAGAAAACAAGCGTATACATTTGCCGATAAATTGAGCAGAAAATTGCGGTCATCAGGCCCGAAATAAATGTGGAAAATTATGTTAATGTATTATGTTAATGTATCTACTGACTTGACGACGTACTTTATTCTCGAGGCACAGTGCTGTTGTGGACAGAAAATGTATTGTTCCATTCTGAACGCAATGTCGAACGAGGTAGAGTCAAATTACGTTATAAAGTTACAACTGACGTGGCTTGAAATAGACAGAAAATAGGTATAATTAAATAGGTATAATAGTTAATTTACTTTTTTAGGTTTATTTTTCCTTCGCTAAGATTGACTAGATAAAAAATGATTTTTGTTTGTTAGTGCACTTTTTAGCCAATTGTTATTATAGAAGCAATTTATCGAAGATCCGTATCGTTAGGCAAACACCTGGTTTGCCTGATTACGTAGGCAGTTTTATTTAGTATTAAATCATCAGGGGGCTTGCCATAATGTCTTATAGCAGTATTATTTTAATATTACTCTCGAAATTCGTACCATGACACGTAAAAAACAATATTACTTTAAGCTTGCATTTCCTAGCAGTTTTGATGACGTCATAGTAAATTGTTCATTCAATTTGTTCCCTTGCGTACCATGAGCTGTAATTTGACAGTAAGCAATATTGTTTTTACGTCAGAATTAGCGATCTTGAAAAAGTTGGTCGGATGCCATGGAAACAAGACTTTTTTCATGTTTGTTGAGTGTGATTCTTTCAATGATCTTGTGAATGTAAAAGTAATAAAATATGTATTTATTATAATCTTCTACTAACTTATAAACGCGAAAGTTTGTAATAATGTAGGGATTTATGTTTGTTGCTCTTTGACGAGAAAACGCCTGAACCGATATGGCTAAAATTTTAAATAGAGGTTATTTTGAAGTGATTTTTGCAGCATTCTTCTAATGCTGCAAAAATCACTTCAAAATATAAACCACATCGCGGAATATGAACAATCCATATAAACAAATAGATTCTTGGCACGCATTTTTCATAATGAACAAACATATTCACAGTTTCACAACACACGTAATATTCACCTGTGTGTTTATTCGTAAGTATACCTGTTTTTAACAGTAAAAGTATTTTGTATTTCACAATGTACTCACCACGGAACAGTTACAAAGTAATTGCTCCGTGTCCTCACATATAATTAAGTTTAACTTACTTGGAATTAGCCATAGTTATATTAAATATTTTTTTCTAAAACATAGGTATTCTCGGTGCCGAAAAGTTTTGAGCAGCCGCGCGCGAGTCTCTTTGAGACGTAAAAAATGTTCCGTTCCGAATCTTGCTTGAGTACACAGCTTCGTTTGTAATCATAATCAAAATGTCAATTTTTATTTGTTGTAATGAAAATTTATTATTGTAAATGTATTTTATATATTTTATACATATATTTAATTTTAAAAACACATAATTTATTAAATTAAATTTATAATTCTATATTTCGTAAGAAGACCGCGAGAGTCAATCGGAACACTGCGTAAAAGTGATACAGCTACACGAATTACATAGCGTTATTTCGCTCTCACAATCGCCAAGGAATAGACAAATCATTCGTTCTTTCACGACACTACGCAGGAATAAAATAATCTTGTTTTGAAAGTTCATGGTACGATTTGGATTAATATTATTATAAGCTTGAAACAAGACGGGCGAAAACCATCATGGTTTTGTTAAAGTTTATGGTAAGCCCCCAGATAGATGTAGGAAAACGTTAGAGGCATTGATTTTTTTTCTCTCTTCTCTTTTTTCCGTATATACGTGTTGTATATACTGAATTCATGCTAGAGTAAAATTTTAGTACAGCACATAATAATATACTTTTTCTTTTAGTTGGACGATCTTTCGTACTGTATGTCACATCGCAAGTGCTAAGAAGGCAGATGGCGACAATTGGACATTATACACCGTCTTTCGAGCTAATCCACTTTTCCATCCAATTAATTCCATTATTAAAGTTACAGATTATAAAAACGTGTCTATTTTTGATAGATTTTTTTTTTAATGCCCCCCAGAAATTTTATCATATTGTTTGGGTTGCAAGGGCAATTTAAACTGCATACTATAGTTTTAAGTAAGGTTGAAAGATATGATAGCTGGCATGCGTGTTTGTAACGATCGTACGCATTAATGGTTGGTTAAATATGATTTTGATTGTTTCCTTTAAGCTCTTCTATGTAGAAGGAACGTTAAATAAAGAAATAAAATGTATTGGCTGTAATAGACGGCAGAGTCTTTATATTCTTTACTAGTTAATTGAAATTTATTGTACAAAACACAATTGTATAGCACAATAGGCGAACTTAATACTGAAAGCATTATCTAACAGTCAACCTTTTTTAATCAGTTTTTTCTTCTTTTATTAAAAAGGAGTTTAGATACCTTTTTGTGTAGTCCGTTATTTTTTTTAATACATTTAAGTAGGCAAATATCTGACGATCTGATAATTTTGGCCACTAGCACTTTTTAAAGTGGTTATTATATAGATTCATTATTTGTATGTTTAATAATAAGTTAAGGTAAATGGTACTCTTCTGAAAAAACGCTTTTCAACATCCAAAAATTTCACTGACTGAACAGATTAATATCAGAGCATGAAATATTCGGCAACCCGAAGAAAGCATTTTTGTTGGCGGACCCACGTCAATCGGAGTGACGCGTTCCTTTCCACTGTGGCTAAAGTTACACTAGAATATAAATAGTCACGGAATCACTTAAAATACAGACGGGTTTCTATCTAGAATAATAGCAATTTAAGCCATAATATAACGTGGCATATTATTTTTTAAGAATAAAGTTCTTATGCTTAGGTATTGGAAAGTACAATCTAATAATTATTCTGTGGCACAATATTTCTAAACATAATCATGGAGGCGGCTTAAAATTTTGTTTTTTTTTATGCCTTACGTTCGATTACATACTTTTCTTTTTATGTGATGCTACCGAACTCCTGCTGCGTTAGTACCGTTGTTGCAGAGTTTCACAAAACTAATATTTAAAAGGTTCACGATCTCACTATGTAAAATACTGCAATGAAATCCTGTTTCGCATGGGAGACAAAATCAAACAATCGTCATTTTTGAGAAGTATGACTCGATATCGATGGACACAAAGAAATGTTCCTTTCTCAATAGCTGGACATAATCAATGAGTCAATGAGTAATGATTTTCATTCGACTCACCTCTCTTAGACTACCATTTACGGTAAATCATACTGGAACTTGGCCTGCGCACTAACGTGCGCTTTGACTCATACTTCTTAAAAATAGCTTATATGATTAGCACTCCTGCCTGATACCAACTGGTGGTCACCAAAGAATCTTTCACACCAGGACCATTGATTCTATGGGTCTGGAGTTCTATTTATAAAAGTATGAAACATGCAAAATCGGCGAGTCAAATAATTTTCGATCTCTATCCTATAATTTTTATTTGTATGTCCATAATCGATGAATCGAACGATTTCTACACGCATTTTGTGTGACTCGTATATTAAAAATAAATAGGGCTCCTAGATCAGACGGCAGTGGGTTACATAGTCAATCGACCCTGTTCATCCTGTTCTCAGAATTTTTCGGAAACGTCTTTCGGTCTCTAATGTTGTTCCTATACTGATCACCAAATGGCAGTCGGACACACTGCTTGTTTTAACGTGTCTTCCAAAGCACGGAACGTCATAATTATCAGACAATCAGATGATTCAAACCTGCAATATCATAGCCTTTGATTAGGTGTGAAGCATGATTCACGTAAAATCGATGCGAATGACTGAAGTCAATAAACTCTTAAGTCACTCAAACTCATAAGTAGGTACCTACCTAATTAAAATAGCATTTACTATTGCTTATGTAACCTTACTGAAAATAATCACCACTATCAGTTACCTACTTAAATTACAAAGCAATAGCAACATTTTTGTAAAAAATCTTAAGGTATAGCCCGACCAGAAAAATAAAACCCTGCATTGGTGTCGCTACTGATCGCCTTTAGGTGGCAACATGTTGTATGTGTCATGTCAACAACAAAATTGACAATGTCATATAATGAAATGGAAATCAATCCTTCGTGTTCATTCGCATCAAATATGATAACATCTTTTATATCACTTTTCTCCCATTACTATATATTATTTTACCATTTTGATAAATATTTTTATTTGATAATCACAAAATACACAACGTCCACTCCTGTTTCTGATATTGAGATGATGCAATGTTACTTGATTACCTAGTTACCAGTACAAGTCTTTTATTTTCCGCAATATGGCCAAGTTTGCTATTTTCTTGGTTGGGCTATACATAAAATTGCACGGACAGACAGACAAAAATTCTAAAAATGATTGTTGGTCCAATAATGACCCCTCATATTGTTTTTTCTTAAAAATCTACAATGTACCTGTTACAGTTTTATTATATGTATAGATGTATGGACCATGTAGTCTGCAAAAGTTATTTACTTTAAAAGAAAAGTGTGTTCTATTCTACCTACGCCTCTTTTAGTACCTACTTAACTACCAAATAAATAATATTTTGTATCAAATAACAAACGTAGGCATTTATTTTCACCTAACAACTAACACCTTGTTGCGTAAAAAGGAATTAAACTTACACAAAACATTATTACAGCATGTCAACCACACACAAAACAAAAGTTGGACAGTAAACAAAAGAAGTTGTAATAGACATACATTACTATTTAGTATAAGGACGTGGCCAACGGTATGACTCCAACGGTCCTAAAAAAATTTTAGTGCTTGTGTACCCTACTAGTGTGTTCCTAATCTAATCTTATAGGAGTTCCTTCCAACCGTGTGGTTTTTTTTAAATATATATATGGCTTTCGTATTTAGCCAGGAACGTTTATTATAGTCAAGAAAGTCTAAAGTCAAGTTAGTAGTTAAGTCAAGTCGAGTCAGAAGTATTGCATTTATTTTATGTTATGTATTTACTGTAATGTTATTTTCTGCAATAAAGTTATTACAAACAAAAGTATTATGCTAAGTGAAGGGATAGAAAACCTGCACTTAGCGATTTCTAGGAGCTTTTGGCAACAAGCAAGAAAATCACATAAATCGAACATTGTATCACTTCCCAATACTCACGCTTATTCTTGAACACTTTGCGAATAATAATCCACCATTATTATGCACAAACACTCAAAAAACAAAATTTTGGAAAATAAAATACAGCACCGCTGCTGCTCTTCACAACTTCCCGCCAAAATTCCGGCATGACGTTTACTTTCTTCTTTATTTACATACCAATACCTCCTATGTAAAGTATCGTAAGTGCGTTTTGTCAACTTTACAGTACAGCTGTTCAAAGCTTAATTAGATAACCACCAATTTTTTTTTTAAATTTGCAGATGTCTTTGATAATTGAGCTTTGTAAATTAATTCATATTTTTTCTGACCACCTCAAGAAGTAAATTATTGTGTAATATCACTTGCTATATATTACGTTCAACATTACACAAAGCTATTTATCGTATGCCCCAGTTAATTTATTTTACTTTGCATAAATGAGTTAAATAATTGTAGTAATAGATAATTTATTTTACTCCGTTAAAATTATCAATTTTAATATAGTAACTTATTAAAGTTAGCATAAATTAAAATTATTGCACACAATTTATTGGAATATTTTGAGAAAAATATTGCAAATGCAAAACGTTTTCATTATTGAAATCTGTTTTAAAATATGAAAAATAGTAACGAATATATAATGTACTGAAAAAAAATATTTATTTGCACATGTTAAAAAGTCTACCCATATTTTATTTTTACGCGTCATCATAAAAGGCGTGGCATACGAATAACTTTTGTGCTACGCCTTTTAAGTTCACTTATTTCCTTATTTAATTGATTTAGCCATACCAATTACTTTGTGTTCTAACCGGCAGTATTTTTCATGAATTGCCTGATGGTGGAAGCACTGTGGACCTAATTTGAACATTAGTTATTACTTATTTAAGATCTTATATGCTCAGTCAGTGTGTCAGATGCCTTTGGGCAGCCTGAGAAATTTTGTCAGTGTTGGCCACTACGAGACACCTCGGTCGATAGTTAGAAATTATGTCACAGTGATAATCTTTACTAAACAATTAAAATCTTCTTACGGTTTGAAAATTTGACAATTCGGCTCGACTGCAACGCATGATATTTTTTTAAATATATTTTTTTAAAGTTAAGGGGGGAAAAGGTTGTAAAGTATAAATCTGTAAAACATAACAAAATTTGGTGGGTTTGCCAGTAAGTCTATAAAACTACTTCTGAGTATATTAAGATTACCCAACATAAGGATTCTTACCAGGTTTCAATAAAGGGCTAGTCTTCCTAGTAATTAAATAAATTTAATTTTTAATAAATACCTTGGGCAAAGTGTTTAAGGTTATCAAATGCAGAAGAAAGTAGTAGAAGTATAAATTAATAAATTTATAGAAGGTGAAGGATGCAAAACGATTTGAAACCAAAGGAAAATTATACCAGCTACATTGGGTATAAATTGGTTGTTTGCCAATAGGCTTATTTGCATTTTTCTTTTTTGCGAGACGAAATAGCTATTTATTATTATGTGTTTGGTTGGACAAGTAAGTGGCAACCTTTACCGCTTTGTTAACAGAAGGTTAAGTCCAGTGTGGCAAATATCTACAAAATTTGATAGATAACGGCTTTTTGTAGAAGCATAGCCTTGTTTGGAGTTATCCATACATTAAATAAGTATTGGTATTTAGCATGCTTTATGTGATACAGATTGTACGATCAGCAATCCAACCAGGGTGTGTTTTCTTTCAAGTGAGATAGATGTATCAGCTGCAGATTGTGTAGAGACATATTTATGAATAAGTAGTAGGGATTATGAATAGTGAACAGTAGTTGATATCCAATGGGTAGCGTTAGCTATATAAAATCAATTTTATGTAGTTCGTGTCTGTGTTAGAATTACAAGTGATGGTGGACGAGTGAAAATAAATATTAACAAAATGGTATTTCATTATGAGTGCCATCTAGAATATTTGTTTGTTTATATTTCATCTGCACTCAAATACTAACATCAGAAACTGAAACTCATGTTATTTGAAAAAGATTACTGGCAAAACTTATACAACCAGCGAACATATCCTGTTTGTAAGAGCTAATGTCGAAGATGTAAGAACTTTTCGTTTTCATCAAATTAGACAGAAAAATACATCGTTTTGATAATATTAATATCTGCATTTGATGACATAGGTGATTTTTATAAAAGAAAATTGAATGTATTATATTTGAGGATTTTTTGACACGTATAATATGTTACGTTGTATTATGAGGCGGAGTAAATTATAGAAAGTAGTAAATACGATAAAAACTTAACTCAAAACGTGCAATAGGAAGTGCAGGGAGGCACAGCGTCGTCACATACACAAGTCTGTTGAAAACGGTGACCCAGCTAAGGTATGGAAGTTTCTGAGATTAATGGGTGTCGGTAAAAACAGTTGTAACTCTCCCAATAATATAGATCTTGATTCCCTTAACAGTCATTTCATCTACTGCTTTCGGTGGCAATGCCGAAAAAGTCACACACTCAATTCTCTCTCTTCTATACCCACACCTGATCATTCCAGTTTTTCATTTAGTCCAATTGCTGAGTGTGATGTTCGGAAGAGTGTGATTTCCGTGACTTCCAATGCTGTCGGGACGGATGACATAAGTCGCAGAATGATCCTACCAATCCTTTACATTATCCTTTCTCCTTTAACCAACATCCTCAACAATTCACTTTCCGAAGGTGTTTTCCCGTCATCCTGGAAAAACGCCTACGTTATTCCTTTGCCAAAAAAGGCTAACCCCAGTACCTATTCTGATTATCGTCCCATTTCCATCCTTCCCTTTCTTTCTAAACTTCTTGAAAGAGCAGTTCAATCTCAGCTCAGTGCCTTTCTTAATAAGAACAATATTCTTAGTCCGTTACAATCTGGTTTTATGTCAGGTCACAGCACTCAAACAGCTCTTGTAAAAATTTCTGATGATATCCGTCTTGCAATGGGCAGAACGGAACTGACAGTCCTATCACTATTAGATTTTAGTAACGCGTTTAATACCGTCGATTCTGATGTGCTGCTAGGCATGTTACGCTCTCTGAACATATCTCCATCAGCGGTTGGTTGGTTTCACTCCTACCTACACGGACGTCAACAGAGAGTACGGATTGAGGATAACCTTTCATCTTGGTGCTCAACGTTCTGTGGTGTCCCTCAGGGTTGTGTGCTTTCTCCTTTACTGTTTTCTTTATTTATCAACTCCATCACTTTTCACATTCACTCTTCCTATCATATCTATGCAGACGACCTTCAAATTTACTATCATACGTCATTAGACAATCTCCCTAGTGCAATAGTAATTGATAATAGTAATTATGAATAATGACTTGTCTCGGATAGCGGAATGGAGCAGTTCTCATGGGCTTATTGTAAATCCTGTCAAAACGCAAAGTATTATCTTAGGGAGCTCACATCTCATCTCTCGGATTGATTGGCAATCAGTTCCTTCGATCGTATTCAACAATACTGTAATACCTTTCAGTGAAAAAGTAAAAAATCTAGGAATTATGTTTGATTGCAGCATGTCCTGGGCTCCTCAGATGGCCGTAGTTAGCAAAAAATTATTTGCTGCAGCTGCTTCTATCAGGAGAATCAGAAATTTTTTACCGATTGAGACTAAAATCATGCTAGCACAATCTCTACTCCATCCTATCCTAGACTATGCCGACTCGTGTTATCCTGATCTCACTCAAGAGCAACTGAACAAACTTGAGCGTCTTTTAAACTTTTGTATTAGGTTCATATTTGGCTTACGCGAATATGATCACATTTCAGCTTTTCGCACGCAACTCAAGTGGCTCCCCATCAGACTTCGTCGTCATTTACATATCCTTTCCCTTCTATACTCAATTCTGTGTAATCCTTTTACACCTCTGTATCTAAAAGAACGTTTTAAATTTCTCAGTGAGATCAGTAACCGCGATGTCTGTAGCGCTAATTCCCTTCGTTTGGCGATTCCTAACCACTCTTCTCGTTTCTATTCAAAGTCCTTCACAGTTCAGGCTATCCTACTTTGGAATGCATTACCGGTAGACATTCGTCAGGCACAAACCATTACGATAACAACGATATTGTACGTCGGTAAGGATTCACATTATTAAATTTATTTAAAAACGCAAATTTTACATTAATTAACATTATAGAACAATACACACGTTCATTTTGTGATCACCATTGCTCTTCTTGCCTACTGAGTCGTAACAGATAAATACAAGGAGCTCGCTTCACCAAGCTTCTCTGTATTCTTGCAAATAAATAAATTATCTAATATCACCCGCGCATAACATTAGTAGTATATATACAATGTACGATTTTATACTTGGACAACAATTTAAATATGATATTCTGCAGTTTCATTTCTGATACCTTCTAGTAGAAATATTGAAATTTAATCACTGAAAATATTAGTCTACATGTTAGGAGTTCGAAAATTAAGAACAGTGAAAACCCGAAATTTGTTGGTTACGATAACTTTATCGTATCGAACACACCACGTTAAATCAAATTACCTAAATCCAAAATATTTATTTTTGCTTGTCGCATCTGAAGGTTGTTTATTTCGTTTCTGGAATCTAAAATGTCTTGTTTGTGTACTGAAACTGAAAAAGTATGTTATCAAAGTTATTAATAATGCACGGGATATTCTTGTAAACATTTTAGTATAATAAGTAATTTCTTTTTCTAGACATGTGTGTTTTTGACTTATATAAAACAATTTGTGATAGACTTATCACAATTTTCAATACAAATTTCAATACAGACAAACCATGTAATCTATACTAATATTATAAAGAGGAAAGATTTGATTCTTTGTTTGAATTGAATAGGCTCCGAAAATACTAGACCGATTTAAAAAAATATTTCACCGTTGGAAAGCTACATTATATCCGGTGAACATAGGCTATATTTTATTTTCAAAAACATTAGGGATCCTTAAAAAACTGCAATAATGTAACCCAAGGTGCAAAAAAAAGACCTAAAAATTGCTTACATCGAGTGCGCTGCGAAAACTATTGATGATAGAACAAAATAATGTACTACAACTTTGCAGAACACATCATTATCTACAAAATATGTCGCGACAGCATATGTCTGACTATTATATTTAAGTCATAATAAGTGGTTTTTTATTTTAAAAATTTAATTAAATTGCCGCCGTTAGAAATTTTGCGCATTCATTAACAACAGATATCATATTTTTAAATGAAGAATATAAATGCGATTTATGTACCGTCGTGGCTCATCCAGAATTGTCATCTTTGCAACACATATTTCTTGTTACCTTAACCTAACTTTTTTAACTATAAACGTGTTACGTAAACCTAAAGAAATATATCACTAACTTTGTTGGTAGAGCTTAGTGCCAAGTGTGATCGGCGGAAAATTGGCAGATTCCTTATGATACATCATCATATAATCGTACAGACAAAGATAGATAAACGTAGGTCACGTTTACTTACCAAACCCACCATATTGGCTGAGGAGTCAGTTATCTTCGACTGTACAATACTGTACATAGTCCTAAATAATCTATGTAAATGGTGCATTAAAGTGTCCAATAATTCATTGGAGTAACTAAATAGCCATTTCGATTTGCAAGAAAGAAGAAGACTAACACCCACACCTCACTACAGTAACCTTCACTCAATTTCGACTCAACCTTACTCCACCTCATTGGTATTTTAGTCGATTCTAGCTTCCTTGACTTGAGTATTTTCGTCATCGGTGAGTTTCGTACTGTCAAATATAAGGTTAGTCGAGAGGTATCTTTAGGCGTCCTCGAAATGAAATAAAGTGGTTATTAAATTAGTTTTTTGCCACATTTAGCCTGGGTACTTACTTTTTTAATTTTTTACTCTATTCATTTGTATTTTCCAATTTTTGTGCTTTGGATTTTTATAATAACCTGTGTCGTTCCTCATTGGAGTTTGCTCAAGCAACCAACTAAGAATTTCGTTTTCAAGGAAAGTTCGAGGACATCCTTAAGGCTTCCTCCAAAGAGTTTGAGTGAAGGACATCCTTAATGTTTAAGAATACGGGTGTAAGAGACAGAGTTGGTATATAGCGTGTTCATTCAAAAGTGTTTCCCAGTTACGTGCACAACCTACGCTTCAGATTGATGATGCAATAATCATGGCAATAAATTGCCTTGATTACTGCATGCACTTGGCAAGCGACGGCGAATCGCGACCCGTATTGGATTGGTAGCTATTTTTTGTCATTTTGTATCTCAAGCTTCTCCGTACTACAGAAGACAAATAGCGTGTGCTTTAGTGTTTAAGGCTGTCGTCATTATCATTTCAGCTGCAGTCAGACCACTGGCAGATAAAGTCCTCCCCCAAAGATTTCCAAAATGACCGGTTGGTGGCATGCAACCAGGCTGTGTGCAAAAATCTGACAGTGTTGGCCATTAACACTCTTGTTGTTCTGGTTAGCCTGTAAAACGGTTAGGTCAGATGGCAGTCGCTCCATTTTAATAACCAGTGCTGCCAAATCATGGACCATAACTTACAACGTACCCTAGGCTCGGGTTGCGTAAGCTGACAACTAAGAAAGCACGCTTGGATGCAGATAGATGGCGCTAGTGGTTGCACCAATATAGTGACTTATGGATGCGAGTGTAATTTTCCAAAGCTGTCTTATTTTTCTTTTACCACTTTGGCAACTAAGATTCACAACCAGTTTCATGAGAAGAAATGATGTAATGTGTCTATTTTCGAACCTAGACTAGTTGTTTTTTCATTCATTCATGTCGAGTGGGTTACACAGTCATTCGAACTTGTACACCCCGGTGTCAGAGTTTTTTGGAAATAGACGTGGTTTCTTTAACGACCAAACAACGGTAGCTTGGACCAACGACATACGTTTCTTGCAAAGCACGGAATCATCATTTTTTTCTGACAATCGTTGATTCCATCCTGCAAAGTCTTAACCAAACTAGAAACAACTAAACAAAGTATGCTTCCCGTGGGAATAGGCTAGTTTCCAGGGTCAAAAGACTAACACTAAAATTAGTCCGTCATTTAGGGAATCAAAATATATTAGTGACGTATTTTTTTTTTGTCAATTGAGCGATAAATTATAAAGATACTAGCAGCCCGCCCCGACTTCGTCCGGGTTATACAAAGTATGTAGTAAGTTAATTCTTGAATATGAAGTTATTTATTTTGATAAGGATTTTTATTTTTTTATTCTTTTTTAATTAAAAGGGGTTTTGTCACGTAGTGACTATGTAACCCCCGTATGGTTAACAGACTAATGTTACTTACATTGTATATGTATACTTGTACTTACATAAAAGTTATAAAATGTGTTTACACAATTTCGTTAGATTCTTGGCATCTACAGATAATGGAGATGCCAAAATGCTGTTACAGGTACCAACCGAATTAACATCAAGCTGTAAGTCACGACGGAGTGCCTCGTTGCGGACACACTCCATCAACACGTGGTGTACGTCTTCTAGAATATCACACTCTGAACAGTTTGGCGATTCTGATATTCCCATTAAATACTTAAATTTATTTGATGGAATGTGGCCACATCGAAGCCTCATCAGCGCAACAACATGTGATCTACTTCCGACATAATCATCAAACCAAGGGCTATGAGGAGGACAGCACTGAATGGTCTTATACCAAATCCCCTTACTAAGTGAACGCTCGTTAAAATATTCATGCCACATTCGTCTACAGTCTACTCTTACGTTTTTTAGCATCTCACTATATTGTGGTAGACATTCATAAGTAATACCATCGGTTATGGCTTGTTTTGCCGCAAGATCAGCCTCCTCATTGCCCCTGATTCCGACGTGTGACGGAATCCACTGCACTAAGATTTGCCTGCCCATAGCTGAAAGCTTGATAAGGATTAATACGAAGGTAAAAATAAAGAACCTTTTCTAACGGCGGCAATTTAATTAAATTTTTAAAATAAAAAACCACTTATTGTGACTTAAATATAATAGTCAGACTTATGCTGTCGCGACATTTTTTGTAGATAATGATGTGTTCTGCAAAGTTGTAGTACATTATTTTGTTCTATCATCAATAGTTTTCGCAGTGCACTCGATGTAAGCAATTTTTAGGTCTTTTTTTGCACCTTGGGTTACATTATTGCAGTTTTTTTAAGGATCCCTAATGTTTTTGAAAATATAATATAGCCTATGTTCACCGGGAATAATGTAGCTTTCCAACGGTGAAAGAATTTTTTAAATCCGTCTAGTATTTTCGGAGCCTATTCAATTCAAACAAACAAACAATCAAATCTTTCCTCTTTATAATATTAGTATAGAAGTATAGATAGATAGTATAGATAACGCATCAAAGTTTAGAAGTGGGGCTCGTGACGTCACATATTGCGAAAAAGTGTAGCACAGTGTGACCTCACACGGAACTTTAACGCGCCATTTATTCACTATTCTTTGTTTAATTTTCAAAATAAAAAATACGTCTCCAATATTTTACTTGACGTTATTTTAACTGTCGGATTAATTATATTTTTTTAAGAAACTAGCCTATTGGACCCACGCCTAAGGAGGCGTAGGTCCGATTCTATTGTAATAATAATAATGAATAACTCTTTATTGCACCAAATTGTAGAAAGTACATGAATAATATTATTATTGCATGTAGTTTTCAGTAAGCGATGGGTTATAAAGATATTTTCAAATAGTAGTAACACAGTTTATGTTTACAAACAAAATCCAACAAAACAATTTCCGAATCGAGTTAATACGAGGATGATAGTAAATTCGTTGTCCTTTACCTTAACTTATATCCTAAACAATTGAAATTAAACCTAACTGAGTACCAATAAGGTCGATACTAGTATGACAATCGTGTATACAATGCAGCTATGTGTTTAAAGGAATCCAAGTCAGCGGACACAGTTGATAAGGGTCACAGTTACTAAGGCGACGGTGTACTATCGAGCTTTACTCTGTCTTAAGATAATGATTTAAGATAAAAGAGATAGCGATAGCTAGAGAAATTCACGATTTTTATTCGAGAAAATATATGTCAAATATAAAATCAAAAAAATCAAAAAACTTTTTACATTCGTCCATAAACACTGGACTATAGATGCAGTTGATATGAAAAATAGCACCTTGACATTTGACCCTCAGGAGCCCATGATTGATTTTCGATGATGAATGATTTTCGCCCGATATTAAATGATTTTCATTCGACATAATCGGTGATTCGAACGATTTCCATTCGACCTTAGTATTATAACATTTCAAAAATATACAGGTCAGTCAGACAGCAAAGGAAATGGTTACAGTGCAATCAATATTGACACGACAAGAAGTGTGATATCGAAAAAAAAGGTATGCTATTCGAATGTAAATCGATGATCATCATTATCATCATTACATAGTATAAAACAAAGTCGCTTTCCTGTCTATCTATCCCTATGTATGCTTAAATCTTTAAAACTAAGCATGGGATTTAGATGGGGTTTGTTTTAAAAGATAGGGTGTTTCAAGAGAAAGTTCTAGTTACTAGATATGTACCAGTGGATGCTCTACGAGTAGAGCAACGAACAGTCTGAGTTCGGAAGATTTATTTTTGCTCTGTTGTTCAAAAACAGCGCTTTTTAAAAACGTCAATTATTATCCACGGGATTTTTCGCGGTAAGATGCTTTCGTGGTACTTCGATTCGGGTAAGATTTTTTCGTGTTAATTAAATTAGTGGTGACGTTCATTCGCGATGCAGTTATTCGTGTTTCAGTATTTGTGATTAATATATGCTCGGGTGTAGTAGATGTTGTGATGTCACTAATGACATTTAGTTCTATAAAACCATTAATAATTCATCTTATCTGTTGTCATCTTCGTTCGCTTGTCACTTACACAATGAGGCAAGTCCTCGTAACAAATTGAGTTTACAACATTGGATTAGGAGCTAAATTAGATCATATTTCTCGGGCCAGTTTATGTTCCCATAACTTGCGTTTAACTACCTAAAGCACTGTCACCTGTTCACTTTGAATAGTTGAATAATATAATAATGATGGTGAACAATGTATTTGTGAGATGTTAAATCGGAGTTCAGTTAAACTCAGTTGACTTAACACAATGTATTGTCAAATAAGCAAATTTTTTTGGCAATCAATATTTTGTTAAATTATGGTGATTTTATCTACACTTATATAATAAAGAGGAAAGCATTGTATTTTTGTGTGTATGTTTGTAATGAATAAACTTAAAAACTACTGTGCCGATTTCAAAAATTCTTTCACCATTGCAATGCTATATTCACCCTGAGTAACATAGGCTATATACCGCAGGCGGAGCTGCGGGAAACAGCTAGTATCTATATAAAACCGATTTTAGAAAGTCTTACGTAATTTTATGTCTATTATTTGTCTAACGCCTTTGAAACCATTACATCAGTAACAATCCGATATAGTAACCTTTTTAAATTCTAAATCAAAGAGAGGTAGGACACTTTGTAAGGAGTAGTCCGTCTGGGGAAGTACCCCCCACCCTACAGAAGACCGCAGCCAAATAACACTGTGATGCAGTGTTGTGTTCCTGCTGGTGAGTAGGGTCGCCAGGCTCCAGAGAGGTCGCTGTGCTGATAGTAGACAGGTCGACAGCGCGCTCGTGACATCTCCAGTGTTGCAGGCGTTCATAGGCTACGGTAACCACTTACCATCAGGTGGGCCGTATGCCTGTTTGCCTACTAGTTGTATAAATAAATGCGTCTTGTATCGGTAATGCAAAGCTCTACAAACCAAATCCGCAGGAAATTGGTAATCCTTGATGAGAGGCGTTTGCAAAATCATATTATTTGCTTTAGGCACAAAATAGTCTTTAAAATATTATTCAATATAATTCTGAGGCCAAAGAAATTGTAGAAGCAGCCGAAAGAGTACACTACAAAGTTTATTTTATTAGTATACATTTTTTATTGATTTTTATTAATTTTCGTTACATAGATTAATTCTTAAAATTATTAAGCAATTAATACAGTTTTGTTCATAATCTCTGCCTACCGTAGGGTACGTACGGTTTTATCGCGTTTATTACTTACTAAGTGTTTCCCGCAGCTCCGCCTGCGCCAAAAAGTAGCCTATGTTTGACTCCGGATTTTCAACTATATTCATACCAAATTTCATTAAAATCCATTCAGTGGTTTGGCCGTAAAAGCATAACAGACAGACAGACAGACTTTCGCATTTATAATATTAGTATGGATTTATTTACTTCGTTATTTAACACCATTAATTTTCATCATATTGAGCTAAAAAAGCTCAAAGCCATTTCATTCAACCGAAACATGTGAAGTACAATAAAAATGTCAACAATATCGAAAAACTGCAACTCATACTGTATTTCCTGTCACGAAATATGACATGACAAAATCTACAAAACATTATGACATGATAACATAAAAACAATGACAACAATGCGACTGAGAGCGCGTACAGAAATAATTGACAAACATAAATTTGTTGTAAGCGCGGCATACAATTTGCAAAAACCAATTGCAGCCATACATCACGGACTTATCGCTAGATTTACTCGTCGATTGTCGATGTGGATTTGGCACGATTTTCTGGTTTTTTTTTTTCGGATTCTTCGACAGTTCAATTTACACTTTTGAATTTTTTTTTCGTAGTGATGTTAGTTTTATAAACAAAAAATATCTAAGAGATTATAAAAACCCGCTGATTTTGTGGACAATTTATTCCTTCTTCTTCACCCAAGCGTATAGGGCTGCCATTCGTCCGGATTTCCCCGGATTTGTCCTAGTTTGGAAGACGTCCGGGGAGCGTCCGGGTGCAACCCGGACTACAATAAAAGTCCGGGTTTCGATCAGATCCGTTCCCATAATTTATGTAAATAAAAACTATAGATTAGGTATTTCAGCGCACGACATAGATCTATGAATAAAAACGACAAATTGTGTTTTCTTTCTTGAAATATAAAGCAATAAACATGTAAGGCTGTTAAAATTGTTCCTTTATGACTTATTATAACTTTCTGAATTTAATTTAAGATTTAAGTTGTTTAAAAACTAAAGTAAATATTGTAAATTGTATGGAAAAATAAAAAGTTAAACAAGTTAACTATTATTGGGTTTGTTTGTTTTTTATTTAATACCTAAGTTAAGAAGGTTAAAAAATAAAGCAAAATTACTCACTTGTCGTCACAAGAACGATTAAACACACTATTTCATGCAACAAAAGAGGCTTAAAATTAAAGTTTTGTTTTATCAAGCACGGAGTAAAATATATTTTTAATCAAGATGTATGTCAATGAAAAAAGTATTGAAATGTCCGGGGTGTAAGCTCCAAAACCCGGGGGAACTTACGCTTTCGGTCCTGGGGGGCAGGTTTTAGAGATGGCAGCCCTACCCAAGTTTGTTGTCCTAGTTGCGTCGTCAGCTTACACTTCGGAGCCCAGGGTACGCTGTAAGTCATGGTCCTAGACTTGGCTGCACTGGTTATTACTATGGAGTGACTGTCGTCTGACCCCTGTAATCCTTTTTACAGGGAAACCAGACCAACAGAATCATGACCCGAGGTGTGTAATTTAGTGGCAAATTTGGCCAACACTGGTTTTTTTCAGGCAACCTAAAGGTATATAGGGGGACCAACGAAGCACGGATGAGATGCCACTAAAATGGCGACCAATCTAATACGGGTCGCGTCTCGATGTCACTTGATACTTACTACGGACACGCGCGTCGCGCTTGGCCATCTAGCTCGTGGACATTAAATTCCTCTTCTAGAACAAACTAATTTGGATGAATCATTTCACTTCGACAACTTTTATAGAAAAATAAACAACATCATACATTTTTGAACATTCTCAAAAGACACAGTTGTTTTAGCACAGTCCATTCAGAGAGGATAAAGAACGTTGTATAAAAAATAAATGTGACTATGCAGGTTTGAATCTCTTTGTGCCTTTTTGTTTTAGTTTGTTGTAATTTTAACACAAAAGGTAAGATTTTGACATGATAATAATAATTAAGAAATCACTAGCTAAGCACACTAGAATTGCCCAATAAATCTGGGAATTTAACTTTTAAACTAACACACTGCATATTTCCCACATATTTCCCCTCTAGTCTATATAATATATATATTATATACATATAATATTAAAAAAGAAGACTCTGAGTGACTGAGATATCACGCTGAGCTCAAACCGCTGGGTCGTTTGGTTCCAAAATTGGCACGTGGGTTCCGTTTGTGGACTAGGGGTACAATACAGGGAATTTTCAAAATTAATCCCATAAGGGGTTTAAATAGGGCTATGTTATATGGAGAAACGAAATTAGTTAGAACAATTTGTGGAAATTTCTCAGGAGCACTGTTAATAATGAATGAGTAAATACCTGTTTTAGGATTTTCAAAAATCAACCCCTAAAAGGGAGAAACCGGGTGACTACGAGTATGTCCCAAAATCGACAAGGATATCGTTTTCATGGTTATTTGGGTCGCAGACTACGAAAACACACATTTTAAAATCCTTCTTGCGCAAATGCATGCGGGCGAAGCCGCGGGTAAAAGCTAATTTAAAACATAACATTATAGGATTAAGCGCGTAAAATACCTTCATACTTCCGACGTTTCAACCATGTTACAAAAGGACGGTTGAAACGTCGGAAGAATGAAGGTATTTTACGTGCTTAATCCTGTAATTTTTTGTTTTAAGATAAGATAAGATAATTTATTTATTTGCAAGAATACAGTGCATATATAGATCTTTAGTTATTTATAATTTCGTGTATTCCACTCTCAGATGAAAATGCAAAAAATGAATTAAAGCTGGGAAACTTTTTTAAATAGTTTCATCATAAGTAAATTATAAAGAAAACCAGGTGAAAAGATTACAAACGAATAAATTAAATTTGAAATTGTATTTATAAATTTTAATTTATAATGTTTAGTACTTAATATAGCATTCATGAAATTGGATATCTTACTTGCAACTATTTTTAAACACAGTCTGGCCATTTAGAATCGTTACTAATTGTAAAATTTTAATCGTTTTACCTAATTTCATTTTAACTAATCACCTTTAAAAATTGCGGACATAAAAATTTAATATCAATTTAACCCACATAATACCAGCAACGCTGTGTCAGAAGTACAGTAATTTTGTCGGGTACCCAACAAAATAATTAGAGGGTTGAAATTTTGAAATTTAATCAGCCATCTCATTACGGCCGATTTTCGGTTTACCGCCATAAGCGTATTTAATTTATCTGAGTACAGATCTGCAAAGGTATAATGAAGGATGGTACAGGAACAAAAAGTGAGATTTTATCATTCAATTATTTATAATTTCATCTTTTGTGTCAGAGGTCATAATCCTCTTGGGGTCACTGAGCCTTCGCAGTAAGTAAATACGTAAGTATGTATATAATCAGATAAAAACAAGTAGGTATCAATTTAAGAGAGATTGGTTCAGTATATGTACCCTCGTACTAATGTTGTTTTCTTAGATAAATAATTGGTCTCGCACGCGCTCGACTAGATACCGTCGGCGTACTAGACAAATGCAGCAACTAAAACTACGTGAATTGGGCGTACTTGCGGCATACCAGCCTCAGTCACGCGACGTCGAGATAAATTTAAAATTTTAGTTTAAAAACAGAAGCAAAATGCCAGTTTGCGTATTCAAACTATGTAAGAATAATAGTACAAGAAATAACTCTTTCTCGTTTCGTCTTTGCACATTGTCTTACACGCACTACAATATAAAGTTGTCGCATTCTGGAAACTGATTTTTCTTCATAGCGCAGTATCTAGTCGAGCGCGCCGAGATCAATTATTAATCTAGGTATGGTTTTGTACGAATTTACTGTGTACATAAATTTGGTAAATAAATAAAATACAAACATTCGCTCTTTTAGGATGATTGTAATGAATATTTTGGAATATCTTTTGTTAACTGACCATATTCTGATTATAAACTTTCTCTCTTTTTTCTTAGAGCTTTCCTTAAAATGTATTTTTATCTTATGTTTTCTATAATCCTCGTTACCTCATTTGCAAATTCAGTCTGGTGAAGCAGTTTTTTTATTTAGAATTGAAGTACATTAAAAACGAAGTATTTGTTTACTTACTACGATGGCGCAAACACCCAAAGTGGATATAGGCGATATGTTGATATACACGAGAAGGCGCCATTTCTTGTAGTCTTGCACCGGTTGCCACCAGTCGGTCTAAACACTGTAGGTATCATAAATATATTGCAATTCAAATAAATAAATTGGTTTCAGGTTTTTAACAAAGCTCAATTAAACAATATTTAATTAAAACCAATATAGAGCTATAAATAATTACAGTTTCAATGTCATTCACGCATCTCACAAACTTTTATTAATTTTACCGGTATATGGATCTTCACGGAATTATGAATTATGGTCCAATAACTTTTAAATGACATACATAATACAACAAAATATGTTTAAGTATTTAACGTATATTCGTGTTCTATGAAATTCCTCTTTTATCTACTTTTTTATATCAACCTAGCTGTTCTATGTTTACTAATTTAAAATCATTTTTGGAAAGTTTACTGTTCCCTTTTTTGCAGCATCATTTCAATTCACCGAGCCGTCAATCCGATACTATAAATGTTGACAAATCCATTTTTATACGTTTTAAACGAATTTTTAGGTAGTGTGTGTTTCCAAATGAAAGTCAAAGAAAACACCAGTCTGTAAAGAGTAAAATAAATAGTTCCATTCAATGCGTTATTACTCACTTTGGCAGTTCGCGGACTTATAGAATATTTGGAGACATAAAACGGAACGGCTCAAGCGGAATATCCTCCTTTTCCGTTCACCCTTCTGCAAAGGAAATTGCCGCTATATATCGAGCCTTATCTCTAGATCTATTTACATCTTAGGAATGTCGCAACCGTTTGGTTCCTTCCGCGTGGGATGTCTGAAAGTATTTCGTGTGAATGAATGTGTATAGACATGCAATTCCACGCCTCTCGTACGAAACGTTTATTCCGTCGACAAATATCGAAGATTGGAACAGATATTTGTATAGTAGAGCTTTGTCGGCAGATATTAGATCTTAGACGGTAAGTTTCGTATCACTTGGTAATAGCGATTAGTTATTCAGTACCTATCTACCTACCTCTATCAGATTTTATTTACGCTACGGAGTTATACATAAAAGTCTTTCCTTCGTATTCTTAAACATAAACTAAAGGATGTCCATCATTCAAACTCATTGAAGGGTGCCTTAAGGAAGTCCTCGAACTTTCCTTGAAATTACATTTTTATTCGGTTGCTTGAGCAAACTTCAATGAGGAAAGACACAGGTTATAATAACAATCCCAAGCAGAAAAATTTAAAAATACACAAATAGAGTAAAAAATAAACAAATTAATTAGTTAACTAGGCAAAAAGTGGCAAAAAACTGACTTATAATCACTTTCGAGGCCTCCTCAAGGTACCTCTCGACCAACCTTATATTTGACAGTTCGATACTCATCTCCAATGAGGAATCTCCTTAAGTCAAGGAAGCTAGTGACGACTAATCCTACCAATGAATTGCAGTAAGATTGAGTCGAGTTTGAGGAAACGTGGGTGTTAAAAGTCAAGTTGTCCAAATCGTGGAATGTCAAGATGGTTAAATTACTATGTCGCTAGTGTCGGCATTAATTTTCCTTCATCCATTTTCAGTTACAACATAGGACACTGACGGATCGTAAGGAAAGTAAGAAGTTCTACCTATATAAAATCTTAAATCAGCCGCTAGCGTCTGTGTTAGTAAAATCTCACTAAGAATAAAGCCGAACATTTGTTTGTAACAGAAACTTTAACGAAAGTTAATGATATTAATTTTGTCTGCTTTAGCCACAGTTCGAACAATAATTTCAAGTATTTTATGTGATAACTTCATTAAATTATGCAAAATAAAACACACTTTTAAGATTAGATCTCGTTACTTGTCTTATTACCATGAAGTTTAGCTACTGCACGTACCCGGAGATTTCCTTTTTTTTTATACAACGAAATAGGCAAATAGGCGTATGACCCACCTGATGGTAAGTGGTTACCGTAGCCTATGAACGCCTGCAACACCGGAAATGTCACGAGCGCGTTGCCGACCTGTCCGCTATCAGCACAGCGAACCCTCTGGAGCCTGGCGACCCTACTTACCAGCAGGAACACAACAACACAGCATCACAGTGTTATTTGACTGCGGTCTTCTGTAGGGTGGAGGTACTTCCCCAGACGGACTATTCCTTACAAAATGTCCCACCTCTCTTAAATTGAGTTCTTCCATCTTTACCAATAGATATTTTAAAATAAAGAGTATACCCTATTGTAAAATACACGTCAAACATAATAAACATTCACCAGAAAACCAAAAACGTTACGCATTACCATTCCCCTTATTTCAAGTAAAAGTGCCAATCAAAAGTGAAGATCAATAGGGGGAAAATCGAGGTACAAAGCACCTGTCAGCCTGAAGTGGGTTCCAGCCGCAGTCGGAATTATTTTGTTAACTTTCATTTGAAGGCAAGGTATCCTAAATAGGTTTATCACTAGCCGCCCGTCCCAGTTTCGCATGCATGTTTATTTATTTATTTAAACTTTATTCTACCAAATACAATTGTAAAGCATAGTAGGCAAACTTAATGCTAAAAGCATTATCTAACAGTCAACCTTTTGGGTTAAACAGATATCGTCATGTGTGTACTAAAAATATATCGCTATAAATACAAAAAATTGGAATGATAATATACTTACTTATGGTACTTACATATATACGATGAAATAATACTCAAAGTACAGAGTTTTTAAGAGTTATATCAACGAAATAATAGCAGCAACTCAAAATTTACTCATGTTTAACTGCCTAATTTTGCTCCCGTAACCGCGAGAGTATAGGAGCTCGTAGACAAGCCTTTTAAAGTTGGCACGGCTGGAGACTGTTCTCGACTCAAGAATATTATTCCAGAGTCTAACAGCCGTCACAGCGAAGGAATTGGAGAAAAACCGGGTTATATATGTTTATTCCTCTGATGCCCGGTGAGCTGCACAAAGCAAGACCTTATGTCAACTATAGAAACCGGTATAGGCTGACCACCGATTATGTTTCATATCTATTATCATTCGATATCGTACAAAAATAATTCATTCAATACGCTCACCGGTGTTTTCATTTCATATACAGGACTGCTGGGTCTTGCGTCGAAGCAATCGGAAACCAATAAGAGGAAGAGCGACGGAGACTTTCCTTTTTATTTAATTACTAGCTGACCCGGCAAACTTCGTACCGCCTCCGATTATATTCACCTTTTAAATCTTCCCTGGACTTCCACAAATAATTCAAAACCAAAAATAGCCAAATCGATCTGGCCGTTCTCGAGTTTTAGCGAGACTAACGAACAGAAATTGATTTTTATGTTATATAGAAAGACTGTCATCATAATCATCCTAGCGCCTTCCTGGTTGCATCCTCAACTGTTTGCTTCGGAGCCCGAGGTCCGCTTTCTTACTTTTTTGTAAATTGTGAACTCTAAATGTATGGATCATATGAGAAAATATGTGGCGAATATTGGCATACAGTGAACTTTATGTACTTGGCCCCATTAGGTACCTTAGCTTTGCCAAATTGGTTCGTGTTTTATGATTTATAGTTACAAGTTTTGTGCCAATATTTCGTACACCGAAGGTAGCTTCTGATTTAGATATTAACTTCAGAACATAATGATTTTGAACATTAAATGTATGTTTAAATTGATTTGATCAGTCATCATCCTAGCGTGTATTCCTATCCTAGTTGCGTCGTCAGCTTACGCTTCGGAGTCTAGGGTACGCTGTTAGTCATGGTCCTAGATTTGGCGGAACTGGTTATTACAATGGAGCGACTGCCGTCTGACCTCTGCAACCCTTTTTACAGGGAAACCAGACCAACAGGAATACGACCCCAGGTGTGTTAGTGGCCAACACTGTCAGAATTTTTCAGGCTGCCCCACGGCATCTGACATAACCTAACGACAGCTATTTATCGATCAACAGAACAGAATCAACAACCGGGACCAACGGCTTAACGTGCCTTCCAAAGCACGAAGGAGCTCAAGATAGAAAATGGCAATAAATGGTGACCAATACAATAGTGGTCGCTTGACACGCGCATTCGCTACGGATACGCGGATCGCGCTCGACTAACGAGCTCCTCGATTGATTTGATCAGTCTCACGGTTATAAAAAAAAATTACATTCCCACTCATCAATGGATTAAGTACATAATATGCTGTTTGGTAAATAAGGTTCCAAAGGTGTAGTCGACAACAGTATCATATCATTGACGATCCGCACCTTCAGTTTCTGGATAGTCTTCCTCAATAACAGTTGATCCGTACTTCACACTAGTCGATTTCACTGTTATGAAGTTCAGCGTCTTCCCTTGAAACTGAACATGTACCTAAACGCAAAAATAATTCCATGCACTCCAACAAAATCTAAAAATTGATTTCTAGTTACAAACAAAATGTAACCCAGATGAAATATATTCAATACGAGGCGACCGAGGCTCGCCTGCAGTAAATAATAGAATAGATTTAAATGCAAATAAGAAACTAGCTTACAGCTCGGAGCAAAATAACACAAGTGCTGTATCTCGGTAAAATGTGAGCGAATTATTTATTCGATTCTGTTAGATAATCGTATTATTTGTGAGCTCAAAGCTAAACAAAGTGACACTAAAATCGTATGAATTAAAAGCTCTAAAGTACGATGCTGCGAGTGATTGCGAAACGTGGCCTCTATTGGATTGGTCCCCTTTACTTATTGACTCAGTCAGGGGTGTTATTTCCAAGCATCTGTCCGATGGCTTGGATACATAGCACACGAGTACGGAGTTATTGCCGTCTAAATTAACGCCAAATCTAGGATATGGTAAACAGCTTACAGCTTTGAAGCGTAACCTTAGGATGCAACTGGGAAACACGCCTAGACGAAAAAGACTAAAAACTTTCACAAACATATTTTTTATAGAAAAAGAATAAATATCAATAAAGTTTGCGAAGAAAATAAAGAAAAATTATCATTTAACTTAGAAAAACTTAAACTTGACGTCAGCAGTCTGAAACAAAGGCTTGTAAACAACTTCTTTGAACTTCCTCTTAGGATTAGCACAAAGAAAGATGGTGCAAAGAAAGGTTGTATACTTTAAGAGATTATTTTAAACTTCAAGCTTCTGGAATGACGTATATTTTTATTTCATTTTCTACAGCCTTACAGCTACACTTAGAGACGTTAATATTATAAACAAAAACTTTATAAAAAAATACTTTGAGGAAAAACTTTTAATTATATTATTATTTTATAGTTTAAATAATAATTGACTCCGCTGCCGATGGGTTAAACGATGTTTTTTTTGAAAATGTATAAAAAGAGAGAAAAATAAATAAAATGAGAATAATCCATTGATGTGTGTCTATAGACGAGAACGGGTCTTGGAACGGATGGTGTTTCTGCCGCTTAATACCAACTTTTCTAAAGAGCCTCTACTTGTTAGATCCATATTCCCGTGCAAGCTTCACAAAGGACGGGGGTGAATAGATCCGTGAAATCCTAACGGAGATACAAATAATAAATGAAAAATTAACAAATACAAGAAAATAATGTACATTATATTTCATACATTCATTTCTAGACCAAAGAGAGTTAAACCGCATAGTCCCAGATTCACATGACTGGTTACAGAAAAAAAATGGACAGACAGAAAATAGGTAAAAGTATTTGATTTGATTTGATTAGGTAATCATCATTACAATAAATGATTTAATTTGATTAGGTAATTATCATTACAATAAATGATTTGATTTGATTAGGTAATCATCATCATAAGGATTAATTTTTACTTTTTGCGATACGCAACCCTAAAAAGCGTGTTTTTGTATATTTCAATTCTTGTCATCGACCACCTCGTAATACATTGGATACTCATAAATCTGGTAAATGGACATTGAAATGAAGAGGGTTGTCCTTCGGAGGTCCGTGTAGCTGACTTTATTGCTTGCTCTATAAATATTGTGCGTGTTTTATAGTGGTACTTAGAAGTTTTACAAAATATTGCTTGAAGGACATAACGAATCTTTTAACACTTAGGCACTATAAATTAATCACTTTTTCTGGACCACCGATTGGTTGACTGGTAGAAAAAGCCTACGTCTTTAAGTCCGCCATTTACATGTTATGTAATAAAGATAAATAAATAAATAAACGCATTTTTAAAGATATAAATGTTAAAATATAACAAAAAATGAAATAAATAAAATGAAATATTTATATTGCGAAAACATGGTAACAGTATTTTTATATTAGATGTAATAAGTAGTGAAGGATCTACATGTTTTACCATTACTGGCATGCATTTTTTTTAATGTTATGATTATATATGACTTCATGGAGTAATTCAACAAATGTACGAGCAGATGATCAAAACTAGGTGTTTCCCGCAACTCTGCCATCGTCAAAAAGTAGCCTTTGTTTGACCCCGGGTCTTCAACTATATTCATACCAAATTTCAACAAAATCCGTTTAGCGGTTTGGTCGTAAAAGCGTAACAGACAGACAGACAGACGGACAGACAGACTTTCGCATATATAATATTAATTATTATAGTATGTATGACCAAAAAATATATATAAACTTCAATGTTTATACAAATAAAATGGCTAAAGAATTTGTTATTCTTCTTTCTTCTCTTCTTCTTTTCAGTCTTCATTCCTCAAATCTCCAATTTTATTTAATATTAATTGTAGTCAAGTCAAAATAGTTTAATTATTAATTTCATTTCATCATGAAGACATTAAATCTTAAAACTAAGTACATTACCAAGTATTTATTCTTCTAAATGTAAAATAGTATTAAGCCATATAAGCTGAGGAGCTCGTTATTCCAGCGCGACCCGCGTATACGTAGCGAATGCACGTGTCAAGCGGCGGCTAGACGCGACCACTAATGGATTGGTCGCCATTTAGTGGCATTTTTTATCTTGAGCTCCTCCGTGCTTCGGAAGGCATGTTAAGCCGTTGGTCCCGGTATAGATAGCAGTCGTTAGGCTCTGTCAGATGCCTTGGGGCAGCCTGAAAAATTCTGACAGTGTTTGCCACTAACACACCTCGGGTCATGTTCCTGTTGGTCTGGTTTCCCTGTAAAAAGGGTCAAGGAGGTCAGACGGCAGTCGCTCCATTGTAATAATCAGTTCCGCCAAATCTAGGAGCATGACTTACAGCGTACCCTAGGCTCCGAAGCGTAAGCTGACGACGCAACTAGGAATACACGCTACGATGATGATGACTACGCTATATAAAGGCGGCCAAGTATGAGCTGTTAAAATCAAAGATATTTGAATTCAAAACTAAACAACTGTCGTCCACAATCATACTTGTTAGCCGTAAATAGCTTGAACATCTACATTTTGCGTTATTTGCGTATCCAAACAACAGAGTCTGCACATGGAAGTAAATAATACATTTATAGAGTTGACAATATTTTATTTACCGTTTGATGCAAAAAGACGTGCGGCAATTGGTGGAACTACTTTATTTTTACAGGGAAAAATCGTTCTGATTATGAAAAATTTTGTGAGACGAATACACAAGCACAATGCTTCGAAACGACTTATATTATGTCCTTATATGTAATTTTCTTTGATGCAAAAACCTCCTTTTACTTACTAACATCTTTTACGGTATTTTACTATTATCCTTAATTAATATAGTGATGCTAATTATTTTTGTTCATTACGTTTTGTTGAGTCCTCACGACGGATCAAAGCACTATATGCCACGCCAGCAGGCCAATCGTGGTGATTGCTAAAATCGATAAAGTATTTACCAAAATCTAACCACAACCGCGAGGGTTATTTTCGAGTATGTAAAAACGGCGGTTTAATTAAAAGTAGATCGACTCACATATAATTTCGAATAAAATCGTTCAAAATCCAACCAAAAAATTACTCGATGCCCCGATTTTCCATACTAAAAAATAGCCGTAGCGGTTATTTGGTTTTGGTAAATGGTTAATGTCATTTGCATTTACGTCGGTGCACTACGTCGACGACACAACTAGAGATGGGCCCCTACCCGGCAATATTCCCATTTATTCCCAGATTTTTTTAACAATTCTCGGGAATATATGGGAATTTATTATTTATCCCTTTCCTTCCCCTTGCATTTTATTTCTTCCCTCTTGAATTTCTTCCCGCTGCCCATCTCTAGTCACAACGCAATAGGCCCTCGTTCTTAGTCGTCTCTATAATAATGCAACCTCAATGCATCTGAGTGAACAGAAATATCGCTATATATTAACGGTCGTTTTGTTCGTTTGTCCGTCCGTGCCGATATTTACTGCTTCGCAACTGTCTTGCACAGGAGTAGTCAATATATTTATTTCTGGATTTACAGATTTTGTTTGGCTACGGGCTACGGGTAAGTGATTTATCATGTGCTACAACAGCTCACCATCTTTTTTTTTAAAAAAAAGGTTAGTCTTATAAAGGGGTTAATTTGGAATCATTGACCAAATTTTACACTATGTCAAGTAAATGAAACTAAACCACTTCCAGTAAAAAAATATTTGATAAACAAGTAAAAATATTTTACTTTTCCCACGAAATCCTGCCAACTGTTTACTATATGTGTAAAAATATAAATGGCTATTCCCGTATTGTGAATGTTTATATAGGGCTAAGATTGTTACAGTACTTATTAAAATTAGTTTTAATTTTAGTACAAGTCTTGCATCTAAAGCCATCCCACATTACGTCATCATCATCATAGCGTGTATTCCTAGTTGCGTCGTCAGCTTACGTTTCGGAGCCTAGGGTACGCTGTAAGTTATGGTCCTAGATTTGGCGGAACTGGTTATTACAATGGAGCGACTGCCGTCTGACCTCCGTAACCCTTTTTACAGGGAAACCAGACCAACAGGAACATGACCCGAGGTGTGTTAGTGGCCAACACTGTCAGAATTTTTCAGGCTGCCCTAAGGCATCTGACTCTGACTCAATCGAAAAAACATGCTTCAAAGCTTATTAAATGAAATAAGTTTCTGAATAACAAAGAATTATTTCATCTACACTAAGATTATAAAGAGGAAAGATTTGTATTTTTGTGTGTATGTTTGTAATGAATAAACTCAAAAACTACTGTGCCGATTTCAAAAATTCTTTCACCATTGGAAAGCTACATTCACCCTGAGTAACATAGGCTATATACCGCAGGCGGAGCTGCGGGAAACAGCTAGTCTAATATAAAGAGACGAATCAATCAAAAAGATTGTGTTAGCCCGAAACTAAGTACAAGACTTGTGTTATGGAATAGTACTCTAATTCTAACGATACTAATTATTTTATCTAATGTTTTATGGATTTCCACTTTTGAATTCTAGATTACATAATTTCGTACATTTTTGCAATACAGACATTTCAATTTACAACAAGTACATATTGAAGTTAAAACAAATATCAAAATGTTAGATTCATTCTTTTCACTCTTATCAGCGGAGAGTCTAAACAATGTGAATTCAGACAATAGCATTGTCTAACTTTATATTGACTAAAACAAAGATTTACTGATGTACAAAACGGAACGTATCGCAAATAATAAACTAGTATAGAGAATCGAGTGGGTTGACTTATGTGAAAACTTGGTCGATCTTAGCCGAGGAATATTTAGTCACAGATGTAGAATGCTAAGTTTGGACACGGGGGAGCATAGTTCGGTAATTTGGTACACGTTACGATTGGCATCAGGAGAATAATTGGGAAATGTTGTGATTCGATTAATAAAGTGATTATTAATGAATAATTTTTAATTGGGTGCTTATTTGTTATTTTAGAGATCTATGTGCATGATGCACAGATGTCTACCCAGCAGTATCAAAACGTGCTCGAGGTTTACCCCAACTCTGTCTTTCTGTCTGTTACGCTTTCACATTTTAATAAATCACTTTTATAAATATAGTTAAAGACCCAGAGTCTACTTTACTACTACCTGCTACTTTTAAACGCAGACTGAGCTGCGACATACAGCTGGTTTGCAATAAAGAGTATTTATGTTGTATGTTGTGTAACAAATATTCGAAAACATCATTGTAAAAATTATTGTAGAATTAAGTGTAGCGAGTTCATAAGTAAACAATATCATTTGCTCTTTATACAATGACTACCAGCTCGTCCCCACTTCGTCCGGATTATAAAAAATATGTAGTAGGTTGAAGCTAACCTCTTCTTTTAGCATCTCTTTCAAAACTGGCTACATAGAGACGTAGTTTAGTTACCGTACGTATTCATCTCAATCATTATAATAATATGATGATGAACTGATGAATCACGCCACCGAAAATATTTCCAAGAAAGATCGATACATAAAATAAACGATGTTGACGGCTCTATGGGCCTATGCCTGTGCCACATCGATCGATAAGCATAATCAAAATAAAAATAAAATATCTTAATGTCAGTGTCTAAGTTAAGCTATTAAATCGTTTAAATGTCAGACGTCAAGATTGATTTTTTAGGGGAATCTATTGTGATTTTTTCCTTATACATTAATTAGCTGATCCAAAAATCTGTCATTTTTTTCGGATAATAAAGAGACCTTATTCGTACCACAAGAAAAATAATTAAGTGAGCGTTTTAATAATTTTCATCTGTTCCCTTTTATCTCACTAATAATGTTGTTCATGATACACAGCTGTTATCCAGCAGTATCAAAACGTGCTCGGGGAAAAAAGAAACCGTTGATAATCCATACAAATCTATACTTAACTACAAATATTCTTAGTACTCTTCCAGTTTCGTCCTCAGCTCCCGCTTCCATGACGCTTTCCCTTCTTGGTGTTTCCATTCCTATTATTATTTTAGCATGTTTTTCGATGTTGGCCGTCTACCTAACGTCAACCTTCCTTGGGAACACAGAATGTACAGTTAGATTGATACCACTGATTTTTCTATTCCCAAGCACCATGGGAAGAAAGCCTCGTACTTCGTACCGTACCGTTTCGTCCGAGTTCTGCGCTCTGCTCCACGCAAAGGGATTGAAACTCAAAACAAAATCCGTAATATCTTTGGGCTGGAATGTCAGATTTCATTGATTCAAAGATTATCTACAGGTATTAAAACATTATATATTATATTATATATTATATTATATTATATATATTATATTATATTTTATGATTTTTTTTTTTATAAAGAGTCATACCGTAAAACAAATAATGTGGCCTAGTTTGTGCCGGCGTTACTATTGCAAATTTTAAATGAAAATGTAGTTATTGTGACGTAACTGCAATAGCTAGACGAATGGTATCTCGGATTTTTTTTGCAGCCCTTATAAGATGTAGTAAGTTAAGCCAGCGTTTGCAATGAAAGTGCAAAAATGTGTTAATTTACGACATCACATTAGAAATTTCTAAAATTAACAGTGTTTCTCTACTATATTATACATGTACAGAAGAAAATTCAAGAGGAAGGTTTTTCTTGAAACATTCTATCTATTTAAGAAAAACCAAAATCCGTTGCGTACTTTAAAGATTTAAGCATATCGACAAAGGGACATAGGGACTGACAGAGGAGAACGACTTTGTTTTATATTATGTAATGATAATGATAATAATTAGATCTAGTAAAAAGTGCCGGTTAGAAAAAAAGTAGGTAATTCGGACAGTTATCATTTCTTAAAAAGCACCACGGCTGTATCAGTTTCTAAATATTAACCAATTCATTAATTTCAAGTACAAAAAAAAAGTTTTTGATTAAATTACTTCAACGCTGGAAATACGGATCCGCGATATGTACAGTCAGATAAAAAGAAAAACATATTTTTAATTTGTGGTGTGAAATATTTGGGAAGCCTCAGTAAAAATTCCTATATCTGCGTCACCGGTACACTCGCTGCCATAAATAATAAGCGAGAGACCGGAGGCGCCGCGGATCCGTACAAAAAGTAACAAACAGATCTCTTAAATAAAGAAAACACAGGCATATGTGAACATCTGCCGGTAGACGGATACAGACGCGCGGACAAGTGCTTTCCGTGGAAGCTGTTGTATACAAGTCCATATGATCACGTGCGTTGCAGTCTAAATTCAAATTTAATATATTAAAAATTACATGAATTGACCCTGTTTGGGTCTTATTCATAAACAATTACATGACATCTTTGATTTAGAATTTTTCTCAAACAGAAGGCTTTACAGGCATAGTACGTAGGTGATTAATTTTAGATAATAGAATATATTTTTTTAAACTTTTTATATTTGCAAGTGTTTTTCTTGGTCTTAACAAGATCGTTCTATCGCTTTACTCTAAAATAATTTAGAAAAAAAAAATCTCTGACAGAAAAAAATATTTAGCCTAGAAAAGCTTTTTTTAAATTGTTAAAAATTAGACATGAGTTAAAATTGTGGGAAATATATAATACCTATTTTAATTGATATATAAATAATCATCAGAGGCATATGTTGACATCTGCCAGTGGAAGGATACAGTCGCGCGGACAAGCGCTACGGTAAATAAACGCACGGATTAATACCGGGCACTGGAAATAGCAAAGGCAAATAAACGAACCGTTTTCGAATTTGAACAATTTTGTGCTACAAATTTTAATTTTTTTATTGTTTTTTTTTTTTATTTATCTTTAGCTGCGTGGTCGCTCTCTTTGCATGACTGCCGTAAAAGATGACTAGTGGAATAATAATAGTTTTTTTATCTTTGTGTCTGATGTCCGAGTTCACCAACAATTTAAAAGTGTTCTTTTTAAGTTATGAATACCTAAATCCTAATTGAAAATGACATAAGTATTTTTACTGACACTTAAATATCTATTGCATGTCTAAATGTGTGAGACTATTACAATTTTGTATTTGTATCCATCCTTCATATGTACCACATTTTACGCAATAAAGATTTCATTCATTCATTCATCCACTGCACATCAAAGTTGTTCTTTGAATCAGAACTTAAAAGAGAAGGATCCTTCTCTTTACTAAGAGTGTTGCCAAAAAAAGTTAGCTACCCTAAATATTTTTTTATTTTGTTTTTTTTTTTTCTATGATTGTACTTATTTCTTCAAAAACATTTCAGCATTCAACTGTTGTGTAGTAGTCAATTTTATTGTAGCTAATTATACTTTACCACGTCTATACTTATCACGCTATACAAAACATGTGAATTTGAACGCTCTTCTTCTTGATATACTGTTGAAATTTAGATTTCAATAGTTACAAAGGTTAATGTTTGCTTTAACACAAATCAAATGGCTGTAAAAGTGCATTTTACTGAATCTATTTAAAATGTGTTTCCGTCGATAAATGCTTCGACGTTGTAAAGTGTTTAGTAAACGGTTTAGTACTGAATTTCTTCCTTACCGTTTTATGACGTTCAATTAAAGTTACTCTTATTATAGCATGCCTGGTTTCTTAGTCAAGTAGGTAAATTTTGTTTCTGTTTAGTCTAAAATGTATGTTCTTAATTATGGCGCTCTCTCGTTTCGGAGACCAAATTCCACTTCGGGTTGCTGAGCCGGTGAGTACTTTCTTACCTTAATATTTCTTACACGTCTATATCTAGGAAAACAATGACCTAAATCTATATTTTTTTTTTTTATAAATACGGTATATCCTAAGAATAAACCTATTTGTTTGTTGAAACATTGAATGTAATCCGTTTAATACAAATTATTTCGGATGAATGATTTCGCATAAAGTTAAAGTCAAAACAATCAATATATTTATTATCAATAGCTAAGTCAGTCTCAAAATCATGGCAAGCTCTGTCTCAAAGGCTGTTATCGGATGCCTTTGAGGCCCAAGTCTCCGGCGAAAGCAGTTTCGGACATTAAATTCGGTCACTTTGACGCCACCTTGATGCCTGTGTCAAATTGGTAATTTTATTGGTGATATCTTTGATCTTGTGACACACAAATAGATAAATTAATTGTGAGGAAGGATATGGAAGATTAATTATCTATCTGACTTCAGTGAAAGGAGGTTTCTAGTCTTTTTTAGGTAAAATCCATATCCATCCACACTTTCATACTTATAATATTATAAATGCGAAAGTCTGTCTGTCTGTTACTCTTGCACGGCCAAACCGCTGAACGGATTTTGATGAAATTTGGTACGAATATAGCTGAAGACCCGGAGTCAAATATAGGCTACTTTTTCACGCGGGCGGAGCTGCGGAAACAGCTATTTGGCAATAAATTATACAATATGTTCTCTATTGTTTCACCTTTCGTGGTGTAAATTATACAAATGGTACAAAAGACGTACGTCTTTTCTAAGAAAAAGGCTATTAATACCTATATGAAAAAATATACATGATTTAAACAGATGATTCAATGATAAGATTATTTAGCAAAATAATTTAAAAATATTGTTACGTATCGAAAAAGAAAATTTATCTAGTGTTCCTGAAAAGGGGTTACGGAGGTTGTATGGCAGTTAGTCCATTGTATGATTTGGCGGTATAAATCGGATGTCTAAAGCGCAAGCTGAAGATGCAACAATTTTTTTGCATTAATTTCATCAGATTTCTATATTCCATTGCTAGGCATAAGCCCTCCCCAACTATCTCTGTCCTGGGCTATCCCAATCCAGATTTTGCTAGCAAATTTTTCTGATATTGTCGGATGTCCACAGTAGTTCGCCTTCCGTTTTGATATTGTCGGATCTCCACCTACCGTTGTTCCCTCTAGCCAAGTGTCCCATTTACTTTGTTAAAGTGCATTAATTGATATTCCTTTAATGTTTAATTTCAAGAACCGAAAACTGGTAAACGCTTCTTTTTCATCAAAACTCAAAAGCGAAGTAGTAGAAGTAAGTACGCAAGCGCTTCAAATTCCAACAGCAAAATTTGATCACGTCCCATTCTGAAACCGTCGAAGACAAATTCTAAGTTAAACCCGAGTTCAGACAAGGGGACTAAAATAAACACATCCAATTCATGTCTCGTCAAAATGCAGTCATTTTTAAAATCCCCTCCTTATTCTAGATACAATTCGAGTTCGAACATTTGTCAAGATTTATAGATGCTTTTGAGTATAAATATATTGCAAAGTTATAAATTGAACTGACAGAATGACTTGACATGATTTGGAAGGAGAGGGGATGAATAAGCAACTTTTTTCTTC
This sequence comes from Euzophera pinguis, assembly GCA_947363495.1. Taxonomy (NCBI): domain Eukaryota; kingdom Metazoa; phylum Arthropoda; class Insecta; order Lepidoptera; family Pyralidae; genus Euzophera; species Euzophera pinguis. The sequence continues at coordinate 14,888,977 of OX376166.1, forward strand.
ATTTTACTGGTGACTTGCCTGTTTCTATAGAGGAGATGGAAATAAGTTTGATATTTGGGCCGATTTTTCGTTATTTAAGAAAAGGGTAGATAAGGTAGTAATGCTCTTCCTTTAATTTTTAGACTTATTTTCGATAAACAATATTTTCTTTTTCATTTGACGTAAGTATAATATACTTATTTCTTATTTTATTTAAAGCTGTAAATACGCGTGTTGTTAGATTCAATTATTCAATTATATTTATAAAAGAGTTTTTCAAAACAGAAAATCAAATAAAATTTAGTTAAAACGCTGAGTATTTAAAAATACCCGACTATAGTTTTAATTGATAATTAGTTAGATGAATAAGGAATTACTTGTCGATTATTAGTTGTCGATAAAAATAAAATAAACATAAAAAACATCGAATAAACATCACATCAAATGTACAGATGTAATAAATAAATCCAACTCATTTTCAAAGCTAACAACGCCCTGGCTATTAAGGAATTTTATCTTTGAAAACGTCTTACGACAGTTAATTATTCCTGTGACATAAATAAAAATGAAGGGCATTCCCTTTTAGGAAAAAAAAATAAACATATCTCTCAAAGTAAGAAAACAAACAACGTATGTTAACATCTGTTGGGGAGCACGAGCCGGTACTGTCGCGTGCTGAAGTGATTTATTTATTTTTGTCCTATTTCGGCTTAAGAAACAATTATGTATCGCAATTATAAAATAAATAATTATAAAACGATATTTTTGGTTACTTTTTGATAGGATTTTGTTCAACATTTTGGAACGTAAAATATATTTTTTTACAATAATGAGCCTACTCTACAAATAAAAGCAAAAAGCTTGAATAGCTAGTCATACATGTTTGTAATGATCTTATTTGACAAGCAACGCATTTGCCGTACTAGCCGGCATGTCTTGGATTGGTCACCCCATTTTCTATCTTGAGCTCCTCCGTGCTCGAAAGTGCTGCTATAATAAAGCTGTTAGTCATTATGCTATGTCACATGCCTTTGGGCTGCCTGAAAAATCTGCCTGTGTTGGCAACTAGCACAAAAGGGTCGTCTTTTTAACGATCAAGTTTCCTAGGGTTACTCAAAAAAAGCGTATCCTATGCGTAAGCTGAAAATGCAACTTGGATACGCCCTCGGATTGTAATGACGATCTTAGTAGAAAATAAATAACAAACTCATAGCACCAATTAAAAAAAAATCCTTAACAATTTTATAGTATAATTTTCAAGAGATTGCAACGGTGACTTTGCTATATGTAGCGGTAACGCAGAGGGGGGATCTCACAGGCAGGAGTTTGATATTTTATCTGATGTTTCCTTTTCGCCTAACTTCAGATTTCAGTTTTCTTTCCGACTGTACGACATTCCTGAAATTCAATACGTCAGTGTTGATTGCAGTTAATTATAAATTCGTCCCCTCTCATTGTCTCTTTCTCTCACACTTTTACTTTTCACAAAAGAATGTTCACCTTAAATATGAAGACTTAGGTCTCAAATTCGCTCTTCATACTATACTTCATTTCAGTTCTTTAATCTGTTCGAATCTAAATCAAATGAAAATCATTGTCTGAAGGCAACTCTTTGAAAACATTACTTCCGCTAATAAAATGCTAAGCTTTGTCCAATATCGTATCGTTGAACTGGAAAATCTGTCCTTTTGTATATTTATTAACAATTTCGATTGTATTTTAACTTAAATTATGATTCACTTATCAAAGAATAACCCAAACTTACCCGAACTTTTAAAAAAATTACAATTGAAACCTTTCCATTTAAGCTTTATGTCTTTGAAACCAGTTATAAGCATTTTAATTAAAAATATATATATTATTGATTACTTTTGGCCAGTACTTGTTGGCGAGTTTTTGGCTTGCCACATTTATTTTAATGAAACTATTCGCTCCTAGCATAGATTCAAAAGAACTGCAGACGTAATCTCGCATGCAATATAAAAGAAGCATTCAAATGCACTAAATTGAAACACTACCACCAATCACCGTTACGCATCGCGGCGACACACACACATAGGCGACTATTTTCAAGATTCACAGTTGATTCAACTATGTCCATATTTTAGTCTGTGGTGCCCATTTTGAAATGAAATGAAATGAAATTTTATTCGCTGTAAATGTTGAGAAATTTCTAGGTTATAAAATGTCATTAGGGTAGCTGTTCAAATCATGCAGACAGCCAACCGTTTACAGTCCATGGAATAGAATTAACAATTCTCAAAGGCTTCTTATAGAAGACCCAAATCAATATTATCTATGGCCCTTACTAGACCTGGATAAACATTTACCTTTAATTTTAAGAGGATCGCAGCACAAAGGCGACTCTTAATTAATTTTATGCAGGATCTGCGCATTACACTATATTAGTCTTATGTAATTAATGTTTAAGAGCTTTATAATACTATGATGCAAGGGACTTAGTAACGATAACGCATGTTAAGAAACAATATAATTAGCTACAATAAATAATTAATAAAATTACTTACACTAAACTATTACATTATTTATTTATTCTCTTTTCTTTGTAAATACATTTTTAAATATTAATAAAACATAAACATTTAAAAATATATAAAAAAGGGGGCACCCATCGGCAGCGGAATCAAGACCCAAGCTGCCGGTGGTCAGGGCTCCAAAGTGAGGAACCTCCTCACAATCCGTGCCGTGTCAAGGATGACCGCCTTCTGTATCCGACCCTTGATTCAACCACCTAGCGAGAGACTAACTAGGTATTGATTTAGACTCTTCGCTATTAGGCCGTTCGCAGATACTACTATCGGCACAATGCTAGTCGAATCAACATCCCACATGGCGGTAACCTCGTGGGTCAAGTCTAGATATTTTGACAGTTTCTCTTTCTCGGCCTTGACGAGATTCTCGTCATGCGGGATGGTAATATCAACGAGCATTGCACGGCGCTGTGATCGATCGACCAACACGATATCAGGCTTATTGGCTACTATTTATTTATTCAAGACATCAAATAGTAGCCGTAACTACTTTACATATAAACCTAAACACATTAAGCACGGATATGAACTCTTTGAGTTATTTGATCGTAATTTGAAAATACTGAAAAAATTATAATATATTTTAAAATTAGTAGGAAAAAAAAATAATAGAAAATAGACATCTCATCTAAATTATATATGTAAGTATTGTTACGAAATCAAAAATAAATAAAAATAAAATGCGGTCCGCGGAAAATTCTCGTACAATCGTCGCGTGTTTCCATACGGGAATAATATCGCGAACGATCTAGTACATCGATTATCTCGCTCTGACATATTGCTTTGTCTCGCTCTCGCACTTCTAGTATGTACTAAGGGAACGAAACAGAGAGTATCCCTCTCTCTCTATTCCGGAGTAGTTGTGATCTTTCTAGAAACTTATGGAGCGGGTTTCCCGGGCCATATAAATATCGGAAGGTGCCTCAGGAGAGCAGTTCTAATTTAACTGAGCTACAAGTGCGATCAAGAAACGATATCCGGAGCGAATAAACAAGTGATACAAGCGACCTCGGCAAGTTATAGTGATTGTGATTAGCAAGTGTTTTGGACATTGTTAGTGATAAGTGAAGTGAAGTGACGTCGGCGACCATCCTTGTAGGAATAAACGTTTTTAAGAGTCATCAGGTGTTTTTCTCCAAATTGCGAACCCCGAGCTCGTAACAATTGGTGTCATAAGTGGATTTGGAGATGCCATTGACTCCGAGAGAAGACGTCACCAGTGAGGGTGTGAAGACGAGGGCGAAGCGTGCTGCGGAAGCCAGTTCTACTGGATCTGCTGACCAGGCCGCTCCCACCGCGGCCACCGGCCACCAGGTCACGTCCAACGCCAACCAGGCTACGTCCAACGCCTACCAGGACACGTCCAACGCCAACCAGGCCATGTCCAACACCTACCAGGACACGTCCAACGCCTGCCAGGACACGTCCAACGCCCACCAGGCCATGCTCAACACTCACCAGGCCACGTCCAACACCAACCAGGCCACGTCCAACGCCCACCAGGCTGCGCCTATCTTTGATTTTGGGGAATTGATGCGAATGCTGGACAACAAATTTACAATGCTGGACAACAAATTTACAATGCAGGAGAAGCTTCAACAAAAGGCTCAACAACAACTCCTGTCAGCTATTGGTGAAGTTAGTGGCGTGGTTACCAAATTACGCAAGGATGTTGATTTGGTGGAGGAACGCGTCACGACTCTGGGGAACGACATGGAAAATATGAAGACGGACCTTTCCACATTACAGAAGAAGTTCGTGCGCCTTGAAACAACGGGAGCAGCAGTTGCATCTGGCGGAACAGTCATTGCCCACCACGGACCCAGCGTAAAATTGCCGCCATATGACGGAACCTCGTCCTGGACCGCATACCGTCAACAGTTCCAGACCATCGCAGCTGCTAACGGATGGACAGATGAACAGTGCCTGACAGCTCTCACCGTCGCACTCCGAGGACAGGCTCTGACGGTCTTGGAGGTTCTTCCGTCGGGCAGTGGATTCAAGGACCTGCTGGAGGCACTGGAATCGCGATACGGGGAACGGCATTTGGAGCACGTCTTCCGCGCTCAACTCCGCAACAGAGTCCAGCGCTCAGGAGAGGGTCTGCAGCAATGGGCGCTGGAAATAGAAAAACTCGTCCGCAAGGCGTATCCAGGGGCCGATTTGAAGATGCTTGAGTCCAACACCGTGCAGGCGTTCGTCGACGGCATCAAGGATTCGGAAGTCAGAGCTGCAGTAAGGCTAAACCATCATGCCTCATTAAAAGATGCACTGGCCCACGCTTTGGAGGTGGAAGCCGTCAGACATGACATTCGTCATTCCGCGACTCACAAAGTGCGCGAAGTAGTGGAGGAAGTTAGGGAAATAAAAGCTCCGCTAAGGAAGAGACCTGGATCCATGTGCTATAGGTGCGGCGACCGAGGGCACCTACAAATGAATTGCCCAAAGATCAAGAAGCTTGAAGACGACGTGAAGGAACTGAAGATGAAGCAGGAGGCTTTATCATCGGAGAGGAACCAGGGAAACGAGTAAGAGCCAGGACTAGGGGGCGAGTACTGGCTGGCGCGGAGGAAGCCCCGACAACCATTATCTCTCAGGCATGCAACGGAAATAGTCTCGTAATATCTGGAACTGTAAATGGGATCAACTGCAGGATGACGCTGGATACCGGAGCATCAAGAACAATAGTCCGACCTCACTTAGTAAGGACCATAATGAGAAGCATGAGGAAACTGGACTGTCGGCTTCTTTCTGCCTCCGGCCAGCCAATACCCGTCCTGGGAGAAGTGTCTGTAAAAATGTCTATGGGAGAAACCACATATACCCACAACGTCATCGTGGCTGAAATTATGGACGATTGTGTATTGGGATTAGATTTCATGAAAAAGTACAACTGTAGAATAGACGTTGCTAGTGGTGTATTCAAGAGTGGTGAAGAAGAGATCATCATCCTAGGAGGCATTAACGGGAGAGTGACATGTTTAAAGCAAACGGTCATACCTGGGAAAGCAGAAGCCCAAGTACTAGTAAAGTTACCAGTAACAAGGAACAAGAAATCTACCGGATGCGTGTTGATTGAGGAGATAGCTAATAAACCTGCGGCTCGAGGACTCATGACCGCGAGGACTCTCGTGAAAGGAAGAAACACCGCAGTAGTAAGAGTACTTAATCTAGGCGACCAAGAGAGGACCTTAAACAAAGGCGACATCATTGGAAAATGTGAGGAAGTTGTCTGGCTGAAAAAGTGCAGTACAACACAAAGCTCAGATACAAGGAGTACCAGTGATTCTACAGTCAAGGAGCTTCTAAGTAACTGCAAAAGCAATCTAACGTACTCGCAGAGCATTAAAGCTAAGAAGTTTCTACTGCGCTACGCCGACATCTTCACCAGCCAAGAAGGAGACTTAGGAAGAACGTCGCTAGTACAACACAGGATTGACACCGGAAATGAGAGACCCATCCGACAGCGAGCGAGAAGAATCCCTATAGCCAAAGAAATAGAAGTCAAAGAGCTGCTGGCGGATATGGAAAGGAATAAAATTATTGAACCATCAGCAAGTCCATGGTGTTCACCAGTCGTGCTAGTAAAGAAGAAGGACGGAAGCACGCGGTTCTGTGTTGACTACAGACGACTTAATGACATCACCAAGAAGGACAGTTACCCGCTGCCTCGGATTGATGACACCTTGGATACCCTTAGTGGCATGAAATGGTTTTCAACATTGGACTTAAAATCTGGGTACTGGCAAGTGGAAATCCATCCGAAGGATAAGGAGAAGACTGCATTCTCGACGGGCAAGGGATTATGGCAGTTCAACGTCATGCCATTCGGATTATGTAACGCGCCAGCTACCTTCGAGCGACTGATGGAATGTGTACTAGCAGGATTGGTAGGAGAAGCCTGTCTAGTATATTTGGATGACGTTATCATCGTTGGCCGAGACTTTGAGGACCACTTGCGGAACTTGGAGCAAGTCTTCGAGAAAATTCATGGAGCCAACCTAAAATTGAATCCGAAAAAGTGCCGCTTATTCAGGAACGAAGTGAGCTATCTAGGCCATGTCATTACCAGTGAAGGAATCCTGACTGACCCGGAGAAAGTGGAAGCCGTCCAGAAGTGGCCTACCCCCAAGGACAAGACAGAAGTACGGGCATTCCTTGGCCTTTGCTCGTACTATAGACGTTTCGTGAAAGGATTCTCGGAGATTGCAAAGCCATTACACCGACTAACTGAAGATAAACGTCAATTTAGTTGGGATGAAGCTTGCGAAATTGCCTTCGAAAAACTGAAGAAACATCTGTGCGAAACACCAGTCTTGGGATAGATACCCTCAACCAGAAGGTCAATTTATAGTGGATACGGATGCAAGTAATACCGCAATCGGTGGGGTACTATCTCAAAAGCAGGAAGACAGGGAAGTTGTTATAGCGTACTTCAGTAAGTCGCTGTCTAAACCGGAAAGGAACTATTGTGTGACAAGAAGGGAGCTCCTGGCAGTAGTGAAGACGCTACAACACTTCAGCAAATACCTCATCGGTAGGCAGTTTTTACTTCGCACGGATCATGCAGCGTTAAAATGGCTGTTGCAATTCAAGAACCCAGAAGGTCAAGTTGCTCGATGGATTGAACAACTTCAGAAATATGACTTCATTATCGAACACCGTCGAGGACAGGCCCATGGAAACGCGGATGCGCTGTCACGCAGACCCTGCCCAGAAGATTGTAAGCACTGTATCAGGCAGGAGTTAAAAGAAATGACAGTAAAGCTAACTCGGACAGAACCATTAGAGACCTGGGAGAACGATGCGATGAGGAAGGAGCAAGAGAATGATGATGACCTACGGCACATCATCAGGTGGAAGGCACAAAGTAATGATAAGCCTAAGTGGAGTGAAGTTGCACCGACAGGCACTGTTTCCAAGGCGTACTGGGCGCAATGGGATAGTCTCGTTGTACAAAACGGAATACTCTACCGGAAATGGGATAAACCTAACGGCAGAGAGTTTCAACTGCAAATTGTGGTTCCAAGAACAAAAATACGTGATGTTCTTCGGGAAGTACACGACGGCGTGTCCGGTGGACATTTGGGAGTCAAGAGGACGCTAACGAAAATCCGCGAAAGGTTCTACTGGCTCCATTGTCGGGAGGATGTGGAGGACTGGTGCCGCAAGTGTACAACTTGTGCTGCCGTAAAAGGGCCACATACCAGGAGCCGAGGGAATCTACGACTGTACAACGTCGGTGCACCTTGGGAACGCATTGCAGTCGACGTAGCTGGACCATTTCCTGTCACTGACTCAGGGAACAAGTATTTCATGGTTGTCATGGACTACTTCACTAAGTGGCCGGAAGTGTTCGCCATACCAAATCAAGAAGCTACGACAGTTGCAACCAAGATAGTGGAAGAAGTGATTTGTCGCTTTGGCGTGCCCTTGGAAATCCATTCCGACCAAGGCAGGAATTTTGAGTCACAGGTTTTTCAAGAAGTTTGCAGGATTATGGGAATGAACAAAACCCGAACCACGGCTTACCATCCTCAGTCAGACGGGATGGTCGAACGGTTTAATCAGACGATCGAGAGACATCTGGCAAAAATAGTGGAAAGCCATCAAAGGGACTGGGACAAGTACATTTCACTGTTCCTCCTAGCGTACAGAACAGCAGAACATGAAAGCATAAAGGCAACTCCGGCATATGTCAACTACGGTCGTGAGCTGCGGTTGCCAGTGGACCTCCTAACAGGAGGCTCACCAGATGAACCTCAAAGTGTTCAAAACTACGTTTCTGATCTGCGTGACCGAATGCGAGAAATACACGCCACAGTTCGAGAAAACGGGTTGCAGTCGAGTGAGAACATGAAGACCAGATATGACAGAATGTCGAATACAAATGGCTTCGAGGAAGGCGCTCTAGTCTGGCTTCACAACCCGACTCGCCGCAAAGGGAAATCGCCAAAGTTACAAACCAAGTGGGAGGGTCCGTACAAGGTGGTAACGCGACTAAATGATGTGACGTATCGGATACAGCGTCAGCCAAGGGGGGCAATGAAGATTGTTCACATCGACCGCTTGGCGAAATATCACGGAAGTAATGATGATGCTCGGGACGAGCATCTATAAGAAGGGGGCAGTGTTACGAAATCAAAAATAAATAAAAATAAAATGCGGTCCGCGGAAGTTTGAGTAGCGCTGTCCGCGGAAAATTCTCGTACAATCGTCGCGTGTTTCCATACGGGAATAATATCGCGAACGATCTAGTACATCGATTATCTCGCTCTGACATATTGCTTTGTCTCGCTCTCGCACTTCTAGTATGTACTAAGGGAACGAAACAGAGAGTATCCCTCTCTCTCTATTCCGGAGTAGTTGTGATCTTTCTAGAAACTTATGGAGCGGGTTTCCCGGGCCATATAAATATCGGAAGGTGCCTCAGGAGAGCAGTTCTAATTTAACTGAGCTACAAGTGCGATCAAGAAGCGATATCCGGAGCGAGTAAACAAGTGATACAAGCGACCTCGGCAAGTTATAGTGATTGTGATTAGCAAGTGTTTTGGACATTGTTAGTGATAAGTGAAGTGAAGTGACGTCGGCGACCATCCTTGTGGGAATAAACGTTTTTAAGAGTCATCAGGTGTTTTTCTCCAAATTGCGAACCCCGAGCTCGTAACAGTATTGTTTATGAATGATATAAATGTCTAATTTTATTATCGTTATAACCGCCCTGTTTTTGCACAATATTGAGCATTGGTCCTCTCTTCATGTTTGCAAATCTGGTAAATTTTTACAGTGAGTTAAGTACGTGAAAGTAAACATCATTTCTATTAATTTTCTCAAAAATCCAAAAACAAAACGTTCCTTTCTCAATGGTGAAATGTTCAGCTGCTGAAATGATTTTATACGGAAGATAGAGTTTTTTTCGGTTTTCACATATTTCTTTCATCATCATCATTCCAGTCGTCATCTGTCTACTTCTAGACATAGGCTTCCCCCAAATTGAGGGGATGTTGATCTTTTATTACGGCATGTAATTTTCTTTCATATATTTACCTTAAAATAACCCTGTAAACATACTTAAATTATCATTTTGAATACTATATCCTTATTTAAAGTAAAATATGAATGAATTAATGAACACTTTATTGCATCATTTACAAACAAAAGAAACACATAGTTAAATCCAATACTTAATACCAAACTAAATGCGTACAAAGGCGGACTTATCAATAATGCAATTTCTTCCAGCCAACCTTTAAAAATCATCAATCATTTTAAAAATGTAAAGCGCAACATCACGAGCAAATGAAACTGCGGGAAACAAATAGTCCTATTTATTTATTCACAGCTACTCACTACACTTACAGTTTCCCAAGACGTATAGTGATAATCCTTCGATTATGTAAAACGATTACGGTCAGGTCTGGGTTAATTGAAACGTGATATTCGATATCTCTTCCCTGTATTATATTAATATTATTCCTTTCTATATTTGTACGTTTAATAGTACATTATTGCAAAGGCAGCGAAATAGGCAATTGCAGGTCGAGTATGAGTTTGAAGGCCGAGCCGCAGGCGAGGACTTCAATGATACGAGACAGGCAATTGCCATTTCGGCCAAAACATACATAAATAATGCTTTTCTTAAAAAAATGCAAGGAAATAGAAAAGGGCCTTTTACATAATAAATTTAATTTATTTTACAGTTTGTGCCGAAAGGTAAACGCATCTGTGTATAGCTACGAGAACGCAATGTGTACGATAGATAAAAGAGTTCTAAATTCAAACAGCACACCGTTTCATACAACATTGCCGGCGCGCTCTTCGTTCCAAATTCAAAGAACGCGCCGGGAAGTGATTTTGGTTTTTCAGATACAGCCATGAGAACGCAATGTGTACGATAGATGAAAAAGTTCTAAATTCAAACAGCACACCGTTTCATACAACATTGCCGGCGCGCTCTTCGTTCCAAATTCAAAGAACGCGCCGGGAAGTGAATTTGATTTTCAGTCTACGTAAATATGTTACTTCGCGTGTTCTTTATTTAATGACAATATTTCCGCGCATGTTTAAGAAAATATAGATTTATTTCGACAATACAATATTCCCATAATCCATCTTTATATAAAATATCTTTCTATTCAGTTCTCATGAGTGAGGAGTTTGGTCTTCAGAAGGTTATTAACAGCCAGAGGTCGACTCGCAAAGAAATTCTCATGAGCATTTAAAAGTAATTGATCGATTATTTCAGTTTAATGAACAACAAATGAATATTTCAAAAATGCTTTATCATTTTTATGTTGGTAGAAAAAGGTTCCTCGTTATCCGATCACCACTTTTAGAGTCAGTCAATTAGTTAAAAAAATAATCGCATTTAGTTCCCCTGAAAAATCGGACTTCAATCGGCTTATGACTCAGCCACATCAGTAGAAATATCAAAATTAAAATAAAACTATTTATTTATTCAATTTGGTACACCAACAGGTTACATGAAATAACATACAATAGACATTCCCACAAATGTGCTAGCATGCAACCCAATCACAGGGGAACACAGCACTCATAAACATTTTGGCAGCAAGCAAAATAAATCAAATATTGTAAATTATAAATTGAATTTGGAAAAATGAAATAATTTAGATATAAATTGAATTCGAATTAAATTGAATAAAGAATTAAATTAAATTCGACTTTAATTTGAATTAAAAGATTAGGTTAAGCCTATATATACTAAATTAAATTAACATGCATTTTGGTGGGATGACTGAATTTTCGATTTGAAATTAGGCAATGGGTCATAGAACATATCTAGAATAATAATCTAAGATGAGATATAAGAGCGAAACCGCGGTCAAATGTTAGTTTATTATGATGTTTATATGCACTTGAAACTTCAAATAATCCATACTAATATAAATGCGAAAGTCTGTCTGTCTTTCTGTCTGTCTGTTACGCTTTCATGGCCGAATCGCTGAACGGATTTTGATGAAATTTGATATGAATATAGTTGAAGACGCGGGGTCAAACATATGCTACTTTTTGACACATGCGGAGCTGCAGGAAACAGCTAGTCATTTATAAAAGGGATTGTTGTAAAGAGAATTTTATAATTTAAAATTAATTTCAATGAAAAATATTCCAGTTTTAACTCACACATAATAAATATTAAAATACTTGCAATTCAAATATGTAAATTACCCTATTATACAAAATGAATTATTTTCCAAACGATGCCAAATTATGTTAATTACATTTAACGAATTATTATGACGTATAAACTACATTAAAGTAAAATTTGCTGTAAAGAGAAAATTATCTTATAGATTAGACACTTATTAACTCACAAGGTACTTAAACCATATCTCTTTCAGATTTATGTACATTTTAATTGCTTCTTTGTACAAGATTTCAACGTCTAGGCTCGTATGGGAATATCTCTTGCATCTCTCTCAGATTAGATACATACAACCTGGAACCCTTACGAAAATTATCTGCTATCCTTGTCTGACAGAAGCCTGGCTGGCACGGGGCAAATCCCTTACATAAGTCAGTGCTTTTCAATCGCTTTCAGGCAGAGGACGCGCGCGTTGCTCCCTGAAAATGAAGTCGTGCGTTCGACGAGGGCCCGAAAAAAACAGTACAAACACAAGTGATCAAAATAAACTTGTCTAATCTATAAAATGATAGTGTTTTAAGTGGATACTGTAGTGAACGTAAATCAGTAGCGGAAATGGGGTGCCAAAGCGAATCTTTTAAACTCGCGCGCCGGGATTAAAACAAGATTTATCTTGGAAAACAACTGAGATCCAGTTTATTTTAAAAGCTTCCTATTCATTACTTTGTATGGGATAATCCTTAGTCTCGTTTGTGCTAAAGTCGTTTCTTGAACACCACTTACAAGTAACGACCCCTTAGGCTCAAAATAGTCATGCTCAGTAAAAACTTTTAATATATGGGGTGTCATTCATTTAAAAGGCTGAGAGTGTCATTTCGTAATTTGTCAAAGAGTTAATTACGGACTAGAATAATTGTTGACATATTTAGTGTAAACAGATAGAATTAAGTTGTGATATAATGCTTTTGATCTATTACGTGATTAAGTAGAGAACATTAGAAGAAATTTATGCTAATTAGGAACTTAGTGCAATTTGAAAAGTGACAATGAAACGAAGGAGTGTCAAATTAGATTTGTAAAAGTGGAATTGGAGAAATTAAAATGGCTTGTAGTTTAAAAAGAATGAAGAGGAATTGCTGTCTCATGCGGGCGATTCTTCTATTCACCATGCTTATTTACGGTAAGTAAGATATGTCTTCGAAAATCCGTCTGTCTGTTACGCTTTCACGGCCAAACCGCTGAACGGATTTTGATGAAAATTGAGACCCGGGGTCAAACATAGGCTACTTTTTGATGCAGGCGGAGCTGCGGGAAACAGCTAGTATTTAATAAATATAAAACATAAATTTTTAAACTAGCATACACTATTTAAAACGTCAGCAGTATAAAGAAAAAAAATTTAAACATTTTATGAACCAGCACTTAGTTATTTTGATTTAAAAGTGTATGTATCTATACTAAAACTGCAGAGCCTATGTCGATCTACCCACACTCAACGTTTATTTAAAATACTGAATATTTTATATCAAATACATATTCCTACATAATACAGATTAACATCCAAGACTTAGGAACACTTGAAAAAGGTGCAACTTGCTTAACACTTCCTTTAAATAAATATCCATACATATCCATCCATATTCATATTGTATATTAATATAATCCTTACTATCCATACTATCCATACTAATATTATAAATGCTAAAGTCTGTCTGTCTGTTACGCTTTCACGGCCAAACCGCTGAATGGATTTTGATGAAATTTGGTATGGATATAGTTGAAGACTCGGGGTCAAACATAGGCTACTTTTTGAAGCAGGCGGAGCTGCGGGAAACAGTTAGTAATATTGTAAGCGCGAAAGTTTGTCTGTCTGTTAGCTTTCACGGCCAAACCGCTGGGCGTATTTTGACCAAATTGGTATGAATATAGTTAAAGACCCGGGGTTAAACATGTGTTATTTTATGACGCAGGTGGAGCTGTGGGAAATAGCTAGTACTTAATTTAAAAATCGTCCCTGGGGCACTGTACCAAAGATGCTGGCAGCTTTTCCTATTAATTAAATTAACACACGTTAACTTAGTCTGCCTGCGACCATGCACGCTGTAAAGTGTTTGAAACGTCAGGTGTAAATAAATAAGTAATAAACGCGATAAAACCGTATTAAAATAGTTTAATTTAATAAATAACAATCGCGAAAACATAAGAAAACATTATTTCCTATTAAATTCTAATTAATTGTCCACCGAGAGACCTATAATATAGTACCAAGAAGATCATTTCACCGGGGATATATTTGTGCCAAATTTATTAGTTTAACTAGTTTACGGGTGCAATATAAGAGAAAATAAAAGTGAAATCGGTTGTGTAAAATAACCTTGTTTTTTGAAATTTACATTATTATGTGCCAATAATTAATCGTGTCTCTACATATCAAGTTAGATGTAAAGTTTCTGCTTATGAAGCTCTGTCAAGAAAGTTCAGGGAAAAGATCAATAATACACAAAATGTTAATTATTTATCCAAATTATTTTATCACCTTCAAAGTATGCTCCTTCAGAAGCGTTACACTTTCGCCGACTAATCCAATCATTAAACCATTTTTTAACACTTTTTCCGGAATTGAGTACAGTTCTCGCCGCAAATTCTTCTACCGAATGGAAACGGGTGCCACGAAGTCATAATTTAAGTTGAAAAATAGCATTAAGCCATATCTGGTGAATAAGGTGGTTTCACGATGATATTTCTGGAGTTTTTGGTCAGAAATTCGTTTACAATGATGGCCTTGTGCGAAGGCGCATTATCGTGCTTTAGGGACTAGCCGAGCGACAACATGTTTCATAACCAAGTGATTATTTAAAATGGTACGGATCGTATCCTGAGATACAGAAAGTTCGACGGCTATCTCTCTCAAAGTTGAATGAGGATTTTCAGTTACTATTTCCTTCACTTTTGCGATGTTAACTTCAGTTGCAGACGTTTATGGGCGACCAGAGCGAGGCAAATCTTCCATAACATCTCGACCGCTTTAGAAGCTTTGTGGGGTACAAAGCGTTCTTATGCACGTGTTTTTGACATAGTCGATTCGTCTTCTGTAAAATTATTGGTGACTCTGAACACGAAATTCCATTGGCGATGCAAAATTTAAGACAAACTCTTTGTTCGATGTTTTTGTCCATTATGAAAATCGCAATGTACACTAGATATGATACAACTAAAAACAGCACTGTATTAAATAAAAATAACTGATGCAACTCAAACTCCGCGCTAAAATGGGGAAAAAGTGCCAACCAACAACAACAAAAAATAATAATTTGGAACCTTAAACAAATCATCCATACCCGATACTTTTTTGACTGAATGTAAGAATCATACTGAGTAATATCACAAAAGGTCCGGAATAGACAGACATACAGAGCTTTTCAAGTTGAATATTGTGTTTGTCTGTTTTATTTTTTTAGTTTTGATTTATTTGCAAAAATAATATGAATTGAGCAAACTAAATATGATTATCCATTCATACTAATATTATAAGTGCAAAAGTCTGTCTGTCTGTTACGCTTTAACTTTTAATTGCGATAGACCACTTAACCCATTCGATGTGAATAAACTTAAACGGAATTTCAGGAAGATTGGTTCAGTAGATAAAACGTGAAGTGGTAACAATCTAAATTCTCAAACTAACTTTCTCATTCATAAGTTAGGTTTAGACAATTAGAGATGTTTTCTTAAACCTGCACCATTCTAAAACACATAACCAATACCTTAAAACTACAGTAAAATAAATGAGTCCGTTGCAAACTTATCCCATTAAATGTACTCTTGTACATTATTACATGTAATCAACATTAGTAGTGATGGGGTTTCAACATGATATTAAACCCAAATAGTACAATACTCCATTAATTTCTACATGTAATAAAACCAAAACCACGTTTGTAAACTTTTCGATTTTTTTTTTTTTCAAAAGTCCGTATTATATTTTAGTATTAAGTATTTATTATTAATCTGTGTAAGTATATTAAGAACTCCATTTTTTATAGGATATAAGAAATCTACTGGTATTGAAACCTTAGTATAAGAAACCAACACTAAAAAAATACACATAAAATATGTAAAGTAAATTTTGTATGATGTTTGTTTACTTACTGCTACTATTTTGGTTTAAACCAGCGTTAACCATTAACTCCCTTATTCATAAAAAAATACGAACGTTCGTTAAACCACATTAACTAAATTATGTTCAGTCCCTTTCTGTCGTCTATTTTTGACGTGAAAGAACGAGACGAAACATAAATTAGTAAACTTGGTCTTATTGAACGTTCCTTAATTTTTAAGAATAGGGGTGTGAGAGTTTACTTTCTGCAACTATTTTGGTTTTAAACCATTGAGAGTTTACTTACTACTACTATTTTGGTTTAAAACCAGAGCTAACAATTGAGAGTTTACTTACTGCCCATCACTAACCAGTAATTAATGCCAACCAGCACTGTACCGTCTTTGTTCGATGTCGGTGCTTGCAAGTTTTCAATCTTGGTCCAAGATTGAAATTTCAATTTCACTTCGATCTTTATGAAATGAGTTCTGATTGGTTTAAATATCTTCGTTTAGTTACAGAACTTTTTGGTGTTATATTATGATTGGTTTAAATTTAATTTTAGTTTTAATTTTTTTTACTCGGACAAAATTATGTTGTTGGAAAAATATTCGTTTCTTGGTGTTTAAAATGCAAGCTATAGCTGGCTGTAAGTAAATGTAGAGAATAAGGGTTCTTGTGTTTTATTCGCATTTTAAAAAGATAAACTTTTCTTTTTATTTAGATTATAATACTTTGTATTCCTGAAATAAATGTATTGCAATTTAAACGAATGCTAGTTAGCATACAGTAGTTACTGAGAAGGGCATAGAGTACCATTCCGGGTTTCATCCCGAAAAAAATATCCAGAATGAAAGATTTATTTATTATTTACTAGCAATTTCACGCAGCTCCGCCTGCATCAAAAAGTAACCCATGTTTGACCCCGGCTCTTCAACTATATTCATACCAAATTTCATCAAAATCCGTTCAGCGGTTAGGCCGTAAAAGCGTAACAGACAGACAGACTTTCGCACTTATAATAATAGATTGGATATGGTTTGATTTATTTCATATTATATATTTTTAATAAAACTCGTTGGATATTCACAATGAACGGACGCTTATTCAAAAAGGAACAATTGCCCATACATTTAGACTGCTTTAAGACGCAGGCGGAGCTGCGGGAAAAAGCTAGTAATATATACATTAGAAACTTTACATACTAAACTATGTTTACTATGTCCTGTCCTTATTAACTAAAGAGATACGAACTGGAACAAACAGCACAGTATCACTATTCTTTAGTACATAGGAAGTAGAACGCGTTCATAAATTTACTTATCTCGGTAGCGTTGTGTCTGGAACTGGAGGAACAGAAGAAGATCTGTATGGGACAAGAATTCCTTACTATA
Organism: Euzophera pinguis; assembly: GCA_947363495.1. Classification (NCBI taxonomy): domain Eukaryota; kingdom Metazoa; phylum Arthropoda; class Insecta; order Lepidoptera; family Pyralidae; genus Euzophera; species Euzophera pinguis. Next base: position 14,906,104 of record OX376166.1, read on the forward strand.
AGATACCAAATTATCTTAATAATCTTCCTTCAGCACTTTAGGAGTTGTATAACAATAACTTTAAAAAAAAAAAAATTAAGTTTGAAAAAATACTTTCTTTGTAAATGTAATAGCGACTTACCGAGCACAGATAAACCCTTCGAGGTTTCTGCGGTTCGGTAACTGTTGTATGTGAAGCAAGATTAAGCGTGAAGCCAAAGACAGATCAATATGGAGAGTCCTGTGGATACCGTCTACCCCAGATAGGGAACACAGGATCATAAGTCAAGCCCTTATTGTACTTTTGGCTTTATGGATTGATCCGGTGGATTTTTTTTTTTTGTAATCAAAGCCGTGGGCATAAGCTAAAAGTAAATGTAGAGAATAAATCTAATCTAGACTGGTATTAAAGCATACATTGTTTGTTTGATTTAACTTAGATATTAAGCTCACATAAAGTAATAAATTAAGTAAACAGTGGGGAGAATGGAGTCTTGACTCGAAGCTGCTTACAACGTTACCTTATAATTTATTTAGAGTTTTTGCTGTATCCGTATAGAATCTCTTTATTATTTTTATTAACTTTTATACTAACGCACTGCATATTTAAAACATAAAATTACAGGAAAAGCGCGTAAAATGCCTTCATGTGTCCGATATATCTTAAACTTCTCCTTAGCAAGTTGAATCTGGAAATAATATTTGCGAGGACCAAAACTATGCCACCGACAATGCATTGTCAGTGTTTTCATATAAGTCCCTGAGCGTGCAGATAGCTGTGCAGGTCAGGATAGAAGATGTGCCATGGTTTGTGAAGAAGTTCCACATAAGCAGGTTTCCTAGTGCTCCGGAGAGACCCAAAATCAATGAGTCAAATGAAAACGTTCAACTAACCGATTATGTCACATGAAAATTATTCAAAACGTCAACTCACCTATTTTATGTAAGTCAAATCTTAAAAATAAATAAGTAGGTAATAGTTCTTACAAATAAAAATTCATTCATTCATTCAAAATAGCACTACAGACCCCTTAAACTGAACTACACTTATAAAGATCAGCTGTTACCTTGCGGCTTCACCCTTTAATCTAACAGCAATAGTACTTTTGTCAAAAAGGAGAGTTAGGAGGCGAGAAGGGAATCGGCCCATATTCTTCTTATGTCCAACAACTTCAACTTTCGAGATGACTCCCTTTTTATCCATGGATCTTTTACAAGGAGACATTCTGATTTTTTTAATGCTCTCTCCCTTTTTCTGATTATTACTATATCGGCACTATTATTATAAGCTTCCTGCAAGATGTCGTACCCTCCTCTTTACAGACAACCATCGGGATCCACTGTATACTATCATTTATGTCAGCTTTTTATTTATATTTTTGTATTTTTGATCCACTGTAAAGCACAAATACATTCTTCGCACGAAAAATAGGTGAATTGAATAGTTGAATTAATGAAGGTTACTTTATTTGATAAAGTCTGCAAAAAAAAATATAATACTAGCTGTTTCCTGCAGCTCAGCCTGCATCAAAAAGTAGCCTATGTTTGACCCCTGGTCTTCAACTATAGTCATACCAAATTTTATTAAAATCCGTTCAGCGGCTTGGCCGTGAAAGCGTCTGTTAGACAGACAGACAGACTTTCGCATTTATAATATTATTATGGATGCATGCTTTGCAAGACGAGCATAGTCCCGAATAGGGGTTGTAATATAAACAATATTTTCCCTACGCTAGCCGTGGCTAGAGAGAGAACGTGACTTTAAAATGCATACGAGCGTATGTGGTTTTAAGCATACTAAATGCTAGATTTCTATTTAGCCAGCTTTTGAATTTTAAATATTTAACTTTTATTAACAAACAAGTTAACAGTAATTTAAAAAACTGAAAAACTAAACTGCTTTTAATAAAATCCCAAAAAAATCCGCCATTTTTTTATATACTCATTAGCACTCTCACAGTAAATACCAATCTAACAACACCTGAGCTAAAATCCATCAAGCCGTTTAGGCTGCAGATCGTGCCAAACAATAATACATACATATCATACCTTGCAAGACCTGCATACATACATACTCTCGAAAAACATAACCCCCTTTTTCGTCGCAGTCAGGTAAAGAACTCATATAGAAATTTAAAAATGATAACAGAGAATGAAAACTAAAACCTACTGAACACCTAAATACCTAATTAAAATGAAATTAAAATGAAAAAAGTGCCTTACTTTCCGAAAATTTCACGAGACCGAAATTCCTGGGAAAATTCATGTACCAAAAATAATTTGTAAATTCTTTGTAACGCTTAGTTTAAATATTATTTCGAGTAAGTTATAAGAAGGAAAAACTTTTAATTTAATTACTAACGATCCTTGAAAAGAGGATTTTCACTCTACTTGTGAAATTATTTCGTAAATCCAATATTAATTTTTTCGACCTACTCTTCCCAATACTGAACAAACGTTCACACTGATCAAGTGACAAGCACTGTAACATGCACAGTTATTGACTGAGCGTAAGCGAAGTCTCCATTTCGACACTGGCCAAGTTTACTTGTACGGAAAAATGTATGTTCCTAGTTAGAGGTCGCATAACTGAACGGATCTTTAAAACTGGATACACGAGTTCTTTGATTTATTAAATTTTTTTGTCGAGAGAATTTTTCCATTGGGGGAAAAATGAAGGCAAAAGTATATAAATAAATATTGCTGTATTTTTATTTCTGATCGGATCCTTACAACACATGGCACACATGTTCTTTGATTTATTTGGAACTTTTTTTCACGAGCTTTTTTTTTAATAAAGGGAAAAACAAGGGCAAAAGGGAAACAAGTTTCGTGTTACCTTATTTTAAAGGTTTCAATCATACTTATTTAATAATAGCATCGTATGTCAGGTTCTCTACAAGTGCTGTAAAAAAAATTGGTAAATAGGGGAAGTTCAAAGCAGCGTTTTATGAATATTAATCTTGTATTTGGTGGTTGGAGGTAGTTCGCGAAGTTTACTGTACACAGAACTACTAGTTAAAAGATTTATCTACGATAAAATTTATGCAGGGATGCAATTAGCTGTTCAAACACTCATGCTTTCTGATCGAGTGAGTTGTTAGTTAATCATCAGTGTATTTAGAATTCTTTGTACATTTCTTAATACATTGTGTATCGTATATAAAACATATACAAAAAACGTATGTCTATATAAAAACTAGTTAACATGCTACAGGGGTAGGATTTATTTATATTTTATAACATATAATAGTTTTTTATCCCCATAATCATAAAAATTATCTAACATTCGTTAAGTCTACCTTTTAAATTAATTTAGGATTCTCTTTCTGTCTTATATATATTTAAAGTGAATATACGACGAGACTAAACATATTTAACTTAACTTGGACTCATCGAGCGTTAGTTAAGTTTTATGAATTTAAATAAAGGTAAGACGCACGTGGAAAAAATCTTAAAATGTATTTTCGTGTTACCTGTCAAGTGGAATTGTTGATAAAAAGTGATTAGTTACTCGCCCAATTAACTCAGCTACTCGTCCATTGTGAACATTATTGTTCAGCGGGATGAAATTTCATTTCACATTCTATTCACGTCATCCAATGCTTTTGTCGAACGTATTATACAAATTGATATTTGAACAAATAAATTTCGTTTTGTAAACGAATTACACTTGGTCTCAATGATTTCATTATTACGAGCGTAAGTACAAAATCGCAGATATATTAAAAAAGGGAGATGTAAGGAGTACCCGTAATCGACGAGCGTGTATGACGAGAGCGATGAGCGTAGAAGAAGCGAGGGAAGTTTGTAAGGATCGTAGCAAATGGAAATCCGTGGTCTCTGCCTACGTGAAAAAGGCGTGATGGTCTATATGTATGTAAGTACAAAAAAATTAAACAAGAATTTTGTTGCTTCAAAAATTGTAATCTCTATAAATTCGTGTCGTGTAGAGATAGTTGTTTTTAGTATAAGGACATTGCAGGCTTGAATCACCTGATTGTCTGTTAATAAAGATCATTTCGTGGTTCGGAAGGCACGTTACTCCTCATCTGTTTGTAATGAAATTTTGAACTAACAACAGATGTTCCATATTTGTCTGTATGTATGTATTCAGTAGAAAATAGTACTTGCCACATTTATGTATGTCCATCTGTTGCGCATTGAACATAGTTAATTTTTAATTTAGACTTTGTATTAAATACCGTTTAATGGGAATAGAATGCCTACTTATTATCTTATGATAATTCATTCTGATACTTTATGTAATTTCAATTCTAATTTTCCATCATGCGTAATAATTATTTTGCGCTAAGAAAATACTTAGTAAAATACTCAAGCGGAAAATACCTGAAATGTATTAAATTATTTAGATTTATTTATATTTAAGCACTGACCACTATCTCATCATTTTCTGATGGTACACGTGTTGCATGGATTTTGTGTGCTAACTGATGGTAGCGTGCATGTTCAGACAAACAGTAGTAATACCTTCATCACATAATTATTAAGTTAAAAAAAAATACTAGAGATATGTGACTGGGATTGTCGATGTGGGCCGCATGACCGCTAAACTGAAGTGATATTGGGGCTTGGGCGGGTCATGTCTCCCGAATGCATCACAAACGCTGGACTTCTCATATAGCTACCCATTGGCGACCAGAGGGAGTACGGAGAAGGAGAGGTAGACCAAGGTTGCGATCGATAGAGCGACGAAAATCAGAAATTTGACAGTGGATGGGAGACAGTAGTAGAGAGGATGGAAGAGAATGGGGGAGGCCTTTGCCCAGCAGTGGGACAGTATAGGTTAGGGAGAGAGATAATCTGAAATTTAACAAGGGTATAATTCCCAATTTTCCATAAACTTACTAAAGTTTACGGAAATATTGGAAATGTTTCCAAAGAAAGAAAATATCTTTGAGTCCACATCTCCAAGTAATTTTATTTTAAGTAGTGTTTTTGACACTAATTTAAGTGCTGACCTATCCAAGTTACTCTCAAACCCTGGGATGCTAAACTTTCTATAACAATGAAAAGGTACGCGTTCTCGGGTGATAGTCGAGCTTACCAAGAAAAATCCTCCTCTTGTGATTTCTTATTTTTGAGTTCTCTAACTCAAAATTAACGAGTCACCTGGCAAATGGACATGGTCAAGCAAGAAAGCATGAAAGTAATAAGTACCTACTGAAGCAAAGCAAATTCGACTCGTCGAGGAGGAAAGTACAACTGAAAAATAAGTAAAAATTCGATATTCAATGTTCCAATTTAAACTAAACTAGCAACATTTAGCCTTGCATATTCCGGTCTATATGTCAATCCTCCGCACATGTGTCTCAAGGCAAAACTTTCGCATTTTATGACAGTTTCCCTTACGTCACTATTTACTACGGATTGAATAAGTTTCCTACTTCCCAACTATTTCATTGGACTTTTGTATTTGCGTTTTCTGTTTGGCTTTGTTTGTAATATTCTGAGACCTATGACATTTAACTTTTTCTTCGTTCAAGCGTATCTTTATAAGCGTCCGAGTTAGAATTTCGGCTTACGCTTTAAAGCCTGGGTACGCTTTTAATTATTGTCCTAGATTTGGCGGTACTGGTTATAAAAATGGAGAAACTGTCGTCTGACCTCTGTAATCCTTTTTACAGGAAAACCAGACCAAAAGAAACTTCAAAGAAGTCAGACCCTTCAGGTGCCTAAAGGCATATGGTACGGTCTTACAACTACCGGGACAAATAGCTTAATATATCTTCCGAAGCACGGATTTACTCTAGATAGAAAAGGAGTCTAATAGTGACCTTACAAGACGCGTTCCGCAATCGCTTGACGCAACCAGTTCTAAAATCTTACCCTAAAAAAAATAAGCAGGTAGTAACTGAAAATAAAAGGAAATCATACCTATTCATATATTGAAAATGTAGCTAACAAACAAGTGAATAAAACACTTTGATGTATCGCATACGTCGACACACAGAATTGGTGTAGCCGAAAAATTTGAATAAACCATGAAATATTTATAAAGAACGGTGTATCATATGTAAATGTAGTCTCGGACTGTGATATATAGTGCGTTACCTTGAATACCAAAGCATTTGGATATTAAGTTTTCTGATTTTTCGAATCGTTCTCATGAATCTTCGATAATTTGAGTTTTTTTTATGTGTTTATATCTAGACGCTGAAAGATGAAGTTTTCAGTACAAGCTGCATGTTGTTTTATTGTGCTGTGTGCAAAGGAGTGTTAAAATAAAATTATATTATTTTTCTACCGCCATGGAGTAGAAGGTTAAAATGAAGGCGAAATTATTTTTTGTAGCTCGTTCGTAATTATTATTCACATCGAGGGGGCGACAAGGTCAATCGACACTCTACACCCTGGTCTACGAGATTTTCAGAACCGCCTTTCGGCCTTTGACATGGTTCCATTAACGACTACCGCCAAATGGCAGCCGAACACAACGGTTTCTTAAAATTATAGTAGCACATCACATAAAATCTTAAGCTTATATTTTTTAAACTAGTAGCCCGTCCCGACTTAACTTAGGCCTATAGCCTTCCTCGATAAATAGGCTATCTAACACTGAAAGAATTATTCAAATCGAATCAGTAGTTCCTGAGATTAGTGCGTTCAAACAAACAAACTCTTAAGCTTTATAATATTAGTATAGATTTACTTTGGTAGGTTCTGGTCAAAGTCGGTATGTTTTAAAATATTACAAGGCTACGAAACTCATAAAATATCTCATCAAACAGCACTTTCAGATCTTTTAATATGTTTTTAAAAACTGCCGGAAAATAAGATCAATACAAATATCGGATAACGCGTATCCGATTTTATTTATTTTTATTTATATGGAACATGCATTTATTGTGTGTATTGCTTTGATTTTACCAAAAAATATTGATTGGAATATTTTCGTGCTCATGTTTATAAGGTACGCGCAATGTGTGTGCGATTAAAAGAAAAAAAAATGGAAAATCATTTGAAAAACATGTTTAAATATTTTCTAAAATGATCGAAGAAAAGCAATCATCAAGTTAATACTTATTATTATTTTCACATTTTCGGTCGTTTAGACTATCGGTCATTTACATGGAGCAAATTTAAAATGACGGCGCTGGACTGGTGCTCCGTTACGGTCACCGGAGCAGTGACGTGGGGAAAGTGGGCGGGTCTTACATTATTTTACGTTCAACTATGAATTATGTGTGACGTGGAGCGAGCTCTTATTATTTTCTAATTTTTCTAATTTATGTGACGTTCCAGTTTAGAATTAGCCACAACCAAACCGAGCTCCCCGCACGTCACACAATTTTTGTAAGGAAGCTCTTGATATGCCATCTCCTCTTTGTTACTGCTCCGTGGTCATTTATCTACAATTTTGTTTTTTGAAAAATTAAAATATTTAATTACAAACATAATTTATTTATTTGTTATAATAATACATTTGTTACTTAATCTGTTTTACCATCTCACGCAGTGGACGCTTATCATTATATAAAAACTTAACCAGTTAAAAAATATATATTTTTGTACTTTTGCTTTAGCTAGCAGTTGCAATATGATTTTAAATAAGCAAGAGTAGGCAACAATGTGAGCGGGTTAAACGTAATAATATATACATTAAAAACTCAATATTAGGAAACCTTGGTACAAGGGTTCTACCATAGATTAATAATTGGTAAAAACTACGCGAATTCGGCATACTTGCGGCATACCCTCGTCAGTCACGCCGCAACCAATAAGTGAGTTGGACGTCGAGATAAATTTAAAATTTTAGTTTAAAAACAGAGGCAAAATACCAGTTTGCGTATTCATACTATGTAAGAATAATAGTACAAGAAATAACTCTTACTAGTTTCGTCTTTGCACATTGTCTTACACGCACTACAATATAAAGATCCAGCATTCTGGAAATTGATTTTTCTTCATAGCGCGGTATCTAGTCGAGCGCGCGCAAGACCAATTATAAATCTAAGGGTACTAATATAATAATTATCGGTATGGGTAATCTCGCTCAAACTTTGCCAACTTTATGCCGGGTACTCTATTTCATACAATCTGCCATATATTATTTTTTATGTCTTAGAATAGAAAACATCAGTCAAGTAGACAATAGCCCAGATGAAGGGGAAATAGAACAATACCAACACCATGACCCAAAACAACTTTTAACCGTAAAGTTGGAAATTTCATTGTGTCAAAATAAGGCCTACTTTGTCTTCTGTGGTACTTTATTTATTAAGCTTAAAGTTTTCATTCACTTGTAGATGATGCTTTTTGTGATTTTTATTACCAGACTAGTTTTTTTCCGGCAGCTTGGCACGCGTACTATAATTATTAAGACCCCGTTTTTTATAGATTACTCGTCATTCATCTGGGTCTTTTCATAGTCTAGTTTCCTAAAAAAATATAATTAGTCCGTCAGTTAGATAATCAAAAAATAATGGAGTCGTATTTTTTCTTTTGAAAATTAAACAAAGAATGATAAAGTTATGGCGCGTTAAAGTTCCGTCTGACGTCAAAGTGTGCTACCACTTTTTCGCAATATGTGACGTCACGAGCCCCCACTCCTAAACTTTGATGCGTTCATCTTTACAATTTATTGCTCAATTGACAAAAGAAAAAATACGTCACTAATATATTTTGCTTCCCTAAATTACGGACTAATTTTAATGGTAGTCTTTTAACTCTGGAAACTAGCCTATTTAGGTTTAAGCTTTCTATTAAATCTCACTCTGATTACTAACCCAAAAGCCCTCTGACGCAACTCAAAAACATAACCCTAATTCATTTGAAATTGTCTTAATTACAAGAAGCGTGCGAACCGTACCTCTATTTAAATGGCTTTACAATTTCATTCCAAGACAATGATTCTATAGCGCAGACGAGAAATGGAACTTACTACATTAGTGGAATCTAAGTAAATTGTCATTTGGGAAGCAATTAAGACTATGCCACGGGGAATGTCCTGGCAAGTGCAAGAGTGGTATGCACTAATTGTGGCACTTAAATGAAACTGTTTAGTTTGCTTCTCTATTATGTTTCGATTTTCCAAACTTGGTTGTCTCTTGTTGCGGTTTTGAAGCGACGGCATGTTGGTCTACCGCTGTAGATTGAATATCTTCCCGCCAGGCTAAGTCAGAGATCATTTAAATAGACTACTGTAATTCTGTGATTTGTGTGTGTAAAGCTGTACACTATTTGAAGGAAAGTAATTTTACATTATAGATATTTATTTATTACACACACACGCACAGTTAACAATTGCCGTACAATGAAAGAACATCGAAACCACACACGAATAAATGTACCTCTCTCAATGCGTACAATTTAATAAATAAATGTGTTGCGAAGATTATTTGCTAGCTCAATTATTGTTCTTAGCTTTAGTAAATTGTATTGTAAAGACCAATATTCCGTCTCTGATATGGTATCATCATTAAGTTTTGTGTCTTTAGGTAAAGCACTCATGGCAAGGAAAAAGATGTAGCGCAATTTAGTTGCTAGAATTATTAGGCATGGCTAATAGTTCCTAGTAGTTTCCTAGAGGCAATGCCGTCGCGAATATTAAACCATACTCCTATTCAACGCTCTCCTGTGTTGTCAATGAGTATGATTTGCAATGCCGTATGTTGTTATTTATTTGTATAATCAGTGTGCTCGCTGAGATAAAAAAGATAAGATAGAAACAATGTATTTTGTTGAAAATACCTTGTTTCTTTTATCATTCGACTTAACAGTGTTACTCCCAGATTTATACAGCAGTTGTAGAAGGTAGTTGTAGAACTATACACCGGCCAGAAGAAGCTTTCGCAATACGTAAGGCGTTTAAAATTTTCTAAAAAAAGAATTTAAGTACTTATCATACAAAAAGTAACAAACAATATAAACATTTTGAAAGATTTAAAATTTCCTTACCTTCGCTCGTACTTTGCATTAAACTAACATTTCCGACACTTGAATTCTGAAAATTCCAAAGTAGCTTTCAAGTCGAGAAGCTTCTTCAACTTCGCTCAACTTGAAGAGATGTTCAAATATTTTTTAAAAGTTTTAAATTCTGAAAAATATTGTTTCTTAATTACTTATCTAAAGAGAAAACCAATGAATGCATTCCATCAGTAGGTACCGACTTTGTCAGCCCCTGGTGTCAGAGTTTTTAGGAACGCCTTCCGGCCTCTTTCGTTGGATTTCTTTCAGAAACGAGAGATGACAGCCGCAACCATCAGCAGGAAGAGGAAATATACTTTTTGTAACTTATTTTTTTAAATATTATTTTGGAGATTCAAGAAAATATTGAAGTAATAACCTATGCTCTAATTACTACGTTCTTTACTTGCAGGGCTTAATAAAACCTAATATTTAAGGTACATTGTCAATAATGCCAGTGAAAATGTATCAGACAGTCTTGCATAGAGATTTATTATAAACAGTGGGCATTGTTAGGCAATTGTCTATTATCATAATTAAAAGAAATCTTGCCATGTGGCTATCTTGGCGAGCCCCGATTTATCTAAGAGTTTAAACAAAATTTAATAAATAAACTTAATATTACATCATATGGAATTAAAGATAATATTTCATAGAATTTAGTAATAATATATTCGTACATGAGAAGTAAAATATTAAAAAGTAAATATATTGAACAGCAGAGGCGAAAGAATAAGCCCCTGTCAAACACCTCATAATATTTCGTCGTATGGATATGACTGATAAAATATTCAGTTACATACTCGTAACATACGATCTCACAATGTCACCCACATTTCCGGTCTACTAATGAGGCATGAAAACGACAGGCCGCATCAATTTCGACCCTTCGCCCGCATCATGAAAACCTTTGTTAAAGTCAAATATTCACAAACTAGTCTAAACAAGCAGAGCTCATTAAATAGAAATCATATTTACCTTAGCGTTCGTAAAATACAAGACTTCTTCATGCCTTACGGTCACGGCTGTTTGAGGTCTAAGATCTTGTAATACCTATGTTTCCATCATTGTACGCCCATAATACGCAATTAAGTCGATTTTTTGTCCAAGTGTTTCCAGTTGCGTCATCAGCAGAAGCTTCAGAGTCTGATAATCATGGTCCTAGATTTGACGGTACCTACTGTTTATTACAATGGAGTTACTGCCGTCTGACTTCCTTAAATCTCAGGGAAACCTTTATCCACATAAACACTGATTTGTTACAAGGAAAAAAGTTCCTTATTTGAAGCTTACGTTTTACATAAAAATCATGTTTGAGAGTAACTTCTACGAATTCGCTGTTATGTGACAAAATTTTCTTGTTATTCAACTCATTACTATTACTGTGAACACGATACCAGTTTCTTTTCTATAGTTAACGAGCTTCTTTCAAAATATATGGCAGTACATTTACGAGCAAGACATTGTTCAGAGAAAACTTGTTATTAATTATCTTCTGCTATTTTCACTCATTTTTCTTTGTTGTTTTAAAATATTGCGCGAGAAAATTTATAATGAGGAAGGGCAAAATTGTGAGTAGCATTTTTACACTAGTGCTCGAAAATGAAGTCGATCTTCTCAGCCCATTAACAACGTTAAGATATGATATGTTTGTCTCTCATCTCACAGCGTGTTCTCAATTGAATCTTTGAAGACGTGACAGGAATGACAGAGGTTTGCACAAGTATGTGTGCTTTTATTTCCTTTATTTAGATACTTATTAAAATGAAATTTAGGATGTTTATCTATAGTCGGTCTACCTAAAATCAATACTTTGGAAATGATCAGTCCTTATTAATATGTTACAAAAAAAAAATTAAACAAGACAAAACGAAATTCATGACAACGCAGCTTCAAAACAATCTAATAATAAATCTCCAAAGCTGCCCAACCACAATTAAAATAGAGAAATAAAATTAAAATGCGACAGTATTATTCTTATTTGAGGGTAGATTAAGTGGTTGGCTCCGGGATGTAGCGTTAATTGGCAAGAATTCAAGTGGCCGAACGTTTTGGCAAAACGCGGTCGTTTACGGAATATGTCTCCGTAAAACAATGCTTTTTGGGAAATCTAAGGTTTTCATCTACAATTCATTCATTCATATCCTAGTGTCAGAGTTTTACAGAACCGCCTCTGACGAGTTTCCTTTAACGTTTACTATATCTGCAATAATTTATACCAAATCTGTTAATAAGGCTTAATTTATGTGTGCCTAAACAGGTAAATATTTGCACAGATCCAACTAGCTGTCCAGTAGGTATATTTCCCTTTAATTTTTTTTGTGATTATAGACCCAGAATTTTTGAACTGGTATCTGATTAAGGTGTTTATTTTACTTGTAACTTCAATGTTTACATTTCTCTGAAGTTTAATTTGTATTTCTCTGCAGGTTAAAGGCAAAACAAAGTTTTAAAAGAGAATTAGAACCTCTTAATTTCATGTTATCAAACCGTAGTTATAGGAGTACTAGTTCTACTAAAATGTTAAAATAAAAATTTAAGAGATCTTAAATGCCTATTAGCAGAAATATACTGTTATGATGACGATAATACAGAAGACAATCTAAATCCTGAAGAATCTAACAGATTTTAATACTCTCTGCGTAAGCTATGATCGATGTGAAAATTACATTTGCAGAAATGTGGTAGCTTTTAAGAGTATATTTTTATCTGTATGTAAAAATATACCAAACAATACAATTCAAAAAGACATCCAGATACATTTATATGACACATATGTATGTTAATAAATACAATTTTTCACAGGGACAAGGTAATATAAATTCCATTTTGTTGTCGAAATATGGTACAAGCTTTCGTGTAATATCAGTGATGACTCCAAATTAGCCATTTACGGATCTCCATTTGACATTTCTGGTAAAAGCACGTAGGTATTTTGCAAAATTTACGAGCTGACGTATATACGTAACATGCGTATTGACTGAAATATGTTTTGTGGCCCGAAATGGGGGTGGAATGGAAGACATATTTGGTGATAAATCGGTGTTGTTAGTCTATTTCGTGAATTATTTACTACACGAAATTTGTATGTGCATGATTTCATTCGGAGTTTTTTGGCTAGAGAAAAATAAAAGATTGTATCAATCAACTATGGAAACGTTTCAGGTACAGTCAGACATACTATCGTGGCCTTCTTACAGTAACCATAATGGCTGAGAGGTTAGGTTTATCTGTCTTCGACTTTACATCTCCCACACAGACACACAGTATCCCACACATACATCCGTAGATTTAAACCTCTATTATGTCATAATAAACGATATTCTATTCTATTTCTTACAATTTTTTTTTTAATTTAATCCTTCCGAACTAGTGTTTACCCTACATCTAGGGCATAATTCATTTTTTTATCCTTGTTAAACCTAATAGAGTTATTAAGAATAACGATAATGGCTTCCTAAAAAGTAGAAAAAATAATTTATTCAAACATAAAATCATAATTTCCCTTATCAAAGCGTTTCTAATTACCGAAGCTTTTCTTATCTCGCTAATTGGCAGATTTTTCGTACCTTCCACTTGGATGGCTGATTAATATTAATCAAAGCGGCAAACCAAGCGAAACAGCGAATCAACATAAGCGGAATCGTTAATGAGTAAAAGGGAAAGTAAATTATAATTGGCAGATTTCATAGACTAAATAAATACAAAGATAATTTCGTAAATTAGTCTTGAAAGCGTATTTGATTGTATTTTTTATTTCCTGCGGCGCTATAACCCTTTGTGAGTCTTGGCCTCCTCATTTGATTTCTTTCACCCATCACGCTTCTTTACCTCCGTCTATCAGTTTCTAAATTTGTCCTGACCATCTTACAATACAATACAATACAAAACTCTTTATTACACAATAAGTTCTGGGTTCTTTCTCCGCAAAAAGTGTGTTTGGTTCGCTTTTGCTGTGGCGGCGTCCATTACGACTTTCGTCGGTACCGGCTGTCATTTGGTGGTTGTTAATGTTAAAAGAACAACGTCAGAGGCTGTAAGGCGGTTCTAAACAACTCTGACATCAGAGTACAATATATATATATAAAAGTTTTTTTTATCGATAAGGTACAACTTATATACTCGTATCATAATTTAAAGTTTACATCATAATAGTTTATGTTGTAGAAAAAAAAAAAAACAAAAAACACCTGCCAACTGTCAACACAGAACCCAAACTAGGTCTAGTCTGTATATTTTTTTTTTTTTATTTATTTATTAGGCAGACCAACAGCTTCTTTTTTAAAAGTAGTAAGGTAAAAATTATATAAAGCAAGTGAGCCACTAAAGGTCCTCACAGATAGATCCAAAATAGCTTAACAAAAGTTGAATAGCAATCACACACACACACATTGTGAGACAACTACATAACAAGTATGAGATCTAACAAAACATTAGTCGCAACATTGCTATGGTCAAAATAGAAAAAGAATAATAAAAAAGTTTAACTCTAAGACTTAAATGAAAACACAAAAGAAAAATCTATGCTACTGGAGTAAATGTTCATAAAGTAAACGCTTTGCTCTAGCTATGCTTGTGGTGAATAAATCCAGATCCAATGCCCTGGAGAATATATTGAAATTATTACTTGCGCGCAATAAATATGAATTCTGCCGATAATTTGTTGATTACATTTGGTACGTAGAGAAGAGAATTAAATCGAAAAATTCTAGTGGGAGCGAATAAATTATAGTTTTGGAAAACCTGTTCGTCCGACAAGTTTAGTCCACCACCAAGTAGACGTAGTAAGAAGTACCTTTGAATGAATGAATCACTCAAACCCAACTAAACCCCTAAATTTACAACCAACTTAGCTGATGTAGGTGGAGATAGGATCTCACAAAGTTACGAGTGCTACATGGAACGGTTATTTTGTACAAGTTAATTTTCTAAATTGACCCTCGTCTAGTTAATTGCTGAAGGGGTTAGTAGATATCTATAGTAGACATTCTGCAAGGGGTCAGTGGATATTTACATACTGCATGTCAACTTGTATGTTAGGAAGATAAACAATCGAACCAACTATGACGAAGCCAAAACAGAGATAACATTATACATTTAACAAAATTATCTTAGTATTTCCTGGTTTTAAAGAAAGATTCTAATTTGGCTGTATATTTTTGTTTGTGTTCCTCGAAGGTATTTTCAATTTGAGCTAATGGAAGATTTTTGGAGGATTGTAAATCAAAAATATCGCCCACGTTATATTTTAGTACTAGCAGCCCGTTCCTACTTCACTTGAACCTACAGTCTTTCTCGATAAATAGGCTATCTAACACTGAAAGTTTTTTTCAAATCGGATTTGTAGTTCCTGATATTAGCGCGTTAGTATAGATTTTGATAATTCATTCTTATTGAAGCTTTTTTTTAAGTTGCTTTAATATTAATTACGTATTTTAATACAAAAAAATATTAATTCATATTCATTAAAAAATGCCACACCTGATGGACCCGGTTCAAAGTATCTTTAAGTTGTCTATAAGACATCCATGTCCTTTAATTTTACTTTACCTAAAAATACATTGTTAGAAATGAAATCTAGCAATAATAGTTTAATAACTAGCCCCCTTATTCATAAAAATAAACAAACGTTCAATAAGACCAAATTAACTAAATATGTTTAGTCCCTTTCCGCCTTATCTACTTTTGACGTGAAAGAACGAGACAAAACATAAATTAGTTAATTTGGTCTTATTGAATGTTTGTTTATTTTTTTAAATAAGGGGGTAGGTGTTTTTAAAACTATTCAAACTACTAATCTACTAAAGGAAATCAGAAGTCGAACAAACAAAAAGTCATTTTTTAAAATCCGAGAGCTCTTTGAAATACCATTAAAGAACTTCCCATTGCTGCAGCAGCTTTAGAAAGACAAAAAAATCCAATTACAAACTTTTAAATGATCTTGTGCAATAGGTCGAATAGTTGACTAGTTTAGTCCAGAGTTGGCTGTTGAAGAAAATAATTAATTTTATTATCATGAAATACATTTATTTTTTTCTCAAATTAGCGGTTTTCATAAAAACTTAAGAGATTTAGTTGAAATAAATACAATTCTTGAAATTATTGTTCTTTATATTTTGAACTTAAATCGGCAACAATCTACCCTATTAGCCATCATCAATTATCGATGATAATTTGCGCTATGTGCCCCGCAAACAGCTACTTCTGTTCTCCTATGAACCCCCTGATTATGTTTTGCTTTTGGACCTATTTCTTTGTTTTCTTTCTGCAAGTTGTTACAGTAGCGACTTCATTGTCTTTCGGTTCACTTTGAGAGAACGCGAGAAAAGCACGAGAACCTTGAATGTGGACACCGTTCTCGTACTAAAAGCTCGCTTCTCAGACTCGCGAGAAAGGGCGATAACGCAAGAAAGCGATCCGCACTCTCGCCTTTTTTGAGCGAGAAAATTCACCAGACTGGTGCAGTGCAGGTAATTGCAATGGACAACCGGACAAAAACAAATGTTAAAATCCCTTGACCGAAAGGGCTGAATATTTTCTCGCACAGAGAATTTTCATCCAACGTGCCAATGCTGCCAGTCTTTTGGGAACATAGCCACGGTGTAACAATTTGCAGGGGCAACAAAACTTGTAAATATTAGTTCTTATTTATATTGTCAAAATTAAATATAACAAACTGAGACTCTTATATTTAAAAAATAATTAAATGAGTATTTCGAGGGGAAATAATTAAAATGTAAAAATAGATTCATCTTTGTCAAGCGCGATAATTGTTCTGAGAAAGGTTACGAACACACTTCTCGCCGCGGTTCTCAGAAGATCCTCGTCGTGAATTCTGGCCGAGAAGTTCACATTCTCGCGAACAGCCCAAATGAAGTAAACATACTATAGGTATTTACTTTGCCTTCATTATAAACCTCAAGTGCTGATTGGAGCTTGTCTAGCATTACGTCTCAAAGCCTTGTATTTAGTGCCGTCTATTACGTAATTATGTGTGGCAATGTGCACATTATCCACATATACTATAGTGCAAGATATGCGCGATACATGGGGGAGAAAATAAAAAAAAAATTACTTATCAAGTTGTGAACAAAGATAAGGGTAGTCATTAAACGAGTAACAGTAAATCTAAATTTCAGATGTAGATGAATACAAGTTCTTCTCTTCTTTTTTTCAGCCTTTCTCTACCAAAAAGTTGGTGTAGGTCTCCTTCAGACTTCTCCATCTCTCTTTATATCTTTAATATTTGAATGAGAATGATGAGTGAGAATCCAGTTGCTGCCCTCTCTTAATCCATACTTCCATACTAATATTATAAATGCGAAAGTCTGTCTGTCTGTCTGTCTGTTACGCTTTCACGGCCAAACCGCTGAACGGATTTTGATGAAATTTGGTATGAATATATTTGAAGACCCGGGGTCAAACATAGGCTACTTTTTGACGCAGGCGGAGCTGCGGGAAAAAGCTAGTTACACATAATTTATACAAGTATAAAACACATAAATTGATATTCAAATTAAAAAAAAAAAAAAAACACTCAACAAATTTAGGTACATGAAATTTTTTCAAATTTTCAACAGTTCGGTACGAGCGGAATTTTCTGCAAATAATTAACTGTTGTACATAAATATATTAACAAAGTTACATTGCCCTCATTATAAGTTAAATTTATAACTTTACCGGAACTCGAAAATTCAGTTACCGACGCGGTTTTCGATGGTAACCGTTCACAAACTCCGGTTAACACACGTTCCGGTTTTGCGCAGTTGGTTAAAGTTTAACTTCTGTCTTCCGGCTTTTGCAACTGCTGGTTTAGAATTTTTGATAAAATAAGCTTTGATTTTTTTATATGATTAGCATTACACGTTAGCTTTCCGATAGCGACCTCATTCGTTGAAGCGTCTTCGAATGAATACTTAAAAATGAATATAATCAAAAAACATTATGTCTGTGTTCAACATGTCTATTTGTTAACTTTCAAACTAACACACTACATATTTAAAACATAAAAATTACAGGATATATAAATATTTTTAAGTTTTAGCTATGTTTAGTTTCGTTTTTAATTAATATAAACATTAATTATTACTAAATAAAATACATAATTTCTTGTAACATATAAAAATGGCAGGATTAAGTTCGTAAAATAGAGTCGTTCTGTGACTACGGCCGTTGTAACACAGTTGAAACGTAGGAAGTATAAAGGGTATTTTACGCACATCCTGTCATATTATGTCAAGCTATTTGTTTTTTTTTTTAACCTATTACGATGGTGGGCAAACGTACTAAGATCGCTGAGCGACCCAAAATGAGTCTTGGTCTACCGTATTAAGGATATCCACTTTTAGCTTTCCTGCTCCACCTCCATCCCAGTCGTACTTTTGATGAAAATTTTTCTAAAATAAATCAAATTTAATTTTGAAAATTGAATATGTTAATTTCTTTATTTAGAAAATCTTTGTTTAGAAAATTTTGCCCGTACAAAATCGTGGACAAAAGCCAGTCGTAAAAACAGTTAATATTCCTCAGTATTTCTCCTACAATATCCAAAATAGCTTTGTCGGTCTGTTTGATTGACAGCCGTAGTGCTGAAGACTGTTGTTCTAAGATTCCCACCGCTGATAAATGTAGATTGTGGTGAAACGTCTCTACCGATTCTGTCTCGTTTAAAACAATATTGTTTTGGACTGCAAGTAAAATATTTATTTGTCTGTTGAAATATCTTATAGCTTTTTGTTGTTCTGACGTTGACTTTATGAGACGAAGTAGCGAAGTATACCTACAATTGAATCTGAAAAGCATGGAGCGATTCTTTAGATTACGGAACGAAGTGCAGTTTGAATTATTGAGTGATGTAGGCAAACAGGCGTACGGCCCACCTGATGGTAAGTGGTTACCGTAGCCTATGAACGCCTGCAACACCGGAGATGTCACGAGCGCGTTGCCGACCTGTCCGCTGTCAGCACAGCGATCCCTCTGGAACCTGGCGACCCTACTCACCAGCAGGAATACAACATGGCATCACAGTGTTATTTGGCTGCGGTCTTCTGTAGGGTGGAGGTACTTTCCCAGAAGCAATACTTCATACAAAATGTCCTACTCTCTTCAAAACTGTTTCAATTATTCACAAATATTTTGCCGTTTGCTGTATCTATCTATATTAAATTCTTCCAGGTCACTTTTACGGACTCCTCTGCTTCTACATCTCTTAGTCATCTCTTATCCATTAACTCTAAATATAAATGAACGCCAATCAACTTTTAAAACACAAAACATTTTCGTTGTTAAAAACAAAAGACCGAGAGCGAACATGTATCCATTATTTCATTCGCAAAGCACCGACGGGCCGCAAAAAGCATTTTTCGATAAATTGAATTCCGTTGTCTCCCGTAAATTCATTCAAATTGTCGCGTGTGGTCGCCCTACATCTACCTCAATAGTTGACTTTAGGGTCAACTCGTACGCGAATGAAACGAGAGGTCAGCTTACGTTGGCATTTCAAAGAAATATATGAGTCGTTTGTCTAATGAGAGCTCTCCGCTTTTTTATCGTTGAAAATCTTAGTCAATAGGTATTGTTGGGTAAGAATGGAAGATAGTGGTCTTATTCATATAAGCGGGTGGTATTTTCTAATAGGAAAACGGATGTAAAACCTTTTAGTGCAGAAAAACGTTTAACAATAGAAGAATAATATATTTCGGTGCTTAGTAGTTGCTTGTTACTGAAACATAAAACTTGGAATACTCTATGAAATATTATGTTTTTTTTATTTCCCTATATTGTCTCACTGATGGGTATTTCTCTCCCATCTCCTTCCCAAAACTTGGAAATTAGGTAGTAATATGATAAATTTAATTTTTATACTGATTATTCTACACTTTTGATTAGTGACAATTTACTTTAAATGCTTTTATATTTGAGGACAATAGACAATAGTTAGAATAATCAAAAAATACTGGGGACGTATTTTTCCTTTTGAAAATTAAACAAAGAATGGTAAGATATAGCGCGTTTAAGTTCCGTGTGTCGTCACAGTGTGCTACACTTTTTCGCAGTGACGTCACGTCACTCCTAAACTTTGATGCGTTTTATCTTTATAATTTATCGCCCAATTGACAAAAGAAAAAATACGTCACTAATTATTTTGATTTTCTAAATGATGGACTAATTTTAATGTTAGTCTTTTGACCCTGGAAACTAGCCTATTTGCTCCCATGACTTACAACGGTACGATTATTTTATCAACGTGGCACATTTTGCTCAGAGGACAACCCACTCTTAATTCCTAGTAATATACCCACATGCTCCTTCGCCTTAATTTAAGCAGCTATATTTTTTTAAAGAAGAAAGCTACGACGGTCTAATTACTGCAATATCTTCCGGGCTTAGCTGTTATGACGTAGGATTTTATTAAATTAAAATTTGATTAGCGACGAAAAAACATTTTATTTGTGTCTTATAGCGTATGTAGGTGTCTGCAGGTTTCCCTGTAAAAAGGGGCTACGGAGGTCAGGCGGCAGTCGCTCTTTTGTAACTAATACCGCCTAATCTAGGACCGTAATTAACAGCGTACCCTTCCTAGGGTAGAGTACGCTGGTAGTTAGGAAGCTGGTAGAGTAGTGGTTCTGATCCTTCAGAAACGTAAGCTGTAAGCGCAACTGGGAAACACGCTTGGACGAAAAGGTACCTCATAATAATAATATGTGTTTGTAATGACGTCTTAAGCACGTCTTAGGCACGTTAAGCCGTGGGTCCCGGCCGCCATCTGGTGGTCGTTAAAGGAACCACGTCAGAGGCCGAGAGTATATGGTCGATTGACAATGTAACCTACACGAAATGATGATGATGAATGACGTCTTACCCGTCTGAATACAATCCGATTTTGATTCAAAGGCTGATTAGTTCGAAATCGTTCTTAGCTACAATTTTAAGAGATCTATTCAATCGTTTGAAGATAATCAGCTTATTGCCTACTTCATTACAAGATTTTACCCAATTTCGTAACACCAATTAATTGTAACTTAACAAATTTGCTATAAACAACAAATACGAGTATCTTATTCCGAAATAATTTTCCAGTCGGTTGGCAATACTAAGAAATCGACATACTATCACAACATAAACAAGGGAACATGCCTGTACATATGGATATATTATGTCAATTATATTCATTAACGCCATGCTTTATGAGTTAAATGGAGTTGCAATGATCAAAGAGAGGCTGTTTGCACTTAATTCACCGATCTTCAAAGATATTAACTAAATACACATTACGTATTTACTTACATCATACATGTAAAGTTTTGGCTCATTACTTTATGTGAAAGATATTCTTGAAACTTAATTCTGTACAGCAATATTTGTAGCTCATAATTTTGTTTAAAAATTCTCTTTTTAGGACTAGCTCAATATTTTAACCTTTCTTTAGAGACTGTGGTTTTGGTTTTGGCTCGATATTGGACAGTGAGAATGTATCAAATCATTGGGAGGTTCGATCGATATGCGGGTAGACAGATCTAAAAATCTTAAGATCGAAAGCCACGCTGAGCAAAGTGGGGATGGTACCTACTGACTGCACTGATACTTGTGCACAAGTTATTCATAGTACTGGTGTTTAGTCACCCAGCGCACACAGCAGATGCCCCATAGATTGAGGAGAGAAACCACAGGCCTTTTGGTCTCTGACAGAGTTATTCAGAAGGCTCCTTTCTGTTTTAAGAGAGTGTGATGCCATCGACACGCAAATAAGTCTGAGCTAAGTAGCAGATATTATTGTGACTTTAAACACAAAAAAATTACTATCCATATCCACACTTCCATATTATCAATTTCCATAAAGTGAGAAAATCTCTCTGTCGGTCTGATTGTCTGATTAATACGCTTTTACAGGCAAACCGCTGATTGGATTTTAATTAAACTTGGTGTGAATATAGTTGAAGTTCCGGTGTCAAATAAGGCTACTTTTTGACGCAGGCGAAGCTGCTATAAACAGCTAGTTGACTATAAATATATTGTTTTGTGTTTGTCGCTAAGCTTCGATATAATAGCTAGATATTGGAGGCTTCGTTTTAAGTCACCCAGCTATCTGGCGACGCATCGCATCCGGCCTATATGTTTTCTCTCCCATTACATCACCCTTATCTTCTGGCTCCCGCCCAAAACATGATGCTATTATACCCATATCATTTTATATATACCATATACGTTTGCTTACTTTGTGTTTTCCCTAGATTTTAGTCTAGTTTTCCATGTGTTATTACTAAATTGACAATAAGTTGTATGGTTATTTTGAAACACCTGGCCCAATTTTTACCATGTGTTAAGAACGTGAAACTAGCTCACTTTTAATGAAAATAAGTGAAAACCGACGAATTTTTTTTAACCTCCCAAATAAATCTAGTGATCAGCTGACACGATTTTGGATAGGAGGTCGAAATTTTTTGTACATAACAGTGTAAAAATTTTGCTAGTGGTCCCAAAATAACTAACTTTGTATTATAATTCTAAGGTAAATTGTTTCGTAATAGTTCTACATTCTGTCTTGGGTCAGTTTCGATGCGACAAAAAAGATGAGTATTACAAGACGAAAGTGACTATCAAAACATTAAAAAAATAGTAGAAACGCGTTGTTTTGAAAGCAGATGGAAATCAGTTTCGGCCTCCATTGACTAATTGAAATCGGCAGTTCAAACATAGCTGCGCGAATCACACTGATGTCATAACAAACGCTTGAATGTGTAATGCATAAGGTTCAAACTCCATAACTATGAAGGATATAATATGCTACTCTACCTATGAAATCTATAAATACCGCGCGCACTAGCTATTGGCTATTCAGCTACGTCCTTACATATGTAGTCTTGAGTGAGTCAGATTTCTCTGTACTTTTTCTGTTTGTAGACTTAACTTTTCGTTACGTAAATTTTGATATTATTTATTAACTTTAAAATAAAAAAAAAACATTCATTTGTTATTCAATGGGTCTCAGATGTTAATCTGTTTATATTTGTTATAAAATATAGTGTCGTTGAATTAATATCCCATAACACTTGTGTTATGATCGAGTTAATCAGTGTTATGTGCCCCTATAAATTAATTTTTTTATTCAAATAAGTTTTTTAGTTCATCACAAATTCTTACTCTGTACAACTTAAACTGTGAATCACACAATTGTTTATTAGCTTTAATGTACTTTGATTTAAAAAAGTAATAGTGAAGTATTTTTACCACTACAATTGAGTGAGTAGAGCAGTTGACCGACTACTCTACATGTAGCGTATTCTTAGGACCTTTGCTGTACTTACGTGATGGCTTTCTCAATAAAGATATATTCTATTCTATTCTATTCTATTCTACTCAAGGAAAAATTATGGAGGTCCATGCAACGTCCATGTATACCTATGGATGCAAGGCGTTCCGTGTTGACGTAGGTATCAATCGTTGAATGCATGCACTAGAATAACATCGATGAGCACTACTAGCGTTCTAGAAGTAATTTGTTAATCAATGTTCACTATTGTTGAACCTAACAATGAAGATCTGAACTTTATAGAGCATACTTCAATGTATAGTATTATTTTATTCATCTTTGAATCGATATTGAACTATAAGTGAATGTCAACCAAGATATGTTACAAAAATGTGATGTCTTTCTAATTGTTTTTCTTCGCATAAATTACTCAAAAATATCTTTAAAAAAAAAAAATGCGTCGTCAACCTCTCTCAAGAATAGTTTTAACGAAGTATTGCCAGATATCCCCGACAAATTCCAGTAGGAATTGTTCTTTTTATTCATCATTTCGTGTCGGTTACATTAGTCTGCATCTCAAAAATTTATGAATAAATAAATAAAGATGATGATGAAATATCATTTGATACGTCTTTTTTCCCATACGTTATCTCATAAAAGTTTGTAAGTAACTATGCCAATATTCCAATCAACTTTTTGATAATAAAATTTGTTTGTCACAAACTCCTTTATAGCGAAATTTACGAAAAGAAAAAAGCGCTAATTTCTCAAGCTAGAAATTGTGCAGCAAAACCAGGCTACAAGAAGTCGCACAGAAAGAAACTTTCCGACATAATTTAAGTATAGTCAACGGAAAAGATCAGTATAAAACGTGAAACATTACTTACTTTAACTTGCCTTTGATACAATGAAGTAGTTAAAGTTACAACTTTGAGAACTCCTAGTTTTAATCTATCTTTATCTCCTTCACAAATTCAATGTGAGCGTTATACTGATTGTAATAAGCGTCGTTTTAGTTTAGTAACATTAATTACCTTTGGGTTAAGCACACAAGTTTCGATGGGATATTTGATTTACTGTGTAAACTACAACGCTTAATTCAGAACACGAAATTAATAAACTGCTTTATTACTTTCTAAGTAAAGTTTAATTTTCACTCAAACAGTAGTGCTTCGAGGAAAAGTCTTCCTCTTTGAACTACAACTTATGCCAAAAATTTAATAACCACATTAATAAGGATGCCAATGCCAAATTTGATAAGGGGTCTGTCTTCAGCCAACGCTTTTGCTACCTATTTTCTAGTACCATCGATCAAAGACAATAAAGAAACCGAGATCGATACATTGAAAAAGAATTTAATTCTCTCTTTTAAATGATCGTTTATTCATTACCATCATTTCATAAAAAATACCGATTGGAAGTAGAGTTGGGCATATACCTGGTATTAACTTGAGACTTAGAAAAATATCCGTTCACTTTTAATGAACCATACCTAATAAGTCTTAGACAAGTCAAGGGCATATCTCTAGTCAATCTATCTTAAGTTGGTGGGTATCCAAATTACATGGGTTCAATAATGTCTTAAAGTACTTAATTGGAAGTAGTTTGCATCCAGCGCTTGACTGTGACCTTCTTCAGATTATCTTTTCATCAGTCCAACGATGCAATGCGTGGTCGACATTCGAGAATTTTTCTGCCTATCGGCTATCAGTTTTCACCGCGCTTTCTTTTTTCAACTTTTTTAAAAACAATAATAATAGTGCATTTCTGACTTAGCAAAAGTATTCCATAAAATTACGATCGCGTTTGAGCTCTATAGTGTAATGAAATGTTATGTTTGGCAATAAGCAATAAAGCCGCGCTATCGTTTGCAATTCAATATAATACCATTTCCTTTGATATTTCTATGTTAAATAGGAATTTATTGTCTTTGCTTCGATCGGCTACTGTCTATACATCTCTATTTGTTGCTTTCATATTGTCGCTAGATGGCAGTTGATAGGCCATGTTAGATGCTTTTAGCCAGCTTAAAAATGTGATAGTGTTGGCCGCTACTATCATGGTTCTTTTAATGTAGAAAGGTAAAGGAGGACAGAAAACAGTCCTTCTGTTGTAATCACTGCCGTCATATCGATGACTGTGATTGTCTAGCCTGAGCTGAACTAAAACTAGTAAAATGACGATCGTTGTACCAAGAATTATTCAAATCACTATCATATAACTAGCGCTTTGTATGAAACCAATGTCTAAAGAAAAATATATTTAAGATTTTAGCCTTTTTACTGCCAGCAGCATGTTACAGTAACTATATTTCCCGGCATAAAGAAAAGAGGAAAACTGTCAATAACAGAAGTCTTAAACCGTAAGTAGTGCTTTGAGAAAATATTAAGTACTGAAAATAATATGTTGCTAAAGCGGAGTCTACACTAGCCATTAGTATTTAATAACCATACTTTGTTTAGTTGCTTCCAGTGTTAGAACATTGCAGGCTTGAATAACTTGATTGTTTGATAATAACTATTCCCTGCCGCGGAAGGCACATTCATCATCATCATTTCAGCCGCAGTCAGTCCACTGCTGGGCATAGGGCTCTCCCAATGATTTCCAAAATGATCGGTTGGCAGCAGTCTGCATCCAGCATTTGCCTGCGACCTTTTCCAGGTCATCTGACCATCTGGTCGGTGGATGTTGGACATCCACCGGTACGTGGTCGCCATTCGAGAACCTTTCTGCCTCATCGGCTATCGGTTATCCGCACTATGTGCCCCGCCCACTGCCACTTCAAAGAACTAATCCGCTGGGCTATGTCGGTGACTTTTGTTCTCCTAAGCATCTTTTCTTTTCTGATTCGATCTCGTAGGGAAACACCAAACATCGCCCTCTCCATAGCTCTCTGGGCGACCTTGAGCTTTTTTATGAGGCCCATAGTCAAAGACCACGTTTCGGACCCGTATGTCATCACTCGTAACACACACTGGTCGAAGACCTTAGTTTTAAGGGACTGAGGTATTTTGGGCGAGAAGACGCTACGTAGCTTCCCGATCGCCGCCAACGGATTTCGTCGGATTCGACGAAAGACCTCGTCCTCGAAGCTGGAGTTGCAGGCCTGGATCATCTGACCCAGGTAGATATACTGGTCTACAACTTGGCGTAACATGGACATTACCCATTGCCTTGGTTTTGTCCATGTTCATTTTAAGACCCACCTGTTGGGAGACCACGTTGAGGTCGCTGAGCATGGTACTCAAGTCCTCCAGTGACTCCGCCATGACCACGATAACGTCGGCAAAACGAAGGTGAGTGATATACTCGCCATTGATGTTGATGCCAAGTCCTTCCCATTCCAGGAGTTTGAAGGCATCTTCCAGAGCAGCGGTAAACAGTTTCGGAGAAATGACGTCTCCCTGACTTACACCTCTCTGCAATGGAATAGCCCCCGTGCTCTGCTTCTGTACTCAGACTGACATGGTGACGTTGCTGTACAAACACTTCAACACTTCTGATACTATGTTCTTTGTGTACAATAAAGATTTTAACATACATACACTTCGATGTACCGATGGTCAAGGCGGCATCGCTGGAGAGACTGAAGCAATGCCCACGTTTCGATTTAATCGAAGGCCATAGTCCACAAACGCTAGGCATAGTGGCCAGTTATACTCTTTGGTCTTCTGTATAACCTGCCGAAGCGTATGGATGTGGTCTATGGTACTAAACCCTTTTCGGAAACCGGCTTGTTCCGAAAAGCCGTTATTTATTTATTACTAGCTGTTTCCCCGCAGCTCCGTCTGCGTCAAAAAGTAGCTTATGTTTAACCCCGGGTCTTCAACTATATTCATACCATACAGCGGTTTGGCCGTGAAAGCGTAACAGACAGACAGACTTTCGCATTTATAAGTATAGATATTCCCTGGCCATACCAAGGATCAGACACCTGGATAAAATAATTAACCAGAACCCAAATATCTTAACTCAAAATGACCCTAAGATCGACCTCTGTTATTTTACACAAGTTATAGATCATAATTTTTTTAGTCTAATCATTGAAGTTTGTGAAAACAGCACCTAAGATAGAAAACGTTGGGGAATTGCACAAAACTAATATGGCGGACGAGACGACATTATGGTCCAATGAGATTTCGTTAGATGCAATACGCGGAGAGTAATTTATCGTTTTCATATAGATATTGCAAAAATGAATTAGATTATATAAATAGTAGGTACATTTACGGTATAATATAACAAAATAAATGGATAGTGGATGGTGACTCTAAATACATACATACATATCATCACGCCTTTTTCCCGTAGGGGTAGGCAGAGACTACGGATTTCCATTTGATCCTTACCGACTTCCCTCATTTCTTCTACGCTCATCACTTTCGTCATACACGCTCGTCGATTACGGGTATTCCTGACATCTCCCTTTTTTAACATGTCTGCGATTTGGTCGCAGTATGTTCTCCGAGGCCGGCCCTTACCGACTTTGCATGTCACCTCCAAATGTGTTCTAGATTTACCTAGTGTAATTAATGATGTGAAAACATATGTATACCCAAAGGTGACAAATTTACAGAAAATAATAATTTTATCTATATGTATGAATGTATGAATGTTTGCATTGATATAAATAATTTTATATATAATATATAATGAAATAAATAATGTTTATTATTTATTATTATTTATGTAATTTAACCACCTCTTTGACGTAATGAGTAATGCCTGTCCGCTACTGAGGAGGTCCAAGTTTCGATCCCTAATCAGGTCAAGATGGAAAATGGTATTTTTCTGATTGGCCTGGGCCTTGTACCTATTATCTATATTATGTATTTGCTAAAAATACAGTATCCCATAACACAAGTCTCAAACTTCCTCTAGAGCTCACTTAATTTATGTCATTAGTACCTACATATTTACTTCATTGTTAACTTTTACTTAATTGCCAATATTTTAGTCATTCAGATGTTTTATTCAATAACTTTATAGAAAAATACAAAAGTGAAAAAAGTGAAAAAAGATAGAAAAATATCTTTACGCATTCAAATTAACTTGATTTACTACATTTATTTTTTAAACAAAAAAAAAACACTATACAACTCTATTATACGGATACGATATTTATAACCATATCGTCCGATTTACAAGAAAATAGTTGCAGCATAAAACCCATTTCCGTAGAAAGGAAGTTATGAACCAAATCAACAAAAGGTGAATTCGAAAATGCAGAACTAAATTATTTCTCTCGATAAAACATTTGTGTCGTTAAACAAAGTATGAAAATTTCTTTGTAGCTTTTAAAATCGTATTTCTCTTTTAGTTTATTCTGCTTGCGACTTCGGTATTAGTTCCGATTGCATTAAAGTTAAAGAAAGAAGGAAAGAAAGAAAAAGTCTTTATTTGATACATCAAAACTCTTATATAATAACTATTTTGCAGGTTGAGAAAAGAATATAAAAAGTATTTTTGTATATGTACCAAAATGTTATCCGCTCAGCATAATGTCATGGTGTGGACCATGACGCTGATCTTCCGCGGATGCCATGCTTAAATATCTATTTCTTATGTACTAAAATAATAAAAACAAAAAATGTTTGTTAAATAACAATAATTTTGTTACCTCGCTGGCGATCAGTGATTTACAATGATGACATTTATTTGTATATGAATATTCTTGTGTATAGTGAGTAAGTTCACAGAGATATTATATCTTATGTTTTTGCAATTCTTACACACTTAATACGGATTTTATCGAGACTAATTAACACATTATGATAATATAGCGGTGCCCACCAAAAGTTAGAGTATTCTCTATTTTATATTATCTAGTCGGTACCTTGATACTATCTTTTTGTTTCTTATTCGCTATATACATACCTAGTTACAAAGTGCATTCAAATGTTAATATGATAAATTTATTTCTTTGCAGGTAATAAAATAAATGTGCAAGGGGAACAAACTTGTGTGAACAGACATCGAGCAGTAAGTTAAAGTTAAACAGTTTTTTCAGTTGACTCGCGAAAGCTCTCAACTTGAAAGACTAAGCTTTTTCCAACTTTATGATGAATGTTCTCTTAATTTTTAAGGGCGCTTATTTTGACTGCGCTGTATTATTTGGCTACTTTAAACGAGAACATTTAATTAAAAAATTCAAATGCTTAAAAAGATTGTTAAAATAAAATTAAAAGCGCTTTAATGTAAATTAAGTAAAACATTTAATAAAACTAACTTCAATAAAATACTTTTTATCCACAGTCAACTATGTTGTATTTGGCTGACTCTACAACCTCTTTTTGCGTTCATCGGTAAAAAGGTAAAAATAATTTACCAGCAAATTTTTCTGTCCACGTATTACAGCGGCAATCTTAACCAGGCTTTAGTCAAATAGATCTCTTTTTCTATCATCATCCTAGTGTGTATTCCTAGTTGCGTTGTCAGCTTACGCTTCGGAGCCTAAGGTATGCTGTAAGTCATGGTCCTAGATTTGGCAGAACTGGTAATTACAATGGAGCGACTGCCGTCTGACCTCCGTAACCCTTTTTACAGGGAAACCAAACCAACAGGATCATGACCTGAGGTGTGTTAGTGGCTAACAAGTTAGAATTTTTCAGGCTGCCATAAGGCATCTGACACAGCCTCACGACTGCTATCTATCGATAACAACCGGGACCAACGGCTTCACGTGCCTTCCGAATCACGGAGATCAAGATAGAAAATGCCACTAAAATGGCGACTGAGTTCTGCAAAATGTAATGAAGAGAAAATTTCTACTTAGGTAATGTCAGTTTCCAGTCAAAAAATATAAAAAAAATCTAGTCTTTTATCGGGTTTCCTAGATTTAAATACAAATGGAGAAAATGCTGGGAGGATGTTGTTAAATTACTAGACAATTAAGGCTGTATGAACTTACTCATACCACTAATCAAATCACTCAAGAAGTGTAAACGTTCGCAATTTCTTTTTTTTAAACTGGGGGTGTTTGAAATTTTTATTATTCAGTTTTATTCTGTCAAGCTCAACGAAGCCTGCCAGATATTTTGAAACCTATTATTAGCAGTTATGCCTAAGCTGACTTTTTGCTTCCGGAACTTACGACTGTTTGTTTAGAAATTAAATTTTCTCTTTAAGAAGTTCCCGTTGAAGCATAAAGGCGCTCGACCACCGTAAAGCTTGTTTATTCTAACTGAGAGGACCCACGCCTCCCATTAGCCTCTTGTAATGTGTTTAACTGTTTATGTTTACATTTGTCCCTCTGCGTATTAAGGAATTGTTCATAATTTCAAAGCAGCTAATTTTAGACCGCCATTATGATCTTTAATGGTAATTTTGTTGGTGCTATTTAAATTGCAGTTTAATCTCTTTCTCACTTTATCGCTTTCTTCAGTACAGGGTCCGCTTTCCCACTTTCTTCTTCACTGCGCTTAAAGCTTTAAAAATGTAGTTTATTATTTGCAGGTTATAAGAAATTGATTAATAGTAAGATATATTGTACCTTTGAAAATAGTAGGTCATGATTAGTTGTGGTACAAGAATACTACCTTGCGGAACTCAATTTGTAAAATCAACAACACTAAATGAACTTGGTGGAATGATCGCTGAAATATTTACAAATGTACGTAAGTAGTTTAACGCAATATAACGTTTTGTAATGAAAACTGTCAACGAATAGACACGACAGGTGGTCGCGGCTGCCAGTATCTCAAGAGTTTGTTTTGTCTGTAGAGTGATACTGTCAACTCCAATCATCGACCGTGAAAAGAGAGATAAAAAAGAGAATTGTTGACTTTGATAAAATAATGAATTCATGGATTAACAAGATTAAGAAACGGCAAGACAAGGACACACACTACCGTTGCAAACCTAGAGATCTCTAAATCGCCTCAGGACACAGGTTAGCCGGTGCAAATCAAACATGCAGAAGTGGAAGTATTCCACAATGCCAGTGCAGAAATCCATTGCAGACCATGTCGCCTGAGGCCACCTGTCCTGCTGCGTGTAGTGAAAGTAACCTTATGGGGGCAACAACAGGTGGGGCCCAGGTGGTGTATTAGGCTAAACGGGTTTGAGAGTTGTCAACACGGCGAAGAAATAGAACGATAGAAAAACTTAGGCTATAAATCAAACACTTGATAAAGTATTTAAAAAAATAATTGCTTGTAAATCAAAAATTTATTAAACAAGCTTTAAATTAATCATAAAGAGAAGAAAATTTCGATAATTTTTAGGAAGATTGAAACACTTGAAAATATCAGGATAAATTGTTAATTTTTAACTTGAAAGTGTGTTAATGACTTTAGTCTGGTTATGCGGATGCAAAAGACGTAAATCAAAATATTGAA
The DNA here is from genome assembly GCA_947363495.1 of Euzophera pinguis. Lineage (NCBI taxonomy): Eukaryota > Metazoa > Arthropoda > Insecta > Lepidoptera > Pyralidae > Euzophera > Euzophera pinguis. The sequence goes on from OX376166.1 coordinate 14,937,601, forward strand.
TTCGAAATATTCGCGCCCACAAATCATACGCTATCTCTCAAAGTTACAAAGGCGTTCCCAAATAGAAATTGAAAAAAGCTCCGGAAAGGCTATTTGAAACATCTGAAATGGAATAAGTCACAAGCTGTAGCGTTCTGTAATTTTTTAGAGGTATTCTAAAACTGGGCATACTGAATAAAGAAATTTGTTACATTTTATTTAGTTTAAAATAAATAAAAAAGACTTTAAAAATAAAAATTTCTTTATTTAATTAGTCAATTTGAAACTAGGATAAAAAGAAGTTTGTTTCAATAATACTTAAGATTAAATTTTGATCTCTTCTCCCCGATTGAACTGATTAAACAAACAATACATACAATAAATAAATAAATGTGAATGAATGCTGAAAACATAACACTCTTTTTTGTAGTCATTCATGTAAAACTACCGCCTACAAATTTTACCATAAACATTCCCGATTCACACAGTGTTGGCTTACAGTGTCCAAGGTCTTACCAGTATTCTGTTTAACTTGATAATTTATTAAATCACTAACTGTTTACTGCAGCTCCGCCTGCGTCAAAAAGTAGCCTAAATTTAAAAAAATAAAAATTTGTTACTAAAGATTAACAGACAGACTTTCGCACTTATAATATTAAGAATAGAAGTATGGATTGTATTTTATCACCGCTTTCATCTTTTATTTTGCACCAAACCACATGAAAGGACGCATTTGAAAAACGCCCGTGAATCACGCCAAGGGGAGTGGAATGCGTTAATAAGTCCCGTAGGAACTCCTGAATGCCATTCTTTGTGCCTACAGTTCGAGATGTGTTTAGGAACTAGGTCGGACTCAGGAAAATTTATGGTTTCTTTAGTTTTTTGTACGAAGAAGGAGTTAACTAGTAGTAATAGTGTTTAGGTAAATCCTTGCATTATTTTTGCGTACGAAGTGAAAATACTTTTAGGTCATTTCGTGCTAAGCCTTTACTGACCGTCTGTCTGTCAGTGAACTCTATCTCGTGACCTAAAAAATAAAAAAATAAAAAATAAAAATAAAATTTGTTTATTTCAGGCTACTTGGCCCATATTTTAAAAGTCACAGTTTACATTCGTCGCTCTCATACAATTTAAACATTACACTTACATTGAATAAAATTAAATTACATTTAAAATTTAATAAGATTATATAAATGTCAAGGAAAAAATATTAAATAAACTACATTTACTAACTCAATACTGCCTCTCGGCTCGGCAACACGGGATGTGCCTGTCACAACAATGCTGCAAATACGGACAGTCCTCTTTCTCAGCAATCGCTGCCAGGACAACGTTGGAGCTGCCCCGCACCCTGCGCACCAGGGATGCGGCCCGCTTACGCATCATCGCGTGAAAGCAGTCCGTCCGTGCGTCTGCGAACATACCCGAAGCGCTACAGCGTCGAGGCAGCCCCAACACCGCCCGGAATGCATTGTTGAATTGTACACGGAGAGCGTTGTAGATTCCCTGCGAATATCTAGCCCACAGGCTGCAGGTGTACAACGAAGTGCAGTACGCTCTAAACAGAGTTATTTTAACTTGGTCTGAGCAACGCGCAAATCTGCGTGCCAGCATATTCGCCCTCCTCGACAACGCCCTCCGTTCCCTCTCTATATCAGCATGGTCCCTGAGATCAACCGTGACAACGTGTCCAAGGTAGGTAAACTGCTGAACTCTTTCCATTGGAACTCCGTTCAATACGACAGCTGGCAGCTCACGCGGACACCTAGCGCTGGATGACTCAAAGACCATGTACCTGCTTTTTGCGACATTATATTTCAACCCGTGACCAACCGCGTATCCCTCACATGTCTTTAAAAGTTTATTTAAACCACTGACTGACGCACTCAGCAACACCATATCATCGGCGTAACTCAGATTATTGACACACACACCATTGACGTGACAACCTATATATTGACTGCTGAGTGCGACAATCAGTTCATCCATATATAGATTAAATAGCGAAGGAGAGGTCAACCCGCCCTGCCTCACGCCACATTTCAGCGCATATGGTTCGGACATTACTCCGGCCCATCGCACGCTGTTGACCTGATTCATGTACCAATACTTAAAGATGGACACAAGCTCTTTAGGCAGGTTAATATTTATTAACTTTTTCCACATAATATTATACACAACCCGGTCAAAAGCCTGCGACAGGTCAAGGAAACACCCATATACGGGGGTTTTACGATCCGTGTAATATCTGACGGTATGCTTCAAACACAGTAATGCACTCTCAGTAGACAATTTGGGCCTAAACCCAAACTGATTATCGTGCAGGCGCATACAATTATTTAACTGTGTGTTAAGCAAACCGTCAAATACCTTCGCTATTACTGTGGCCAACGAGATAGGCCTATAATTACTCTTGACTGTGAGATCACCAGTTTTATTTTTAACAATAGGTACTACCACCGTCTTCATAAAATCCATCGGAAGGTAAGAGTGACTCACACACAACGAGTAGAGCATGGACAATATTCGGGGAGCATGTGGACCCGCGTGCTGGAGGTGTTCAATACTGAGGCCATCATGACCCGGAGATTTACCCCTTGTCATCCCCTTAATTATTTCGGCCACCTCTTTCGTACGGTACTGTATGACAACAGCCCCAGTTGGCATCTCAGTATTAAAATCCTCCACCACCGATCCCAAAGAAGGCTTCACAGAAAAGTGATCTTTAAAGGCGACGGCAATGCCTTTATGAACACTCACTCCATCAACACTCGCAGGGAGGCCCGGAGTAAAATTTATTTCCTTGGTATTTTTCCAAAAGCCGCGAAAGTTGCCTTTAGAGTGTTTTTGAGCGAGCGCATCCATTCTAATTTGTTCTTGATGGTCCTGGCACCATTTTAACCGTGATTTAAACACTCTTCTGTATTTGCACATTTCATTATACATGAAACCCGAACTAGGCCTACCACTCGCTACCCATTCCGTAAACGACTTCCTGGCCTCCCCATGAGCCTCAGCAACGATTATGCGTGGGCCACGCTCACCTGTCCGTTTACTTCCGCGGCCCACTGTGGCTGCGTCGCGAAGTGCCCCCACAAAATCAGAGTAAAGTCTGTCAAGGACACAACGGTGTCCGGGATCACTACAGTAGCTATCGGCACACTTAACAAGTTCGGGAGGAAAATCAATCAATCGTAACCTTTTGTGACACTCGGCGGCAAATCTCTCAGTCTCCTCATCACTCCTAGACCCCCACAAGACGTTTCTATTTACTACGTTATTATAAGTGTGTACAGTATGTTTTAATAACTTTAGGTCACATTCTATAATGAGAGGAAAATGATCAGACCATCGAGCGTCACACTTAACATAGGCGTTAACAACTGCCTGCTTCGCTGATTGTGTCACTACACAGTGATCCAACCAGCTACAAGCACCATTTATCTCACTAACAAAAGTAACAGTGCCCGAGTCCCTCCCCAACAAGTCAACATCAACGCATGACCAATATTGCTCTTCACAGAAATGTATAAGCTCATTATAGAATAAGCCCTGGATATTAGCATTAAAGTCGCCCAAAACAAATACAGATTCAATGCCATATTCATCGACTAAAGCGCTTACCGTACTTAAACAGTCCGTAAAGTCGGGCAGGTTTTCAATGGAATTCGTAGGCATGTATACACTCATCACAATCACTGGCTGAGCACTGGTCGTTATTTTGATAGCACAAATACGATTACTATCACACTGTAGCACAGACACCTGTTGGAAGACACTGTTTCTCCACATCAAGGCGACACCACCATACGGCCTCCCGACAAGTATGCCGGCCGAGGTGTCGACCGCCGACTTTCCAGTGTATCCAAAACCGCTGTCGATCGTACTAAGATATGGCACATCATCCGGTAGTATCCACAGTTCCTGCAAAGCGATTAGGTCACAGGTACGACACAACTCCCTCACACTGTCAACGGACCGTTTCACACCCTTGCAGTTAAAGCTTGCAAACCGAAGGCGACTATCCATTTGTGTTTCCTTTTTGGCCGTCAACAGGTATAGCCCTGTTCGTATGTCGGTTTTTGAAACTTATAAAACGCCTGAACACGATACCTTGAGGCCAAATATTCTCATCTAAATATAACGACAACTTTGATTCCGACACAAAGAATTTATACGCTTTATGATCCCTCTCAGTTTTCATATGTATTCGTTCGATCGATACTACATCCAGGGTTTTGTTTTTAATATACTTAATTATATCGTCGTCTGTTGTATCTTTGTGGATATTCGTAATGAACATAGGAACCTTTCTATCTGCCGCCTTGAAGTTGCATTCAGCGTCCCTTGCCCTTCCCGACTTGCCAGAATATCGATAAGTCGTCTTTCTACGATATGATACTTCCTGCCACTCGTCATCGCGTTTGTTTACATCAATGCTTAGTGCATCAGTCCTCGAGGGCACCGACCCGTTATCAGCGTCCAGCTGATTCGCCTCCCGTGCGGCCGAGCACGACGGCAGTAATGCTGCACTCTTCACACCATTGCACTCAACCGATTCAACGCGCGGTTCGCGCACCTCGGGAGCCGGGGCGGCGGCAAACGCAGCCGAAGCCTGTTTATGGTTGATATCAGACGTTGGCCGCTGCGGCGATGATGACTCATGCGTTTGTTTTTGATTTACCTGCACAATTTCTCTGTATTCCGGTGCTTTCTCACTTGCATTATTATTACTACCACTACTGTATAACTCACTGGATGAGGTATCCTGCAAATGAGAAAGCCCCGAAGGGCCGCTATCTAACAGCCAGGCGCCTCGCTTTTTATTGACTTTAAAAGCAGATGTAGGCGGCAGCGAGTCATTTTTGAGCCGGTGAATCTCCTCTCGCAGTTCGTTCACTTGATCCATGGTAGCATATGAAGATCTGAACTCGCCAATCGCGCATTGTACTCTTGAAAGATCCTTTAAAATCCTTGTGTAGTCCAAATGTTCATACGTCAAAGGCGGCAACCTCTCCAGCTTTTGAGCCACAAACACTGGAATTTCGTCCTCCTCCGCAGATTTGAATAAGTTTATAATATCTGCCAAGTCTCGTTCTTCTTTGCCTTTATTTTTTCTATTAATATTGCGCCGATCTGCTGACACAGAGTCAAACAGCAACGATTTAGACTTTTTAATTTCTTCGCCAGTAAACGATGTCATACAAATTCGCACTAATGTTACTTCGTCGACAACAGATACACTGTTCTGCACATACGCCAACAATTCGTCAATAATAATGTTACAATTACTACACTTCAATGTGTTCGTCATGTTTACTCAGAAATATTACGCTGTCACCGTGTAACACTGTACCGCTCGAGCGGGTGCGCGCACGCGACTGACTAATAGATATACTGGAAGTATTATATACAAATATTTTACTAATACACTAGCTACTTCCCACTATATTATTTAAAGGTCTACTAGATTTTTCTTAATTAATTACATTAGTAAGTTTTTTAGGTTTGCGAATTCAACGTTTAAATTTCAGTTTGAGCTAGAAAAGTTAAAATCTCGAAACGTGATGAACCCTCTTAAGAAAATATTCTTAAACCTAAATATTACAGACATCAATCAATCACTCAAAAATTAATCATCCAAAAAGTTGTCAGCATAGGATTTATTACTTAAATTCGCTGAAAGTAGGGTACCGATGTTCGAAATGAATCTGAAATCACTTGGTTACGAACTGTTATGTTCTCATTGGTAACATCATCTTTGCCACAGTTAATGGATATCAAATAGGCTTAAAAACCTAAATAAACAACATGACACCACGTTTTTACTACTCTTGATTTAAATAGCTCACTAATTAAATAAATTATTAAATACAACAGTATCAACAGATAACAAGCTGCATGACAGTACAATACAATACCTTTCATTCCACAAGAAAAATAACATGGTAAGTTACATACAATTATAAAATTATTAAGCTAAAGGCGTTATCGTTAAAAGCAATTTCTTCCAAGCAACCTTGAGAAATTTTTAAAAGATTTTTCATGACCGACAGAATAAATGAAAATTTGTTTAGCGTCGTAATCAAGTGAAAACGTTGTAGTCTCCTGGAGAGCCAAATTTATTGATTACCTCTGGCGGGGAAAACTGGCAACTTGAAAAAGGAATCCAAACAAAGGAGTGCAATGGGACCACGCCATCCAAATCGCGATGAGGAAGATAGGATTAGCCGCCGACGGATGTAAGCCCGTAGATTTGTACGCCTCGCTTTGACTGCCTCTACTGTTTCGCTGCCAATCGCAGTTCTACAAGTATGTACCTGCTTTTGTTAACTTCTCTTTTAAAATATTTACTGTAGTTTTTTTTATATTATTATTATTACTAACCAGATGAATTTAAAAGTATGATAGAAAACAAAAGGAATAAATTTTGTGTCCACTAATAGCGAGAACAGATTCGTCGAGTTTTTTGCACTGACAACGTTATCCGTTCAAATGAAGAAAAAATTGCTACTGACAGATATCTTTCTTTTTTTTCCATTTTGGCTCTTACTTACGTATTTAGCCAGTAACAAGTTAAATATTTTTAATAAAGTTGTTTAATTAAACAAGTATAAAGTCAAGTTAGTAGTTAAGTCAAGTCAAGTCATAATCAAGTCGAATCAGAATAGTCCGGCTAAGTGAAGTGGTAGAAAAACTGCACTTAGCGATTTCCAGGAGCCTTTGGCAACAAGCGAGGAAATCACATAAATCGAACACTGTATCACTTCCCAACACTCACGCTTATTCTTGAACACTTTGCGAATAATAATCCACCATTATTATGCACAAACAATTTAAAAAAAACACAAATTTTGGCAAATAAAATACAGCGCCGATACTGCTCTTCACAGCTTCCCTCCAAAACTCCGACAGATATCCTTGCATGCGATAATTCAATTATTTAACAACAAACAAAAACTTTGAATCACCAGTAGATTATATATACGATTCGAAGACATTGACGATGGTATAATTAGGCCTAGTGTAAAAGCGCGTGCAATGCATTCAAAACGTAGACCTGACTTAGATATTTAAAAAAAGCATCATATTCAATTTTTTATAGATTAAAAAACAAGTTAAAACAACATTCCCAAAAACTTTACGATCTACATCATGTTTATAACGTCAAATTAACGGGTGTGTAATATAAGATATAAATACGAAATATCTATATATTTAGATAGATACCAACGAAATATATAATTTTAGTTAGTATAATTTTCAAATTAGATAAAAATCGAAAGAAATATCTTTTAATATAACAATTGTTCAATTTTTAATAAACGTTTAATAAATGTTATATATACATAATACTAGTTGTTTCCCGCAGCTCCGTCTGCGTCAAAAAGTAGCCTATGTTTGACCCCGGGTCTTCAACTATATTTATACCAAATTTCATCAAAATCCGTTCAGCGGTTTGGCCGTGAAAGCGTAACAGACAGACAGACTTTCGCATTTATAATATTAGTATGGATAAAGCATAATCATCATTAGATATAACAAACTCTACGGAACGGCTAACTGTAAATAATAAATAGTTCTTTCACAATTCACCTTCTAACAGTTAGTTGCTTCTCTCACAAGGTCTGTCGCTCGCTCGCTTTGCTCGCTTGCTAACTGTTGTGGTGCTCACAAAGTAGCCTTTTGATACTAGGTCACTTCTGTCAAAATGTCTGTCGCTCGCTCACTGTTGTTGTCACTGTCACAACTATAACCTAACTTACCTTCTATCACAAAGTCTGTCGCTTGCTCACTTCGCATATTTCGTCAGCTATATTTTGTTAATAACATAAAGTATACCTTTTGATCGATATGTTTTGTAAATAGTATACTTTTTGAATGGTATATTTTTTGGCTGTAATATAATATTTTTTTGGGTGTATGTAAACGTTATATAAAATGGAGTTATGCCTTTTAAAAATGTAACCATTAATAATTATGCCAATTTAAGATTATATCATTGGAATTGTATTGAAATAAAAATATATATTTTGTTATTCTATCAAATCAATACGCACCCCTCATGAACCACAAAAAATTTTACAATCACAAAGGATGACTGTTTGAGCGAAAAATAAATTGTTTGACACAAATGAGAACCAAACATTTAAACAAAAAATCCCTTGTTTAAAACACAAAACATTAGTCCCTGGAAAGTACAATCGGAAAATCCAGGTCCGTAATTCACAAATGACACACAAATGTACTCAGTGTTGTCATGAGAAAAATTAATAACCATTGTACCTCTTGGCGAATTTCGCTTTTTATATTTCGAAGGTCGCTGTTGACGTGCAGTAACTTAATTTTTATTATTGCCTTGGTACGTCCCTGTTCATTGACAGGTGTCAAAAACAATTTCGTCTTTATTATCTTGTGACTTTTACACGATAAATTTGTACCGTTCTCAGAAAGCTATTTTTGTATGTCCATACTTCCATACTATCCATATTAATATTATAAATGCGCAAGTCTGTCTGTCTGTCTTTCTGTTTGTCTGTTACGCTTTCACGGCCAAACCGCTGAACAGATTTTGATAAAATTTGGTATGAATATAGTTGAAGACCCGGGGTCAAACATAGGCTACTTTTTCACGCAGGCGGAGCTGCGGGAAAAAGCTAGTACTTTATAAAGAAACATGTAAAAATATGATCGTAAGATGTAAAAATATTTTTTTGTTAATAAATATTGTCACAAAATTTTTACGAAATAAACAAAAATATTTTGCTTGTCATGTATAATTCTTTGTATGTAGAGGCATCGCTGTTTTATCTAGCCAGAAATTTTAATTCAATAAGTTTATATTTTTTCGAGAATACAATATAGGTTTCTTTATTGCTGTTGTCTGGGAAATCACAATATTTTTATTACAACATTGCTTACAATATGGAGCAAAGGCTGGAAACCTTTAATAATCAATTGAAACTTTAATTTCGCAAAATGTAATAAGTACCTACGACATGAATTTTCTCAGAACATAATTACAGATCCGAACTCAGGATAAATAAAGTTTTTGTACACAAACAGCAACAAAAAATAGATTTTAGGTATCCCCCCTCCTCTCCCCATTACATTCATTTAACTTCCCAGAAAGGTTGCTCAAAAGTTTTCCCATCAATGTAAACGTATTTTAGATCCTAAAGCCCCCAAGTGCCCCTGGGTGATTTGAGGACTATCAAACTGTTAAACTCTATCAATAAATAAATGGTTAAATATGTTTTGTTAAACTTTTATAGATCAACCCATTATTCATAAAAATAAACAAACATTCATTAAGACCAAATCAACTAATTTATGTTTCGTCTCGTTCTTTCACGTCAAAAATAGATAAGGCAGAAAGGGACTAATAAGGTTTAAGTCTTTAGACGTAAGTTATTACCAACAAAATATTGAAATACTTAGTGCACCATACAATCCATACCAATATTATAAATGCGAAAGTCTGAAAGCGTAACAGACAGACATCTGTTACGCTTTCAGGGCCAAACCGCTGAACGGATTTTGATGAAATTTGGTATGAATATAGTTGAAGACCCGGAGTCAAACATAGGCTACTTTTAACGCAGGTGGAACTTCGGAAAACCGCTAGTAAACCATATGAATATGAACTTTTTTTATGAGAACAAATGCGAGATATTCTCAAATATTTATTTATTTATTTTTATTTATGTAACTACGCAAACAAGTTTTAATATAATACTCATAACTGAAACCATATTAATACGTTTCCTATGCCACATTCTATATTTTTGATCTGATATACTGTGTGAAATGATAAAAAAATGCTTGACATCGCAAAGAAGGATATGCCTGCCAACGGACTCTGTCCATTGGCAGACTTAAGGACCGTACAAACATAGAAATATAATCGGTAGAAATGCCGTAGCGTATGAAAAAGTTAATTGGCTAATGATACTTCTATATATTCTTATTTCTGTGGGCGTCCCGCCACGCGAGCGGGATTCGCGTCAGTGTGAACGGTCCTTTAAAAGTGTAAAAGCGGACCCTAGGCTCTGAAGCAAACAGTTAAGGATGCAACCGGGAAAACGGTAGGACGATGATAAATGACGATTATGACATTTTCCAATCGGTTAAGGCAAATTGCTCTAAGTAAAGAATGGAGACAAAAATGGAAAGCATTTGGGCAAATGCTTTCCATTTTTGTTGCTGCTGCTGGGCAGCAGTGGGACCCAACATCTACAGGCTTGGAAAATAAATATTTCTAAACAGTATTTTAAATTCCCAACCATTGCGCCGACAGCCGTGATAGACGACATTTGACAAACAAAAATACCTCGTGTTATCCCCATGTAAATTACGAACGTGATTTTATAAATAAATTTCACTTCCACGTATTCTAAATTACATCGGAATTTCAAAATAAAGCTGCCTTTATTTATTACGATAAATGTCTTGTTTTCGTATTTAATAGGACCACTCAAAGAGACAACACGCTCAGTTGTCTCTTATACTATTTGCCTCTTCCATGAGGGTCCTTAAAACGTAAAGTTTTTGTTTAAAATATCGAATTATATGGAGTAGGTAAAGAGCATCGAAACCGCACAAGTGAAATGTTCGTTTCTCAAAGGGAGTATGAAATATCGCTCGCTTCGCTCGCTCGGTTAAATTTCTTATTTGAAGCGAGCGATATTTTCCATTTTAAGAATTTTGCATTTAAGAGCAAAATTGGCACCTCCCTTAGGATGTGGAAATTCTCTTAGAAAAATTGAAATAATTTTCATTTAGAACAACGAAATTGTTGAAATTGAAATATTCAATGCAAAGAGATACGTAATACAAAATTTTCATATAAACTGTTCTGAGGTGACTCCCCCTATTACTGAAACGAGATACGAAATAAGAGAGATACATTTTCAGATCCCTAGGGAAGTGAGCAATACTTATTAACTTGAAGTACAGAGGAGTGATATTCTAAGACAAAGCTTGATACAATCTAGTTGTAATAGAATAGGAAAATTATTAATTTTGACTTAATTCTGACAATAGTCCTAAGCTCTGGCATCGTAATGCTTTTCTGGTTACGTTCTAGCTAGTTAGTTCGGAGAACCGAATTCGCTTTCTGATAGTAATTGTAGTTAGGTACTCTAGTACCATTCTGTACTTGTTATATGCGGGCGAAGCCGCGGGCTTAAGCTAAAGATCTTACGGGGTATTGATGTCAAACTTCTAATTACACAAGAAATTGAAAAAACAAAACAGGGACCGCCAGGCAAGTTGAGTGACTATGTGTCCCACTTAAATTAAAATAATGATTACAAATTAATTCTTATGATATTTGACCAAACAATATGACAAATTCCTTTCACGTTTAGCCTCTTACTGCTCTTATGATATACAAATAGAATTTAAAAATAAAAAACCCGTCGTTAAAGCTAATCTTCTTTAATCTATGGATTTTCATAATAGCGACCAAATTCGATCTCAAGGGAATAAATAGAGTGGTCTGACAGTCGAACCTTAATAATTCAATAGGTACAAGATTTCTTTGTTTATCTTTGTTTCTACTCGAATGCTGACATATTTATTCTCGTATTCGTATACGATTTTATAATAATGGGTCTTTCAAATAGGGCGGGTGGATGTTGACAGTTTGTGGCGGCCATGTTGTTTTTATTCAGTCATTGATGTCAAATCATCATGGCAAGTTACATGATTGAGCAGCACGTCCTAATGATAAAACTTTATTGTCAAAATGAGTGTTTGTTAGTGCAAGCGTTATGCGCATTGCGTCCATTTTACGGCGGTGGCCCTTCGAAGTCGACTCTCCGACGTTTAGTGGCCAAATTCGAGACGACCGGTTCAGTAAACAACCAACCAATACCCTCACGTCAAGAGAACGCCAGATCAGCCAAAACATCGCTGCTGTCCTTGAGAGAGTGAAGGAGACTCCGAGGCAGTCGATCTCTCGCTGTGCACAAGAACTCGGCCTTTCGCAGACTTCAAGTTGGCGAATTCTGCGTCGGCACTCGGGCCTACACCCGCACAAGATCCAACTGACCCAAGTGCTTAAAGTGAATGTCCATAGACAACGCTGTGTGTTCACTAACTGGGCTTCAGAACGTTTGGAAGAAAACCCTGATTTTGGCCGAAAGATCATCTTTAGCGACTAGGCGCATTTTTGGATGAATGGCTCAACAAGTAAAATTGCCGAATATGGAACGACGGCATCCCATATTCGGCGAAAAAGTGACTGTTTGGTGCGGATTTTGGTCCAGCGGCAACGTCGGTCCGTATTTCCTCGTCAACGACGATGGCGAAGCCATCACCGTCAACGGCGAACACTACAGGTCAATGATTAACAATTTCTTTTAGCCTGAATTTAACGATATCGACGTAGACGACACGTGGTTCCAACAAGACGGCGCTACGTGCCACACAGCGAATGACACGATGGATATTTTGCATGAACGATTTGAGGGAAGAGTTATCTCTCGCAGAGGTGACGTGAATTGGCCACCAAGATCGTGCGATTTGACCCCGGTAGACTTTTATTGTGAAGTTTCTTGAAGTCATAAATCTATGCCAATAAACCGCATTCGACTGATGCTCTGAAATTCAACGCAACGCAGGCCATTGCTCAGATTCAATTGTTTTTTTAATATACAACTAAGTAGACAAACAGGCGTATGGCCCACCTGATGGTAAGTGGTTGCCGTAGCCTATGAACGCCTGCAACACAGGAGATGTCCGCTGTCAGCACAGCGACCCCTCTGGAGCCTGGCGACCCTACTCACCAGCAGGAACACAACACTGCATGATGTGTTATTTGGCTGCGGTCTTCTGTAGGGTGGAGGCATTTATGCAGCAGAGTCATATAAAATTAGACCTCTCGGATCAGTGCCACTGTTTAAAGCTGCGGTGGATATTTAAACGATGTCATATTCCATAAATAATGGAATTAATATGCCTTTGGAATAAAAAAAAAATACGCTAATATCTCACACACAGCTTGTTTTATTCAATTTTAACATCGGCCCGTCCTTGTTGAAAACCTCTTTATAATATATTTGTAAAAGAAACATAATTATTTGTAAGATTGGGAAACCCCGAAGCAAATGCTGACTTGAGGCTGCATCTGTATAAATTCGTACTCACAATAAAATGTGCATTCCCAAAGAAAATATAGTAAGAAAATTAACTCCGTAGTACATACATACATACCATCACGCCTTTTTCCCGTAGGGTGAGGCAGAGACTACAGATTTCCATTTGCTACGACCCTTAGAGACTTCCCACGCTTCTTCTACGCTCATCACTCTCGTCATACACGCTCGTCGATTACAGGTACTCGTGATATCTCCGTTTTTTATTATGTCTGCGATTTGGTCGCAGTATGTTCTCCGAGGCCGGCCCTTACCGACTTTTCCTGTAAACACAAACATAGTAGTGCAATAGATTTTTTTTTTCTGTGGCTCTTCATCTGTTATTTCTTTCTTTCTCCTGCCACCTTCCTATGGCTTTTCATCTGTTAACGAAAAAAATTAAATACGTATTTTTTAGTAAAAATCTTAAATGATTATACGCACATTAAGTGGTAAATAAAAATGTATCGCCTCTAGTATATTTTTACTCTATGAATAGTACAATATTGTAGGTTAATGTATTAATGTCTTTTTTTAGTAGGTACTATAAATCGTAATGTTTGTGTCCTGCAACCTATAGCAGAAACGAAAATGCACAAAATTTTATATTTCACCCTGGAGCCCCATTTTTTAAATGTATTATATAATGTTGAATGAAAATCATTCGATAACAAACCAAAAATTATTCGACTCGTCGAATTTGAGTGATTTAAAAAAAAAATAACACTTTTTGTATATAATGTTTCTAGCGTTAAGTCTGTCAATTGTATAGATAAATAGTGATCCCATAAAGCCATAGAAAGAAAAGGAAAACGTTTACTATTATGAGCGGCATACGTGTTGATGACATATCAAATGTTTGCCCTCAGAATTGGTCCCATCGTGCGTATATTGTACCAACATTTTTGTCCCATTGACATAATATAACCAGAATGGAAACAGATAAAATATCTTTAATTTGTATCATTCATTGTTCTTAAAAACTCATTCAAAACACTATATTTATTCCTAAGTCGATGTTAGGTGACGAAGTGATATCATTTAAATTTTAGAGGAAATGGTTCAATCAATTAATCAGGTGCCATGATAACTCTATTTAATTTTATTTTTTTTAGTTTGCACCGAGTATAACGTAGTTAATATTTACTACTAAAGGTATGTGTGAGGAGAGAAGATAAATCCAAGTTACAGCGAATAGCACACTATTTATTAGTTCTACTTTACAAATATAGACTGTTAAGGATGTACGAAGAAATATAGATAGGGGTCGTGAGATCGAAGTAGGCACGAGATCCAGTCAAGCAGCCGCTATGAAATAGCCAGCCACTTAACTTAGAGATGACGAGATGATCCGAGCAGGCCTTCTGGTGGACGCGCGCAGGCTTATATATGGCCCTCGGGGTGATGCGGCGCGGGGAAGCGGGGAAAGGCAGCCGTTGATGGAGGCACGACGTCACACGAGAAATATCTTTTATTCGTTACTAAGTCGCTTAAAGTCCCTGGCGGGTTACCATGGTCGCTTAAATCCATCTGAATGCGAGTGAGTAAGCGAAATTGCATCTTACATATTGTATTGCACCATTTGGCTTACATATTCGCTTACTCTTTTAAAATAATCAATACCAACCATCGAGATATATGTACTAACGTACTAGAGAAGCTACGTAGAACTAGATTACTTACCGAATAAAAGTTATTCCTTTGCACTTTGCCGTGTTCCTTGAATTATTGCTACTATAACTCAATACACACCAAGGTATTTTTTAAAGAGTTTCACAGTGTTTTTGATTTTTAATTGTCGGAAGCACTAGGTTCGAAACAACTTGCAAGCGACTAAGTGAGTTGCGGGGCGTTCACCGCAGTTGAACGGGACGAAGTAAGGCCGTGCGGTATCTTCTCTAGTACGTTAGTACATATATCTCGATGATACCAACATTTCCTAAATTTATAAAAATACCCTGAGCTCTGAAGCGTAAACTGTGGGAGAAACTGCGAAGCACGCTCGAATGAAGAACATCTATGTCCCTTTGCAACGCTATTTCCAGATTTATACCTTTGTGTAACTCCAGGAAATTGATTTCATACGTGTTAAGCGCTTTTTGGTTGTAATGGTCGACAGATGTTTTGTTTGGTTATTTTTGTAAGAGGAAACTAAATTTACTTTTTGAGCTATTTTTGTTTACCTTCATTGAATAATTTTTCAAATAATGTCTTGTTGTTTTGCAATTGTTACGTTTTAAACATTTTATAGCTTCTACCTGCGAACATGAACCCTGTGAAGTTTGAAACGTAAGATGTAAAAAGAACAAACGCGATAAAACAGTTTAATGTAATGTGCATAGATTAACAATTGATCTCGCACGCGCTCGACTAGATACCGCACTATGAAGAAAAATCAGTTTCCAGAATGCGGCAACTTTACGTTGTAGTGTGTGTAAGACAATGTGCAAAGATGAAACGAGAAAGAGTTATTTCTTGTACTTGTATTCTTACATAGTTTGAATACGCAAACTGGCATTTTGCTTCTGTTTTTAAACGAATATTTTAAATGTCCACGTCCAACTCACTTAACGGTTGCGGCGTGACTGACGCGGGTATGCCGCAAGTACGCCGAATTTGCGTAGTTTTAGTTGCCGCATTTGTCTAATACGCCGACGGTATCTAGTCGAGAGCGCGAGAGACCAATTATTAATCTAAGGTAATGTGTAAATCGCGAAAACATAAGAAATGAATAAAATCTGTCCAGTAAAAATAGCTATTGACTACCGTGCCGTACAGCGATAAATATGCCGCCTCTGTTGCCCGGTATTTCGCTATATTCAAGTCTTTCTATAGTGCAAGAGACGGGAACTTAGGGCACGATAGGATGTTAGCTATTGATTACACAGAATTATTATTAGTACTAACATACAGAACGTACACTCCACAGGAGCACTAGTTGTTGTTGCAAAAGCCACCTTACACGATTCTCCTGACATCTTCCAACACTAGCTCGGAGTCTGTTGAGTGCATTATTCCAAAAAAATTAACAATTGATTGGTCACCTCCAAATTTTCGATGTGATTTTTATAGTCACTTTTATTTTATGTACAGGTAAAAAATGAAAGAATGCCAGTGCTAATAGAAAAATCAGACCGATCCTGCATTTAGCAATTAAACGAAAACACGTTGAGTATAAAAATAAAGTTTGCAAAAGTAGAAAACTTGATAAAACGTCTGTTACATCGAATTTTGCACAAAATTACTCAGTTTTTCGTCGCACAACTTCGGGTGCACTGTGATAAACTCGTTTAATGCGTTGTGAACAGAACTCTGGAAAGAGGAATTAAAAGTTGGTTAGGGTTGTCATCATTGGCATAATAATTGCATAATAAAGCAATTAATTGCAGCGTAAGGATGTTGCCGATGGTACGACGTAATGTCACCGGTTTTGCGGCCCTAAAATGCATGCATTAGCGCTACACAGTTGTTTATTGATAATGGAGCTGAGTGATTGTGTTATTATTTTTGTGTCCTAAAAGGGTCTATTCATTATGAAATGACATTTAATATTTCATATGTTATCATATCGCAGATGACAACGTTTTGCTTGTTTGAAGAATTCAAAAGAAAAATGTACTCATGGATCCATATCACAAAGTAAATAGCTCTTTACTTACACTTACGTATGTTGAAATCAGCAGTTTTCGTAAAAGCATCCCTGCAACTTTGAATAATATGGTCTCATTTACGTTCCATAGATCAAATTAAAAAGATATCTCTTCAAAACAAAAAAATGATAATAATGAAAATGGTTTTCTTGACGGATTGGCCGATTTGGCGGTTTTGATAGTCAATGATAATAATATGATAAATGGTTTACAGAAATGATTATTATAATCAATTCTGTAAATTGATTACTAAGCGCATTTCATGTTGGCTCATATACTTGTAATTCGATTTGAGCTGTTGAGTTAATACTAAATTTATATACGAAAGTTTTATTTCAAAATCTGAAATCACAATAAAATATTGTGCAAAATGTTGTCAAACATGTGAATTCGTTCATTGTTAATTATGGAAAATATTTATCTTACTTGTAAATTGACGTTTTTAAGAAAATGCTGCAGTGGAGTTTATTGGCGCCGCTTCTTCTCCACTTGCGCTTTGGAAGTGGTGGTAAATAACCACTTCCAAAGCGCAAGTAAATAATAGTTTTCGCGATTGTTACACATTACCTTAACTTAATAAGTAAATTGACGTCAATAAGTGATATTCATATCCTTTATAGAAAATTTCATTTCACAATGCTATTATATTATTATTATGCTATTGCTGTATGCTTATAGCATAGATGTGCGATTTCGACGCAGACGAATAAAAAAAAACTTATCTGCTATTCTTGTACCAGCCCTGAGAAATATATCATTCGTTTCGTGAACTCTCATTTGGAAAACTTTATGCAGATCCAAGTGGGTTTCAAGTCACTCATTTGACAAGTGACTAAACTTTTGGACGCCAATTGTTTGATAAAAACTGACTTACTACTTAAAGTAAAGAAAAAACAAGCAGTTCTTTTTTTTGTGATCTATGACTCACTCAAAGCTGTGAATCGAATGAAAATTATTTTATTCCCCGATTACTTATATTCAAATTCAAATTAGGAAAATGTGTAATTTTTATTTGTTTTTCTTACTGTCAAGATGAGTAAATCTAGTGAAGAAATTTGATACATTTTAAAATTTTACTTTATTTTAAAGGTGAAAAAGCAACGCAAGCCGCGAAAAAAAATTTGCGATGTTTATAGACCTAGTGCAGTGTCTGTAAGAGTTGCACAAATTTGGTATAAGCATTTTCAATCCGGAAATTTTGATGTCAAAGATGCACGTCGCTCTGGTCGCTCTATTACGGATGAAATTGATGCCATTTTTGATAAAGTGGAGCAAGTTCGGCATATCAATAGTTACGACGTAGCTGAAGAACTGGGAATTGACCACAAAACAGTTTTGACGCATTTGAAAAAAACTGGGTACACAAAAAAGCTCGATATTTGGGTACCTCACGAGTTCACTGAAAGAAATACTCATTTGTGATTCTTTATTACGGCGTAATGAAACTGAACCATTTTTGAAGAAGCTGATAACTGGTGATGAAAAGTGGCAGTGTCAGGTTAACATCACGAGAGGACTGCCAAAACCACTTGTCGCGGTATTTTGATCAGAAGCCTCAAAATTTCTATAGCAATGGGATCATGCCCCTACCTACAAGATGGCAAAAAGTAATCGAACAAAATGACACCTAGGTACATAGTTTAGTTAAATGTAAATAAACTATATTAAAAATGATTATAAATTTTCTTAAAATGCGAAGAAACTTTTCTCACCACCTATTACGTTTTTATGTCTTGTGTTTATTTTTTATTTTTACTCGACTGTAACTAAAGGAGGTTTATTTACTTTATTCCTTTACACACTCTCTCAAGCTGACAACCTGATAGTTCTTAACTGACAATAAGTTTTAGAAAACTGTAATCTTACAGGGAACACTTCTCTTAGTGAGAAGTTGTGATCGATCCTTATTCATAAAAATGATAAGTGATAAGTTAAAGTTAACTAAAATAAGTTAAGTCTTGTTCTTTCAAGTCAAATATATAGTTAGATAGGACAGAAAGAGACTATACATAGTTTGGTTAATGTAGGCTTAATAAACGTTCGTTATTTTTACCCGAATGCGACAGAAGGAGGGTTATGTTTTTCGAGAGTATGTATGTTTATATGTGTAATTGTTTGGCGCGCTCTACAGCCTGAACGAGTCGATGAAAAGCTTGAGAGGTGTCAATAGATTCGTAATTACTGCCTGAGTGACACTGGGTACATCAAATAAAAAAAAAAAAAACAAAATGGCTAATTTTTCGGGCCTTTTTCATTCCCAAATTACCCAGAAACGCAGTCGGGTGTTTTAGTTTCTTTAATTATCGTTATCTTGTTTATGATGTGGGTGAGTATACACCGTGAAATTTTAGTCGTTTTGGACCCATCGTCCAGTGACTCCATTCATGCAACCGAACAAATTTCCCCAAGGAACATAGTTCTAAACATGAAAAACACATTTGAACTTCAGTTAGTTGTTCAGTTGCATGAATGGAGTCACTGGACGATGGGTCCAAAACGATTAAAATTTCACCGTGTATAACGCTTCGTTAACTGGATTCACCTGAGCTTCTGCGAATTAAATGAAAATAATAGACTTATAATGTTCATAAGGGCCCAAGTTTGGACCACCTGTTAAACTTTCCCTAGGTACAGGTATAGTAGTAGGTTAGCGTAGGAAAGTACTTCCCTACTTCCCGTAGGTGTGTCGTGGTGTGTCCTCTAAGTTGTGTCTGGGCATGATTTCGAGTCTTTACATTTAGGAGCGAATCTTAAGACATTTGAGGGGTACGTGAAAGTGTATTTAAAAAACAATACTTACCCTTTAAAGATCTGTAACCAGCCCAAATAATAAATTGATATTTTATCGACAAAATAACTCGTCTGGCTACATTGTCTCTGATTTGTAATAAGATATTTTCAAAGATTAGTCTGAGGTCAGACTAACTAGTATATTTATATAGTTATGCCCTTATCAAAGGTTATGCCACAGACTGTCGTTAATAACCCCGTTATTTAAGAATAACGGGGTTATATCATGTAAGCATGATCGCTAACTTGACATTATTAGTGTCATTATGTGCAGAAAGAGTAATATTTTTAGAAAAACCTTTGCTATTATCTTTGTATGTCTCTTAGGTCACATTCGGTGTTTTTATTCATACTTACTTTACTTTGTTAGTCTTAGTCGTCGATCTTTATCTCAAAGTAATCGCAAATAAAAAAATTTATAAATTTTTACCCATCTAAAACTTCGTCCAATATGATTTACTGAATGCATAACAACTAAAATATCTATCTAGTAATTTAAAAAAGTAGCTAATAAAATACATGAAAGAAAAGATTTGATTTTTTGGAATTGAACAAATTATTGATTATATTTTTATATTTAATATCATGTCTTGGCGAAAAAGGCTACATGACATAATCTGCCTTAAAATCTTCGGATGGAAAAGATAATGCGAAAGCAAACAAAATTAGTACTAATTATTACATAATTTTTTAAAATAGCATTAACCTACATCGACAGACTTCAAAGAAGTACAGACGTTTTCTCTACTAATTATTTCGTCTGTCGCGTTACTTACACACATACCTACCCCGGGTCTGACACTTCTACCAGCCGCTGATACGCATTGCGAGTACACACAATAGGGAACTAATTTCTATCTGTTGATTCATCAACGATCCATCTGTATTTTTTGAAGTCTGTGCCATCTTACAAGAAATAGCAATAGAGAGTCACAATATCATTAGTCACTGTTTGTGTAGGATGAGATTTAAGTAATTAGGATATTTATAGCAAGGCAAGTTATTTTTAAAAGCTCTTTACTAATAATAAAAAATAAATCTGAACAATAAAACTAAGGGTAATAAAAATGAATAGAATTAGTATGGAAAAGTATAAGACTTCTGAACAAAAAGGTATCTACAATAGGAATAATAGGAACCACGTCAGAGACCGAGAGGCGGTTCCGCACAACTCTGACACCGGGTGTACATTATTGATTGACAAGGTTACATTGTCACGAAATGATGTTGATAATAGGAATAATTTGAATAATGACCGTGTTGAATTTCAAATATACCAGGTACCTATAGGTAAATATGTCATGATGAATCTAGAAAAAAAAAATTGTACGCTGATTTTTTTCCATTGTTTCATATTTATAGACTAACAAAAATTTCCCCAGAGAAAATATAAAGTTCATGTGAAACTTAAAATACATTTTCACGTATAATTCATTAAGTTTCAAAGCTTATATTGTATTTGAGCAGCCATTGTTTGTCCAAACTTTCGCTTAGTTTCTCAGTCATAATAACTGCCGCATTGCAACTTTTGATTCATCTTAATTTTCGTTGTTTTTGTTCTAAGTTTCTAACTTTTAATGCATTTCATCTTGGTAAGTTTTGAAATAAGTTAATATCCATTTATTTTAGGCAACAATGATCTATTGTATCAGAAGTTTATAAACTCTATGCATTGTAAAGATAAAATAGACATAGACATACTATCATGCCTTTTTCCCCGTAGGGGTAGGCAGAGACTACTAGCCCGCTTTTCGCCCCCGCGAGAAATGAGACGTAATGGGTTGCGAACCGCATTTCCGCCATTTAGATTTTTGTTATTTCCCAAAATCATAACATTCCCACGAGTGTGGGTGTACACAAACTGTCACACCCAGCAGAGCCCCCTGTGCCAGGTGAAGGCTAGCCTTTAACTGGAGGCGCCTCACCCCAGGGCAATTGGCACGCTTTCGACTAGGCTCGCCTCTAGCCACGCATCTCTCGGCACGGCTTACCTTAGTTTGGCAGAAAGAGGAAGGAAAATGAAATAGATAAAGGAAATAAATATATATATATACAAGGGATTTATTTGGAAATGGGTAGGGATCAGGGTAAGGGATGCTACAGACTCGGAGGACATAAGGATAAAATACCTATATTTTTTATTTTTTTTTAAGGCATGTTATAACTGTCTTCCGATAAAATACATCAAACAATAAATTACAAACGTATACATTCTCGTTAAGTTTTATCGTAGAATTATATTCAAACCTCCATTCATAAGTCCGCCTTTGCTCCATATTGCTAACAATGTTATAATTTCTATTTTGTGATTTCCCAGCTGTAGGCAATAAGGTTATATTGTATTGTATTGTATTCCGGTACGTCATACAATATTTAAACTACATCAATAATAAAACATTGAGCTTTTTCTTCGTCTTTCGAATCAAAATGACTTTTGGCTACACAATAAGAAATTTGCTCTATACTTTGCTACCATTAAGCTTATGACTACTATAGAAAGAAATACTTAAAATAATAATAACTCATAAGCTACGGTAACCGCTTACCATCAGGTGGGCCTGTTTGCCTACTTAATTGTATAAAAAGAAATAAAAAAGTACTGGAAAATATCACCCAGCAGCTGAAACCGCACTAAATCATAATTATCATTAGACAACCAGGTTACAGTGTCAATTGGCCATGCACACCCTGGTGTCAGAGTTGTGCGGAACCGCCTCTCGGTCTCTGACGTGGTTCCTTTAACGACCGCCAGATGGCGGCTGGGACCCACGGCTTTACGTTTCTTCCGAAGGTATCATCTTTATTATCAAAGCCTGCAATGTCCTAACCAAACTGGAAACAACCAAACAAAGTATGCTTCCCGTGGAAATCGAACCCACGACCGGAGGCAGTTAAACCAGATGATTCAAGTAGTGTTGTAAAAGTGAGCGCTGAGAGTCGAACGTTGAGCGATGAGTCGACGCTTTTGAGCGTTGGTGTTTGTAGTAGGTACGGATAAACTCAAAACCTACCTAACCGATTTCAAAAGTTCTTTCACTATAATAGGAGTGCTACGTTCCTTCTGAATAACATCCATATCCATACTTCTATACAATATTATATATATGAAATAAGGAAGATTACATACAATTTACAATAATTTATATATATACTATAATATTATAAATGCGAAAGTCTGTCTGCCTGTTACGCTTGCATGGCCAAACCGCTGAACAGATTTTGTTGGATAATTGGATAATGGTGAAAGAAAACAAAGAGGTTTTAAATAAATACGTTAGAACGTAAGGTTGTATGTAATGTTGTTGTAAAGGTTAATTGTTGCCAGTAATAATATAACATTAATTTTTGCATGTTAAATTAAATAGAATTCAACAGATTTTAATGAAATCTGATATGAATACTACTACTTTTTGACGCAGGCGGAGCTGCGGGAAACAGCTAGTAAGCTATAATTTACAATACTATTACTACTACTATTTTTTACAATACTCAAGCCTGCAAATTCCTAACCAAACTGGACGCAACTAAAGAAAGTATACTTCCCTTGGGAATAGAACTACCTCCAAGTCTAAGAAAACGCTTTAACCGCTAGACCACGGAGCTAGTACCACGGAGGTAGTTGAGAATATACAAATAGATAATCCTAATCCAATAATTTTGTCCACAGAAGCCGATGGCCTCCATACCACGGAACTCCGAATCACCCCTCGTGTCGTCCAACGGGGAAGAAACGTGACAATGGCTTGTATACACCAAGCGTACGATTATGGAATCTACTCTGTCAAGTGGTACAAGGGTGCTCAGGAATTTTACAGATACTCCCCATTAGAGAATCCTACTACTAGAGTGATGCCGGTCACTGGAATTAAGGTTGATGTAAGTTGATTTTTTTATTTTTTATTCTGTGGACCTATTTTCTATAATGTTAGTTTTTGCGTTAATTTATCATTAACTAAGTCTTATATTTATTCATTTCTTCATGTAATTTTAATTTTGGTGCAATAAAGAGTATTTGTTTTGTATTCTTTAGCAATTTAGGTAACAGTTCATATTTATTAAAACTGCTGATTACATTTAGTTTTTTTTTTTTTTGTGAATAAAAAGAAGTAGAGACATTTACACCATCTTAACTTCATCTTGATTTTAATATCTAATCTAAGTACCAGAAAGTGGCTATTTAATGGCAAGCATGTCCTACCCAATCAACCTTCAAATTCACGCTCTATGAATTCAGATGATGCAATCACAGATTTCATTTCATGTTTTTCCATTATGTGCCCAATTTCAAACCAAAATTTGCAATACAAATTTTTCTTTGCAGAGGTTAAGGTCAAACGAAACACATGTAGTGATAGTACGAGTGACGTCAACACTAAGCGGGAACTATAGCTGCGAAGTCATTCTAAACGCGCCTTCATACCCGCACTATACAGCCATAGGGAGGCTAGATGTAGTTGGTAAGTTTGATAACACCATTCTTCTTTCTTACCATGTTGTTCGTAATTTAAATCTTCTCAGTTTTTACCTTTCTGATAAATTTCATTAAGATTAGAATGAAATTAATGAGAATAGTACGACGGACGTCAGATTTAAGAGGGAACTGCAAAGTTACTATGAACGCGTCTTCATACCCGCACTATACAGCCATAGGGAGGCTAGATGTAGTTGGTAAGTTTGATAACACCATTCTTCTTTCTTACCATGTTGTTCGTAATTTAAATCTTCTCAGTTTTTACCTTTCTGAAAAATTTCATTCAGATTAGAATGAAATTAATGAGAATAGTACGACGGACGTCAGATTTAAGAGGGAACTGTAGCTGGAAAGTTACTATAAACGCGTCTTCATACCCGCACTATACAGCCATAGGGAAGCTAAATGTAGTTGGTAAGTTTAATTACTTCTTTCTTACCCTGTAGTTGGTTAGTAAAAAAATATTCTCATCCCTAACCTTTCTTATAAAGTCCATGTAAGTTGAATGAAATTAACAAAAATAGTACCAGTGACAACAACATTGACTAGTCAAGCTCGAGCTGCGAAGTCATTCTAAACGCGCCTTTATATCCGCACTATACAGCTATACGAATTTATAAATATAATTTGGTGAGTAACTTTTTTACCTTTCTTACCAATCTTATATTTCTTAATTTCTATCCCTGTAGCTGATAATTTTTAAAAGTACTAATGAGAAGTTTTAGTATAAGAACCATGTCATAGCTACCTTATTAAATCCATTAAGCTTTGAATTAAATTAATGGAAATATTACGAGTGACGTCAGATCTAAGAGAAACTATCTAATAGCTGCGAAAACAATGTCATACCTGCGCAAAACTATACCGTCACTGCACGTACACTGTACGTACAGACATAGGAAGGCTAGATAGCGTGAAAGGTATTAGTTTAAGTCTATGCGCTACTCGATTTTGAGGCAGTCTATCAAACATATTTGTCTCCTGAAACACACTTTAGAAATGCGACCTTACTTTCTTCACACGCATTTTACAAACTAAACTATGTATATTGGCATCATTAAAAAGATATTTAGAGAAAATTGCTGAACTAAACGTTATTATTCTTGATTTCGCTGAAGCAAAATCCTCCAGATCCGGAGACGAGGAAGTTCGCACAAATCCAATTAGCGACAAATTACTAATGAATCTACTCGTTTTTGAGACGTTTTTTCCTCGACGCCTATTCTCGCACCTTTACAGATTAAGTCGAATGCGAGATTCGTCGAAACAAAATGGCGGATGTATTTAGCCGCCATGTTTTTTTCCGAGAAATCTCGCAATCGAATGATCTCTAAAGGCCCGAGAATCGGCCCCCTTGTCATGTTGCTATGGTATGTGAGATGTAGACCTTGTTTGACCCAAAGGTCATGATCATTATGTGGATGTTAGACAAATAGTATCTCTGCAGATTCTATTTGTGATTTTGTGATGAATTTGTAGGATTTATCTTATTTCTTTTAGTAGGATAGTAGAGGAGCTTGTTAGTAGAGCGCAACCCGCGTATCCGTAGCGAATGCGCGTGTCAAGCGATGACGTGATGCGACCACTATTGGATTGGTCGCCATTTTAGTGGCATTTTCTATCTTGAGCTCCTCCGTGCTTTGGAAGGCACGTTAAGCCGTTGGTCCCGGTTGTTATCTAAAGAGTCGTGAGGCTGTGTCAGATGCTTTAGGGCAAACTAAAAAATTCTGACATTGTTGGCCACTAACACATGTTCCTGTTGGTCATGTTCCTGTTGGTCTGGTTTCCCTGTAAAAAGGGTTACGGAGGTCAGACGGCAGTCGCTCCATTGTAATTACCAGTTTCGCCAAATCTAGGACCATGACTTATAGCGTACCCTAGGCTCCGAAGCATAAGCTGACGACGCAACTAGGAATACACGCTAGGATAATGATGACCATAATCCTTTAGTAGCGGTGACCAACAAACGTCTATTATTTATTCTGTATAGACTTACTTTTCTTTATTTTTTGACTGTCCCAGTGTACTCTTTTTATACTTGTAGTTTGATTTTGCGAAATTAGAGTTATTAATGGAGCGACTGCCCCTTTATCTTTATAACCAACAGGCACGTCAAACTACTTACACCCCTCTCTTTTCGCCGGAGATTGAAAATAGTACATGCTGTCCATACTTTCACATGTCTACCAGTGGTCTTCATCATTCCACTTAGATTCCCCTACGATCCACCCAGTAGCTTCCTTGATTCTCATGCCTCCAATGAATATTTAAAAATTCTATACATGTAACAATGTCACGCGTAAAAGGCGTACTTGTACTCTGATAATAATTAATAGATACTTTCAACGTGTTAGGGCGGCTAATGTGAAGGAAGAACAGGCTATGAAGCGAGAAAACACCTGCTCCCATTTCTTAATGGAATTCATTACATGATGTTCACTGTACAAAGGAAAATTTCACTTTGTAACTATCCTATTGCTAGATATATATTTTTTTTTCTTCTTGACCATACCTATACAGTACAGAATATATCTATACAGGGTAGATACACACAGTACTTTTACTGTATGAGCAACTTTTTGTACGGGACCGACTTAATCCGACCGAAAATAAAGCAGCCTATTTGGTTCATACATTTTGGACGAGTAAATGTTGTAAAATAGTAAGAAACAATTGAAATGTTTTGAATCTTCGATCCCATACAAAAAGTTGCTCATATTCATAAGTACTTTCATTAGTGAAAAATAGTGCCAATGTTTTTTTGTATCCATCCTGTATATGTTGCGTCTAATGACGGAAGTGAGGTTTACCGGCTATACCATGTCATAGTCAAAATCCTCAAAATCTAGCATTACAATTTTGGTTATTTCGAACATTTTTGAACGTTGTTGATGTTACTCAATTCTAACTTTATCTAAGCCGCAAGAGTAAAAAAAAAACACTATTTCTGTTACTTTTAGTTTCGCATCTATCCAAAACTCTAAGAAAACAAAAGCTTTCACCTATCAAACGTCAATTTGTCTAACAATTTGTACGTGTTGGTTTCGGTCACTTCTGAGATAAAGTTACGAAAATATTGGTTCTAAGAAGAAAACAAAGAAATACGATCACTAGTCCCAAATCAACAACTGGAACATGTTGGACCTTTTAAAAGGTTCCACTTAATCATAGACTTAAAGAGCTTTAGAGCTGACTGAAAATGGACTACGTACCTATAAAACAACAAGTGACTAAGGGTTGTAACAAGTAACTAGTTAGAGAAGCTGTTTTCTTTTATTTTTAATGGTTCATTAAGTCAAAATTGACAGAAATTAGTTTATCACATCTCCGAACTCCGAACTAAAGGTTAGTCCAGTAGTTGTCGAGATAGTTTACTAAATGAAATAATGAACATTCTTTTGCTCATTCGGTCATATCGAGTGGGTAACATAATCAATCGACCCTGTGTCAGAGATTTTACCGAATCTATTTTATTAGTCTTAATTAGTACTTATGTAGTTTGATTAGAAAATATTTATATATTAGAAAATATATATATTTCTGCATATGAAGCCAGATTCTTGGGTAATGTAATTCGCATGCCAGCAGAGATAGGTAAAACTGCAAAACTGGTAAGTAGGTAGATGTTAAGTAGAAAAAAACTGTCCTTATTTCGTCTTGGCCGAATCTTTTTTACTCTATAGATCTTCAAAATAAAGATACATTACCCTTGACCGTAACTACGTTACTTTGTCCTTTTGGGGCACTACCTCATTAATTACTTATCTAGGTTACTTTGATATGGATGAGTTCGGCGCCTTTTTGTCTTTAGGAAATAGTTTATTTTTGTGGATTTATTTATGCTTTAGATTTTGCGAATGCATCCCGAGCATTAGGACCTGCTTAACGTTGTTTCGGTCTCATGAGTCAAAAACAGTAACTTTTACTTTTTGCACAGAATTCTCGCCATCGTCAGGGATTTCATATCCCCATACCTTGGATCCCATGTTATCGCGTACAGTACGCTTCAAACGGAATTTCCTCCCTCGTATACTGCGACTATGGAATGAACTCCCTGCCATGGTTTTCCATAGTGATTAATAACATGGGAGCCTTCAAAAAGGGCGTGAAAAAAATCCTTCCGGGTCGGCAACGCGCTTGTGACATCTCCGGTGTTACAGGGGTTCATAGGCTACGGTAACCAGGTGGGCCGTACGCCTGTTTGCCTACTTAGTTGTAAAAAAAAAAAAATCTTCCTATTGCTTATTTTGTTTTCAAAAAATGCTAAATAACAGAAACCAAATTCTTCCGGCTAATGTTTATTATTCGTGCTGCCAAATATCAACCCTTTTGGATAATTATGCTGATGTTGGCGTAAGACGTGTCTGAGAAGAAATAAGATAATTTTTTTCCTTAATAAAAAAGGTCGATTTTAGGGTACTAAATACCAGTTTAATACCATTATTTTTGAGCTGATTAATAATTTTAAACATTATTCCTATCTCGGACAAGACATATATACCCTATATTCGTACTCATGAATTCTTGATAAATGTTTTTTTAGCCTACTAAGTTTCCCTCAAAATCGATTGAAAAGTTTAGAATTTAAAACAACCAGTAACGTACTTTGGGCAAGCGTACGCCGAAGACGAGACTAGGTAGTGTTGTTGACAGTGTTTGTAAATATTTTTTTTAATTTGATCAACAGGAATCGGAGGTCTCCGAGCAACAGAACTGAGGATATCACCGCCAGTGGTTTTAAGAGGTGCTGACGCCACTCTAGCCTGCCTGTATGAGCTGACTGAAGCTCCCCTCTACTCCGTCAAGTGGTACCGTGGCAGGCATGAGTTCTACCGATACTCTCCGACTGAGATCCCAGCAACGAAGATATTTCCTTTTGCTGGTATCAATGTTGATGTAAGTGGTCTTTATTCTTTTCTTTTTACTGTCTTCCCGCAGTCTCTTAGTAAGGTCGGTATTATACACTTCATTAGCGATTTCATGAAACGTGCTTGATACCTACATATCTATACATACATACATATAAATAAAATTGGAGTGTCTGTTTGTAATATTGAAATAACCGTTTTTTACTACATGCATATGAATATATATATATACATATATATATACGGTACATGCACCAAAATTACATTTTTACAAATTTTGTCTGTCTGTCTGTTTGTTCCGGCTAATCTCTGAAAAGGCTAGACCGATTTTGACGGGACTTTTATTGACAGGTAGCTGATGTAATAAGGAGTAACTTAGGCTACGTTTATTTAAGAAAAAATCTTTTATTTTAGAAAAATAAAGTAATGTTGTAATGTCCAAGTACTGTCCAGTACCGCGCCATGCCACTACATAAAAAAAAAACTAAAAAATTAAAGAAACGAAGTTCGCCGGGTCAGCTAGTTTTACATATTACTGATAAAGTATTCGTGCCTAATACTAATCTGTACTCCGTCAAGTAGTACCATGGCAAGAATGAGTTCTATCGATATTTCTTTGGGATCAATATTGTTGCTAGTACTTTTTACGATTTTGTGTACAAAGCATAGATATGGGATAAGAAATTTTATTCATGTAGATTGGATTTCCGTCATTAGACCCTAAACACCCCGATGTAAGAGTTTTTCGGAACCGCTTCTCGGTCTCTGATAGATCTCTCCCTCTCGGTACTTTTAATGACCATTAAACCAGGCGGGACTAACCGAAGCACGGTGCTTTATATTTAAGGCGTGTTCTTAGCAAACTGGAAATAACTAAATAAAGTATACTTCCCATGTTAATCGAAACTACGAAGATCAGTACGTAACATGTAATTAATTAAATCTTCATACAAACAGAAATCATACAGAAAATGACAAAACGTAACTTGACAGCAGTCGTAAAGTTAAAAAGTCACTGTCGGCCATATCTCTGGAGTTATGAGTGGGAGCATATGACATAGTACACACATACGTAATAGACCAGAGTAGATTCGTCACAGAGCCCAAGGAGGATGATGCAATTTTAGCCTTCCCTGAAGTGTAACCATAAAATCTACTTTTAATTAACTAGACCAATTTGCTTTTTACTTACTTACTGCGATGGCTCAGCTACCCAAAGAGGTTTTTGGTCTCCGACACAAGAGATCTCCACTTTTCCATGTTCAGCGCAACTTCCTGCCAGTTGGCTCTTTGGACGGCTTCCAAGTCTTGTACATATTTAAATGCAAACAGAACAAGAAGTCGGGCATACTTCCTAAATGTAGAAACTCGTGCGTAAGATAACTAACTAAAGTGTTTCTCGTTTCACTACCCAAAGGTTGTCTAGAAGAGATTGTTAGCAATATATTTGATTTTGCTACATGGATTGAAGTTGTAGTTATTAGAACATATTATTATTATAAGTGTTTTCTGTAGTTGTAATCCACAAACCTTTCTTTTGAAATAAACATAAAAATGTTATAAAACCTAGCCAGAAACTTTTAATCTGTTTATTTGTTTAATGCGTCCACAAGATGACATACTTAGTAGTCTAATTTTAATAACATAACTTGATAAGCAAGCAAGTACAAAAAGAGTACGTTCTACAAAGCTTGGGCTCTGTTGAAGCTGCGACACAACTGCCGTATCTCAAATTTTCCGTACATATGAGGCAAAGTTTAGACGATTTGTCTCGAGAGAACTGTCACAAACTGCTCGCTTCATTTAAATGCAAGGTTGGCTTGTAAGCTATAAATAAGCGATATGATTCAAGACAGAAATAGAAAGCAGGTATTGTTCTTCTTTTTAGCGATTTTGCTAGCTTAGAGGAGCGTGGCGACGACGGCAAGACGCGACCCGTATTGGATTGGTCGCCATTAGTGGCATTTTCTATCGTAAGTTTCTCCGTGCTCCGAAAAACACGTTATGCCGTTTGTCCCTTATGATGAGGACAGATAAAAGCCAAATGACTTTGGCTGTCTAGAAAACAAAAATCTGACAGTGTTGGCTACTAACAGACCTTTGATCATGTTCCTGTTGGTTGGTTTCCCTTTAATTAGGTCACGGAGGTCAAACGGCAGTCGCTCCATTGTAATTACCAATGCCGCCAAATCAAGAACCATGACTTACAACGAAAGCTCCGGGGCGTAAGTGGACATTTGGACGAAGAAGAATTCTTCATTTTCTTAGCGAGTCTGGCAAATTATATTTAATTTTGTGATGATTCAAACTTCGCTTCTGACAAGGCATTGTCAGTGGCTTCGTAGACATTCATGACCATGCGCTGGGTACGCAGGGCAAGATAGGAGATGAGCCATGGTCTGGGAAGAGGCTCCACTCTGGCACCACGAATCAGGTTTTAAATCTCTAAAGAAACTTGAAAGACCCTGTTTATGTGTTTGTAGCGATCCATTCCCATCATCCATGTCAAGCAACGACATGTGGTTTGACTTTGAGTGTTTGCCACCATTAAAAGCTATCTGTTTTGAAAGTCACTTTAAGCTATTAGTCTCAACTGCTGCCGTGGTTTCGTCATTGCATCGCGACCCTGCCAGACTGCTTTACAACACATTATGTTATAATTTGTCAGGTTTACAGCAACGATAACCATACTAGTTTTGTTTGAACAATTATAAATTAGAATAAGAAGAAGATCCCCAAAGATAGCGCTCCATTAATAATGCATAAAGGTTAATTGAGATACTCAGCTTAATAAGATAATACCATAATCCTATCTCACGGACGTTATTTGGCAAACAGAAGAACTTTTTCCTAAGACGAAAAGTTTGGGGCATAATTTAGCATACATCATTGTATGTTTACCTGTTATATTATATTATATGTTATAACATAACCAAATATATACCAATTTGAAAAATTACGACTTGATTTCTTTTGATTTACAGTTGGATTAATAATATTATAGTGGGTTTTAAATTCGCTACCCCATTTTTTATACAACTAAGTAGACAAACAGGCGTGCGGCCCACCTGATGGTAAGTGCCTAGCCTAAGGAGTTCACAATTTTGCGCGGAATTGAGATCCAATGATTTTAGAAAAGTGAACATATTCTCAAATTGCTCGTAAATGTTATAAATCAAAGCAAAAATTATTATGTAACACATAATATGGCATATTTGTTAACATTTATAAGATTGTGCAACAACTTTATGCTGTGTCCACCCTTCTTACACTAAACTCCTTCTCCTACTCTTCTTCTTCACTATCTGAATGTCGAGTGGAAGAGATTGCCCAGCCATAATTCCTGGCCTGAAAAGAATTTAGCTGGTCAACAAATGGAGGTTTAAGCTATTGTTATTGTACAATCATTTGTTTCTGTTGTAAGGAAAGCCAAATAAAAATGCTAATCTCTTTCCAATCCTGTACTGTTTGTTCAACTTTATTTCATAATCTCTGATATCTTATTCACGTTTTTGACTTTGTTATTACCCTTGTTCCTAGTTGCAGAGTCAAACAACTGAACCCATCATGACATCTGTCAAATCTCTCTCACTTTTTATTTAGTGTTGCCACACAAAATGACACAATTCACCAGTTTTATTCTTTACAAATATACAAAAAAATGTTAAAACGAGTTAGGTCGTCGCATGTTTGTAAATACCAAAGATAACCACTCAGTGTCGTATCTTGTTCAAAGATTATCAATAGCGATCCAAAGGGGGAATGCTGCTGGCGTTATGGGTACTTTTGGGCCAGGTACGACACGGGGTGGTCTTATGTATTAATTTTTTCTTTGTTTTTTTTTTTTTTTTTCTCTTTTATCTTATTTTTTTATTATAATGTTAATAATTGTAAACTGATGTAAATAATGTAGCAGTTAAATGATATAATAATATATTAAAATTTATCAGACTTTACACTGTATGTGGGCAATAAAGACATTTTGTGTTATATAAATCGAGCATTGCTAAATTACTAGCTAAGACTTGAAAAGCCATAAAAATATTAACATTTTAATTCGCTTTACCTATACAATAAATCTAAAACAAAACCTTTTCGTTTGTCTTTGTGGACAAAAACTGTCGGGACCAGAAAACAGATTCAAATATACGTTTATCATCTGCAGTGTTATGAACATTTACCTACTTCCCTTTTGTATTAATTAAATTCCAAGTAGTATTCCTTATTTGTTTAAGGGTTGCGTTCTATGTTAAAAGAGTTAGCGGAAGTAAAGCCAATGTGGTTTTGATTATCTGGTATGGAAGTGGAATGAAAGGCAGTGTGGGTTTTAGGTGCTATTTTCGAAATCTATGGCTCTCTCAAAACCAGTGAGTTGAATGATTTTCGTTCGATTTCGAATAATTTTCATTTGACATAATCAGAAAGTCAAACTATCTTCTTTAGTTTGAAAAATAGCTCTGCTCTACTCCTACCGATAGGATATCTAAGAGTATATTTAATTTCATATAAAAAAATAAATAAAAAAAGTTTTCCATTAAATTAAACTATTTTAATACGGTTTTTATCGCGTTTATTACTTATTTATTTACACCTGACGTTTCAAACACTTTACAGCGTTCATGGTCGCAGGCAGACTAAGTTAACATTTGTCTTATGATGTCATAAGATTACAAACTACCGCCTAAAATTAAAAAAAAAAAGTTTTGTTTAAAAATGTATATTAATAAACTTTAAAGCAAATTTATATTTCTACAAAAAAAGTTCTGCTCCATCGGACGAGCATCGGATCCGTGAATGTACAAAAATAAATATAATTTAACATCTTTAAAACCGCTGATCAGATCTTCAGTTTATCAGCTCTGATCTGTCAGTCAATCCAATTTATGTTATTTTTATTTTATACACATCAAACTTTTATCGGCGATTGTTTTGAATCAAGTGTTAATAATCAAGTCATCCTGATATTTTAGAAAGCGCAATTGAATGTGTACAAAATAGCATAACCATATTCATAGCATATCGATTTCAATGGCTATTTCACCATTGTGACAAGTCATGCGAATGATCAAATCTGGCCAGTTGGATCTGTTACCGTCAATGGCATATACATACTGGGATAACGATGTGAGTGATGTTGAGGTTAAATGGCACCAATATATCGGACATAAAATTATTAGGGTCAAAGAGTATCTACTACATGTTTATATTTTAAAAGGTTTACAAGCGGCTGGATAGAGGCCGCATCTAACTGGTAATTTTGGAAGTCTTCTGGAGACGCCTAAAGTCCATTCAGAAGAGCATCATCTTTTGAACAGGCTGTCAGCCGCTAAAATTATGACGATGAATTCAATAAAAGCGAGAGTGAATTTTAATTTTTGCTGTTTGTAAACTTCACGCTTCATCTGCTGAACAAATTTTTCCTGAAATTTTGCAAACACATAGGCACACATAGGATAGGTAGGCGTACCGAAAAGGACATAGGGATCATTTCGCATACACACACACACACATAACACTACACCAACCAAACACATTCTACACCCATTTGTTTATCTCTACAATCAAAATTGTAAAAATATTATAAGCACACTATAAAATTACCTAATGGTTTATGATTTTTATATACATAAGAATAGGTTCCTGAAAAACAGCGTTATTTGGATACTAGTTCTGGGTAACACAAGCTGAGGCATTCCTTTGTCAGTACATATTATATTTCTTACTGCATAATATAGCTAATCTCAATTAAATCCTAGTATATTAAAAGAAAATTGTTTTGGTAATAAAGAACATTATTATTTTTATTTAATTTTAATTAAATTTTTTTAACTTTCTTCCTAGAAATTTTGCAAAGCCAAACGTTAGTTTCAATATTTTGGTTTCCTAAAAATTGTTGTTTAATGAAACATTGCAAAAATCATGACACCAACGTTACATTATTAATCATAAATCTTTCATAGATTATGCATAAATGGTGATATAGGTCTTGGTAGACCCATCCTGCCTTGAAATCATTGGTTTATTGAAGCTAGTTTACCGTGTGATATCAGTAAATGCCTAACTGGTAATTATTGACTGTGGCGTACAGAAGCCCTTCTGGGCATGAGAGCTTAGCTGACAAGGTGGTGATTCGATTGAAATATTTGCTGTATTCCATCGTGTATCAGTCCTTATACCCTTGAATAGCAAGTCGTATACGAAACAGATACCACACTATTGTATTATGGATATCTTCAACATTGATTCTCTTTACAATTTGTCATTATCTGAGGTCGGCGCAATAAGTATTTTACTTCCAAAGTTCCCGATTTCCCTGTGTGTGTGATTAAGGGTATCTTAAACTTTGATTATGTATCTCAATTTTCTAATACTATTCTTACTGTTGATGGCTAACTGGAGACTGGAG
Organism: Euzophera pinguis; assembly: GCA_947363495.1. Classification (NCBI taxonomy): domain Eukaryota; kingdom Metazoa; phylum Arthropoda; class Insecta; order Lepidoptera; family Pyralidae; genus Euzophera; species Euzophera pinguis. The sequence continues at coordinate 14,972,907 of OX376166.1, forward strand.
GCTATAAATGCCAAATAAATCTCCATATACTTAAGTATCTTCTATCTATTAATATTATAAATGCGAAAGTCTGTCTGTCTGTCTATCTATTTTGCTGTTACGCTTTCACGACCAAACCTGTGAACGGATTTTGATGAAATTTGGTATGAATATAGTGGAAGACCCGGGGTCAAACATAGGCTACTATTTGACGAAGGCGGAGCTGCGCGAAAAAGCTAGTCATATATAAAGCGCTCAAGCCATGTATCTGAGAACCATTGAGGAACTTTCGTCTCTCTCTGAGAACTCAACCAGGTATTGATAAAAACAGCTAGTCCATTTTTTACCATCACGTCCATTTTTTTTAATAATTATTGCTCAAAAATAAAACTTTTTATAGCTAAATTGTCTAGGTATTAAAGCACGCCGAACTTATCAAAATGGCTATATTTCTGAGGGCAGTGAATCAGATCAGATAGCTATTAGCTGATCTATTGCCCCAGAATATTTTTACTGCTTCGATGTTGTAGTCGACGGGGTTAGGTTAGGTTAGGTTAGGTGCAAAGTTCAGGAGTTTGTAAATGGGAAGTCAGGCAAGTATTTTTGAAGGGCTTTCGGGATATTCGCATGCGTGCGGTTGCGTCCGTTTGTAGCGGTCAACTGCTTGAAGGATTCCATTATCTTACTGTGACACTCACACACACATGCGTACTCCTTACGGCGTGCGTTTATTATAACACAATGATATCTACACAGTACAGCGGTATATGGTAAGTACCTATCTTATTTATTTTACGAATTACTTGTATTTATTTATTTATATTTTTAGATTTATGTTCACAGGCGCAGCCAGGGCAGCCAGGGCATAGCGGTGCTTCGCGTCGTCTACATTCTCCGCCCCATTGTCCGTTAGGACAATCATCTCCAGCAGTGGGCAGTACAGCCAGACGGGTAGCTGGGGGTCTACCGCCTAACTAGCGTCGATTTCAAATTATCGTCGGCATCGAATTCAATTTGACAGTTGACGCTGATTTTGTACCGCGCATTCCCTGATATCGATGCGTCGATTTGGAAGACGATTACGACGCCAATTGAACGAATGGTTTCAGTGATTTTGACAGATAAAAGCTACCGCGCAAAGTTTTGACACCGACGCATCGGCTTCAAGCCGATACCGACGCTTCAAATTGAATACGGCGACTCTTGGGATACCGCATTGAACCGTCGATAAGAAATATTCTTCAATTATACTTGCTTTTTTTTAATTATATTGCTGTATTACGAAAGCTTTAGGCTTTTTCTTATTGTTGTATAGTCATATTTCACAAATTTTGTTTCGTTTTTGTTTGTTTGTGTGTTTTAGGACAAAGGCGGGAAACCATGGCTTGGATGGCGCTCATGGGTGCAGCGGAGGAGCAGCGGCTGAAAAAACTCAACATTGAGCGGAGACGCCAACAGCGCGCAGTGGCGCAGCCTTTGCTGCTGCCTGAGATGGAATTTCAAGGACGATTTCGCGTGAACAAAGCTACATTTGTCAGGCTATGCGGGGACATCATTCCGTTTTTGCCCACAAATGAAAGGAGCAGTGGAATAAAACCCGAAATTAAGGTATGTACTTCATTTGTTAAACTTAGGTAACCTATTGACAAATGCTGAAGTGTTAAAATATTTTGCTTGTTTCAGGTGTTAGCGGCATTGAACTTTTACGCTACCGGCAGTTACCAAGGAAGTGTAGGAGATAACGACGTTCTTCACCTTAGCCAGCAATCAACATCAGAATGCTTGCAAGAGGTCACCGAGGCTCTTAACAGGCCTGAAATACTCAGAAAGTATATAAAATTTCCACATACTCAAACAGAACGAGACTCGGTAGGAGGTATGTTATTGCAAATTTCACACTTGTACTTAATAATAATAAATGCATGCTACCCAAAAGTTACAGCCACCAATGGTACCTACTTAAAGACATAGAATATTAATCATCTATCTATATTTAAGAGCTATGCTCTTGTCGGTGGAGTATGAATTCTCTTCCATTTGTCTCTCTCATCTGCCAGTCATTCACTTTTTCCTTTAATATAATTTATTTTCCACTTAGGTTTACTTTATTCATATGTATTGTTTAAAAATAATAAACTAACATATTGGTTTAGGTTCAATAGCAAATTTGGATTCCCTGGGGTCATCGGGTGCATCGATGGGACCCATGTGGCTATTATCAAGCCAAGGGTTGATGAGGAGGTCTACTACAACAGAAAGGGCTATCACTCACTTAATTGTCTTGTGGTAAGTTTTTACAAAAACAAAAAAATTCTGTGAGATATCCCTTAGATTTAAAAATATACCTACCATTATTACCTATTTGTTTATTTTTAGATTTGTGATGCGGATCTCAGGATTTTGTATGTTGATGCATCTTTTGGTGGTGCAAGCCATGATTCCCATGTATGGAACATGTCTCCTGTCAACACAGCCATAATGAGACTGCATGGTGAAGGGCAGGTTTACTGGTTGTTGGGTAAGTTGGATATTATGATACCTTAGATTATGTCTCAAATAGCAGTCACAAGGAAATGATGGACAGTCATATTACTTTACATTCTAGTCAATCTATAAATTACTATTTGGTCCATAAAAAGTTGATTAGTATTTGTCTAAATTATATTTGTAATACATAATATTCTACATAAGACATGCAAGTAGTGGAGTTGAAAAATGAGTGCACATTCATTATATATGAAAAACAAAATAAAAAAAGAGAGGTATTTAAAAAAACTAACAAAGATTTAATTATATTTCAGGTGACTCTGGCTATGCCCAGCGACAATGGATGATGACTCCCATCCTCGGCACCCTACCAAATTCCCCAGAAGCCAATTACACAGCAGTCCACGTGCGGACACGTAATGTGGTCGAGCGAACCTTCGGGGTACTTAAGTCCCGGTTTCGCTGTCTCTTGGCTCATAGAACTTTGCACTATACACCAAGAAAGGCTGCACAGATTATGAATGCGTGTGTTGTTCTTCATAATCTAATAAACGACCCAAACTTCGAGGTTGACAGCGATGTAATGCGTCGCGATGCAGAGCGACAGCCTCCTCGCTTGCCAGTGCCAGCCGATGATGATGGGCGTTTAAGTGCTGATAGGCAAAGTGTGGTCATTCGGTTGTGGCGCAACCGACGACGCTAGGTATGTATATATCTAGATTAATAAGAGAATTATACCTTTAGTGCTTTTGGGTAGGTATATTGTAAAATAAAATGAACATTTATAACTTTAAATAATGATCTTTCTCAAATCAAATGTTAAAAAGACACTTTATTGCAGAGTAAAGAAGATACCAGAGGAGAGAAGTGGACAACCACCGGAATGGGGCTTTGAAGATTGAGGTTTTTTTTTGTATAAGTACTCTTTTTCTATGTATCAAATTGCATATTGTAAATTAGTTATTATAGTTGTACAAATGTAAGTACTTAATTTTAGTTTATGCGTAGGGTAAGTACATAAATGACTAAGTTTTCTTCTGTTTTTTATTTATTTATAAATCATTCAAATACTAGGTTCATAACAAATAAAACTAGTTGTTTCCGAAAGATTGTGTATTATTTTTATGACATATATTTAAAACTGTTATTTTTTATAAATGTGTAGGGTAAGTACATAAATGACTAAGTTTTCTTCTGTTCTTTCATTCAAATACTAGGTTCATAACAAATAAAACTAGTCGGCTAGGCGTTGGTCCACTTCCAGACGTGAAGCCATAGACTCTAGCGTCAGCAACTCGTTCCTCCGCCTGCAGTCGGCGCTCGTCCAGCGCCCGCCGATCCTGCTCGGCCTCCCAAGCCCACCGAGGCTGTGGTATCTCCACGGTACCTAAAACAAGACATAAGTGATATTTAAGTATTGATAAGATAATAAACATACAATAAAAAATAATAAGATTTAATAAAATCACACACAGTCATCCGTCCCAAACTAGGCTAAGCCACTGTATACTACGGGCATCACAGACTGATAACCATACTTAGTTTGTAATGTTTTAAAACGCTAAAAAACACGTTTTTTGTATGAGGACCCCCTTTAATTTTTAAGATTTAGTTTCGTGCAACAAGCATCACAGAAAAACATTGTGTTAATAAAAACAAAACATAGGTTAAAAACATACTCATTATGGATGTATATAGGAAATGAATACCCTTGACACAAAGCATAAATAACACACTTAGAAAGATTTGTATACACTTACGTCCCGCCACTCCGAAAAAGTTTTATGTACGCCCGTGCCTTGAGCGTTAAGTGTGGCCGCTAACTCCTCCCACAGCCTGCGAACTGCCACCTTGGCTTGTGGGGTGTCAGCGGCCTGCCCTTTCGCCATATCCATGTGGTCCTCCATGTAATTCAGCAGGATTTCCACCTGCTGAAGGCTCACTTTTCTTGGTGCTGGCATCTACAAATTACAAAGGAATGAAGTCCCAGAGGTCTGTGCAACTAGTTAAATGTTTGTTTTATCATATAATAACAAAAAAGCAAGTTATTTACTTACTGTTTTTTAATTCACTACACAATCACGTCAATAAACAAAGTGACTTATGTGAGGTTATGAATTCGTAATTGTCAAATATTACCCCGTTCGGTTTTACGGAACGCATTTGTTGATAATGTGATAAAACACAATTATATATATATATATATACGCAATTGTACCACCTTCCAATCAATTTTTTTTACTTATTTAATCAAAACTATACCAATAATTGTTGTTTTTAACATTATTATTAAATTAAAAAACAAAGTACTATAAAAAAAATTGTACTTAAATTGAGTAAAATGAATCGCAAATCGACGCTCTTTTTTCCGTTCACTTGTATTCGACGGTCTTCAAGGCGACGCCGCTATCATTGCGCGGTACCAATGAAATGATATCGACGGCATCGGCATCGTAATCGGAATACGACGTCGGCTTGAAATCGACGCTAGTTAGGCGGTAGACCCCCTGGTCTGGTAAGTATACCGGTCTTGGTTTTAACATCAGCAACGCGCACACGACCGTCGGGACCTGGATATATCTTTTCTATTAAACCTTTTGGCCATGTATTTCGAGGGAGGTTTTGATCTACAATAACAACCACGTCTCCTGGTTTCAGATTGCAGCCTTCTTGGCACCATTTCTGACGAGGTAAGAGAGTAGGCAGGACTTCACGAATCCAGCGTTTCCAAAACATTTCTGTCAGCCGCTGTGCAATTCTCCATTGCTTCCTTCTGTACATGTCACAGTCAGTGAATACTCCAGGAACTGGTAAGTTGGATGAAGACCCAAGGAGGAAATGGTTGGGGGTTAGGGCTTCTGGGTACTCATGGTCAGTAGAAACATGGCATAATGGGCGACTGTTGACCATGTTTTCGATCTCTGCTAATAAGGTGATCAAAACTTCTTCTCTGGGGGCTCTCTCTTTCAGAACTACCTTGAGTGATGACTTCACGCTTCTTATTAATCGTTCCCATGCCCCCCCTTGGTATGGGCTTCCAGGACATATAAATTGCCAGTCAAAACCCTTGTCGATGAGTTGCTCTTTGACATTTGACGACTGACTCAACTCTTGCATTGATTTCTTAATTTCAGTAGTAGCGCCTCTAAAATTCGTGCCGTTATCAGAAAACATTTTGGAGGGCCATCCGCGGCGTGATTATGAATGAATCAGTTGTTAGGGTTGGCACTAATTCTATATGTATTGCTCTTACGGTTAAACAGGTAAATAACACCCCGCATCTCTTTTCACGTTTTCGGCCGCTGACGACTTCCATCGGACCGAAAAGATCGACACCACAGAAGGTAAAGGCTCGTTGGTGGTGTGCGAGTCTCGCTTCTGGAAGATCTCCCAGTCTTGGATTGGTAGGCTTGGCTTTTCTGATTCTACAGATCAAACAGCGTGAGGCTACAGAACGAACAGTAGCTCGTAAGTGCAGTAGCCAGTATTTTTGGCGGATCTCATTCACTACCATCTCATTATTTCATGTGCAGCTTGTTCGTGATGAAATTTCACAATTAATTTTGCAGTCGGATGGCGGCCGTCTAATATTACAGGATTTTTCAGTTCAGGAGTGACGTCAGACACTGCTCCAATTCGTCCGCCGACCCGCAGCAGTTCGTGTTTATCGATATATGGAGTTAAGGTACGTAGTCGGCTACTGGATACCAGAGGCTTCTTATTTTTCAGCAAGTGAATGTCTGCAGCGAATGACTGCGTCTGACCGTGACGTAATAACAAATTTTCAGCACGTCGTTTTATCTCTGTACTATTTTCAGCCTTTCCAGCGGATCTGCATTTGTCTATAAACAGCAACACTTTTGCCGTACATCTCAGCAAGCGAAGCCACGAAGAAAACTTTGTGGGATCCGGAACAGGTAAGTCTATGTCTTCAATATTTTGTAACGTGTTAACTTGTAATAATTCTTCATTAATTATTTTCTCTTTTTCAGGATTATATTTCGGCCAGTCTTCAGGCGACGAGAACAGGAATCGTGGACCTCTAAACCATTCACAACTGTTTGTCAACTCGTAAGTATTCACTTTCGTAGCTTTGTCGGCTATGTTCATATGTGTAGGTACATAGTTCCATTCACAAGACTGAGACAACTCGTCGATTTCACCCAGTCTGTTTGCAACGAAAACTTTATAATTGCGCGTATCGTTTTTTATTTGATGTAGCACGATAAGCGAGTCCGTCCAGAAGTATCTTTTATCTATAACTATTCGTTTCTCACGCATTATTGTCTCGGCGAGCCGGCAAGCGATAACTGCAGTCTGTAATTCTAACTTCGGTACTGTGGTATACTTATGTATAGGCGATACCCTATACTTGCAGGCGATGAATGAAATGCGTACATCTGTCGATTTCTTTATCTCTCGATAGTAGGCAACAGCCGCGTATGCAGATGGTGAGGCGTCGCAGAAAATATGCAGTTCTATCATTGTCTCTTTCTGGCTGATGACATCGGCGGCGCTTGCGCAATGCAGGTTTCCGATCTCTCGCTCCCTCTCAGGAACAGTAGTATGAAAATTGCATCTAGGTATTCGTAAATGTTGTAATTTTTGTAACTCGGTAATCCAGCTTCGTATAATTTTATTTTCCTTTTCAGATATTTTCTCGTCCTATTTAACATCAGACTTCCAAGTATTTTGTAGTGCTATCTTAGCTTTAATGGTGAAGGGCGCAAGAAAACGAAAAATGTCGAATATTGACATAACAATGCGTAGTAGTTCTCTCTTCGTAGGTACTCTTTGCAAGTCTAGAATATCAGCTGGAATACGCTTTAGTGATAAGTCAAATCCAAAGGTATCACTCAGCGGGAACCAAAACAAACCGAGAGTGCGTTGTGAATCATCGCAACCGGTTTTCATCCTTATCGCCATATCGCTTAAGGTCTCTTTTGGCGTGCCATCTAAGACTCCTGGCTTATTACATATCCAGTTTCTTATGTGAAATCCTCCTCTTTTATGAATTTTGGACACTTCTTTTATTAATTTCGAGGCTGTCTGTTCGTTATCAACTGACTCGATGTAGTCGTCCATGTAATGGGATTTCAGGATAGCTTCGGTAGCTTCTGGCATCTCATCTTTGAATCGCATGGCATTTTTGTTTTTTACATACTGCGCTATAAAAGGTGAGCAGTTCGCGCCGAAGATTAATGACGTCATGACGTATGTATCGATGTTAGCCTCTTTATTTTCTCGCCACAGGAAACGTAATGCGTGCTGGTCTTCTTCGCTTATCTTCACTCGTAGAAACATATCTTTTATATCTCCAACAAAGGCGACAGGTTTCTCTCGAAATCGTAACATTATTCCCAGCAGTGACTGTAGTAAATCTGGTCCCTGCAGGAGGTAGTCGTTTAGGGATCGACCAGCGGTGGAGGCAGCAGCGTCAAAAATTAATCTCAATTTACTTTTATTTGGATTATCCACACTGAAGAGTGGCAGATACCAAATGTGTTTTCTAGGCATCGATATTTCCTTATCAGTTAATTTTCGTGCAAAATTGTTTTCGAATAAATCATTCATCCTTTGTTTATATCTCGTAGCATAACTCGGGTCTGAATACATTTTTCTTTCAACTCCCAAGAATCGTTTGTATGCATTTTGATAGTTATCAAGCATATCATTAAAATCATTTTTCCATGGCAGACAAACTTCCCATTGTCCATTCGTTAACTTGGCAGATTTCTCGACGCAGTCTATTGCGCGAAGTTCATCTTTATTTACTCGTGGCTTAGAGTTGACACCTATCGCTTCAAATGCAAATGATCGTCGAACCAGTTCATGCAAACTGTGCAAACATTCATCGTTATCAGTGGTTTCTCTGTGTGCAGTGGTCCCCCATTGTTGCATGGTTGCAGTCGTTGGTGCGCCGGCGCATGTGTGCGTCTCCCGCTGTTGGGGATGGATGTCCGCAGGGGCGGCGGAGAGCGAAGAGGCAGCGGCGAGAGTGGGGACTACGGCTAGCGGATCTTCCACTGTCGTAGTGTGTGCATGCTTGGTAGACAATAGTCCGTGCATACGATGACGACGATGACATGCAGTAGGTATTGCAGGTGCTATTCCATGTAAACACCATCCGAGCGGAGTTAGGGTCGCGCACGGTTCATTTTTTTCCACGGAAAATATTCTTTAGAGATACGAGTAATTGGTAATTGTCTTGTCCGATTAGTAATTTAGGTTTTACGTCACTGTTACACAAATAGTCTTTTAAGGCAGAACAGGTTTCTTTATTGTGACCAGGCAGTAGGCATTTGTGGCAAAGTCTGTTTATTTTTACGAAGTGCCACTTGTCTTTTCTTAGGGCTCGCTTAAACTTCATGCAATTTGAGAGTGGGTGAGCGGCACTATGGCAAACTTTGCACTTTGTATTTTCTTCACTGCTTTGCAATACGGTGTGAACTTGAGACTTGCGTTCATCAGGCTTTTTGGGCATTCTGTAATCTGCTTGGCTGTGTATGTAACTTATCCCTGCGGATGCTACTTTTGTCGCTTCTCTGTGCAAAAACTCGGAAAATATTTGTAGCTTAGCTTTACTGTCATCCTGGTGATCATACAAATAATCCACCCATTTATTTATTAGGACGCTAGGACACTTCGATATGACTGTGTTCAGTAATTCTGGACTTCTCAGGTAATCAGTTTGTTTTATCGATTCGGCAGCTACGACGTAATTTTTGACTTTAACAGCAAATGATACTAGGTCGGTGTGATAAGTCTGCGGTAAGGGTTGCAATTTTTTAAACTGCGTAGCGATTTTGTATATGATGAGCTCGGGTCGTCCAAAACGTAGTTCAAGCGCTTCCATAATAACACTTGGTTTTGTATTACAAATAAGTAGGGATGACACCGCTTCTTTCGCTTCACCACGTAGACTTTTACATAGGCGTGTAAAATTTTCACTGTCATTGTGGCTGCATAACTTGCTGGACTCTTCATAGCTATTTTTATACTGTAACCATTCCAATGGATCGCCGAAAAATAGTGGTAAGTCCTTTAACGTTGATAGCCTGGACAGCAATTTGGAGTGTGCACTGTAGGTAGCTGTGGCCATCTGTTCCATTGCTCGAGCTATGTGCAGAAGATCCGATGTGCAGGAGACAGCGGGTGGCGCCGGCGGCGGGGAGGCCGCGCGCTGCTGCTGCAGCTCCTGCTGGCTTTTATTCAACCATTCTTCTACTCGATTTGAAGCTTCGGCAACGGAATCGATGCGACTGGGCTGGGACCTCCGCGAAGTTCCACCTTCAAGTGCTGCGAGTTGGGCCGCTAAACGTTTTTCTATCAGGTTCTTTTCAATTTCGGCTTTTGCTTCGGCAGCTTCCAGTTCTAATTGCTTTCTTTGTGCCGAAAAAGATGATCTGGTAGAACTTTTCTTCGAAACAACCGATGTAGGACCACCCATTTTAATATTGAGACTACCTTCATGTTTCGGTATCTGTTGGGCGATTTCTTTTAAATCGTTATTTGGAACCAAAATTTCCGATTGCACTTTACGTGAAAGCACTTCACTTTTAACATCTTCAGAGGGATGCGACAACATTTCTTGAAGGGCTTTCGGGATATACGCATGCGTGCGGTTGCGTCCGTTTGTAGCGGTCAACTGCTTGAAGGATTCCATTATCTTAGTGTGACACTCACACACACATGCGTACTCCTTACGGCGTGCGTTTATTATAACACAATGATATCTACACAGTACAGCGGTATATGGTAAGTACCTATCTTATTTATTTTACGAATTACTTGTATTTATTTATTTATATTTTTAGATTTATGTTCACAGGCGCAGCCAGGGCAGCCAGGGCATAGCGGTGCTTCGCGTCGTCTACAGATGTACCTATCATGCATGATACACCCACGTGTAATGCATAAATGCGAAAGTACCGCAAACAACAGATATTAAAAAATACAAAACAAGTTTGTACTGAAAATTTTTGTCCCTACACTACTAGAAAATCGGATCCATCGTACAAATCAAATCGTATTTCTACAATATCTCTCGTTTCCTTTGCAATACAAAACTAAGCACTCTACCTGAAAGATTCAACCTATTCAGTTCCGAATCTAAGAAGCTCGAACATTAAGGTTGCATCGAGCATGCGACGGTATCGCAAAAGCATCTCACGCAAGGACGAACATCATAGATGATTTGAAAAGTAGACGCGCTACCCACGTTTTCATGTGACTATGGCCAACTCTAAAAAGGAGGGCTATTATTGTTTTGACCTATAAGGATGTCTGATTTTTGATTATCTATCTTATATACATCGTTAGATTCGTCTTTTTTGCGAGAGTGTCACTGTATCAAAATAAATTGTTTTAAAGACGATCGCAAAAATATATAACATATATAATGTTCAAAATGGTATGCGAAAAAGACGAATTTTACACGTATGACTTACTTTGCAGTAAAATTTTATGAAAAAGCTTGTTCGTTTATTTGTGAAGTGCGGGTGCTTTGATATATTTTTTCTTGTATTGATTCTTATTAATAGGGTCTTGAGATCGAATCTCACGGAAAACATTATCAAAAAATCACAGTTTATTTTGGAATACGTTTTGACATGTTTATTTTTGAGAGTGATAAACACCTATTAATATTTTGTAGTCTATTTATGATTTTTATCAATGATCACATGCAAGGTTGCACAAGGCTTCGTGCAAAATGATACTACAGTATTGGTCCGATGCACACGACATACAGCTAAGTTTCCATTTCCTTGAGTGGAACATCTCAGGTACATGTTGTTTGCTGTTGGGCCACGTCGCGGATACTCCATACAACAGCGCCGAGATTACTACTACTACGATTCGGTCGAGTACGCACGCGCGTCAATTTGCGTGTGTTAGGTATGTCACTCATAGGGTTGATTGTTTACCGTGTCTGTGTCATGCGGTGTCTATAGTTGACCGTCGCGGCCGCGCGCCGAAGTGTCATCCTTGCATTGATTTGCTCTTTATTTTTACTCTTAATCCCCCTTAAGCTCGGTGCGGTATCTGTTTCGGGTGGGAGGGTGTGAGTGTCCGTTCTATACGTTAGTACTATTAATAATTCTGTGGTTGGGCTTTCCTTTCGCTTTATTGACATAACTACAAACAACATGATTACACAAACTAAGTACCTTTGTGTGTATGTGTGTGACATGCGTCATAGAATTAATTTTGGTATTTACTCGCAGAATGGCCACAGGCATTAAACATGGCAATTTTATGTATTTTTTTATTTTTAATCATTTAATGAACTCTTCTTATCAAAATATATATTGCTGCTTGACGTGGGTTATCTACATCCATACTTCCATACTAATATTATAAATGCAAAAGTGTCTGTCTTTCTGTCTGTCTATCTGTTACGCTTTCACTTTCAAACCGCTGAACAAATTTTGATGAAATTTGGTATGGATACAGTTGAAGACCCGGGCTCAAACATAGGCTACTTTTGATGCAGGCGGAGCTGTGGGAATAAGCTAGTAAATAATAACAATTTATTAAGTAAATAACAGCGTTACGATAATAGTTGTTTAAAACTCCTTTTTAGTGTGCTTGCCTTTTTTTTTTTTGTTAACGGGCGGGAAATGCATTTACGCACTGAGTGTTGGACTCCCAAGCAGAGTGCCTGGACTACCCACTAAACCCCTCCGGCGTTTCCGCACCGGCTGTTGAGGGCGTCATGGGGTCGCGTTAGCATTCTACCACGACGCCCTCCAGCCATGGCCTTTCGGCCCCAAAATCGGACAGTGGCCCATAAATGGACCACGCCCGTCCCCCAGACCCACATCCATTCGCCGTCTCATCATAGACGGCGGTGGAGTGGGCTGTTGGCAGAAATTGGCCGACAGTCAACAAGACCCCGACTACCAGGGAGTTATTAACTGTCACCCAGGGTGCACCGTCCCGAATCCCTTGTCACTAATTTTACTACCGACGCTGCTGCCCAAAGTTGTAGTAGCTCTTTTTTTGCGAATCGACTCCAGAGGACCAAAACTCCGCCATCGACAATGCCTTCGTAGAGGTCCCTGTGCGTGCAGGCGGCTGCATGGGCATGCAGGCCAGGACAGGAGATGCGTCATGGTTTGGGGATAGACACCGCACTAGCAGGCCACCTCCGAGCAGTAGACCTACCTGAACATATTTTCCTTGCTTCGGCCTACGAGAGTAAAATAAGCCATCGGACAGATGCTTGGAAATAACATTCCTGGGGCCTTACTATTATAATCTCTAATAGCAGGGCAGAAACGAGTGAGCAAGCGAGATGTCGCCTTACACCTTGTATTGCGCCATTTCGTTATAATATGGTATAAGGTCTCGGACAATAAAAAGTTTTATTTACACGGAATCATTTGAATTATAGGTTTTTTTTTTTTTTTTGCAATTTTGCGGATGTAAACCCACAATTACTTCAAAAACATCTAACCCGCTAAATTTTCAGCTCTACACCACGCCAGCTACACAAAGCACCACTGCCCCTTCGGCCAGCAACATTCTATAAATACACTATTATTGTTATCTTTCCGACCCTTTGTCCAATGGCAGACCGGCATTTAGATTAAACTATGAATTGAAATTCCTTTTAAGTCCAGTAGCTTATGTTTTAATCGCGTGTGATGAGCCTTTGAAGGGTCCTAAATGTCCTTGTTAAAATTACAATAACGTAATGACTGCATGCAAAAGAAAAAAAAATACTTATTATAAACTAGTGGTTCATTGAAAACCCTTGTTACAAAATAGTGATGTGACAGAAAGGCTGCAAAATATTTGTTAAATTCATTCTCAAAATTGTGAACGAATCAACACTTTATTGCACCATTTAAATTGATTATTTTGTTTTCTTTTTGAATACAAACTTACTAAACTTAAATTATAAAACACAAAACAAAAAATACACAGAAAAATATTAATCATAAATGCCGGCCCTGATAGTACCCGATTCAATAAATTAGATTAAATACGAGTAGGTTAGAACAGTTTGTAATTGATCTATGGTACAATAAAGTGTTTTTACTTACATACATACATACATACCATCACGCCTTTTCCCCGCAGGGGTAGGCAGAGACTACGGATTTCCATTTGCTATGATCCTTACATACTTCCCTCGCTTCTTCTACGCTCATCACTCTCGCCATACATGCTCGTCGATTACGGGTACTCCTGAAATCTCCCTTTTTTAATATGTCTGCGATTTGGTCACAGTACGTTCTCCGAGGCCGGCCCTTACCGACTTTTCCTGTCACCTTTGATTTATAAATACCTTTCGTAAGTCTTCTTTCATCCATCCTTTCTACATGCCCAAACCATCTTAACATGCCTTTATCTATTTTTGTCACTACATCCTCATTCACACCACATCTTTTCCTTATCTCACTATTTCTAATTTTATCACTCAGACGTACTCCACACATATTCCGTAAAGCTCTCATTTCAACTGCATTCACTCTGCTTTCATTATTTTATATTTTTTTTTTAGTGTTCTTACTTACTAAATAAATAAAATTATTTCCGGGAGATGCTGAGCGTTAGACATTGTCTAGCGAAATTTTGAATAAGTATTTTGTGAACTGAAAATCTCAGAATGTAATTGATGCGAAACAATATACACGTAATTGATTTTCTTACACCTAGTAGAATATTAATTTTCAAAACTTATTGATTTATCATTAGATTAGTCTAGCACTGTCTTGGCGGGTTATTGAAAAAACACTGCAAATTTAAAAATTTATTCGTTGAAAATATATTTTCTTTCACATTTACTAAAAGACTTTTTTTAAAAATACAACAGTTATTTTCAACAATGTCTTTCATTTTCATCTAGTTCCCAAAGCAATTCTAACGCTGGAGCGCTTTTCCCTACAACGGCTATCTTTCGCCGTCACTCGGGCGCCAGATGTCCATAAATTTAACCCTTTATCTCCTATCCTCTTATTTCACGGCCCCACCGTGATAATAACCTAGCGCGTTGTATCTTTTTCCTTATTTTTAGCAGTTACCGAGATGTTCCGAGTAGATTTTTTTAGATAAGTGTTCGGGAACGTGAAAAGATCTGATAGGAAAATAGTTAAAAAGGTCCTATTCTACTTTTTGAATATTTCAGAGATTTTAATTTCAACAAATTGCGGCGTGGCCACAAAAACTGTTACTTATCTGTTTGCTAGTATGTTATGATTGACTATTTATACAGACATCATAACAGGTCTAACTTGAATGAGTAGAAAAAGTTACAAATCAAGACATATCCTGGCCGATAACTCATGCAACATTATATAATGACATAAATCACGGTCCCGTAGGTGTTAATTTTAACGATCTTATATTAATTACCCTCGGTCCGACAGCTTAGCGCGATACATCGGACGACTTGATATTTTTTCCTATTAATCCGATAAGGGACTCTGTTTTAGAGATTACTTAGTCCTACCTTATTTTTAAGAAAATGGTGTGGTTTTTTCAAAACTTTCTGAAACTGAAATAGATTTTCCTTTCAACAGTTGGCGCGGTCAAATCAAAGTCAGGTGGTCCTTACAAGGGTCAGCTTCGGGTTATCTGGAAACTTCAGCTGTGAGGTGACAGCTGATGCGCCTTCGTTTGCAACGTCCATCGTGTCCAACATTATGGATGTTATTGGTAAGTCCTCGTCTAAGATTATATATTTTTTATTAGAAATTCATTTAGCGGAATTAATGCTAAGAGCATTATCTACTAGTTAACTATTGGGAGAAACAAAAATATAGACCGGCGGAAAAAAGTGTATTCCTCACCTAACTATCGTTTGTTCGCGTATCATTAACTAATGATACATTTTCTACTGACTCTTGCTCCGGCCTTAGAAATATTCTAAGTCAGGGGACAAAAGAAGTCATAGACAGCGGCGCGAACGCGGAAGCGACGAGTTCTAATGCATAGATTATAATGGAACCGTTCACGAAGGCGGTGGCAGCGACACGAGGAGCGGGTTTCTTCAAAATGCCGCCTCTGCCGCCCCGCGTCCGCTGATATCCTGACCTAAGCCTAAAATTTTGTTTACCTCACTATTTCTTTCTGTTACTATCGACAAACAGATGTGCTTGTATTGAAGATTGAGACAGGTAAAGAAATTGACTTGGCACTGTAGCAAAAATACCTAGACCACGAGCTGACAGTCGGCCAGTCATAA
The DNA here is from genome assembly GCA_947363495.1 of Euzophera pinguis. NCBI lineage: Eukaryota > Metazoa > Arthropoda > Insecta > Lepidoptera > Pyralidae > Euzophera > Euzophera pinguis. The sequence goes on from OX376166.1 coordinate 14,988,571, forward strand.
CCTCAAAGTGCCGAGAATGTAAAAAAGCTAAGGTGACCCATCTTTCGCTCGTTTACACGAATGCAGTGCTGGCAATCCAGTAACGAATTTGTTTGTGTAGATGCGCTCGTGGACACGAAATTGTTTGTGTGTGGGTTTTCGTGTACTTGATCAGTTTTCGTGTACTTTCGTGTACGCTATCAGATTGTCAGCATTGGATCCGCCTAAACCTTATGCTACATGATCGTATAAAAGATATAAGTACACACATCAAAGTCTATTTCCTCTTCACATCCCCAAGTCAAACAAAACACGTACACAGGCTCTCGGCAGAACTTTGTGTCTCGTCACACTTAACCCATTTATTTGGTCGGGAAGAAAAACTTTTCATGACAGACCTACTTTGGAAATTTACATGCTTGCTCATGTTATTTTGTTGTATAAATGGATCTATAGAGTTTTAGAAACGTGAGTTTGTGAGGTTAGATGTTTAATATGGTGTTATTGCCAAACTTTATTCTAGCTTATAGATTTACCTTATTGTACAAAGGTTGGCTGGAAGAAATTGCTTAGCAATAATAGTCTGCCTTTGCTCCATATTGTTAATAATGTTATAATTTTAATTTGGTGATTTCCGAGACGTGGGCAATAAAGTTATACGTAGGTCACACTAAAAGTTTTGCGTAACTTAAAAAAACAACATGTTATTACCAAAATATTATGTTTATTGCTTTTCAAAATACTCTCCTTTAGATTTTAAACATTTTTTCATGCGATCGAACCATTTAAAAACAGGAGGACCATAGATCTAAAAGCATGTTTTCTACGTGCTGATTGAACGCTATCACTGCCTCTTCGGAGTTGGTAAAATTGAAACCTCTCATCAAATCTTTGATTTTGGGGAAAATACAGAAATAACAGGATGCTAGGTCGGGGCTATGTGCAGGATAGGAGACGAGTTGTACTTTTTCGGAAGCTAAAAATGGCTTTGTTTTGTTGGCCGTGTGTGCAGAAGCGTTGTCATGATGTATGAGAACGCGGCTTTTCGGTCGTCTTTCGCGAACTTTTTCTAACACTCTGGGTAAACAAATGGTAGAATACCACTCGGCATTAACACTCTTTTGATCTTCAAGTGGAATTGTGCAGATGGGACCCGTAGCTGAGAAAAAAACGCGATCATTTTTTTACCAACGTTTCTCGCTTGCCTCACTTTTGTTGGCCTGTTCTCATTTCCAAAAGATTGCTGTTTTTTTTCGGGTTCAAAATAATAACGTTTCATCTCCTGTGACAATGTCATAAACAGCATTTGAATGTCCGTGGTCGTACTTCAGTAGCATCTGTGAGCACCATTATAATGTCTTGTTTAATCCTTCTACCCCTGAATATCTTTGATCAAATTTCTCCTTCCGGGATCTTGATCCCCGTGTCTGCGAGCATCGCACCACCTAAGTTGAACATACCTGTATACTCCTCACAGTGTTACGCCAACTCCTCAATTCTCGCTGCAAATCTCTGGAACAAGCTTCCTTTGGAGATAAAAGAGCTGTCTTTTCACTCTTTCAAATCTCGGGTTACGGAATACTACGAACGATTGGACTTGAGCTGAGCTTACTGTTTTTATGTGTAATCAAATTTGTATGTTAGATGTAAGTATATGCACTTAAGATTTCTTTGCGTGTTGTGCCCTCTTCTCTGCCCATATTTTTATTTCCTATGTTAGTTTGGTTGACTGGAAGAGATCCCTATTTGGGATAAGTCCGCCTTTTGTTGTAACCTGTATTCTGATACTATGTTCTATGTGTACAACAAAGATTTTTATATACATACATACATACCATTCCACGCGAGCCCGCTTCTGCTCCGCTGTCAGATCATGAGGGATCCAACGACAACAAAGTTTCCGAAATTTTAATTATTTTTGTAATTTTTTCTGAATTTGGCTCATACTAGTCCACGATAGTCCTCGAATTGTCTCATAGGTAATCCGCGGGTTTTCTTAAAGCCGCTTAACAATAGCCAGATTATTTTCGTTGACGGCAGTTGAAGGGCGCTCTTTACGAAGTTCGTCATGTAAAGAAATCCGACCTCTCTCAAATTCAGCAAACTATTACCTTACGGTGCTCAAACAAGGTGCTTCTCTCCCAAAAGCATTTTGAAGACGAGCGGCACGGTTTTGCGGAGAGAGAGAGAGAACTTTTAAAATCATAAAAAATCATCGCTTTAAAATCTTTTCGACTTAATTCTATTTTCGTTGCGTACGTGGAACTTTGATGTGTAATAAAAAACAATTGACAAATGATTTCTCGCCAATTTTCCGATTAGTTAGAAGTGCAAAACCTTTAGTGTGCCTCATGTATTGTATTGTATCTTACTGCTGGATAAATATCTCTCTAGCTTTATCTCGCCATTTTCTTGGAAAAGAAATATAGAGATATGGTCTACTCTCTTCTTACTTAAATATTCCAATGACTATTTTGTTACATATTTTATTTAAGACCAAATTTGAGTTGAACGCGGGATCTTAGCTCGAGAGTTCAAATACCGCTTTGTTCATATTGATACAATAAAGTGTATAATGTCTATCCGCCCTATTCATAAAAAAAAACGACCGTTTATCTAAAATATCATTATTTCTTATATTTTCGCGATTGTTGTTGTTGTGTTTTTGTTTGCAATAAAAAACCGTACTAAAATAGTTGAATTTAATATCTAAAATATGTTTACTCTCTTTCTCTAGTTTGACGTAAAAGAAAGAGACAGAACATAATTTTAGTTACAATGGGCTTAAAATAGACGTTGGAAATTTTTTATGAATAAGGGGAATTAAATAGCGTAGATGATGAAGATTTCCTTTATTCACAGCTCTACCGCCGTCATCGCCGTCGATACACACAAGCCAGCATTACTACACTCCAGGGGATGTGATGAAAGCTAACTGTTCATCAGGGCCCAGTAAACCTCCGCCGGTGCTCGAGTTCTTTATCAACGACCTGCCTGTAAGTTTATCTTTTCATATTTTTATAATGTCTAGATTTTAATACTTACTACTATTACTCCGTTCGCTCAGCGACCCGAAGTGGATCTTGGCCTCCGAAACAAGAGAGCACCAGAGAGTTCTATTCTTGATGACTGCCAGTTATCAACTCCCGGACTCGCCGATCAGCCTGCACTGCATCGCTCTAGCGGTATCTGGGTCGCCTACGCTAAAAGAGGAAAACCAGCCACTGATAGCGGAACGAAATATACTCCGGAAAATCTTAGTGTTTAATATTAGTTCAAAATTCATAATTGTGTTTATATGACGTTGTGTCTATAATGCTGCTGGTTGCGTACCGTTTGTGGTTGCGACGCTAATCCTTAGGGCGAAGTAGAAGTCAGTATTCTTGTCACCAGCCCCATTTTTGAAAACTATAGGATCTAACATTATACGAGAGGAATAGAATAATCTCCACCGACAAGAGCTCAGCTCTCAAATCTTTATTGATGAAAAAACATTCGATATCGAATGAACCGATTTTGCGTGAGTCGCTCTTTTCAAAAATAGTACACCAGATAAGGAAAGATCTTCACAGACCTATCAAACTAAGGATTTATAGTCCAAATGTCTATATATCTACTCCAAACGGCACCAACATTGTTGTCTTCCTGTGAAGTATTTGCACCGCTTAGCGTTCTCCGCACTTTCGTTTTACATTCGATTTTATATAGGTACCCGTCATGAGCATAAACTTGTATACACGTTAATTTTGAAGTCATTGAATCAAACTCTAAAATTGAATACAATTTGTGTACGTGTTAATGCTTGTGACTGTACCTATGTAAATAAAATACAATATGAACTCCAGATAAGTTGAACAATAGCGCAAGTTTTAATGCACAGAGTGTACTCCAGTGGTAAGCGGGTGAAATCTCCAGATTTTCGTCTCTGAATTCCCCGTTGTTCTCTAGATTCTGAATAAACTATTGAGAGTGCCGCATAAACTTCTGTTTAAATTAAAATAGTTTATTTGCACGCCGGATTTGTATATAGCTGGTTGTTCCAACGCTGAAATAAAACTTGATTAGAATATGTTGCGATGAGATTTGCATTTATAATGAAATGGAAATCAAAAATATTTTCGGATATCATTTCGTTATCTCAGTTTCCCTAATGAGACTTTTAGCCGGACTTGTTATTATTTTCCAAATCCCATGGGGTCGGTTCAACCTCAAATAAAAAATTCCTTAAAACTAAGTAGGCAAAAGGGCGTACGGCCCACCTGATGGTAAGTGGTTACCATAGTCTACGAACGCCTGCAACACCGGAGATGTTACAAGCGCGTTGCTGACCTGTTCGCTATCAGCACAGCGACCCATCTGGAGCCTGGCGACCTTACTCACCACCAGGAACACAACACTGCACCACAGTGTTAATTGGCTGCGGTCTTCTGTAGGGTGGAGGTACTTCCCCAGACGGACTACTCCTTACAAAATGTCCTACCTCTCTTGATAGAGACATTTTAAATCTGTAGATACGAGTAATATGGAGTTGCATATGTATGTCTAATTATAAACGTAAATTTGTAAATCTAATGGAAATTTTATTTTTGAGCTTTAAAAAAATTACCCAACTAGCTGTTTCCCGCAGCTCCAAAAAGTCTCAAAAAGTCTTCAACTATATCCATACCAAATTTCATCAAAATCTGTTCAGCAGTTTGGCCGTGAAAGCCTAACAGACAGACAAACAGACAGACAGAAAGACAGACAGACTTTCGCATTTGTAATATTAATATGGAAGTATGGATTTCAAATTTGTTTTTTTATGAAAAACAAAAATGGCACAGGGTTTCTTACCCGCTTCCGTGTATTTTTTTCGGAAATCGGAACATTTTATTAATGACCTTACAGGGCACGAGTGTCTAATAGTAGACCTTGAGACCGGAATGTCCAAATCTTAAAATTGAGTATTTATTGTAGCTTTTTTTTGCTTCTAACGCAACAATAACAATCAATATTTTTATTTTTAGTAGATATTGATTGTACGGACAATCAATACTAAAAATAAAAAAAAATTACTAAGAGTCCATTAGCACGGGCTAATGGACCCTTTGTCAAGTGACCGGGCAAAGTGGAGAAGTAAAAGAAAAGGAAAGTAGACACTGGGCTCTGAAGCAAACAGCGGAGGATGAAATCGGGAAAGCGCTAGAATGAAAAACAAATAACACTGTTATGCAGTGTTGTGTTCCTGCTGGTGAGTAGGGTCGCCAGGCTCCGGAGGGGTCGCTGTGCTGATAGCGAACAGGTCGGCAACGCGCTCGTGACATCTCCGGTGTTGCAGGCGTTCATAGGCTACGGTAACCACTTATCATCAGGTGGGCCGTACGCCTGTTTGCCTACATAGTTGTAAAAAAAAATCTGATTGAAAAGGCGAATCATCAAAAGCATAAAGCTTTCTGCAAAAATGCAGCCACTTGCATTGAATACGTTTGTATGTTAATAAAGTGCTGAATAAACTCCCCTCGGCTTAGATGGAACGAACTTTATGAAAATAAATTGAGTTACACCTTGTTTCAAAGTGGAACTATTGCAATATTAAGTGCTTAGTACGCCCGACGTCTCCTAACGAACTTAATTCTTAGGAGCTAAGTAAGATAGAAATTACCGTAATAAGTTGAAGTTTTTTGATATAAATTAGATTTGAAAAATGAAATGTTGCTGCTTCGGATGCTCATATTAAGCGACTACAGATGTTAAGCGACGTTGAAACGCGGTGCGTATTGGATTGGTCGCCATTTTAGTTGCATTTGCTCTACCGAGTTACTCCGTGCTTCGGAAGGCGTGATACCGTTGGTCCTGATTGTTATGAGTATTTAGATTGTAAGTGTGTAGTCGAAATTCTTATTGTATAATATTATTTCACGTGATCATCAATTAATGTGATGAATTAACTGTAAGTACTGCTAAAAGTGTAACAAGGAAGAAATAAAAGGACTGTGTGGAGGAAGAAAAATGGACAAATTTTGAAACTGAAAAAGAGTCAAAGGTTCTTGTGAGGTAGAAGAAACTAGTTGAAAGGTCAACGCCTATAAAGGGCTGTAGCGTCTTGGAAAGTATGAAGTAAGTTTTTAAAACGCAAAAAATAAATCAAGTCATCGACAGTACCTTTTACTCTACAGTTCTGCTACACCATCTGTATATACCATACAAGATATCATCATCATCATCATTATCATTTCAGCAGTCAGTCCACTGCTGGACATAGGCCTCTCCTAATGATTTCCAAAATGATCGGTTGGCAGCAGTTTCCTTCGTTTCCAGCGTTTGCCTGCGACCTTTTTGAAGTCATCTGACCATCTGATCGGAAACACAAGATATCTTTCTTCCTTCCTTTGCTTTTCTTTTTTGCACTTATATTGCCCACATTTCAGAAAACACAAAATATGGAGCAAAGACAGACTCCACTTTACAATCTCTACCCTATACCTATGACGATCAATCCAAGAAATAATAATTTACGTACTCAGATTAATCTCATACATCTTTCCACATTTGTTAGGTGTACCATTTCGTTCTAATAGAGTTTGATTACTGGCGTTCAGATTTCATTTTAGCAAGTCCAGCGTTTCCTTTGATAGCGTTTCAACTCAGCCAGAAATTTGCATTTTCAAAGCGTTTAAAATAACCATAGTTTAGTACTACCGACCGTTTCATTTCAACTAAAACTTTGCTTTTTTATAAGTTATTTTCAGTATATTTTATGAGCGTTTAGTTCGTAGTATGCACTTAGTTGTTCAACTCAGTTGGTAAAAATATATTGCTCGGAATTTGAATGAAAATTGAACTAATGAACATGTATTGAAAATTATTAATTTATGGAAAAATGTTTTTAATATTGTTGATCAAATGAATTAAATACTACCATAAAGTTAAAATAAATAAATAATACTTACCAAAAAATTTAAATTTGAAATATTTTTTGAATCATCTAACAAAGAAAGAAATATCTTTTGAACGAAGTTATAATATGCTATCTTAACTTGTTTCCTCCACCTCAAAATAGCTCGGCTAGCGTTGACTTTGTTATAATTTGCCCAGACGTGCTTCGAATAAAGAGATACAATTACCTCAATCGTATTAGCAAAACCTCCGTGTCCGTATGATACGATACTATACGAAAGAATTTTTCTGGAACAATACTCAGTTTAGTTTCTGGAATATTTACTCGAAAGAGAGAGAGTAAAACACGTAAATGAATACGTGTTTGGGGCCGATTTGGACTAGGTACCTAATAATATTATAATACAAACTTTATTACACAAGAAAAAAAAACAATAACATAAATGAACATGAAATAGGTAATAAGGTAAAATAATATGTTTGCACTACCCTTAAGAGAGGTAGGACATTTTGTAAGGAGTAGTCCGTCTCGGGAAGTACCTCCACCCTGCAGAAGACCCCAGCCAAATAATACTGTGATGCAGTGTTGTGTTTCTGCTGGTGAATAGAGTCGCCAGGCTCCAGAGGGGTCGCTGTGCTGACAGCGGACAGGTCGGCAACGCGCTCGTGACATCTCCGGTGTTGCAGGTTTTCATAGGCTACGGTAATCACTTACCATCAGGTGGTCCGTACGCCTGTTTGCCTTCTTGTTTGTATAAAAAAAAACTCTTTTGTACTTGACTATCTCTATACCATGTTTGAAGGAATAACTGATTAATGAGAATTAAAAGAGATGAATAGGCTTTGGAAATAATTGGAAAAATATATAAACTACTAGCTTTTTACCGCAGCTTCGCCTGCATCAAAAAGTAGCCTATGTTTGACCCCGGCTCTTCAACTATATTCATACCAAATTTCATCAAAATCCGTTTAGCGGTATCGCCGTGAAAGCGTAACAGACAGGCAGAAAGACAGACAGACTTTCGCTTTTATAATATTATTAGTATGGAAGTATGGATTTTTATTATCAGGCAGTTTATTTATCTCTAACTAGGCTAATCTTGCCAAGTTGCGTACAGTCAACAACATAAATACCTTCACACTTTTATTCAGGCAAGATTTACAAAAGTGCATACATGATTTTTTTTGTTGCACTTAGTAATAGTTTTAAAGTTGACTTTGCTCCACTGCGCTCATTTTGGTCTGCGCTGAACTAAGGTCTAAAACGTTATATGTAAGAACAATGGATGGGATGTGTGTGTAGTGTATAATACACACACTTTTTAAGAACTTAAAACCAACTTAAATAAAATGTTTTTTTTTTTGTCCTCAGGTCATACCAGGGCTGTATGAAACGGTGGACTCCAAAAACGAAAGTCAAATGAAGACAGCTCATCTTCACGTCCAAATTCAGTTGTGGCCAGCACACTACGAGAGGGGAGCCCCAATCCTCCGGTGTGAAGCCAGAGTATTAGATATGTATAGAGAAGATTCCACTGTTGCACTGTATTCTGCTAACAGTGATCCTAAAATTGAAAGAGGTTTGTATTTGACTGTTGTTTCACTTGCCCTTCATGTATTTGTACTAGGAAACCTTTTTCATGATCTAATCAGTTATACGAAAAAATCATTTTGTAAATCGTAAATCCATTTTAGTCGAGCTCAAGCTAGAAAGCTTTAAGGGTAATTCTTCAACATTACTTTAAAAAAGATGGTTCGCGTCGCTGTATTTGTGGCAAATTTGTCAAACTATTAACAGCTTATTTTAGTGCCTGAATACTGAATCAAGTCATATCGTAACGATTATGTGTGCGATTAGTGGCATGCAAGGATTAATCTTAGTGCATAAAAACCAGTGATCAGTAAAAATCCTGAGTGACACCCAAATTATACGGCTTGAGATTTAATGCAACCGGAACAACATTCAAATGATGATTGCACTCTGTGATGAATATTCCAAAACCATTTTTCATCAATGAACAAACACTTATAAAATATGAAACTGTACTATAAAACTCAGAATATCCAACACTTTTTTTGCAACATTACGCGAGAGCCCGACAAAACGCGAATTAAAATTTCACTGCGGAAACCAAGCATAGTGAAATTTTCACGTATTTTCCTCATGACGACCACTTTGTTTTACAAGACTCTGGCTGAATATTTTTCCGTGCTAAAGGAGGTAGATGTATAAAGTAACAAGCAAACTTAGTAGTTTTATTCATTCTACCAAGAACATGTTAAACAGCATCGCCATCAAACTAGCCTATTTTCTGGTATGTTGTCAAATCACAAGCCTTTGGAAGCTAATATCTGCTTGAGGAAGATGTCATAAAATAAAAAAAAAATCTTCACAACCATTAACATAATACAGTAAAATGAGACTAAATAAAAACAGAAGCAGATACATTAAATACCTTTAAATTTACGTAATGTAGAGCTCTGGCGCATACACTGGGTAGCTGAGGTGATTGTAGCAGCTTTCTCCGGCAGACGTTTCACCTTTGAGCTGATCACCAACAGGACGATTCGTTTAAGCACCTTTCAGGTTATCAGAACCTAAAATGCATAAGAATTGAAAAAAAAAAAATACGAATTCTTTGTCCCAACTTAGACTCTACATTGCCAAAATGGTATGTAAAATCCGTTAACATATAAAGAGATAAAAAAAAAACATTATTTTTGACAACGTCGACTATAAGATAGCAAAGCTGAATTATATTTGAAAAACTAGATACACTCCACTACACCATTAATCAGGTCCTATTCTCTTTTAGTCGAGATAAAGATAAACTCAGTATAACTCAAACGGTTATGAGTACGTTATTATAATAATTTGATACCGCGTACAATTATACGAAGCACAAAGCCATCACAACATATTCAAGCAACTCCAAACTTCCAGTAACAGGTACAAACACTGTTACGCTGTTACTTCCCAAAGCAGTTCCACGTACGTAGCATACTCGTACTGGAAACACGCGGCACGCCTCACTAATCTAGTAACAGCAGTGACCTAAATATGCATAATATGCTAGATTACATAGGCATGTCAGCAGAACGCCTGTGAATTTAAATCTGAATGCTTGGATACAAGTTGAATAAAACTATGGGCGGTGGTTTTGTATTCTTATGATATCACAGACAAATGATAACGTAGTCGACTTTCATAGTCGCAGTAAAGTATTTGAAACGTTAGGTGTAAATAAGTAATAAACGCGATCAAAACTGTATTAAAATAGTTTGATTTTATCTGAATGCTGATTTTTAATGACTACTTGTTTTCGTGTCAATTAGCTCAAAATAATTAGATTGATAGTTATTCAAGAAATTGTTTGCCAAAAACGAAATGGTTAGATGACTTAAAGGAGTTCGATGGGGACTGGAAAGAAATAGCCCTGGACAGAGGCGTGTGGAAAAAAGAGGGGAGGCCATTGCCCAGCAGTGGGACACAAAATGGCTATTTAAAAAAAAGAAACTTTCCATCCCCATGCTTCTTTGTGCGGCTGAATAACTTTTTTCGGTGCCATGTTCAACGATGATCGGAAATTATGTAAGCAAGCTGTTCTTTTGAGATAATCTCACCTGTATTATAATTTAAGATAGAATCTCTCCTTATAATAGAATTATAATTAGCTAGAATAGTAGAAAATATATTAAAGAAAATTTGGCACAAAATCCAACAAATCACATAAACGAAGTTGCAGACAACATTTAATCACACATTAATAGTAATTATTAAATCCTGTTCCATATTCTATCCAGCGTAATAGCATATTGAAATCAACGGGCCACAGGGTATTTGCGATGGAAATTGATTCCTGCATAGGCATTGCAAACTACGCCGTCATTTTGGACATTAAATTAGCATAATCTACGGCCGCAAACTGAGTATTTAACATAAGATAATGAAGGAAGAGCATTTGGGTATTAGATTCCTTTATACAGAACATTTCATTGAAATTCTCTTTTTTTTTTTAATTCATATAAATAAGAAAGTAAAACCAGAGATCACAGAATACACAGATGTTAAATCCCCATACATGAAAACGCATTTTTTTGTTTACTCCGCGTTTACTTACGCGCTCTCATACAAAATCATTGTAACGCCATCTATCGAGAACATGAGACTACTTTACTTTTTATAACTCTACACTATATTAAATACCTAAATATAATATAATACGAATACTTAGTCTTTGCCACCTCTACTAGATATTCAGCTAATAATCTTCATCCTAGCGTCTATTGCTAGTTGCTTTGTCAGCTTACACTTCGGAGGCCAGGGTGTGCTTAATTCATGGTCCTAGATTTTGCAGTACTGGTTATTACAATTGAGCGATTGCCGTCTGACCCCCGTAACCCTTTTTAATAGGGAAACCAGACCAATAGGATCATGAAGGAGCACGAAATCATCTGAAAAAATCAGGTGATTCAAGCCTGCAATGCCCTAACCACCCTCAAACTATCTCTGCCTAGCTACAGTACGGTCTACCAGGCTGAGCTGCTGGCGGTGTGCGTCGCTACGCGGGAAATAAAGAAGCACAGGATGGCGTCATCGTTTGGGATTCTCAGCGACTCTATGGCGGCTCTACTGAGCGTCAAAAACCACAGTTGCCTCCACCCACTAGCCGTAGAGATCAGAGCCAATATAAAAGCAATATCTCTCCAGAATAAGGACTTGTCCTTATTCTGGATTAAGGCACACGCAGGTTTGGAAGGCAACGAAAGGGCGGACGTTCTAGCCAAGGAGGCTGCTGAGAAATCCAAACAGAGACCAGTCTACGACAGCTGTCCTGTGTCTTATGTCAAGAGGAGCATCCGAACGGAGACGCTCGATCGGTGAAACCGCAGATACGTCGAAGGAAGTACAGCCTCCACAACAAAGCTCTTCTTCCCGGATGTGGTGGCGGCGTATGGGATCACACGCAGCATGAAAATAAGCATGCTAAGGACACAAATTTTAACGGGGCATGGAGGGTTCTCCGAATACTTGAACCGATTCAAGTGTAAAGAGGACCCCTCGTGTCCTTGTGACCCTGTGGAGATGGAGACGATCCAGCATCTGGTGGCGGATTGCCCAATGTTCTCGAGAGAAAGACTGGACGTGGAACAAAGATTGGGAGCGAGAGTGGAAGTGGCCAATTTTAGCTTGTTAATGATGGGGAAGCGTAGGGAGGAATTCTTGGATTATTGTGAAAAAATAGCTCTAATAGTCATAAAAAGAAACAAAAATTAACAAATGAAGAAATACGAAAAATGAAGAAAAATTTAAAATCAGCATCCAAGATCCCCGGTAACCGAATCGGGGGTACAAGTATAATATATATAATAAAAAAAAAAAAAAAAAAAAAAAAATGCCCTAACCAAACTAGAAGCAATTAAACGAAGAATGCATCCCGTGGGAATCGAACCCGCGACCTCTGGGACAAAGGCAGACGCCTTAACCGCTCGACCATAGAGGCAGATATCCGGCCACTAATAAAAGGTATAAAAACCTACGTCTCAATCATTTACCTATAAATGCGAAAATAACACTAAAAAATACGTACTAAAAATAATTAATTAATTTCCGTAAAAGAAGTGAAAGTGTTAAAATAACACTAACCACTGATAAAATAAAAAATAAAAAATTCTAAACAAAAGACTTGCCACAATGTTTCATCACACATTTAAAAAGACATACTGACTATATCACACATACAAGCAGGCCAGTAACCGGATCTTCACGTCGATGCTAAATTTATTATCCCATACAACGCTCCTCTGTGCCCCGGAGGAAATTGTCTTCACAAATGAGAAGGGATGTTATAATTCATTGAGTTCGCTGCCCTTTTTGGCACAGTAATCTGATTAGGGTCCGCTCATATTGGCAATTGTAGCGAATATTAATCCATACTTTCATGTGTGCATATTTACTGTCTTCTGACTTTTTAAATACAAGCAACGTTTTCAGTGTGTTTGAAACTCGAATACCTTTTTTTAAATTTTCGGTAGAAACAATATAAGGACAAACGGATTTCTTTTCTGCGTGGGCAGAATTTATTATAATACTGGCTGTTTCCCGCGGCTCCTCCTGCGTCAAAAAGTAGCCTATGTTTGACCCCGGGTCTTCAACTATATTCATACCAAATTTCATCAAAATCCTTTCAGCGGTTTGGCCGTGAAAGCGTAACAGACAGACAGACGGACAGACAGACAGACTTTCGCATTTATAATATTAGTATGGATTTATTCGATGGGATTATCGAAGTTCGAATTTCAGTATGTATAAATATATGTTTGCTGTACACAGTTAATTAACTAAATTGTTACTTTTTTCACTAAATTGACTAGAAGAGATTGCGTAGCGAAAAACTATAATGAATTTTATAAAAAAATCAAATGTATAGATTCACAATATTTATTTATGAACATGGGCAATAAAGATATGGCATTGTAATTTAGGATTTCCTTAAACCGAAAAGTACACCGATTCCTTTAACTCCTTTATCTGCAATGCAGTTTTATACATTCGCTCATCTAAAATAATAATTGATTTCCAGTGATTATCAGCAAATAGTAACAATGAAGTTCCGTTGATATTAACTCAATTAGCGACCGGGACGATGCGCCCTGTGACCTCGCAATTAGTTCACATTTCCATAAACGCCGTCGCCAAGTAAATTGACTACAAATGACAGTATATTATTGTAGTATGCAGTGGTCTAGTGGTTAAGCCTTTGACTCGGAGGTTTTAGGCTCGATTCCCAGGAAGCATATTTTGTTTAGTAAGGCCAATGCAGGATTGAATCACCTGATTGTTTGATAATAATGATGATTCCGTGCTTTGGAAAGGCACGTTAGGCCGTTGGTCCCGGCTGCCTTTAGGTGATTGTTAAATGAACCACGTCAGAGGCCGTAAGGTGGTTCCAAAAAACTCTCCGACTCCAGGGTGAATAGGATCAATTGGCCATGTAACTCATCATCCTAGTGATTTCCTGGTTGCGTATTTAGCCGGGGATTGGAGCCCAGATTCCGGGTTCTTTTTTCTTTTACGTCTCCACTTCGTTCGGTGTTCGGCATCCATAACAGAGAGTACATTAGCATCCAGTCCAGTCCATAAGCCCCTTCTACCCGGCCCCGAAGGAAGGGGCATCGCCGTCAGGTGTCAACTTTCCCATACGTATGTTGCCGATTTCCGTAAGACGTCATCATACCATCAGCAGGCTATTTTCCTGAAGCTTGTCTGCTATATCACAATCATTAATTTTAACATCAAGTTTATTTTAAACTTGATTCTTCACGTTTATCTCGATTGCTAAGCTCGTGATCAGATAAAACATCATCCTTTCACAATGTTTTAATAAATTCGAAATTTACTGCTGACATAAGATAAAATACGCTGTTCACATAATAGAGCGTACAGCATTGACTGATTATAGATAAGCATCAACCAAAACAGTTTTTGTAGTAAAATGTATTAAACATTGTGTTAAAATGTGTAATTCCTTGTTAAAAACGTAGCATAAGCCAGCTTAATTTCTGCACCTAGTAGCGTGGTAAATTAAATTACTTAGGTTTCCGGAAGCCTTGTACATTTGCCAAGGAAATAAACGTAATATAATATTTTAATGGATTGCATGGTTGCTCGTGGTATGTATTCTTTTTGTATGCTGCCTCTGTCTACTCCAACCGTCTCTGTCCTGAGCAATCACATCCATTTTATAGTTATTTTCCTGGAATCTTCGACCCACCAAGTAGCTGGATGTCCAGCACTTCGTCTTCCATTTCTTGGATACCAGTCCGTTATAGTCTTACACCACCTACCATTTCCAAATACATTTTAATTTAATTTCACTGCCCTCAATCCTACATCTTTTATTTAATACTAGCTGTTTCCCGCAGCTCCGCCTGTGTCAAAAAGTAGCCTATGTTTGACCCCGGGTCTTCAACTATATTCATACCAAATTTCATCAAAATCCGTTCAGCGGTTTGGCCGTGAAAGCGTAACAGACAGACAGACAGACTTTCGAATTTATAATATTAGTATGGACTAGCTGTTTTCCGCGTTTCCGCCTGCCTCAAAAAGTAGCCTATGTTTGACCCCGGGTCTTATATATATATATACATACCTAATTTCATCAAAATCCGTTCAGCGGTTTGGCATAACAGACAGACAGATAGACAGAGAGACAGACAGACAAACATTCCCATTTATAATATTAGTAAGGATAACATAAAGAAATTACAATTTTAATATATTATTTTGTACTTGTTTCAGTGACATCGCCAGGGTCATCTTCTAAACTTCAAGCGTGCCAAATATTAGTTTTAGTGCTATTACTTTGTTGGGCAAATAACACATAGATATATATATATATTGTAAAATAGTAATCATTTTACCAAAGGCTCTAAATACTCGATAAAGAATTGTTTAATTATTCTGCAAATAAATTATTCTGATTCTAAGGTATGAAATGTATGTACAAAAATAATGAAGAAATTTATTTACAACTTTGTATTTACAATTGTCAGATGAAAAAGGTTGAAATTTTAGATTATTGAGACGTAATAATTTTATGGCCTGATAATTTTATCTACAATAAAAAAATATGTTCAAATATTAGTCTACTAGTGCTACTAGTCTGGATTGTTCTTTTGGTTTCAGTATTCATGATTCCTAACAGCCGCACTCATATATGTTAATTATAACTTAAACACAAAGAAAATGTCCGTCAGCAACTCTAACTAAATAATTATTTTTCTTAATTTGAAGAAATTGGAGTGACTGAAAACTGAGTGTGGCTGTAGGTGAACCTTCCTCGTATACAAATAGCCATATTTATCTTCTGTGGAAATATTTGTTTTTATATTTTAGTCAAGCGATCGCCTTTTCAGACGATCGAGAATTTAAAGTCTTTAGTCATTTGTAAACTGTATAAAATATAAGATACAAAATAAGTAGATGTATTCAATTTCGTCAGCGGAGGACATTGTGAATTTAATAATAGAAATTGTACCTAAACGAGCTGCTATACCAAATAATGTAAAGACTAAGAATATTGTTGATTTAATACAAATTATATATATGTCGAGAAGAGGTTTTATTTTTTGTATTCCCTAGACCAATCTTTCAAATCGGCAACAATATCTAAATATTTATCCTTCTTCTTGACCATGATCAAAATGAAAAAAAAAACAAAATAGCTGACACTTCAAATTCGTCTAGACTAATAACCACGGTCACCGCTCTATCATTGATCACTAAAATATTCTCATAAGTGTAGGAGTCCGGGCATTCGGGACACACCAACAGATGCGCCATGGAATGAAAATACCCAAATTTCATGACACTGGATATACTGAAAGTTGAAACTCGTTAGGACAAATAACACAAATCGAGTTACACATTTAGGTTATGGGATACTTTTGTTATACTCATTTCATAACAAATACAAAAAATATGTCTGTTTATAGACAAGATCATTTCTATCTTGATCCGGGGATCGAAATCGGGACTAGAATAGCGGTATACTCGTAACATGTTTAGTATACTACTAGGTATAACTTACTCCGCTGGCTCAGCGACCCGAGGTGGATATGACCTCCGAAACGAGAGAGCGCCAGAGTGTTCTCTTCTGCGTGATGGCTCGCCTACTTCATCTCCCATCTCTTGCGAATCAACATGCAATTAAGTTTATTCAACAAATAAATCAATTAACACAAGCTTTGTATAATTAAAACATAAATACCTTAGATTTACCTTATCGATAAAATGTAGGCTTTTCATACTATGGACAAAGAAGCAATTCACATAATTGCTTCTTTGTCAATAGTATGAAAAGCCTAGGATTAATTGAAAATTACACGACATTTCATGAATAAATTAGTTTGCAGACGTAATTAGAGTTAAATTTTGACTATCTCCGCTTTAAATCTTAATGTTGATGGCTAAGAGCACAGTTTTGCTTAATTAGCCTTTGACGATTAAGCTTTTCAGTCATCTCTTTATAAGAAAATTTCATTTTATAGTTAAATAATTATAGTATTATGTTTAATTTTCAGAAATATCATACTATCTAATCCATATCCATACTTTCATATTAAAATTATATGTGCGAAAGTTTGTCTGTCTGTCTGTTACGTTTTCACAGCCAAATCGCTGAAGGGATTTTGTTGAAATTTGGTATGAATATAGTTAAAGACCCGGTGTCAAACAAAGGCTACTTTTTGACCCAGGCAGAGCTGCGGGAAACCGTTAGCATATTATGAAATGAAAGTACCAGTATATATGTTTGTTTATTGCGTCACGAATTAAATGATTTAACAATCTTCCTGAAATTTCGCATATAAATAGTTAGGAGTATAGAGAAGGACGTAGGTACTTTTTATTTTTTTAGACTCTTACTAATCGCATAATAATCGCTACTAACGTAAGTATTGAGGAAACAAAGTTGCTAATTAATTATCGTACATTCATCTGTACCCAAAGAGCACCGAATCGCTCACGAAAATAAAAACATTTCTCTCTCAATGTCTGTATCTTTACTATCAAATTAAGATTTTGATGCGGTTTTCTTTAATAGATAGAGTGTTTCAAAAGGAAGGTTTATATGTATAATACATGCATTATATAGTAGAGAAACACTGATAATTTTAGAGGTTTCTAATGTGAGGTCGGAAATTAACACATTTTTGGCGCTTACATTGCGCTAGCTTAACACTATGAGATAGATCAAAATAATATACTGTATTGTACATCTTACAAAGGTCTACAAAAAAGTCCGCAATACCTTATGTCTAACTAGTGCACGTCACAACTATGCTACGTCACAACTACTACTTGGCAGACGTGGCACAGGCATAGGCTCATAGAGCCGTTAAGATCGTTTATTTTATGTTTTGATCTTCTATGGAAATATTTTCGTTGACTTGATTCATCACCATATAAAGATTGAGATGAATACGTACGTACGGTAACTACGCCTCTATGTAGCCGGTTTTGAAAGAGATGCTATAAGAGGTTAGCTTCAATCTCCTACATAAATTTTATAATTAGGATGAAGTCGGGACGGGCTGCTAGTTTATCTATAAATTTAATTTAAAAAAAAGCTTTAGCTTACAATTTTAGATAGTAGAAAGAAAGGTTAAAAGAGAATCCTCAAAATACCAATACAAAGCCGTCTCCACATAATGAACTGGTCTGGTCGAAGTGCCCTCTTTTCATGTAGTGGTTCCCTTGAGGGCGCTTAACGGTTAAGCTCATGGCCGGGCGTTATAGCAGCCATTTATGTATCGGTTAACCTTTATTTTGGTTTTTAAATTCTAATTAATTGCCTTCACATCTATATACATATAAATAAAATTGGAGTGTCTGTTTATAAAATTGAAATAACCGTCATTTACTACAGGCATATGAATATATATACGGTACATGCACCAAAATAACATTTTTTATAATTTTTTTCTGTCTGTCTGTCTGTTTGTTCCGGCTAATCTTTGACGGGACTTTATTGGCAGGTAGCTGATGTAATAAGGAGTAACTTAGGTTACGTCCATTATAGAAAAAAAAAAATATTTTAGAAAAAATAAAGTAATATTGCAATACTGGGCGTACTTGGACTGTCCAGTACCGCGCGCAGCTCACGCGCATGCCACCACATAAAAAAAAAAAAACTAAAAAATTAAAGAATCGACTGTTAGGCGGAATGAAGTTCGCCGGGTCAGCTAATTAAAAATAAAATTGTACAACTTTATCTACTCCCATGTATTATATTTTTATTGTTACTAGCTTTGTTACGTGATCTGTTCGTATTGTGTTTGGCCAATAACGTTTCCTAAAATATTAGATTATTGAAAAGAAATCTCAAAGTTTGATGTTTTTGCTCTAGAATATACTAGCACCCCGCGGTTTTACCCGCGGTTTACCATACAAATACATACACACGCTATAAGTACATATAGTGTTCAACTGGCGAGTGAAGTATATTGACATTTTCAGGGGCAACAATTTGAGCATTAGAGAGATAAGCATGGTTTGCAAGAAAGGACTGGCCAAAAATCTCTTTAACGCAGTAGATAAACAATACTACGAGACTTATTGTATTAAGCGTAAATAAAATATTTTGGCTTTGGACACGCGCAAGCAGCCCATTTAGAGCTGGTGGGAGAAGCAGGGTGTGCCCAGGTGGATGTCGGCTACTTTTATTAGAGTTTGCCTCTGACACTTTTATTCTTAAGGTGCTCCCATACATCAGTTAAATAATGTTAGAGAATGTTGCATAACTTTGTTGTCTAACATTTTAATACGTATAATTTTCTTCATTATTATAGGATGTTATCGTTTAACACAATGTTTTACAACGTTATATAACTGCTGTGTTGGAGCGTCTATAGAGGTCGAGAAAAGAATATATCATGTAAAAACAAAAGCAGATTTATAGTACCTATTAGTATTGATAACTCTAGGTAGATCACATCGCTACTGCACCACCATATCTCAAAGTCGTAAGTTTCATCGAAAGAGGTAAGAAAACAGGAAGAAAAACAACCGGATGTTTGACGTGTTTCCGATACGGTTCTCGAACCAAGCTCGGAGGAACTAAGTTTTAATTATTTTCGAGTAGTCGTCGAACAGTATTACTTTATTAAAACTTTATTTTTCACAAGGGATAAAGAGAAGAGAAAAAAATAAGACATAGAGAGAAAGAGAGGTTAAAAACGAGATGTTTTGTCTCGTTCCTTCAACTTAAATATCGATAGGAGAAAAAGGGACAGAGCATATTTTATATACCTTATACGTTACAAAAGTATATAAGTACGTAGTTCTGTGTAGTTTTAATACTTAATTGTATCTATGTTGAGCAAAAATAGTGTATCCTGAACTCTTTAAAACATCATATTACATCTAATTGATTCAGGCGTTACTTTGCGGAAGTTAAAGTTACAAGCACTTACCAAATTATTTTGCGTGCTTCCGCCACCAGTTAGTTCATTCGTCGTTTATACGTCGAACTATTAACAGCTTGGTCTAGTGCCTGAAGATGCCTCGCGTAGAGGCGAAACACGTGTCGCATGTGCAAACTAATGGTGGTGGGCATGTTGGGACTAACAGTAGTGGGTGGGTGCCTGCCGGCAATAGTTTGCATGAACTATATGGTGGCCGAAGCACGCAAAATAATTTGATAAGTGGTTGTTATCATATTATATATTATGAAGCTATGTTTAACAAATAAAAAAATGATTCATTGATGATTGATTTAGGTAACTTGTTCACAAAATTATAACGGATTTAAATGATGACAAATATTACAATTCTCGACCTATCAACAACATGCCAACATATCACGGGCCGAACGGAAGGCCTCGCAATAGTATTAATTTAATTTCTCGTACGTAAATGGCCCAATAATGGACGAAGTGGCAGGAAACCTGACCACTCATAAAAGCCATTTTACGACCCATTTTAATCTACAAATGAGCATTAATAGCTGCCAGTGTGTTCGGCAAAACGACTTCAATCTACGGAGATATAAAAAATAAATGTCCCCCTATTTAAAATTATTATAAAGAGTTTGTATTGGAATTGATATTTTAACCACTTTTGAATCCTTTGGTATAAAACCAAAAAATCTGGTGGGTATTTTTTATTTACGGTATATTTGTTATTTTAAAAAGAAAATTTGGACCCGTTTCACACTTTTCTTGTGTTCTAAACTTTAACTGAACCAGCTGTATTTAGTAAACTACCTGACCACAGATTATCGCAGGATTTCAAATTCAAATTTAAATCATTTATTTCGGACTTACATCCATATTAGTTAGTAGTTATTTCGTATACTAAAATACCTTTATAAAATTTACTTATATTTATGCAATGGCCTGTCCTTTATTTTTAAAAGTTATGGAGAAGAATAAAACTGAAAGCTGACTTTTCACGACAAAAATTCCTTTCTTGAATTCGTCGCAATCGGGTAAAAAAGGCCGCAACATGTTAACCCCACGTCTGCAACCTTCACAACACGCCCCAGAGGCATTTTTTTTTTACCTTTATCTCAGTCACGAATGTTTTCATGTGACGTTTAATTTCGCACGAAATATAATTGAAACACGCGCACAGTGCATCCTCTGAATACTTAATATAAAACGGTCAAACCTCAAAAGTGGAATACATAGAAGTAACGTCGTTATTCAAAAGTTTTTGGCAACAGAAAAGTAATGAATAGAATAGAATAACTTTATTCATAGATCCATCACTTACAGGAAAGGTCTATAAAGTTAATAATTAATTAGTAATTGGATGTTCTTCTGGACAATTTTGACGGGTTAGATCCTAATCAGATCAAAACTCAAAATCATCATGCAGATTTATTTATTTAATTAAACTATATTGTACAAAAGAAAATTGTACAGCACAATAGACGAAATTAATGCTAAAAGCATTTAAATATCACATAATAGTGTTGAAAAAACAAGCTTAATTTAATTTAAAATTTTAACGTCCGCTTGTGTGAAACGCATCTTGTGTGTGACACGCTTGCTCTGTCCCATTTCCAGGTTACCAGATCAAAGGCTGGTGCTGCTGCAGCCAAAGCAGAGAATCTGGGGTAGAAACTCTGGGGCCGTGGGGTCCATCGGCTCACCAGATGTCGAAAAAGCTGATTGACATATCTCGTGACCGGAAGGCTGGAAATTACCTCGCACAGAGTATTAATTGCCATTCAATTTGGCAATGCTGGTTGACAGCTTGGCGGAACTGTATCCATACTAATATTATAAATTCGAAAGTCTGTCTGTCTTTCTGTCTGTCTGTTACGCTTTCACGGCCAAACAGCTGAACGGATTTTGATGAAATTTGGTATGAATATAGTTGAAGACCCGGGGTCAAACATAGGCTACTTTTTGATGCAGGCGGAGCTGCGGGAAACAGCTAGTAGTTTATAATTATAATTATTTTAGTTTTAATTGTTTAATTGAATAGTTTATATTGTATTAATAACAAATCCATACTAATATTATAAATGCGAAAGTCTGTCTGTCTGTTACGCTTTCACGGCCTAACCGCTGAAAGGATTTTGATAAAATTTGGTATGAATATAGTTGAAGACCCGGGGTCAAACATAGGCTGCGGGAAAAAGCTAGTCATTAATAATTAATATAAATATATAACCTACTCAATCTGATCTTCGAATGTACTTTATGAAATACAATAAATTATTTAAAATTTAAACAATACGAACAAAGCCGGACTTTTCACTAATTGAGAGTCAAACTAAAGGAATCTACATAGTCATATTTAACCATAGTCATGTTTAAACTCTCGCCAATTTTAATAAAACTTCAACAATCGCCATTTTTAATAAAACTTCAACGCAAAAAGCTCGCTTATAGTTATAGTTTTGTTTTTTCGTCGACCGAAAAACTTTTGTTTTTGCTTATGTAAATTTCTTTGAATGTTATTGGGATTTTGCCCATTTGATAGTTGATATTTTTTAAACTGCTTTTGTATGTATGTATGTAAAAACTTTATTGTGCAGAAAGAACATTGTTACAACAAAATAGAACACAACAAGAGCCGGACTTATCCCTGATAGGGATCTCTTCCAGTCAACCCGAAAACCAAAGGAAAAAAACGAGTACATGGGCATCAAAGAGTGTACAGTACAATAGATAAGATAAATATAAATGTAAAACAAACTAACTTAACCTAAACCTAAGTCAAATCAAGTTCCAAACGCTCAAAGTATTCCCTAACCCGGAATTTGAAGGTATGAAGAGAGGACAACTGTTTGATCTCCAGAGGAAGCTTGTTCCATAAACGTCCAGCAAGTATTGCAAAAGAGTTAGCGTAGCGTGCTTTTATGCAGTAGAACAGAGTTAAAGCTTTAGGTGCCACTAATAGACTTACCGATAAGACCAATGTTGGACATCCATAGACCAGAAAATGGTCAAATTACCTGAAAAGTTGCTGGCAGGCGCTGGTTGCAGGCTGCTGCTAACCGGTCATTTTGGAAAGTGGAGTGGAGGCCTACGTCTAGCAGTGGAGCCTTAGGTACGCTGTAAATCCTAGACTTGGCGGAACTGGTTGTTACAATAGAGCGACTAACGTCTGACCGCCGTACCATTTTAACATGGAAACCAGGCTAATAAGAACATGACCCGAGATCTGTTAGTGGCCAACAATGTAAGATTTTTTCAGACTGCTTAAAGGCATCTGACATAGCCTTACGACTGCCATCGATAGATGGCAAATTGCCTTCCGAAGCTAGGAGGAGCTGGAGATAGAAAATGCCACTAAATGGTGACCGAACCAATACGGGTAGCGTCTCGCCGACGCTTGACACGCGCATTCGCTACGGATCGAACGCGCATCGAGCTATGCTTTAGAGCTCTTTGTCAAATATGTCATTTGGTTAAAACTTTAGCACATTATTTATTTAAGTTTCTAGAAAAGATTCCCAAGCATTCAGCACGCCACGCTCGACCGATCAAATACTTTAGCGGAGCTTCGTAGACGTCGAAGAGCTTTTATCTTATCTTTTATACTGGCAGTCGTTAGACGAACTTTGCAAGAAAGTGAAGCTCGAACAGTTTCATTATTATTTTTGTTAAGAATTTTTAAAGCTGCGAAAAACTGTGACAAGAGGGCTGGCCCATTCCTAGTGCAAAGAATTGCAATTGCAATTCAGCGTGGAAATGCAGCCAGTTTTCTTGACACCATGACACACGGACATTGCTTAGATTAAAATTTTTAGTATTTATTTTTTTAATTATAAGTATTTACTTTCAGTTAGATTTTTTAAGTTTTTAGATTAATTTGTTTGTAATAATTAATTTTAGTTCAAAAAATAAAGGAAAAGTACTATGATTGATGTTGTTGTAAACGAAAACACAGTTAAATATACTGCTTGATCATTTCTTACTTTTTACCTATGTTTGCAAATAAAATATTGATTGATTGATTGCATAAAAATATCGATATTATTGCTGTTTTGATTTTTTAGCGTTGTCTGCTATTTTTCAAGGACAACTAACGTAGAGGAAGCGAGGGAAGACTGTAAGGATCGTAGCAAATGGAAATCCATAGTCTCTGCCTACCCCTACGGGAAACAGGCGTGATAATAATTATGTAATTATCAACAGTAAATCTATCGCTTTCGCTACAACACTGTAGTATTATATTTTGGCGCCTAAAAACCCAAGTGATTTAGCCATATTTGCTTTTGCAGTTAGTCAGGAGGGCTATCTTTGAAAAGTGTGAGTCACGCAAAATTGGCGAGTCGAATGATTTTTGTTCAATATCGCATGATTTTTATTCGGCATATGAGTCATACATTTCAAAAATAGGGCTCCAGCATATATTATGATAAGTGTAGATTCTTCAACAAGAACATTGCGTGTACGGATCGCGTGCCATAATCTCATTTCCGACTATGTAGTGTAATTAGGGTTCCCTTCATTTCATTTGGATTTATCTGAGAGTCGACCACTAAGTGCGGCTTAAAAGATTTGCAGGAATATCTCCCCTTAATGCTTTTGTTAAATAAATATATTAACAGTAGCTTCTCAATATATATTTGAAGTTATCATGTATACGAGAAAAATATTACTACTTTTAGAAAGAACTCGGATATAACTGATAGACCCTTGCGCAATAAAGATAAATTATTTTTACCTTCCTATAGACTGTGTAGGGTTAAAGACTCTTTTGTGGGGAACTGTATACGTTTCTACAATAAGCTTCCTGAATCAATCACTAGTTTGCCTGATGGACAATTTAAAGCCCATGTTAAAGATCTACTTTGTAAAAAGGCTTATTATAGTACTGGTGATTTTCTTAATGACAGGAATGTTGAACTTAAGCTTGGTGCAGAGTCCTCGGCAAATTAACATATCATTATATGTTCTGACATTTCTGTTCTTTTGTCATTTTTTTTAAATTATTATTTATTTTTTTTAATCAATTTTTATTTAATTTAAATAATCTGATATAACCATTGTGCTAAATGTTGACAAACATGTGAATTCGTTCATTTAACTAGGTAATTAAGCAAAGTTTTTCTTATTTGTAAATTGACGTTTTGAAGAAAATGCTGCAGTGGAGTTTGTGGCGCCGCTTCTTCTCCACTTGCGCTTTGGAAGTGGTGGTAAACTTAATATAAGTAAATTGACGTCAATAAGTGATATTTATATCCTACATTGAAAATAAACAATTTCATTTCATTTCATGTTCTGGTTACTCAAATTTTGAGTCTTGTAATGGACATTTGTATGAAAGAGGAAACTTTAAACCAGTGATTCCCAAAGTGGTCCAGGTGGACCCCCAGGGGTCCACGGGAGACTTGCTGGGGGTCTACGTAGGCGTGAACAAAAAATGGGGGTCCATAAGATGTTAATGGGGGTCCACGAAAATTTATCTGCTTTTGATAGTAAAGAGCAAAAATGTAAGCATAGTTTTTATAAGGGCCTACCTACATTGTTTTAAGTACCTATCTAAGCAGATAATATTTTAATAAGGCAAGCGACTGTTACTTGTCCAAACTTGTGTATTCGATATTACGTACAATTTCGTGTACAGACTTGCAAAGCGCTATCCGCCCGACAATGCTTAATGCTTGTTCAGACATGAACTTGATCAACACTATAAATACTTGATGCCAAAGGCAACCAAACGCATTCATTTGTTTACGGAATTTCGAAAACAAGGCGGAATTTGGAAAAAAGTTGTGAGAAAATTTATATCTGTGTTTGCTAGTGCCGGAGAAAAGTAAGTAACCTTCCTTTTTTTGTTATAGTACTTAAGTATTTTGTTTACGTGTACTAGTCGGTTGATCACAACGGCCTGTATAGATAGGTAACTTAGTAACTTACAGATATTTTAATTGTCCTCTTTCGATTTGAAGACAAACACAGCACGTTTTATTCAATTGTTTTTTCACGAGAGAAGCACTGCCTCTCTAAAAAGGCCGAATAAGCAATATTGCAGAGCAATTAATTTTGTAATTTTTCTTGCAAATAACTACTAATTTTATAAAACAGTAATTTCATAATCATGTTAAATTGATTTTGAAGTAACTATTTTATCAAAACTATTCCTTTTCGGAAAGAGCGAGCGGTGCGCGGGCGACGGGAAAAGGGCGGGGCTTGAACTTCGATGCCTGTTTGTCACGTTTTAACAATGAAGCCGCAGACAAAAAATACGCAAATACACGGAGCGCGTGAACTCATTGATTTAATAAAATGTTAGTTATCGTTTTTATGGACAATTTTGGGATTTCGACGTTTATTTTTTCCTACACAAATATGATCAGTATTCGATACTGAGTACACTAATTTTTATTTATACTATTAAAAATTAGTGGTAAATTATGTACTTTAAAATTGATACCGTTTTGTGAAAACGTTTGTATTTGTCTCAGCGGTTTATTAGTTGGTCCCTTTACAAGCCGTAATTCTATTTCCGCGTGCTGACAAAGGCTGCGGTGTGATACCTATATTCAGAAAAAAACTTGGTTACTAAAACATTTTTTTTACAGGTAAGGTAACTGACACGAAACATGGCTACAGCAAAGAAAAAATGTCGACAATATAGTGTCGATTATTTGAAATATGGTTTTGTTCCATCAGAGGCAGACAAACAATTGCCCATGTGCCTATTATGCAACAAAGTTTTGAGCAATGACTCTATGAAACCATCAAAGCTCGAAGATCATCTAAAAAGGTGTCATACTGATAAAATAGGTAAAGATTTAAAATATTTTCAAACATTGAAAGAAAAATATGGAAAGAGACCCACCATGCACAGTATGTTCGCTTCAACATCTCAAAGTAACGATGATGGCTTGCGGGCATCTTACAATATCTCATTACTTATAGCAAAATCTGGAAAACCGCACACTATCGGAGAACAATTAATTTTACCCGCTGTTGAAGAGGTTTTAAAAACTGTTTTGCACAAATCTCCATTTGACGTACTAAAAAGAATTCCATTAAGTAACAATACTGTACAAAGACGCATTGATGAAATGAGCTCTGATATCGAAAGCTTTTTGTGCAATCATCTGCAAAAAACTCATTTTTCTATACAACTGGACGAGTCAACGTTACCCAGTAATGAAGCATTACTATTGGCATATGTCCGATTTATTGTTGAGGAAGAAATTCACGAAGAATTGCTATTTGCCAGAACTTTGGAGACTGACACTAAAGGCGAATCAATATTTAATGTCCTGAGTAATTTTTTTACGGAAAAATCGATCCCATTTACAAACATTATTTCAGTGGCAACAGACGGAGCTCCTGCAATGGTCGGGCGATATCGTGGGTTTATAAGTCATCTCAAAAGAATTATACCAGGACTTACAGCTATTCATTGCGTAATCCACCGACAACATCTTGTGGCAAAACATTTAAGTGACAGGTTGAACCAATCTCTTCATTTTGTAATAAAAGCTGTCAACAAAATCAGAAGCAATGCATTGAATACACGTTTATTTGCTCAATTGTGCGACGAAAATGATGAAGACTTCCAACGACTGCTCTTACATACTGAAGTACGCTGGTTGTCGAAAGGTGCATGCTTAACGAGATTTTACTCTGTTTTCGATTCCATATTAGAGTTCTTAGAAAGTAGAGATCCAGATTTAAAAGAAAACTTGATCAAATTCAAAGCAGACATTGCGTATTTGACAGATTTGTTTAAAAAATTTAATGATATTAACTTGCAGTTACAAGGGGACAGCCTGAATTTAATAAAAACAAAGGGGATAATTTCGGCTTTTCTTGGGAAATTGAAATTTATGAAGCAAAACATTAGTCGGCGCGAATTCTCTCAATTTCCAAACTTGTCGCAGGTAGAATGTATTGATGAGGATATCCATACCTACAGTCAACATTTAAGTGCCCTGCATGATGACTTCAAAACCAGGTTTGAAGATATACTGACGATGGATATACCACCATGGATAATAAATCCATTTGATGAAACGGAAGTGGCCAATGTTGTATTACAAGAGGAGCTGCTCGAGCTAAGCACTAATGAGGAGCTGAAGGTGAAATTTAGAAAAGGCTATCCAACATTTTGGCTGCAAGCAGAAATACCCGAAAAATATCCTGGACTGTGGGAAATCGCAAGGAAATTTTTAATAGCTTTTCCCTCGTCATATCTTGTCGAAAGGAGTTTTAGTGCCGTTACAAACCTCTTAACAAAAAAAAGGAGCAAATTAAACATCACAGAGCGGGGGGATTTGCGGTTATTGCTCACAAAAATAAAGCCAAACATTGATCGTTTGCTGACACTCCATCAGATACATCCTTCCCATTAATTAAAATTATGACCTGAACCTATATTACCTTAATATTTTTTTCTTGTAATTCTATTCTTTTAATAAATAAAGTGATATAAAATGTACCATTTTTCGTTTTTATTTTACATATCGAAATATAGGGACAGAACTCAGAAGTGACACAATTTTTATTTTTTGGCGACTTTAAGAATGTGGTAGAAATGTAGCAGCAGGGGGTCCACCGAAACCAGTAAAATTTTGAAAGTGGTCCACGAGAAAAATAAGTTTGGGAACTACTGCTTTAAACAGTATTTGGCTTTTTCTGGCCAGGCAAGATTTCCAACGAACACTTGTGGGAGCGGTGCCGGGAAATGCCAATAGATGACTGAGGCACGCACTTTCAGAGACAAGCTATGGAATGGACCATACAATGGACAAGCGGAAAGTTGGCCGTCCTAAGCAGACCTGGTCAAGCAGACGAGCTCAAGACCATCGCGATGCGCGCAAAGCGAAGCGCGTGGCCCTAGACCGATTGGAATGGCGAAACACTGTGAACGCCCTATGTCCCACCTGGGGGCCTTAGGACACTTAGTAAGTTTCATTGATTCTGCTTCTAAATTTGGAAATTTTTGATTGTCATTTGTATGATGAGGAAACTGAATTTAATTAGGTATTATTTGCGAATGGTGTATTGCAAAAAAGTCAAACGCAAAAAGGGATGTCACTTCACAACCTCGTGGTCGGCTTTGTAGATCTTCAGAATGCCGCCATCTATAAAATACTAAACTTCATTGATTTTTGGTTTTATTTATGTAACTAGGTAAATTACAATTATGCAAATCTTTTTGCAAGTTATGTAACCGGTAGTATGGAGAAAAGAACAGTTTTGTAGAGCCATTCATTTTTGATATCAATACAAAAGAAACTGCAATAAAGGGAGACTCCCAAATTACCATTTGTTTAATTCTCAGTTTGAGACCAATCCGTTCAATTTACGATTCTAGGTTAGTAGACATCCTACGCCTTATATGAAGAAATAAAAGCAAATTTTCAAACGTTACAAATTGTTAAACTTTGTTGTCAACTTTCTCCATTCTCATAAACAAAACGACAAAGTTTTTCTATTCCATAAATGACATTCTGGCAAGAGTCAAACAAATATTGAAATTGTTTTAAGCAAATTAGAAAATGTAGTTATTGAAAATTATTTGTTCCAACAGAACAATGTAAAAATTCGATTTTGTTTGAACCAATTTTTTTCCAATTTTGCATTATCTCATGGTCATATGAATAAAGAAAAAAAGAAAAAACATATTTCTTATATTTTATCTTATTAGTTTACTGTAGGTAGCTACTACAATTTTCAGAGATATTTTGTACAGATATGTTGTTAGCGACCTCTACGCTAAGTTCGATGATTATTTGCGTTATATATAACGTTATTTTTGGCAAGCACATTCATATACTTAAGAACATATAGATATGTGTACAACATTATTCATCTTTCGCACATTACTTGATACCAACCAAATCTTTAACTTAGATTTAAATTACTGAACCAACCCACATACTCTGTCACTATTAAAAACCAAAATGTGTAATCAAACAGAACCTCGCCCGTCCACCAAATTTATACCAGGAAAACCTTGTCAAAATTTCTATCGTTTTGTCATCAAAGAAACCAATTTCCTCATTGTTTCTACCAAAATCAGTCAGATAAAACTTCCGACAATCAAATAATAATCAATTTTAATATAGCAATTTGAAAATAGGTATTCGAATTCAAATGAGGTCAAATCTTTGCGAACAAAAGGATCACGGTATTAAGCACCAATAAAAGCCTTAATAAAAGTTTTATTCAGACCGAATATTTACTTAAGATTCGCCATTCCCCGTGGGAATCGAGTATGGCAGGTTTAATTAGGGAGCGAGGCTAATTTTCAAGTTTTGATGAATACGATTCCACGGGTCTTGTGCTGTTCCCTTTAGAGCTCAGCAATGAAACTGTGGTATTTTTTCTACGCAAAGAATACCAATTCTTCGATTTTGATTGGAAGATAATATCGATATTGGTACGTAGAACAGATGTGCAGAGGGTTTTATTTAATTAGATAGATCTTGTGATCTGTTGCAAGTACTTTCAAGTAGATATTACTCACTTTGACTCACTAGACATTTTGATAAAGATTTATATAATTAGCTCTTTCTTGCAAAACATCCATACTAATATACTAATAATATTATAAATGTGAAAGTCTGTCTGTCTGTCTTTCTGTCTGTCTGTTACGCTTTCACGGTCAAACCGCTGAACGGATTTTGATCAAATTTGGTATGAAGACCCGGGGTCAAACATAGGCTACTTTTTAAAAAGCTAGTACGTAATAAAATAAAAACATGAACATAGTAGCTATACAAAAGGACTCTTCCAGGCAACATTAGGGTAGTTTGAAATTTAAGAAAGAAAGGAGAGACACGGATGTCTCTACATTGGTAGTCATACAGATAATACTGTAATAATAGTTTCGGAAAGCATATATTTTAATAGAAGTGGTTTTGAATATCTTAAAAAAATAAGGTCACTATCCTAAGAGGTGAGTCCTTAGAATCAATGAATAACAAATAAGTAAAATGAAGAATACAGCAAAACACGATAATTTTAAGATTCTTCGATTAGAAGGCGACTTCTAATAACCGAAAAATTATAAAGGTCAGCGCTTATGATATTTTCACTATTAGTTGCTAAAAGCCTACAATTACCGTGGAAATTGTTGGCTTTGGAATACGGAAAATAATCGAGCCTTTTTTGTTATATTTTTTTTTTCTGGGTTCAATAAATAGGCCTAATAAGAGTATACCACGAACAGATCAGTGTAATTTGAAATTTTGATTTTAGACCCTGTTTACGTAATTACTATTGATACTTGTAAACAAGTTTTGTGAAATAAATACGGATATGGATTAAGAGGATTCAATTATGTAGGTAAATTTCTGACATGTTACAACGTTTATTCCAATCAAGTAGGTTACTTGGACCCTGTACACCCTGGTGTCAGAGTTTTTAAGAACAGTTTTTCGACCCTTGACGTGGTTCCACGCAGTGACACTATAGAAAACTTTAACAAATAAAGTTATATTTCTGACTGAGTGGTAACGAGTAAGTATTTAATTTTCTGATAATCATTCCGATATTTTCATAAAATTAGGGTTTGTGTAGCTTCTTGAGAAAGTTATAGTAAATTTTAATAAAAATGTGTACTCGGTGATCCCTTACCACGTAGCGTATGCCTGTTTATCTACGAAATTGTAAAAAAAGAAAAATTCAATGCAGGTCGTCAATAGAAATAAAAAAATTCGATCCCAAGCACTGAAGCTTTGAATGGAGATTAAAGCTTAATTTTTGATTAAACTGAGCTTACGTTTCGCACCCCAATTTGTTATTCCTGTATTATAGGATCGAATGATGGAACAAAAATATTTGTAGACAATTTAAATCTTAGCTTTTGATCCGACAAGATAAGCTTTTAATCGGTCAATAAATCCATACTAATACTTAAACTTAATATTTATATTATATTATATAATTATATCATACTAATATTATAAATGTGAAAGTGTGTTTGTTTGTTTGTCCTTCCTTCACGCCCTAACTAAGCAACCAATCGACTTGCTTTTCGGCATAGAGTTAGTTGAAAGGATGGAGAGTAACATAGGCTACGTTTGGTTCTGGAAAAACATCATGTTCTCAAAGGAGGTTTACACACGGGCGAAGCCGCGGGCACAGCTAGTAAATCATAAATTTGTAGATCGGTGACTCAGTTTCATGATAAAAGTCCTCGTAGATAACCAGTTGCTAAATGCAGTTACGATAGCGGCTAAAAGGAAAATTACTTTCTAAGCGCTAATCTGGTTGCAACATAAGATATGTGTGACAAACACAATCTTAAGCTCAGTTGATCGTGAACAAATATTTATAAGACATAGGATTAAGCAATATATTTATGTCTGGCCGGTAGCCTAGAATTCTAGCGTTGGTGAGGTCTGCTATCAATATTCTTTTAAAACGACATCTTATTGAAGCTCAAACATTTATTTGTTTGAAGGCCTATAACTTTATTATTACGATCGGATTTGAATTTTTGATTTTTCTGAATATTTATTTCTTGGGGATGACAAAAGCACACCCCGAATGCTTCATACAACAGCGGCCAAGTCGATGCCTATTGCGCCTAGGTACTCGTACGATTCGGTCGCGTACACACACGCGCCATGTGTGTTAGTAGGGTTGTTATATACGAGTAACTACAATCAGTGTCATATTCGTCGATTACGATAGCAGCCGGAGTGTCATCCTTGCATTTTTTGCTCCCGATTTTTTTTACTCTAGATAAGACGTTTATTAGTTTATCTGTAACACACATATAAATATCAACACGATAGACACACACAGATACATAAAAAACTTAAATGCATTTGTATGCCATAGCAGCACAAAAAGTCTACAGTTCAGCATAAATGTTACTTTTTTTTATACAACTAAGTAGGCAAACAGGCCTGCGGCCCACCTGATGGTAAGTGGTTACCGTAGCCTATGAACGCCTGCAATACCGGATATGTCAAAGCGCATTGCCGAAGTGACTGCAGACTCATAGACTCCAATATATTTAAATATTACATTTATTATTATTTATTTATTTTATTATTATTTATTTATTTTATTATTATTTATAAATTTTATTTTATTTTTATATTACTCCGCGTTAAATTTCAACTCTAAATCTGTGAGGTGCGGTATCTGTTTCGGGTGGGAGGGTGTGAGTGCCCGTTATGTGCGTAAGTACCGCGAAGATAAGTTTATATAAAATAAATTATGCTAATAATTATCTTACATAGTAGATAAGATGCAGCATATGCTAGCTATATATGTTATTATAATAACAATAACAGAATAGGGTGACAGACGTCCCTGGGATTTAGTACCCTCGTTTATTTGAAGCAGGTGCCACCAATAGGATTACTTGCGGTCAAGCTGTGCCAACAAAGGCCAGGCGAGGATGGAATGTTTGAGGTGGTATTTGGGGATACAAGGACTGTACTAACTATTAAATATTAAAAGTGTTTGCTATGGCGTGTTTATGCTCATTTACAAAATGGGCTACATGACATTTAATTTTGATTCTTTTTGGTGTTTTTTTTAAAGTCCCAAGCTTAGCCAAAGATATTATAATAGAAAATTTGGTTAAAAAATCACTTTGATAAACCTCAAACTTAAAAGATTGTGACAAAGTCGAAAACCACACAAAAACGCATGACGTCACATTACAATAGTTAATCTGAGATTAATCTTAGCTTTGCTTTATGAAAATAGTTTCATAATAAAGGTTTCTTTATTTAACGTCAGATCTTAGATATATAGTGTAGATCTTTAATAGATTACTTTTTTAAACTGAAACGAAATTGGCGCAACTTATCAAAACTGAAGACATACGGAGGAAATTTATTCAAAGTAGATTCATTAAGTGCTTCTGGCAAGAGTCCAACACCTCGTCTTCTGCGCCTTACTTGCTTTTTAAATGTAAAAATTTTAGGTAATTTTATATTTTAAAAATCTTTAATAAAAGACGTGAACAAGATAAGAGCGTTCAAAAATATGAGGCAAAGTCAGAAATACGAAACAAAGAATTAGCAAAAGATAGAGTTTTTTAGAAGATTAGAAGAAAAGAGGGGAAGATTGTACAGGGATACGTAAGGTTTATAAAATAAGGAGAAAAATACCCCTCTTTTTTGAATGGGAAAAAAAAACTTGAGCGCTGCTTCTACCATAAGATTTTGCCAACATAAATTAACAACTGAATTTGTACAGAATACATGTTAAAATAGAAAGATAATTCAGAATTTTCATTTTTAAATCCTATAATTGTTAACTATTGCATTTGTAAAATGTTACAGTAAAGACATAGGTACATCCTCGGCTTGTTCTAGATCCTATGGTATCCTTTTATCATGTTACGAAACATATTTAACTAGTAAAATTTCATGATTTTCGGTTCACTAGAACTTTGACCTAAAGTAATTTTATGCTTTAAAACATGTATTGTAGGTTTATTTGGTCCATTCACAAGTTGCTTCTTTTTTTTTTTTAATAAATCACTATAACCATTATAATACGTGTTATGAATTGCTTCGTATTGGGCCTTATTATACTACATAGGTTTTACGGCATTTTTATTAGAGCTGCTGCAGTTATTACAATAGTTTGACTTTCCTCTGACCTCCGCTCTGTCCCAATTTTTACTGAAAATAAGACTATATGATCCGGTTGGCCAAAATTTACAGATTTAGCCTTAATGAGTGATAGTTGTACCTTTACAAGTTCGTGTTACTTAATTACTGTATTGGTTCAGCGACTTGAAACGGATCTTGGTCTCCGACACAAGACTTCTCCACTCCTCCCTAATCTGCGCGGTTTGCTAGGTACCGCTATTGCTCGTAACCATATCCATACTTCCATACTATTATATTATAAATGCGAAAGTCTGTCTGTCTTTCTGTCAGTCTGTTACGCTTTCACTGCCAAACCGCTGAACGGATGTTGATGAAATGTGGTATGAATATAGTTGAAGACCCAAAAAAAGCTAGTTTAACAATATATCCTTGTTGTGCAATAAAGAGTTTTGTATTGTATTGTACCGCTGAAAGGATGAATTAAGCAAGAATTTAGAAACCCTACAAAATACAAGGTAGTGTTACCACATCCAAAATTAGTGAATTATAATTGAAATACCGTCGTTGCATTGTTTCATAATACCTACTTGAAAACAATGGAACATTCAGAACAAACGGGAGTAGGTTTGCAAATTAAACCTATTAAATGAAACTGTTTTAGAATTACCGTTTATAAGACCTTACATAAAAAATAGATTTGACTATAATGGCTAATTACAATGGAGCGACTGCCGTCTGTCACACCTACCCTTTTTACAGGGTATCCAGACCTATAGGATCATGATCCGGATAAGTTTCGGGTTGCATTGCATTTTTAGCTGTTAAGGATCTCCCTGTAACATACATCTAAGATATCAATAAAGCTGAAGCCAGTACTCAGTTTACAAATAGATCACCGTATTTCTTGCCTTGAGTGTTGTAAGAAGCTAATGAAGTAATATCATCTCTTTTTGTATCTCTACTATTATCTATTTCTTCTACATAGATACCTACTTCTATCTTTTCTTGCCTGTGTGGGTATTAAATGAATAAAATCACTGATTTTGTTCGTTTGCTATTAGTGTCTTTCATTTTTACCTAGAGCTCCTTCGTAATTTTTTTATGCACAACTAAGTAGGCAAACAGGCTTACGTCCCACCTGATGGTAAGTGGTTACCGTAGCCTT
The DNA here is from genome assembly GCA_947363495.1 of Euzophera pinguis. Lineage (NCBI taxonomy): Eukaryota > Metazoa > Arthropoda > Insecta > Lepidoptera > Pyralidae > Euzophera > Euzophera pinguis. Next base: position 15,024,118 of record OX376166.1, read on the forward strand.
TAAACGCCTGCAACACCGGCTATGTCCCGAGCGCGTTGCCGACCTACCGCTATCAGCACAACGACCCCTCTGGAGCCTGGCGACCCTACTCACCAGCAGGAACACAACACTGCATCACAGTGTTATTTGGCTGCAGTCTACTGTAGGGTGGAGGTACTTCACCAGACGGAATACTCCTTACAAAATATCCTACCTCTTTGCTAGGCATCCAGGCTGTTATCGATTGATATATGTACCAAGACTGTACAAAAATCTGATTGTAAGTCACCTATACACCTAAATCAAGCACTTATTGAAATAGTTTCTCTGAGAGGCCAGACGAGCGTAATTTTGTGAGTTGCAGAATTTCTGCTGCATTCGGTTTCATACAAAAGCCCTTTTCTGCCACACGGCGCCGTGTGGCAGAAAAGTGGTCACAGATATTACGCTAGTCAACGGAGGCCATCAGTTACCTCCTGACTGATGACCATGATTGAAGCGTGCCTTCTATGTGAAACTAAAGGTAAGAATTAAACAGGGAAATGTTAGAGACAGTGAGTAATCAAATGCTCGGATAAAGTCATACTATTTCACGATACGATATGTTACAGATACACGAAATTCAACAAAAGGTAAAAACATCAACAACAAAAACGCAACTCCGACTCAAACAGAATAAAATTTTACAGTAAAAATACAATTTTAGTTCAATCATTCCCGCTTTTGAAACTTATTGCGATATGGTTCCATTGTCGCAAAACCAATATCTGAGCGTAGAACCTTATCCAATTCCCACTTCATCCCGGCAGGGCACTTTGTTCTTTGAAGGATAGATCGAAACCGTGTCCCGAATATTAATGCACCTTATGTTTGAGGATCTCCCTGTAACGTACATCTAAGATATCAATAAAGCTGAAGCCAGTACTCAGTTTACGAATAGATCACCGTATTTCTTGCCTTGAGTGTTGTAAGAAGTGAATGAGGTAATATCATCTCTTTTTGTATCTCTACTATTATCTACTTCTTCTAATTAGATACCTACTTCGATGTTTGCTTGTGATTCTACCAATGCGATTTTTTGTGCATTTTAGTACCTAGTTATTTGGTTGACATATTTAATGCCTCTCGGTCTAATATTTTTGATTTGATCTGAATACCCTGATGTGTTGAGTTCAATTCTCGCTGGAATCATAGTTACTTTTTAAAATTGTAAACAATTTCGTTAGAATATTGCACACTTAAGCCACCTGATTGTCTTATCAAAACGTTATTGTCATGTTGAGCCGTTGATCCTGACTATCATAAAAAATAATTAACTTATTCATAAAAGTTTAATGAACATTCATTATGTTTACAGTTACTAAAATATGTGAACTCCCTGTAAATAGCAAAGAAACATAATTTAGTTAAGTTGGACTTAACGAACGTTGGCATTTTTAAGCTATTGCATAGCTTTCATCGCGGGCTTTGAGAGCAGTGACCGAATCAAGAAATTCCGTAACGAAAATAAAACCTAACACCCCCCCACTCCGCCTACCATGTATGCTTACAAGCAAATTCATCACAAATTGTCGTGGACACTAGAATCTTTATCATTCTGTGCAAAAATGTAGGTATGTAAGTACCTACCTAGGTACCTTATGCTTACGTCCGTTGCAATAACTTTAGTAGTTAACTATAATAATGATAAAAAATGCTATGCAATAGCTTTACCCCGAGTGCCACACTTTTTTTTAATAAGTGGGTTGGAATATGAACGCATACAAGTGTTCGATTTACTCCATATTTAGGTGCTCTACCCTTCGCTTGCTGCAAACGAGAAAAAAATAAACATTCCTTATTAAGAACTAAATTTGGTTTCCGTGCAGGTGAAGGGCTTTAATCTGTAGTTAAAAAAATACTGCAGTCAAAAGAAAGCAAAGTGCAGCCACTGTGGTGGCGGTCATAGAAGAGAGGTGTGCCCGGGTTGGCCTTGGCGAGAGCCCGGGTGGCATACAACTGAAGGAGAGGGAAGCAAAACACTGATCCAGATTCGAGCACAGGCTGTTATCGACTAATACGCCGACGTCGTCGGTGGCGGACCGTTATGAAATTCGTCTGATGTCAATAGCTTAGCCGACTTGCCAATAAGTACAATATTGACGTTTAAGAGAAAACATGATTTTAGTAGTGCTCGGCTTTTATTCGTGGAAATTATATGGCATAGGAGCAGCTAGAACTAAATTGCGTCAAAATAATTACTCGACTGTTTACGAGGTTACTGTTTACTGTTTAATACGGTTTTTATCACATTTATGTAATTTTAGCGATAGAAAACGTATCAAGCTAGTTTGATTTATTATGTAACAATCGCGAAAAGATAAGAAATTTTTATAATTACTCGATTTAATCACAAGATACGAGTTAAAATATCCAAGGGACTTAGACCAAATGAAAATATTATAACGTTTATGTTTTTGTTTATAATCAGTCGCGATTATTTTCAGTATGAAAATCAACCACGTCATTTAACGCAGCTTATGTCAATCCCATTCATATTTTTGAATGTTATTTTCTAAGACTTTGGCTAAGACCCCAGGGCTCCCATCATCATCACATCTAGCTCCATCTTTAATCAAATCTGTCTGATTTTTTGCGTTTACTGATTATAGTTGTAGACACGGAGTCAAACAGAGGTTTCTTTTATTACGAAAATTAAAAACTTTTGGGTCCTTTAATTTTTAGCTAAAATACAGCTTCTTTTCCATTAAAGGTCAACTAGTCCATACTAATAATAAATGCGAAAGTCTGCTGTATGTCTGTCTGTCTGTCACGCTTTCACGGCTAAACCGCTGAACGGATTTTGATGAAATTTGGTATGAATATAGTTAAAGACCCGGGGTCAAACATAGGCTACTTTTTGACGCAGGCGGAGCTGCGGTAAACAGCTAGTTCTAAATAAAATAGCAAAGTAGAACACAATATTACAAACTTTGTTAATGTCATAAACGAAAGTTAAAGAGCAATTTTATGTTGCTATTGAAACGTCTGCGTTTCAAAATTTACTTTAGAATAAGGGCAATAGTTCAAGGAAGTTCCCAGTTTGTTGAATTCTCCTCTTACTTGGGAAAACGAAGCTTACTAAGTACACAGTGAACGAGTAAATTTCATTTTACAATTCGTTTTTACCTTTAAAAAAATAATATGATAATGTGAAATGTTTCCGCACACTTACAACCTGCGTCTTTTGAAAGTTGTAGCGAATATGTCAATAATGAGTTAGCGAGCTCTATCTAAGACCATATCTGCACTCAAAAATTGATTCTGATTATGAGATCATGCATAATCAATTGACGTTCTAACATAAAAACTCATTTGTGAGTTATATTTCAACTTAAGAAACTTAGCAATACATGAGTCTTGATAAAAGGTGGGTGTAATTTTGTTACAGCTTGGGATCCAGTACGATTGCTGTCAATCGATAACAGCCGAGATCAAAGGCTCATCGGAGGGTCTCAAGCTGAACTTAACATGTTTTTTTTAATTAATTGCCTATATATAGTCACGCCACTATCGACTAATAAAAAGAAAATGAGAAAGAAGAAGAATTAGTAAAAACTAGACCACTGTGCTACATAGACCGTTAAAGAATACTGAAGTATGTCCGGACATCTTAACCTAAAGTAACGAGTTTAGGGCCCAACTTAACACATAAAATACTTCACACCACGAGTGAAAATATATCAACTTTCCAATTCACTTTACATACAGAACATTTTGCCAACAATTGTATATTAAAATTTATACCGACACCTAAAGTGTCTCCGAAAGTTATTATTCATGAAACTGTTTCATACAAACTTTGATTCAACTTTTCATATGTGCAGTAAACGTAGTTCAGTTTGTACTAACTTGTGTTCGTGTGAAACGTAACTTTAAATTTGTATGACTTTGTAGGTTTTGTGTTATGTTTTATTCTTTTGTAATTTATACCTTCACCATGTTTTACTATTGCATCCTCGTTACCAAAGAGCATCAAAATCGCACACATAATTGTCCTCCTCACGCTAAGAGCCAGGGATATAATTAAATCATTTTTCTAAATTTGGCGATACTGTTTTTAGCAATGGAGTAAATGTTGTCGGACACATTGCGGAGAACCGATGGACGATGGAGCAGAAAGTTACTGGAATGATAAGACACTAGCAAGCGTAATGTTGGACATAAACGGACCACATGTTCAGACCTGAAGAAGGTCGTAGACTTACCCTACGACTTTCTGGTCTGGAAAGTTAATGGAATGGTAACCGGTCGTTTTGAAAATCCTTGGGTGAACAAATTGATATGGTGGGATCTTTGTAACCTTATTTGCAGGAAAACCAAACCTCGCTATTATTGTACAAATTACAATTTGTAAAGCACAATAGGCGGACTTAATGCTAAAAGCATTATCTAACAGTCAACCTTTGGGTATAGCAGAGCTTAAATGTGTACTGAAAATACCACGGGAACGGCTTGTAAAATCTATACTTATACGAATAAACCTACACAACCATACATTTTATAATACAATAAACATACATAAACAATACATATACCTATACAAATAATATATATATATATATATATATCATATATTAAATAATGTTACATAAAATACAGATGTAAAATACATAGAATAAATGTCATTAAACCAAGTTTTATGCAAAGCAGAGAGCTTATATGTGGGGTGGGTGTACTGAAACTAACTATTTACATGTTATAAGAGAAAAGTACTCATATAACTATATCGACATGCATTCGATTCATAAGTAACTACGTTCAAATATTTTCTTCCCCACAAAATTAACATGAAAAATACGATACATTTTTGAACCCAACGTTGCGATAACTCGCTCTGAAAGCGATTATCCCGCATCGATCAGATAATGATCGAGTGCGCTCATAATGTATCGAGATGCTGCAGAATCGATTGGTATCTTTAGCGTCTGAACCGCAATTTATCGGTTAATGCATCAAAAGTGTTCTGAAGATAGCAGTTTGATCGTTTCTTTTGAATGGGTTCTGCATTTTAGTCCAATTGACTCTATGGGTACGATAAATGACAGTAACTAGACTTTTTAGAAGAAACAGTTTTTGCGCTGTATTTTATTTTCCATTTTTTTTTTGTGTTAATGGTGGATTATAATTCGCAAAATGATCGAAAATAAGCGCGATAGTTGGGAAGTAATACAGTGTTTGATCTAGGTGATTTTTAATTTTGCTTGTTGCCAAAAGCTCCTAGAAATCGCTAAGTGCAGTTTTTCTACCAACTCACTCATGTAGCTTGATTCTTCTGACTAGACTTGACTATCGACTTGACTTTTAGATCTAACTATGACTTGAAACCACATTGCACGCAAAATCCGAATATAATAATAACTGAAAAGTAAAGAAAGACTATAAAAATATAACCACATCTAATTAAAATGTCTCTAAAAATTCAAATACGAATACTCAATTAAATTTTCATGTGACAACGGATCTTTAGATTTAAGTAGGAAGCTTTACAAAGCCTACTCAAAAAGAATAAAGTTCAAACAAAAATCCTGTGTACACAATACTGCTGTGTGCCTATTTAAACTGCTTAATTTTTATTATTATGCCTTAATTTTTTTTCTCTTCGAGACATAAAGGAGGACAAGCATAGACCAGCATTTGAATAGATACTGCATTGTCAAAATTTGAAATTAAATCTGAATTTTCTCAGTTTGACAGAATTATTGTGTATAACAAATGAAAATAAAGCATTCTGAACCCGACTCTTTGATCATCATCATATTCATCTACTCGTTCATTCTGTTGGCTCTATTCCAATCTGTATGGCCTTGGAGCCCAAAAGGCAGTGAAATTAGGGTCTGGTGGCGAAAAATACCTACATACGATTAGATTATAAGAAAAGCAAGAGCTGGCAAGTGACCAGCTCTTAAAAAATTATGATTATTTACTTGTCTGTTTGTCTGTTTGTTTATTTAGTATAAGGAAGACCAATAGCTTATATCTATACAACAGGTAAGTAACTTAAGCAATTTAGAAGCCAATTATTGTTCCTCACAATGACATATCTCACGGGTTTACAGTAATTACATATTTTAATAATTAGGTTTTTTTGCTGTGACATTTGATAGTGCCTTTCTGTCTAGTAAAAATTTCTTTACAAATATTATATACCTACAAAATACTAATATACCTACAAATATTATATACACTGTATAGAGCTCAAAGTTATATCGACTTGAAAGCGGTAGACGTGGAATTCGTATTCCGCTTTTTAACCCATTCTTAAATATCGGTGGCGCCTCTTGTTTATTTAACTTTTATTGCACTTTATAAAACAAAATACCAAAGAGGGACTTACTATCGTCATCGTTGTTTATAAGAAAATTTGCTTATTTGATTATATATTACCTAGGGATGTGGTGTCTATTTTGATGTATGTCATTCTATTGTATGTCTATAGTTAGTTCGCATAATTTCACTTTGACTTCGGATATTGAACTTGCTAATTCTTTAACGCCTCGTTTACATAGAACTCGCACTCGAACTAAGTTATGGTCATAGTAAACGCCTATTGCTCCCATTGTTCAGTGTACTTTCAAGTACGAGTATATTTATTTAAAAAAATATTTTCACCTAAGTTTCTTTTGTTATTTATTAAGTTTACAAGAACATTTGCCGTTGCATTTATTTTTAGTTTTTAAAAATAAAATTTATTTACCGTAACGCTATTTTCTGTGCAAAACAAACACTGCAATCCAAAAACCACGAAGGTTTATCCGGGTGCATAAGTTCATCAGCGTATAGTCAAGTAAACAATTGGAGGACTTAATGCTAAAAGCATTTTCTACCAAAATTAAGAAACAGAAAAATTGCGCTGCCCAGAACAAAATATTGACCTCTACAAACTTTTTTACCTAAATATTTCTTGATGTTATATCTTATACTAGCTATTTCCCGCAGCTCTAAGTAGCCTATGTTTGACCCCGGGTATTCAACTATATTCATATCAAATTTCATCCAAATCCGTTCAGCGGTTTGGCCGTGAAAGCGTAACAGACAGACAGGCAGACAGACTTTCGCATTTATAATATTAGTATGGATGATAATACTGGAGTGTAAATAAAGTAGATTTTGGGAAAAGGTACGGTATGGTGTTAAATATTTAATAGGTACAAAATAATCTGAATCACAATAAAATGTTGTGCAAAATGTTGACAGACATATGAATTCGTTCATTTAACTAGTTAATTAAGGATTTTTTTTTCTTATTTGTAAATTGTCGTTTTGAATAAAATACTGCAGTGGAGTTTGTGGCGCCGCTTCATCTCCACTTGTGCTTTGGAAGTGGTAGTTAACTTAATATAAGAAAATTGACGTCAATAAGTGATATTTATATCCTATATTGAAAATAAACGATTTCATTTCATTTCACTTGTAAACATACGTAAAACAAATTGTTACATATGTATAGATAGTTAATTAGTTACAATTTAGAACACATTCATTAAGGCTAAAAGCGAAATCATGTCCTTTTGGAGTAATTAACATCCATTACTATTAGCGTAAACGTCTTAAATGTATTAAATAAATAGCCTTATGTACCGATACTAGCTTTATTTTTATTTATACTTGAAATAACTTTATTAATTCATCAATATCGATTGAGTTACATGGTCATTAGACCTTGTACACCCTGGTGTCGGAAACGCCTTTCTGCCACTAACGTGGTTCCTAACAACCACCTAATGACATGACCAACGGCTTAACGTGCTTTACGAAATACGAATCATCATTATTGTCAGACAATCAGGTGATTCAAGTCTTCAATGCCCTAATAAAACTGGTAACAATTAAACAAAGTATGCTTCCCGTGGGACCGAATCAAACCCAAGACCTGCTGGTCTAAGTATGCTTTCCGTGGGGCAGAATCAAACCCAAGACCTGGGGGTCTAAGGCAAACGCCTTAACAACTGGCCCATAGAGGCAGTTTTTGGTTCTATTTTCTTTATTATTTAGCTCTATGAAAAAAATCATCTGCAGCAAAATATTGCATTTCGGTTTAAGAAACGAAATACAATATTTTCAAATATGAAATTTTGTTTCAGTTTTCTTACTTGCTTTTTTTTTCTTATTCTGTTTGTTGTTATTTTTCCATTCATCATTTCAGTCTGATCAAAAGTTTATTGTATCCATGCACACTTCAATATCCATGCTAATATTATAAGTTCGAAGGTCTGTCTGTTCGTTACGCTTTCACGGCCAAACCGCTGTACGGATTTTGGTGAAATTTGGTATGAATATAGTTGACGATCCGGAGTCAAACGTAGGCTACTTTTTGACGGAGCAAACGGAGCTGTGGGACCCAGCTAATCTTTTATATGTTTAAAGAAAACCGTAATAGACTTTTGATATCTACAATTTTAGATGCTTACATAACATAACAGTAACATACCTAATACTGTTGCACACATACTGTTAGTACTATTAATGAATTTTGTGATGTAACAGTGAAAAAACATCCTTATAATCAATTTACGCAGCTATTGTATTATTAAAATCGTATCAAAATCAAGTATCGTGTTGGAATAGCGTAAACACAATTTTAAAATCGAGTTTCAATTACAACATTTCTATTGTTTTTTAAAACATCCGTGAGCGCTGCCGGAACGGTTACGCTTGCACGCATTCGAAACAGCCAATCAAAAAGACTATTCTAAATCGCGATGTTAAAGTTTTCTCGTTCATCGACGTAAAAGAAAATTGTCGATAAACATTTCGGGGAGTCCGTTGCTACTGAGAAGACCGGCATTGGCGAGAGCCGGACTCAAGTCTCGCTGAATTTAATTAATTAATGTATTTGGTAGAGCGGTGCGATTTCTTGGAAGGTGCGATTGGTTTCTGAATAGAGTTCAACCACTCTTCTTCGTAAGTAGCAAGTTTGACTTCCTTTTGTTGTATTCATGCTGGCTAAATAATTATGTCGACTGATGACTATGATATGGTATTTATACATTTTCACATAGAATTATGTAAGATGAATATGATCATCCTTAAACATTTCTTACCACTTCGATTTTAGATTAATTAAGTTTTAGACGAATGTTTTAGATAGTATTTATTATACCGCATGATTAAGTTTTAAATGAATTGACTACTTTTCATCGCAATAATTATTTAGACTTTATTAATAAAATATTATAGAATACTCAAAAATTGTATGTAAAATAAAACTTTTAGTATCCACGAATTGTTCAGTAAAGGTAAATTTATAAATTGTCATCATATAAATATTGCACGAGAAATGTTATAAATGCATTAAAAACATGCATTATTAATTAATATAGTAATAGTCGTCTAAAACTAACGGACAAAAAATTTAAACCATAAAATTAAACAAACGGTCAAACAGTTTAAACTACCACATCGTTTACCACCGGCAGTGACATAGGACAAACTATTCAGTTAATGAATCGGTTGGTTAACCGAGTATTATTTACTTACTGTCGTTTCGGAGACCTTAGTTGAAAGCCATTAGTCAAATACACTACATAGTACTTAAATTATTATGAATTTATCGCTTCTCCAGGCTATATTAAGCGCACATGGTGACTTTTCAAATACCCGAAATATCATGTAATAATAATACAAATGAAATGAAATCGTTTATTTTCAATATAGGATATAAATATCACGTATTGACGTCAATTTACTTATATTAAGTTTACCACCACTTCCAAAGCGCAAGCGGAGAAAAAGCGGTACCAGAAACTCCATTGCATCATTTTCTTCAAAACGTAAATTTACAAATAAGAAATAAACTTTTCTTAATAGCTTAGTCAAATGTACAAATTCACATGTTTTTCAACATTTTGCACAATATTTTATTGTGTTTTCAGAATATTTAAATTAAATAAAAACTGAATAAAAATAATAATAATAATTTAAAAAATGCCAAATGTAAAGACAGAATATATATTTAACAATATAAATTTGTCGAGGACTCTGCAATATATTTCAGAGCGTAAAAGGTCTATTAATATATTCATATAAACGTATACACTACGTAATAGAAACGTCGAAAGTGCTAGATGTAACGTAAATAGTCACATATACTGCTTTTAAAAAACAAATGATCGTTACCAAAACTTCTACAATTTTGTTGCTTGTGTAACTATAAAATAAATAAGTGGAAACCGAAAAAGAAATGTCGATTGACCACTTAACCCACGCAATATGAATGACCCATTAGCTAACAAGATTCCACTTAGTGATATAATACGAGGACGAAGATAGTACAAATCACTGGCTACGATCACTTTATACCTACCTCTTAAAAAGCAATGTTTTTTTACGAACAAGGCGGTTATAAAGTTAATACTCAGTTTGATGATTAAATAGATAATAATAAAAAGAAACATAACGTTGTCATTTGGAGTAGGGCAATAAAAATTTAACATCCCGAACAGTCGCCCATTGTATCCAAAAAAGTTACGTTCCTTTTTAACTTTCCTGTTGCATAATAGTAAATAAATAAACGATATTTAAATGTTTTCTATCTTTAAGTAAAATTTCTAAATATTTCATACGGCGCCAAAGACTTAACCGAAACATAATTTATGTTTTCGCGATTGTTATACATTAATCATTTAATTTAATTAATTAATACAGGACCCTTCAAAGAGGTTACCTAGCTTTGAACCGGATTGATAAACCTGGATGGGTCTGAACCGATTCCGTTCCAATATGCGTTCGTACATAATTGAGAATTAAGGGAGTCACCACAGTGTGATTGCGGAGTACCTGACAAGATTCTATCCCACGTGGTAAATTTATGCCCATTTCGCTGTTTTACCGGTGGCATGATTGAATTGCACAACCTCACACCTGCCGATGCAAGCTGGAGAAAACTTGAAGTTTGATCCACGCATGGAGAACATTATACGCTATGATGTTAATGAGCTAACTAACTAACGATAGGAGAGTAAAATTACTGGGTCTGATTCGATGGTTGCAAAGAAAACACACCGGAAATGGGTAAAGTTATTGAGAGGTAGTATCCCATCGGTTTATGGGCCAGCAATTCTGCTGGATATGAATTCGTTCCCCTTACCTTGATTAATTAAGGCCATTGACTTTTTTAGGGTATGGGATTATTGATTTTATTGCCCGCGCAAAATGATGATTGTGCTTTAAAACTCACGTCCTATTATTTGGAAAGCAATCATTAAAATATATTTTCTTTCACTGCTGGGCAAAAATCTTCCCATAGTTGATAGTTTTTGCTTGTTATCAAAATATCTAAGGTCGTCTAAAAAGATCCTAGGGTTTGTAGCAATACATGCCCATATTTCGGGATGCATCCGATTTGACCTATTTTTATAAAAATAAAATAATATGTTTTCACAAAGCTTACGTCTTATTTGATAAATCACATAATTATTTGGATTCATAAAAAGCTTAATCATAGCGTACATAAACTGTGCCCAGCCACCTGCACTCCCAAAGACCTTAAGAAGCCACTGACAATGCCTTATCGGTGGCGAGATATTGGTTTGTGATATAATTGTATATAAGTAAGTATATAATAAACAGCACATGTGTAAAAAAAAAAATTTTTCTCTCTTTGACACCTACCGCGCACAATTTTTATCGGAAAGGTTGCCTGGAAGAAATTGCTATTGCGATAAGACCGTCTTTGCGCAAGGTTATTTTTCTTGTATTTAATAATGCATCCTTGTTGTGCAATAAAGAGCTTTTGTATTGTATTTGCGATAAAATACAGTATCGTTATGTTAGTACCCCATTACACAAGTGTCGGAATTATTGTGCTAACTCAAATACACAATCTGTGCAATTAGTCCCAATATATTTATATTTTTATCAAAAAACTGTATATCTTTGGGTCATAACCTAATCCAAGCCATCGTGAAAATGGAAGGATACTTATTGAATAACCCTAATTAAGAAATTCACCAACCAAATTTGGTTCGAACAACACTGTAAATGTATTTTCAACTGTTTGTAAGAATAATAAATAAATGATTAAAACCTATAAAAGCAGATTAATAAAATCTCTATTTTGATGAGCATTTTCACCCTAGATTTGGGTAGTATCAAGAGGGGCTCGTATGAAACCATCGTAAACAGAATTTACGAGTGCTGCAGTGAATTTACTTCTCTGGTTATTACAGGTAAGTTTATTGGGCTCTTAATGGAGTGAACGTCTTTAGCAGCCATTTTGGAAGTTGCTGCGAAGTGATGAACTATCCGTCGCACTCTGAGTTATTTATGACTAACAAAGCAAATTCTTCAAACTAAGAAAGTTTTTTTTTAATCTGTACTAAATATTTGTAATCTATACTCATCATCATCTTAGCGCCTTCCCGGTTGCATCCTCAGCTGTCTGCTCCGGAGCCCAGGGTCCTACTTTTGCGTCTCCACTTCGCCCGGTCTTCGGCATCCCTGACAGTAAGTCAGTTAGCAAACATATCCCAGCTAGCACGCATATCCAACTGTTCTATTTGTAACCTATACTAATGAGTATAATTTAAAAATTTCTATTTCTATCGAATTTTTCTTTATTTGAGTTTTTATTTATTTATTTTATTTATTAAGGCAACACAATAGACACTAAGTTCGCAGAATTGAAGAAGAGAAGAACTATAGAAGAATCACCTGTTTTTTGGTTCGTTTTAGCTAAAGCTGGTCGTTTGTTGGAAGTGGGTTGATAGTTACCACAGCCGCGAGAGTAACAAACTGTAGTTATAGTTCATTCATACATGTCGAGTGCTAAATCGACCACGGTTTTTCGGAACCGCCTGTCTCAGGCGTGGCTAGTTCGAATTCATGGTATAGGCACATGAAGATCGTATAAAAATACCTTATTTAATATGACTTTAATGACGCAGAATTTCCATACAAGATCTTAAGACTAGTGACTGCTTAATTAAATTCCGTTAAAGAAGCTCTATTCTGTTGAATAAAATTTAAGATTAAATTTGTTTGATGATGATCTTATACAAAAGAAATATGTGTTTGTACCGTTTCTTAGAAGGCGTACCAATGTGGTTTTTCGGTTGCTTATTTTTTTGTTTTTTTTTTTTTACATACATACATACCATTACGCCATTTTCCCGTAGGGGTAAGCAGAGAGAGAGAGATATATATTTGTTTTTGCTTTTATAAAAAAGAAACAATGCTATATAGAAACATATACTTGTACTACATTTCTATAAAAAATATACATTTGATCTGAACAAAAGTACTTAATTTAAATATCTCCCAGTTAAATTCTGACCTTCGCCTTCAGAGCCTAGAGCTTTAGGCCCTTATTATGTATATTCTAAGACTATCTTTAGTCTCAACGAAAATTTTAATACAAGAAGATCTTGAATTCTCCAACGGGAACTTCTATATGAGAAAAAATATGGTTTTAATAATTAAAAAGTATATTTTTTTATTTATATCTTGTGACGAAATATTATCCATCCCCGAAAAAAGCCGGTCAAAAATAGACATCCAAAAAATCCATTAACTAAACGTTCTGCCTCGCCAGAACGAATGTAAAGAATATTTTACAAATCCCTTACCCGCCCGTGGATATGCTAAAGTAAATTTATAAGAAAAAATGTTAAAACCACCCTCGGACCCCGAAAAGGTCGAACCGCAATATGTTCTATTGAAAGCTATTGGAAGCTTTTGAAAGTCACTTAGCGCCGTGTGTCGGAATTGTGGAATCACTACAAAGATGGCCCCTAATAAAGTGCATGTCGGGTTACATCAATAAAATGAGTTTTCTTTTGGTTTACATATTTTTTTTTGGTTTTATTATTATTATTTATTTACAAGAACTTTATTGTACGACAAGTAAACATGCAGGTTACAAGCACTTACCATATTATATTGCCGGCCGGCAAACGTTTGTATGAACTAACTTTTGGCGGATGCACGCAAAACAATTTTGTTAAATGGAAATTAATCTAAGTTTCTCTCATCTCAGCGCCTTCCCGGTTGCTTTCTCGGCTGTTTGCTTCGGAGCTTAGGGTCCGCTCTCTTTCGCTTTAAATGGATATTAATCTAAATAGAAGCGGAATATCGTACAAATTTTATTGGCTTTAATTTAGAATAAGTTTATAATTGTAAATTTATACATATGTAACGCTGTTGGTTTTCTTAATAAACTTAAATAAATAAATTTATTATCTCTACAAAAAAATTATCTTTAAAGTACAAGTTCTCACTACTTCAGCGCTATCGGGCATATAAAAGCAGCACGTTCCGTTCAAAAACTATCCATTCACCAAACAACGAAGATATATTTTAAAATGAACATCACTAACTTTCATTTCGAAATAAAATCTAAATATTTCCAGAGGTTTTTTGCTTAGAAAAAAATGGAGCGTGTATTTTTGCTGCGAATTTTATTTTATTCACGGATAGTTGTACATTTTTAACGGTGCATGCACATTGCACATTCGTTATGTGTAGTTCTGCTCAATTAAAACGATTCAGCGATGTTGGCTGTGTGAAATTTAGGATGAGAACACACGTACAAATTTATTTACAATCGAATTTTTTTCAGCCTTTTGCTAAGTAGCATTTATAGCTCTCCCTACTGAAAACTGAGTTGGAGTTGTTCGGACGTAGTAAATTTAACACCAAAGTACATAATTATTAATATTACTAACGTACCAAGGAAAGGCGAAAGTCTAATTAATAAGCCAGCAAATCTTACAATATCAAAAGTACTGCGGGTAATAAATTTGTACTGATTAAGTACCACCTGATTTTATAGCACATTCTAGTTTTTTAATTAGATCTTAATTAGTAAGGGCCGGCCTCGGAGAACATACTGCGACCAAATCGCAGACATATTAAAAAAAGGAGATGTCAGGAGTACCCGTAATCGACGAGCGTGTATGACGAAGAGTGATGAGCATAGAAGAAGCAAGGGAAGTCTGTAAGGATCGTAGCAAATGGAAATCCGTAGTCTCTGCCTATCCCTACGGGAAAAAGGCGTGATGGTATGTATGTATGTATGTGTCTTAATTAGTTTTTAAATTAATTTACAATATTTTTAATCAAAAAATATTTTAATAATAAAAATACAGGTACAGATACTAATAAATCAAAAGTCTTAACTGGAGAAGAATTAGATAGTTGCTTCGAAGTAACTTTTAAACTAACGCACTGCATATTTAAAACATAAAATTACAGTATAGGTTTTAAAAATTATGAGCCTGTATTTACGTGACCATGGCCGTCGTAACACGGTTGGAACGTCGGAAGTATAATGGTGTTATACGCACTTAATCATGTTATTTTATGTTTTAACGATGCAACGTTTTACAATCGCATAAATAAAATGAAGATAGAGTGACACTTTCAAGTGGGCTACTGTATTCATATCTGACTTTAATTAGTTTTATAAATTGTTAATATAAATCCCTTGATTATTCAAAATTGTCGACTGACTGTACTAGTTTATCTTAGGGCTGATTTCACCAACATCATTCCTATGCAAGAGTAACTAATCTATAAGAATAAAAAATGGATAGCAGACATCTTTAATCTAGAGACAGAGCTCTTGTACCGGAATCATACATGGTTTAACAGTATATTTTCGGGTTATCTCTGTGGTGGAAAGTAAACTTTAATATACGAGAGTAAATTGCGTTATTATCCTTGGAATAAATCTTATCCGAGTTTTGCGAAATCGGCCCTTAGTGTACGGCTGTTGCTAGCCCTCGGATAGCTCTAGTGACTCATTCGAACGAACCCTGAATAGGATCGAACGATTTTTATACCGGACGCTCTTGTAGAGAACGCGAAAGAATTGTATGGATTTGTTCTTTTATTTGTTATTTTTTAGGCACAGATACTACGAAATACAATTCTTTAAGTATTATAGTCGCTTTGAAGTAACTATGCAATGTTTTACAATCGCATTAATAAAACGAAGATTTCTCATGAAAATAAATAAGCAAATCAATTACCATTTCTCCATAGAATTTCTCTGCTTCAAGTGGGATTCAACACCCATAATTGACCTTAATTAGTACAGATATACATTCGGCTGTTGATAATTTAATAACCAGTGCCGCCAATTCTAGAACCATGACTAATGCTATGACATAACTTATCATAAGGTTTCCCTGTAAAAAGGGTTACGAAGATCAAACGGCAGTCGCTCAAATAGTAATTACCAGTTCTGCTAAATCTAGGACCATGACTTACAGCGTACTTTAGGCTCTGAAGCGTAAGCTGACGACGCAACTAGGAATACACGCTAGGATGATGATGATGATGATTCGATCGAATGCAGACAATTTGTTAATTTAAATCAGTGATTCCCAAAGTGGTCCAGGTGGACCCCCAGGGGTCCACGGGAGACTTGCTGGGGGTCTACGTAGGCGTGAACAAAAAATGGGGGTCCATAAGATGTTAATGGGGGTCCACGAAAATTTATCTGCTTTTGATAGTAAAGAGCAAAAATGTAAGCATAGTTTTTATAAGGGCCTACCTACATTGTTTTAAGTACCTATCTAAGCAGATAATATTTTAATAAGGCAAGCGACTGTTACTTGTCCAAACTTGTGTATTCGATATTACGTACAATTTCGTGTACAGACTTGCAAAGCGCTATCCGCCCGACAATGCTTAATGCTTGTTCAGACATGAACTTGATCAACACTATAAATACTTGATGCCAAAGGCAACCAAACGCATTCATTTGTTTCCGGAATTTCGAAAACAAGGCGGAATTTGGAAAAAAGTTGTGAGAAAATTTATATCTGTGTTTGCTAGTGCCGGAGAAAAGTAAGTAACCTACCTTTTTTTGTTATAGTACTTAAGTATTTTGTTTACGTGTACTACTTAGTCGGTTGATCACAACGGCCTGTATAGATAGGTAACTTAGTAACTTACAGATATTTTAATTGTCCTCTTTCGATTTGAAGACAAACACAGCACGTTTTATTCAATTGTTTTTTCACGAGAGAAGCACTGCCTCTCTAAAAAGGCCGAATAAGCAATATTGCAGAGCAATTAATTTTGTAATTTTTCTTGCAAATAACTACTAATTTTATAAAACAGTAATTTCATAATCATGTTAAATTGATTTTGAAGTAACTATTTTATCAAAACTATTCCTTTTCGGAAAGAGCGAGCGGTGCGCGGGCGACGGGAAAAGGGCGGGGCTTGAACTTCGATGCCTGTTTGTCACGTTTTAACAATGAAGCCGCAGACAAAAAATACGCAAATACACGGAGCGCGTGAACTCATTGATTTAATAAAATGTTAGTTATCGTTTTTATGGACAATTTTGGGATTTCGACGTTTATTTTTTCCTACACAAATATGATCAGTATTCGATACTGAGTACACTAATTTTTATTTATACTATTAAAAATTAGTGGTAAATTATGTACTTTAAAATTGATACCGTTTTGTGAAAACGTTTGTATTTGTCTCAGCGGTTTATTAGTTGGTCCCTTTACAAGCCGTAATTCTATTTCCGCGTGCTGACAAAGGCTGCGGTGTGATACCTATATTCAGAAAAAAACTTGGTTACTAAAACATTTTTTTTACAGGTAAGGTAACTGACACGAAACATGGCTACAGCAAAGAAAAAATGTCGACAATATAGTGTCGATTATTTGAAATATGGTTTTGTTTCATCAGAGGCAGACAAACAATTGCCCATGTGCCTATTATGCAACAAAGTTTTGAGCAATGACTCTATGAAACCATCAAAGCTCGAAGATCATCTAAAAAGGTGTCATACTGATAAAATAGGTAAAGATTTAAAATATTTTCAAACATTGAAAGAAAAATATGGAAAGAGACCCACCATGCACAGTATGTTCGCTTCAACATCTCAAAGTAACGATGATGGCTTGCGGGCATCTTACAATATCTCATTACTTATAGCAAAATCTGGAAAACCGCACACTATCGGAGAACAATTAATTTTACCCGCTGTTGAAGAGGTTTTAAAAACTGTTTTGCACAAATCTCCATTTGACGTACTAAAAAGAATTCCATTAAGTAACAATACTGTACAAAGACGCATTGATGAAATGAGCTCTGATATCGAAAGCTTTTTGTGCAATCATCTGCAAAAAACTCATTTTTCTATACAACTGGACGAGTCAACGTTACCCAGTAATGAAGCATTACTATTGGCATATGTCCGATTTATTGTTGAGGAAGAAATTCACGAAGAATTGCTATTTGCCAGAACTTTGGAGACTGACACTAAAGGCGAATCAATATTTAATGTCCTGAGTAATTTTTTTACGGAAAAATCGATCCCATTTACAAACATTATTTCAGTGGCAACAGACGGAGCTCCTGCAATGGTCGGGCGATATCGTGGGTTTATAAGTCATCTCAAAAGAATTATACCAGGACTTACAGCTATTCATTGCGTAATCCACCGACAACATCTTGTGGCAAAACATTTAAGTGACAGGTTGAACCAATCTCTTCATTTTGTAATAAAAGCTGTCAACAAAATCAGAAGCAATGCATTGAATACACGTTTATTTGCTCAATTGTGCGATGAAAATGATGAAGACTTCCAACGACTGCTCTTACATACTGAAGTACGCTGGTTGTCGAAAGGTGCATGCTTAACGAGATTTTACTCTGTTTTCGATTCCATATTAGAGTTCTTAGAAAGTAGAGATCCAGATTTAAAAGAAAACTTGATCAAATTCAAAGCAGACATTGCGTATTTGACAGATTTGTTTAAAAAATTTAATGATATTAACTTGCAGTTACAAGGGGACAGCCTGAATTTAATAAAAACAAAGGGGATAATTTCGGCTTTTCTTGGGAAATTGAAATTTATGAAGCAAAACATTAGTCGGCGCGAATTCTCTCAATTTCCAAACTTGTCGCAGGTAGAATGTATTGATGAGGATATCCATACCTACAGTCAACATTTAAGTGCCCTGCATGATGACTTCAAAACCAGGTTTGAAGATATACTGACGATGGATATACCACCATGGATAATAAATCCATTTGATGAAACGGAAGTGGCCAATGTTGTATTACAAGAGGAGCTGCTCGAGCTAAGCACTAATGAGGAGCTGAAGGTGAAATTTAGAAAAGGCTACCCAACATTTTGGCTGCAAGCAGAAATACCCGAAAAATATCCTGGACTGTGGGAAATCGCAAGGAAATTTTTAATAGCTTTTCCCTCGTCATATCTTGTCGAAAGGAGTTTTAGTGCCGTTACAAACCTCTTAACAAAAAAAAGGAGCAAATTAAACATCACAGAGCGGGGGGATTTGCGGTTATTGCTCACAAAAATAAAGCCAAACATTGATCGTTTGCTGACACTCCATCAGATACATCCTTCCCATTAATTAAAATTATGACCTGAACCTATATTACCTTAATATTTTTTTCTTGTAATTCTATTCTTTTAATAAATAAAGTGATATAAAATGTACCATTTTTCGTTTTTATTTTACATATCGAAATATAGGGACAGAACTCAGAAGTGACACAATTTTTATTTTTTGGCGACTTTAAGAATGTGGTAGAAATGTAGCAGCAGGGGGTCCACCGAAACCAGTAAAATTTTGAAAGTGGTCCACGAGAAAAATAAGTTTGGGAACTACTGATTTAAATCACCTCCCTTGGGATGAAATGTATCGAGAGTCGACTATACTAGTATAATATCTGTCTTCGTGTACAGCCGTTGCTAGCCCTCGGATAGCTCTCGTGCTTCATTCGAATGAACTCTTAATAGGATCGAACGATTTTTATACCAGACGCTCTTATAAATGCAGATTACACGAAAGAATTGTATGGATTTGTTCTTTTAAGGCACAGATACTACGAAATACAATTGTTTAGTACTATATTAGATAGTGACTTCGAAGTAACTATGCAATCGCATAAATAAAATAAAGATTTGTAATGTAAATATAAATTTATGTAGTTTGTGTGTATATATAAAAATAATTATACAAACACAATAATTATACAAAAACAATATATATATTTAAATATACCATATCTAAATATCTATAGTATAATTATTTTGCACTTACGTGAACTAATTTCTCAACATCAGCTATTGGTTGACTGGTAGAAAAAGCCTATGGCTTAAAGTATGCCATTTACATGTTTTGTAATGAAGTTAAATAAATATTATCATTTCTCCATAGAGTTTCTCTGCAATACAAGCTCTACTTTCAAGTGGATTTCTACATCCATAAAAATAATAAAAATGGGTTTAAATTGTGCTTATTATATTATTGTACGCCACTTTGCCTTTTTCTTTCGTAGTTCCTGTCGCGGGTCTGCTGGAAGAAATTTCTTTACAAATAAGTAGAACCCTTGTACACAGTTTTCCCAATTTTTACTTTTCCAATGTATATTTACAGCGTGTACATGAAATAAATAAATTAATTAATTAATAAATCCATTTAACTGACTTTGAGTAGTACAGAAATATATTCAACTGTCAATAATTTGTTAATTTAAATCCCATGAGATTTAAAATCTCGACAGTCGACTTTACTAGTTTAATATCTGTCTTACTATTGCTACAATCTGTTGCTAGCCCTCGAATAGCTCTCGTGCCTCATTCGAACAAACCCTGAATAGGATCGAACGATTTTTATACCGGACGCTTTTGTAGGTGTAGAGTATGAGAAAGAATTGTATGGATTTGTTTGTTTGTAACCTCTTTATTGTACGAAACACAATTAAATAAAATCCATACTTCCATATTAATAAATTTAATGCGAAAGTCTGTCTGTCTGTTACGCTTTCACGGCCAAACCACTGAACTTATTTTGATGAAAGTTGGTATGAATATAGTTGAAGACCCGAGGTCAAACATAGGCTACTTTTTGAACAGCTAGTAATAAATAAAAAAAAATTAATTGTTATGCTCGCATCATTATCATTTCAGCTGCTGTCAGTCCACTAACCTATGTCCAGCAGCAATAGGCCTATCCCAATGATATCCAAAACGACCGGTTGGAAGCGGCCTGCGTCTAGCGTTTGCCTGCGAGCTTTTTCAGGTCATCTGATCATCTGATCGGTGGATGTCCAACGCCGATTCGTGATTCCCATTCGAGAACCTTTCTGTCCCACTAGCCATCGGATCTCCGCGCTATGTGCCCCGCCTACTACCACTTCAAAGAGCTTATCCGTTGGGCTTCGTCAGATTTCGCATCATTAGCGCGCTGCAAAAAACATTGCCTATAGGAAAAAAGTTTCAAATATCAGCGAGTCCACATTTAAACACATATTTATTTACACTTAAGTTATTTTAAATTGATCAAATCATATCCATTGAAATCAGTTGCTATACAAGACAGTTCAAACACAGGCTAATCTTAGTGAAACGTTTCGCTTGGCTTACTGTCTGAGCTGGATGTGATATTTAAATACAACTTCAACTCAGTTTGCAATCATCAATAATCAAACCGAATACGATTGGTATCAGCGTGGTCTGATAATTTGATTCATTTGTATTAATATTGTAATACATTATAGGAATAAGTATTACTGTATTGTTAACGAATAAAATCAAAATTTGTGAGTCTAAGTCTCGTAGTGGGAATTATAAATAATAATTCTATACGCAATAACTTTCTTGTTACAGTTTCAATATGTGATTCTTGTGTTTGGACAGTCCGCTCTTTCACAGTTTGCATACTTATCTTAACAAAACGAAAGTTACAATATACCAATTACTAAAACAAACTAATTACAATTATTTTTAAATACAATTTGAAAAGTATGTACAATACTCAGTGTGCCAGTTGCAATGAGTTAAAAGTGTGCTTATGTGTCTGATGTATACCTATATATTTTACAAATAAGTACATAATATATTAACTTCTTCATAAGTCAAGAATTTTAAATATTAGGTTTAAGCTTCTTTACATATATAATATGACAATACTTAATATTCAGTGCCGTATCAATATTATTAAACAATTCCTTTAAATTTTGAAGACTGTTACAATTTGATTCAATCTGAATTAGAAATATAAAACTCAAACTCAGTAATTAAACGTTCTTTAATGATAATTTGGTAATTAAATGTGTGCTCAGTGAATTGCAAAAAGTGAGACAATGTAAAAAGTATGTATGTATGCATTATTAAAAACAAAAATTATTGTTTACTCCTTAATTTTATCACGAGTTTAATCCTGAACAGGCATATCCACACTTTTCTTTCCCGAATAGACAATGCACTCGGGAGACAAGTGGATCGTTACCGTTGAAAATCATCGATATTATTGTTTGAAACGCGGATGCAGATCGCAGTCCCGTCGCATGGAACGTTTTTAGTGTTCGCCGTAAAACTGAGGAGGAAATGTGCCATCGGAATATTTTCTATGTACATCTATTTCTTCTTTTTTTTTTTTCGATCGTGATCACCTGCCTTAAAACATCATACTTAAGCGACAGTAAAATTATGTGTAAAGTATTCAATTTCTGGTTTGTTGATGAATGGAGAATCGAAATATTGAGTTCAGTTTGAGTGTTTTTTTTAATAAATTTAAAAGGAGCCTGTTAAATCTACAGCATAAATATCATAGCTTAAGGTACGCCTTTAATTTAGGTCCTAGATTAGGCGATAGATGAAAAGAAGCGTTGATTTTAAATCGGACGGCTTTAAAATGAACAGGTTCATATTTCTACGTCCAGAAGACATTTTACTGAGGCCAATAGTATGGAATATTTTCTGACTGCTAAAATACCCTCGGCTAGCTATAATAACGGGATGACCAATGTGTTAACGTGAATTTCGAAGCACGGAAAAGCTCAAAGGAGGAATACAACTAATGGAAACTAATCCAAATACGTCACAGTCGCCATTGCACAGAGTATAAAGGAGTTCGTTTGCTAAGTGGTAGAGTTCCTTCAAAAGTTATTTACTCATGCATATAGTAATACTGATTGCCAGTTTATATAAATTTAAATACTTTAATTGGAATAAAACGTATTCGCTCGCTGGAAAAATAATATTTATTTTCAATAAATTATTATAGTAAACAGTCATTAATAACAACACATAATTTAATTTAAAATTATCTGGAACGTGGCCAAGTCGAGGAATCCCAATCAGTAATTTCACATCGAAAAAGGAAATTAACGAAAATGTAACTGAAATTTCAAAAGTCGAAAAAAAGTATTAAATTTCGAATGGTGCGATTAACCGACCCATTTAAAATGATACAAGCCTCTCCTCGCGCTTGCCAAATACTCGTGTTTCCGCAATGGTTGGTTAAAAGCCGTATTCTATAATCCGTTCCAAATTTAAATATGTTAACGAACATTGGTAACAGATTATTATTTTATTTATATATTTTTAGTTTTATTCTATAGTTTTTAAATAAATGTTCGTTCCATTCTAGAAGGATTAATTTGTATTGTTCGTAATTAAATAAACAAGCCAGCTTCAAACATAAATTTCTATGGTAGAGAAAATTAAATCGTTTTGTTTAATGTATCAAATCACTGATGGAACTATAAGTTACTTACTAGGATGATCATAATAATAAACACTTTATTGCACCAGGAAAATGCAGTTTTGAGACACATACATGTAGACATAATGATGTGCAAAGGCGGCCTTATCGCAATAGCAATCTCTTACAGGCAACCCTTTTTGTAGGAAAACATTCAGGAAAAGAGATTTAGGCATGGTGCAGAAACATAAGCTAAATACGATAGTATAAACTTACACAAAATAAACTAACTTAAATTCACATATCAGTACACATATAAAATACAGAAATAAAAATAAAAATGTACTATAATACCATAAATAATGATGGAAGATCAATTGGGTGATGTTTTAAATGAATAAGCAAATTTAATAAAATGTTTGGCAAATCATTACATGTATAATCATTAAATAAAAAGTATTTCAGACACAAACGGCGTAAATTGGTTTTAAAGGGAGGGTATCTTTAAAGTACTACCCATAGGTATGATCTAAAGTACTACCCTTTCTATCACAGTACGGGAACTAATATTCTTCTCCTTAAGTATCAGAAAAACTAGAAGAAAAACACGAATATTTTTATAAAAAAAAAATGTTTAAGAACGAATACTATAATATTAAGACCTCATAAATCTCATAAATTCTAATAAAAATATTTTTTATAAAGATGATTCAAATTATTTTGGCAAAGTAGGATAAAAAAAAAACACAACGAGCCTACAATCTACAGTGAAAAGAGTGATTGGCGCGAAAATCTGAAAAAAGGAACGGAATAAGTGCGCTTCAAGGGTAGCAAAATTTAACCGAATGCATAAATAAAGCGCTTAATTGGGAGTGAAATCACGCTGCAGTTCTGATGAACTGCTTGAAATTTTAAGCGATACAGCCATGTTTCTGAATGGTTACACATTTTTAAATGCAACTCTTTGAGAGCACCTTCCAATTAAAAAAAAATGTTTAGGAAATATATAACTAGTAATTTGTGATTATAGTTACTACGATGGCGCAGCAACATAGAGTGAGTCTTGGCCTCCGATTTTAAGGATGATCTATGATTATAGTTTTTTAAACCTATAGACAAGATTTAAAGAGACCACGTAAAAGATGGCGGGATGACCTCGACAAATTTGTTAGTGGAGTGCACCAAACTGCACTTGGCCGATATGCGTTACAAGATAAAGGGAAGGTCTTTACCGAGCAGTGGGTAAAAATTACTCTCTTTGAGGAGATTCCCAAAATTAAAAAAAAAAGTAAGTTGTTTATGATCTGAGTAATGGGTTAGCTTAAACTGTTTTTTTTTTTGCATCAAGTATTTCTCTGGGGGGTTACAGGATTAAAATTTTCCAATATGGGTACTAAAAGTGAAAATACAATTGGCGGACTTAATTGTATTTATTCATTTATTTTATGTACACGCTGTAAATATACACTAGAAACTTAACATTAGGAAAACTATGTACAAGGGTTTTACTTAATTATAAAATGCTATATGGGGTTAATGCTAAAAGCAACAAGCAAAATTTATCAATTTGTTATTAAAATGAGTATTTTAGGTTGTGAGTTAGTTTACTACTAGGCCGGTCTCATTTTTTAAAAAACATTTGTAGGTAGTTGTCGTCATACCCTAAAGCTTCGCTTTCATACCTATCATCGCAAAAAAATACATCATCAAATTAAATTTAAAATTACCGCCAAGAAATCCATAAAGAAGCCTCCTCAAGACAATTTAATAAGTCCGCTCGGCATCGATCTTACGAAAACAATGGAAGAAAGTGAAAAAACGCTAAGTTAATCGACAAAGTTAAACGAGGACTTGTCAACAGTAGCCGAGTGATTTCGCAAAGTTCACTCGAATTCTGTGCGATTAATGATACGAGCCGAAAGTCATAAAGTTGACGGATTTAATATACTGGGCGGAATTCGGGGATATTCAGAAAGACGAATTATGAATTTGGTGGTTAATACTTTTTGACAGTGGATTGTTTTTGAAGAGAATCAATTTGCGTGAGGATTTTCTTTTCATTGCAAGTAACCGGACGTAGTGCATTAATTTTACGATCCTGCAGCAATTTAGTTTATATTTAAATAGGTTTTCTGGGTTATCTATTGTGTCAGAGAATAGAATCAGAACCAATGGACTGATCGACATCTTTCGTGAAATAAATAGTTGGACATAGCCTACTATAGAGTTAAAGTAAATATTTTTCTGTATGCTAAACAGATATGAAAAAACCCAGAAACAGGAAAAGTAATGTTCAAGAAGACCAAAGCTCAAGAAGCTGTTAAAGATAAAACTTAAAATTTCATTACATTACACTCAACGTTTCAAACAATTCAACGTTTCAAATATTTTGCATAATTTTCAGTTAGTACCAAAAGAGTGAAATTTGAGTCATTCTCTGTAATGCATGGTTATTTCTCAAGGTAACCCTCAATATTAAACTTCTGTTGAAATCGGTGAAAAAGTAATGAGATTTTAAATAAATCACGTTCCATTTTCAAAGAAAAACGTTGAAATTAAGTAAAACTAAAACCTTCCACAGAATCACAATTGAAATTCGACGCGTCACCGTTCCGTTTCCATGCGATTCGGTTCCATTAGAAAAATGGAAATTTATCCACTCCCTATGATGACGGAGTAAAGGAGATCTTTGAGAATATAACGATGAACCTTTTCGCGACAACCCAGGACAGACCATCCTGGCGCCGAGTTACGAGAGGACCCGACCATAGATATACTGGGAAGATGGCAGGAGAAAGAAGAGGATAACAATGAGTTATTACTGTACCTAAGCTTGACATCGTAAAGCAGGATATGTGTGCTAATGGGTTCTCTGTGAAGAATGGCGAAGACCGGGTGAAGTGGAGATGCAAAATTAAGAAAGTAGACCCTGAGCTCCGAAGCAAACAGCTGAGGATACAACCGGGAAAACGAAGAAAAGAAAATAGAAGAAAAGAAGATAGAAAAAGAAATACCTATATTTAATTATCAGAAGCTTGAAAATCAAAACAATAATAGCATTTGGGTTATAGAGATAGACTGCTAGAGTATCTTGTTCCATGCTTCCCTTGTTTTTTTTTTCATCGTAAGCAAATGCCTAGATCACTAGATCCAGTCTATGTATACCTGGCTTAAAAAAATCGCAATTACAAAAAAGTTTACAATATTCGAATGAACAATGAAATAGATACGCCGCGTTACATCACGTGATTGATCCTCATAGTGATCGCGACGATCAGCTACAATGGGCAACGTATTGCTTTTTAAAATTGTGAATTTGCAAAGGAAACAGTGCAAAGACGCCTTTTTCTTTGATCTTTGACTCAGTTCGCTCCAGAAAGTAATTTTCGATAAAACAATTTGTCGTCGGGGCCGTTTCACACATCTGTGCCGTAATAACAACTTCGATTTTCCCATTTTGTGTGTTCCTTCATTTGTGTTACCACATAGCTTTTGTTTTTTTTTTGGATTACCATAGATTTACATAAGTATACCTGAGAAGTCGTGTGATTCATGGCTTTAAAAAGGCAATTTTCTCCCTTTTTTTTACTATTCTTCTTCTATTAGTCAGTTTCGTGAACTGAGATCTGTCCATTGCCAGGCTAAACAGTCTTCTACGCTGGGAATTCTAATCTACTCCCTGATGTTTCTCAGCCATGATTTTTTACGTCCCCCTGCACATCTCTTGCCTTTCTTTTTTGCCCATCATGATTAGTTGAAGTAGCAGATAACGGTCGTTCTATAAAACGTGTCCCAAATCTCTTACTATGGGGGCATCATAGATTAATAATTAGTCTCGCGCGCGCTCGACTAGATACCGTCAGCGTACTAGACAAATGCGGCAACTAAAACTACGCGAATGCGGCGTATTTACGGCATACCCGCGTCAGTCACACCGCAACCGATAAGTAAGTTGGACGTCGAGATAAATATTAAATTTTAGTTAAAAAACAGAAGCAAATTGCCAGTTTGCGTATTCAAATATGTAAGAATAATAGTACAAGAAATAACTCTTGTTTCGTCTTGTCTTACACACACTACTATATAAAGTTGTCGCATTCTGGAAACTGATTTCTCTTCATAGCGCGGTATCTAGTCAAACGCGCGCGAGACCAATTGTTAATCTAAGAGGGAAATATTAAACAAGTAATTCAAAATACATTAAGTTACCGCAATGAGACTGGAAAGCATTGCGTTAATCAGTCGGACGGTTGGTTAAGTTTTCATAAGATTTGGAATTAGTTCACGACTAATTTCAAATCTTATGAAAACTTATCAAAAATTAAAGCCACAAAGGCAGTACCCTAAAATGAAGGACAAAAATGAAAATAAGGCTCCGCATTTATGTAAGCAAGAAACTATCAAAGTTCCCAAGCAATAAAAACTTCAATCTGACGTCATCCGAACAAGCATTGCCCTACAAAGGTCGTATCGAAAACTCATTTAAACGAGGCGATTGATAAAACTTTAACAATAAACATGGCCATAACCAACTTCTGAACCGATTATACATAACCCGAGGCGAGTTGTTTACTATTTGACTCTCCCTTTGACCCGACAGGCTAAGCGAAAAAGACGGTTATGATTTTGATCGATATTTTATAAAGTGACTTTGTTTTGTATGTTAAAGAAAAATCTTTGAAGGAGATGGTCTTATACATATCCATGGATGTAGAAAACTGGCGGTTTTCACAATGCTAAGTTACAAAGTGAAGTCGATTAAAGATAAAATTCTCCTTCTAAAGATGACGTCGCAGGGATTTTTTAAAATACACTCTTTAGTAATTTACATAAGCAATTCCTAATAATGCATTACACAACCCTATATTGTTTAAAAATAACATGTTTTATGGATACGATATTAGAATGAATGCGCTAAAGGCGGCCTTATCGCTAAAATCTTAGGGCAAGGCAACCTTGAGAAATTTCTTAGTAAAGATTTAAATTCACAACAACTTGATTATGCAATTAATACCGTTCTTGAGTGTGTCTGTTTAAGGGGATTAGTTAATCATCGGCATTCGCTATTGACAGCAAGTATAGTTATAAATAATTCAGTGAAATACTTCAGCAGGATCCAAAGGATACGCGTACAAATTCAACAAGATTATGAATATCAGGGGGTTAGCTTGGCGACAGGGGTTGTGATCTCTTGACGGGGGTTGATTACGTGATCTCATGGGAAAGAGGACAGTAACGTTATTTAGTTGGATATTTCTCGGCCAATCATACGACTTATTTTGTTAGGGGAGTCCAAGATCCAAAAAGTGTAAAAATAATGTGTTGATATGATAGCATAGATGTTTTTGAATGGAAATGTCGTAATACCTGTGTTGATTCGACGACTCACGCTTGGCCAGTTCAGTGTTTCCGAGTAACAACATACTCAGACATGCGACACTATAATGTTTTTCACGTAGGAAAGGTTTTACGACATTTAATTAATTCTATTTTACAAAAGCTCGATAAAATACAAACAATTTATTCTACTAGTATTTACTTACACGTACAAATGTGAATATTATGGTACTTGTGTTTTTTTAAACCCATTATTTACTTGAATTGATTTTTATTAATAGACATTTTTACGTCATATTAGTGACCTGAAGACTAGACTTTACTAAATTTCGCACTTTGCTTTGGTACAGTTTATAAGTGAGATCTGTTTTACAAGTTGACCAGCCTACAGTGCAATACAATCGCGGCAACTAATGCACTTGACTTATTTTGACAGGTTCGGACCTATTTAGTCAGTAAGCCAGTGAGCACGGACGCGTGGTGGGAGGTGCTACTGGCCTACTCGCTCGTTGAAAAATAGAGTAAAATCGATCGGCTCGACTAAATTGCTTGCTAAACAACTGGATTAAAATTTCATTCACACAGACACGTTTAGTTACTAAATTACTCGCTACTCGACTAAATTACGAGCCTAATTCTAACTAGCCTTAGAGATGCCGTAATAAGCGTTTTATCAGAAAGTATTTGTGAGGCTACACGGGGCGGAAGGCAGACGTGCGGGGTGCTTGGTTTCGGCCGTTACTGCAGCTATGGAGCACGAGCAATGACAAGCTCCGCCCACTTTTGTGTCGGCGAGGCACCAATGATCACATCACTGCGCCATTTCAAACGGCATCTCTTTGTAATTGCTCTATGGTTTAGGCGGATCCAGTATTGGCAATCCAGTAGCTTTCATGGACATGAAATTGTTTATATGTGTTGAAACTGTAAACAATAAAAGATTCTTGTGAGATTTGAACGCGTATCCTCCGGTTCAATATTCAATCGACTTGACTACTGGAGTTAGAGTTAGGACCCCTTATTTGAATTTCTTTAGGACTTATTTATTTGTGTATTATGTATGTAATAAGCGATAAAGTTGACGGCAGTGGCGTGGCGGCAACGGAAACTTGTCAAATAAAACTGTGGTTAGTACCGCAGTTAGGGTGTTGGTAGAACTCACACCGACTACTTATACAACGAGCTTTATATTTATTGGTATTTATATTTTTTTGATTTTATTTTGTAGCAAGGACAACTACTTCCGTTCTTTTGTTGATATTATATTCCCTAAGCTTTGGCAGAAAGAGATCGCTCAAGCAATCGCCTTTGTACCTCATTTTCATGTAAAATTGAATAATTTTTTATTTTTTTTTGGTTCAATTAAGCGTATTTTGTACTGTATTGAAAGGCAACATGTTATAAAATGTTGCTTTAAGATGTAAAATACATATTTTTTTAAATATTTTCAACGGTTATTTTAGATAATGTTGCGGTGTTCGTTCATATAGAGTTTAAGGCAATCTGATACTGAATTTAAGACAATACTGATATTACTGTTACGAGCTCCGGGGTTCGCAATTTGGAGAAAAACACCTGATGACTCTTAAAAACGTTTATTCCCACAAGGATGGTCGCCGACGTCACTTCACTTCACTTATCACTAACAATGTCCAAAACACTTGCTAATCACAGTCACTATAACTTGCCGAGGTCGCTTGTATCACTTGTTATTCGCTCCGGATATCGCTTCTTGATCGCACTTGTAGCTCAGTTAAATTAGAACTGCCCTCCTGAGGCACCTTCCGATATTTATATGGCCCGGGAAACCCGCTCCATAAGTTTCTAGAAAGATCACAACTACTCCGGAATAGAGAGAGAGGGATACTCTCTGTCTCGTTCCCTTAGTACATACTAGAAGTGCGAGAGCGAGACAAAGCAATATGTCAGAGCGAGATAATCGATGTACTAGATCGTTAGCGATATTATTCCCGTATGGAAACACGCGACGATTGTACGAGAATTTTCCGCGGACAGCGCTACTCAAACTTCCGCGGGCCGCATTTTATTTTTTATTTATTTTTGATTTCGTAACATTGCTTATTCACTTTGACTAAATTAAGAATCAATCTAACACACATTTATAAAACAACTCGTGTGAGTTTCCACAGTCGATGGCAAAGGAAAGTTTCTCAAAAACATCCCTGTTTCACAAGTTACCCCTGAAGTGGCTTTGCTGGTTCCTTGGCTTTTAATAGTTTGAGACTGTGGGGGTATATTTTCGATTTCGTAAATGCCAATATGAAAAATGCATACCTATAGAACAAAACTGAATTTTCCGTCTCAACGTTCTCACGTTCAGACGGCAGTCGCTCTATTACCGGTAGCTATTATGATTACCAACAAGACCATCACAGTGGTCCGGCAAGTGTTCGGTCTTACAAGACATTGCTGGCGACATCTGCCTCTGATGTATACTACAGAGATACGACTCGTACCAGTACCGCTAAATTTAAGACTTGGATTGCACAAAAAAAAAAACATCATCATCTAGGGGCATTTATGTTTTCACGATGACTTTGGCAGACAATCCATACTCTATTCAAACTTGCGATAACATAAAGGTTTTACTAGCACTCTACCAACTCCTGGCCTAAAATGTTATGCTACAGTACCCAGTATTTTTTTTTTCTACAATTTATTTAGGGATTTTTGTCTTTTAGACATAAAATCATGTCTTGTATGTGGTCTTATAGACAGTAATTTTTTAACCTCTCTTCCTGTGAACCGTATCGCGGTTCATAGGAAGAGAGGTTAAGAAATTCTCTCACTCCTCAATCAGGAATAAAGAAATCCGTAGGAAAACAAAGGTTATTTTTTTCAACAACTAAGTAGGCAAACAGGCGTACGGCCCATATGATGGTAATTGGTTACCGTAGCCTATGAACACCTGCAACACCGGAAATGTTACTGTAGGAATTTTATCACGCCCTTTTTGAAGGCTTTTTTTTATTTATTTATTTAACACTTTTGTTACTGTTCTGTTGGTTACTGACATAGCCCAGCGGATAAGCTCTTTGAAGTGTCAATGGGAGGGGAACATAGCGCGGAGAATCTATGGCCGTTAGGCAGAAATATTATTCTCGAATGACTACCACGTACCGTATAAGCAAGAGCAGCGTAGTACATGCACCGAACAGATGGTCAGACGATTTGAAAACGGTCGCAGGCCGCTTCCAGCCGGTTATTTTGAAATCTTTAGGAAAGAGACCAGGCCAGCAATGGATTTCCTACGGCAAAAATGATGATGATTACTCCTGC
The DNA here is from genome assembly GCA_947363495.1 of Euzophera pinguis. Lineage (NCBI taxonomy): Eukaryota > Metazoa > Arthropoda > Insecta > Lepidoptera > Pyralidae > Euzophera > Euzophera pinguis. The sequence goes on from OX376166.1 coordinate 15,056,211, forward strand.
TACTGATGTGAGTCTAGAAAATCGAATTAAATGAACTAGGGAGGACAACTCGGTCAAATTTCACAGCTTGAAAAAAATGTATCCTAGATTAAGTTGGACAAGTCACAGGGACATACAAGTTGTATACTAACTTGAATGCAAATAATTGTACGTAGTAAAAAATGTTTTTTTTTTCTGATAATTTATAAAAGTATTACATAAAATTGCTAACCGCGAAATCAAATCTGAATTCGCATGGAGCGTTCTTGCGAAAGATTCACTCGTTCCCTTAATGAAACGACAAAATCCAAGCGCACCTTGGGCCACAGACTAGAGAAAAGCAGTACGACTAAAAATAATACTAGGTTGACTTCAAGTATATGACCACTAGGTTAGACTAGCAAGTAATTAGCTTACTTAATAAAATGGTAGAATTTTTCATCGTTGATTTCTAAGTTTATTTCATAAAAAATGTCACTTGTGCTCTCGATTTCCTTATGAGTATTTTTTTTATACAACTAAGTAGGCAAACAGGCGTACGGCCCACCTGATGGTAAGTGGTTACCGTAGCCTATGAACGCCTGCAACACCGGAGATGTCACGAGCGCGTTGCCGGCCTGTCCTCTATCAGCACAGCAACCTCTCTGGAGCCTGGCGACCCTACTGACCAGCAGGAACACAACACTGCATCACAGTGTTAATTAGCTGCGGTCTTCTGTAGGGTGGAGGTACTTCCCCAGACGGACTACTCCTTACTTAATGTCCTACCTCTCTTATGAGTATGTGATAATTCCGCTTATTTCTACTCTACAAACTGTAACCAAATAATCATGAAACATTGGCTGAGCAAGAATAAGGAGTGATATAATAGGTCAAACCACTTACTACAAAAACTTCGCCTTATCGTGTAAATTTACCCGACTGCGACGAATCAAGGAGGGTGAAGTGTTCGATCCTGTAAGTAGTTATCTAGAGATAATATTTTATTATACCTTCCCTCGTAACCCTTAAAGTCGTAAATTTATCTATAATCATCTTCAACTTTACTGCGTGTATGTCCAACGTCAAAATTGAAAGACATATTTAGCGCCAATAAGAGCAGCTTTAAAACATGTGCACATTTTGTTCACTTTTTTAATTTGCAATTTCAGTCATTAGTATGTCTAATAAATTCATGAAAATAACCTTCTAAATGAAATATTCTTAGCTTTTCACACATAAATTTTACTTATATTGCCCCACTGAATTAAATTACTCTGTGACAGCAGGGCGGGAACACACCGCTATCCCTTTAGATTTATTCCTCGTATAAATTGACGAGACAAATCCCCCACAAGTGATTTAGCTGACTACGTTCATTTGCTACGTTTGGCTTGGCATTGAAAATGTTTTATCTAGCCACCTTTTTGTATGAAAATTGCAATTCAATGTAGAGTTCAAAAGATATTGTATGATAAAATTTGTAAGCACTATATTATTTTGCGTGCTTCCGCCACCAGTTCATGCAAACTATTGCCGGCCGGCACCCACCCACTACTACGTTATTACCAACATGCCCGCCACCATTAGATTGCATATGCGACACGTGTTTTGCCTCAACACGAGGCATCCTCAGGCATTTGACCAAGTAGTAAATATTTAGACCTCATGTTATGCCTAGTGTAGAGGCCAAACACGTATCATATGTGCAAACATATGGTGGCGGGCATGTTGAAACTGACAGTTGTAGGTGGGTGCCGGCCGGAAATATGAACATATGAGCATGAACTAACTGGTGGCGGAAGCACGCAAAATAATTTGGCGAGTGCTTGTAACATTAACTTCCGCAAAGTAACGCCTGAGTTAATCAAAAAAGTTAAATTTTTGTTTGACCATCTCGCATTCTCGTTAAAACCTATTTACAATTTACGAAAAAGAGTAAATCAATAAAGTTTCTAGAAGTAAACCTCTAGTTTAAATGTAAGGTAAAAAAAAGTATTAATCTAACCCGTTATAGTTACCTGTTATAGCTATGGCCACAAAAGACAATGTGATTTATACAAAAGTATTCAATGATTCAATGCGTAGAAATTTCTTCAATTTTTGATCGAAGCGAATAAAGCAAAAATTAAAATCAAAGACGCATATTATATAACCAATAGGCGTCATGTCAAATTTCAAACAGCTTCAAACTTTGTAAATTAATGCGTAAGAAAATAGATAAACAAACCCATTAATCATGGCGGAGTTTCAAACTTAAATTAACCGAAATAAAGCAGGGGCGAATTATGTGTTAATCTAGTTCGACTTGGAGTTTTAATTGATAGAGTGTTGTCGTTGATTCTCTAATTTTAGGTTAGTTTTGTATGTTAGAAATAAAACTGGTCAAGGGCGAGTTGGACTAGCGCACGAAGGCTTGCGTGCTGTCTGTATGTTTATAAAAACTACAAAATCCGTGTATGTTTTATTAAATGTGTTCTTTTGTATCTTTTTTAATTGATTGTTTTTTTTTTAAATGATAATTTCGACTGTCTAACTATCACTGTTCATGAGACCTGGTGACAGAGCGGACGAACGGATAGTGGGGTCCTATTATACCTTTTTGGTAGGAAAGCCTAAAAATTAAAAAGTAATAAATGATTTGCTAAACATGTTCTTCTTCCAACGTGTTTCACAGTTCCTTACGCTTACGCTTCATAGCTCAGGGTACGTACTACGCTTTAATAAGATTTAGTCTAGATTAAGCCATTAGTATTTGATACAATAGAGCCAACAGGAATATGATAGGTGTGTTAGTGGACAACATAAAAAAACTAAAATACCAAAAGCCTGAATAAATGACAGTAAAAACGATACGATCTTTTTATAGTAAAACTAGACCAGAGGAAATGATTTGATTCAAAGGATCAGCATAGCTATCCAGAGATGAAATACCGCCAGCCTTCTGGGTACATTACCCTGTGATGGCAGCGATTTGGGATCCATTTTTTATTTAAGTTAAGAAGAACTTATTAGGTATTTTATTGTTTATCAATATCTTTTTATTTTTATTTTTTATTAAAAACATGTTTCTTAGTATTTAAATTTTAAGTAGGTTATTTATGCTTAGTCCATTTTGCTCAATAATTTCTGTATAATATGTTTAAAATATTGCAATAAATAATGTATGCGAGTAAAAAACTATAGTACCTATATGTGTACTTGGAGGCGTGTTAATGGCCAACATTGACAATTTTTAAGATTACCTTAAGTTTCAAGCGAGAGAATATAAGAATTAATCGCATCGCAAGCTAATAAAATTTATCTGACTAAGCTACCAGTTTCACTTATCTTAAACTTACGGCCTCAGCAAAGAATACTAGTCCAGTCGAAGTTAGTTCTAAGTTATCGAGCTCAATCAATATGTATTGAAAAGTTCCGCTGCTCGCTATACGTTTTCTCTAAGGAGCGGACATGACGATAAAAATTGTTTATTTGCACTGCGCTGAGTTAGAGAAAATACTTTTTTTTACTTACGTTGTAAGCCCTAGATTGCTATTTTTGAAAAGTGTGACTCATGCAAAATCGGTGAATCGAATAATTATTGTTCGAACGAAAATAATTTGATGTTGAAGGATTTTTGTTCATTATCGAAAGATTTCATTCGACATATACCTTACTAGCTGTGCCCGCGGCTTCATCCGCGTGGAATTCCGTTTGTGTCACGGAAAAAAGGTCTCCAACTATCTCCACACAAAAAATCACATCAATCCGTTGCTCCGTTTTAACGTGAAAGAAGGACAAACAAACAAACACACTTTCACATTTATAATATTATATATATGTTACGGTAAGAGTGATTAATTGAAAATTATTAATAACTATCTATCATTATTAATAATTACCGAAAGTCGAGGTAAAAGTGATAAATTAATCATATTTGCCGGTGTTTATTAATAATATAACCTTAGTACCGATAAATGTAATAACCCTAACAATGTACCTTTAATGCTACATCTAACGTTCTAATATAACGCTTTAAAGTTCCTATAATATGAAACTTGAACTCTGTATCAAATCGCAGAGGTTTGTTGAGCGAAATTTTCTCGCTCTACAAAGACCTTAGAAAAAAAACCTAACCTAACCTTGCTCGTGTGATCTCAGACAAGCATAATTGTAAGACTGTGAGTAATATTATATAAATAAATACCTGCTGGTCAAAAAACTTTGACTTTTATTTTATAACTTTTACCAATGTGTGTAGTGAATTATTAATAATTACTACTAAAAGTAATTAATTTCGATTGTTTATTCACATTTACCAAAACACGAGGTTATCATTAATAATGTTGTAAAATTATTAATAATTTCAATTAATCAGATTCACCGTAACATATATATAAAAATATAAATAAAAAAATATAATATATTAAAATATTAAATATATATTAAATATTAAAGATTAGATATTAATATAAATATGATAATTAATTAATTAATAATTAATAATAATATAGTATATATATAGTATGGAAGTATAGTATGGATTACCTATGTCATACATTTAGAAATAGGATTCCTGCATTCATTATCACGTTCTTGAAGTCAGCTCATTTTCCTGTCAATACATTTATATCGATTTATAACAATATCGGTCTAAGCCAAGTCAGGTATTGACTTACTTACTTAGGTCATTGGGTCTTATCGTATTTGATGATAGATGGCGCTTTAAGCAATATCATTGGCGCGTATCAATATATGGAGAATTATTAATAATACCAATGTATGGAGAATTATTGTTGTTGAAGTATTTTGGAAAGTAACCATTAACGTAATTGAGTGTGGCCGTAAGATAAATTTCGTTCAAGATCAGCAGTCGGTTTAGAAACTCATTGTTCAAAGGCAAATCTATTCGCCTCGCTGAAGTTACGACTAAAGTGCTAGATTTCGGACCAATCTGTAGTTATCGAGAGCTTTTGATGAGTTCACAATGTCCGATGTCCCTATCTCAATGGAAGTATCCAGTTTAAGGATTCCGTACTTGGTGAAAGTCGGGACCCTGTTGCCAAGCGATCGTTGTTTGGGTCAAATTATTTTGCATAGGTACAACTGTATTCAGTGCAGATCACAGTAACATCTTCCATTCTCCTGGCCAAGATTCAGCTTTAACACATTTGCCTTTTCGGACCCGATATTGCGTGAAGTTGAAATTTCAATTAAGACTTTATTATTAGTATATTTTGTACAGTATAATATTGTTTTACATCATACTCTGTAATTTATATATTGGAAACTTAACTTAAGGAACACTTTCTTCTTTATTTGTACAACAACAATAACTAATTAACAATAAACTACATTTACTAATTACATACCTACTCTGAAAATTGAAACTAATAATGGACTTTGGGCTCCAAAACAACCATAACCATGCACTTCGAAGGATGAAAAAGAGTTATAGGAAGTATAAAAAGACAGCTCACTTATACAAAAATGTTATTATATCAAATTTAATCAAAGCATCAAAATCGGACGCCTGTGATAGGCGGGACACGTGGCTAGAATATACGAGAGAACTCCCGAGCCTTTGCTGGAAAGTAAACTAAAGGGCTGCAGATGTCGAATCAGGCATAGATCGAGAGGGAAAAGATCGAAGTAATATCGGTGTAAGGAGTTGGAAACAGAACGCTCAAAATCGAACAATCTGGAGAAATTTACTTGACCGGGCCCTCGCCCACACATGGCTGTATCGCTTGATGATAATGCAATTGTTAATGTAAATTTTTCGTCATTACCAACACATATACGCTTATCATAATATTCATCGACCTCCTAAAATATTAAATCCACTATTTTCAATACACCCAGAAAAAAACACACACAGTTGTTTTAACCACTGCACTGGGCACACACACATGTTAAAACATGTATTTATTACTGCAGTAAGGATGCATTTTAATTTGTTTTACGCCATCAAGAATATTAATGTTCGTAGGCAGAGCTTCAATGTATGCGTTTGTTTCATAAAAATATTACCTTCGCGATTTTAAGCTGGAAATGTGATTTTTTAATTTGAATGTTGGCATCGTGTAATATTATTACATGATATTGAAAGTTATTAAAATTGCTTCTCCATTAGTATATCAGGCTTCATTACAAATATTATTTATTGATGCGAAAGTCTGTGTGTCTGTTACGCTTTCACGGCTGAACTGATTTTGTTTGGATTTGAAAATTGGTATTACAAGATGAAGATCCGAGGTCAAACATGGGCTCTTTTTTACCCGACTGCGCCAGAAGAAGGGTTATGTTTTTCGGGAGTATGTATGTTTGTATGTATAATAGTTTGGTACGTCCTGAAGCCTGAACGCCTCGATGGATTTTAGCTTGAGTGGTGTCGTTACATTTGTATTTACAATGAAAGTGGCACTGGATACATATAATTAAAAAAAAAAAACAAAATGGCGGATTTTTTGGGTTTTCATTTCGAAATTACACAGAATATCAGTCGGGTGTTTTAGTTTTTTTTTAATTACCAATATCTTGTTAAAAAACAATCCTTAAGGAGTTGTAATGGGGGTGAAAATTTATATAAAAGACACATAAAATATACTTTTGGAACTGTCGCAGCCGCGGAAAACTGCTACGAGTAAGCGTTTTAAACATTTTGAGGTATTAGAAATAGGCATTCTGTTTTTATATCATACAAAACATAATATTTTATGAAAACCACTTACTGAAAAATAAACACTAAGAACGACAAAACGTCAAACGTATAAAAATTTTCTTTTTTTTTTCTTTTCAATTTGGCTCTCACTTAAGTAACAGTTTTTTAATAAAGTTGTTTAATTATACAAATATAAAGTCAAGTCAGTAGTTAAGTCAAGTCAAGTCATAATCAAGTCGAGTCAGAAGGGTCGGGCTAAGTGAAGTGGTAGAAAAACTGCACTTAGCGATTTCTAGGAGCTTTTGGCAACAAGCGAGGAAATCACATAAATCGAACACTGTATCACTTCCCAACACTCACGCTTGTTCTTGAACACTTTACGAATAATAATCCACCATTATTATGCACAAACACTCAAAAAAACACAAATTTTGGAAAATAAAATACAGCGCCGATACTGCTTTTCACAGCTTCCCGTCAAAAACTCCATTTCCTTTTTTGAAGACGGTAAAAATTATAGTTGCAAAACTTCTGAAAAATTCGGAATAATTCCGGAATACTTCTGGGAAAGTTTCTTTACATCAGAATTATTCAAAATAAATTTAATCAAGTTTTTTATTTATTTTGTTGAAAAATCATATTTTGTATCGATCGTCGATCGCCGCCGAGTCGTGCGTACAGGCGGTGCGGGGCGCGGTAAGAAGGGAGATGCTCCCCGGAGAAGTTTTCCCCCGCGCAAGAAAGATTCGTACCCCGCAATTGAATGTTTCCGAATATTTCGCCAGAATAATTCAATGGGAATAAATGTGTTTGTTTATGCTATGGTGAGTTAATTATTGTTCAGTAGCATATAAGTAAGTAAAATATAAATGTTTATTTTATTATACTTAAATGGGATTGATTATATGTTGATATTTTTATAAATAGATACGTTAGCCTGCGATTAACAGGATTTTTATTCTTTTGTTTTAGGTAGGTACCAACTTATTTCGAAATCGAATGCTATTTTTATAAATATCAGTTGTGCAATAAAAAAAACATGCCTAGCATATTTTGTTTTTTGAAAAAAAGGTTATCTATGTTTTTGGTTAGTTTGTATGTAGCTCTGTACGCATCGCGAGTATTCGCGATTATTCGCGTAGTATAATAATTCCCAACTTCCAAGCGCGAAATAGGTAGTTAGGTCGATATTCCTCGTTATATTTAACTGTTGAAATATTCCCAAAGTTTCGGAATAATTCGGAATACTTCCGAAGTATTCGACGGGAATGATTCGGAATTTTTCCCGCCAGCATCTATAGTAAAAATGTATTATTATTTTTTTAAATATGGCTCTAACTTTCCTATTTAGCCAGTAAATTAAGTTGTTTAGTCAAGCAAATCTAGAGTCACGTCAGTAGTTAAGTGAAGTCAAGTCCAGTCAGGCTAAGTGAAGTGGTAGAAAAACTGTACTTAGCGATTTCCAGGAGCTTTTGGTAACAAGCAAGGAAATCACATAAATCTAACAACACCATATTACTTCCCAACACTCAAGCTTGTTCTTGAACACTTTGCAAATAATAATCCACCATTATTATGCACAAACACTCAAAAAAACACAAATTTTTGGAAAATAAAATATACTGCTCTTCACAGCTTCCTGCCAAAAGTCCAAAAATTTATTTAAACAAATTGTTGAACGTGAACAATCTCTTAGAGTCAATCTTTGGCAAACGTCTCAGAACTGAACTAAAGGACATAGAAGTTTGATCAGAAAACTCATTAACAAAACACCGATGGGTGTATGTATATTTATTTATATGTATGTATGATTATTCTATATAATTAGGTAGGTTTATTTAATGTATTTCCTTTTTAATAATATTATATTGTACACGCTTCTACCCTTGTGGTAAGAATTCCTGTCATTCGCTATTTTTTTTTTGTACAATAAAGATACCTGTTACAAACAAACAAACCGATGACCCAACAGAAGAAAAGAAAATCCAATATTTTTTCGGGTAATCAGCGTTGAAAAACTCACGAAAACATTCATACGATACAGACACGAATAATCGATCTCTAGGCCTGTTTGCGTACGCAGTAAAGAAAACTTATCTATTTGTAATATATACTTTAAATGTACATTGGCCCACATGGGCAAATAAACCACTATAACTTACACTTACACTTCAGATAGTATACTTTTCTATGTAATACACTGTACACTAAGAAGCTTACATTAGTAGCAAGTCTCCTCTTGAGGCGATAGCATCTACACTCGGGACGGGCAGCTTCTGTTACTAGTGATGTGGATGTGTGTGTTATCGATTATATTAAAGCATCGTATTATATATCGTATTGTCTACTTTGTTATTCATGATAGAAGTTTGATTTCATTTTTTTGTGTAAACTGTGTTTTAGTTCTTTGTGCAATAAAGAGTTTATTAACATTATTTTAATTATTTCAAATATACAAATAGCCAATAAAAACAAAATATGCTTTGTTTACCAATAAACATACAAACAAATATTATTACTACTGGGATAGCGTCTTTAAGTAGAAATTTATCACAATGTCACTACAATTAAATATCGATGAGTATTAAACTGCGCCTACCTAATAAAATTTATAAATTATGAAAGATTAAATTATTTTATTACCTACACTAAGCAACTTTTTATAATAGGGCGAGAGTAAGTAATCTAACAGAGTTGTTGTTCCTGAATATGGATATTATTTTGTAGAGTTTGTATTTTGACGACTTTCTGGTAAAGCTGTAATTGTATGCTGGACTTAAGATCATCATTAGCCTTTAAATTTGACCGCCTTCATGATCGTTTATAAAAAACTAACGCTCGGTGACGACTTGGTGAGTTTCGACGTGATGGAAAGTTGACATATTGAACTTTAATTATAGAGTTGACGTGGTGGGACACGGCATACTGAAAACAATTCGTGTAATTATTCTATTCTATAGGCAACCTATTTGAGGAAGACAGCAGGTAGAAAACCAGTCAGCTATTCATTCTGGAGCGATGCAGGAGTGCTATTTTTTTAAAAGTGGGGCTCACGCAAATTTGTTTTTTCTTCGATATCGGATAATTTTCGTGTGATTTCGAATGATATTTATTTGAAATGGAACAAATTTTATTTGATATTTATGTCATACATTAAAAAATAGTGCTCCAGGCTGATCTGCCAGAGATGAGAGCTGAAAACTGGCGAGCCATCGCGCAGAATAGAACACTCTGGCAATATCTCGTTTCGCAGGCCAAGATCCACTTCGGGTCGCGTAAGGAGTAAAAGTAAGTATCGACAAAAAAGTATCGCATCACTAACGAGTGAGGTAAGTGTCGGCTATCGTGACGCATCAGTCGCTTAGCTGCGCCCGACAACATTTGCCATGAGAAAGATCTGATTACAATGAAACTCTGCTTTGAATTCTAGAAAATATAGATTTTTGTTTTCAAAATTAAAAAAAAAACTTAAGCTATGTCAGATGCCTTGAACTTAGGCTATGTAGGATCCCTTTGGGCTGAAAATTGACAGTGTCGGCGCTAACACACCTCAGGCCATGATCTTGTTGGTCTGGTTTCACAGTAAAATAGGCAAAGCAGGTCAGACGGCAGTCACTTCATTGTAATAACTAGTACCACCAAATCTAGGACCATGACTTAAAGCGTACGCTCAGGAAGCAATCGAGCAACTGGCTTGGACGCAGAAGAAGCCTATAACCTTTGGGGAAATAAACATTGTTTTAAGAACTTGTTAGTTGTTCCAAAATTGCGAAAAGAAACAATGAAACACATATATTTTTGTTAAATACTTAATTTGTGTTATTTTACAGAGAGGTAGGACATTTTGTAAGGAGTAGTCCGTCTGGGGAAGTACCTCTACCCTACAGAAGACCGCATCCAAATAACACTGTGATGCAGTGTTGTGTTCCTGCTGGTGAGTAGGGTCGCCAGGCTCCAGAGGGGTCGCTGTGCACGATGTCACGAGCACGTTGCCGACCTGTCCGCTGTCAAGCGGCCGTACGCTTGTTTGCCTACTTAGTTGTATAAAAAAAATATATAACAAAATATTCTAGAAATATATTCTTGCATAAAATTGTAAGCGATGACATATTTTAAAATCAAATATAGTTGAAAATTACAACATGACCCAGTAGGCACAGAATCTCATGAAGTACAAAAGTACTTAATATATAATACCTATTCTTGTTCAGATACGTAAAGGATATATTTATTACTAGCTGTTTCCCGCAGCTCCGCCTACGTCAAAAAGGAGCTTTTGTTTGACCGCGGGTCTTCAACTATATTCACACCAAATTTCATCAAAAACCGAAAGCGTAACAGAAAGACAGACAGAAAGATAGACAGACTTTCGCATTTATAATATTAGTATGGATGTCGACGCAGTTCATTTACTCTTAATTTCATTTTTGAATGTCAGCAAATAGGGGATTGACCTCCTTTAGAACGAAACTAAGCAAAAGTAATAAAAAGAAACAGGCCAACTTTATAGCCTTACCTAGTTCACAAAATAAAGAGAGAAAAGAAAAGTATTTTTTCTGGATCAACACAAACATAAAATTACCGAGCGAGTGAAGCGAGTGAGGTCTACAAGTTTAGTTGGGGTGAAAAAACATGTTTGTACGTATGTTTGTATATTTGTATGTGTTTATGTATGTTCCGCGATAACTCTCGAGCCGTTAGTTCGATTTCGATAAAATTTAAAATGTGTTTAGAAGACATGCATAGAGTTTTTAAGTTCGTTTGGCATTAAAGTCGGTTTAGTCGTTTTTGAGAAATTAGCATTAATATTAAAATTAATATTTATTCATAACTCTTTAGTTATTAGTCAGTTTCTGTTGATAATCAGAATGAATGTAGGAAAAGTTATAATACGTTTGGTATCAAAATAGATTTTGTGATTTTACCCGACTTTAAAAAAGAGGTTTTTTAAATTTCTTCGTGTTTGTAACTCAATTCGTTATTTCTGAATTGGTTGAACAAATATTTTAAAGTTCGACAAGGCATACTAACAGTTTACTCCAGGAATTTTTCTAAAGCAATTGGTTCAGCAGTTTAGTAATAAAATTAAAATAACTGTAAAATACCCACAATGATAGTGATGATGTCGTCTTAGTAAACTAATAATATATGTTCTTTTTTTTCAAATAAAAATAATAATATTGTTACGAACTCAAAAATAAAAATAAAATGCGGTCCGCGGAAGTTTGAGTAGCGCTGTCCGCAGAAAATTCTCGTACAATCGTCGCGTGTTTCCATACGGGAATAATATCGCGAACGATCTAGTACATCGATTATCTCGCTCTGACATATTGCTTTGTCTCGCTCTCGCACTTCTAGTATGTACTAAGAGAACGAGACAGAGGGTATCCCTCTCTCTCTATTCCGGAGTAGTTGTGATCTTTCTAGAAACTTATGGAGCGGGTTTCCCGGGCCATATAAATATCGGAAGGTGCCTCAGGAGGGCAGTTCTAATTTAACTGAGCTACAAGTGCGATCAAGAAGCGATATCCGGAGCGAATAACAAGTGATACAAGCGACCTCGGCAAGTTATAGTGATTGTGATTAGCAAGTGTTTTGGACATTGTTAGTGATAAGTGAAGTGAAGTGACGTCGGCGACCATCCTTGTGGGAATAAACGTTTTTAAGAGTCATCAGGTGTTTTTCTCCAAATTGCGAACCCCGAGCTCGTAACAATATTTTTCTGCCCATTTACTGGAGTCATCATAAAGGTATTTTGAAGTCATGGTACTAATCTACAAGGGGAGTATAAGCGTCAAGGGACCATAAAGTCCATCGGACTAAAAATTTAATCCCTCAAATACACAGGTCGTGCAGGATTGAATGACTTACAAGGTATTGATCCCTAGGAATGCGAGAAACTACTCGTAGAAATACAAACCACAACTTTTTAAGTCATTAATATTTTCTATCGACTTCCAAAATCCAAAACGGAGGAAGGTCCCAATTCAAAAAGTAAACATTTTTTTTTTTGTTTAAAAGAATATAAGTACTTACAATGAGAAATTCCAAATCCCAGAGAAAAAATTAAAAAAAAACAATTAAAATATACTATGAAGTCGGTTAAAATCCGTAGAAAGTAAATATAATTGGCAAATTAAATAAAAAAACTAATAAAATTTAAAAAAATTCAAGCATATTTGTCTGACTATCTCACGAACGTCTCGTACGTTATGCCAAAAAGTTCCTCGACAGTTTTTCCAAACGTAATTTTGGTCCCTTTGACAGTCCTTCCCCGGTGTCAAGTTACACGTCGAATGTCGGCGATTTCCGCAAATTTTCGCGCGCTTTTCCGCGAACGGGAAAATTAATATCTTAAAATTTTTATATGTGTACTATCATAAAAACTTATATATTGTTACGAAATCAAAAATAAATAAAAATAAAATGCGGTCCGCGGAAGTTTGAGTAGCGCTGTCCTCGGAAAATTCTCGTACAATCGTCGCGTGTTTCCATACGGGAATAATATCGCGAACGATCTAGTACATCGATTATCTCGCTCTGACATATTGCTTTGTCTTGCTCTCGCACTTCTAGTATGTACTAAGGGAACGAGACAGAGGGTATCCCTCTCTCTCTCTATTCCGGAGTAGTTGTGATCTTTCTAGAAACTTATGGAGCGGGTTCCCCGGGCCATATAAATATCGGAAGGCGCCTCAGGAGGGCAGTTCTAATTTAACTGAGCTACAAGTGCGATCAAGAAGCGATATCCGGAGCGAATAACAAGTGATACAAGCGACGTCGGCAAGTTATAGTGACTGTGATTAGCAAGTGTTTTGGACATTGTTAGTGATAAGTGAAGTGAAGTGACGTCGGCGACCATCCTTGTGGGAATAAACGTTTTTAAGAGTCATCAGGTGTTTTTCTCCAAATTGCGAACCCCGAGCTCGTAACAATATAAAATCCATAGATAATAAACTATCAGAATAATGTATTTTAATAGCAACGTAACATATGTTTTAATAGGTATGACGAGTTCAAAATAAGATAATTACAACTTTTCACAAAATTCTAGAGAAAAAAGTTTTTTTTAAGTTAATGATTAGTTTCATGTGTTTTTCTTTTATTCACTGTAAACAAATATATACCAATACATATAATTAGTATCCTTACAGTTTCTCTACCAATTTTTAATTTTGAAAAATGTGCTGCTTCTGCCACTTATTTATTTATTTTTAAAACATTTTGTGTTTCAGTACAAGGTCCACTACTTGCCTCAGATAGTTTTATATCATTCTCTTTTATTACAGCGCATTTATGGGCCAAGTTTAGACCGAAATATTACCTACTTACAGGTCAGATTAAACCGTTGAAAAATAATGTTTAGATAAAAACTTTGTTTGCCAAAAATATAAATCAATCCAATCAAAACCGTAAATGTTAAAAATGGCTCCTATGTCAATGGACAAAAATTTAAATTTTGTCAAGTATCTATCGCTCATTTTGACAGATTTTTACACGATTGACGAAAGAGTTATGTTTTTAGCCATCATGTATGTTTGTATGTATGTGAGATTCTTCATTCTTCCATAAATCAAGAACGGCTAGACGTATGAGGTGTCTTTAGATTCCTTACTTTCTTCCGAGTGTCATATAGTATGTGACGTTATTATAGAAACAAAATGGCGGAATACATACGCAATAAAAGGCAGACTGAAAAAAATAATTATGAGTAATGTGTATCAAAATTAAGAGGTTTAAAAGGAGAAATCAAAAATGTATATAACTTAAATAGCTTTAAATATATTTTTGTGACAAAAAAAATGGATTGTATAGCAGTCAGTCGTGTTTTGTTATTTTAAATAATAAGCTTGTTTTCCTTTTATATATGTGAACATGTATAAAAGGGAAAAAATATTAAATTAATTTTTATTATACTTAGTTAATAAATAAGAATGCAAGTGAGCCAGCCGCATCCTTATTATCTAGCAATCATGTGATAAAACTAAATATCCTACCAAACTGGAAACAACAATTTAACCGTCCAATGAGAATGGTGCCCACGACCTCCGCGTCTACAGGCGAAAGCTTTAACCACTGGACCATAGTATCACTAATTTGTATGAGATATCATGTCCTTGGGTCCAGCTTGCAGCGTTTGCTCGGAATTCACGCTAGCCAAGAACGTGCGGAATACAAACAAGCTGTTTTCATGTGAATGTACGAAGAAATTTAATTAAATTAAATTTTAAATTAACGCACTGCATATTTAAAACATAAAATTACACAGGATCAAGTGCGTAAAATACGTTATACTTCCGACGTCTCAACCGTGTTACAACGGCCGTGATCACGCAGCGACTGAAGTATAAAGATATTTTACGCACAATCCTGTTATTTCATGTTTTAAATTTCATTACAATTAATTCAGCGAAAACGGTCCTGAAGTCCGGTTTTTGAAAAATTTTACTAACGGAATACCGGTGAGTAGAATGATATTCATTCGATATCGAAAGATTTTAATTTGACATACGAGGGTCAAACTGAAAGTTCTTAGAAAATCAAAAACTGAGCACTGTAGCAAGTTATTCCTTTTATTACATCTTTTCAAAATAGTGTCCTTTCACGTCAATACATCTCTGCATCCGATGGAAGAACTGAGAAAAGCACTTTGCCCACTCGTCTTTAGGGGTCTCTTCGACGGCGTTTTGAATCGCAGCCACTGCTTCCTCGGCGTCCATAAAACGTTTTCCTCGAAGTTTTTCTTTTATTTTCGGGAATAAATAAAAATCGCAAGGTGCGAGGTCGGGGCTATATGGCGGGTGACCCAGTAATTCCACGTTTGATGTCGCCACATAGTCGATCGTTCGCCTGGCGGTGTGCGACGAGGCGTTGTCGTGGTGAAGGAGGATCCTATTGCGAGGTCGTTTCTCCCGAACATTTTCCAAGACAAGTGGCAAACTATTGTTAGTATACCACTCTGCAGTAACTGTTTTTCGATCCTCTAAAACAATTGTCGCGTAATGTCCGGTCCTTCCGAAGAACGAGGCCACCATCTTTTTCCCCACGCTTCGACCTCTCTTCACTTTAGTTGGCAACTCTTCGGAAGAAAACACCCACTGAGCAGATTGTCTTTTGGTTTCGGGATCATAACAGTAAATCCAGCTTTTGTCAGCCGTAAGTATGTCAAACACAGCATTTGAGTCACCTCCGTTAAATCTTTGAACCATTTTACGGCACCAATCAACACGACGGATCTTTTAGGCCTCGGTCAAATCGTGAGGTATAAACCGGGCACAAAGCTTCCTGACCGCTAAATGTTCATGCAGGATTTTGTGCACTTGGCTCATACCGATGCCTAAACTTGCCCGAATCTGCTGATAGGTCACTCTTTTGTCAGTCTCTATCATACGCCGCACAACACTGATGTTATCTTCAGTCGTCGCCGTAGAAGGCCGTCCCTCACGCAGATCATCGGTGAGATTAGTGCGACCACGTTTGAACTCATTAAACTAGTTGTAAACAGTGGCACGATATGGGGCTTCATCGTGAAAGGCCAATCGAAGTCTATCATAACTTTCTTGTTGACTTAAATGACAACGAAAGTCATAAAAAATCATTGCACGAAAATTTTCTCGCGTTAAACTCATGCTGACGTGACACAGACAATTTTCAATTTGCCGCCAATTTGTAAAACAAATGACAAATTAATAAAATACATACTCAATAATATTGGCAAAGAGTTCCATTTTCAAAATTTAAACTTATTTTTTTATTATACTGTTTACAAGTGGTCAGTTCTAAAGACTTTCAGTGTCGTCCTCGTAATAAACGTTTAAAATTTCTCAATGAGATCAATAACCAAGATGTGCGTAATTCCCTTCGTTTGGCGATTCCTGACCACTCTTCTCGTTTCTATTCAAAGTCCTTCACAGTTCAGGCTATGGCTTTGGAATGCATTACCGGTAAACATTCGTAAGGCACAAACTATTACTTCATTCAAAGATCAGGTTAAGTCTCACTACCTATCTGAGGTAGAATAATCCTCTCTTATACTCGTATTGTGATAATATATCGGCTGTCACTAACTTCTTACACTTATTGACAGTATTTTTTTTATTTTTTATTAATGTAAGTATATTATATGCGTCTTAATGTAAGCATGTACATTTAGGCTTTCTGCACCGCTCACGCAAGTGTTTTTTACCGCAGCTCATTTCTACCCTAAGGTTGGCTGTAAGAAATTGCATTAGCGTTATGTCCGCCTTTGTACCCATTTAGTTGTTATTGGATTTAACTATGTGTTTTTTTTGTTTGTTAATGGTGCAATAAAGTGTTCATTCATTCATAATCGGGAATAGGGGTATCAAACGATTTTCATCTGACTCGCCGATTTTGGGTAAATCATACATTTCAAAAATAGGGCTTTAGTTTTTAAATTTTATTGAGAGACAAAATCTTATTTGGCCAGCAAGTCAACAGAAAAAAAAAGAAAAAAATTAAAAGAAAATATTTTTTTAGAAAAACATTTTTTGTAAACAAACAGAAGTAAATAAATATTACAGTGTAATAAACATTTCAATAGTAGACCTACAGTACAATACTTTCTTATCTAAGGCTAAATGCTCAATCTTGTTTGCTGTTCCCTAATTAGTCGGATTTGCGCACTGAGGATTCCGTACCAGCAGGCAATGGAGAACCTTTTTCGTGTGAAAATCCATACTAATATTATAAATGTAAAAGTGTGTTTGTTTGTTTGTCCTTCTATCACGTTAAAACGGAGCAACGGATTGATGTGATTTTTTGTGTGGAGATAGTTGGAGACCTGGAGAGTGACATAGGCTACTTTTTTTCGTGACACAAATGGAATTCCACGCGGGCGAAGCCGCAGGCACAGCTAGTATAAAATATTCGCCTCGAATAATAAGAAAGTTACGTTTATGTGCGGTCTCGATGCTCTTTGTCTCCAACGAGATACGTCTAATATATGGTGTGATCAAGATGTTTGTGTATTTTAGAAATAAAGTTATTTTGTTGAATCGGATATTCCTTAAACTAGAGAACATAAAGAAAATTAAAATCTATACAGCCTTACTTTATAAATTAATTGTATTAAACCGCTTTCACAAATGTTAGATGTCCGAAAGCTGAAATTTGTTTGAAATATGTTCCATAAGCGGGTCTAATACTGAAATTAATAAAACTGATTGTCTTGAAAGCTTTATTGCAAGCCGTGCTTTGCATCGCCTAATTATGTAGACAAAAATAGGCAATTTCGTAAACTTTGAGTACATTTACGGAAATTTAGAATTCTTGGGTAATTGGGTTGCATTCATGCGTCAGAAAATTCCCGTAAATTTCATGTTTTGCGGCTCAGCGTCAGCTACAAGGTGTCCACTGCTGAACATAGACCTCTCTGATGGATTTCTTCTTGATTTCTAAAGTTTACATACAATGGATTTAGAGGATGAGACCACAGAACAGATAGACAATGGCAGATTTGTATACTATTTTATAAATAACTAACCATGTATTTATGATTATTTATTAAAAAAATATTAAAATAACAAAATTTTAAAACAGATTTTTCAGATTACAAAATACAATTAAACATATGTTTTTTAGAATAATATTATTCTAATACAATTTCTTACAAGAGAACATTAAATAAAAAAATAGTACGTAAAAATTACTAAGTCGTACGTAAACAGTCACTTAAGCTTACAATTAACTTATTATTGAAAGTGTAAAATTCAATTTATGTACAAAATTTACATCAAATATAGTGTTATGGAGTATTTCTGTTACATTATTTAGTTATCTAATTTAAAAAAGATACAAAACTGGGAATATAAAAATGGCGATTTTTTGATATGGCGATATCTGCAGATAAAAATATTATGACGAGGATATTGTAATAATATTGTTTCTCACTGGCTTAACAATTTTGGTGAAATTCGTTTTGATTTTGCTAATAATAGGTTTAAATTTCATTAGTTTTATTTGTTTATTATTATAAAATTGTGGTTGAAGCATGTTTTTGTCTGTAGTGAAATCGTGCTGTTCAATCATCTTTTTGTTACGAAGTCCATTCTCTTCCGCCATCTTCCTCAACAAAATTTCAAAATTTGATAACTTCATGCTTTGTTTCTTCAATGGCACATTGTACTTCTTCGATTTTATCCTCTTTGACTTAAACGTTATCTTCTTTAAAAACTTCTTCCTCTGTGGCTTAGACACATCCACTTTTACTTTATAAAGTACTGTCAAATTATTGTCGTTTGCAATTTTTTGTATATCGTTGACGTATTTGTTGAACATGTCTTTACTATTTCTGCCTCTTACTTCGAATTTTCTTGGTATTTCTTTCAGATGTTTTCTTTTGGAAGAGTATTGATCTATACATTTTAAAAAAATAATGAATTTTATATTATTATCTTTTACGAATCAATAAACAATCGAAGAAAGGGGATAGATACCTTTCACCACATTTCATGCATTCGCTTTCAAATTGTTCTAAGTTTTGTCCTGGTCATAGTCATCATAATCTTGATAATCAATCAATTTATTTAATTTTTTTTTCACTATAAAATATTTGTAAGGTATTTAATTTTTATCTCTGCCAGTCAAATATTAGGACCAAAAATAGAAGGAAATAGAAGCTCGTGCCGAAAGATTATTAAAACTATTTAGACTATTAAAAGTACCGTATCAAAATAATGACCTTTTTGAGTGTTTCAAAAAAAATAAATAAATAAACAAAATACTAGTTCCTGTTCGACGCGGAAAAATGCTACATTGTAATAAATGTGTTTACCTTCAAGATATTCCTGAGCTGTGACATATCCTACAAGTAGTAAAACTGATATTGAACACCACATTACGAACGATTTGTCAAGGTCTACTGCATTAACTCTGATAGGAACAGGTGCCTTATATCACAGAAATGTAGTGAAAAAAATAAAAAGTCGAACACAATAGCATTTGTTCGCTTTAACTAGTTAACGCTGCAAATGCACACACTAAAATTAAAATGCCAATTTTTTAAACAAGAAAATAATTACAAGACTTTAAGAGATTACCCCTTCGTGGTACAAGCTGGTATGCGTATGTATGTATGTAAAAACTTTTTTGTACAAAAAGAACATTGCTTTTTTATCTTATTTACTTGTATTGTAAAGACTCTGAAATTAGTAGAAAATACATTGATACGCGGAGTTATCTTTGTTAATCCATACTCATATAATAAATGCGAAAGTCTGTCTGTCTGTCTGTCCGTCTGTCTGTCTGTCTGTTACACTTTCACGGCCAAACCGCTGAATGGATTTTGATGAAATTTGGTATGAATATAGTTGAAGTCCCGGGGTCAAACATAGTACGTAGCTACTTTTTGACGCAAGCTGAGCTGCCGGAAACAGCTAGTCTGGCATAAATTACAAAAATGTAGATTTAGTTGTTTGTAATTAACTCATTTTAGCTATTTTTCGTTTCCTTTCGCCGCTAGCCCGCTATTCTCTGTCGCCTTTTCATATTTGACATTATTTTCGTCAAATTTTAAAATTCTACAGAAAATAGTTGTGGTCAATTTCAATATCGATTTCTAGTTTAGGGTTAAGCTGTAACTTGTATCATTTTGCACTAATCTTCAAATCCTTCTGAAACTATTGTTTCAATTTGCATTGTCAAATCATCGTGCAAGCTATTGTTGTATGAAAAAAGTGTATGATGGTTGCGCACCTGACACTTAAATTCGATGGGTCTTTTTATTGAATTGCTAATAGGAATGTTTCGAAGATCCAAAATTTGGAAAAAATATGTGATATCATGATAAAAATACCTACATGTTTATAAAAACATTGTTTGAATTTTCACTTTATCATATTCCATCCATTTAAAAATAGATGGGAATTAATGGACTTGTGCTTATACTTAAAAATATATAATTCCAAAAAAAAACTTATAATCATTAGTATCATCATTTCAGCCGCAGTCAGCCCACTGCTGGACATAATCCTCTATGATTCCCAAAATGACCGGTTGGCAGCAGCCTGCATCCAGGGTCTTCCTGCGACTTTTTTCAGGTCAAAGCATCTTTTCGGATCGTCCGTTGTACGTGAATTTAACTTTGTTATATCTTGCTCGGTAATTTCTTAGTTTATAAAATAAATTCTTATATAATCGTGTATATTTTTATAAGTTCTTTCAAATAAACATCTAAAAGAAAAATTTGTAAACAATCGTATTCCGTTTGTATTTTAAGAACTCCGCATTTTGTAACTCTCCTTACACTTGTACATCTATCTCTACCAAATCTATACCTACTTGGGATTAATATTAAAATTTTAATTAAAATTCTGATATTTTTTTAGTTTATAATGTATTTATTATAAATATAGTTTATTTGTAATATTTTTATTGTACAAAACAGAATTAGATAACATAGATTTAAGAACATCAAAAACAAAAGAACAATATTATCCCAATTAGGGATCTCTTATAGTCAACCAGCGAGTGACAGGAGAGGATGAAGATACCGAAGGGGTATAAGCGTGTGTGTACAATTTAATATTATATTTTATTGATACAATAATAATACTTAATACAAATACACTAAAGTAACTAGCATATATACTTTTAAACGTCTGAGTTCAGCAAAAAGAATTCGAAAGTTTTGATTTAAAAGAATTTAAACTTTGTGCCATCCTTACGAATGACTAACAACGAATTACTTAGAATTCTTTTTTTTTATCAAAAACGATATGATAAAGATCCTCTTTTTCCAAGTTTCCCTGATACCTATCCTATAATGAGTGAAGCCTTTGCTGTACATCCATATTAATATTATAAATGCGAAAGTCTGTCTGTCTCTTTGTCTGTTATGCTTTCACGGCCAAACCTCTAAACGGATTTTAATGAAATTTGGTATGGATATAGTTGAAGACCCGGGATCAAACATGGGCTACTTTTTTTGAAACAGCTAGTTCGTAATAATAATTTCGATCTCTATCTCAGAAACTATAGTAATAAGAGACTGTATTTTTTTTTCTAATTAAGTTTTTATAAATTTACTTTTCTTTTTTCTTTTTCTTTCTTATGCCACCTTCCAGGATTGTCTATTCTGGGCTGTCACGGAAAGGTTAAATCTACTTTTCTTCAAAAATGCTGTCTATACTTATTTAAAACGCAAAATAATCAGAAATAAAAGAAAAAATCTCTCCAATAGACTCAAACCCATCATTCAGTCGTAGCTACTTTCCCTAGATTTATGATTTAGTTATTTTTCATGGTTGCCACCAGCCATTACTTTACGCTCCATTTGGCATTATTTATGTCCAAATTCTGCCTTGACTCCACTAAGGCAAGCGTTGAACCCACTTGAGGTTAGTACGATTTTTTTTAATCATTTATTCAGTAAATATCAAAATGTACACATACAACAGTTACCGAACCGCGGAAACCTCGAAGGGTTTATCTGTGTTCCGTGTTTTTGTAACGATTTGATTTGTTTGCTGAAACGATTTGAGTTAACGCTTTGAAATTATTTTTTAGTGATCGTAGATAGAAACATACAAGTTTTGTCATTTGAATGTAGGTTTTACCCATGTTTTATCATAACAATATATTTAAATGTAGATACATTTCCCCCTGAACAACCCAGATGGGTTCGTTCAGGGGGAAGGATGCAGTAGAACAAGGAAGTGGAGGACCTAGTGCAGGAACCATGGGTGAGACTAACTGTGACTGGGCCACGTAGAGAGGATGGAAGAGGAACGAGCAAGAGAGCGTACACGGAACGACCGAGTGGAAAGCGACCAACTACCACTGGACAGACGAAGTCGTGAAGGACATGGAAGCTGTCCAAAGAGCCAACTCAATTGAGTTGGCTCTTTTTTCAATTCAATTCAAATCATCAATTGCGTCACATTTAGTACAATAACAGTTCTTAACTAGGTACATACACCGTTTTTATAAAACACTAGCTGTTTCCCGCAGCTCCGCCTGCGTTAAAAAGTAGCCTATGTTTGACCCCGGGTCTTCAACTATATTCATACCAAATTTCATCAAAATCCGTTCAGCGGTTTGACCGTGAAAGCGTAACAGACAAACAGACTTTCGCATTTATAATATTAGTATGGAAGTACAATATGAACCCTGTCGGGTATTGCAATTTAAGAAATGCAACTGACAGGAGGTTGCGCTGAACAGGGAACAGTGGAGATGTCTTGTGTCGGATTCCACTTTGGGTCGATGAGCCATCGCAGTAAGTAGGTATGTATGTATATCCAAACGGTAACCACATCATGTGAGGTGGGACTCAGGCATGTTTGCATACTAAGGTACAATTTCACCAACATCGATTCTATTCCAAGAGAAACTAAACTAAGCACAAAAAACAGGATGGCAGATATTTTTATTCTAGAGAAAGAGCCCTTCTACCGGAATTATACGTGGATTAACAGTATATTCTCGGGATAACTGTGCGGTAAAATGTAAACTTCATAATACGAGAGTAAATTGCGTCATTACCCATGGAATAAAGCTTATCGGATTTGGTAAAATCGGACCTATAAAGTATAAAAAAGATAACTGTCATATCGATCCTGTAGTCAAGTAAGCAATAAGATGTGAAATCTTCAGTCGGCTGACCAATCTCTACTGAGTTATAGCTACATATGTTCATTTATTTTTATTATCTTTGCCATAGACAGATAAATACATAAGTTAAACCTGCCAAACTTATATTAGTCCCCCCTTTTTTTATACAACTAAAAAGGCAAACAGGCGTATGGCCCACCTGATGGTAAGTGGTTACCGTAGCCTATGAACGCCTGCAACACCGGAGATGTCACGAGCGCGTTGTCGACCTGTTCGCTGTAAGCACTGCGACCCCTCTGGAGCCTGGCACCGTGGCACCCTACTCACCAGCAGGGTCACAACACTGCATCACAGTGTTATTTGGCTGCGGTCTTCTGTAGGGTGGAGGTACTTCCCCAGACGGACTACTCCTTACTAAATGTCCTCTACCTCTTTTTTGTCAAGGGTTAAAATGTTTTCTACAACTTTGAGTGACAAGGAATTTCATTCCTCAAGTGCCCGACGGATCTAGATGAAAATCAAATATCTAAGCAAGAAGTTAGTAAGCGACCCGAACTTTAATCTATACAATTAGTTGCCAAAACCTAGTTGCCAATTGTCGCTCACAAAATAAAGTTGCTTGTTGGATTCGCTTCATTACTTTTGCCGCTCACTTGATCTTTAAAATTAAGACTACAAGGTTGAAATTTAAATTTTTGATTGAGATTTTAACATTGCGAATTTCCAACTCGGCTTAAGGGATTTAGGATTTTCACTTTGATGTTAAACATGAACGTTTCGAATTCGGCTAAAGGAAACTTTCTGGAACTATTTAATGAATAGTTTCTGCATTCACAGTTTTAGAGTGTTTGGATAATTTATGTGGGTAGTGATTATGGTCGTATGGACTAGTATTATTATTATTATGCAAATCGCTTTAGAATCATCTTCATTCTGTTCTTTTATTCATTCGTTTAACTTTGGAAATTTAAAGCCTATATCTGAATGTATAGCACATATTGAAATGTTTTTTTGATCTCTAAATGTTGTGAGAATACAATACACACCTTTTTGTTGCTCAAAAACTAACCATTTATCAAATACAGGCAATCAACAGACAAAACCATGCGCAAAAGGTATTGAAAATGTAATTTCTTCCAGGTAACCTTTGGGAAAATATAGTCTTGATTTTGTTTCAAAATTGTATTATATACATTTGTTTCTCCCTATAATTACTACTAGCTGTTTCCCGCAGCTCCGCCTGCGTTAAAAAGTAGCCTAGATGTTTGACCCCAGGTCTTCAACTTTACACTTAGCTAAAACTAACAATTATTTAATATAACAAACCTTTAATGTAAAGTTTTATATTTATAAAGCTTAAGAAATATATTTGTTGTTTCGTTTAATAAATGTTATATATACATAATATCAAGCATAATATCATAAGATATTACAAACTCTACGGAATGGCTAGCCATAAATAATTCAAAGTTCCTTCACAATTCACGTTCTGACAGATAGTTGCCCCTGTCACAAGGTTTGTCGCTCGCTAAGCTCGCTCGCTCATTGTTGTTGTCACTGTATAACCATAACCTAATCTACCTATCAAAAAGTCGCTTTTTGACACTAGGTCGATTCTGTGACAAAGTCTGTCGCTTGCTCGCTTCGCTCGCTCACTGTTGTGGTCACTGTATAACCATAACCTAACCTACCTTCTACCACAAAGTCACCTTTTCCCACTAGGTCGCTTCTGTCACAAGGTCTGTCACTCGCTCACTTCGCATATTTTTTCTCAGTTATTGATAATACAACCCTTTGATTGATATGTTTTGTAAATAGTATACTTTTTGAATTGTATATTTTTGACAAGTATACTTCCCAAGTTGTATAACATGTGTTATTTAATGTACGTAAACGTTATATAAAATGAAATTATGCTTTTCAAATTAAAAATATTATAAATATTATAGCTTTTAAAAATATGACCAGTAATGATTATGCCAATTAAAGATTATATCATTTGAATTGTATTGAAATGAAAATATATATTTTGTTATTCTATCAATCAATACAATCCTAATTAAGTAGATTGTAAAATCTTTACAATGGTATAAATAATTTCGTGTGACTTACAAACTCGGTTGTGGATGGATGAAATCAAATAAGTTTGATAAATTATATCAAAAAGTTTTCGCTGAATCAGATCTTCTTGTCCAAGTGAAGTGCATTTATTCTTGTTAAGGATCAATTGTGAATATGAAAAACCTTCCTGTAAAGCGACTACCGACTGCCTGTTTAGGGAAATCAGACCTTAAGGGTCCTCTTTACATTAGTATGCTTTTGATTTGATTTAGATTGTAATAGCGACATGCCTTGGAAAACATGAAGCTCAAGATCGACCTATACAATTCAGGAAACTCGATTATCGACAATAAGATGACCGTATATTTGATGGAAAGGGGTAAATTTTGCCACGTTTTCTAGTTTTGTGAAATCCGTTCCCTGTTACTGTTTAAGCAAATGACTAAAACATGGGATTAATCAAAAATGATTTGTCTATGGTCATTCACATGCTAGTGACAATTCTGGGGCTTTAGACTACGGTATTCGCTTCCATATGCCTGCTTGACTACATTGTATGAAAAAATCACGAAGCAGTGGCTCCATAATAAATCGTATATTCATAATAATATTAGATGGAGCTCCGCGTCAATGATCGTAACCAAAACGCATGTCCATGCTATATGCTCTGCTTTTTTTATACAGAACACCACAACGGAAATTTTATTTCATGCACAATCAGACCACATTCACATGAGCCGTCATGGGAATGGACTGAGTTACAAATTCACTTGGTCGACATTCAATTGACGAAGTTTGCCCTAAGTCGGGCCCTGGTCGGACACGTCCTAACCCAATATATTCATGATCAACTCGTAACATTGTGAATTGAATACATTTTGATAGTAGAAGTCGTGTGGTTTGCCATGAGAACAGAACATAAAATCTAAGCATAATATTTCAATCATTTTCAATTCTCATTTAAACTTGGAAATAATGGAAATCTCAATGAATGTAAAACTGTATTCGACTGGATACTTTATTTATTTATTTAAACTTTATTAAGCATAATACAATTGTATAGCACAATAGGCGAACTTAATGCTAAAAGCATTATCTAACCACCTTTGGGTTAAACAGATATCGTCATGTGGATATTAAAAATATATAGCTATAAATACAAAAAGTTGGAATGATAATAAACTACTTATGGTACTTAAATAAAATACTTACATATATACAACGCAACTCAAAATTTACTCATGTTTAACTGCCTAAATTTGCCCGTAACCGCGAGAATAGGAGATCGTAGACAAGCCTTTTAAAGTTGGCACGGCTGGAGACTGTTCTAATGGACTCAGGAGGATTATTCCAGAGTCTAACAACCGTCACAGCGTCACTTTGTAAAATTATTCCCAAGAAGCGTATCGTATTTCCTAGTTACATCATTAGCTTATGCTTTAGAAGTTAGGCGTTATACATGGTTTAAGATATATGGTGGTGCTGGTTATATTAACATAGCGACAGTAATATAGTCTGACGTCCGTAATTCATTTTACAGGGGATCCAGTCCAATAATATAATGATTTCTTATGTTTTCGCGATTGCTATTCATTAAATTAAACTATTTTAATACGGTTTTTATCCCGTTTATTACTTATTTATTTACACCTGACGTTTCAAACACTTTACAGCGTTCATGGTCGCAGGCAGGTCTTCCTGCGACCATGAACGCTGGCAGACCTGCCTGCGAGGTATTAAAATAGTTCAATAACATAATGTTTTGTTAAGTTGTGGACTGTTAGATTTTTCATGTTATCTTGAGTTTACAGCGGAGAGTAAAGTTTTAAGTTACTTCTAAAGCACGGAGGAGCTTATCTAAAATATAAGTAACTATCAGGCACCAAAATAGTAGGTAATATAGATACATATCATTCAAAAATCTAATTTTTCTGCAGTAAATGGTCGTCTTTCAAAAGGCAGTATCCTACCCCTGATAATATTCACGGTCACAAAAAACAGAAAAGGTTAAGGATATCTCGAAATGTCAGGGGCAGCTTAAATGGAGAGCTTGAGGAAGCCTTATGTCAAGTCGTGGTCAAAAGAGCTTCTTTGAGATACAGTGTAGTTTGAAAGTTACTTGAAAGCTTGGACGGGCTACTTCTTAACTTTGTCCGATGGTTTGGTAAATAGATTTTTGAAAATTTCTTAATTTGCTATGACTAGGAAATATTTCTCTATACATCTTGTCAAATTTGATAGATTATTGATAAAATGTCGGACTAGGCTAAGCGATGGGAAATTAAATGGGGTTCCAAAAAGTGACCAATTCTAATTCATCCATGATTTTATGTAATTATTTTTATTTGTACAAACAATATAAAAATGATTACTAAATAATTATATTGTTAAACTAAATTTACTTAAACTTAAATAATACTAAACTACAAAACCTACTAAAAATCAATTATTTTTTCTCTAAATTTATTTAGGAGTCGAAATGACACAACCTATGCAAATTAAACTTTCGATACATGCCATTAAGATTCACTGATTGAACCTTCTCGACGCTTCCTTCCAAAATTTGCCCCTCGTGGTCCCTTTACATAAAATTTGCATTATCGATTCAATAGTACTGTAGTGTTAGATAACTTTCTAAGAGATTATTTGGGGCTTCGAAATACTTACGTTGTTATAGCTCAATAAATTCGGTGCCTTCATCGAAATATTTACAAAAAGGTGTTTTGCGACAATTTTTATGGTCGACGTCCTTGATTTTATCGTTGTTTGCGACTCTATGTCTTTTGAAGGCACTTTTACAATCAACTGTTCTGGCAATCGTAAAAACTTGTGTGATGTCTTTATTTGTTATGTCTGAACTGAATGTTTAAAAATGTTTGAGGACAAGACGTTTTGCGAAAGTAAACTTGACGACTTTCTCATTGAGGTCGCTTTTTTTGTAATCATATTTTAAAAAGTTACTTATCGCTTAGTGTTCAGGACCCTTCGATCCGTCCTGAAACGCGTCGAGGGGGTTCAGCAGCTCCAGTGGACTGTAGTAGGGTGAAGGTGACGGGATCGCGAAGAAAACACGTAGTAATTGAAGCCAAACGATGAGGAGTGGGAGGCCAGCCACCAGAGATTCTCTTCGTGTTGTTCTCAGAGAGCCGCGTGTCGAACTAAACATGGCCGCCGGGCGGCCGCCTATATATTTGGAATCTCTGGCGCCTTGAGCCCCCCCTCCCCCTCTATTCTTTATTTCCGTATTTACTTATTCTATTTACACGTTTTATTGCTCCTTTGTACATAATTCTCTTAACACTAAGTTAGATCACCCATCTGCACCCGTTCGTTCGAGGTAGGTCGCCCCGTGTTCAATATATGACCATTTTTCCCACTTCGTATGTGGGCTGACCCCGCCCCGCCGGCCCGACCCCGCGGAGCCGTTATAACGGTCTCCTGCCGCCGGTACTAACGGTCGGCCGTTTTGGCGGTTGCTAACCGTTATGCAGATGAGTATCTACCTATGGTACTTATGTCTAATGCCTTAATCTAACTTATTCTAATTAAAAGACAGGGAGAATATCGTTTTATTTACAAGTTCTGTGACTTAATCCTAGTTCGTCGTGAACATTCTCCCGCCGTCGCCGGAAGGCGATACTTCTGGTAACACGACGATCTTCCTCGTTGGCCTTCGAAGCACGTTGCCGCTGCCCGTTTGGATGTCCACGACGCGCACCTCTCCGTCGCCGCCTGGGTGTACTTGCACGATGCGTCCTCTTGACCAGGTGTTCCGCGGTGAGTTCGGGTCGCAGATGATCACGAAGTCTCCGACCTTCGGTGGAACGTCAGCATTGTAGTTCTCCCGCCGGCTTTGGAGTATCGGCAAGTACTCT
The DNA here is from genome assembly GCA_947363495.1 of Euzophera pinguis. Classification (NCBI taxonomy): domain Eukaryota; kingdom Metazoa; phylum Arthropoda; class Insecta; order Lepidoptera; family Pyralidae; genus Euzophera; species Euzophera pinguis. The sequence goes on from OX376166.1 coordinate 15,085,326, forward strand.
CGTGTCCATCTCTTCCAGAATGCGTCGGCCATGGCTTGTGCGCGCCTCCAGTGTTGTCTCGCTGTCAGGTCCTCTGCTTCGAAGTGACCCGGTGGTGGAACATGGCAGTTCGGCCCAATCAGGATGTGGTTCGGCGTAAGTGCTTCTGGCTCGTCCGGGGTGACCGCGACATGAGTGAGCGGTCGCGAGTTCACGGTGTTCTCCACCTCTGTCAGTAAGGTGCCAGCGTCTCGTCCGAAGGATAGCGCTCGTGCAGTGTTGTCTTCAGTGCTTCTTTGACTGCGCGTACCATGCGCTCCCAGCTGCCTCCCATGAACGGGGACGCCGGAGGTATGTACCTCCAGGTGATGTGGTGAGCGGTGACCTCGTGCTGCAGTCCCGCCAGTGCCGCTTCCGCCAGTTCTTTGTCCGCAGCCTTGAAACACGTTGCGTTGTCGCTCCATAGCTCCTTCGGGCAGCCTCGGCGCGCGATGAACCTCCGTAGTGCCGAAATGGCTGAGTCAGCACTTAGCGAGTGAGCGATTTCGATATGTATCGCCCGCGACGTCATACACGTGAATAGCGCCCCGTACCTCTTCTCTCTGTGCCTGGCGACTGTGACTTCTATGGGACCGAAGTAGTCCAGGCCGGTGAATGTGAAGGGTCGTTGATGGTGTGCGAGCCGGGCTGATGGTAAGTCCCCGGTCACCGGGATTGATGGCTTCTTTCTTGCTATTCGACATCGTAGACATGACTTGATGACGTCGCGTACCGCCGGTCGTATCTTGAGTATCCATACGCGCTGCCTTAGTTCGTTGACGACTGTTTCTACGCCGCCGTGATGGAGCTTCTCGTGTACGTGTTGAATGCATAGGCGCGTGTAGCGGTGTCTTCCATCTAGTACCGCCGGGTTGATTTGTTCCTCTTGTACCCCGGATGCGGCCGCCACTCGTCCTCGTAACCTCATAACGTTCTCCTCGTCGATGTAGGTGCTCAGCTGGGCCAGTCGGTCGTTATTTTCCGGTTTCCCGCCTTTCTTTACTCGCGTTATTTCTCGCGCGAAGCTATCTTGCTGACTCGCCGTAATCCATAATCTTTCTGCATATATAAGTAGGTCAGCTGACATCTCGACGTAGATAGCCTGCGGTTGTGCCGGACCGGTAGTGTGGCGCCGTGCGTATTCTTGTTTCTTCATAGCGCGCGACCAACTGGGATCTTGTCCTTCGTTTTTCTTAGTGCTTTTCCGTGTTGCCATCGTAGTCTCGGTGTTTTTTGCTCTTCTTATTAGGCGTATAAATTGCAACACGCGAGCCGTAGTCCGTATGAGTCTCGTCCATTTTGAAAACTTCTCGATGCGGGGAAGATGTGGATGGCTTCTCTCTTCCTTCTTCTGCTCCACGTGACATTTTTCGGTTCTTCTTTCTTCCTCGCCCGTCGAGTCTTCTTTCTTCGGCTCTTGTGGCCACTGCTCTTCTGTAAGTTGCAGGAATGGCGGCCCGTGGAACCAGCGATGGTTGGAGTCGAAGTTTGGTGGAGTGGCACGCGTAGCGTCGTCGGCGACGTTGTCCTTGGTCGGGACCCACCTCCATTCGTTTTTCTTAGTGGTGTCTTCGATTTCTGCTAGACGATGGGCCACGAACGTTTTGAATGCTCGCGGTTCCGCTCTTATCCACGCGAGCGCCGTGCGTGAGTCGCTCCAGTACACTTTCTTTTCTACCTCGAACTCGTGTTCCTCCAGGACCTTCTGCGCCAATCTTGCCCCCAGGAGTGCCGCTTGCAGCTCGAGTCTCGGGATGGAGACGGGTTTCGTCGGGGCGACGCGACTCTTGCCTGCCGCTAGCGTCACCCTCACGCTGCCGTCGCTATGTTCTGACCTCCAATATACGGCCGCGGCGTACGCCTCTTCGCTGGCGTCGACGAACACATGGAGCTGCCGCGTGGTTACTTGCTCGTAGTCGTAGCACCTGGGTATCCTCAACTGTTCAATCGTGAGCAGTGCTTCCAGCCACTTCCGCCATCTAGGCTCTAATTCTTCGGGAAGTGGGTCGTTCCAGTCGATCTTGTATTTCCACGTGTCTTGAAAAATCCGCTTCGCTGGCGTCGTAACTACAGATATGAGGCCCAACGGGTCGAACAGGGCCATGATGATGCTCAGAGCTTCCCTCTTAGTCGGCCGCCTTTTTCCCTCGACGATATCGGCCGGCGTCTTCATACGATTAATCTTGAAGCTGAAGCAATCTTCCTTTACGTTCCACTGTAGTCCTAGCGCTTTTTCGGTCTCTTTCCCGCCGATGGATTTTTCCGACTGTTCTTCCTTCTTGCAAAATTGTTCTTGAATTTTCTCACTGTTTGAGGCCCATCCGTCGAGTGTGAATCCCGCTCGCTTATGTACGAAGTCGACGGAGCTTGCAATCTCGATGGCCTCTTCCGTTGTTTCGAAACTTTGCAAGTAGTCGTCCATGTAATGATTGTGGATGATAGCCGCCGCCGCCCGAGGATGTTGACCTTGATGTTCCTCCGCGTTTCTGTTCTTCACGTATAAGGCCGTACATGGTGATGATGTTGCCCCGAAGATGACGGATGTCATCCGGTATTCGTCCGGTTTTCCCTCCCGCCGGTCGCCTCTCCATAGGAATCTGAGTGCGTCGCGATCTTCTTCCCGCACCTTGACTTGCATAAACATTTCCTTGAGATCAGCTGACACGGCGTGCGGATGTTGACGAAACTTCATGATGACGCCTGGGAGCGATTGCAGGAGATCCGGGCCGGAGAGCAGCATGTCGTTCAGGCTAACTCCGGCGTATTTACTTGCTGCATCGTGAACCAGGCGCGGCGGTTTGTGGGGCTTCGCTGCGTTGACCACTGGAAAGTGAGGCAGGTACCATGTTCGGTCTTCTTTAGGTGGCGTATTGGCTGGCTCCGCGTAACCTGACTTCAACAGGTTGCTCATCCTTTCCTTGTACTTCCGTTTCAAGTCTGCATCGCGATCTAATTTTTTCTCTAATAAATGCAGCCTCTTTTCCGCTTGCGTGTAGTTATTAGGTATGGCGTAATCTTCATTCTTCCATAATAAGGCCGTCTCGAATCTTCCATCCGGTAGCCGCCGACTCTTCTGCTGGAGAATTTGAAGTGCTCGTTCCTCCGGATCTTCCTTAGGTTTGCGTGGCTCGATGCATAGGGACTCGAGCTTGAAGTAATCCTTGACGAGTTCTTCCATGTCATTTTCTTTCTTGTTTACTTGCCGTACATTCCCGCAGAAGGCCGTGGTACCCGTGAGAGAGCTTTGGCACCCATGAAGTACCCATCCGAGCTGTGTATACGACGCTACAGGCTGATTTTTCCGTCCGATGCGCAGTTGTCTTGAAACGATAAGTTCCCAAGCGTCTTGCCCCAGTAGTATTTTCGGCGACGCGCGTTCGTACACTATTGCGTGCAAAATGTCTGCCAGGTGATTACACGCAGATAAGTCCTCTTTTCTTACTGATTCGGGCGCGAAATCTAAACGTTCGATGGTGCGCGCTGACTCCAACGTGTATTCTTCCTTGCCATATTTTCCTCGTATCTTCGGGCAGACAATTTTGCTATTTTCCTGACGTGTTTCGCTGCTTATTCCTTGTAGCCACATTGTCTTCGTAGGGCCGTCCAGACCGATGACGTCCGCGACCGATGCGTCTATGAGGGTCACCGTGCTGCCTTCGTCCAAAAGAGCGTATGTCTCGATACTTGATAGTGGGCCCGTTAACACAACAGGAACAATCTTCAAGTAGGCCCGTCGACTATTATCGAGACCCGCTGCGACCATTGTTGACGTGACGGCTTCATGCTTCTCTTGTTGTTGTTGTGGCGCGGTGGTATGTGACTCTCGTTGATCCATATGCAGCAACTTGTTGTGTGGCATTCTGCATCCATGTTGACCACACGGTGGGGCTCGGCAGGACATTCTCTTGTGGCGACTCTTCAAACACCGGAAACAAATACCATTCTTCTTAGCGGTTTCCCATCGTTCTTGAATGCTTGACCCGATAAATTGTTCACAGTCGGGAAGCTTATGTTGCCTCTTGCACATTGGACACTGATATTGATAATCCGCTCCTTCTTTCTTCAGTGTGAAGGTACGCTCCCTGCTCTTGAACCCTCTTCGTTCTTGAAAGCTTCTGTCTTCTTTGATCACTTCCGGCAAGGCGTATGAGCTGCACTTGTCGGCCTCTTCATTTAAAAATGTGGATATTTTCTTAATGTCCGGAATTTCTTCTTTCTTTCCGGCCGCGTAATCGTACCACTTGTTCTTCAAAATCGGCGTTAATTTATCCACGACGATCCGTGCCATTTCGGGATTGTAGAGATAGTGCGGCTTCTTCAATGCTTCAATAGTTCCGACGGCGTTGGCCACACTTCCCGCAAAAATACACAAGTCCCTTGGATTATCGCTTAACTTGTGTAATGCCTTCATTTTTTCCATCTCGACGTGTATGAGTGCTTCTGGTCTTTCAAATCTTCGTTCCAGAGCCTCCATGATGACTTTTGGGTCGGGCTGGCTGAGTAGTAGACACCCGACGGCTTCTCTTGCAATTCCCCGTAGACTCTTCCTTATACGGGCGACGTTTTCTACAGACGTGAAGTAGCGAAACGAACTGTCGTATGCCGCTCGAAACCCCAACCATTCTTGACAATTTCCATTGAAGTAAGGCAGCTCTTGCATGTACTTCGGCGCCTCCCGAGTGCTCCTTGTGGCGTTTATCAACGCAGCGGCCAGATCCGCGACGCCCACGACCGGGTTGTGAGGTTGACAGGTCGTTCCACCAGTTCCATGTTCATCCTGGCCCCGTCTGGTTCCCTCCCGCAAGTCGTCCGTATTCAACGGGTGACGCGATCCTTTGGCGGCTTCCATTTTCCCATCTTCTTTCTTCTTTTCCTCGGGCAGCGGCTGTTGTGTGGGTTCGTTCTCCCTTAGCGGCGTGCGGTCGATCCCACCTTGTATCCGCACGGACTCTAAATCATCTTCTTGTTCGTCGCTCGATCCATTTTCTTCTTCTTCTTCGATCTGTAGCCGTTGAAGACATAGCTCCTGAATTTCCTCTTCCGCCTGGGCTTTTTTCAGCCTTAACTCGGCCAGCCTCTCCTTGGCCTCCAACTCCGCGAGGAGTCTCTTGCGGGAGGCCGTAGATCGGACAGACCGAGTGCCACCAGGCCGCAGCGTTCTCGACGTTACGGATCCCTCCCTCCGAGCGCTTGATCCATGATGTTCCGAATCCGTCGTAGTCTCCTTTGATCCGGACGATCCAGCGAGCGGTGAGGGACGAGCGGCGTTCTTCAAAAATTCGTCCAAAACAGGCGGTGGGCGCGTAACATCTTCTTCCATGTGATCTCGGGCACGTGGGACTCTCTCCGTGGGCTCAGATGTCCCTGCGACTGCCCTTTCCTCCCCTTCTCCAACTTGACTGCGTGTGACGACCATTCTTCTTCAGTTCCTTCGATAATCCCGCGCTGACAATCCGGCGACGCAAGGACCAATGTTCAGGACCCTTCGATCCGTCCTGAAACGCGTCGAGGGGGTTCAGCAGCTCCAGTGGACTGTAGTAGGGTGAAGGTGACGGGATCGCGAAGAAAACACGTAGTAATTGAAGCCAAACGATGAGGAGTGGGAGGCCAGCCACCAGAGATTCTCTTCGTGTTGTTCTCAGAGAGCCGCGTGTCGAACTAAACATGGCCGCCGGGCGGCCGCCTATATATTTGGAATCTCTGGCGCCTTGAGCCCCCCCTCCCCCTCTATTCTTTATTTCCGTATTTACTTATTCTATTTACACGTTTTATTGCTCCTTTGTACATAATTCTCTTAACACTAAGTTAGATCACCCATCTGCACCCGTTCGTTCGAGGTAGGTCGCCCCGTGTTCAATATATGACCATTTTTCCCACTTCGTATGTGGGCTGACCCCGCCCCGCCGGCCCGACCCCGCGGAGCCGTTATAACGGTCTCCTGCCGCCGGTACTAACGGTCGGCCGTTTTGGCGGTTGCTAACCGTTATGCAGATGAGTATCTACCTATGGTACTTATGTCTAATGCCTTAATCTAACTTATTCTAATTAAAAGACAGGGAGAATATCGTTTTATTTACAAGTTCTGTGACTTAATCCTAGTTCGTCGTGAACACTTAGTAAGACTGCTGGAAGCACAAGCGGGAGGGTACTTAACATCGACACTCGCTGCATCAAAAATCAAAACTTCCCAAAATTATCACAATTAGAATCAAAATCTAGAGCTTAGTTTTACAAGTTCCTTCTAATTTGTGTCACTGTAAACTTTCCTTATAAGACGTACAATAAAATTAGCTTATGCAGTAATTGCTAAAATTAATTAAATAGCAAACCATTAAACAACAGTTAGCCAAGAATTCATTTGACACGGCCTCCATAATCACAAATTGATCCCATCTTTCAGAAATAGGATCGTACCATTAGAGGTTGGATAAAGATGGTTCGGAAAACCGCTGACTGTTGATTTAGGACCTCGCTACCCTTTTGTATACCTACCTTTATAATCAATCATATACCCATGATTGGACGGGGCTTAGAGATTAACTGGCTTCGGCGTGTGAACGAAATTGCGTACGAAAAATGTATTACTTTTCGAAATAATTATTTTTTCTTATATACTAAGACTTATTATACACAAAGCTGGATATTTACTTATTACATGTTCATATAGAATTAATGTTATTAAATTGATTCAGGCGTTACTTTGCGGAAGTTAACGTTACAAGCATAAACCAAATAATTGCTCGTGCGTCCACCACCAGTTAAAGCCGACAATAGTTTGCATGAACTAACTGGTGGCGGAATCACGCAAAATACTTTAGTAAGTGCATAGAAATAATGAGTTTGTATCATTTAGATCATACTTCGAATACTGTGGTTACCAGAATCGCCCTGCTAGCCTTCTTTTACTAGGTTCGACTAGGTAGAGGTGTTTTCTCCTTAGCGAGTCTATTTGATGTGAAGACCAATATTTCGGCACTAACGAGGCATTGTTAGTGGCTTCGTTATGTTTTCCAGTTGCTTATCCTAGGCTCTGAAGTGCAAGCTTACAAAACAAAAACGCTTACAAAGGTTTGGCGGCAAGTATTGGTAGTTACAATGAAGAGTAGTAAGTAAAAAAAGCGCGAGGTGTGGTAACATAAACACTGATAAATTTTCAAGCTGCATTAAAGCATTTAAGATAATGTAACGACTGCCATCTATTGATACCAGTGGCTTAGCGTGCCTTCCGAAGCACGGTGGAGGAGCTAGAGATAAAAAAAATATCCACTAATAGTGACCAATCTAAAACGGGCTGCGTTTCACCGTCGCTTAATACACGCAATAGCTTCTCGCTCCACGAATATCCATACTAATATTATAAATGCGAAAGTCTGTCTGTCTGTCTGTTACGCTTTCACGGCCAAGCCGCTGAACGGATTTTGATGAAATTTGGTATGAAGATAGTTGAAGACCCGGGGTCAAACATAGGCTACTTTTTGACGCAGGCGGAGCTGCGGGAAAAAGCTAGTAATATATAAACAGCGACTGAATAAGTAATACAATTTCATCCTTTACATCGAGGCAGCCTTTGTACTGACCAGCTAACCAGTTTGAGAGCCGCAAGCTAGGATTAGCTTGAAATTTATTGTACCTGTACCCATTGCAAGCTTTGTTAACATTGGCTTAACAACCACGGTACTACGGATTACAGTTTGAGGAACGGTGGTCAACAATCACGCCGTTGTGAATTATGAAGTGATAAAAGGATTTTTTTATTTGATTTTGAGGTTTTGTGAGCATGTGAGTCTACTTTCGGTTTATTTTATTTTTATTAATACTCTATTAGCTCAATACTGTATTTTTACCACCACATATCCGAAGATTATGCGTTCGATTCGTCTGGGTCAAGATGAGCTGAAAAAGGTAGCAGGCAAACGTTGGATGCAGGCTTCTTTCAACCGGTCATATTGGAAATCATTAGGAGAAGTTGCTACTTCATTGTTACTTAACTTGAAATCTTATAATTGTCTCCATTCTTATAAGTCTAAAATAATATTAGAAGTCTTGCACTCTAATTTCGAAAAAAATGTGTTCTCGAACAGAATCATTTCTTTCGACAGAGTATGGACGAGTTTTATATAAATTATTAGATTCTTGCATCTAAGAATAACGTTATAAAGTCTATGCCCAGCGCTGATTGTTAGAAGTGTATGTCAAGCACTGCATTGAAAGAATGAATGAATGATTGTGCAAATGATATAGATGTAGAGTAAGTAAATTGTAACTTTGTCACGGATAGGAATAATCTACAAATTCTCAAAAGAGTAATTAATGCTAAATGTTCAAATATTTCTACGGCTTTAAATTCTATTTTGTACTTCAGACGAATTCTCAGACAATTTGAGACACGATTCAATGTCTTATTGAATCCAAAACTTATTAGTCGACTGTGTCACTACATTGTCTTTTAATGAGATTCCTTGGATAGTCACTGTAAAATAGTTTACAATTCTACTAGTTTTGCGAGACTATTATTTGCCAGGAGCTTTATTCGACTGCGTCCGTGGTCATGTGGTCCTGTTTGCCTGGAGGTCGTGGGTTCGATTTCTAGAGAAAGCATACTTTGTTTAGTTGTTCCAGTTTGGTCAGGATACTGCAGGCTTGAATCACCCATTGTCCGATAACAATGATGATTTAGTTTTTCGGAAGGAAAGTTAAGTCTGTCATTTGGAACATTAGGAAATTTCGATACAATGGTTCTACTTATTTATAAAGAAATTCCATCCAGCTAACATGACAAGCACATCGGAAGAAATTTATTGAAGTTATCTGATATCATGGAAATCAATCCTTCCCGTAAAAATATTTCAATTAATCTTACCTATATAACTAATTTATGTCCCTGTCATTTGTAAATGTCTTTCACAAGCAAAAAAATAAGTACACCAATTCTGTGTCATGCCGAAGAAACACCGTGAATATGTAAATGAAACAATGAACACTTGAATGAATTGCACCATTATAGTAGTATTCATTATTTCATTCAAGGAATTTCTAAGTATCTCTTACTGGTGGCTACTGGTCCATCAAGCCGAAACATAAAAGCAATGTCGTTTGGTGACAGAAATATGTAAAAAACATATTTGCCCTAGAAAAAGACATTTATCAGAATTTTTAAAAACCTAAAATAATTTTTAACACGCCACACAACCACACTCATGCAACTCAAAGTAAATATCAAGAGATATGACTAATGCTTGTGAAAAAAAAATAGAAAAACAAGTACCGGTTGTCAAGTCAAAGAAACAAATAAATTAGAAAGAATAACACGTTGGCGAAACTAAATTCTCAACATCTGCTGGGTGCAAAAGCTGAATATCTGACGTAGAGTGACTGGATGAGCTTTAAATAACTGGTCAACAGCTAGTTGGAATCTTTTTCGAGATCTGTACGAGCTGAATAATTCATGAGAGTAAATAATGCAGTTGTTATCAAAGGTTTTTTGTTTAAAATGTTGTTTTGTAATCCAGAACAGAGTTATACTTTCTATTATTTATATCCAATATCTGAGTATCAGAATTCGAATACATAAATAACTCTTTAAATCCGTAAAATTTTAAAGCCTTTGAAATCCTGGGGAAGGGGAAACTGTCAAGAAAGTCGATAACATTATTTGCCTCTTCTAGAAGATGTAACTTCTAGTAGGGGAGGTATTGAAACGCTATAAATTAACGACCTTATCTCTCTGACCATTCGCGGCACATGGTCTCGGATTACCTACTCTCTTCCCTCTCTTGTGAGAGCATCTTTTATTTCCCAATGTAGTTCCTGAAACACGAAATAAAGTTATTGTAAGAGAAATATATGAGCCTGTTACTGACAAGATTAAGGTAACAAGTTTGTAGTTGTTTTGTTTAGTTGTTGATATAGCTTCATTAATATCATAGGGATTTCTCGGTCGTATTCTAAGGATTTGTGAGGCTTAGTTCGATATACCCTTAAAATTAAGACCAAAAATTTTAACAGTATTGTTTCACGAGTACGTCAACATAAAAAACAAAATGTAGAACAAAAGAGGAGAGTATTAGTAAGTCGTTTGTGATATGTTCTAAAAAGGAGGAAGTGATCTATTCTTAATCGGCATAAAACATCACATTTTATTGGCTAAGCGTAAAACAATGTACTGCAAAACAGTGTTATAGACTAACATCCATATTCTCAAACGTTATCTCAAACTCGACTCAACCTTACTCCAACTCATTCGAATAATTACTCGACACAAGCTTCCTCGACTTGAGATAATTTCTCATTGGAGGTGAGTATGTGGTGAGAACTGTCAAATATAATAAAAGGTATTTCGAGAGGTACCTTGAGGCATCCTTGAAATGAAATAAAATGGTTATACTTACTTTTTCTACTATATTCTTTTGTTACTTCCAATTTTTGTGTTTAGAATTGTTATTATAAACTGTGACGCTCCTCATGGGAGTTTGCTCAAGCAACCAATTAAAAATGTTATTTTCTAGGAATGTTTGAGGACTTCCATAAGGCCCCTCCCTCCAATGAGTTTGAGTGAAAGACGTCGTTAAGGTTATATTTAAGAAAAAGAACAAAATATATATAAATAAAACGAGTGTAAGTATATCCTTGAATAATATAATGGAGAACCAATGGGGCAGAAAGCTTCTCAAATGGCGACCACCTATCGGCAAATGCAGCGTTGGACGTCCACCAACCAAATGGTCAGAGTCCTGAAGATGGTCGCAGGCACAAGCAAATCATCCAAAAGCAAACAACTCCAACCACCAACTCTTTACCGATACCGTTCAAATGTCTGCAACACTAACTGTCACATGAGCTTTATTTTTGACTGATATTTGGTGGTCGTCAAAGGAAAAAGGTCAGAGGCAGAGAGGCGGTTCCGAACAACTCTGACACCAGGGTGTATATGGTCGATTGACAGTGTAACCTAGACGAAATGATGATGATTTATTACCAGAATTTGCCCACAACCTGCACGGTAATACAAACTCACCCCTTATCTTAACGTCTCCGAATTCCCGACTACTGTTGACATTTGCCTGACGGTATTGCTCCAGTAAACACAATTTGCATTCTTGACACCTTTCCAATCTGAAATTCGTTCAATATTTATTCTATAAATAGGCAGGGTCCAACTAAAATTTGCTTGTGCGATAGATTTTATCAGGGCTGTAATGTTTCTGACTACATGCTGTAATGTCTGGTCATAGTTTTAAATGAAACAATTATTTTGCTGTTTACAGACGACCACAGGAATAACCACACAAAACTCTTTGCTCAGGATTGTATCGACTGTGCAAAGGTCGATAGAGATAATTCCCTCAGTCAAGAGGCAATGACCATGAAAACAATATTTGATTGTAATCTTGGAAAATTCATGCAGATCGGAACAAAATTTCCGCAATTTTTTTTTTTACTTTTCATAATTAGATTTCGATAAATCATCAAATGTAGAACCAGCCTTGCTAAATGACCCGAATGCATGGATCTGAAAGCCTTAAGCGTAACTGTAGCCGTCTTAAATAAAAAAAGAGTTGAAATCAACACTGGTCCCTAACATAAGAATTCGCTGACAGAGCTCCCAAAGGCATATCATTTTCACGTAGCTCGCGTAATATTTATAACCGGACCTAAGTCAATACCCTGTGGAACCCTTTCTTTTAAAGGCGAAATATATTGACCCTCGTTAGTTACTGGATAGACATCTGTATATTTGTAGTTAGTTTCTTTTTCTTTCATCGAAAAGTTCATGTAAACATAATTTTAAGAAACAACTCGGTGAATTTTTTTAAGGAAGATAAAACTCTAGGCTCAATTAAATAATACCTAATAATTGAAGTTTAGGTTTAAATCTTTGTTTTGGGATCACTTGTTCCGTCCGTGACTCTTCAGAAGTTGGTGGCTAAAAATCAGTGCTAGGCATGCCTGCATGTCTAGCGTATCACTGAGCCACCACCAATTGATACGTCTGTCACGTACATTATAAACATGTAGCATAAGTTTATAAGACCTTTGCTGTACCTACGTGATAGCTTTCTCAATAAAGATATATTCTATTCTATCATTTCGTGTAGGTTACATTGTCTATCGACTATGTACAACCCTGGTGTCAAGAGTTGTTTGGAATCACCTCTCGGCCTCTGACGTGGTTTCTTTATCGACTACCAAATGGTAGCCGGGACCAACGGCTTAACATCCATACTAATCAATACTAATATTATAAATGAGAAAGTCTGCCTGTCTGTCTGTCTGTTACGCTTTCACGGCCAAACCGCTTGACGGATTTTGATGAAATTTTATGTGAATACAGTTGAAGGCCCGGGGTCAAACATAGGCTACTTTTTGACGCAGGCGGAGCTGCGGGAAAAGGTTGGATTTTTATACATGCATTACGAACAATAAATGAAAATTGAATTGATTTCATTTGATTATCTGTATTCGTCGTTGATCATATTTATTAGTACAACTTCATAGAGAAAGTTTTATTACTATTGAAATGGGGAAAAGAGTAAAAGTGTTATTTCGTCTGTGAAAAGCTAAATTTATTGTAGGACATCATGAATGTCAATACCAACTAATTGTACTTATTTAACTCACTATACGTGTTGGGAAACTGTTAGTGAAGTGGTAGCTGTGAATAAATAAATAAATAAATGTCGAGTTTCAACTTGTTAAATAATTTTATAAGTGTTTGTTAATACGACAGAATCTGAGTTCACAATTTTAGCTAGCTTGTAGGAGATTTCAAGCATTTTTTTCAACCTTTACAATATCTATCAAATTGTTAAACTTAGGTAAATGGTGACACAACACAAACTACCATAGGTTAGTTAGTTTGCTAAATTAACTAAAAATTATGTAAGATTATAATATATGTATGCGTAATATGTGTCGTTCTTGCATGCCAGTGATGACTAAACATGTGATACCTACATTGTACCTTTTATATCTAAGATCTTATTTGTGTCTATTTACTATGTTTATTGCAAATAAAGTTTCATTCATTCATTCATATATGCTTAGCTATAAACAAAAATGTGTCATTATGATGACAATAATATTATCTAAAATATATATATAGAAACTTCTGTTCTAGCCACAATTTGCCAAAAATGCGCCATTTTGATGATGATAATTATATACTTTTCTTTTGCAACTTATTTTTTACTACAGGACATAAGCCTCCTCTATTGCACATGTTTATTTTTGGTCTGTTGCGACTCTCCTTTAATCTAATATATGAAATCTCCTCCAACTTTGGCGATGTTATCACTCCATACAGGTTCGAAATAGATACAAAAACTTCTATCCCAACCACAATTTCCACTCCATCAATGCAGTTTGTTATCAGATAGTCGAATTTTAATAGAAATGGCCAGCTGCAGTCTGAAAGTGGAACAAAGTTAGCCCACAAAGTTTCCAGTAGCAATTTAGTTTGGAGCTAAAAGCTAGACAATTGCTTCACGTTATGACGGCTTGATTGAATTTAGGTTGCCGAAGTGTTCTGTACGACAGGGGATACTAGATTCTATGCTGTGCTCCTTGATGATGTTTTTTGGCTCCTTGTAGCAGTATATTCTGTAATTTTGCCCATTTTAGTGACCTTTGAGACTCAAAAGTAGGCAGTTTTATTTGTAAAAGAGTTTCTCTGTATTTAATAGCAAGAACCCTGTAAGGGCCCTGCCCATACAGCGATCGCAGTGTAGTAACTGTTACCAATTTAAGATACGAAACAAGTAACAAATATAGTAGCTATGTCATAACCCGGACACTCCATACAACAGCGCCGAGATTACAACTACTACGATTCGGTCGCGTTTGCACGCGCGTCAATGTGAGTCATTCTAATCGCATTTAGACAGTATAATTATCTATATCGAATTCACAGAATGTAAAGTTTATAAAAAATCTTCTAGAGAAAAATCATTAAAAAAAAAATCATCACATAATATGTTGAGTAACACTATTACGAAAGAATATTCCAAAATTGTGTAGTAGTTTCGACTATGTTACGGAACACAGTACACATTGCACACATTTACTCAGTCACAAAATAAAATTCATACAAAAAAGTTAAGTAATATTCTGGTAACAAAAATATAGTCACAGTGTATTAATTTTGGGCACCTTTGTTCCTGGTTACAAATGTAGTAACATAATAGGAATAATTACGAAACATTGTTACCAAAAACTGATCTAACACATTTTGGTCACGAAGTGTACACTATGTTACAACATTTTGTCGCTTAACCTTACACAGACACAGCGTAGTAACAATTACGACATAGTGACCAGTAGATTATTTTGTTATCGAAATTCAAGTAGCAGTGACCGGAATTGGCTGTATGGGTGCAATTTAGGCCTGATACCACCAGCCAGCCAAGTCAAAACAACAATTATTATTCTCTCCGCACCACCTTTTAAATTATTGTAATGCAACTACTGTTTTATATTATATAGTTTCATGTGGTGTCTCTCCTCAGACTATGACACATATTTTGTCTTACACTGACTGCCCAGCCACCTGCATTCTCAAAGACCTTTACGAAACCTCTGACGATGTTAGATCAGTGGTGGAATAATGGTCTTGAAAATAAAATTTTGCAACAATGGACTCGCCAAGAATAAAATTGGGTATGTAACAATGGCAGGCGATGAGTCAAATACGTAGGGTCAAAAAAGTGTAGCGCAGAGAATTAAGTATAGTATTGTATTATATTTTATAGCATGTCACTTCTCCAGTTACATCCTCTTTTGTAATTTAATTTGACATTTGAAGTTTTTTATTTTTTATTTCTTAATATTGACAATATTGAAATTTCCTACGCCTCAGCTGGCAAAATATGTTTGATACTATGTTTGTTTTGACCATCCTATAAACACATATTTTAAAGGAATAAATGATTATGATTATGATTATGATTTTGTATTCAAAGTTCAGGGCTCTGAACTCTTAAGTTGGTTGCCGATAGATACCTTAATCATTTATTCATTACGCTATAGTAAACTTGCAAAACAAAGTCTATAAACTGCATGTTAATTCTCTGTGCGTGTTACAAAAGGTGAAACTAAGTGTGGAGAATTACCCAGACCAAAACACTGATTTTCAGCAAATTCCAGATATCAACCTACAATTAACAAGAACATTAATATCGTACTAGGTTTTACCATAATACTGCCCATAAATGTCTATATAAATTCCTTGCAAATAACGTTTTGTACTGAAATTCGAGCTACTTCAATAACTATCAACCAGTAACTAGATTTCATGGCAGAATGAACTCGATTCTGTAATATAGTGTAATGGATACAGAGTTAGGAATTTTAGAATACTGTACTGAATTGTACTGTGATTTTATTATTAAATATTTACTGTAGTTATGCTATGAGGTGCTGAAGGGAATACGGAACCTGGGAGTGGGCGACTGGTGGCAACTGGTACAAGACTGAAAGACATTGCACCTTCTCATGTCGAGGCCAGGATCCACTTTGAGTATCTGCGCTAATCGTAGTAAGCATACTACTCTCACACTATCAACCATACATAAAATTACGCGTGTGTCTCGCAGGAGTGGGTATACATTCATTCAGTCAATTGACCCTGTACAAATGGCAGTCGGGATGCGAAGCACGAAATTATCATTACTATCAGACAATCAGGTGATTCCAGAAAAAAAAATATCTATGTAAGTTTAATAACCGTTTTGTTGTAGATAACATCTTAGCTTTCTGCATCGCTCACTTTTTTATTCTCTAAGTTTTTTTCTTTAAGTTTTTTTTTAGTCTGCTCCTTTCTACCATAAGGTTGGCTGGAAGAGATTGCATTAGCGATAAGTCCGCGTTTGTACTCATTTCTTTTAATGTTAATTGGTTTCTTTGCTGTATCTTTTCTTATATGTGTATAAATGTAAATAGTGCAATAAAGTGTTCATTCATTCATTCATTCCTCTCACGTCTGCAATATCCTGGACAAACTGGAAACTAAAATCTTTCTGTTTTCTAATTCTGATACTCGAATTTAGGATATGTGTAATAAAATATTAAGTTTACCGCGAGTCATCTCTAAAAACCCATATTTACTCTACAATCTAAGTACGTACACATACACTGAACTAATAAAATCAGCCCTAAATACATACCCACCATGCGTGTCCACAATAAAAGGTATGATATCACAGTAAATAAAAGATGTCCAATAATATTTTTTCTATAAATACGTAATGGCGTCTCTTATTTGTGTCACCCTTGTCGGCGAATCCCTTTCATCTCATATTGCAAGACCCGCTATCATCTAGGATGAGAGCGATGGGTGAAATATACCGTCTCAAATTGCGTGGAACTTGTTGGATGATTCTATAAATATGTAGGGGCAAATCACACAGATTGAATTAGCCCCTAAGTTGGAGACTTGTGTTATGACATACAAACTGTGTTGCTGTGCGGATAGCGAACAGGTCGACCACGCGCTCGTGACATCTCCGGTGTTGCAGGCGTTCATAGGCTACGGTAACCATTTTCCATTAGTTGGGCCGTTCGCCTGTTTGCCTACTTAGTTGTATAAAAAATAAAATAAAAAATTAGATACATATCCAAGACCCACGCCAATCAGAAAAAGATCATTTTCCATCTTGACCTGACCGGGGATCGAACCCGGGATCTCTAAGTAGCAGGTAATATTCTAATTTTTTGTTACAGAAAACCAGATGGTAAAGAGAACAACATCACCGATCGGGGCTATTCGTAAGCCTTAGTACCCCTGGACCACTATCGATATACAAATCATAACGTACTACATCTGGCTGTTGTTGAGTCATTATGAATTTATTTAATGATTTATTTAGATTCAACTCTCTTATCCTGTTAATTCATTAAAATATAAAATAAAAGTAACACTTATACATTTTTATTTTAAGATGGTGTACTCGGAAGACCAGCGCTGTGCATCTCACTACAATATTATGCCGAGAGGAGGCCTTTTTGATATTTACACAAATAGGTCCGTCCAGCTTATTCCTAAATTGTTACATTGTTTTTGTTTTAAATATCAAACAAACAGATTTTCTTTCTTCTTACTTGTTTTAAAATGCATATTTGATACAATAAAAATTAATGTATACCTACCAAAAACTGATCGATTTTCAAAATATGTTTCTTAATGCTCGATGTAATTTCATTCCTTACGTATACAGTTACAACAGTTAACAATAAAGCAAAAGCGAAACTCCTTGTTATAATGTTAATAAAAATTCCACGCACATACAAGCGATGTGTGAGGATTCTTATATAATCATAGCAGATACTGTTTTAGTTTAGTTTATTTTTAACCGACTACAAGAAGGAAGGTATTTTTAGAGCAAAGTAAACATTTTAGTTATCAACGCAGATATTGTTTTTAATTTACATTATATGTTCGAATTTCTTTTAACCCGAAGGCAGATTATGTATATTATTGTAAATATTATTATGTATCTCCGCTTGGGATTTACGGGTTGCCCCGGGTCTTTGAGAGGCTTGCGAGGCGAAAAGGATCCAACGCGTAGAGGCCCTTTGGAGAAGTTGATGTCATGTGGTGCTTTTGCCCAAACCCGTCCTAGGCTATATCAATACATGACATTTCCATGAACGGGTCTGGATAGGAGGAGGAACTATTGCTAATGAATGAAAAGAATAAAATGGGTTATGGTTATGATATTTGGATGGGTTTAAACTGGGCTATTGCAATAGAAATCGGACACCTGCCATAATCATGATTACTGACTATTAGTGGCAGGCTTATTATGTATATTATTTTAATTTAAAAATATAACTATAATACTTATCTATAATATTATATTACAATATTGACCTGTGTATAAATATCATTGTATTCTGACCTTTCTAGTTTTTACAAAGGTGTTAATTAAAATTTATTAATATGACATACGGCACGGGATAATTTCAATTCAATTTACCTGCAACATTCAGCTAGAAATATCGGCACAATCAGCGGATTGCGATAAAAAAAGAGCCCCGATCGATCACCGTACCAAGCTCATTATCACTAATTCGCGAACGATGTGGAAACATACATTCGTTTGTCAGATAGCGACAGATTTGTTTCAGTAATAGCGGCATTCGTCTCCTGGTAGGGGTCCTGATTTCTGAAATCAATTCTGATCCCATTGTCTCAATGTTTATAGGGGTTTTTTTTCTTCAGCACATTTTGAAATGCTTTGGGAATGGAGATATGTCTTGAGACTTACGGAAAAAGTCATAATTTCGAAGGAAATTTGGTTAAAGAAACCATGTCAGAGGCCGAAAGGTAGTGATGAAAAACGCTGACACCATGATGTACGTACAGGGTCAATTGACCATATAGCTCCCTCGATATGAATAAATGAATCATAATTTCAGATTTTCATTGTTTTTTAATACTTATAATCTAATAAATAACAATAAAAATTTCATTGTTAAGAACCAAATATGGTTTCCGTGTAGGTGAAGGGATAAATGCCTTGCACCGCTACATCTCAATTGTTTCCCCGTTAACATTGAATGAGGAGTGAACGAATGAACACTTTATTGTACCATTTACAAAGAAAAGAAACCATAGTTAAATCGAATAAAACTAAATGCGTACAAAGGTGGACTTAATATTTCTTATGTTTCCACGACTGTTAAACATTGTCTCGAGTAAAAAAGATTATATTTATATTATAGTTGATCAATGCTAAGTATGTCGGTGACTTTTGTCAGCGGATTAGTTCTTTGAATTGGCAGTGGGTGGGGCACATAGCGCGGAGAACCGATGGCCGATGGGGCAGAAAGGTTCTCGAATGGCGACCGCGTACCGGTAAGCGCAGCGTTGGACATCCACCGACCAGATGGTCAGATGACCTGAAAAAGGTCGCAGGCAAACGCTGGATGCAGACTGCTGCCAACCGATCATTTTGGAAATCATTGGGAGAGGCCTACGTCCAGCAGTGGACTGACTGCGGCTTAAATGATGATGATGATGATGAATGCTAAGTGATACATTTGTTACAATATTATTAATAGTTGCATAGATACCTATCGAAGAGCATTGAAACCACCGTTTCTCAATTGTACCTATATATTTTATCAAGACTTTAAAAATTCATGGTAGTTTCTCTATGTTCTCTGTGGTAGTAGTGCAAAATTTCTTTGAGAGCCAATGATGTATAAAGAAAGATGTTCTCTTAGATGCCTACCATATGCTTACTAATTAGACATAAAGATAATGTAAAAAGAGCTAAAAATATCGCTTTGGTAACTTGAAGAATTTATTTTCATCATCATCCTAGCGTGTATTCCTAGTTGCGTCGTCAGCTTTCGCTTCGGAGCCTAGGGTACGCTGTAAGTCATAATACCAGATTTGGCGGAACTGGTTGTAGCTATTTAAGGATTTTATTGTGATGTGCATTAAATAAATAAATGATCAGCTATATATTCGACGTCAATGGTTTACAAAAATAGTGTAGTTGATACATTAACAACAGATTCCACCTTCAGTGAACTCTTTTTCCTGTCCTCTTTTCATCAAAAAAAAAATCAGATTACTCTATAAAATCCATATGAACACCGAAATTGAAGTTTTTTGGCATTAATCATTTCACTGAAAATCATCTTTTTCACGCAAACATACGGACTTTTGTGCTCAGTTAATTAAAAGAGATGAATATCAATGTTTTATTGGACTACATGGTCAGTCGGGTAGAATAACAGCAGCTTTTTTCTACTGTAGCTAAATCCACACAGCCAAATGACGCTGTCCGATCATAATTCCTTAAAAGTCCTTAAATTTTCTAATAACCCATTCAATTACCTTAAATTTTTCTTTTCCACAAAAAAAATAATAAAAAAACTATCTTTCTAGAAATTGTTCTATTCTTTCGCACGTAATAGGATAACCAGAAGCACCTTTCGTAGCACCAAAGAGCACAACTTAGATTTATAATTGGTCTTGCGCGGTCATAGCGCCGCGGATACCAATTATTAATCTGAAGAGCACAAGTTAGAAATGTACTCAAACGCTCTTGAGACCTACGTCCGTCGTAAAGAACACGCACGCCCCGCTAAGCTATAAAGCTTTACAATAATATGTTAGCTAAACCTGTTTATTGGCTCCTTGGAACATTTCCCATTTCGTGATGTATGCCCGCGCCCGCCTCTTCCTTCATACGTCTTCGGGCATACAGAATGGCCTTTGAGAATGCAGCCAATAAAATGTACCTACACCAGATTTATTTGTGGGTTTCTTAGAACATTCCTTTGTTTTGTTTAATATGCTTTAGAGAAATTTTGAGCGGTTTTTAGCTCGATTTCTTCATACGAGCGTTGTTTTCGCTTCAGAGCTGGGCGTTTGTTTTCCAATTATGGTGCTGGTGGCAATAGTTATGAAAATGGAGTGACTGCCTGACTATTTTTACATAGAAACTATAGCTTATGAGTTTGTTTGTGTTATTATTTTCGTTAAAAAGTGTCATTGTTAATAATTTTACTAGTAAAGAATGTTTTAGTATCGAATTTTAGTATGACTTTTTATTGCTGAAGAATATTGTAAGTCGTTTATTTTTTTTGTAGAAGTTAAGTAAATAAAACAAAAAAATAAATCTTACAAAAAATATGTTTCGACATTTTGTTGATCTAGTGCACAAATTTCGAAGTATTGCCAAGTCTTGAAACTAAAGCATATTGCAATATATTTGACTTCAAATATTCTTTTCCACCTTTTCGTATGACCATATGACATTCACACTTCGTTCAGAAAATTGATTTTTATCCTTATTCCCTAGCACTAAGATTGAAAATTGTATAATGGGATTTCATTGAGCTGAATTGAAGGAAATTTAGTTTTTAAAATGACGGATATAAGGTGGAAAGTAGGTTGTAGATATGTTTCTGAATGTAGCACGTATGGTCAGTAAATTCAGCAGAGACAGTTAGGTCGAATGCGATCAGTACTGCGAAGATACGGGTATGACACTATGTTATTGATAACGGTATTTGGCAACTATATTAGGTTCTAGAAATCATACGGAAATTTACGAGATTCTGTCTATTAATGAAACATTCCGCAGTATTTAATCCATTGACAGTGAAACCTTGTTGTGATTTTGATGGTATTGCGCCGAAAGCTTTAATTTCAAATATTTCTTTGACAAATTCTCAATTACATTTCTTCGTCAAGTATTTACTTTTAGCTTCATTAAAAATTAGATTGTTTTTGGGATAATAAAACCATATATTGTTTTCAAATGAGTTTGATTTTGCTACAGTTCATATTTGGGTGATAAGCATTGAGAAAGAATCGTTTGTGTATCGACGCTCTTATGTGGTAAGGCTTTTCCTACACTTTGGAAGGTCTATCACAGACTCAAGTCTTCCACAAGGTCCTTGTCCAAACGATTTTGTAAGATGAACAGATACCTGACAACAACAGGATGATCCTCAAAAGGCGCGAAAATCAAAAACCAAAGATTTTCCTCTATGAGTTACGACGTCAAAAGCAATTTTGTTCGCGCCAAAAACCTCTTTTGTTCGACCTACATTTATTATTGCGTTCATGAGGATAATATCTTAACAAATACTGCCGCATATATCGCCGGTTTCCGACGGTAATGTTTTCTTTGTCTATATGTACGGCTTAAAAGGCTGCAAAAGAATAATTTTATACGTAGATCATAAATCTCCCACTTATCTGCTGAAGATCTCAGGCAGCCAAGACAACCTGGCACGCTGAGGTTACATAGATCCATTACGGACCCAATGCCAGTGTGGCAGTGCCATCCAAATAATGCCTCATCTATTATCATGCCCTTCTTGCTCAGTAAGCTGCACAAAACAAGCCCTAAACCAAAAGAAAAGCGCCACAGAGCTGACATACGAGGGGCATGCTGAAAAAAACTAGATACTCAAAAATTGTAATACTTATTATTTATTATTACCATCTATTTTTTCAAAGTACTCACCCTGAGCGTCTGGCTCTAATCTTATTTTACTGCTGATCCAATACCCAGTTCTCACTCAAGCTCACGACATTCACACGAAATTCATTGGGGTCTCCTGGTCCAATTTTCAACTACTTGAACATTTTCTCGATTGACTGCTGTTAAATAATCTGACACCACACGGTTCACAGGGTAGACTGACCATGTAACCCACTTAATATAAATAACTGAACCATAAATCGTCTTTCTAATTGTTTTACACAGTTTAGACAAACACGCACCGGCCCACCTGATGGTATGCATTTACCGCAGCCGATGGATGGAGAACCAGAATTATCACAAGAGCTTTGCCGACCCTAAAGCACTTTAATTACCTATAAGACCCAATTATACTTAACAAGTCAGTGAAGTAGGGGGTATAAAAACAGATACTATATCATAAATAAGTCGCAGCCAACTGGTCAAAATAGCCGTTCAATCAAACCTTTGACTGAACAACGCCATTCAATCACACGGCTATACGTCGTTTAGCCGACTTGTTGACTGCAAATCACTCGTATGTGCCTCCATAATTTCTGTCTCTTTAATAACACTAGTAACGTATATTTACTACTTTCTTTCCGAAAAATATCTTGAAACGATCAAAAACACCGGCGAGTTGACGCCATATTGAAAACAAAACGCACCTAGACGGCGGCTTTTGAATCAGCTGTAGTGTTGAACGTTTTGAGTCTCAAATATTCAATTAAAACGCTAGACGTGTGATTGAATGGCGTTGTTCAGTCAAAGGTTTGATTGAACGGCTATTTTGACCAGTTAGCTGCGACATATATATCACAAAATATAAGTACAATATGAAGCTGGAAAAGCCGGGAATCCAGGAACTCATTAAAAATAAAGCCAAGGGATACGGGGTAAATTTATTATAATGTCGACCCCATATATATGTATCTTAACTATTTATGGATATGAAAAGAATATACTTTTGAACTATATGCCTAATTATTATTATTATGTATCTCCGCTTGGGATTCACGGGTTACCCCGGTTCTTTGAGAGGCTTGCGCGGGGATATGGATCCAACGCGTACAGGCCCTTTGGAGAAGTTGATGTCATGTGGTGCTCCTGCCAAAACCCGTTCTCGGCTATATCAATAGTTGACATTTCTATGAACAGGTCTCGGCAGGAGGAGGAACTATTTCTAATAAGTGAAAAGAATAAATGGGTTATGGTGATGAAGTTTGGATGGATTTAAACTGGGCTATTGCAATAGAAGGCTTAACCTCTGGACCGATTTTGTACAAATCTGTCCAGAGGAGAGAAGAAAACCCTTGGTCAAACTTACTACTAATTGACGCAGACAAGGCCGCGGGAATCAGCTAGTAAATAAATGCAGCGTAGCTTAAGATTGTACGGATAGTCGATAAATACTAATGCAGAAACAGTCAATAAAACAATGTTTATCTTCTGCCGAAGCTAATCACTCTCCAGATAACTGTATAACGGCTGTAAAAACGTTATAAATATCTTAACGTTGGTGTAAGTGATTAGCTGCCAACGAACGTTTTATATTAGACTGCTTGTTTTTATAGACGGCAAATTTAGTTACAACGAAGTTAGTTTTTTGTATTGTCATTATCTTCTCAGTTATTTTATTTATTTATTTATTTGGAAAGCCAGGACTTAAATATAAGAAACATATTAGAATTAATATTAAGAAACATGAAGTCACTTAAAGGTTTTCACAAATAGAAACAATATGTTTTATAAAAAGTCATGTACACAACACTATCAAGGCAAGACAAAAAATTAGTGAATTTGAACTCAAAAAGTAATTGTAATAATTAAACTAGCAAGTAAGTAAGTAATTGTGCCGAACTAGGTTTTAATACGTCAAAACAAAGCTTAATTAAAGAATTGACCCATCAATTTACCCTTGACCATATTAACGCTGTTTTTAGCCAATTTGTTGAGTTTGTCTCTTCTAATAGTGTAAGCTTTCAATCACCATAATCGAAATTTATGATATCTACGTATTATTTAATTTTTCAATCAGATCTTCAGATCTAGTCAGCAGTCTCTTGGGTTAGGCATTTCAAACTTACCCTTGATGATTTAAGCGATCATTAACAAGCAGTGAAAACATCAACTGCGAGTGTGGTGCATCTCCCCCAGACAATGAGACACCTTATGACGTGGCGTGCCCAGACACCTGCATGCTGGATGACCTGTACAGAGCTACAGACAACGCTCTACGGGTGGTCCAGTTTTGAGCATCAAAGGATATATATAAGGTGAATTTCGACACTCTTAGAAGATGATAAGTGACATTCTGTATATCAATCAATGGAGCAATAAGTACTTAAATTAGTTTAAAAACTATCGAAACTAAAATAGGGCAGAGACGAATATAGAATCTGTCTATCATATTTGACCAACTTCTTTGTGTTACAGGTAGGTTAAGTTCAAAAATAGTTGTTCGATAGGGCAACTAAATTTAGTTGTTTTGAACTTTAGGCACTTCGTAATTGTTAGTTTTAAAAGTCAACTAAAAATAGTAATTTTCAATGTACCATCTTGAATTCAACATGTTTACAAAAGAATAAATGATTATGATTAAATGATTATTAAGTTTATTGTATTTTTATTCATGCCTGTCATCATTATCATCACTTTTCTATAACCCACTGCTGGGAATTAGCCTCCTGTCTACGACAACCATCTTCATCCGTGTCTGTAATATTAAGTAAAAGGCGGTAGAGGGACAAACACTTAAGGAAGTGTTTGTCCCTCTACCAACCTTTCACTTATTAAGTTATACGAGCAGAATTAGAGATTGTTGTATTTGCTCAAGGCTCTTTCCAGTCATACCTGCTTGATTTCTCTACTCTCCTCTTCTTAAATAAAGGACAAACATAAGTCTTAATTTTCTTTTCCCTCCATCCATCTGATGTCAGATTACACTATTATTTAAAAACATGTTAAAGAAATGGCCAAATAGATTAAAGGGAAGCTCCGTTTCACTATCTGGAATCGCTGTACCATACGTAAATAATAAGAGGAGTTACATGAATCTGTACTAACTCTTTTGAGTGAGAATTTATTTTTGAATTTGTAAAATAACGTCTTCAAGCGCGGCTAAGACTAATCCTCAGCTAAGTTATTGATTAATTCTTATGTACAGCAACCGCTGGGCATAGCTTCTATCTCATATACGTATTACGAACTAAATTAATATTTATTTTGTACCGATTTCCTCGTAAGGTCTTCCCGAGGGAACCAAGTAATAGGCTGAGCCGTGGAAATGGAACTTGTAATCTCTTATGTTGACTCAAATCTATACATAATTCAAATCGCGGCGTCCTGGTTTGAAATATTAATGATGTTTTTTCCAATGTTACTTAGTTTTAGCCGACGTCGAAAAAGAGAACTCTTAATACTGTTGTTTATTTTGATAGATGAAAGTAGAGATTCCAATAAATTCATTGATAATTTTGAATTTATTAACGTAATACAAGAATGTAAATAATCATCCGTTCCGTTTTGAAATAAGTTAGATTAATATACACTTTATCGTACAATCACAAAAGTTAAATTAAGAGACATTTAAACAATTGAATAATAGCGAATAATAGGGGTGTGTATTTAAGATATAAATATAAAATATCTATATTTCAAGATAGATACCAACGAAATATATAATTGTGGTAAGTATAATTTGCAAATTAGATAAAAATCGGAAGAAATAGTTTTGAAAAATATAATATCTTATAATATAACAATTATTCAATATAACAAACCTTTGATATACAGTTTTACAGTCATAAAGCTTAAGAAATCTATTTGCTGTTTCGTCTAATAAACGTTAAATCATCATTAAATGTCACAAACTTTAAGGAACGGCTAGCCGTAAATAATTAATAGATCTTTCACAATTCACGTTCTGACAGATAGTTGCCCCTGTCACAAGGTCTGTCGCTCGCTTGCTCACTGTTGTGATCACTGTATAAGCATAACCTAACCTACCTTCTGTCACAAAGTCACCTTTTGCCATTAGGTCGCTTCTGTCACAAGGTCTATCGCTCGCTCGCTCGCTCACTGTTATGGCCACTGTATAACCATAACCTAACCTACCTTCTGACACAAAGTCACCTTTTGCCACTAGGTCGCTTCTGTCACAAAGTCTATCGCTCGCTCGCTCGCTCACTGTTATGACCACTGTATAACCATAACCTAACCTACCCTCTGCCACAAAGTCACATTTTGCCACTAGATTGTTTCTGGTCTGTCTCTCGCTCACTTCACATATTATTTCCTCAGTTATATTTTGTAAATAAAATATAGTATACCTTTTGATTGATATATTTCGTAAATAGTATACTTTTTGAATGGTATATTTTTTGGCAAGTATACTTTCCTAAATGTATAACATGTATTATTTAGTGTACTTAAACGATAAATAAAATGGAATTATGCTTTTCAAATTGAAAATATTATAAATGTTATAACTTTTAAAAATATAACCAGTAATGATTATGCCAATTCAAGATTATATCATTTGAATTGTGTTGAAATAAAAATATAGATTTTGTTATTCCATCAATCAATACGCACCGGAATTAAATCATAGCTATTATTTAAGTAAGATTCATTATAAATCGACTTCAAAAAGAATATATAAATTTTAACACTAATTCAAAATGTTCTTCCGATTTTTATGTTTAAGATTTTAACAGAGAAAACATAGAATGAAACGGATATTTAGGGCTAAAGATAAAAAGGACACTAATGGCGACTAATACAAGACGCGCTCGCTGTCATATAAGATATACTTTTTACAATCAGTATACCAGTCTAGACTGCCGATCAGATGACCTGAAGAAGGTCGCATGTAAGCGCTGGCTGCAGGCTGCTTCCAATCGGTCATTCTTGAAAACCTTAGAGACAATGTCCAGCAGTGTACTGACCGCGTCTGAAATTACGAGTATCAATCTACCTAGAAAGAGAGGTTTTTTTTTCAATTTTAATTTAAAAGTTTGCTAGACTTTACAACCACAATTCCATGTACCAGTTGATAACAAAAGTAAAACAAGATAAGTTTACAAAATGCAGCATTAACAAAAATGCTACACCCAATTACTTTTTATCTCTCATATTTTGCATTTAAGGTCGTCTTTATCCGGATTTTTCCGACCGGCCGGGAACGGATAATCCGCAGCGGGTCATGTTGGACACGACGGGAAAACAAACATGGCGGCAGACCCATTAAATTGTTGGTTTAGGTTAACATATTGTCCCCTTTTTCTTAAGGTGTTAACTTATAAGCGTTTATTATGCCCAGTACCATATATTAATGGAACTTTTACACGAGGGCAATCTATGCGGCAAACCACGAAGTTAGGGACCATTTTTAATCGAGTCTTTAATTTTCGTTCTATATCAAATGATTTTCGTTCGACTCACCGGTTTTGTGTGAGTCATGCATTTCAAAAATAGGGCTCCAAGGCTTTTGTTGGTTGGTTAATAGGAATAATCCAGTGTCTTATGTCCTTGTCAATAGAAATGCTATTGTTATAATGAAACGTCATGGCTTGTCTCATGATTAGCCTCGTCTAATACTAGTTGACATAAATCATCCACGAAGATGGCCTCCGAAAAGAGGTGATGCCATTTCTTTTAAACCAAATACTTTCCAACGCCGCCGCCGAGGCAAAGCGGAAAATCTTTTACAGAACTCCAGGGGGCGATACTAAAGAAAGTCGAAACGATACTCAAAGATTTGTCTGGAGTTGAGTGTGCAGATGTAGTTGGTTTGGACTGGTTGAAAAAATGGTGGTACATATAGCCCTAAGTATTGGCGGGCCACAAAAATTAACGGGAGTTGGATGATTAGGAGCTAATGTCCTATGCCTATTTTGCTCACAGGGGCATAGGCCCCTAATACATTACTTTTTTTTTTAACGATATTGTTTATCATCTTCAATATCTTCATATTGTTGGTATATTAGACGGTGCTCCGGTCACGCAGTTAGTATGTCTAAAATGTCAAAGTTCCCTTTTTCTATCAACGTATTCCATATCATCGTAATACACTTCAGTCAACACGAAAGAACCTGATTTTAACACTTTTTCCACACTTAGCAGCGCACAAAATGAAATCTAAGAAAAATATTGCATCATGCTGGCTGCTACAGTATAAAATCGGAATATTTAGTCAAAGTTCCCGTCTCGAGACGGTTTGCGGTTGAAATCTCGTCTGAGTTATACTATTTGCACAAGAGAGCAATGTAAGAGGTCGCGCTTACCCACACTGTATTCCCTCAGGAGGTTTCCCAGCCACAGAATATACAATAAATAAAATAGACGTGACATGGCTGTAAGAAATATGTAAAAGTACTACTAGGTAGCGGAGTCAAGCCGCTAATAGTGTGTCGACTCCGCTTCCCTCTTTGCAGTGTGCCATCTGTCTAATTCTTACATCCCGGGTAATGTTTTTTTTAATGGCGAGAGTGATGTCATTTCTGTGAAATAAGGAAGTGCGTTTTTGGCAGCGGGAGGCAAATTATAATTCTTTGCATTTCATCAATGAATACTCTCTGAAGCGCTCCAAAGGTGTTCAACCCAGCGCTCCAAATGCTGAGTGCATGCTAGTAATGGGGTAGATTTTGTTTTTAATTATCTTAGTGTCCGGGGTGTGGTATTTTGTAAGTAACAGTTTGAGGCGGTCAATATCAGAGCAAGGTATGCATGATCGAAATGCATGATAACATCTAAGTTGCAATATAAATCTTCACCTTTTCTAACTTTTTGAAAATCCCACAACATATTTCGCACTATTCTAACCAATATTCAAAGAGTTTATTTGGAAATCTATACTAATATTATAAAGCTAAAGAGTTTGTTTGTTTGAACGCGCTAATCTCAGGAACTACTGGTCCGATTTGAAAAATTCTGTCAGTGTTGGATAGCCTATTTATTGAGGAAGGCTACAGGCTGACTGAACGAAGTCGAGACGGGCTGCTAGTAGGAGATGAGACTTGTTGATAAGATAGATGATGGTTGTGGTAGGTGTTAGTAATTGTGGGGGACACCCCATACGAAGCTAGCGTCCACGTCGCGTCCCCTGGGCAACGTCGCGTCCTGACCACCGTAACGGAGTGGCAGGCCGACGGCTAATAAGCTTCGTATAGTCGGTGCAATTATTGCGTAAAATGGCAGATTCGCAACCACTGCGAGACGCCTTCGGGCGGTTCCTGAAAAAAGGCCCTTCTCAGGGCCAAAAAGGCCCTTCTCAGGGCCAACCTGATTGGGAGGGAGGGAGGTCTGGCTCTTCTAAGAGCAGGCCCCCCACCCCAGGAGAAGAGTCAGACCAAGGTCTGGAGGAGAGGGAGGTCGGTACCAGCCGCCTAATATCGGAAAGTGGCACGGATCACTCCGATATTGAGGAGGACAGCCTCCCCAAGGTGATTTTGTGTGGTACCGAGACTGGGGCAAATGTGCCCCATAAAAGGAAGGCTGAGGACCCAGTAGGGGTGGGTGAAAGGGGGACCAAGCTCTCCTCTTCCGCGCGTGGTCGGTCTGCTGTACGCCGCACTTACGGCGTCAGTGAGGCGAAAGCCCGCATGAGAGATTTGTCGGCAGACTATGCCGACTTTGAAATCGAGGTTGACCGATCCGCCGAGAGCTTCCGTCGAGCTGAGAAGCCTAAGACAGCGCCGGCCTCTGCTGTGGAGGAGAACTTGGAGATTGTCCGCGCGGCTGCAAGGAGGGTGTTGGATGAGGCCGCCAAATCAGGCAACCTCAAGGGCACAACATGGCGGGACATGAAGGCGGCCTGCCATGATATTCTTCAGGCGGCTCAAAAAATAGAGGCCCAGTCGGATGAGGATGAGGTTATCCGCGTCCTCAGGGCCGACAATAAGAGGATGCGTGAGGAACTGGCACTCCTCAGACAGGAGACGAAGGCCCTCCGTACGGCCTTCTCCGAAAGAGAGGGTGCTGGAGCCCGTTCCTCGACCGGCCCATCCCTGGAGGAGATGAAGGAACTCCTCATTGATTGTCTACGCACGTAGAAGCTGTGTGGGGAGCGCGGGACATGAGGCGTGCGCCCAAGCAAAACGACACTTCGGCTTAGCATCGGCGACTGTGCGCGCGCGTCTCTCATTAGTTATTTTATAACTCGTAATTTAATATACGTACTTAAAGTTACAAGCATCTTTTCATTTCTTGTCCTTAATCGCTTACAAGAAAAGTGGCGACCGTAAACAGGACATTAGTAACGCGCAAATATCTAGAATTAAATTAAACAAACGGAACCACAAGAATATTCGAGACTATTCGAGAAGAGTTACATTGAAGAAAGGTGTAGCAGCCGGACGACCTTTGGACTCGCAACGTCGTGGCTTCTCAAGGAAAAATCAGGGGAGTGCCTTTCTATCCTTCTTTCTACTTAACTTTCCTTTTCAGTCTTCGATTTGTGTGCAAAAGTGGCGACCGTAAACAGGACATTAGTAACGCGCAAATATCTAGAATTAAATTAAACAAACGGAACCACAAGAATATTCGAGACTATTCGAGAAGAGTTACATTGAAGAAAGGTGTAGCAGCCGGACGACCTTTGGACTCGCAACGTCGTGGCTTCTCAAGGAAAAATCAGGGGAGTGCCTTTCTATCCTTCTTTCTACTTAACTTTCCTTTTCAGTCTTCGATTTGTGTGCAAATAGTGATATTTACCGTGTTACATAGCAATTGCCTGCATATTACATACAATTACATACATCATTATTCTTTACCTATGTACTTTAGCCTTAATTACGCTACAGCTAGTTTTTAACTAGTTACCTAAATGCCTACGCTCGTGTTAGATTCATAATCATAACTTTCTCGAGCGCTTAATTGGCACCAATTCATCATAGCTTATTGCACATCATTTCACATTTTTGTGATACATTATATTTTGTAGCTACGCGCATTTTACGCCAGTTTCCCAATGCTTCAAGCCTACTTTCTTTTCCTTAAATTATCCATAAAACCGTGATATACATAAAATCACATCTTATACCTAATCTTAAATTTCTTTTGTACTTCTTAAAATTGAGTACATTATATATTACTTTCACTTCATAAAACAGTGATATACATAAAATCACATCTTATACCTAATCTTAAATTTCTTTTGTACTTCTTAAAATTGAGTACAATATATATATTACTTTCACTTCATAAAACAGTGATATACCTACATAAAATCACATCTTAAACCTAATCTTAAATTTCTTTAGTGCTTCTTAAAATCGAGTACATTATATTTCCACTTAGCTTAGTTTTTGCAAAAATGCTAGCTTAATCATGCTTAGATAAGTGCATGTTTCATACATTAAAATTCTACTTCTTTAAATAAATACGAAATAATCATCTGCAGTTATTTTTGCTTTCCTAATTTGTTTTATTTCTTACTTTTCAAACAAATAAATACTTTCATAAATTTCATAGTAATCATAACGCTTCCTCCTCATAGATCATTAATATTTTATTTTATAAAAAATATTAACATAGATCACTACCGTGATTCCAGATACCTATACACGGACCGAGTGCACGGTACAGTCGCGTGATCGTCGTTGTGCTGTTGCCTGTTGCTTAGCAGGCTAGGAGCCGTGCGGCTTGCCGTACTTACCTACTGCAGGCACTGCATCTGGGCGCGTGACCTTGAGCGTCATTGACCGCCGCTCGGAACATTGCATTCCTTTGTCTGGTTTGATATAATTTCTTTTCTTAATAACTTGTTTGCCTTTACTATTTCATTACTTTGTTTCTAATAGGATTACTATCTTAGTGTTTATACATTATGGAGACCGAAGGCAGTAAGGATAAAGAAATTCAATTTAAAGATTTTGTTAAACAACGGGGTTCTATTAGAGGACGATTAACTTTATTTGAAAATTTCCTTGCTGACTTAGGGCGATTAAGCACTAAAGATATTACTGAAACTCAGAAAAATGAATTGAATATGCGAATGGATAGAATTGAAGCGTTATTTTCGGAATTTGAGAAATGTCAAACCCAAATAGAATTTTTATGCCCCATCCTGGATGAACAAATCCGGGAACGGGAACTAACTGAAAAAAGGTTCTACATTTCAATTTCAAGTGCTCAGTCTTTGCTTAAATTACTGCCTTCTAATAACGAAGTTAAATCGAATGCCTGTTGTTCGCATAATAATAATGTTAATATTAAATTACCGATCATCAAATTACCATCATTTGACGGAAACTATTTTTCTTGGTTGGAATACCGCGATACTTTTGATTCTTTAATTCATAAAAATGAAACTGTTCCTGAAATAAATAAATTTCATTATTTACGTTCCTCTTTGGAGGGCAGCGCGGCTTTAGTCATAAAATCCATAGAATTCACTTCTGAAAATTATTATGTAGCTTGGGATTTATTATGCCAGAGATATAATAACAAAAAAATACTTATTAATAATCACTTAAAGGCTTTATTTAGAATCGAACCTATTACAAAAGAATCATTTAAGGCAATTCGGTATTTGATTGACATAGTTACAAAAAATTTAAGAGCTTTGACTACTCTTGGTCAACCTGTTGACCAGTGGGACACTCTTGTAATATACATGGTGTCCACAAAATTAGATTTAGTTACTAGTAACAAATGGGAAGAATACCGTAATAATCTATCCGAGTTACCACTCTTAAGCGAGTTTATTGAATTTCTTCGTGGCAGGGCAGATGTTTTGGAAACCGCACTGGCTAACTGTAACAGAAATGAGAAAGGTGTATTACATAACAATAATAAAGGAAATAATCACCCTAAAAATGATCCTAAAAAATACTTACATGATCAAAAGTACACTAAGACATTCGTTACGGCTAGTTCTTCTTCTTCTTATCAGTCGTGTCCGCTCTGCAATCAAGGTCATAGAATAATAGACTGTGAAAATTTTAAATCATTACCATTTGATAAAAAGTTTACTGAAGTAAAAAAATTAAAACTTTGTGTGAATTGTTTGCGGAAGGGACATGATGTTAGCACATGTCGACTTGGTTCTTGCAGGTTATGTCAACAAAAGCATAACACGCTTTTGCATAAAAGTGAAAATAACTTATCTAATTATGGAACCGCTTTAAAGTCGGATACTGTGGTGGTAGTTCCTTCCAGTAAAACATTTTCGGTTCAGTCTTCTGGCCAGGTGCTTCTTGCTACTGCTCTGGTGAAAGTCATTAATCCAGTGAACAAAAATACCTATATAGCCCGGATTCTTCTTGATGCTGGTAGTCAGTCTTCTTTTATGACGGAGAACCTGAAAAATAAAATTGGATTAAAAAACAGTTGTTCTAATTCTTTATTTGTATCGGGTATTAATAATATACATGTACCTGTTTCTGATAGATGTGATGTTAACATCAGCTCATTATTAACATCCTTTCATACAAACCTGAATTGCTTAGTAGTACCTCAAATTACAGGACAGTTACCTAATATTTTATTTAACGCTGAAAAATTAAACTTGCCTCACGACATTCAATTGGCTGATCCTTATTTTTACAAACCTTCCGACGTTGACATGTTGTTAGGTGCAGAAATATTTTTTGATATCCTGTGCCCTGAAAGGTTATCGCTGGGTCCTTATATGCCCACCCTTCAGAGCACTCAATTGGGCTGGATCGTAGCTGGCCCATTACAACTAACAGGTACCCCACAGTCTGGTGGTATTCATTGTAATTTTACAAAAGAAATAAGTCATAATCTTAGTAAATTTTGGAGTCTTGAGGAACTTCCAGCTTCAAAATTGCCACCCTCACCTGCTGATGAGTTATGTGAGGAACATTTCATGAAAACTACTCGACGTCTAGATAATGGTAGATTTTCCGTTATGATGCCATTAAAAGAAAAACCTGAAACATCACTTGGTGATTCTTACAGAGTAGCTGCTAAATGCTTTTATAGCCTTGAAAAAAAACTTAATAATAATCCTTATCTTAAAAAACAATATTGCGATTTCATTAACGAATATGAAGCTTTAGGACACTTAACTAGAATTAATAAGCCTGATTTTGGAAATTATCTGCCCCATCATGCTGTTCTTCGTGAAAACAGTGAAACTACGAAACTAAGGGTAGTTTTCAATGCTTCAGCTAAAACGTCCACTTCAAAATCATTAAATGACATTCAGCATGTTGGGCCTGTAGTACAGGATGAACTTTTTAATATATTAATTAGATTTCGTCAGCATAAATATGTATTTACAGGCGATATACAAAAATGTTATCGTCAAATCATGATCGATGATACACAACGTAAATTACAGCTTATTCTTTGGCGTGATAACCAGAATAAGCCTCTTGAGGTTTTACAATTAAACACAGTGACTTATGGGACTGCATCCGCACCCTATTTGAGCACTCGTTGTCTTTTACAATTAGCACTTGACTGTCCAGACCCAGTAGTATCAGAAGTCATTAAAAAGGATTGTTATATGGACGATCTGCTCACTGGAGCTCATGATGAAAATACATTAGCTCATATACTTAGTGGAGTAAAACATGTACTTAAATCTGCGTGTTTTCCTTTACATAAATTCCGAACTAATTGTCCTCAAATATTCACTGATACTACAGCTACAGATTCTTTTAACTTAAGCAAACAATCTAGTGTTCTGGGTGTACAATGGACCCCTAATACTGACACATTAAATTTTTCCATAAATATAGACCAATCATATGAGAAGGTAACTAAAAGAACAATTTTGTCTAACACTTGTAAAATATTTGATCCATTAGGTCTCATTAGTCCATGTACAGTCACACTTAAAATTCTATTACAAAAACTATGGCAACTTGGTTTAGGTTGGGACGATCCAGTTCCACTAAATATTAAAAAGGTTTGGATCAAATTATCTTCTAATTTAGAAGCGTTACTTTCAGTATCTATACCAAGACATATTCTATCCACCACTCCTTCTACTTGCGAACTTCATTGTTTTGTAGATGCTTCTAAAGATGCCTATGCAGCATGCGTTTTTGCACGCACTGTAGATTGCACTGGTCCTTTCAATGTCAAGTTGCTCTGTGCAAAAACTCGAGTCGCACCTCTAAAACCCATTTTGACAATTCCGCGTCTAGAATGTTCAGCAGCATTATTAGGTGCACGTCTCATGCATAAGGTAGCTGAAGCACTTCGTTGTGATATAAGTAAAAGAGTATTTTGGTCAGATTCTACAATCACTTTAAGTTGGATTAAGACACAACCCAAAATTCTCAAAACATTTGTTTTCAATAGAATAAACGAAATTCATGAACTTACTGCTAGAAATTCTTGGAGATATGTACCAACTGATCTGAACCCAGCAGATATGGCTTCTAGAGGTGTAGATCCGCGCCAACTACAAGATTCAAATAAATGGTGGGAAGGGCCCGAGTTTCTTAAACATGATGAATCTCATTGGCCATCCATTCCTAATGTAGATATACAATTACCTGAAATAAAAGTTCTAACAACAAACATAAATAACAACGATGAAAATGACAACATAAATGAAATAATTAATATGGAAAATTATTCAAACATAATAAAATTAAAAAGAATATTAGCATATGTACATCGATTCATAAATAATTGTAAAAATAAAATTAATAAAACATTTGGCCCATTATCACAGATAGAACTTCAACAGTCACTTACTTACCTAACAAAATTTGCTCAATCCGAGTCCTTTAATAGAGAAATAACACTCATAAAAAATAAAAAGAAACTTACCTCATCTTTGTTACAGTTGTCTCCTTACATTGCTGAAGACGGCATCCTGAGACTAAATGGTCGGCTCAACAACACAGACTTTAATTTTGAAAGAAAACATCCTGCTTTATTACATGGAAAACATCATTTGACAAAGTTGTTAATGAGAGCCGAACATTTACGCTTGCTCCACGCGGGCCCTCAATTGCTCCTTGCTAGTTTTAGAGAACAATTCTGGCCTATTGGTGGCCGAACATTAGCTCGTAAAATTGTACGTCAGTGTGTTAGATGCACTCGGTTTAAAGCTAAAACAATGGAGCCATTGATGGGTCAGCTGCCGTCCAGCCGAGTTACACAGAGTTATCCTTTCCAAGTGTGTGGTACAGACTTTGCTGGCCCTTTTCAGATTTCCAGTAAAAGGCTTGAAATGACTTAAAATTAATGGTCGTGGCTTCTCATCCACTTTTCTTGTAAGCGATTAAGGACAAGAAATGAAAAGATGCTTGTAACTTTAAGTACGTATATTAAATTACGAGTTATAAAATAACTAATGAGAGACGCGCGCGCACAGTCGCCGATGCTAAGCCGAAGTGTCGTTTTGCTTGGGCGCACGCCTCATGTCCCGCGCTCCCCACACAGCTTCTACGTGCGTAGACATTGATTTTAAGGAGTCCTTCTCCAGGGAAATGTTCCTATCCTTGGGGGGGATGGTGACGGACCGCCTCAAAGAGGCTGAAAAAAGGGGCCTGTTAGCGCCGGAGCCGATCCTGCGCCCGCCCCTGGCAGCGGACAGGAAAAGGGAGGCTGAGGCTGCGAACCGGCAGCTGGCTGTTCAAGCTGTGGACGAACCCAAGGCGGGAACATCGGGGGCACAGACGGGTTGTACCCTCATGCCCCCAGCCAGGCCAGGGCCGGCACAGCGCGTCACTAAGGCTACAAAAGCCAAGCCGCAACAGCCGGCACAGGGCCCTTCCCAGGTGCCTGCGCAAGAACCTTCAGCCGAGGTTGCCGAAACGGATGGGACGTGGGCCACGGTGACGCGAAAAGGGAAGGGTAAGGGGAAGAAGTCCCCTCCCACAACGGAGGTCGCACAAGGGGAGGCTCCAAAAACCCAGGCTCCGAAGCCCATTCGGTTCGTCCTGCCTAGGTCAAGCGCGGTGGTGGTGACCCTGAAACCCGGTGCCAGGACTGATTATAAATCGGTCATGACGACGGTCACCACCAAGCTGGATCTCTCCACGGTTGGGATTGACCACGTGAGTGTTCGGAGCACAGCCACTGGGGCCCGAATCATCGAGGTTCCTGGGGCCGACAGTGGGGCAATCGCCGATTCCCTCGCGGCGAAACTAAGGGAGATGGTAGGTGAAGAGGTGGAGGTGACCCGGCCATACAAGACGGTCCAAATTAAAGTCTCCGGCTTCAATGAGGGCGTAACGCCGGAGAAACTGCAGGAGGCGGTGGCCAATGCTGGCAAATGTCCACTGGGGCAAATCAAAGTAGGGGCCATCAGAATGGCGCCGGACCAGACCGGGGCGGTCATCGTGACTTGCCCTGTCTTGGCGGCTAATGCGCTCATAGCCGCAGGCCGCCTGTCAGTGAGATGGTCCTCAGCCATGGTCAGGGGGCTCAAAGCACTGCCAATGCGGTGCTTCAGGTGTATGGGCATGGGCCACACCAGAGCCCTCTGCCCCTCCCCAGTGGACAGGACGGAACACTGCCACCGCTGCAGTAAGCCGGGTCACTCCGCTCTGAACTGCGACGCGACGGAACCCTGGTGCGCAGTGTGTCATCAGGCCAAACTGCGGGCCAAACATGTTATGGGGGGCAAATCATGCAACCCCCCGCGCATCAGGGGAAAAATGCCGCCTAATAAGCAGGCAACCTCGGAGGGCCCCGCGATGGAACACTGATGGATAGGCGACCCTCGAGCCATCCTGAGGTGCTGCAGTGCAACGCCAACCACTCCGCCCGTGCCCAGGACCTTATAGTCCAGCACGTGGCGGAGTGGGGCATTGCAGCTGCCGTCATCGCGGAGCCCTACTGCGTCCCACCCCTCCCCAACTGGGTAGGCGACAGCGGTGGGCTGGTGGCCGTTACGGTCCCTCGGATTGGGTATCCTCCTCTCTCGAGGATCGAAAGTGGACCGGGGTACGTTGCGGCTAAATGGGGAGATATCGTCCTTGTAGGAGTATACTTCTCCCCCAACAGGCCGCGGCGTGCCTTCGAGGACTTCCTCGAGAGAGTGAGCCGAGTGGTCCGGAGAGCGGCACCAGCTCCCGTTATGGTGCTGGGAGACCTAAACGCCAAATCCACGGCGTGGGGGTGTCCCAGCACCGACTCCAAGGGGGAGGCCCTTTTGGAGTGGGTGGTGGCACTGGGGCTAGTAGTCCTAAACCAGGGCAACGCTGACACGTGTGTGCGGCACAATGGGGGGTCCATAGTGGATATCACAATTGCGACCCCCGCCGTCGCTGCACGTGTAGCGGGATGGCGTGTCCTGGGGGACGTGGAGACCCTCTCCGATCATCTATACATCAGGATGACGGTCTCCAGAACGCCCCAG
The DNA here is from genome assembly GCA_947363495.1 of Euzophera pinguis. Lineage (NCBI taxonomy): Eukaryota > Metazoa > Arthropoda > Insecta > Lepidoptera > Pyralidae > Euzophera > Euzophera pinguis. Next base: position 15,123,636 of record OX376166.1, read on the forward strand.
TCCCAGCTCCCCTCGGGGGGACGCAGGCATAAATTCCCGAGATGGAACCTGGCAAGCCTCGACAGGGACCTGGCTGAAGAGGCTGCCATGGTTATTAACTGGAGAGCACCCACGCCAAGCCGTTCCCTTGGCGTGGATCAAAGAGCTGCGGAATTCCGCGCTTTGCTCACTGAGGTGAGCGACGCATCCATGAGGAGGTCTGGCCCGCCGTCTGCCAAGAAACGGGTCTACTGGTGGTCGGACGAAATAGCTGCGCTCCGACACACCAGCAATAGGGCCCGTCGGGACTTCACCCGATGCAGACGGCGGCGAAGCAACAATCCTGGAGGGGCAGAGGAATCTGCCTATTATCACGCCCTCCGGGAGGCCAAGGGTGCCCTGTCGGCGGCCATTGCCAGGGCCAAGGAAGAGGCCCACGTGGCCTTCCTGGCCACGCTGGACGGGGACCCGTGGGGGAGGCCGTACAGAATTGTACGTAGCAAAATGCAACATGCCCCCCCCCACAGCCTCCATCGAGCCGGACCTCCTCATCAGGATAGTGGATGGGCTATTTCCGGCGGCCACTAACTTTGAGCCTCCGCGGATGTCGGGTCCCGAGCTCCCGGAGTCAACCACGGCTGTCGTGCCTCCGGTCACGGACGCTGAATTTGACCGGGGAATAGAACGCCTTCGAGCCTGTAAAAAGGCCCCTGGCCCGGATGGCGTCCCCGGTCTCGTCCTACCGGTGGCACTAAAACACCTCGGGAGCCGCCTTAGGGACCTGTTTGACGATTGCTTGTCGACAGGGCGGTTCCCGAAGCCGTGGAAAGAGGGAAGGCTCTGCCTTCTAAGGAAGGAGAGTCGCCCCGAGGACTCCCCCTCGGGATGGAGGCCCCTATTAATGCTGGATGAGACCGGGAAGATGCTCGAACGCATCATTGCTTCCCGGATCATCCGGCATCTGGAGGACACAGGGCCCAATGTGTCGGACCACCAATACGGCTTCAGAGCCGGGAGGTCCACCATTGACGCCCTGGGGGCCCTTAGGACATTCGCGGAGGAGGCCAAAGAGAATGGGGAGGGGGCCGTGGCTGTGTCGTTGGACATAGCCAATGCCTTCGGCTCCCTCCCTTACGAAGTGATCGGAGAGGCACTCCGATTTCACGGAGTGCCTCTCTACTTGAGGCGAATCGTGGAGCACTACCTCACTGAAAGGGTAGTGCTCTACGAGGAAAGAGGAGGAAGGAGGATGGAGAAGGCGATGACCTGCGGTGTTCCCCAGGGGTCAGTCCTCGGACTTCTGCTGTGGAACATCGGCTATGACTGGGCCATCCGCGGGGCCCTACTCCCCCGGATGACTGTCATCTGCTATGCAGATGACACGCTGATAGCCGTCCGGGGCGAGGAGTTAGAGGGAGCCCTGAGGAGAGCGGCAGTCTCAGCAGAACTGATCGTGACTAGGATCAGACTGCTGGGACTCAGGGTGGCCCTAAACAAGAGCGAGGTCATCGCCTTCGGGAGAGGGAGAAGATGGCGCCCGCAGGCTGGCGCGTCAATTCCCATTGGCGGGGAAAGAGTCCAGGTGAGGCCCAACATCAAGTATCTGGGGCTCATCCTGGACTCACGCTGGGACTTCGGGGAGCACTTTAAACAGCTAGCTCCCCGAATAGTCGGCGCAGCATCGGCCATGGGCCGGCTGCTGCCCAACGTTGGAGGGCCAGGCGCCCCGTGCCGTCGCCTCTACGCTGGTGTAGTGCGCAGCATGGCACTTTACGGGGCGCCCATCTGGGCGGACAGGCTCTCCAGAGCCAACAGGGCCCTGCTTCGGAGGCCACAAAGGATTGTGGCCAACCAAATCGCAAGGGCCTATGTTACGGTCTCTTGGGCGGCAGCATGCGCATTGGCAGGCACCCCGCCATGGGAATTGGACGCGGAAGTGCAGGCGGAGGCATACTGGGAGCGGGCTAGAGTAAGGGCCAGTGGCGGAGAGCCCGCTCCTACAGAAATGAGGGCAGTACGTCAGCGGGCCGTGGATAGGCTGGAGAGCTCCCCTTATGGTACTCGTACCATAGGGGCGCTCCTCCCATCGCTCCGGGAATGGCTTGACCGTAAACGCGGTCTGCTGACGTACAGGATGACGCAGGTAATGACCGGGTTTAAATTTTTGGGGGACCCCCCACAGAACTAGCGTCCACGTCGCGTCCCCTGGGCAACGTCGCGTCCTGACCACCGTAACGGAGTGGCAGGCCGACGGCTGATGAGTTCTGTGCTGCCGGAGCAACTATTGCAATACACAATGGCAGATGCGCAACCGCTGCGAGACGCCTCCGGGCGATTCGTGAAAAAAGGCCCTTCTCAGGGCCAAAAAGGCCCTTTTCAGGGCCAAAAAGGCCCTTTTCAGGGCCAAAAAGGCCCTTCTCAGGGCCAATCGGCGAATAAGTCGGGCAGAGGGAGGTCTGGCTCCTCGATGAGCAGGCCCCCCACCCCTGAAGAACTGGATTCCTATCCTGAGGAGAGCCGCCAGGCAAATACGTTCGGCGGAGAGAGGGCAGGGAGGTCGGGCGGAGCCAGGAGTAGGTCCCCCACCCCCGGGGAAGGGACTGATCCCAGATTTTCGGAGAGGGAGACCGGAGAAAGTCGTCGGGAATCCGAGTATGGCTCGGTTTTATCCGACTCGGACGTGGACTCCCTGCCGGAAATAGTCCTGCCCGAGAAGGCAGCCACGAAAAGAAAGGCGGCTGAGGAGCTCATCGACGGGGAGCGGGGGACCAAGGTCTCCTCCTCAGCCCGCGGCCGTCCTGCGATGCGCCGTACGTACGGCAACAAAGAGGCGAAGGAGCGCATGCGTGAGCTCTCGGCGGATTTTTCCGACTTCGAGAAGGAGGCGGACATGGCCGCCGAGAGCTACCGGCGGACAGCGAGACCGCAACCGGACAAGGCACCAACAGCCGTTGAGGAATATCTCCAGATCGTCCGTACGTCTGCCAACAAAGTAATAGAGGAGGCCGGAAAGTCTGGCAACCTCAAGGGGACGGTCTGGAGAGACATGAAGTCGGCCTGTCGCGACATTATTGACGCGGCAGGAAAAATTCAGGCGCAGTCTGACGAGGCTGAGGTCATCCGCATTTTGAGGGCTGACAATAAACGAATGCGGGTGGAATTGGACCTCCTCAGGAAAGAGACTAAGGCCCTGAGAACGGCCTTTTCAGAGAGGGAAGCCGCTAATACCCCTAATAGGGCCTCGGTAGGATCCACCCTAGAGGAAGTGAAGTCGCTCCTATCCGACTTCAAGGAGCCATTTCTGTCTCTCGGAGGGATGGTGTCGGACCGGCTCAAAGAAGCCGAAAAGAGGGGCTTCCTGGCGCCGGAGCCGGTCATGCGTCCCCCCCTCGCAGCGGACAGAAGGAGAGAAGCCGAGGCCCAAACCCCGAAGCCGGCGGGGAAAACAACGGAGGAGCCGAAAGCTGGGCCCTCTGGGACCTCTACGGGCTCTACGCTTATGCCTCCTGCAAGGCCTGGGCCAGCACAGAGACCCGTCAGGATCTCCAAGGCCAGGGCAGGACAGCCACCCGTGGCTGAGGACAATGGGGCGTCCCAACAGATGCCCTCGAAGGAAGGCGAGGAAACGTGGTCGACAGTGGTACGTAAGGGGAAGGGAAAGGGGAAGAAATCTTCCCCCCCCCAACCAGAGACGACATCCTCCTCGACCACGGCCCCGGCACGGGCTCCGCGGACACGGGCCCCGAAGCCCGTCAGGTTCACCCCACCTAAGACGGCGGCGGTCATTGTAACCCTGAGGCCAGATGCCAGCACAGACTACAAGTCCGTCATGACGAAAGTCACGACAGAACTGGACAATCGTGGGGCACTACCTGACCGGAAGGGTAGTGCTCTACGAAAAAAGGGACGGAGCAAGAGCGGAGAGGGCGATGACTACGACTGGGCCATCCGCGGAGTCCTTCTCCCCCGGACGATTGTGATCTGCTATGCAGATGACACCATGGTGGCCGTCCGGGGTGAGAATGTAGACGAGGCCCTGCGTAGAGCTGAGGTCGCGGCGGGCCTGATGGTGACGCGCATCGGTCTGCTGGGCCTGAGGGTGGCCCCAAACAAATGCGAGGTCATCGCCCTAGGAAAAGGCAGAAGGTGGCGCCCGCCACCTGATGCGTCCATCTCCATAGGCGGAGTGAGAGTCCGGGTGAAGCCCCACATAAAATATCTGGGCCTTATCCTGGACTCACGCTGGGACTTCAAGGAGCACTTCAAACAGCTAGCTCCCCGCATAGTCGGCGCGGCGTCGGCAATGGGCCGGCTGCTGCCCAACATTGGAGGGCCAGGTGCCCCGTGCCGCCGGTTGTACGCGGGAGTAACCCGCAGCATGGCGCTGTACGGGGCGCCCATTTGGGCGGATAGGCTCTCCAGAGCCAACAAGGCCCTGCTCCGTAGGCCACAGAGAATAGTGGCCAATCGGATGGCTAGGGCCTATGTCACGGTCTCTTGGGCAGCATCATGCGCCCTGGCCGGTACTCCGCCTTGGGAGATGGATGCTCAGGTGCAAGCCGAGGTATACTGGGAGCGGGCAAGGATGCGAGCGGGTGGCGCAGAGCCTGCTCCCTCAGAGGTGAGGGCAGTGCGTCAATTGGCTGTGGATAGGTTGAGGGAACGATGGAGAGTAGAGCTTGAAAACTCCCCATATGGGACTCGAACCATTGGGGCGCTCCTCCCGTCGTTCCCGGTGTGGCTGGACCGGAGACACGGCCAATTGACGTATCGGATGACGCAGGTGATGACCGGACACGGGTGCTTCGGTCATTACCTGCATAATATTGGCAGGGAACTGAGTCCGGTCTGTCATGAGTGTGGGGAGCCAGATGATACTGCCCAACACACTCTGGCAGACTGTCAGATGTGGGCACCCGAAAGAGTGAGATTGGGGGTAGAGCTGGGGCATCTGGACCTCTCGTTGCACAGCGTCATTGCAACGATGCTGTGCGGCGAGAGGTACTGGAATGCGGTGGCCTCCTTCTGCGAAACTGTAATGTCGCAGAAGGAGGCGGCCGAGCGGGAGCGCGAAGCGAGAGCTGACGCGCCCCTCGCTCGGAGAGGCCGAGGAAGAGGCAGGCGGCGGGCGCGTTTTGCCCGCCAAGCCCGCTTCCAATAAAGGGGCCGTAGGGCCAAAGCCGGAGGGCGTCGTGGTAGAATGCGTAAGCGATCCCATGGCGCCCTCACAACGGCTGGTGCGGAAACGCCGGAGGGGTTTTAGTGGGTATTCCGGGCTGACTAGCAGCCCGGCGAGTCCCACACTTTGTGCGTAAATGCATTTCCCCTCCGATAACAAAAAAAAAAAAAAAAAAAAAAAAAAAAAAAAAAAAAAAAAAAAAAGGTAATGACCGGGCATGGATGCTTCGGTCATTACCTGCATAAAATAGGACGGGAGATGAGCCCGGTCTGCCACGAGTGTGGGGAGCCGGACGATACCGCTCAACACACTCTGGCAGACTGCCAGATGTGGTCGCCGGAAAGGGTGAGGCTGGGCGTGGTCTTTGGACACCTAGACCTCTCGCTACACAGTGTCATTGCCCAGATGCTGTGTGGCGAGAGGTACTGGGAAGCAATGGCCTCCTTCTGCGAGACTGTTATCTCGCAGAAGGAGGCAGCTGAACGGGAGCGTGAGGCGAGAGCCGACGCTCCCAATATCAGAAGAGGCAGAGGGAGGGGCCGAAGGCGGGCGCGCTACGCCCGCCTAGCCCACATCCAGTAGAGCCGTAAGGCAAGCCGGAGGGCGTCGTGGTAGAATGCGAAAGCGAACCCATGGCGCCCTCAACGGCTGGTGCGGAAACGCCGGAGGGGTTTTAGTGGGTAGTCTGGGCTGATTAGCGGCCCAGGAGTCCCACACTTTGTGCGTAAATGCATTTCCCCTCCGAAAACAAAAAAAAAAAAAAAAAGGTGTTAGTAATTGTAGAGGTTTTTTCGGTCGGTACGTTTACCCAAGTCGGTTCGAACTAACCCCATTTTACTCTAAAAATTTGTCTGCATCGAATGCGCTTTTGAAATTTTCATTTTTGGTTGTTTTTCACTGTTTTTGTAAATTGTCCAAATCTTTGCTTTTCGTTTTCGGCAGTGATTTTTCAAAATTAAAATAAAAATAGTTCTTGTCGGTTTTTGTTTGTGTTCTTGTTGTTATTGTGTAGAGGGCTTACTCCTCTTCAATTGACACCTCCCTTATCAATTTCCGACTTCAAGTCGCGAAGTTATAAGGGAGATTGTCTTTTTTGGGAATTTTGCAAAAATTTTACGCAAATCTGCGTAATTTTGGAAAATTCGCCAAAAATTCGTGCTAGGAGGTACGAATTTATAATTTTGTGGGTGGCTGGATCTCTGTGAGATCTGTTTGGCCCTGTTTTTGTCTTGATTTTTGGACTTAGAGTTCAAAAGTTATAGGCGAAAACAGGTATTGCTATTTTTTTCTCACAGGCGTTTTTGCTGCCCCGCAGGGTTATAAATTTGACAAAGGGGCGAATTGCTCCCCTTGCCCCCAAAGCAAGGGGGCAATTTTACTCTTTGGTCGGATAGGTTGGTCCTTGCGCCATCTAGTGGTGGCTTTTACTAACTCCTGGCCCCTCTGGGAGCCGAGTTATTAATTTTTCCCCAGGGAACCAAGATTTTTTCTGAGTTTTATAAAACTCAGAAAAAAATTCACTGCGTGCCACCCATCAAAGCAGGGTGGTACTTTCTACTGGTTTCCGGTGGGGAAAAATTTGCTCCACCTTCTGGTGGTTAGTGGTTTTTTCTACCCTCCCTGGGGGCTTAGAAATAAATTTTTTGTTGGGTTGGCCTTTGTTCGCGAAAACGCAAGTTTCGCGAAACAATGAGCCGCCGGGCAAATAAGTATGGCGGAGAGAGGGCAGGGAGGTCGGGTGGAGTCAGGAGCAGGTCCCCCACCCCCGGGGAAGAGGCTGACCGCATATTCTCGCAGAGGGAGACCGGAGAGAGCCGTCGGGAGTCCGAGTATGGCTCGGTCTTTTCCGACTCAGACGTCGACTCCCTGCCGGAGATTGTCCTCCCTGAGAAGGCGGTCAGCAAGAGGAAGGCGGACGAGGTGCTCATGGACGAGGAGAGGAGGACCAAGGTCTCCTCCTCAGCCCGCGGCCGTCCTGCGGTGCGCCGCACGTACGGGAATACGGAGGCGAAGGAGCGCATGAGGGAGTTGTCGGCGGAATATGCCGAGTTTGAGGAAAGCTCAAACAAGTCTGCCGACAACTACCTCCTGGGCAATAACAAAAAGGCAGGGCCGACCTCTGCAATTGAGAAAGGCGTGGAGGTGGTCCGGTCGGCTGCCGGAAGGATCCTGGAGGAGGCCAGTAAATCTGGAAACCTCAAGGGGACAGTATGGCGGGATATGAAGGCAGCCTGCCGGGAAATTATGGAGGCAGCCTCCAAAATCGAGGCCCAGTCGGACGAAGCGGAGGTCGTACGCATCCTCAGGGCCGATAATAAGAGGATGCGGGAGGAGTTAAATCTCCTCAAGAAGGAAACGAAGGCCCTCCGCACGGCCTTCGCTGAAAGGGACACGGCGGGGACCTCTGCCCGGACGGTGCCTCCCACGTCGATGGTGGAGGAGGTGAAATCCCTCCTGGGGGAGTTTAAGGAGTCCCTATCAAGGGAGCTCTTCCTGTCCCTCGGAGGAATGGTGTCGGATCGGCTCAAGGAGGCCGAGAAGAGGGGAATATTGGCTCCGGAGCCGATCATTCGTCCCCCTCTTGCGGCGGACAGGAAGAGAGAGGCTGAGGCGGCAAAGGCGGCGGTGGAGCCGAAGGCGGGGCCATCTAGGGCATCGGCGGGCTCTACCTTGATGCCGCCCGCGAGACCCGGACCGGCGCTGCGGCCCCCCAAGGCCCCGGTGGCTAAACCTCAGCCGCAGCAACCGGGCAAGGACCAGGGGCCCTCAACTGAGGCAAACGAGAAGGCCACCGGGGATACCTGGTCCACGGTCGTACGGAAGGGCAAGGGGAAAGGGAAGAAGTCCCTACCCTCCCATCAGGAGACGACCCCGGCCACAACTGCGGCTTCGGCCGCGGCCCCGGCCCGGGCCCCCCAAGCTCCGGCCCCAATCAGGTTTGCCACGCCTAAGTCAGCGGCGGTGGTGGTGACCTTAAAACCGGAGGCCAGGACGGACTACAAGTCCGTCATGACCAAGGTCACCGCCAAGCTAGACTTGGCGTCGGTCGGAATCGACCACGTGGGCGTCCGGAGTACGGCAACGGGGGCCCGTATAATAGAAGTCCCCGGAGCGGACAGCGGAGCAGCGGCCGACACTCTGGCTGCCAAGCTAAGGGAGTTGGTAGGCACTGAGGTGGAGGTGTCCCGGCCAATCAAAACGGCTCAAGTAAAGGTCTCCGGCCTCAATGAGGGTGTGACGCCGGGGAACCTGCAGGAGGCGGTGGCCAGGATAGGCAAATGCCCACTGGGGAGCATCAAAGTGGGGGCAATGCGCATGGCGCCGGACCAGACTGGGGCAGTGATTATCACATGCCCCGTGGCGGCGGCCAACGCGCTCATTGACGCTGGCCGCCTTCAAGTGGGCTGGGCCTCGGCGTCTGTCAGAGGGCTCGAAGCACTGCCCATGCGGTGCTTTAGATGCATGGGCATGGGCCACACCAGAGCCCTCTGCCCCTCCCCAGTGGACAGAACAGACCTGTGCCACCGTTGTAGTAAGCCGGGGCACTCCGCCTCGGTGTGTGAGGCTAGAGAACCTTGGTGCGCGGTGTGCCACCAGGCTAAACTGGTGGCAAACCACGTCATGGGGGGCAAGGCGTGCAACCCCCCGCGCACCAGGGGGAAAATGCCGGCGGCCAGACCGGCCACCTCGGAAGGACCCGCGATGGAACACTGATGGATAGGCGATCCTCGAGCCATCCTGAGGTGCTGCAGTGCAACGCCAACCACTCCGCCCGTGCCCAGGACCTGATAGTCCAGCACGTGGCGGAGTGGGGCGTTGCACTCGCCGTCATCGCGGAGCCATACTGCGTCCCCCCTCTCCCCAACTGGGTCGGGGACACGGAAGGGCTGGTGGGCATCACCGTCCCGCAATTTGGGGGTCATCCCCCTCTCTCGAGGGTCACCAACGGCCCGGGGTACGTCGCGGCTAGGTGGGGAGAAATCCTCCTCGTGGGGGTCTACTTCTCCCCCAACAGGCCGCGCCGCGCCCTCGAGGATTTCCTCGGGAGAGTGGGTAGGGTGATCCGCAGCGCGGCACCAGCCCAGGTGATGGTGCTGGGAGACTTAAACGCCAAATGTACGGCGTGGGGATCTCCCAGCACCGACCCAAGGGGGGAGACTCTACTGGAGTGGGTGGTGGAACTGGGGCTAGTAGTCCTAAACCGGGGCAACGCCGACACGTGTGTGCGGCAAAACGGGGGGTCCATTGTGGATGTCACATTCGCGACCCCTGCCATTGCCGCACGAGTAGCGGAATGGCGTGTCCTGGAGGACGTGGAGACCCTCTCCGACCACTTATATATTCGGATGACGGTCTCCAGAACGCCCCAGTCCCGACTCCCCCTGGGGGGACGCAGTAGGAGAAAATTCCCGAGGTGGAACATGGCAAGCCTCGACAGGGACCTGGCTGACGAGGCTGCCATGGTGGCTAATTGGAGAATGCCCGCGCCAAGCCGTTCCCTTGGCGTGGATGAGAGGGCAGCAGGCTTCCGAGCGTCGCTCACCGAAGTGTGCGACGCGTCGATGAGGAGGTCCGGCCCGCCGTCTGCCAAGAGACGGGTCTACTGGTGGTCGGAGGAAATAGCAGTACTCCGACTCGCCAGCAATAGGGCCCGTCGGGACTATACCCGATGCAGACGGCGACGAGGCAATAACCCCGGAGGAGCCGAAGAGATAGGCTACTACCACGCCCTCCGGGAGGCTAAGGGTGCCCTGTCAGCAGCAATCGCCAGGGCCAAAGAGGAGGCACAAAAGGCCTTCCTGGCCACGCTTGACAGGGACCCGTGGGGGAGGCCCTACAGGGTTGTCCGCAATAAAATGCGGTTCGCCCCCCCCACTGCCTCAATGGAACCGGATCTCCTGGATAGGATCGTCGGAAGCCTGTTCCCGGCGATGGAAAGTTTCGTACCTCCGAGAATGTCCAACCCCGAGAGGGAGTCTCCCACGGCGAATGTGCCTCCGGTCACGGACGCGGAATTTGACCGGGGAGTAGAGCGCCTGCGGGCCTGTAAAAAGGCCCCCGGCCCAGACGGCGTCCCCGGCATCGTCCTGCCGGTGGCACTCCAACATCTCGGGAGCCGCCTTAGGAACCTGTTTGACGATTGTCTGTCAACAGGGCGGTTCCCGAGGCCGTGGAAAGAGGGCAGGCTCTGCCTGCTGAGGAAAGAGAGCCGGCCCGAGGACTCCCCCTCGGGATGGAGGCCCCTCCTGATGCTGGATGAGACCGGGAAGATGTTCGAACGCATCGTAGCATCCCGGATCATCCAGCACCTCGAGAGCACACGGCCCAATGTGTCGGACTGCCAGTACGGCTTCAGAGCCGGGCGGTCCACCATTGACGCCCTGATGGTGCTACGGACATTCTCGGAGGAGGCAACTAGTGACGGGGAGGGGGCCGTGGCGGTGTCGTTGGACATAGCCAACGCGTTCGGCTCCCTCCCCTATGAAGTGATAGAGGAGGCGCTCCGTTACCACGGGGTGCCCCTCTATCTCAGGAAAGTCGTAGGGCACTACCTACAAGATAGGGTAGTGCTCTACTAGACCGGAGACGGTCGAAAGGAGAGGGCGATGACCTGCGGTGTTCCACAGGGGTCCGTGCTTGGGCCTCTGCTGTGGAACATCGGCTACGACTGGGCCATCCGCAGGGCTCTTCTCCCCCGGACGACTGTCATCTGCTATGCGGATGACACGATGGTAGTCGCTCGGGGTGAGAATTTAGAGGAAGCCCTGCGAAGAGCAACGGTCGCAGCGGACCTGATCGTGACGCGCATCGGTCTGCTCGGCCTAAAGGTGGCCCCAAGTAAGTGCGAGGTCATCGCCCTTGGTAGGGGACGAAGGTGGCGTCCGCCACCCGACGCATCCATCTCCATTGGCGGGGAAAGAGTCCAGGTGAGGCCCAACATTAAATATCTGGGCCTCATTCTGGACTCACGCTGGAACTTCGGGGAGCATTTTAAACAATTAGCTCCCCGGATCGTTGGTGCAGCGTCGGCCATGGCCAGGTTGCTGCCCAACATTGGAGGGCCTGGTGCCTCGTGCCGCCGCCTGTATGCGGGAATAACCCGCAGCATGGCGCTGTACGGGGCGCCCATCTGGGCGGACAGGCTCTCCAGAGCCAACAGGGCCCTGCTACGACGGCCACAACGAATTGTGGCCAACCGTCTGGCAAGGGCCTACGTTACGGTCTCTTGGGCAGCGGCATGTGCCCTGGCCGGAACCCCGCCATGGGAGATGGATGCGGAGGTACAAGCTGAAGTGTACAGGGAGCGGGCAAGGATGCGAGCGGGTGGCGCTGAGCCTGCTCCCGCGGAGGTGAGAGCGGTGCGTCAACTGGCCGCGGATAGGTTAAGGGAACGATGGAAAGTTGAGCTCGTAAACTCCCCGTATGGTACAAGAACCATCGGGGCGCTCCTTCCGTCATTCCCAGAGTGGCTGGAACGGAAACACGGCCAGTTGACGTTCCGGGTGACGCAGGTAATGACCGGACACGGGTGCTTCGGTCATTGCCTGCATAACATAGGGCGCGAGGTGAGCCCGGTCTGACATGACACGGCTCAACACACTCTGGCAGACTGTCAGATGTGGGCACCCGAAAGGGTGAGGATGGGGGTGGAGTTAGGACATCTGGACCTCTCGCTACACAGTGTCATCTCAACGATGCTGTGTGGCGAGAGGTACTGGGATGCAGTGGCCTCCTTCTGCGAAACTGTAGTGTCGCAGAAGGAGGCGGCCGAACGCGAGCGCGAAGCTAGAGCTGACGCGCTACGCGCTCGGCGAGGCAGAGGTCGGGGCCGGCGGCGGGCACGCTATGCCCGCGCCGCCCAGTTTTAGGGCCGGAAGGCCTTAGCCGGAGGGCGTCGTGGTAGAATGCGAAAGCGATCCCATGGCGCCCTCACAACGGCTGGTGCGGAAACGCCGGAGGGGTTTTAGTGGGTATTCCGGGCTGACTAGCAGCCCGGCGAGTCCCACACTTTGTGCGTAAATGCATTTCCCCTCCGATAACAAAAAAATAAAAAAAAAATAAAAAAAATAAGGTGTTAGTAATTGTAACGATACTATTGTAATCCTTCGTAAAGAAGAATAGAAACGTTAATAAAATATTAATTACGTTAATTTGAAAGAGGATGAAAAAAAACTCATATCGTAATGAAGATAAATTGTATTTTCAAAAGCTCCATCGCGTTTGAATGTTGACAGCCAGAGACATTTTGGAGTTTCAAAGTGTTAATTAAATGTTTTAGAATATTATTGTCTCAGTTAAAGTCTCACATTGAAATGATTTAAAACACCAATTTAATGAATGGTTTGAAATTAACTTGATGGACTAATAAAATACGATTTTGTGAAAAATTTAAGAGTTTTTAGGCCATTTTTTGATGACAGATTTCAATTTTATGACTAAAGAAATCAGAAAGCTTGTTAGTATTGTGGGGGCTTGGGCATACATATTTGTTGGCTCCATATTACAGAAGTAAAACAAAACTAATTATTATATTGAGAATGCTCGAAATTTCATCTACAACAGGCTAGTTTAAAAAAAATATAATTAGTCGGTCAGTTAGATAATCAAAAAATATTGGAGACGTATTTTTTCTTTTGAAAATTAAACAAAGAATGATAAAGATATGGCGCGTTAAAATTCCATGTGACGTCACGAGCCCCCACTCCTAAACTTTGATGCGATAAATCTTTACAATTTATCGCTCAATTGACAAAAGAAAAAATACGTCACTAATATATTTTGATTCCCTAAATTACGGACTAATTTTAATGATAGTCTTTTGACCCTGGAAACTAGCCTATTCCGTATCTATTCTCATTGACGTTTTATGAGCCCTTTCAGTGATGTAACGAAATGTCTTAAATTTGTTGGTTTTTATAGATTACAGCAAAGCGTTTGATACTCTTAGGCATGAGACACTGATACAGAGTCTGCGTGATACTGGTATTGACGGAAAGCTTCTTGAATGGTGTAGAGATTATTTAAGGGATAGAAGTTACGTAGTTAAGATCGGAGATGAGGTAAGCAACGTGATGAGCGCAACAGAGGGCACTGCACAGGGTTCAGTTTTAGGACCCCTTCACTATCTTGCGTACGTTAACAGTCTTCCAAATGTTATTAAAAATACAGAGATATTTCAATTTGCAGACGATACTTGCTTAATGGCAGTAGGAAGCGATTTAAAAGATGCTATGGGTAAAATACAGAAAGATTTCGATAGTCTATCACAATGGTCTCACGACAATGGCCTAGTACTTAATGCAACTAAAACTAAATTAATGTACATTAGCTCTGGACAAAATAGACTTAGAGAAAAGCCTAGGTTAATAGCACATATTCATGACTGCATGCACAACCTAATCAAAAACGGTTCATGTTCTGGAAATTGTGAAGAAATAGAAGTAGTCGATAAACACACTTACTTAGGGCTTGTGTTTGATAATCGAGCTAACTGGAAAGAGCATATCAAACACGTATGTAATAAATTAAGAAGCTAAATTCTCCATAATAAAACATCGTATTCCATTCCGAGCTCTTATAATGCTTTACAAATCACTAGCTGAATCTCAAATTGCATATGAATTGTCAAGTTATGGCAGAACTTGTAAAACTAACATTGATAAAATTTATGCATTACAATTGCGAATCCTAAAAAAAATAGTACCTGGCAAAATTAAAATTAAATGTAACGGAGAGTATTATAAATTATTTTCTATTTTTAAAATAATACCTATACAGGATAAAATAAAATTAACTTTACTGAAAGAAGAATATTTTAAAGATGAACTAAAGAAGGAACGACAACCTTTAACAAACAGAATAAATACAAGAAATATGCTAAGTAATAAACTAATATTACCCAAATATAATAATTTATACGGGAAAAGAACATTACAGTACATAATACCCGATCTTATAAATAATTTGCCAGCTCATTTAAAAACACTAATTACTAAGAAAAACATTAAACTTAAACTAAATAAATATTTTGTACTAAATATACCAATTTAATTTTAAAACGTGAATCTTTACAACTAAACTTTAAAATTACATTACAACGTCAACAAACGATGATAAGGTAAACGAGCGACCACGCAATCTAAAAAAAGTGTAGATAAAAAGATCATTCTGTATAAAAGTTGTTTACGAGTTAATCATAACTGGTTTTGCAGTATGCGTCCGATGCAGCCAAGTAGGTACTTGGATTCACCGGGCGACGACGCGATGTCGGTAAATGGTCTCACATTGGTGATGGTTTGATGGATGCTTTAATTTTGTACTTATGAAATATATGTACCTACTATTCTTTGTACTTATATATAATGTATATTAACTTGTTAAATGTTTAAATTGGCAACATCCGATGTACGTAAAATCTCGAAAGAGATTGTGATGGCATCGTATATAGATACAAAACTGTAACATGCGCTTTATGTTTAATAAATAAATAAAAAAAATAAAAAATTAATAAAAACTCTCAATATTACAAAGAAAGTCAATACACACGGAATTAAACAGTACAAGAAGCCGAAAGCTGGGAGCGAAATCACTCAATTTCGTATAGAATTACTAACATCATCCAAATAATGTCAACGGGAGGAAACGAGAGCCCCATGGGTTCTTTCACGAAATATAATTGTAATTAGGACATTTTCCTGGGAAAAGGGTATTTTCCGGTCGGCACTTTTGCTTAGTCCCTTACTTCGATAGCGAGCCGAAGTAGATCTTGGCGAGCGAAACAAGCGAGCGCTAGAGTGTTTCTATTCTGCGATTCCGTGTTATATTCTGGTTTTGCTGGTGTTAATTAGAAAATATTTTACTATACAGCGTCAATAAATATATTGAGTGGTAATGTATCTTGCAGCATTAGCCAATTCACTGATTGACTAAGCACAAAATAGCTGGACTAACTATTTAATTTTACTTACAATTACTGAAAGAAGACAACGACAAATTTTTTAGCTATTCAGCTGACCTCACTCGATACAAGAATTTCGCTCGTTATTTTTAATGTTAGAAAATTGAGTCCATCTTTGGTGCAAATCTGTAATGACAAAGGGAATAAAAAGAAAACGTTCCCTAAGGACAAGTCTTGAATGGGACCCAGCCTTCCCCACTTGGAGGCGCTTCGGATATCTTTGTTTTAAAATGTCCGATTTCTTCAGTTGATATTGGAAACTGTATTTGTAAACTGAATTAATGATTTGATTCCGTTTTATTTCTTAAATTTCTAATTTGAACTTTGTGTAGACATAATTTCAACTTTTATTTTAAATAAATCAATCGACGTAGTTAATCAATCTTAAAGACGAGAAGATAGGAAGTATAATAATACCTAATAACAGACTTTGTATCAACTAAAGAATTGTATGGATGGATATCCAGCTTGATATCCATACAATCCATACTAATATTATAAATGCGAAAGCTGTCTGTTATGCTTTCACGGCCAAACCGCTAAACGGATTTTGATGAAAATTGGTATGAATACAGTTGAAAACCCGGGGTCAAACATAGGCTACTTTTTGACGCAGGCGGAGCTGCGGGAAAAAGCTAGTTCTTTAATAAAGGAGGTTAGGCTAAGGAGGTTAACTAAAGACGACTTTCATTTGACTGAATTGACATTGATCTGAAAAACACTATGTTGGGAAAATAGCTGGCAACAACAAAATTGCGGAGGCTCAGGACATAGATGTTTGGAGTAGACAGAGGGAGATTTAGATAGCCCAGAAGTGGGTTATGGAAAGCTGATGATGTGAAAAACACTTACTAACATTTATTTGTTACCTATTTTGATTCTTTTCCCATGACATCATGACATACACCCCTACATATGTTAAGGATCGTTAACATTGGTTGTTTCCCGGATAACCCTCCAAATTTGTTTTATCGTAAGCAATATGTTACTTGACCTTTTGTCACCTGAGAGGAAAGGTACGATCGGCAATAAAACAGATTTGTGCCTTCGCAAGGTTGATTGCCTGTGACCTTTTTCAGGTCATCTGACCGATGGTCGATGGATGTCCAACGCTGAGCATGCCGCTTAATGGTCGCCATTCGAAAATCTTTCTATTCCATCAGCCATTGGTTCTCCGCGCTATGTGCCCCGCCCACTGCCCGAAAGAGCTAATCCGCTGAGCTTTGTTGGTTGACGTTTGCTGGATGTAGGCCGCCCCCAACCGGTCATTTTGAAAATCGTCAGGAGATACAGAAATGATGATGATGAAGGTTTGTACACGCGTTTTGCAGCGGGCATTGTAACAAGAAAATTAATAAAATTATTAATTATTATGATGTGATATGTATTATTGTTTGTATTTTATTTACTTTCAAATAACATGGAAAGGCGCGTCTCCTGCGACAAAAATAACAAACATGTTAGTAAAACATTTTCGTCTATATCGATAGATGTTTTGACATAATGTTTACTGCGACCGACCAATCGCGCGAAGTTTGATTTTATTTTTATTTTAGACGGAGTCAGTCCACAGCTGTACCTAGGCCTCTCCTAACGATTTTCAAAATGACCGATTGGAAGCGGTCTGCATCCAGCGTCTGCCTGCGATCTTTTCATCATCAGACCAACAGGTCGGTGGATGTCCAATTGTCCAACGCTGCGCTTGCCGCTTCGTGGTCGCCATTCGAGAACCTTTCTGTCACATCGGCCATCGGTTCTCCGTACTACGTGCCCCGCCCACCTATGTTTCTACCAAGATTCATCAGCAAAATTAATTGTTACCCACAAAACGATGCACCGATTCGGAACCTGCGAAGGCGTGATAACATCAGATTTATATGTGTGATTGTGTGGTGTGCAGATATATATGTGTGATTGTGTGGTGTGCCTCGCGCTTGCCTTTAATAGGTTAGTTTGATGACGCGAATAATAGCTGTAGGCTAGCGTTCTGCATTTCTAATGGCTATTCATAATATTGCTGTCATATTGCACAGATAATGTTGATTTTGAAGGTAGAGAAAGACAACGAAGAG
The DNA here is from genome assembly GCA_947363495.1 of Euzophera pinguis. NCBI lineage: Eukaryota > Metazoa > Arthropoda > Insecta > Lepidoptera > Pyralidae > Euzophera > Euzophera pinguis. The sequence goes on from OX376166.1 coordinate 15,140,824, forward strand.
CCCCAAAGTCTGTCTCAATGAAAAAAAACAGTAATGTAAACAATAGCAAATTATTAAAATTACTCATTAACTTACATTTGATTATCAATGCTTATCACATTCACATTGCAATGAACCTTCAAATCATATTCTCAAAAACGCCATCGACAAAATTGTCTCAATGTCAGACGGCCATAATTGTTTACATTATTGTCTTTTTCCATTGAGACAGACTTTGTACCCAACTATAAGTGGAAGAAGAAGAATAGAAAGGCCGACGAAGAGATGTATCTGTGTCAGAGAGAAAAGAGAAGGAAAGGTAGATTGGAAATGACTAGAGGCAGAAATATAGAGACAATCTGTGTCGATCCCACAGAATAAAGTGGGATAAATTAAAGGAGAATAAAGACACTTCGACAAAGCTTGTTGCGGATCATATAATATAATACATATATGTATATCATACAATTGGGAAATACGTTCCTATAATGATTCATAGCGATTCCTGGTTGCATCTTCGCCTTACGCTTGAGATTCCAGGGAATATAGAAATTGTATATGTAACCGATATTCTCTTTACAATAACACCAGACCAATAGAATTTAGACTCGAAAAGGCCACCCGCTCACGAGGCAACTCGCGATGGTGGAACCGGAGCCGCACCTCTCGGCACCCTTAGCCGCTCATTCCAATGTTGCCCTTCTGTTGCCAAACGCGGCGATTATTTGGGGACCCATTCACTGAGAGTCACCGCCTGCCACTAATAGTCAGTAATCATGATTATGGGAGGTGTCCGAATTCCTATATAATAACCCAGATTTAAACCACCCAAACTTCATCACCATAACCCATTTATTTTTTTCACTCATAAGTAATAGTTCCTCCTCCTGCCGAGACCTGTTCATGGAAATATCAACTACTGATATGGCCGAGGACGGGTTTGGGCTGGAGTACCACATGACATCAACTTCTCCAAAGGGCCTCTACGCGTTGGATCCATATCCCCGCTTAAGCCTCTCAAAGAACCGGGGCAACCCGTGAATCCCAGTTGGAGATACAAAATGATAATATCCTTGGCTGTCTTTGGCTACGGTGGCTAACTAAGTCTGTCAAAGTTAAATAAGGTTTCTCTGATATGCCTTGAAATGGCTGATGTACCATATCTTTGCTGTAAATGTGTGAGCTCAATAAGAACACGCTAAGGTACCAATAATACAATTCTATTGAGGCTAGGTCTACTCTACCTGCAGACTATTTCGCCAGAGGTTTTCAAAATACTCGTGATTTCAATTTACCTTCACTTTAACTTGAACTTTACTCTTAAATAATTGTCTTCAATACAGCTAAGTTACCCGGTATCTCAGGGTTTATTTAGTGGGATATATAAACCACGAAGGTTAATTCACCTTACGCGAAATAGCCAATAAAGTTTAGTCAAGCCAATATATTACGGGTACCGCAGATCTCTTCTACATTATTGGAACCGTTAATAGCGATATTTTCGGTATTATTTTATAAGTTATCGTTATGTACTAGGTTACTTATAATTACAAGTATTGCTGTAACTGGGAGCATTAATTAAAAAGTGATTAATAAAAAAATATAAATAACTGGTAAAGAATATTATTTAAATTTAATTTTAGGCTGGATTAGCCCGGCAATTCTATGTAATCAATGTATGGGAATCACAAACAAATTAATAAAGTTTTGAAACTTATGTGGCATTATACCATCGGGGGTAGTGTTCAAAACTCACCACCCTCCCCTCCCTTCCACCTCATGCTTCACCACCCTTTACCGTGAAATGTGTCCCCTTTACCGGCTTTTTCACTTTTTCTCGAAAACTATTATAGATACGAAAAAGGTGTCAAGGGCATAAATTAATATTAAATACTTAAGAAAAAAGTTTATTTATAAGTTACATTCCCAGCCCAATTTCTTCATCAATCAACCTATATAATAAATAAAATATACGCAAGAAAGCTCAGAGACTAAATTAATAGCTGTATTTTAGTCTGTAGACCAAGCCATCAGTCATTTAATTACGTATTATCTAATTTTTTTTAACTAAAAACTGACTTCACCCCCAAACTACACGATTTTGATAAAAATTCTATAGTATAGTAGAGTACCTGACAATTATACCCTTGCAAACAAAAAATAATTTTTGAAATCGGTCCAGGCGTTTTCGAATAATCGGTAAACATACATAAAGAAAAAATAAGATTTCGACAAATTGATAACCACCTCTTTTTGGAAAGTCGGTGAAAAAGACAATTGTAATACGGTCCATAACAAATATTTTGTATTAGATGGCGGTTCTCTGCTTCATCGAGTTATTTGACCATCGGAAGTAACGTTTTCAGACGTTTACTCCGCTTATGTAAGTTATATTCGGAAGCATTGCGGAGTAGATGTCACTGTAGTATTTGATGGATATGCCGATAACTCCGTGAGCACAAAGAGAAATGAAAAAACGTAATATCAACAGAAAATAACCTGAGATCGAGTTCAATGAAAGAACGCGACTTTCCCAACCGAAACTCTGTTAAGTAATTAAAGTAATAAACAAAGATTCATTGCTCAATTAGCCAACAGACCTAATAACGAAGGAATACCTACGATACTTGCTAATGATGATGCAAATTCTCTCATCATTCAATCGGCAATTAAAGCGTCTGCAAGAATTTAATAAGGAACGTTTTTACCTTTGACTTTTTTCGTATCAATTATAGTTTTCGTAAAAGAACTAATAACGAGGACAAACTTCACGGTAAGAAGGGGGGGATAGCGTCAAGTGGAGAGGGGGTGGAGAGTTGTGTGTTTTAAACACTACACCCAAACGTATCATGTCACTTAAGTTTCAAAACTTTATTTATTTGTTTGTCTGTAAACATAGAATACCGGCTAGATCTAGGCCTCCGACACAAGAGATCTCCACTGTTCCCTGTCCAGCCCAACCTCCTGCCAGTCGGCTCTTTGTAAGGCTTCCAAGTCCTTCACAATTTCGTCTCTCCAACGGTACTGGTCGCTTTCCACTTGGTCGTCCCGTGTAAGTAAGTTGCTGGTTTAACCGAGAGGAATGGAAGAAGCTCCACGGACAAGAGCCCAGCTCTTAAATTAATAATAATGATGAGTTAATTTAACATAGACATATGATAGACATACCATCACGCCTTTTTCCCCGTAGGGGTAGGCAGAGACTACTAGTCGGCTTTTCGCCCCCACGAGAAATGAGACGTAATGAGTTGCGAACCGCATTGCCGCCATTTAGTTTTTTGTTATTTCCCAAAATCATAGCATTCCCACGAGTGAATCATGGCACACCCAGCAGAGCCCCCTGTGCCAGGTGAAGGCTAGCCTTTATCTGGGGGCGCCTCACCCTTTCGACTAGGCTCGCCCCTAGCCACGCATCTCTCGGCACGGCTTACCTTAGATTGTCGGAAAAAGGAAGGAAGGGGTAATAAAATAGATAAAGGAAATAAATATATACATAAATACAAGGGATTTATTTGGGAATGGGTAGGGATCAGGGTAAGGGACGCTACAGACTCGGAAGAAATAAGGATTGAGTCCGTAACAGCTCGGGAAGCCGGGGATGCATACCCGATGTCATACCAAAGTTGTACTGGATGACAGCCCTTTATTTTTTTATTTTTTTTTATTTTCTTTTTGTTAACGGAGGGGAAATGCATTTACGCACAAAGTGTGGGACTCCCAGGCAGAGTGCCTGGACTACCCACTAAAACCCCTCCGGCGTTTCCGCACCGGCTGTTGAGGGCGCCATGGGGTCGCGTTAGCATTCTACCACGACGCCCTCCAGCCATGGCCTTCGGCCATCGCCCCCCCCCCCCCCCCAGACCCACGGATCGGCTGCGCGAGTTTGTGTGCGATACGGACCTCAGTGCGACAAGTGCGAACTTTGTTCCAGCGGGCTCAACCCCGCTGGAATTTTTGAAAAACCCCGGGGCGGCCAGCCTCATCCAGCAGGCAATAGCTGCTGGGCGCGCCTCCTCCCAACCCGTGCCGTCACCTTCCCCAGTCCAGTCTGGCGGGGAAGAATTTTTCAGCGCCGAGGACTCTGCTCCCGCGCCCTCGACTTCTGCGCCGTTGCCGCAGCGCGACCCTCGCCTCTCACGGAGAGGTCCCGCGTCCGACGTGCGTTCTCCACCCGCGGTTGAACTACAGTTTGTAGTCCCGCGGTTCGCGTCGCCGCCGCATCATAAGCCGACGCCGAATTGGGCCACCCGTCCGCCCTCTCCCAAGGCCGCGCCGCAGCCCGCGCCGCGCGCGCCTTCGATGTCCCCGCCGGTGCCAGCGCCGCGCACTTCTCCTGGGTCTCAGGCGCGCTCTATGCCGTCGCTAGAGCCCATGGAAGTCGTCGTGGCGGCACCATCCGCCTCTTACGCCTCGATGGCGTCCGCGCGTTCCCCGCGAGGAACGTCGCCCGTGTCGCGTCCCGCGACGCCGCCCGCGCCGTCCGCCGCATCGCCGCCGCAGCAGTCAGCCGCGCAGCCGAAGCAGCCGCCGCGCCCCCGCTACCCGCCGCTCGTCGTGGAGCATCTCCCGGACTGGGCCTACCACTTCCGGGAGCTGAAGAAGCGACTCGGCCACGCCCCGAACGCCCGCCCCTTTGGCAAAGGGGTGCGTTTCATGCCACGCGAGGAGGGTGAGTACCGCGTTATCCAACGCTACTTGTCCGCGCTGGAAAAGGAATCAGGTATTTCCTGGTTTTGTTATTCTCTTCCAGCCGAACGCAGCCTCAAAGTTGCCATAAGAGGCCTACCTGCCGACACGCCGCCCGCAGAGATCGAGGAGGAGCTTCGCGGCTTGGGCTTTACGCCCGAGTACGTCCGCCCGATCCGTGCGCGCCAAGGACGCCCCGGCTGCATTTTCTTTGTGCAGTTACAGAGGAACGCTGCTACCATACCGGCAATATATGAAGTTTCGGAGCTTCTATGTATGCCGGGTGTCAAGGTGGAAGCCTGGCGAGGCAAGCAAGGCCCCGCGCAGTGCCACCGCTGCCAGCAATTCCGACACAGCTCGCATAACTGCCACCGCCGTGCAGCCTGCGTTCGCTGCGGTGAGGAGCACTTCGCTCGCGAGTGCCCGCACCCGCGCGAGGAGCCAGCCACATGCGCGAACTGCAAAGGTGAGCATACGGCCAATCGCGCGTCCTGCCCCGTGTTCCGCAAGGAGCTGCGAACAAGAAGGCAGGGACCGTGTTGCTGACAGCCACCGCGAAGCCGCGCGCGACCGCGCCCACGGCCCCAGCGAGGCAGGAAAGGCCCACCACCTTGATGGCAGAGGCGAACGACCCTGTCGATCGCTCTGGCAAGGCCAAACGCCGCCGCAGGAGGAGGGGTAAGGGTAAGTCCGAGCCCCAACAGCCAGCGCAGCCCACCGCACAGCGCCTAGACGCAGTAGGAGGCAAGCCGCAGCCCGAACCCAGGAAGGCCGCCGAGCCGCAACACCCGGTGAAGGCCAAAGACGAGAGTCGGTCGGAGAGGACGGACGTCCAGCGCGTCGTCAAACTCCTGACTGAAATCCTGAACGCGTATAGCGCAGGGCAGGATATCGTCCCGGTCATCCTCAGAGGAATAGCGTCACTCGCGCCTAACAGTGATTGATACGGCCCTACGTATTATCCACTGGAACGCCAACGGACTTACCGGTAAGGTAAAACGCCGCCTTCTGAAATGTATGGTAATCGAGCAAAACGCCGATATCATACTGGGGGCTTACCATAAACTTTAACAAAACCATGATGGTTTTCGCCCATCTTGTTTTAAGCTTAAAATAATATTGTTCCAAATCGTACCATGAACTTTTAAAACAAGACTGTTGTATTCCTGCGTAGAGTTGTGAAAGAACGAATGATTTGTCTATTCCCTGGCGATTGTAAGAGCGAGACTCCGCTACATAATTCGTATAGCTGCATCACTTTTACGCAGTGTTCCGATTGACTCTCGTTACGAAATATTGAATTTTAAATTTAATATATTGAATTATGTGTTTTTAAAGTTGATTATGTGTTCAAAATATATAAAATACATTTATATTATTAAATTTCAATTACAACAAATAAAAAATGAAATTTGGGTTATGATTACAAACGAAGCTGTGCACGCAAATGAGATTCGGAACATTTTTTTACGTTTTATAAAGACAACTGACAGTTCACGCGCAGCCACTCAAAAGGTCTCGCACTGAGTTTGTTTAGATACAAATATTTTAATAATAGCTTTGGCTAATTCCAAGTAAGTTAAATGCGGGGTCCAGATTCACAGGTTTTTCTCGAGAGAGAACTGTGAATGGGGACAGCGTCCCTTCCTTTGTTGAACGAGGGTCCAGCAGTAACAGAGGAGCCGGCATTGTCGCTAGCCTAGCCTATCATGTCTTGTGGAAAAAATAGTAAAATGTCTATTATTATTTTTTTACATTCATCATCATCATTTCAGCCGCAGTCAGTCCACTGCTGGACATAAGCCTCTCCCAATGATTTCCAAAATGATCGGTTGGCAGCAGTCTGCATCCAGCGTTTACCTGCGACCTTTTTCAGGTCATCTGACCATCTGGTCGGTGGATGTCCAACGCTGCGCTTACCGGTACGTGGTTGCCATTCGAGAACCTTTCTGCCCCATCGGCCATCGGTTCTCCGCGCTATGTACCTCGCCCACTGCCACGTTTTTTATATTAAGTTACTAAAATAATTAAGATGTTTTTATTTTTAGGTTTCTGTCTAACGGCTTGCACTAAACGACACAGCGACATTGAGTCTCTTAGAAAATCTCTGGAGCAAGCAATGGCGAAATTTCCCATGGCAACAGTGCGTGAATCCATAGATTCATGGCCAGACAGATAAAAGGCCTTTAAAAGCCAAAGGTGGCCACTTTGAAGAGAATATTGTTTTTATTTTTTGCTGAGGCTAATAAATATGGGCATATAAGTTTTAGTAAAATTACATTACTTCATAAAAAATGCATTTTTATTTGTAACAGAACTTATGACCGGACGAGGTATACTTAAACAACATCACGTAACTAACACAAAACAAATCTAACACTGAAATAATGAACTCTAATAATGAAAGATTCAACACACACAGTCGCACACTAATGGTTTTTTGCACAAAGTTAGAATTTACCTTGTTATTTGTAACACAAGATCATTGAAAGAATCACACTCAACATGAAAAAAGTTTTGTTTCCATCACATCCGACCAACTTTTTCAAGATCGCTAAATTTGACGTAAAAACAACATTGCTAACTGTCAAATACTGCTCATGGTACGAAATTGAATGAACAATTTACTGTGACGTCATCAAAACTGCTAGGAAATGCAAGCTTAAAGTAATCCCGAATTTCCATGTCTATCGGCAGGATGCAGTGTCGGACGCCGGGCGAGCCTATAGAGCCCTCGCGGTACTGGTAAAGAGAAAAATTGTACATCAGCCGATACCTCACTTGCAGCTTCAGTCGATCTACGCGCTAGGCGTCGAGATTTGTATTGATAACTCTCCGATTCGTGTGTTTGCACTTTATAAGCCACCGCACGATAGGTTGATAGTGGCCGACGTCCATCTCCTACTGGACTCGTCGCTACCGACTATTGTGGCGGGCGACTTCAACTGCAAGCACACCGCTTGGAACTCTACGCGTATTTGCCCAGACGGCCGACGCCTTCTTGATGACGCTGAAAGGTATGGTTACGAGGTAAGAGGTGCAGAGGTACCGACGCACTATCCCGGTGCCGCCTCCCAAATGCCAGACGTAATCGACCTTACGCTCATTAGGGGCTTTCCAGCCAACACGATTACTACCGAAGTGCTCGACGATAATTTAGAGTCCGACCACCACCCAGTACTTGTTACAGTGGATGATTCCCTCATCGCCAAACCGGCCCCGCCGCCCAAAACCAGGATTGACTGGGCCTCGTACAGCACGTTTGTAGAGCAGCACCTCACCTCCCGCCCCGTTAACAGCGCCGCGGACGTAGAACTTCTTGCCTCGCATATCTGTGAAACATTGCAGGATGCGATTAAACATGCTACCTTAGAACCCGTGTGTACCCCAAAGAGAGTCCCTATCCCGTCTTATATTCTAGAGATGATAGCTAAAAAGAGAACTCTGCGAAAACGCTGGCAACAGTCCCGATGCCCGTCCATCAAAACTCAACTAAACTCTATGTCTGCAAAAATTGCGGAGGCCTTGGAATCGGAGGCCTCTCAGACATGGCTGCGGACTATAGAGAGGGCGAGTGATGACTGGACGTCCATCCACAAACTCTGTAGGCAAGTTTCTAACAAGCCTCAGCCCATACGCCCCCTCTCCGCCCCCGACGGGACCCCCCGTTACAGAGCGGAAGATAGAGCCGAGATCTTCGCAGACGATCTAGAGAAGCGATTCAGACCGAATCCCTCTACCGACTTACAGCACGCCGATGAAGTCGAGAAGCTCCTGGATGAGTATCTCAGTCGTCCCATTCCCCCTGATGAAGACCCTATAGTCTTCTCTCCGGGCCAAGTGGCCTCAATGATTAGGAAAACGGAGCTACGCAAAGCCCCAGGTTCCGATGGAATACCTAATGAAGCCCTCCGTCACTTAACACCGCGAGCAATCGCGGTACTGACGCGACTCTACAACGGCATCCTTCGCATTGGCCATTACCCTTCCATTTGGAAAGTAGGTAAAGTCATTATGCTTCCCAAACCTAATAAGAACATACTGCTTCCAGGGAGCTATCGTCCCATCACGCTTCTTGCTACCATTTCTAAGGTGTTTGAGAAACTCCTGCTTCTCCACCTTACGCCCCACTTGACACCTAGAGACGAGCAATATGGCTTTCGAGCCGAACATTCCACGACGCTCCAACTCACACGGGTACTTCACCACATGACGGCAGCCTCCAACAAAGGGGGAAAAAACTATAGGTGTGTTTCTCGATATGGAGGGAGCGTTCGACCGCGTCTGGCATCCTGGTCTGATTTTTAAGCTATCCACCTCTACGACTCCTAGACGAATCGTTAAGACCGTGGCTAGCTTTCTTACAGACAGACGATTCCGAGTCTCAGTCGAAGGCGCTACCTCTAGCGAACGAAGGATAGAGGCGGGCGTGCCGCAAGGCTCCTGTCTCTCGCCCATTTGTTACGCCAGATACACAGATGACATCCCTCTAGAGAGTGGCTCGCAGCTGGCCTTATATGCCGATGACGCCGCGTACTATACATCCTCTATGAGCGCCTTACAGGCAGTTAAGATCATCCAAAAAACTCTAGATGCCCTCCCAGACTGGTTGTCCCGTTGGAGGCTAGCCATTAATGTGGCTAAGACGCAAGCCATAGTGGTTAGCAACACTGCTCTACCGCCGCCCCTTTGTCTATTAGGTCAGGACATCGCTTGGACCACCTCGGTGAAATACCTAGGAGTCCAAATTGATAGACGCCTTACGATGAAGGACCACGTGACCTCCGTCATGAACTCTACACGTGCTGCCCGAGCCCTACTGCGTCCAGTGCTCGATTCTCAGCTCCCCTTAAAGGTGAAACTCGGTGTATATAAGACATACATACGGCCTCGCCTTACGTACGCCGCCCCGACTTGGTACGCGCTGACTAACCAGTCGCGCAGAAATCAGCTGGAAGCACAACAGTCGATATCACTTCGAGTTATAGTGAAAGCTCCTCGCTATGTGAGGAACTCTACGATCCAGAAAGGGTTGAAGCTTGAGAGCCTGGACGCCTTCATTAGGCATCTAACGAGGAGGCTATTTGAGCGTGTAGACGGGTCGGCCCTGCCTCACATACAGGAGCTGGCCCCGTACCACGCACGACCTCCCGATCGTAAACAATATGCCAGAGATCTCTACATGACCTCCACTGATCCCGACACATAGGTTTGCTTAAGCACAGTCCAGCTTGCAGTGCTAGCTCGCCGTATCTCACACGGCTTGAGCAGCTTGCGAGCCGCGCGTGTAAGTAAGCAAACCAACGTTCCAGAGGCAGTGCCCGCTCCCAGGACCTGGCCGTATCTACGGCTGGCGTGAGAGACTACAGTCAAGAGGCCGTCGCCTCGATACTGTTTCCCCATGCCCTTACAGGTATGAGCAGATTTTCTAGGTGCCCAGACCCACATCCATTCGCCGTCTCATCATAGACGGCGGTGGAGTGGGCTGTTGGCAGAAATTGGCCGACAGTCAACAAGAGGATGACACCCCTTTTATTTTTTATTTTTTGTTAACGGAGGGGAAATGCATTTACGCACAAAGTGTGGGACTCGCCGGGCTGCTAGTCAGCCCGGAATACCCACTAAAACCCCTCCGGCGTTTCCGCACCGGCTGTTGAGGGCGCCATGGGGTCGCGTTAGCATTCTACCACGACGCCCTCCAGCCATGGCCTGTCGGCCCCCTCGTTTTGGCCTTTCGCCCCCCCCCCCCCCAAATCGGGCAGTGGCCCATAAATGGACCACGCCCGTCCCCCAGACCCACATCCATTCGCCGTCTCATCATAGACGGCGGTGGAGTGGGCTGTTGGCAGAAATTGGCCGACAGCCAATACCCCGACTACCAGGGAGTTATTAACTGTCGCCCAGGGTGCACCGTCCCGAGTCCCTTGTCAGCCCGCCCTCTCACCGGATCCTTGGGATCAAGTGAGAATGCAAAGCTTTCAAAGGACCGGGCACTCGAGGAGGTTCTCTGCCCTGCACCCCAAGAGGATGACACCCCTGACTTTTTTTTTTTTTTTTGTTTTCGGAGGGGAAATGCATTTACGCACTGAGTGTGGGACTCCCGGGCAGTGTGCCCGGACTACCCACTAAAACCCCTCCGGCGTTTCCGCACCGGCCGTTGGGGGCGTCATGGGTTCGCTTTCGCATTCTACCACGACGCCCTCCGGCTTAGCCTTACGGCCCGACTATTGCTGGGCGAGGCGGGCGTAGCGCGCCCGCCGTCGACCCCTTCCTCGGCCTCGCCTAATGCGGGGCGCGTCGGCTCTCGCCTCGCGCTCCCTCTCAGCGGCCTCCTTCTGTGACATGACAGTTTCACAGAAGGAGGCCACCGCATCCCAGTACCCCTCGCCACACAGCATCTGCGTTATGACGCTGTGCAGCGCGAGGTCCAGGTGCCCAAACACCACCCCTAGCCGCACCCTCTCTGGTGCCCACATTTGGCAGTCTGCCAGAGTGTGTTGGGCCGTATCATCCGGCTCCCCGCACTCATGGCAGACTGGGCTCTCTTCCCGTCCTATGTTGTGCAGGTAATGACCGAAGCACCCGTGTCCGGTCATTACCTGCGTTATCCTGAATGTCAGCTGACCGTGTCTCCGGTCTAGCCACTGCCCGAACGATGGGAGGAGCGCCCCTATGGTACGAGTACCATATACCCCTGACTTAACTTATTTTAACGCTCTCTTAAAAAAACTCATCATCATAAATTTAAGAACTAGGCTGTTGTCGGTGGAGCTTTTCCATTCCTCTCGGTTAAAATAACTGTAATCTTTCAAACTCTCCTTTGCTGAACTTAGACATTTAAAGTATGAGCTAGTTACATGGGTGTATGTATGTTTATTTATATGTATGTATGATTATTCTATATAGGTATGTAGGTTTATTTAATGTATTTCCTTTATAATAATATTATATTGTACACACTTCTACCCTTCTGGTAAGCATATCTTCTCCTGCCACTCGCTGGTTGACTGTAAGAGATTCCTAAGTGGGATAAGTCCGCCATTGTATTTGTTGTTTTTTCATGCTTGTGTATGTAAATTATTTGTTTTATTTTGTACAATAAAGATATTACAAACAAACTGTACTTACTTGAAATCTGATCTCCGAGATAAGAACTCAGAGCGTTTTTACTTGAACGAAACAAAAGTGAGAAGAAAAAATATAGCTAACTAGCTATTTTCCGCAGCTCCGCCTGCGTCAAAAAGTAGCCTATGTTTGACCCCGGGTCTTCAAATGTATTCATACCAAATTTCATCAAAATCCGTTCAGCGGTTTGGGCGTGAAAGCGTAACAGACAGCTTTCGCATTTATAATATTAGTATGGAATAGTATGGACTTAAAAGAGGTATTTCGTACATTTTTTGTGAAAGTTCAAACGTTCGAATGGCGTGCTTTTAAAAATAAATAGACGTGTTACACGGACAAATGCTGGGTGATTTAGCCGGTGCATCTAGGATTTACCGGCGATATTTAAGGGACAAGAGTGAGCGGAAGCGGTTTTGATTAATCATTTTAGAGGACACAAAGTTTTTGATCCTGAAAAACATTATAGGATTAGAATCCGATTGTTTTACTGTGGAACATTGTCAGATTTTTTAGGCATCTGATAGTCTTACGACAGCCATCTTGTGGTATTAAAGCCGAGAAAGTTTCGTGGTGCTGCAGTTTTCAGTATCCATTGCTAGTATTATTTTATTTATTTTATTTATAAATCTTTATTGTACCACAAGTTTACAATTGGCGGACTTAATGCTAAAAGCATTCTCTCCCAGTCAACCATTAGGAAAAACAGAAAAGTTATGTGCGGCGCGAATTATTTTAGAATACAATGAGAGAAAAAAAAACAAAAAAAACACTTAACTGCTAAATAAACATACATAGATTTACATACAATATTCATAACTATACATATACATACATAAACATACATAAAAGAAGAGGTGAAAACGGAAAAAGATGACGATTTAGGGTTACAAAATCGATAATACTAGCTACCTACTGCTGCCGAGTGCTTCCTGTATTCCGTAACTATCTCTATAAGAAATGAAACGAATAATGTGAAGCTATGAGTATTTTACAACTATGTTCAGTACAATGTACTCGAACATATAGATTTTTTATTTCTTGATTACTTTTGCATTTCTACAAATGGCAATTTTGTATTAGTAGTAACTTTCCTATTATTAAGTGGCAACACTGTAATTTTTTCTGGCCTTCTTGAACTTTGTTCAGAGCGGTTCTGACTTATGTTTGAATCTTAATTTTAATGAAATAGTAGTATCCATATTTTATTTTACACGCTATGTTTTATTTCCTACAACTATCACTCACATATTTTTCAGGGTACAAAAGCATGTGATAGTATTGCTACTGTAATCTAGCAATGAGAGATGGCACCAATACCATGAGGTGCATTCGAAGGACAGAGTAATTATTCAGCCATCACCAAAAGTGACGTACGGATCGATATATATGTAATAATACATATATCTAGATGGATGTACGAGTATTTCTGCCCCGATCGGATTGGCCGCGTCAACCGAGTGTACTAGGCCAGTTGGGTGCTGCAGTATTAAGCGTGATGGTATTCTACCTATGTGTAACAATCGGTACACTCCTGACACACCATACACACATTACCCCCGGTGTTTGTGGTGGATAATTATTTTGCCCTACGATACTGCTGCCCGACACCACAAACCAATTCGTGTCCATGATCTACAAAGACAATTTCGCTACTGGATCGCTCGCGCTGGATCCGTCTAAACCATCAATGAAGGTATATATGTGATTCACCCATTCTAATGACTGCCATCTAGTTATGAAAGCAGATAACAATATCGTTATGTGCTTCCAATGGACAGAAATGTCACTACTCTAGGATTCCTATTTTTGAATGTTTTACATATTATATCGAATGAAAATCGTTTGATATCGAACAAAAAATTATTCGACTCGCCGATTTTGCGTCTGTCACATATTTTAAGTATAGGGTTCCAATTCTCTAATTACCTTAAAAAAAATTACTACTCACTCATTATAGATTTACAAAGTGCCTCCCTATGTCTTCAATGTTTGGAAATTAAAATGATTCTTAGGTAACATAGAAATAAAGCTAGCTATAGCTTATTTAGACACGAGTCTGTTAGACGTGCCCGATAATAGGTAGGCCATAAAAACATCGAAATAAAACTTAAATTCAAAAATGAAATGTTGCTGAATTTTAATATTCAAAACGTGTCAAAGTCCAAATAAATTGACTGGGGCTTTTGTTTCGTAAAACAATAGCCTCCATGAATGTCCGCTGATTGTTGACGCGGACGCAATCCCATTTCAATCCCGGTTTTAGTATTTTGTAGATATTTTGAGAAATATATTGCCAATAGGTTACAATTAATCTTTATTACATAACAAGGAAACATTTGTGAAATACAAATAATGAAAAAAAAAACAATGAATCCCCTGGCAGTGAGGCGTGGCCCGTGCTTAGGCGGCACAAGGAAAAACTGCGTGTTATGGAGATGAAAATGTTGCGCTAGATGTACGGACTGACGCGGAAGGACCGCATATATAAGAAACTTCCACATTCGGGTAGCCTTCATATCTGTGACGTAGCGCTATAGCGGATAACAATAATGAAAATCGCCTGGAATGGTACGGTCACGTCTTACGAAAACCGGCAAAATACGTTGGGAACAAGTATCAGTACCCCAAGCACGAATATTTGCAAGTTTCGTAACGTAAACGTATCGAGTAGTCGACACGATAACGGAACACAACAAAAGTTGGAAGCACGAAGCACTATCGTAGGCATATCGAGACCTCGACACGATAACGTTAGTGACGTCATGCTAATGTAAATAAGGATGAGCAAAATCGAATGAAAGATCTAAAAATTGAATGAACATTTCGTTCAAAAACTATATCAGTATTTAATTAATAAAAAAGATTGTGATTTCAGGGCATATTAAACCTTAAAACTCGTCGAAATTTGATGCAATATGAAGAATTTGCAGTAAAAGTTTATATTCACTTAAAAAAATTATTTCGTTGTTTAATTTATTATTTGAACTTTATTTGGTGAGACTGCCGCCGTGCCACGGGCCGTGCGTTTCTAAACGACCGACGCGGAGGTACCTAGCACTTGAGACGATAGCAAAGCTCATTCACTAATCACTTCAAGGACAACCTTTGTTTTGAAATGAACTTGTGTCGTAAAACTTGTGATTTATAAAAAGTTTGGACTTATTTTATTTACTTTAAATGGATTTTCAGTGGATATTTCTGTGGATACTTGGAATATGTTTTTTGTGTAGGTTATATAAGTGCTAAAGTGTATATTCTGTAGAGGTACTCAATTAAAGAAATTAGGCTGGTCATATTTATAAACTTGTAAACAAAGTGATTTTTAAATAAACTGTGATGGCGTAAGTATGTGCCTTATTTTTGTCAAACTCTTCTTCGTCCAAGCATATTTTCCCAGTTATATATTCACCTTGCGCTTCAGAGCCTAGGGCACGTTTCAATCATATAACAATGGAGCGACTGCTGTTTGCCCTTCGTAAGCGTTATTAGGAGGCTAGGAGACTGTCTGCGGCTTAAATGATCACGATAATGATGAAGCCTGCATGTCCTAACCAAACTAAAAACAACTAAACAGAGTATGCTTCCCGCGGGAATCGAAGCAGCGACCTCGGGATTCTCGGAAAAACGACTTTATTAACCACTAGACAACAGAAGCAATTTTTGGCTAATTATATGCAAGTATAAAATAAGAAGAAAAAATATTTTTCAAATAACCATTTCTACTTTAAGAAGATATTGTGTTTGTACATGTGGAACAATAAAGTATTTTAATAAATAAATAAGATATTAAATAGTACAAAATACGATGTCGAGGGGTACTTCTTGTTTGAATTAATCATTTTATAACAAAATGTATCAATAAAATCACTTTTATTATTATTTTAAGCTTTCATTAAACTCTGACGAATGTTTTCTCACTGCAAAATTATAAATGACAAAGCTTTCGAGAAACTCGCAAGCCAGCCTTCAACCATTACGATACCATACGTCATTTTAAGCATTCGTGTTCGCTATCTTCATACAAACGGCTTCAAGTTACCTATGCGATACGAAGACGATTCGAAACCTAATGTAAATATTTGTGCTTCGAAAACTAGTTCTAATCACGCACACTAGAGGCACTGTTCAAGTGCCCATACCCATGGCCCATACTAAATGCTCACGTTTACGATACGAAAGTTTTTTCGATAGTGATTCGTGTTGGGGTACTGGTCATGCCGCCTCCGCCGGGGCCTGGTAGAAAGGGAGCGCCTAAAAAAGATGGCTTGACTTCGCAAACCAGGAGAAGCGTGCTAGATGGTTGGTATACGTAAGTAATAAAAGCGATAAAAACAGTTTTCAAATAGTTTTATTTAAAAATGCTACAAGTTTAGGTAGAGTATATAATTCGTTGTAAGAGCATTTGCCATTCAATAAATTTATTTGTTCCAAGAAGCTGCCACTATGAGGTGAAACTCCTCATATCCGAGATAATACGAGGCTGCCTTTATGTGCCGACAAAATATAAAACTTGGTAAAAACCTGGAACCCCTGTATACAGGGTGAACTATATATTTTATCCCGCTTTCTATTATTAATACAAAAGTTTGCTGCTGGCTGCACGTTACTTTGCAAGCTTCAACTAAACCAAGTCGCTTGAAATTTTAAGGGGAGGTGATGAGTTTGTTCTTGAAAGCAACCAGCAGAGAAAAAGAGGTGTGCGGTTCAGGTGATGTAATGAATTCTATTATATTATATGAATAGTGAAATATATTTTAATTTAATTTCAATTTCATTGGTCCCAATCGTTATCAATCTAGCTTGCAATGATTTATAGAATTACCCTTACCTCGGGTAATTATCCCTTTGGTCCCTGTACGTGGCTACGGAGGTCAGACGGCAGTAGTTCAGTTGGAATAACCAGTACCGACAAATCTAGGAAATTATTAACAGCGTACCCTGGGCTCTGAGGACGCAACTAGGTACAAAACTAGTTTTCAGATCTCCGTTGCAATTTCTTTTTTTTTTGCTATGAGGTACGTAGAGATAAAATCAAGCCTTTTGTTATTTGGTAGAAGAAACAGGTAAGTTCACTTTCCAAAAAAAAAATGCATTGCTCGAGTTTTTTTTCTCTGCTCCTTTCTACCATAAGGTTGGCTGGAAGAGATGGCTTTAGGGTCAAGTCGGCCTTTGTAAGTACTCATTTCTTTTAATGTTAATTAGTGTCAGTGCTGTTTTTGTTTTTCTATATATGTATATGACGTAATAAAGTTTTCATTCATTCATTCTGATTGAAAAAATAAGAACACCCTCTAGAATCATCTGGAATTCAAGCGAGTTGGACGTCGCCTACACCCCGTTATATTTAAGGCCTATAACACAACATTCAGTAAGTACTAACCCGATAATAAAAACGGAACATAACGACCCCTGTCACTAGTAAAAATTGTGCCAACGTTGCTTGTAAGCTACATAGGAGTTCTTTGTGAAAATATTTGCTTTTCAAAAACATTTTTCGCTGCAAGTATATTTTCATTTATTTTAATAAACGTTGAAAGAGAATTAAAGACAATTTCACATTACAACATCATCATCACACCATTATACTTTAGAATTGTTAAGTGCTTGCTTACAACTGCACTCAGAGTCGTTAATGACTGCTAAGCAAATTATTCAAACTCAAATAAAAAGTCTCCCTTATGTTAAGAAATTTTAAATCCTAAGTAAATCTACACTAATGAGTATAGAAATTTTCCCTCTTTTTGAGTTCGAAAAATTTGCTTTAATATGCTATTAGGCAGATTTGAAATAATATAAAAAAAGCTACTTTTAAGAAAAGGACTGGTCGGCAACGCGCAATCGATCATAGGCTACGGTAACCACTTACCATCAGATGGGTCGTAAGCCTGTTTGCCTACTTAGTTGTATAAAATAAGCAATGAACTGAGTAAATTAATAGCAATGTGACAAAAACTGAAATCCCGCTTACTTTAGTTCGCTGTGCCAGATATTAATTATTTTTTTAATTAAAAACATTATTCAAAGATTCAAACATTTAATTACCTTTTCAAACATTTATTTGCCTATTATAATAAATTTACATAAAATTATTTGAAAATGCCACTTTTTTTTATACAACGACGTAGGCAAACAGGCGTACGCCCACCTGATGGTAATGCCTACGAACGCCTGCAACACCGGAGATGTCACAAGCACGTTGCCGACCCTGAAGGAATTTTTCACTCCCTTTTTGAAGGCTCCCATGTTATAGACACTAGAGAAATCCATGGCAAGGAGTTCATTCCATAATCGCAGTGTACAAGATAGGAAATTTCGTTTGAAGCGTTCTGTACGCGATAACATGGGATCTGAGGTACGGGGATGAAATCCCTGACGATGGCGAGAGGTGCGATGGCTTTTGGCATCATGTCAAACAATTCCTCAGCCCTGTGCCTATTTATTAAATACTGTTAGCACACTACGCGATAAAAGTAAATCAAATTAAGTTGCCTACGCTTTACATTACGCTTGACCTAAATAAGACTGTACCATGGCCATACCAAATAAATTGTCTTTATTGGAAGGGCCCTAATAAAGACTATGTCGGCCAAAAATAGTGGTTACCCACAGGGGCTCAGGAGACCCTAACGTAATAGAAACGGGTCCCGCCCGCATTAAAGGGTTAACAAAGCCAGTGTACAGGAACTTTTGTATTTAAGGGGTCTAATATGAGATTTGAATGAAATAAATGATTGATTGATTGGTTTGCTATTGCCTTTTATGTCATGGTAATTGGCTAATATAAATTTTAACATGATTGCTATTGATTTATTTTCTTAAAGATGCACCGCACCTACTACGGAATTAATTTAGTACCTAGCAATGGTACCCGTAAGATTTATTTAAATTTTTAGTACAACCATAGAGTTATATTTAAACTTGTGATAAAGTCGTTACACGAGGTATCTTGACGTCCTATAGGTATATATAAAAAAAAAAAAAAAAAAACTTAGCAATCCATTTTTTTTTTCTTATATGAGTATGCATGTATCTAACCCCCGTATTCTTAAACATAACCTAAAGGACGTCCTTCATTAGAGGGCGCCTTAAGGAAGTCCTCGAACTTTCCTTGAAAATGACATTCTTAATTGGTTGCTTGAGCAAACTCCAATGAGGAAAGACACAGGTTATAATAACAATCCGAAGCACAAAAATTTAAAAATACAAAAGAGTAGAGTAAAAAATAAACAAATTAATTATATAACTAGGTAACTAGTAGATAACTAGGCAAAAAGTGGCAAAAATCTGATTTACAGCTACTTTCGAGGCCGCCTCGAGGTACCTCTCGCCAACCTTAAATTTGACAGTTCGATACTCACCTCCAATGAGGAATCTCCTTAAGTCAAGAAAGCTAGTGAAGACTAATCATATCAATGAGTTGGTGTAAGGTTGAGTCGAGTTTGAGGAAACGTTTGAGAATATGGGAGTAAGTATATATGTAGCATATTTTTAAGTAGATTATTTTATTACAATTATTTCTTTTACCAAAAATAGTGTAGTTCTGCTTTCACAACTTCTACCACCAGTATTCTTAATTGTACTCCTGTAACAACCCGGTCGACTAGAAGAGATCTCTTTATGGGATAAGTCCGCCGCTGCATTTATTTTTTAGTTTTCTTATTATTGTAACGAATGTTATTTTCTGTGCAATAAGCTATTACAAACAAACAAATAATTATTAGAAATTCTACTTTAAAATACTTTTAGGTTGACTGGTAAAGTATGTTTTGATTTTAGTTAAAGTTTAAAATAAATGAATAGTTAGTACTGTTACGAGCTGGGGGCTCGCTATTTGGAGAAAAACACTTAGTGACTCGAAAAGACGTTTATTTCCACAAGGATGGTCGCCGACGTCACTTAACTTCACTGATCACTCACAATATCCAAATCACTTGCTTATCACTGTCCTGATGAATTGCCGAAGTCGTAGGTTTAACATGTTCTTCTCACTGGTTTCACTTCTGAATCGCTCTTATAGCTCAACTCAACTTCAACTCCTGTGGCACCTTAGACAGCGATACTCTCGGTCTCGTTCATTCGGTTCTCAAAGCTCTTGAATCACGTTTAGAAGTTGTGAGAGCGAGACCAAGCAATATGCCAGAGCGAGACAAGCGATGTACTAGATCGTTCGCGTAATTATTATTCCCGTATGGGATCACGCAGCGATTGTACGTATGAAGTTTCCGTGGACAGGGCTGCTTAATCTTTTCCAGTGGTTGTTAACTCTGGGGTCGCGTTTCGTAACAGTACAATCAATAGATCTGTGATAGTACATAAACAAAAGGATAAAGTTATAAAAATCAGTTCCAATCACTTACAAACCAAAAAACTAAATACATTGGAGCGACATAAGTAAAACGCTGTACGCTATTAACAGGTATTCGATACCTGTTCCAAACAGTTCCCGCAAGTACTCAATACTCAATATCTATTACGGATGCCTTACAAGGCGTTTCCTAGTGTTTCTGGAACATTCCTACCCGCAATAATTAAACTTGTCAGTCGTCATGCATTGTTCTAGATAGGATTTCGTGTTCGTGTCATGTTAACAACGTGTAAGGGTAGCCGCATAAATGCTTATACAGTTTAATTTAAACATACAACATATTTAAATATCTACATTTACTTTCCCCTCAAAGACACATCATATTCCCCTTATGTACTGTTATGTACCTGTTATGTACCTGTTATGTACCTATCGTGTTATTTACCTATGTTATATAGTTAGTTGCCTATGGCACTCGCGTTACTCAATTGTTGTATTTTTCCATTATTAATTAATTATTGCATCAGCTTACTTATCAATTTCAAGGAATTGCGTACGTGCCACCAGCTACGGTCTGGCATCCCAAAAGTACCCCATTATCATATTCATTTCTAAGAAACATCTCGTACGACCACCCAAATTCGCATTAATTGAATATCTTAATTGCTTTAGATAAGCATGTTTTCGCGAATCGTATGATTAGAGAAGACCCCTAAGGTCAAACCACTTCCTTGCTCGCGTTGTTTATCTCATACTATATAAACTCGCTCGCAACACATCAGTAATCAGTAATTAGTTATAATTAGTACTTAGTCGTCATACTCCATCCTAAGCACACCTTGCTTAGCTCTCATCGCATCAAACACGTAAGCCCTGTATTGTTGTTCAAATTGTCATGTAACACCTCCACCTCTCCTGCTGTACTCAAGGACCAATTAAAAGGAAATTGAAGACACGTGTGTTTTTATTAAAATACACCCACGGCCCCGGGATACATAACAGTACCTACATCCAAGTTAAGTTTTTGCTTTACAAAATCCATATTTCCATTTCCATACTAATATGCGAAAGTCTTTCTTTCTGCCTGTTACGCTTTCACACCCAAACCGCTGAACGGATTTTGATGAAATTTGGTATGAGTATAATTCAAAGCTACTTTTTGGCGCAGGCGGAGCTGCGGGACACAGCTAGTATAGGCACACAGCATAGTAGTATACTGTAGTAACAACTTTTTCATAGACAGGGATGTGGACGTTGATTCTGGCGCATTTTATGCTAAGACGAATGCAAGATTTGTCGAAAAAAAAATGGCGGACGACCTTACAAAAATATATGGTGCTCCTAACTGCGATTGAATAGGCCAAACAAAAATAATCAATTTTTTCCAAATTTAAAAAAAATTGAGTTTTTGAAATCTTAAAAAAATGGGTAAGCTCTAGACCCCATACAGGGTACAGTCAAATCAAGTATTTTCTGCATTGAAAATATGTACCTTAGTTAAGGTACACAACATAACGGTAAATGAATTGTTAAGTATCAATCAATCAATCATTTATTCATTAACCAATCTACAATTGTGTAAATATAAAAATAATAATATAAATCCATCGAGTTGTCCATTAAAATGTTTCAAAGATATACGTCTAGTTTATTCAGACTGATTTTGCAGGAAAAGGACGACAATGCACACTCTCCTAAATTTTTTTTTCTTAACTCTACGAAATAGCTCAGGGTTCAATTGATAATGGAGATGTGGCGACAAAGATTACAACACGACGCTTGTGAATTTTCACTTTAGTAGGCCTGTAGATGTGACTTAGTGTATGCATACCCTTATCATAGGTTATTTTCCGTCACACCGCAAACTAGACTCATAGCCAAGTCTAGCGCAGTGCAAACATTAATCTAACTCCGCTTATTGTGATGTAGGTGATTCCTCATACTAATATTAGCTGTGTAGGAGATTTGCCCTATGTATGTTATGAACGTAGAGAGTTGAAACTTCTAGACTGCGTTGACAAGTTTCTGGTGTTAGCCTAGACCCTACCATAGGTTATAAATGGGTATTCTACAAATTTTTATTTTTTCTTTCATATCAATATTTTTATTTTCAGAAACAGAATTATGAAAGAATTTTTGTGTGTCCGTTCAAAAATAAATAAGGTTTCGTTTTGATGAATTGCTCAAAGTGGCCATTTTAGACCTACTGTATGTAATGTATTCAAATATTAAATACAGATTTTATGCCCTATAAAGTACAAAGGAAATACCTTTGAAATTCGGTGGAAGGGTAAACTGTCAAAAAACAAGAAAAGAATGCACTGTGTGAGCTGTGACGTCACTGCCACTCGGTTTCGTGCGTACAAAGGAGATAGCAAGACGTCCCCACCACGCTCCCACTGTTCTTTCAGAGAAAACTTTAAAATCGAATTACTGCCTTAATTAACAACCAATTTTGTTGTTGTTTTCAGAATCGGTTACTTTTTAGCGTATATTTTGTTTAGTATAACAATATTAACCAAGTATGAATACAGTCAAGTAGCCTAATCTATTAAGTAGGTCAGACGCGTATCTATACTTAATTACTTAATAATATTATAAAGCTGAAGAGTTTGTTTGTTTGTTTGAACGCGCTAATCTCAGAAACTTCTGGTTCGAATTGAAAAATTCTTTTTTGTTGGATAGATCATTTATCGAGGAAGGCTTTAGGCCATATAACATCACGTTGCGACTAATAGGAGCGAAGAAACAGTCGAAAATGTGGAAAAAACGGGGAAAATTGAGGGCTTCCGTTGCGTGCGCTGCGAAAACAGTTCGAGATACCCAAAAAATATGTATGAAAGAATTTTTCCTCTTTAAATGATCTAAAAAAATGCCCGCGACAGTATATGTCTATCTTTTAAAATTAACTTACAATAACAGTTTTTATGATAATCAAATTTGGTCAAAATTAATGCATTATTACAAATTATTTGTCAGAGTTGTATCAACTTAATAATATTAATCTTTATCCAAATAAATGTGTCATTGATTCTGCTACAAGAAAATAAAACTAAAAATATAATTTACGCAGAAGTACTTTAAGATATATCCTTTTTAAAACTACTTTAAAATATATTCTATTAATTATGTAACTAAGTCGTCTAAAATAAGTCGTGGGTAACAGCTATAGGTAATTTATAATAAAGCTGAGGAGGTAGGTTTGTAAACAAAAAATGAATATGATTCCCAAAATAACTATTCCACGCGAACGATGTCGCGGGCACAGCTAGTTTTTAATAAAAAAAAATTATTTCACCGCTGGGCAAAAGCCTCCCCTATTTTCTTCCACACAATTTTGAAATATGGAAAAGGAAAATTTGCAAACAACTGTTTCTACAGAGGTGAATTAGAATGTTTTATTGGGGAATATGGAAATAAACATAGATTAATAATTATTAATCTCCGCGTCGAGCGCGCGAGACCAATTAATAATTGGTCTCCGCGTCGAGCGCGCGAGACCAATTAATAATTGGTCTCCGCGGCGCTGCGACGAGACCAATTATTAATCTAAGGGATATAAATTTATGTGCTCACATGCTGTCCGCTGGGGTTGTTTAAAGTACTGATCCATTATACCTACCTGGACGAATTTAGAGGATTTTGTTTGCAACTAAGAAGTAGGTAGGTACTTATTTTATATCGAAGTTTGATATCAAGTATTTTTATCTTATCATTATTGTGTTTTAATGCTAATAGCTCACCTTACACAGAAGATCGAATAAAAGGCATTTTTACCCGACTACGGCAAAGCCACCAGGAGTGTTATGATTTTTACCGGTTTGTATGTATATTCAACTGTTCCCGATTTTCTTATAAACTAAAAGTGATAATTAAAAAAATGAGGTATCGTTAGAAATGTCAGTTGTCCGCTAGTTCTTATCTATGTAACGCCATGTCAAATTTAGAACAGCGCCATCTAGTTATAGGGCATAAAGTGAGAACCAGAAAAGAAAAACATTGTTGATGCCTTGTGGGATATCAAATGAAAGGGCTATATCAGCACTTCTCAAAAACATATATATTGTTAGCTTTAGCTCGAGAGTTTGCTTGCTTTCTTCTGTTATTTGAAAATATTTTCATACAAATCCAATACTTCTCGAAATGTATTCTAAACTACTAGTGATAATCAAACAAATAGAGTATCGTTGAAAGCTAAGTGAGACTATGTGACGTCATGTTCAATTTGAAACAGCGCCCTCTATAGGACAAAGGAGTTATGGCAAAAAAATGTGTTACTGTCGTTTGGGTTATCTAATGTTACTTACCTTCAAAATTTATTCTTTCCGCACCACCTCTTCGTTGACTGGTAGAAAAAGCCTCTGGCTTTAAATCGGCCTTTTCCATTATTGTAATGAAATTAAATAAATAAATAATGAAATACCTTAATTGGCACAATCAAAATATATATATAGCTTTTGCTGGTGGTTTTACTTGCTTTCATTCGATAATTATAAATATTTATCTTCAAATCGAGCAAAACCAAATAATGTGTCTTGGTTTTTGCTGGTCATTTGGCTGTATAGTTTATTCAAATTTCAAGCGATTCTCCATATGAGCAGTGGACAAAAGAATGTGTCCTAATGAACCCTAAACTAATTAAATAAAAACAAGTTCAAAAACTAAATCTTTGCTCTCGAAATTTTTAATATTTAATATTTCTGGTGTGGCTTACGACCACGGCTGTCTTCTGTACATTACTAACTACTGAAACAATATATGATATCAATAATAAATGATTGGCTTGTTTCATACATTTTTTAACGTGATTTTGCAGTAGTCTGGTTTTAGTTTTTGAACTTATTTTATTGCACATTAGTCCACACATTGGCTGGTTCTACACGTAATCTTCATACATATGGCTATATTGCAAAAACAATAGCATCAATCAAGAAATTCCCGACTGCGCTTAAAATACCGGATCAGCTAAAACCCTGTATTAGCCGAACCAATCGACTACTTTGTATTTGGCCCCCGGTTCTATCCATAAACCTTAGCTTTATGTGATCTACGGGACTTCACACATTGTGAGCGCCGAATTTTTATTGGCCGCAACCTCGTGTGAATACTAAGCTGCGTTCACGGTTGTCGAGTTTAGGGCGAGTGGAGTAGACCAGGGGTCCTATTTTTGAAATGTATGAGTCATATGTCAAATGAACTTCGTTCAACTCGCCGCTTATGATGGATGAAAATCATTCGATGTCTCGCCAATTTTGCATGAATACTTTTGAAAAATAGCATGTTCTAATAAGATGCAGGGTTTTTAATAAACAGTGGTCAATTTTTTGTCCTATACTATTTACAATCTAAATTCTTCGTATAAATGTGTTTCCTATTTGAGTCATCAGCTTACGCTTCGGTACGTAATAGGTACACGTACGCTGTGGTGGTCATGTTCCTTGATTTGGCAGTACTGGTTATTAGAATGAACCGACTGCCGTCTGACCTTTTTACAAGGGAACCAGACTAAGAAGAACATGGCCTGTGGTTTGTTATTGGACCACACGGTAACATTTTTGATGCCACCAATAGCGGCCAATCCAATACGTGTGGCGTCTTACCATTGCTTGACATGTGCATTCGCTACTGAATTACCTACTGATATGCGCACCGCGCTCGACTATCGAGTTTCTCATTTAAGTACGCGTCAAAACGAGCAAATTCTAATAAAAATAGATACCTAAGTCAACTAGCATAAATCACTGGAGTGGGTTAGATCAAACTCGGCCAATGTGAACTAGCTAGAAACAAGTACTGCGTCACGTGTCAGTAGTTTTGAAGATAATATTTTTCTTTTTGCGGACTTGGGTACCAGCTGCACTGGGGGAAGGTAAAGATTTTTTCTGTCTCTCTAAATTTCCACCCAGATGTGTATGCCAGTTACTTGTTCAGTTTACTGTAGCTAGCTGAACTTTGCCGTAGGCCATAAGCCGAAATATAGCATAATATTGTCCAAAAAAAATGTTATTTTAATAAAAATCATATTTGTTAAGTAATTATTATTTATAATGGTAGGTATTTGTGTATTAAATTAAGTATGTTTATATGACAAGGATTTTATAAAATTTGTACCTAGGTAATTAGGTATAGTCTTCACTTACGCTAATTACCCTTTTCTTGTCATTTCCCCTCTTGGGTCTGCTGGAAGAAATTTCTTTAGAAATAAGCAGCTCCCTTGTACTGTCTTTTAACTCTTATGTATAATCCTTTGCATTTTTATTGTGTACATGAATAAAGTAAATAAATAAATAAGTAATTAAAAAGTAAAGCGTTCGAATTTCAAAATTTATGAAATTTTGCGTTCTACCAATCAAACAATAAACAATTGAAATGGAACTACTGTTTTATTACATAACGCGAGTCATGAAATGCCTTTTAGCACATTTGTACAGCATCATGGTACAAAGCCATAAATAATGTTATAAAACGAACATAATCCGAACAATACCATACAGACAAGAGAATTATGGTCCATGCAAGTTTGTCGCTCCATTCCGCGACTTTGTATGCGTGTCATTGCATTCGAAACTACAAATTTGGAACTTGTCCTACGAAATTCAACCTTAATTTCAAAGTATGAAGACTATATAATCTGCATGTAAATCGTGTTTGAATTCACGTCTAAAAATTTGTGAGCAATTTTGGCAACTTTATTTTAAGACATATAAGGTTGAAAATTGCTTGTGTCGAATTAGACGTATCAACATGAGCGGACGGTTTTATTCGTTACACATTTCACAGGACAATAGGCCTTATGCACCGTGCAGTAAAGGCTAATATAGCTTAATTAGATGGTCAGTTTTGTAGCACAGGATGAGGTAGTACAAATAGCCATTTAAAACGTTTGCCTGGTCTGTTCTGTGGTAACTGTTTGAAGACCACATAATTTTTAAATTTGACGACTTTCGAAGTTTTTAACGCGCTTATTTGCTCATCAGGCGTGAGTTTTTGAAAATCGGCGAGACGAATAATGAATGAACACTTTACTGCACAATTTATATACATATAAGAAAAGATACAGTACAGAAACCAATTAACTTTAAGAGAAATGAGTACAAAGGCAGACTTGTCGCTAATGCAATCTCTTCCAGCAAACCTGCTGGTAGAAAGGAGCAGAGAATAAAAAAAAACTTGAGCGAGCGGTGCAGAAAGCTAAGATGTTATCTTTTTTTATTATTTATTATTATTTATCATAATTTTTGTTCGATATCGATTTATTGTCGTTCGAAACCGAAGGATTTTTTTCGATTCCGAACTATTTTCATTCGACATATATATGTCATTTCAGAAATAGGGTACCCGGGCGACTACGTACTATGATATTAAATTGATGCAGACGCTAGCAATTGCGTTTGCCATTTTGTATGGCAATCTGTAAAGCTCCCCTGGGGGGAAATAAGATAACTAAGAGATTTTGTAATCTCGACACAGTTGCTAGCAAGAACATAAAGCTCTATTCAAACTGACGCGAATATGTAGAAGTGACATTAGCAGGCCAGTTAACTTTGGCATACGCTACGGCGGCTTCTACCGATTCTTATATCTGTCGAATTCGCGTCAGTGAATGGTCCAAAATATAATAATATTAGGTCCTTACATAGGAAACTGGCGTTTTGTATGGGAAGAACAAATGTCGAATATTTTTTAATTATATATATTTATTTAATCAAAGTATGAACCTTTGTTATCTATGCACTATTGCCATCTCATAGGTAGTGCATTGATCCCTTTACTAAAAAACCATTCGGACGGGAATCAATAAAATCTTTTAAGGCGGTTTGGACTGCCCCATCGAAGTTGAATTTTTCCCCTTGCGAAAAGTTATTCAAATTTCGAAAAACATGGTCATCTGTTGGAGCAAGGTCCGGGGAGTACGGTGGATGTGTTAGAGATTCCAATTGCTCTTCTAATTTGGTAGCCGTCTGTTGTGCAGTGTGTGGTCTAGCGTTGTCGTGAAGCAGCAGTGGCGTAGAGCGATTGACCAGCCTCGGTTGTTTAGCAGCTAGCTTATCCATCATGGTTTGCAATTGCTGACAATAGACGTCTGCCATATTCGTCTAGCCAGATTTGAGAAAACTGTAATGAACGACACCGGCACTAGTCCACCAAACGTTTACAAGTAACTTTTTTGGATCAATTTTCGGTCGAGGCAGGATTTGGCTGGCTTGCCAGGATCCAGCCATTGCGATGAGCGCTTCCGATTATCGTAGAGAATCCACTTTTCATCACAATGATTCGATTAAGAAACCCTTCATTATTGTGCCGGTCAAGTAATGTAACGCAGCAGTCGACGCGCGTTTGCCGGTTTGCTTCACTCAATTCGTGAGGAAACCACCTTCTAAGCTTTTTAATCTTCCCAATTCACTTCAAGTGGATTAAAACAGTTTTATCACTGACACCGCAGCCTGCAGCTAACTCGGACGTGGTTTGCGATGGATCCGCTTCCACAATAGCCTACAATTCTTCATTGTCAACTTAGGTCTCAGGCCGTCCACGGGGCTTGTTTTGCAGGTCGAAATTTCCACAACGAAAACGTTGGAACCAAAAAGGCACTGTGTTTTCTTTTGCGACACGACCGCCATACATATCATTAACCCTTCGAGCCGTTTCCTCAGCACTGGTGCCACGGTGGAACTCGTACTCGTCAATAACGCGATATTTCAAGTTTTCTATTTTGTAAACTGAGCGCTGCAAACAGAAAAAGCAGAAGAAAAAAAACAAATAAATAACGCTTTATGAAACATAAATACATGTGGAAATACGAGGCGACACTGAAAGTGTTTAGAACTGACCACTTGTAAACAGTATAATAAAAAAATAAGTTTAAATTTTGAAAATGGAACTCTGCCAAAATTATTGAGTATGTATTTTATTAATTCGTCATTTGTTTTACAATTTGGCGGCAAATTGAAAATTGTCTGTGTCACGTCAGCATAAATTTAACGCGAGAAAATTTTCGTGCAATGATTTTTTATGACTTTCTTTGTCATTTAAGTCAACAAGAAAGTTATGATAGACTTCGATTGGCCTTTCACGATGAAGCCCCATCTCGTGCCACAGTTTACAACTGGTTTAATGAGTTCAAACGTGGTCGCACTAATCTCACCGATGATCTGCGTGAGGGACGGCCTTCTACGGCGACGACTGAAGATAACATCAGTGTTGTGCGGCGTATGATAGAGACTGACAAAAGAGTGACCTATCAGCAGATTCGGGCAAGTTAAGGCATCGGTATGAGCCAAGTGCACAAAATCCTGCATGAACATAATTTAGCGGTCAGAAAGCTTTGTGCCCGTCGTGTTGATTGGTGCCGTGAAATGGTTCAAAGATTTAACGGAGGTGACTCAAATGCTGTGTTTGACATACTTACGGGTGACGAAAGCTGGATTTACTGTTATGATCCCGAAACCAAAAGACAGTCTGCTCAGTGGGTGTTTCCTTCCGAGGAGTTGCCAACTAAAGTGAAGAGAGGTTGAAGCGTGGGAAAAAAGATGGTGGCCTCGTTCTTCGGAAGGACCGGACATTACGCAACAATTGTTTTAGAGGATCGAAAAACAGTTACTGCAGAGTGGTATACTAACAATTGTTTGCCACTTGTCTTGGAAAAAGTTCGGGAGAAACGACCTCGCGGTAGGATCCTCCTTCACCACGACAACGCCTCGTCGCACACCGCCAGGCGAACGATCGACTATTTGGCGACATCAAACGTGGAATTACTAGGTCACCCGCCATATAGCCCCGACCTCGCACCTTGCGATTTTTATTTATTCCCGAAAATAAAAGAAAAACTTCGAGGAAAACGTTTTATGGACGCCGAGGAACCAGTGGCTGCGTTTCAAAACGCCGTCGAAGAGACCCCTAAAGACGAGTGGGCAAAGTGCTTTTCTCAGTGGTTTCATAGGATGCAGAGATGTATTGACGTGAAGGGACACTATTTTGAAAAGATGTAATAAAAGGAATAACTTGCTAGTGTGCTCAGTTTTTGATTTTCTAAGAACTTTCAGTTTGACCCTCGTAGCTGTATAAATTTGAATTTAGAATTCCTAACCAAAGAGGAGAAATTTGTGATTATAGTGGCCAGTACGACAAAACGCCAATTTCATATGGTAAGGACCTGATATATAACTTTACATGCCTATAATAGGAACCAAATGGAATAATAATATCGCTTACATTAAATTAGAATCGAAATATCTGTATCTATGCACACATTCTGTGGAATATGTAACATGAATACCTAAACTAACTTCTAACAATCAACTCGCTAAAGGTAAGTAACCATTACTGAGAATTCTGCGATATACCTGTAATAATTCAAAGCATTAATTATCACACAAATAACACATATACAATAACATAAATAATAGGTAGAAGGGTCATGTGGATGCCACCCGTGGCCTAAGTTTGTTATATTAACCCCCATATTCTCAAACGTTTGCTTAAACTTTACTCAACCTTACTCCAACTCATTGGTATGATTAATCGCCACTAGCTTCCTTGATTTAAGGAGATTGCTTATTGGAGGTGAGTATCGAACTGTCAAATAAGGGTTAGTCGAGAGGTACCTGGAAGCGGCCTCGAAAGTGGTTATAAATCAGATTGTTGCCACTTTTTGCCTAGTTAACTACTTAATTTGTTTATGTTGTACTCTATTCGTTTGTATTTTTCCATTTTTGTGCTTCTGATTGTTATTATAACCTGTGTCTTTCCTCATTGGAGTTTGCTCAAGCAACCAAGTAAGAATGTTTAAGGAAAGTTCTAGGACTTCCATATGGCGCCCTCCAATGAGTTTGAGTGAAGGACATCCATAAGGTTATGTTTAAGAATACGGGGGTAAGACTCCAGAAGTACATTCTTTTTAATTATGACCCTCGCAAATTCCGTGAGTCTGAGTGATTTCATTCGTCATAAGCCCGTCTTTGTGCCTCAGTGTTTTGTTAATAATATATTTCTGTACTGTTTGCTTTTTTGTTGCTATCAAGATTATTTGTATCTCCGCTTGGGATTCACGAGTTGCCCCGGTCCTTTAAGAGGCTTGCGCGGGGATATGGATCCAATGCGTAGAGGCCCTTTGGAGAAGTTGATGTCATGTGGTGCTCCTGACCAGACCCGTCCTCGGCTATATCAATAGATGACATTTCCATGAGCAGGTCTAGGCAGGAGGAGGAATTATTGCTAATGAGTGAAAATAATAAAATAGGTTATGGTTATGAAGTTTGGATGGATTTAAACTGGCAATAGAAGTCGGACACCTGCCATAATCTATAATAATCATAAACTCAGTGAATGGGCCCCCAAATAGTCGCCGCGTTTGGCAACAGAGGGGCAACATTGGAATAAGCGGCTAAGGGTGCCGAGAGGTCATTTGTATTATTATTATTGTATTGTCATAATCGGTGAGTCGAACAATTTCATTCGACATGATGACAAATTTAATATTTATTTATCTTCCGAACGTGGAAATGACATACATCGGTATATAAACAATTCAATTAATTTTTCAGTTAAAGTAATTTTGAAAAATTTGGTATTTTTTGCCAACAAGAAAACATTTTCCTACCAACGGAAAAAATGTCAAGCAATTTTTTTATATTAGTAGGCAAACAGCGGACGGCCCACTAGAGAAGGGGAAGCGGTTACCGTAGCAACCAGGAGTGTCACGTGCGCGTGGCCGACCATAGACCATAATTTTTTACACACCATATTTCAATAACCCCAATTCCAAAACCATAGCAGGGATCTGATTTCACAATACCAGAGTACGCGGCAGAAAATTTATTTTAAAGCGTACTGTAAGGGGTGTAAATCCTCACACTAGTTGATATGATACGATGATGATAAATACTAAGGGTTGGTTTCGGATATGATATGAAACAACCGAATTAAGTGAATTAATGTATTGCACTGATTTGTTAAGTTTTAACTAATTTACAAGTGATGAAAAAATACCACGTCAGCTGTATGCAAATTAATGTATGTACGTTAAAATTATAGGGTTAAACAATTAATTAACGGTGTTCCGTACACGTACTCTGCGTGATACTTTTACAATTTTCACATTAGCTATCTACACCATAATATTATAAAGAGGAAAGATTTGTATTTTTGTGTGTATCTTTGTAATGAATAAACTCAAAAACTACTGTGCCGATTTCAAAAATTCTTTCACCATGGGAAAGCTACATTCACCCTGAGTAACATAGGCTATATACCGCAGGTGGAGCTGCGGGAAACAGCTAGTATTATTATGTATAAATAAAAATCAATATCTTAATAACGTCTTATATTTCACAGAAGACACACATCGATTAATATCGACGAAGCCCAAAATCGAAATTTCAAATTTATCGAAACAACCAATTGTGGTTCTTGGATTAATCGGGTCTTTGAATATTCAGAACTTATGGGAATTATGTACCTAAGCTGGGATTTTCATACAAATATGACCGACGGGTCAACCGAAGTACGAAGGTTCTAGAATTGCCTGTGGATTTGTGGCCGGATTCCGTGGACCTTAAAATTAATTGGAACGTAGCGTTAAGTCGCTAAGGATTTATTGGTTAATGTGATGGCTGCAAAACTACATAATGCTGTACTGGAAGTGAACGGGCTCGTTCAAAGTTTGTCGGCTTGTCGGGGTTGTCGTTGATAATGAAAAAAACTTGGATTTATTTCACACTAGCTTTTTCTGCAGCTCCGCCTGCGTCAAAAAGTAGCCTATATTTGACCCCGGGTCTTCAACTATATTTGTACCAAATTTCATCAAAATCCGTTCAGCGGTTTGGCCGTGAAAGCATAACAGACAGACAGACAGACAGAAAGACAGACAGACTTTCGCATTTATAATATTAGTATGGAAGTATGGATATCCTTCTCGTCTCGTCGTCAGTCCAATAGTGAAGTCAAGTCCCTTTTTTCGTCTATCAGTCAGTCTTTATTTTTTATAGTCATCAAGTCATAGAATCATGTCAATAAGAAGGCTGGACGCCGCAACAGTAAGAAAACTAAAAACAGAAGAGAAGATAGAGCGAGCAATTTTTTCCTGTATTCTTCATTATAGATTATTTGTATTTGTACATGAAAAAAATACAAGATAGCGTAGAAGGTCTACAAGAGGAGCTACGACGTAGCATCTGTAGCACAGTCGTAGCCGATAAATTTAGTTTTTAAATCACATCATGGTGTGGTGGTGTTTAGATGTCAGTCGCTCCATTGTAATAAGGAGTACCTATAATATAAGACCATGATTAAAAGCGTACCCTCTACGGCACGCATTAATTGAAGCTCATATAATTTACTTACCTTTATGTCTTTAGGTTTTTAAATATAATAACTTATTTCTAAAAAGTTACAAAGATTCACTCAGACATCATAAATTCTAAATCTTTCGAGATAAGTATTTATTTATAACTGTCGTAACTCCGACACAATAAAAGTACGGCCGGATAATAATAAAAGTTATTGCACTTCTATCAAGGAGCTACAAACCAATTGTAGATTGCAATCGAAAGCCTACATTCGCGATTTTTCAATGGGGAAAATGGGTTATTTAATACAAAATAATCATCAATATCTGTTTCCCGCGGCTCTGCCCGCGTTAAAAGTACCCTGTGTTTGACCTCGGGTCGGTGACTATAGCCATACCAAATTTCATCGAAATCGATCCAGAATCGGTTTATCCGTTAAAACCTAACAGACAGACTTTCGCATTTATAATATTTGTAAAGACATTACCAGTTTGGAGAGATACGGCGACTGGAGCGAGAGTGTTATGCTTTACCGCCGCGTCGGAAAGATCTTCCCGTCAGGCGAGGTAGTATACCTGGGGAACCGCGGCTCCGACGATGTTTGAGTAGAAGGTTGTATATATGCTCCAATCCATAGAACTTTCAATAGGGCGATTTAATCTTTCCATACTAATTAGACGTCTTTATACGGAGGCTTGACATTATTAGCTATTCTTCGATTAAGCGCCATCTGTTGTACAGTTGAATTTGAGTGAGATTTAAGGTTTACTTGCTATGCGTTGATGTCGCCATAGAACTTCCTCCCAAGACCGAAGGTCTGATAATCTTGATGTGCAGTCTGTGCTTCGGATGTAGCTTTCAAGTGCCAGTTGACGTCTCTGTGAGTCGGGAGCGTAGTCGCTGCTGCTCGATAATCCCAGTGAGTCGGGCGTAAGCGACTGTGTTGCGTGCTCGTAGTCTGCTGTGAGTCGAGACTGTAGATGAGCGATGGAGACTTGTTGGCGCCGGTAAATGTCCCGCAGAACTGCCTCTCTGGTGTACGGTGGCCGGCCGGTAAAACCAGACGTGGGCTGCAGTGGATGTGCTGGTGGCTGAAGTTGCCGGCCGCTGCTGACCAGATGATGAGGCTTGAAAGGATGAGGGATATTGAAATATTGTCGAATGATGTTGAAAAAGGCTGCTACCAATCACGTCGGGGTCTCCAGCATGTTATACATACATACAACATGCTAACCCATTGGTCCCGGTTGCCATTTGGTGGTCGAGCTTATAGTATTCACGTCAGAATTCAAAAGTCGGTTCCAAAATACTATAACACCAGGGTGTACAGGGTCGAATTAGGGTAAATATTATGCTTTATGGTTATTATTGTTTTATGGTTACTTAAACTAAATTTGCTGGGTCGATCGCAATGTAGGATATGAGTGCTGTTTTTCTAACAATCAACTATGCTGAAGACCAGATGAAAAACTAGGAAAGCGGACCGTATACTCTGAGGTAACCAGCCAAGGATGCAACCAAGAAAGCGCTAAGGTGAGTAGTAGTATGTGACAATACTATAAAAAATACATACAAATACATTTGTTTCAGTGCACTAATCTTTACTATTCCTCATTTTCCCTCGCCAGTTACCAGTTCCCATGGCTTTTTAGCCATGTCGGATTGCCCCGTGGCCAGACTGTAAATCGGGGAGGTGAGGTGCGGTATCTGTTTCGGGTGTGAGTAAGTTAGTTACTATTAATACTTCTGTCGCAGTATGTGACAGTGTCTAGTCAATATCCACACACGGTTTTAAAGCTAGGGTAAACTCCACTGGTTTTATATCCAGAAACTTCTATCGTAAAAGATTTTAATGCTTTTCCGGGCATATAAATCGCAGCAGACAATTTAACTTCGCTTATCGACTACATCAGAGTTGATTTTCCAAATGGTTGCTTCTATTGAAGAACTCCGTTCACAAATACCCCAGTTATAAGAATCGTTTGTTAAGCATATATGTTAGCTAAATATTGTTTCGTTCCCTTTTTCTCCTATTAAATTTTTAGTGCAAAAAATGAGACATTTTAGTTAACACGGACTAAACAAAAGATACTTAAAACCACGGTTATGAGATATTTCAGCATATTGTAGGGGATGCAACCTTTCAACAAGTAAGAATTAGCTGTGATGAATTTGGTCAGGTGACCTGAAAAAGGGTCGCAGGCAAGGGTGCAGGTGGTTCATTTTATGAAATTTTTAGTTTCAAGAAATAAATGCATATATATTTGGCCAATGGTATCAAAATAATCATGTGTCATAAAGTAGGAAAGCGGACCCTGGGCTCTGAAGCAAAAAGCTGAAGATGCAACCGGAAAGGCGCTAAGATGATGATGATCACAAAATCATGGGTCATATTTTTTTATGTTTCCTATTTTAATACTGTATTAGACGGATCAAGTACTGGCAATACATAACAGGTTTAGCAGGTTTTTCAAAATTAATGTCTAGTATGTTATTATTATTTTTATTTTTTATTCTACTGGGCCCACCCCCTTACATCAAGTTTTTATAATGTCCAAAGGTTGGCTGGAAGAGATTGCTTAGCAATAAGTCCGCCTTTGCTCCATATTGTTAACAATGTTATAATTTCAGTTTTATGATTTCCCAGATGTGAGCATTAAAATTATATTGTGTTGTATTGTATATTTAGTGCTAAGAGCAAAGTCTAGCTTTCTAGTTCTCTAACTTTCCAAGTGATAACTTGACGCGGGCAGACTCCTCGTGAGCACTTTACTAATACAATATTTAGACGATTCTAGTTTTCAGTCTGAGATCTATACGCTTTCTTCTTACTGATTGTATTCACATCCGACGAAAAGACGGTTAAGGTGTCTACCTGACTACTGGAGTACTAGATATTTTGCTGATATTATGTTGAAGTCTTTGTAAATTTTATTGACCGAGCGATCGAAGCGAGCGACCTCTCTCAACTTGGCCAAAAATGCTTTGGTATGTCTGTGTGTTCTCTTCTAGAGGTCGCATTTCTCAACCGATTCCCGTGAAATTTTGGGAGCAGATTCGATAAACATATGAAAATCGATCATCGAGCAATATTTTGGAATTTTTTGAAAATGACGGAGTTGGTACAATGGGCCTAAGCGCTTTTGGATTTTATGGCTCTTACAACCATTTTGTATTTGTAGTGACAACGAAAATAACAAAGGAATTTTATTTTCTATTATGACATACAATAGACGTATATTTTTACCAGTATTGTCGAAAGATGAATAGTCCAGTTTATTTATTAAGAAATCTGATCGACTTAAGCGTCTAGAGTTCGAATCTCACCAGAAGGTGTTCTCTTTTTAGTTCAATGTATTTGTTTTTATTTTGCGACCGGTATCTTGAAGGTTGCTCTTACGTCGCACTTTCTCGGGCTCGAAGACTTATACTAATGTAATCTTGGAGCCCTTCGATTTTGAACGTTTCACAAGAATCAGGTCTTCTTCTGTTAAGAACAGAGGAGGAAAAAAGACTAAAAAGATTAGCAGAACGAACATTATCAAGATTTTAATATTCAATTAAAAACATATGGTATGAAAAGTTCTTTTGATCTGCAATCTCTATAAGCTCGCGAGGTCTACAGCTCACAGAGTCACTAGTAGTATTTGTTACTGTTTGTGGGCAATAAAGATATTTTGTATTGAATTGTATTGTATATTTTTGAGAAGTAGGACTCAACCAAACTGACGAGCCGAACCAAAAATGACTAACAAAACTTGTGTTGTTGAACACATGCATGGGGGGATTATGTCGAATCATGACTGAAATATGGCTTACCTACCGATTGTGCGTTAGTCATACCAAACTTAACAAAAATTAGCACCCCTGGAGATCTTTTTTATGTCATACTACCTTTTTTTCCGCTGCTCCGCCTGCGTCATAAAGTAGCCTATGTTTGACCCCGGGTCTTCAACTATATTCATACAAAATTTCATCAAAATCTGTTCAGAGGTTTGGCCGTGAAAGACATTTGCATTTATAATATTATAGTATGGATACTATGTCGTACGAAAATCATTCGATATCAAACATTAATTATTCGACTCGTTGAGTTTGTTGTACACAGTACTTTGTATAGGTATAAAATTGTAGAAAACAAAGGGGAAGGCTTTTGTAAAGCAAAGGGACTTAAATAGATAAATAAAAAATGCAGCAGTGTCATACCTCTTCTTGAGCCTCTGTTTCATATTTCAAACATATCTTTGCCTAAAATAAACCTTCTTAATCGAATGATGCGGGTTTCGGCTGACTCTCTAACAAACGACAGCCGTTTCATTCAATCAAGCTACACATGGGGCCATAAACGGATTGAATAGAAGACAAACAGAGGACGCTTGAGTCAGCGCTTGAAATGACCCGATGAATGAACGGGTGAATGGTTGAACGATTCGCTACCTGTCGCCGATGTTTATAGATGAGCCCATTCCATTAAACTAACAGTAAAATCTGCATATACATGGTATATACCTTCATTAACGCTACTCATCTCCTTCTTGACGTAATTAATACTAATTATACTTTTAGTCTTATCGGATGTTATCGACAAGTAGGAAAAATTCCGGGAAAAACAGAATTTTGAATGACATACAAATGTAGAGACTCATTGCTAGCCTAGCTAGCAACAAATGCCTAGGTAGTTACGTAATACATTAAAATCGAGTACCACCTATTTGTAAATAT
The DNA here is from genome assembly GCA_947363495.1 of Euzophera pinguis. Lineage (NCBI taxonomy): Eukaryota > Metazoa > Arthropoda > Insecta > Lepidoptera > Pyralidae > Euzophera > Euzophera pinguis. Next base: position 15,178,927 of record OX376166.1, read on the forward strand.
TTTTTTTAATCATAAACTTTATTGCACAAAAATCAATGACGTAAACAATGCACAAAAAATAAATTGTCATTATAACCTATTAAATTGGCTAGTCAACTAAAAAATAAATTGTGTATATTATATATTTTATTGATAGAATAGACTATTTCGGAGATACAATTTAAACGAAAAAATCCTTAGAATTATATTTATTTTGTTATTTAATTTTAAAGATTTTATAGTGATGACGTCACGCAGCTATAATGGCCATTTCGAACTGCAAGAAAGCAAAAATTACTAAGGTATTAAAAAATATATATGTCAGTGTCAAATGTCAAACTCAAGATGGACTGCGAGCCGCGAGTTGGTTTCTTGTTTGTTTACAATCGCCAAATATTTAGGTACCCCATTTCTCGTATCTATTGCTATAATGGACTTTACTGCAGTCTCTTCATCCGTTTACATCTGATTTTTCAAAAATTGGACACCGCTTCTTCATTATAATGTATGAATGAATGTAATTAGGTTATGTTTACTTGAACAGAGATGACATTTGACATGGGTGACAAGTACGTGAAGCGCTTAGTTAGCGCTACCAAACAAAAAATATTTATTTACTACGCAACAGCGTAGTGAATAAATATTTTATATGTTAGGTAGGCAGAACATGCCTACCTAAAAAATTAAATGTGAATAGCCGGAAGTTATCCGGCTACGTCATACGTCAAACTTGCTAAAAAATGAAAGTCATTGGGTTTTCTGCGATTTTCTTAAAAAATACTTGCTTATCTAAAGATCTAATTAATGTAATCTGTTCCCTAAGCCTATTCCTCGAAATGGTTTACGAATTAGACATTTTCATAAAAAAGTTTACTAGCCAATTAGGAAACTGATATAGTTGAGACTACTTTAAAGATATTGTCATGTACATGTGACTAAAAATAATGTAATTAGATTGCAAGAAAGCGGACTCTGGACTCCGAGGCAAACAGATGAGGATATAACCGGGAAAACGCTAGGATGAAGGGTAGACCTATATTCAACAATAAGTATGTGGTTTTGATTTGATTGATTTCAACTAATAAACTAAATTTTAAATAAGTAGTTACAATCACACACGAAAAATCCAAAAAACGATTTATAAAGAACTTTGTTTCGAATTTATTCCTAAACAGCTGGAGCCCATCCATAAATATTGTGAGTGAAATCCAAATGGAAAGGCTGCCTCGACGGTTCTTTGGAGGTGGGCCCATTATTTTGCACGGCTGCTTTCTAGGTTTGTAATCTCAATGCGATTTTCATGTTTTTGGGATAAAGCGAAGAGGGTTGGGTGACATTCGATCATTTGGTTTTCATGAATAAAAATCTAAGACCACCTACCTACTGCAATTATTCTAAGTACTAATGACTACTTGTACTACGGTACATGACGTTCCTTTCTCAATGACGGACAATAAATAAGCGATTTGATTTGATTTCTTTAAATTTTACACCTAAAGTGTGAAGTAAGTAGGTACCTACCAATTTTTGAAATCTGTCTTTCGAATGATTACTAACGACCATACCAAACTCGAATGAAACTCACTCGACTTACAAACGCAGAAGAACCCTGAAAAGTTTTTGTTAACTCATTAGGACTTATTCGGATTTTGTACACAGATAAATCGGTAGAGGTGCTTTAAAAGTTTTGCATGGGAATTGCTACCGTAGTAGGTAGCAATTTCCCTTATAGATAAATAAAAAAATCATCGAGTGCTCGTCGAGAGTGTTTTACGTCCACCGAGATGGATTTTTTTTTTCTCTTCACTGTAAAATGAAACGTATCTAAACCCATCTGAACTTTTGGCGGCAAGCTGAGAAGAGCATTATCGGCGCTGCTACTTATTTTCAAAAATTCGTAATTATCGTGATAGTTTGTGTATAATAATGGTTGATTAAGGACCGTTCAAACTGACGCGAATCCAAAATAAGAATCGGTAGAAGTGCCGTAGCGTATGAAAAAGTTATCAGGCCTGCTAATGACACTTCTATATATTCTTATTTATGTAGACATCCTGCCAAACGAGCGGCATTCGCCTCAGTGTAAACGGTCCTTTATTCGAAAAGTGTTCAAGAACAAGCGTAAGTGTTGGATTGTGAATATTGTGATACAGTACCTATTCGATTTATGTGATTTCCTTACTTGTAACCAAAAGCTCCTCGAAATTGCTAAGTGCAGGTTTTTTATTACTTAATTCTTTTGACTAGACTTGAGTACCGATTTGTCTTAATTACTGACTTTACTTTAGACTAAACGACTACTTGTTACTGGCTAAATACGAAAGTAAAAGCCATATTGAAAAAAAACAACTTTCTGCCAAATGTCATCATACCAAATGTGTCAATGTCAAATTTATCAGGAAATAACAAATGAGCAGTGTTTTGGGCCATGGTTTTGGTTTTTTTTTTACTAAAATAAATTGCAATTTATTGTTTTTTTCACGTGTGCTCTTTGATATTTTCGTTATAAATTAGTTCCTAGAGTATATTAATCAATATTAGTGGTGTTTCTAAACATATCCAAACAAATTATTACGCATTTCCGTGTTTTCCCAACAAAGGGATTGAGTCATTGTTGTGATATAAAAATATTGGATTAACTAGTAGATTCAGGTCTAAAAATGGATTATGTTACTACTTTAAAGATCCTGGTGATTGGCGAGAGTGGTGTTGGAAAATCCAGGTACATAACATAGATTATTTATATAATGTTTCTATGGATAGTGGGCTCAGAATGTTGATATAAAAATAAAACGTAATTGCTCGCGTGTTTCTACTGAGATAATTAACTGATAAGGTTACGGTTTCGACCTGAAAATATGTTGTGTTAAAAAAATCTTGAAGGTCTGTAGTGCGCTATGAACAAAGAACCTCTTAATTACACCCCGAAAAAGTCAAATTCTACAAACTTACCATATTACAATACCTGCTTTTTTATTCATCAAAATATTAATTCACTACCTTGTCTAATTGAGTACTCGACTCTCACCTATTTCTACGGCCAAATCAGTGCTTGCATTATTTCATTCCGGTATGAAGGGAGAGAGGCAAGAAAATTTGTAGTGCTGAGGTTTAACATCCTAGGTCACAAAATTAGCTTCTAATTGAGTTGATAAGTTGCAAGAAAAGAGGCCTCCCCATGTGATGTAATCAAATCCAAACATATCTGGGCACATAGTAAGCAACAATCTACGTAAACAATCTAGTCGGTAATACAGATTGGCTGATCCTTTCACCATGAAATGATGAAAATTGGCTGCTCAATAATGATACTCCGAAGGGTACAGGTGAGGAATGAATCGGCTACAGTGATCGCAAGCCCACTTTCACAGACTGTATATTTTACTCTCCAACAAAATTGTATAATCTTTTACATGATGTGTGTAATATTCCAAATTCATACAAAATATTTATTTATTTATAAATCTTTATTGTACCACAAGTTTACAATTGGCGAACTTAATGCTAAAAGCATTCTTTCCCAGTCAACCATTAGGAAAAACAAAAAAGTTACGTGCAGCGCGTTTTTTTTTTTTATGGCTATGTTAGTACCGGAATGATGAGGCATGTGTAGACATGACTAACTATTGAGAAATCACAAAGGTGGACTTATTGCTAAGCAATCTCTTCCAGTCAACCTTTGTCTAGTAAGAGAACATGATGTAAATGAACATCCTGCATCATAGGTAACTTGGTGGAGGCAAGCTGGATAAATTTGTATATTTAATTTTTTTATTTTAGCATAATCCTAGCATTCACTACCGGTGACTACAACCCAGGGAACCCAGCTACAATTGGAGTAGATTACAAAATCAAGGTCATGGATGTCAACGGGGTAAAGGTCAAACTTGGTATTTGGGACACAGCAGGACAGGAGCGGTATAGGACACTGACCTCAAGTTTTTATAGGCAAGTATCAAACCCAATCTCCTAAAATAAAAATGTTTATTGGCAAAAAACATAGGTTTACATTAAATCAAGTTGCAGAAGCCTTTTATTAAGCAAAAAAAGGCTTCTGCAACTAAAAGAACTAAAAATTTCATTACAATAAATTAACAGTCTTCAACATCCTAGCATTATCCCGGTTGCATCCTCCAGTGTTTACTTCGGCCTAGCCTAGGCTCCGCTTTCCTGGTTTAGGCTCAATCTGGCACATTTTGTCTACATGATTCTTGTAACTAAAGAAGAAATTATACACCTTCATCGGAGCATTATTCCAATTGCACCAGAAATTAACATGATTCCTATTTTTATTGAATGGTAGTTATGATGAAGCATTCCGTATTGGTCACCCGAATTAATGGCACCTTAACCTTGTTTTTGATATGAAAAGATCTATGACCCTCCTTGTAATAGTTAATACTTGATTTGTTTTAGGGACGCACATGGTGCTATTTTAGTATATGATACATCAGATCCAAAGACATTGGCGAAACTAAAGGATTGGGTGGAAGAACTACAGGTCTACACGACAAAGAAAAACATAGTTTGTTTAGTTGTTGGCAATAAAATTGACAAGGTAATTATTTTTTTTTTAATTATTTATCCAACCAAAAAATTTAAACAACATAATAATTTTTGATTATTCTGTTGGTAACTACAAAACTGAATCATCATTATCTATTTACTTCTTCTTCATCATTGGTCCCTGACTACTGGGGATACAGTACGTCACACACTAGAGATTTCAACTCGCAAAGAAAAGAAGTACACCTCAGCTCATCTTATAATGAGCGTAGGTTTAATAACTCAACTTCTATATCCTAAATAGACCTTATGGCAACGGCTAATTCAGATAATATGTTTTCAACTTTTCAATTTAGCAAAAATATCAATATATTCTTTATCATACACAAGTAAACATAAACCATGAACACAATACGTAAACTAAAGGTTGCCTTATCGCAAAAGCAATCTCTTAAAGGCAATCTGAGGGTAATTTGAAATAGTTCTATGAGAATGAACTGGAGTTTTCTTTGTAGCCTCGTGCAGTGCCAAGAGAGCAAGGGCAGGCGTTCGCACAGAAACACAGAATGCTTTTCATAGAAAGCAGCGCGAAGACACAGGACGGCATCCATTTGGCTTTTGAAGAACTGGTACAAAAGGTTAGATTTTTTATTTGTTAGTATTTTTAAACAGATTACCAACAGTCACTCAATAAACTCCGCACTGGTGTTGAAAGATGTTAGGAGAATCGTTTATTTTCAATATACGATTTAAATATCACTTATTGACGTCAATTTACTTATATAAGTTTACCACCACTTTCAAAGCGCAGGTGGAGAAGAAGCGGCGCCACAAACTCCACTGCAGCATTTTCTTAAACGTCATTTTACAAAAAAGAAAAAAACTTTTCTTAATTAACTAGTTAAATGAACGAATTCACATGTTTGTCAACATTTTGCACAATATTTTATTGCGATTTCAGATTATTTAAAATAAAAACTGAATTAAAATAATGCGCTAAGTCTATCAGTTATATCCGAGTTCTTTCTTAAAAGTAGTAATATTTTTCCTCATATACATGATAACTTCAAATATATATTGTGAAGCTACTGTTAAGATATTAATTTCTTCAAACAACTCCCTAAGAGATTCCCTTGGGGCTAAACCATAGATGGCACGAACTGCTCACTTTTGTAAGATAAATGTTGTCTGTATTTCACTTGCCCTTCCCCAAAGCAGTAATCCATAAGACATGAAGCTATGAGGGCTTCTCCAATCAACCAAAAACTGCAGTCAATGGCTGTCGTGCCCCAATAGTCCCATCTCTTGCACTATATAAGATTTAAATATAGCAAATCACTGGGCAATAGAAGTGGCAAAGTATTAGACAAATGCAATATAGTTAAGGCAATAGCCATTTTGACTCAAAAATAAAAAGAACAGATTATCCAAAATTATAGCATTCATCGATCCAACCCTTGCAAAGCCGGGGCAGGTTGCTAGTTTAATACTACCAGTCGCCGTTCATGCGCTACTGTTAGTTTCAATATGCCCGTCACTAATATTCTTCACACAATCCTAATCCTTGCGACACATGTAAAAATAGATTGCAGAAGATCTTCATACGGAATATATTCCATTCAAAATGAACCGAATACACTTAACACATTTTGGATTTATTCTGTAACCTCAAAACTTTGTTCTAGATAATTGAGACTCCTGGTCTATGGGAAACGGGCAGGAGTTCCAACATTCGTATCACAGACCAACTCCAACGACAAGAAGAATCCTCATGTTATAACTACACGTGTAATATATAATTTTTGTACTGTAATTAGTTGGCTTCAATCTGTAAATTAACTGTATCTCTCTATCTGTATAATAAAAAAAGAAATCAAATCAAATCATTTAATCGCCAAAATACAGTACAGGAATGTCGCTTAATAAAGGCGTATCTGTATAGCGCTATAAAAAATAACTATTTCAACCCCTACAAATATATTTTGTCATTGTGCAATCAAATTACACGTCACAAGATTTATTGTGCATTTTGGACAAGACTATTATTTTTATCCCAAATAAAGCAAAAAAAGACTGCAATATGTCATGTCTCATACAATTCCATACGTTACAACGTAACAATGCTGTACTAACAGCAGAACTGATAAGCACAGCTTCTGTCACACTACCCTCGAGATTTTTGTTTTAAAAAAGGTAAATTATCACGGATAGGTACCAGTGATTTCCCACGGTATAGTTTATTGGAGCAAAAAGTTCGCTTTGATATCTAGATAGTTCAGATAAAGATGTAGGAAATTAAACTGATGTACACTGGATGATTTGGCTGTGGATGTTGCGTCCTATTATTAACACGAAATAAGAAGTGTGTCGACTCTGCTCCGCTCTTACTCGGCCGACCAGTGCTGGTCGCGCATGCGGTGCGTAAAAAAAGAATACTTGCCCACCATACCACCGGAGGTATTCTACTCACCATACCCCAGTATGTAAATTACATAATCAAGTCATATTGATATTTCTCAGTATTTGTCGTCTGTAAACTCCTTATTAGGCTTACTCAGTGTTCATCCGTCTATTTTCCAACATCCATGAGTTTATGTATGTCGAAGAAAACCCTGTATATAAAGTGTACTAAGGTAAGACTACTATCTAAGGTTTGACTGGAAGAAATCGCTCTATCTAATATCGAATCGATAAGTCCGCCTTTGTTCCCCATTTTCATGTATATTTATTTAATGAAATTTTAATTTTGTTGCAATAAAGATTTGTGTTGTATTGTCAGAGTGAAGCCAACATTGCATTATTGTGATACCTTATATGCTCTTGTAAATATTCATATTTATTAATAAAATGTACACAATCAATTAGTTTCACTATAGTTATTGTATGTTTGACATTTGAACTTTAGTTTTATCGGTCGCTAAGGTTCAGACTGGACCAAAATAAAGTTTTATGCATCAATTTTTTTATTTATTACTTTTTAAGCGTGATTTTTGCTTAGATCCACTTAAACAGGTAAAAAACTTTTTTCTTATACAACTAAATAGGCAAACAGGCGTATGGCTCACCTGATGGTAAGTGGTTACCGTAGCCCCCTCTGGAGCTTGGCGACCCTACGAGGGCGACACTGAAAGTCTTTAGAACTGACCACTTGTAAACAGTATAATAAAAAAATAAGTTTAAACTTTAAAAAAGGAACTCTTTGCCAATATTATTGAGTACCTATGTATTTTATTAATTTATTATTTGTTTTACGATTTGGCGGCAAATTGAAAATTGTCTGTGTCACGTCAGCATGAATTTAACGCGAGAAAATTTTCGTGCAATGATTTTTTATGACTTTCGTTGTCATTTAAGTCAACAAGAAAGTTATGATAGACTTCGATTGGCCTTTCACGATGAAGCCCTATCTCGTGCCACTGTTTACAACTGGTTTAATGATTTCAAACATGGTCGCACTAATCTCACCGATGATCTGCGTGAGGGACGGCCTTTTACGGCGACGACTGAAGATAACATCAGTGTTGTGCGGCGTATGATAGAGACTGACAAAAGAGTGACCTATCAGCAGATTCGGGCAAGTTTAAGCATCGGTATGAGTCAAGTGCACAAAATCCTGCATGAACATTTAGCGGTCAGGAAGCTTTGTGCCCGGTGGATACCTCACGATTTGACCGAGGCCCAAAAAATCCGTCGTGTTAATTGGTGCCGTGAAATGGTTCAAAGATTTAACGGAGGTGGTTCAAATGCTGTGTTTGACATGCTTACGGGTGACGAAAGCTGGATTTACTGTTATGATCCCGAAACCAAAAGACAGTCTGCTCAGTAGGTGCTTCCTTCCGAGGAGTTGCCAACTAAAGTGAAGAGAGGTCGAAGCGTGGGAAAAAAGATGGTGGCCTCGTTCTTCGGAAGGACCGGACATTACACGACAATTGTTTTAGAGGATCTAAAAACAGTTACTGCAGAGTGGTATACTAACAATTGTTTGCCACTTGTCTTGGAAAAAGTTAGGGAAAAACGACCTCGCAGTAGGATCCTCCTTCACCACGACAACGCCTCGTCGCTCACCGCCAGGCGAACGATCGACTATTTGGCGACATCAAACGTGGAATTACTAGGTCACCCGCCATATAGCTCCGACCTCGCACCTTGCGATTTTTATTTATTCCCGAAAATAAAAGAAAAACTTCGAGGAAAACGTTTTATGGACGCCGAGGAAGCAGTGGCTGCGTTTCAAAACGCCGTCCAAGGGACCCCTAAAGACGAGTGGGCAAAGTGGTTCCATTTTCAGTGGTTCCATCGGATGCAGAGATGTTTTGACGTGAAAGGACACTATTTTGAAAAGATGTAATAAAAGAAATAACTTGCTAGTGTGCTCAGTTTTTGATTTTCTAAGAACTTTCAGTTTGACCCTCGTACTCACCAGCAGGAACACAGCACTGCATCACAGTGTTATTTGGCTGCGGTCTTCTGAAGGGTGGAGGTACTTCCCCAAACGAACTACTCCGTACAAAATGTCCTACCTCTCTTAACTGCTATATTATGCCGCCGAAAGATAGAAGATCTTTATGTTATCTAGTACGAGTGGACTACTGGGAAGGAATCGTAGCTTTTGTCACCCCTCCCGGTGTCACGGGTGACAATGAAGAAAAACTAAAACCAGTTGTCCCATCTGGTTCAGATCGGAAGGGAACAGGTGGGAAAATTTGTCATCCGGGTGACAACTGGGATGAAAATTCACAGTGCTAGAGGGTACCACTGGGAATAATTGTATACTGTAAAAAATTGTCTGATGTTTAATAATTCACTTGTATATGGAAGTAAAAAGCCTTGCAAGATTTATTTACAGACACGATAAAGATTGTCGAAACGTAACTTTCATATAAAACGGCAAAGCGCGAATCCGATTTCCGACATTTGTTCGCTTTGGGACAGATTTACAAGAATATATTTTTTTTTAATCGTGTGAAAGTCCTTTTTGCGCATGTGTGGAAAAAACAAGATTATATCGTTATTTTGATCAGACTGTCCTTCTAGTATAATGCACGTACAATTATGTTTATTTCACGTCAGAGTCTGGTCCCATTTTTGCGAAAATAAATGTTACTACAGCGTTAAAATGTTTTTTTTATGACAATTTGTAAGATATCATAGCTATAGCTTATTTAACTATATGACATGTTTATTTATAGCCTATAATCACCTTAATTCTTATATTGTTTGTGCATGAAATTTATATTTTGACTTTAATTTGGAATTGTTTTGGCTGTGAGCCTGTGACCATATTAGTATTAAATACTTATTTGTATGCTGTGCAAAAATAGCAAAACATAGTGTCTTATACTCTGTAAAACATCTAAATTATGTACCTATGTTTAACAAATAAATGATTGATTGATTGATTGTTTTTTTTTCTTTATATCTGTGTTTGCAAAAATAAACTTTTTTAATTACCTCTATGAACATCACACTGACGGGTGGCGGATGGCCATAGTAGGCCTCGAAATAGGTTTTCGTTTTCCTCCTTTGCATGCGGAATCCTAAAAATATATTCAATCTTTAGACGATAATGTAAATAAACAGTAGGAAATCGTTATTTGTCATTTGTTATTTATTTTTCTAATCCAAATATCTCGTTGTATGAATCGCGTTTAATTTTTATGGGAAATGGGGAGTACGAGGAAACCTTCCCCTACCGAATACATAAATACTGAATAATAACTGTTGGTAAGTATTCTGAGAAGAAATTGTGTCGGGGCTTTACCGAAATGTACGATTAAAAAATCGAAGTATTCCTCGGAGCTCATCCATTTTCAAGCGCACCTAACGAAGCGTACAATTCTTATTCTTGGAAGCTCATCTGAAAGTTGCGCTTCAAAAATGAAAAAGAAAAAAAAATCTTCGAAGCCAAAGACAACGAAATACAAATACACACACAATAAACGTTTCTTTCTTAATGCTCGAAGCACACCCATGTTAAAATTAGTGCAGTAGGCACTTCATTAATTCATTCAACTAAAAACTACATAATCTGTACAAGTTTTAACATTGGTGCGCGTCGAGAAATTAAGTTCGATTCGATCGAATACCTCGATATTTTAAACCCACTTACATTTCAGTAAAGTAATGAAAATATATCATTCATATTTTATTATGTGCTTTCTTTAAATAGGTACAAACTTTTTTTTTTTTTTATTTATTTGGGTTCAACAAACAGTTTCACAATACAATTTGTAAACCATATTACAATCAAAAACAGACTACAATCAAAGTGAAACCAACATCGTAAACCACAGGTTAATCTAAGGAAAAAAAATAAAAATTGAGAGAAAACACAGTATAGATGTCCATAAGTAGATAACATAAAAAAATAATTTTGTCTGACATTTACTAGATAGTCCTATCGTAAGTCGTAAATATGTTGATACCTACCTACAAAAGACTTCGTTAGGTACTATGTTAGTATCTATATCAAAAGGAATAGGCGGAAAAGCATACATGTTTCAAAATTATTATGAATACATATGAAAAATCACATCAATATTTATTCATAACTGATGGGGAAAAGTACCTACACAAAAATGATAGCTAACTGAAAGGCAGTATGGAGGAAAATTGTATGATTTATTTCATAGAAATGCGGAGATATCGAGATTTTATTTGTAACTACAGTGTAGTAACGGATTCTCGTTAATTCACATCAAAAAGTGACTAAAATAAATTGAGACCAGGTACTTTTGAAATGTATGGACTCGTATGTCGAATAAAAATCGTTTGTTGTGTTGCGGAACCATCTTTTAGTTGTGGATTTTATAGATTTTCTTTTATTATTTTTTTAAAATTTACACATTTTCTTTTTATTGTTAATTAATAATTATTATGTATTGGAATTTCATATGTGAATAAGTGTAAGTAAATAAATGATGTTTTTTCTATTTATAAGGAATGTATGAACCCCCACCTGGCCAGGCTTTTTTTTTTCGTTTATTGTCATCAACTTGACACAAGAATAACATTGTACAGGATACAAATAGAACATTGTAAATGTCAGCTGCTTTCTGTAAACAAGATGCTACGTAACAACTAGCTGTTTCCTATTGGAAACATCTTCGAAACTTCGCTACGATGTTAAAACAAACAAGTTTTAATTGGCAAGTTCCTATTAAAAACAAATCCTTGTGTAAGATTATCCTAAATTCATTAGGTACATAAGTAATACTCAATATTATAAGAGTTGTTTTATCCGATTTCTTATATAGGTAGGTACAGGTTTATTTTGTTTTATTATTTTTTATTAGAAAAAAATTTAAGTGTTCCGAAAAGTACTGTTACACTAAGGCTTACATGGTCTCTGACAATGTAGCCCAGTCGATATGAATGAATGAACACTTTATTGCACCATTTACAACATTTAAGAAAAGCTACAGCATTGAAACCAATTAACATTAAGAGAAATGAGTACAAAGGCAGACTTATCGCTAATGCAATCTCTTCCAGCCAACCTTATGGTAGAAAGAAGCAGAGAATATGTATTTATTTATTTAGAGAATAAAAAAAACTTGAGCGAGCGGTTCAGAATGCTAAGATGTTATCTACAACAAAACAGATAATAAACATACTTAGATATTTTTGTATATATAAACCTACATAAAATACTTAAATAAATAAAATACATAAAACGAGTGACATAAAAAAAAGAGACAAGTTTATTGAACCTTAGAAAGGTAATGAGACTTAACTAATCCTTTGAATGAGGCGATGGTTTGTGCTTTACGATATAAAAAATATGAATAAATGAATATATCTACGTCCATGAGTAGGCGTCGGCCAGTTCATCGCTATAGGTATTGCTGGGATGATGAGGTCCTGAAGGACCTACGGAGCCTGGCACTGGGCTACTGACGGCAACTGGTACAAGACTGCAAGACATGGTGCATTCTCGTGTCGGAGGTCGGAGGCTAAGATTCACTTTGGGTCGCTCTGCCTCTGTTAGGTTTGGTCTCTCTAGTTGGGTAAGTAAAACAAATAATTTATCTACGCTTTTTAAATGGTGTTTGAACCTATTCTTCTTTTTTGCGAGTCGACTCTGGTTGTTTTCAAACTTCAGAGGACCAAAACTCCGCCACCGACAAGGCAGTGTCGGTGGCTTCGTAGTGGTCCCTGATCCTGGTCGTTTGTACCTATTGAATCAATAAGTTATGTGAATTGTATTGCATTGTAAATAGAGATAGACAATCTACCTGGCAAAAACCCGAGACTTGGCTACATACCGATTTGAATAGGGTAGGTATTTACCCCTAACTCCTGGGATTTTACCGAAAAGATAGCCATCTCTAAATTGTAAATAAGTTTCTACATTAGCCGTTATTAGTCACAGCTAACGCACATCGTGTTAAGGCAATAGCCATTTTGACTCAAAAATAAAAAGAACAGATTATCCAAAATTATAGCATTCATCGATCCAACCCTTGCAAAGCCGGGGCAGGTTGCTAGTTTAATACTACCAGTCGCCGTTCATGCGCTACTGTTAGTTTCAATATGCCCGTCACTAATATTCTTCACACAATCCTAATCCTTGCGACACATGTAAAAATAGATTGCAGAAGATCTTCATACGGAATATATTCCATTCAAAATGAACCGAATACACTTAACACATTTTGGATTTATTCTGTAACCTCAAAACTTTGTTCTAGATAATTGAGACTCCTGGTCTATGGGAAACGGGCAGGAGTTCCAACATTCGTATCACAGACCAACTCCAACGACAAGAAGAATCCTCATGTTATAACTACACGTGTAATATATAATTTTTGTACTGTAATTAGTTGGCTTCAATCTGTAAATTAACTGTATCTCTCTATCTGTATAATAAAAAAAGAAATCAAATCAAATCATTTAATCGCCAAAATACAGTACAGGAATGTCGCTTAATAAAGGCGTATCTGTATAGCGCTATAAAAAATAACTATTTCAACCCCTACAAATATATTTTGTCATTGTGCAATCAAATTACACGTCACAAGATTTATTGTGCATTTTGGACAAGACTATTATTTTTATCCCAAATAAAGCAAAAAAAGACTGCAATATGTCATGTCTCATACAATTCCATACGTTACAACGTAACAATGCTGTACTAACAGCAGAACTGATAAGCACAGCTTCTGTCACACTACCCTCGAGATTTTTGTTTTAAAAAAGGTAAATTATCACGGATAGGTACCAGTGATTTCCCACGGTATAGTTTATTGGAGCAAAAAGTTCGCTTTGATATCTAGATAGTTCAGATAAAGATGTAGGAAATTAAACTGATGTACACTGGATGATTTGGCTGTGGATGTTGCGTCCTATTATTAACACGAAATAAGAAGTGTGTCGACTCTGCTCCGCTCTTACTCGGCCGACCAGTGCTGGTCGCGCATGCGGTGCGTAAAAAAAGAATACTTGCCCACCATACCACCGGAGGTATTCTACTCACCATACCCCAGTATGTAAATTACATAATCAAGTCATATTGATATTTCTCAGTATTTGTCGTCTGTAAACTCCTTATTAGGCTTACTCAGTGTTCATCCGTCTATTTTCCAACATCCATGAGTTTATGTATGTCGAAGAAAACCCTGTATATAAAGTGTACTAAGGTAAGACTACTATCTAAGGTTTGACTGGAAGAAATCGCTCTATCTAATATCGAATCGATAAGTCCGCCTTTGTTCCCCATTTTCATGTATATTTATTTAATGAAATTTTAATTTTGTTGCAATAAAGATTTGTGTTGTATTGTCAGAGTGAAGCCAACATTGCATTATTGTGATACCTTATATGCTCTTGTAAATATTCATATTTATTAATAAAATGTACACAATCAATTAGTTTCACTATAGTTATTGTATGTTTGACATTTGAACTTTAGTTTTATCGGTCGCTAAGGTTCAGACTGGACCAAAATAAAGTTTTATGCATCAATTTTTTTATTTATTACTTTTTAAGCGTGATTTTTGCTTAGATCCACTTAAACAGGTAAAAAACTTTTTTCTTATACAACTAAATAGGCAAACAGGCGTATGGCTCACCTGATGGTAAGTGGTTACCGTAGCCCCCTCTGGAGCTTGGCGACCCTACGAGGGCGACACTGAAAGTCTTTAGAACTGACCACTTGTAAACAGTATAATAAAAAAATAAGTTTAAACTTTAAAAAAGGAACTCTTTGCCAATATTATTGAGTACCTATGTATTTTATTAATTTATTATTTGTTTTACGATTTGGCGGCAAATTGAAAATTGTCTGTGTCACGTCAGCATGAATTTAACGCGAGAAAATTTTCGTGCAATGATTTTTTATGACTTTCGTTGTCATTTAAGTCAACAAGAAAGTTATGATAGACTTCGATTGGCCTTTCACGATGAAGCCCTATCTCGTGCCACTGTTTACAACTGGTTTAATGATTTCAAACATGGTCGCACTAATCTCACCGATGATCTGCGTGAGGGACGGCCTTTTACGGCGACGACTGAAGATAACATCAGTGTTGTGCGGCGTATGATAGAGACTGACAAAAGAGTGACCTATCAGCAGATTCGGGCAAGTTTAAGCATCGGTATGAGTCAAGTGCACAAAATCCTGCATGAACATTTAGCGGTCAGGAAGCTTTGTGCCCGGTGGATACCTCACGATTTGACCGAGGCCCAAAAAATCCGTCGTGTTAATTGGTGCCGTGAAATGGTTCAAAGATTTAACGGAGGTGGTTCAAATGCTGTGTTTGACATGCTTACGGGTGACGAAAGCTGGATTTACTGTTATGATCCCGAAACCAAAAGACAGTCTGCTCAGTAGGTGCTTCCTTCCGAGGAGTTGCCAACTAAAGTGAAGAGAGGTCGAAGCGTGGGAAAAAAGATGGTGGCCTCGTTCTTCGGAAGGACCGGACATTACACGACAATTGTTTTAGAGGATCTAAAAACAGTTACTGCAGAGTGGTATACTAACAATTGTTTGCCACTTGTCTTGGAAAAAGTTAGGGAAAAACGACCTCGCAGTAGGATCCTCCTTCACCACGACAACGCCTCGTCGCTCACCGCCAGGCGAACGATCGACTATTTGGCGACATCAAACGTGGAATTACTAGGTCACCCGCCATATAGCTCCGACCTCGCACCTTGCGATTTTTATTTATTCCCGAAAATAAAAGAAAAACTTCGAGGAAAACGTTTTATGGACGCCGAGGAAGCAGTGGCTGCGTTTCAAAACGCCGTCCAAGGGACCCCTAAAGACGAGTGGGCAAAGTGGTTCCATTTTCAGTGGTTCCATCGGATGCAGAGATGTTTTGACGTGAAAGGACACTATTTTGAAAAGATGTAATAAAAGAAATAACTTGCTAGTGTGCTCAGTTTTTGATTTTCTAAGAACTTTCAGTTTGACCCTCGTACTCACCAGCAGGAACACAGCACTGCATCACAGTGTTATTTGGCTGCGGTCTTCTGAAGGGTGGAGGTACTTCCCCAAACGAACTACTCCGTACAAAATGTCCTACCTCTCTTAACTGCTATATTATGCCGCCGAAAGATAGAAGATCTTTATGTTATCTAGTACGAGTGGACTACTGGGAAGGAATCGTAGCTTTTGTCACCCCTCCCGGTGTCACGGGTGACAATGAAGAAAAACTAAAACCAGTTGTCCCATCTGGTTCAGATCGGAAGGGAACAGGTGGGAAAATTTGTCATCCGGGTGACAACTGGGATGAAAATTCACAGTGCTAGAGGGTACCACTGGGAATAATTGTATACTGTAAAAAATTGTCTGATGTTTAATAATTCACTTGTATATGGAAGTAAAAAGCCTTGCAAGATTTATTTACAGACACGATAAAGATTGTCGAAACGTAACTTTCATATAAAACGGCAAAGCGCGAATCCGATTTCCGACATTTGTTCGCTTTGGGACAGATTTACAAGAATATATTTTTTTTTAATCGTGTGAAAGTCCTTTTTGCGCATGTGTGGAAAAAACAAGATTATATCGTTATTTTGATCAGACTGTCCTTCTAGTATAATGCACGTACAATTATGTTTATTTCACGTCAGAGTCTGGTCCCATTTTTGCGAAAATAAATGTTACTACAGCGTTAAAATGTTTTTTTTATGACAATTTGTAAGATATCATAGCTATAGCTTATTTAACTATATGACATGTTTATTTATAGCCTATAATCACCTTAATTCTTATATTGTTTGTGCATGAAATTTATATTTTGACTTTAATTTGGAATTGTTTTGGCTGTGAGCCTGTGACCATATTAGTATTAAATACTTATTTGTATGCTGTGCAAAAATAGCAAAACATAGTGTCTTATACTCTGTAAAACATCTAAATTATGTACCTATGTTTAACAAATAAATGATTGATTGATTGATTGTTTTTTTTTCTTTATATCTGTGTTTGCAAAAATAAACTTTTTTAATTACCTCTATGAACATCACACTGACGGGTGGCGGATGGCCATAGTAGGCCTCGAAATAGGTTTTCGTTTTCCTCCTTTGCATGCGGAATCCTAAAAATATATTCAATCTTTAGACGATAATGTAAATAAACAGTAGGAAATCGTTATTTGTCATTTGTTATTTATTTTTCTAATCCAAATATCTCGTTGTATGAATCGCGTTTAATTTTTATGGGAAATGGGGAGTACGAGGAAACCTTCCCCTACCGAATACATAAATACTGAATAATAACTGTTGGTAAGTATTCTGAGAAGAAATTGTGTCGGGGCTTTACCGAAATGTACGATTAAAAAATCGAAGTATTCCTCGGAGCTCATCCATTTTCAAGCGCACCTAACGAAGCGTACAATTCTTATTCTTGGAAGCTCATCTGAAAGTTGCGCTTCAAAAATGAAAAAGAAAAAAAAATCTTCGAAGCCAAAGACAACGAAATACAAATACACACACAATAAACGTTTCTTTCTTAATGCTCGAAGCACACCCATGTTAAAATTAGTGCAGTAGGCACTTCATTAATTCATTCAACTAAAAACTACATAATCTGTACAAGTTTTAACATTGGTGCGCGTCGAGAAATTAAGTTCGATTCGATCGAATACCTCGATATTTTAAACCCACTTACATTTCAGTAAAGTAATGAAAATATATCATTCATATTTTATTATGTGCTTTCTTTAAATAGGTACAAACTTTTTTTTTTTTTTATTTATTTGGGTTCAACAAACAGTTTCACAATACAATTTGTAAACCATATTACAATCAAAAACAGACTACAATCAAAGTGAAACCAACATCGTAAACCACAGGTTAATCTAAGGAAAAAAAATAAAAATTGAGAGAAAACACAGTATAGATGTCCATAAGTAGATAACATAAAAAAATAATTTTGTCTGACATTTACTAGATAGTCCTATCGTAAGTCGTAAATATGTTGATACCTACCTACAAAAGACTTCGTTAGGTACTATGTTAGTATCTATATCAAAAGGAATAGGCGGAAAAGCATACATGTTTCAAAATTATTATGAATACATATGAAAAATCACATCAATATTTATTCATAACTGATGGGGAAAAGTACCTACACAAAAATGATAGCTAACTGAAAGGCAGTATGGAGGAAAATTGTATGATTTATTTCATAGAAATGCGGAGATATCGAGATTTTATTTGTAACTACAGTGTAGTAACGGATTCTCGTTAATTCACATCAAAAAGTGACTAAAATAAATTGAGACCAGGTACTTTTGAAATGTATGGACTCGTATGTCGAATAAAAATCGTTTGTTGTGTTGCGGAACCATCTTTTAGTTGTGGATTTTATAGATTTTCTTTTATTATTTTTTTAAAATTTACACATTTTCTTTTTATTGTTAATTAATAATTATTATGTATTGGAATTTCATATGTGAATAAGTGTAAGTAAATAAATGATGTTTTTTCTATTTATAAGGAATGTATGAACCCCCACCTGGCCAGGCTTTTTTTTTTCGTTTATTGTCATCAACTTGACACAAGAATAACATTGTACAGGATACAAATAGAACATTGTAAATGTCAGCTGCTTTCTGTAAACAAGATGCTACGTAACAACTAGCTGTTTCCTATTGGAAACATCTTCGAAACTTCGCTACGATGTTAAAACAAACAAGTTTTAATTGGCAAGTTCCTATTAAAAACAAATCCTTGTGTAAGATTATCCTAAATTCATTAGGTACATAAGTAATACTCAATATTATAAGAGTTGTTTTATCCGATTTCTTATATAGGTAGGTACAGGTTTATTTTGTTTTATTATTTTTTATTAGAAAAAAATTTAAGTGTTCCGAAAAGTACTGTTACACTAAGGCTTACATGGTCTCTGACAATGTAGCCCAGTCGATATGAATGAATGAACACTTTATTGCACCATTTACAACATTTAAGAAAAGCTACAGCATTGAAACCAATTAACATTAAGAGAAATGAGTACAAAGGCAGACTTATCGCTAATGCAATCTCTTCCAGCCAACCTTATGGTAGAAAGAAGCAGAGAATATGTATTTATTTATTTAGAGAATAAAAAAAACTTGAGCGAGCGGTTCAGAATGCTAAGATGTTATCTACAACAAAACAGATAATAAACATACTTAGATATTTTTGTATATATAAACCTACATAAAATACTTAAATAAATAAAATACATAAAACGAGTGACATAAAAAAAAGAGACAAGTTTATTGAACCTTAGAAAGGTAATGAGACTTAACTAATCCTTTGAATGAGGCGATGGTTTGTGCTTTACGATATAAAAAATATGAATAAATGAATATATCTACGTCCATGAGTAGGCGTCGGCCAGTTCATCGCTATAGGTATTGCTGGGATGATGAGGTCCTGAAGGACCTACGGAGCCTGGCACTGGGCTACTGACGGCAACTGGTACAAGACTGCAAGACATGGTGCATTCTCGTGTCGGAGGTCGGAGGCTAAGATTCACTTTGGGTCGCTCTGCCTCTGTTAGGTTTGGTCTCTCTAGTTGGGTAAGTAAAACAAATAATTTATCTACGCTTTTTAAATGGTGTTTGAACCTATTCTTCTTTTTTGCGAGTCGACTCTGGTTGTTTTCAAACTTCAGAGGACCAAAACTCCGCCACCGACAAGGCAGTGTCGGTGGCTTCGTAGTGGTCCCTGATCCTGGTCGTTTGTACCTATTGAATCAATAAGTTATGTGAATTGTATTGCATTGTAAATAGAGATAGACAATCTACCTGGCAAAAACCCGAGACTTGGCTACATACCGATTTGAATAGGGTAGGTATTTACCCCTAACTCCTGGGATTTTACCGAAAAGATAGCCATCTCTAAATTGTAAATAAGTTTCTACATTAGCCGTTATTAGTCACAGCATATTTTTTCATTCAACAAATTCACATAACTTCGATCAGTCATCTTTTCATACACAGCTAAGTATACTACGATAAGGACATTTCCATTTATCAAAACTGAACGACAAATAGCCCAAAAAAGGCTGCTCTCAATGGCCCAAGATGGAGTCTTCTCATTAATGAGTGGCCATCCGTC
The DNA here is from genome assembly GCA_947363495.1 of Euzophera pinguis. NCBI lineage: Eukaryota > Metazoa > Arthropoda > Insecta > Lepidoptera > Pyralidae > Euzophera > Euzophera pinguis. Next base: position 15,198,970 of record OX376166.1, read on the forward strand.
ACTAGACTTCTGGATAAACGTTGACAAATATATAAAAGAGGCTCTTATAATGATTTATAAGGGACGGGAATGCTATCTTAATAATTTTCTATTTATGGATTTATTTTTCTTTGAAAATGTTAGCAAACATGGGGAAATGGAGGATTTTGTTAATGGGTTTAATCGTTCGATATGCCTACTTTACTCTTCAGGCGCTGTATCCCTCAACCTTTCGGTATTTGATATCGCAATATTTGATATAGTACGTACTCGTAATGAAATAAGGTTGAATACCGGTTGGCCTGTCACCAGTCTCAGTTAAAACCCGTAAATAAATCCTGCTGGCGTTTTAAACTACACTGTTCAGTCTACAACAAAAGACAAACTGACCTGCCTTCCAGAGAACAGCTTACTCCGAGACCGGCGAGGAGATGTCTTCGCTGCGAGGGTGCAGCTGACAGCAGGAGTCCACACTTAACTGATTCCACACAAGCAATTAAGTTTAGTTATTGGGAATACGGAGCAGCAGCAAAAGAAACAACAGCTTATGGGTAAAAAAGATTCAGAAGGAATGAAGGGAGCTGACGGGAAACTTCAGCCAGCCCCAGATTCACTGTCTCCTTAACGTGTGTGTAGAACGGATTTTTATCATAATAAATTGGAAACATTGTTTATAGGAAACCCCAGAGTGTGATTTAAAAAAATCAAAATATGGTATAAAAGGGGACCTTCCCCCTTCCATGCCATATTTTGATTTTTTTTGGTAGACTTGCTGACGATACGGACACAACAGTATTCGGCCACGAATTGTCATTTTTTAATTTCAATATTTTTTTCAGTGACAATCGGACAACAGTGTTTTGTACAGTCAAAAACTAATTTCCGAAATAATTAAAAAGCCAAATGACGGGGTCCAATATTTTGGATGTTTTCTTCTATCGATTGACCCCGCTTCTATATTTATTTATACTATAAATGTTTCTGTGTTATGGTATGGTGTTCATGAATAAATAAATTATCACTGTCGAAACAAAAATTGTCAAAAAAAAATACCTTGTTCTATGTGCAAACTAATGGTGGCGGGCATGTTGGGACTAATAGTGGGTGGATGCCGGCCGGCAATAGTTTGCATGAACTAACTGGTGGCGGAAGCACGCAAAATAATTTGGTAGGCGCTTGTGGCTTTAACTTTCGCAAAGTAACGCCTGAATTAATTATATACTTATATATATATATAGACCCATCACGCAATATATATATATATATATATATATATATATATATATATATATATATATATATATATATATATATATAAAAGTTGTATTTTCTTGTATTTTGTTTCGACCACTCTGTTATATTTTATTCTTTTATGCATTTTTTTTTTGTTTTTTTAGCCCTTGAGCACTCGTAAAATTTTATTTTATTATATATTTTACTTTTACGGAAAAGTATAGTTAAATGTGTAAAATGTTATCCTAGTTGTATAGCTAGTTCATACGGTGTCCGCGGAAGACCAGCGTCGTGTTTATACTACGACATATGCTGAGCGGAGACCATTTTGGTACTCTTCTGTTTTGTAATAATTATATTAATACGAGTAGGTATTGTAAATTTTTGTGAAGTACCAAATAAAAGCCTTTTTTTCTTTCTTTCTATTCATATATCCTTCTAGCACTCCAAGTGTCATATCCGCGTAGGAGTGAGAATCACGATAAGTCAGAGAGTCGAATGTTTTTTATTTGATATCGAATGATTTTAATTCGTTATATTTGTGAGTACAATGATTTTTATTCGATATTATAAGTCATACATTTATAAATACTATAAAAAGGACAATAAAAGTCATCATCATCCTAGCATGTATTCCTAGTTGCGTCATGGTCCTAGATTTGGCCGGAGCGACTGCCGTCTGGCCTCCTTAACCCATTTTACAGGGAAGCCAGACCAACAGGAACACATGACCCTAGGTGTGTTAGTGGCCAATATTGTCAGAATTTTTCAGGCTGCCCCAAGGCATCTGACACAGCCTAATGACTGCTATCACATATCGTTGGATTCGATAATTCGGTGCTAATTGAACGGTGCGCATACGGATTTGATTTTCGCGCGCGCCCCATACAAAATTTTCCAAAAAACACCAAAAAATTGCATTTTTGAATTTTCCAAATTTTCCACGAACACTGGTTGTTCAAAACTAAATTTTTTCTAGTAGATTCCGTCGCCCCGCGTCGATTGAGCCGCTTCTCGGCCTCATCGGACTTTATTTGGACTTGCTACGGCATTTCCAAAATTCAAAAAACTACATTTTCTTTGAAAATTTATAAATTTTCCACTAAATATTTTCTGTTTTTGGCATCATTAGATCCGTCTCGCCGAGACGAGTCCAGCGACACCCCGTTATCGAAAATCGGACGCATACTTTTTGAAAAATTTGCCCGCCCACTCTCCCGTAAATTGCCGGGTATATCAACTTTGGGGAAGGGGTCGTAAACATTTTGTAAATTTCTATTATTTAAAATTGTTTTATTGTTTTATAAATTAGGACACAGGGTGACAACTCACCACATTAAGTTAAGTTGGACTTATTAATTGGAAAAGGTCATTGTACTGACCGTTTTGACTTATAATATTAGGGCTGGTGCCCTTTTGACTAATTTTAGACTTTGTGTATTACAGTACACAAATCCATATATATATATATTTTAACTACGTGACTGTGCTCTTTACACACAGTTCACAATTGACTATATAAGACTGACTAAGCGCAATCAACGCCATTATTTTAAACTGATTATTTTCATTTTAGTTATTTACAACTTATACAGATTTATATTTTAACTTAATTTATTCCAAAACTCCTATATTCTCCCCAGTAAATATCATAACAACAATGTTTCGCACGCCGGTTCGGACACTTGCTTACTCTCCTGAGGCGCCTGATGTGCCTGTTGCTCTGAATAAAACTGTGACGAAAACAAAAACAAAATTAAAAAATATTCAAAACAACGCTGCGGCTATGGCAGACGTAAGTAGACGCGATGGAGCAACAGACACATGCGCCTCGACAGAGTCGTCCTCTGAGGCAGTAAGCAAGACAGCGAAAGCTTTCCGATTGCTTCAGGAGGCCAAAGGCCAACTGGAGCAATCGGGAAACATCAAAACCTCCATTAAGAATAATGTCCTAAAAATATTAACAAGATTGTTTAAGATGGTAGTGGAAGCAGAAGGAAAACCGGAAGAGAGGGAAAAAGACACTGTTTCGGTCACAAATGATAACTTTATTATTAATGAAATAAAAGAAAATAGGAAAATATTACAGGAAAATCAGAAACAATTGACAGAACTGACAGACAGACTGAAGGGACAAGAACAAAATAAAAGGGACGTCATGACATACGCGAGCGTTGTGGCCGGCCCCCCAAAGGGTGGGCATAGGGAGGGCACGGCCATGCATTCGGTAGTCATCACGTCCACAGATGCAGCTGACACGGGGGAAAACGTGTTGGATAAAATTAGGAAATCATTAAATGTGACCGAACAGGGGGGGAGAATTGATATGGTGAGAAAGGCTAAGGACCAGAAGGTGATAATCGGGTGTAAAAAGAAAGAAGATTTGGAAAAAATAAGAAAAAGATTGAAAAACGAAGAAGGTAAATTGAAGATAGAAGAAATTAAAAATAAAGACCCGCTTGTCATCTTCTGGGACTTACTTGAATATAACTCCGACGAAACGGTGCTGAAGGCGTTGAGAACTCAGAATAAAAGTATGTTTGAGGGAGTGGATGAGAGTGACGTGAGGATGGAAGTAGTCTACAGGAGGCGCACTAGGAACCCGCACAAGTCCCATAGAGTCCTCAGAGTGTCACCAGCCTTATGGCAGAGGATGACCACTGCAGGGGCTGTGCACGTGGACCTCCAGAGAGTGAGAGTCGCCGACCAGTCCCCCCTCATACAGTGCTCGCGCTGTCTGGGGTACGGGCATGGCCGGCGATTCTGTGGGCTGGAGGTGGACGTGTGCAGCCACTGCGGGGGCCCGCACATGAGGGCTCAATGTACGGAACTTGAGGCGGGAGTCCCGCCTTCCTGTAGAAACTGTAAGGAAGCGAAAATGAGAGATATAGTTCACAACGCTTTCAGCACCGAATGCCCCATAAGGCAGAAACGAGACGCCTTGGCGAGGTCCAATGTGGCTTACTCTTAAGGAACAGAGGGATGTCAACGGGTGGCAATCTTTTGCGAAGCACAGGAGTCAGACGAGGACTTTGATGAGAAAGATAAAATTATCTATTCTGGTCAAAGTATACCGCAGCGAAAAACTTCTTGTGAATCGTAAACGATTGCCGCCCCTCACGTGATGGTAAACTAGATTTTATAATAGTAGATTATAGAAAGATAGTTTAATAAGGAAAGAGATACAGCATGAGGAGTAAGAAACAATGGACACGAAAATATCAGCTACTAATAATAAATAATATAAATGTAAGGAAAATAACAAATAGAAAAATTTTGATGGAATTAAAACCTAACAGTAAAATAAATAGTAAATATTGCAGCAGATACATTTATGAGATAATAAATATATTACATAGCACATCATAAAAAAGATAAAGAAATGAAGATTTATAAGATGGAACATTAAAAAGCTGTAAATAAAATAAGATAGAAATATAGATAAACACAAAGATAAAATAGTAAAAGAAAAATAAATAAAAGTATGATACTATAATCTAACAAAAAATTTTTTTTTTAAAAACAAGATGAAAGTAGCGATGTAGCCAAGGGCGCCTCCACCCGTAAGGCGGAATAATGGTAAAATTATTATAAAAAAAAAAAAAAAAAATGACTGCTATCGATCGACAACAACCGAGACCAACGGCTTAACGTACCTTTAGAAGCACGGAGGAGCTCAAGATAGAAAATTGAACTAAATGGCGACCAATGCAATAGTGGATGCGTCACGCCGTCGCTTGACACGCGCATTCGCTACGGATACGCGGGTCGCGCTCAATTAACGAGCTCCTCCAAAAAGGACAATGAAAGTACCTACCTACAATTTATTTGGTTATTTAAACTTCTGTAAACATTGTTGAATACTCCACGAGAATAACGCAAACCAAGGTCAATAATACAATTATAATACGAAAGTTCTCCGAAAGAAATCCGAAATGGCGTCAAAATATATTTACATGAAAAATCGTCGTTTCACACCCGATTTACATATTTACACGTTCCGTGAGTAGATTTGTATGCGGTGACGCTGGACTAGCTGCAGCTTATTAACCTTTCCACCGCTTTGGCACGGACCCTTCCCAATAACAATGGAATGAATACTGATATAAAATTCCTGACAGCGAAACTATTTCTTACCCGCAGCATGGGTGATTAAGAAGTCTCAAGAAATTGCGTAGATGTTACTAATACTGAGCATTATCAAACCGAATATTAGTATGGATAGTATGTCATCCATACAATCCATACTTCCATACTAATATTATAAATGCGAAAATCTGTCTGTCTTTCTGTCTGTCTGTTACGCATTCACGACCAAACCGCTGAATGGATTTTGATGAAATTTGGTATGAATATAGTTGAAGACCCGGGGTCAAACATAGGCTACTTTATGACGCAGGCGGAGCCGCGGGAAAAAGCTTTTGATATTACCCTTTTATAATATAATTTAATAATAAAAAAAAAAATTGAATAATTGACATGAAAAAATATTGTTTAGATTTAGACATTTTTATATTTGTATGCCGTAAGAGGCTGAATGTTTGGAACTTATCGCATAAAATTAATACCAATTGTGCCCTTTCAAAGTAAATAAATATAATCTTTTTTTCTTTCTCTCTTAAAATGACAGGTTTTAAAGTCGAAAAGATTAAAAATTAAATGTTAGGAAACTTTTAAAAATGAATGTAGCATCGAGATATTATGTACTAACGAACTAGAGAAGCTACGTAGAACATTTGCATTGTTCCATTTTAGGTAATTTATCATTTTAGCCGCTGCAGCGCTGAAATTATAATACATCTTAAAACATCACTCAATAATGCAGCGCTACATTTGCTACAAATGTATATTTTTTTTCAAAGATGCCTTCCCTATATAGATAATGGCAGGTACGGTACAGAATGGACAATGTAGGTATTTTACCTATGTGGATCCAAAATAATAAATTTATTTAAATTTTATTTAATACACAAATTACTTTTTGTGATTGTATTTATTTAGTTTCGTTTAATAATTAAACGATGTGATTTTAGTTATCTTTTGTAGTGTGGTGGTGTAAGTTTGTTGGAAAATCTAAGACCATCTTTTATTTGAAGTTAATTAATTAGTTTAGTTTATCAGTAACTACCAATTATTTTCTATCCAACTTGGCTATATAACAATCTCTTAGTTACAAATCAAACAACATGCATTTAATGGTATATTTAAGAATTACACTGCCTACGCATATAGTCAATAAATAACTCGTTTTCTAAGCTACTGAAACACATTGAACCCTCTATTTATTAAACTACTAAACCGATTTTGATGAATACATATTATGCGGGGAAAACATTCATGAAATTTGGTACTTAAAAAATCAAAAATGTACAATTTGAATTTGGATTAAGAGAAGTAATAAGTACCTATTTTAGATACATACATATAGATTTTAGATAAATACTGTAAAGTTACAATTTGACGTTGGCTATTCCTTTCTGTGTTACTCGCAGTAGGTTTGAATGCACTCTAATTATAAATATTGTGAACATAGATTAATAATTGGTCTCCGCTGCGCTACGACTAGATACCGTCGGCATACTACATAAATTCGCAACTAAAACCATGCCGAAATCGGCATGGTTGCGGCATACCCGCGTCAGTCATGCCGCGACCGATGAGTGAGTTGGATGTCTAGATAAATATAAAATTTAATGTTAAAGTAGACGCAAAATGTGCAGTTTGCGTAGTCAAACTGTGTAAGAATAATACTAAAAGAAATAAGGAAGATACTGGTATTACATACCATCAATAAGTATTGTATTATTTCGAAATACGGACATAAATTACTCACGAAAATAATATAACCCTAAAATATGGCGCGAAGTACGGCGCGGTGCTCAATGTTGCCGTGTATTAAATAATCCCAAATTCCCCGAGGTTTCGATTTTTATTATTTAGATATTTTGTTTTTTAACTCCCGACTCCAAAAAGGGATGTTGTAATTTTGACTTTTTCTGACAATTTTGTCTGTCTTTAACATCTTATTTCTTTAATGCTGATCTGGGAGAAAAGTAAATACGTGGATGTACTACTGCTTCTCTTCCCGCGCAGACCATATAAGCCGGCCGAGGAAGTGGGGAAAATCGAAGAACCATACCTATCAGTAGGCGATGCGACTAGCAACCTATCACTATTTTGATTCCATTTCCACTTTACGCCCACCAACATTCTAAATATGGCCTTTAGGTAGTTGGTACCCCGTAGGGTATTGTTGCCGGATAATTGATTAATCGAATTTGTTTTTTTTTAAAATAATCTAGGATATCGAAAGTATTGATATAATGAATTTAAAATAAAATAATCGATTAATGGATTAACAACAATACCAAGCATTTCAGGCACCGATACTTTATAGATATACCGGAACTCGGCGGCGGGATGTACAGCGGGCATAACTCAAATCATCGTCATTTAATATATTATCAATAGTATCAATATCGATACTCTCGATATATGATCACTATCGATACCTTAGATTATATTTTCAACTATCAAAGAATCGATTATTATTCGATGTGTAATGTATTTTCCGGCAACACAACTGTATGGAAAAGGCCATGATAATATCTACTCGTATGTACAAGATGTTTACCGCAGCTCCGCCTGCGTCAAAAGGTAGCCTATGTTTGACTCCGGGTCTTGAACTATATCCGTACCAAATTTCATGAAAATCAATTCAGCAGTTTACTTGTGAAAGAGTAACAAACATCCATCCATACTTACAAACTTTCGCGTTTATAATATTAATAGGATGTGTATGTCTATTTATTTATCTGTATTTAAACCCGGGTTACAACTAAAAAGAGGTCAGTTATCAATTAGCTCCAAGCTAAATAGAAAATTAAAGTAACGTTTAACTTACTGTACTGTGTAATAATAAATCAAAAGAAAGTTTTTTTGCAATTTTAGGATTTTTTATTAGAATTATAAAATAAAGTAGACAAAACCTAACCATTTCCCCTACCTTATCTCCGAAACTATCGATTCCAGAATTTCGATTCATAAATTACAGGAAAACCTATGAGATAATTTTAAATTTGTTTAGGAGGTCCAAATGGAGAAAAATAAGAAATAGTACAGAACCCTCTACATGCGAGCCGAGTCACACTTGGCCAGTTTTATTTTAATTTCATTTTAAAGGTTTTTCTGAGCTACTTTTTATAATACGTAACAAGACCGCAGCAATTAATAATTTTCCCATTGGTCGGGCACCAGTCAAGTAGCTGGCAACACCATAATCGACGCTAGTGTGCGTCTTTGCACATTGTTTTACACACACTTTCCTATTAAGTGGCCGCATTCTGGAAACTGATTTTTCTTCACAGCGCGGTATCTAGTCGAGCGCGCGAGACCAATTATTAATCTATGTATTGTGAAATTCAAGTATTACGCGCGAGCCGTGGCGATCGCCGCGTAAGCAAAATTAAATTATGTACAGTAAGACCGTACAAATACAGTTTTCACTATCGGACTAACTTTGTCTTTAGAACCTATGTAGTTTTCTATTTTCATTATTTAACATTTATATTCACTTAATATTTATTACATTAAAACAGATAATCATACTCTTGGCATTATGTCAGTCTAATCTACCTACGACCTACATACATTTTACTGTGAATTGGTTAGTCTATAACGAATGATTTAAAATGGCGCGCGGCAATTACTCGTATATTGGTCGTATTTACTTTTAAAACAGTGAAATTAGATTACTTACCGATGAAAAGTTATTCTTTTGCACTTTGTCTGTTCCTTGAATTATTACTACAATACCTCAACACATACCAAGGCATTTTTTAAAGATATTCACAGTGTTTTTGATTTTTAATTGTCGGAACCACAAGGCCCGAAACAACTAGCTAGCGACTAAGTGATTTGCAGCGCGTTCGCCGCAGTTGTACGGGACAGAGTAAGGAAGTGCGGTGTCTTCTCTAGTACGTTAGTACATATATCTCGATGGTATGTATGTAATCAATTCTCATTTTATTTTCTATCTCTTACTTACTTACCGAGCAAAGCGAGTGAATGTCTCCATTTGATTCTGGCAATTTTGCTTGTTGAGATTTTATGTGTGATATGCAGAGTTGGCTAATGTCGAAATGAAGATAATATATTTTAATTATAACCATATAATAATAAATACTAATATCTGGCTTTTGCTGTCCATAACAAGTCTAGGAATGATTGGAAATCTACGTCCCAAGATGATTCGAACGGATTAATCCCTATTCGGCCATCTGGAAATATCGTTTTACGGGTGCTTTCCCGCCGTTTGAGATGAAATAAGCTGATGTATGTTTAATTTAAATTTATTTGCTCCTGTTTCTTTCCTGGAAAATGATCTTGTAATTAAGGTTCGATTCCGAAGTGGTTTTTTACGAGCCCTTTGACTTGTATGTTTTTTGCTTGAGGATAATTGTTTTTGTTCTAAGGTTGAAATAATACAATTTTTTTGCAATAAACTCTTGAAGAGTGGCCCTACAATGAATAATCAACGAATGTCTTAAGTATATAGACTTCGCAACACCCAGTCTGGGTACATGTACCTACTTACAAAAATTGTCCTAACTCCATCTAGTCATATAATGTACATGTAAGCGAAAAATAAAGAAATAAAAAAGTATATTGTAGTGGTAGGTGAGCGGTGGTGTAGTTTGCCCGGGTATGTGTACTTTATTTACCTAACCGAGCCTAACACTAACTTAAATGAAGACAGAGCAAGCGCTTGACCATGCGCGCGCGCAGTGTTGTTAATCTTCCAAGATGGCCGATCTCGAAAACAATAGATGCACCGTCGGCCATGATAGTTTTGCTAGCACTGCTCCGAGTTCATTGGTCGCTTATCTGTCAAGGGTGGGGCGTGCGCTGCATCTTAGAGTGCGCTATGTACTTCATACACAAAAGGTGGGAGCGCAGCGAGACATCGTATGATCTATGACGTGATGTTGTGCTCGCCAATTTTTGTGAATAACGTAATTTTGTGAGAACTGGGTATTCCACAAATTTTTATTTTTTCTTTCATATCAATATTTTTATTTCCAGAAACAGAATTATGAAAGAATTTTTGTAATCCGTTCAAAAATAAATAAGTTATAAGCCTTTGTAATTCGGTGGACGGGGAAACTGTCAAAAAACAAGAAAGGGATGCACTGTGTGAGCTGTGACGTCACTGCCACTCGGTTTCGTGCATACAAAAGAGATAGCAAGACGTCCCCACCACGCTCCCACTGTTCTTTTAGAGAAAACTTTAAAATCGAATTACGGCCTTAATTAACAACCAATTTTGTTGTTGTTTTCAGAATCGGTTACTTTTTAGTGTATATTTTGTTTAGTATAACAATATTAACCAAGTATGAATACAGTCAAGTAGCCTACTATGTATTTTTATTTGAAATACGAGTCATACATTTCATAAGTAGCTGGAAGATATATATATATGATTAGGGCCGGTAGAATAAACGAATAAATATTAGCAAATTCTAATACAAAATTTATACTTCTATATTAATAATTCCATAGTAATTAAAAACTGATCGTACTTCGTAATCAGAATTAATCAGGACGAATTGAACTGTTTCTACTTATCATTGAAAATATTTACAACAGCGCAGTTTCCTATAAAACCGTAATTATTGCGGACGGAATCCGCTGCGGAATTAAAAACGGGGCTGTATTAACTGGTCATCCGGCGATTGAATAGTGTGGAATGGCTGAATAGACTCTCGACTGATTAAAGAAATTATACATCGCGTTTTCAAGTCTTATTTTTTTTCTAATTCTAATTAATGTTTATTTAGTTAGATATATGAACTTTATTGTACATAAATAATTTAATTAATATTTTCTATAATACAGTTGTATAGCACAATAGGCGAACTTATTATTTTATACTTAGATATCTACCTATACATTTTTAACACCCACAGATATCGTCATGTGGGTGTTAAATTTTATAAATAGGTTCTTAAATACACAAAGTTGCGGAATGATAATAAACTTATATGTTATAATAATCAAAATACTAAGTTAATTTTAAGCGTTATCAACGAAATAATAGCAGCAACTCAAAATTTACTTACGCTTAACTGCCTAAATTTGTTAGAGTAGGAGCTCGTAGCCGTAACTTCGAAAATAGAACTTGAACAAATTTTTCTATATGTGGACCAATTTTGGCGGGCTATGGACTAATTATTTGCAATACTTTCATTTCTCTGGGGCGCAACTTTCCGCTAGGGTTACACACACCATACTTTCGGAGACAGAAGATAAATCTAATACAATTATTTACGAGACGCTCTAGTTTGTTTAGCTGTTCTTCAGTTATGTCCAGATCACAATATCAATGAGGGGTAGAATAAGCGCTTGAGCCAGCATAATTTTGGTTTTGACGGGTAGAAAGTTTTTAAGACGCCGCAGATAGTGGAGAGTACCATATACCTTTCTACTAACTTGGACCACATGGGTATCCCAACAAAGTTTACTGTACAGGACCGAAGGGACCTTACCTTCAAATATTCGCGGCCGCAAGTTGTTAAAATCAATATTATTAATTTGATATGAGCTACCCACTTATTGCTTGGCATTTCACGGGGTTCACACGAATTCCAAAATTGATAGACCATTTAAAAATACTGTTCAAATTTTCATTCAATAAAAAAATTGCCTGGTCAATGCCATCCGCGTTCGTCTGTGTATGAAGTTGCAAGTCGTCGGCGTAGAAATGGTAGGAGCCAGACTAGTAATGTAAAAGAACATTTATAAAAACTGAAAAGAGTATTGGGGACAAAATATTACCTTGTGGAACACCAGCTTTAAGATCGCACCAATCAGAGATGTCTGTACCATTACGAACCTGTTGCCGGCATTCACGAATATAACTAGAGAATCAAGCAATCGCGGAAGATGAGACGTTACAACGGGAAAGGACATCTAACAGGATGTCAGTATTAACGGTATTAAAAGCATTACTAATATCAATAAGAGTTATAACTGTTACCTTCCTGTTCTCCATTCCCCACTTTTATATCATCAGTTAATCGAATCAGAGCCGTGGTTGTGCTGTGGCCGGGCCTAAAACCATACTGATGAGTAGGTATTTAGGATAAACTTATCTAGCAAGTGTTTGGAAAACTGTTTAAAGGCAGATGCTTTTAGAACTTTGGACAAAAATGAGAGGATGGAGATAGGACGAATATCATTCATCTGAACGGGTTCAGAGATTTTAGAAAGCGAACAAAGGCAACAAGTCATGTAGATGGAAAATGATTTCCAGAGATGCTGCCATTAATAAGGCGCGTAATAATAGGGAGAACAAAACGATGGATCGAGATCAACATGGCACGGTTTATTTGCACTCAAAAGTGCACAATACCGCCATATTAGTTCTCATTACACGAAAATTCAATTTTACTTCTAAAAAAAATAAAAATTGCTTGTCTGTAAAGTCGGTTTACGGACGGTAGTTTGACGTGACAACGTCAAACATTACAGTAGTATTATATAATACACATGATCATGCCTTTCTCTCGTTCGTGCCGCGCTCTCGCTTGCGGAACGCGATAATGAGCGTAACGGGACAATGACGTCATCTTTTTCGTGCATGCAGCCCGTAGTATCGAGTTATTAGACGTTGTCACGTCAAAAAATAACAGACGTATCCACAATAACATCATCGCGGCAAATTTTCGCAACCAGACAGGCGGTCCGCAAAAAGAAGGCAGCAACTGGGAAATAATAAAACGGCAACTGAGATGTCGCTAATTAATGTGCAGTTGCCCGTCGCTAAATCATTTTTAAAAAACTATTTCATTTATCCCGCTAAATGGCTCCTTTGTTTGGCTTCGGCTTTTGTATCGGAATATATTGGAACGTTTTAGCGTAATTGCGTTTTGATATTTCCGTAATTAAAATTTGATCATAATTAGGTTTGTTCGCTTTATTTTTGAATGGAATGAAGAGTGTTGATCAAAATTTTGCAGTTGAATTTTATATAGATACGTACAAAGCTTGTAAACGATGGACTCAGATTAGGTTCGTGATATTGTAAAACTGTTCTTAGCAAATTTTAACATAAGTACTCGTATATATATTTTACGCAATCAGTCTTCAGCATAAACCCTCGTAAAATAGCTATTTGGTTAATTTATTATATAAAAAATATAATACTTTTCTTAATACAAAAATAAAATCCTGATTATTACTTTTTATTGTACACTCTTTGATGTCCATGTACTCTTTTTCCCCCTTTAGTTTTCTGGTTGACTAGAAGAGATCCCTATCAGGGATAAGTCTGCCTCTTGTTGTGTTTTATTTTGTTGTAACAATGTTCTTTCTGTACAATAAAGTTTTTACATAGGTACATAGGTACATATTTAAAAAAAGACAACAAAATAAACAACATAGTAAATTAAATTAGATTGCACTTAAACATTTTTCCACAAATAAATGGCCAAACACTACACCAGCCTATCTCTATACAAATCAGTCAGTCTAATAAAATACAGCCTTTAAATTCCATAATAAATTATATAAAAACGCTTATTAAAAAAAAAAAAAAAAAACAATTTTCATTTTTCAAGTCTTATCGAAAAATATATATTTCAGCCATTGTACATTTCACCGCTCGGAAAAACCTTCAGGCGGTAAGACTATAATCCTTATCAGGGCCCTTGGGCCCCGGTTAGCACCCTATCAATTGGCAGCCCAACCCCATAAATTGCTGTTCAGATAAAATACCATTTCAATCACGTCTCTAACTTTTATTACGGTGGATTTATAGGAAAAACAAAAACTTTAACATGTAAAATATTGTACTCTCAAAATAATTGTGGATTTGTGTTTTTTATAACGTTGGAAAAACTCGTACACACGCACTCACACGCCCACGTTTTAAGCATCTTATGTGTGTTAATGAAAAAAGATCCAAACGTTCAAATCGATAATTATACTAGAATTTGCCTACAGCTTCGCACGCGTACACACGGTAATGGTTCTTTTATCGAATTTATATCCTTCACAATATTCCTAACTATAAGTTCAAGAAATTTTACTAAGATTGTAAGCCTTGTACTAAGTGTGAACAGTTGAACAGAACAAGCAAAATATACAATCTAACTTTCGTTTTCATAATATTATTTTATTAAGAATATAGAATTTAATAGAATATTGTAGAATAGAATCGAAAAGAATGGAATGTAACGGAACGGAACGGAACGGAACGGAACGGAACGGAACGGAACGGAACGGAACGGAACGGAACGGAATGGAATGGAACGGAACGGAACGGAACGGAACGGAATGGAATATATCTGTATTAAGAAAGCTATCACGTAGATACAGCAAAAGTCTTTTTAACGCTGCATGGTATACTAATATTTAAATTTGTTTACTTCATTTACATATCTTTACATTTATATCAAAATAAACTTAAACTAAACTAATAAACTATAAACTGAAAGTTAAAATAAATAAATAAATTGTAATAAATAAATAAATAAACCAAGTCTGCAGTCTGTGAACATGCTCTAGACCAGTAGTTCCCAAACTTATTTTTCTCGTGGACCACTTTCAAAATTTTACTGGTTTCGGTGGACCCCCTGCTGCTACATTTCTACCACATTCTTAAAGTCGCCAAAAAATAAAAATTGTGTCACTTCTGAGTTCTGTCCCTATATTTCGATATGTAAAATAAAAACGAAAAATGGTACATTTTATATCACTTTATTTATTAAAAGAATAGAATTACAAGAAAAAAATATTAAGGTAATATAGGTTCAGGTCATAATTTTAATTAATGGGAAGGATGTATCTGATGGAGTGTCAGCAAACGATCAATGTTTGGCTTTATTTTTGTGAGCAATAACCGCAAATCCCCCCGCTCTGTGATGTTTAATTTGCTCCTTTTTTTTGTTAAGAGGTTTGTAACGGCACTAAAACTCCTTTCGACAAGATATGACGAGGGAAAAAGTTATTAAAAATTTCCTTGCGATTTCCCACAGTCCAGGATATTTTTCGGGTATTTCTGCTTGCAGCCAAAATGTTGGGTAGCCTTTTCTAAATTTCACCTTCAGCTCCTCATTAGTGCTTAGCTCGAGCAGCTCCTCTTGTAATACAACATTGGCCACTTCCGTTTCATCAAATGGATTTATTATCCATGGTGGTATATCCATCGTCAGTATATCTTCAAACCTGGTTTTGAAGTCATCATGCAGGGCACTTAAATGTTGACTGTAGGTATGGATATCCTCATCAATACATTCTACCTGCGACAAGTTTGGGAATTGAGAGAATTCGCGCCGACTAATGTTTTGCTTCATAAATTTCAATTTCCCAAGAAAAGCCGAAATTATCCCCTTTGTTTTTATTAAATTCAGGCTGTCCCCTTGTAACTGCAAGTTAATATCATTAAATTTTTTAAACAAATCTGTCAAATACGCAATGTCTGCTTTGAATTTGATCAAGTTTTCTTTTAAATCTGGATCTCTACTTTCTAAGAACTCTAATATGGAATCGAAAACAGAGTAAAATCTCGTTAAGCATGCACCTTTCGACAACCAGCGTACTTCAGTATGTAAGAGCAGTCGTTGGAAGTCTTCATCATTTTCGTCGCACAATTGAGCAAATAAACGTGTATTCAATGCATTGCTTCTGATTTTGTTGACAGCTTTTATTACAAAATGAAGAGATTGGTTCAACCTGTCACTTAAATGTTTTGCCACAAGATGTTGTCGGTGGATTACGCAATGAATAGCTGTAAGTCCTGGTATAATTCTTTTGAGATGACTTATAAACCCACGATATCGCCCGACCATTGCAGGAGCTCCGTCTGTTGCCACTGAAATAATGTTTGTAAATGGGATCGATTTTTCCGTAAAAAAATTACTCAGGACATTAAATATTGATTCGCCTTTAGTGTCAGTCTCCATAATTCTGGCAAATAGCAATTCTTCGTGAATTTCTTCCTCAACAATAAATCGGACATATGCCAATAGTAATGCTTCATTACTGGGTAACGTTGACTCGTCCAGTTGTATAGAAAAATGAGTTTTTTGCAGATGATTGCACAAAAAGCTTTCGATATCAGAGCTCATTTCATCAATGCGTCTTTGTACAGTATTGTTACTTAATGGAATTCTTTTTAGTACGTCAAATGGAGATTTGTGCAAAACAGTTTTTAAAACCTCTTCAACAGCGGGTAAAATTAATTGTTCTCCGATAGTGTGCGGTTTTCCAGATTTTGCTATAAGTAATGAGATATTGTAAGATGCCCGCAAGCCATCATCGTTACTTTGAGATGTTGAAGCGAACATACTGTGCATGGTGGGTCTCTTTCCATATTTTTCTTTCAATGTTTGAAAATATTTTAAATCTTTACCTATTTTATCAGTATGACACCTTTTTAGATGATCTTCGAGCTTTGATGGTTTCATAGAGTCATTGCTCAAAACTTTGTTGCATAATAGGCACATGGGCAATTGTTTGTCTGCCTCTGATGGAACAAAACCATATTTCAAATAATCGACACTATATTGTCGACATTTTTTCTTTGCTGTAGCCATGTTTCGTGTCAGTTACCTTACCTGTAAAAAAAATGTTTTAGTAACCAAGTTTTTTTCTGAATATAGGTATCACACCGCAGCCTTTGTCAGCACGCGGAAATAGAATTACGGCTTGTAAAGGGACCAACTAATAAACCGCTGAGACAAATACAAACGTTTTCACAAAACGGTATCAATTTTAAAGTACATAATTTACCACTAATTTTTAATAGTATAAATAAAAATTAGTGTACTCAGTATCGAATACTGATCATATTTGTGTAGGAAAAAATAAACGTCGAAATCCCAAAATTGTCCATAAAAACGATAACTAACATTTTATTAAATCAATGAGTTCACGCGCTCCGTGTATTTGCGTATTTTTTGTCTGCGGCTTCATTGTTAAAACGTGACAAACAGGCATCGAAGTTCAAGCCCCGCCCTTTTCCCGTCGCCCGCGCACCGCTCGCTCTTTCCGAAAAGGAATAGTTTTGATAAAATAGTTACTTCAAAATCAATTTAACATGATTATGAAATTACTGTTTTATAAAATTAGTAGTTATTTGCAAGAAAAATTACAAAATTAATTGCTCTGCAATATTGCTTATTCGGCCTTTTTAGAGAGGCAGTGCTTCTCTCGTGAAAAAACAATTGAATAAAACGTGCTGTGTTTGTCTTCAAATCGAAAGAGGACAATTAAAATATCTGTAAGTTACTAAGTTACCTATCTATACAGGCCGTTGTGATCAACCGACTAGTACACGTAAACAAAATACTTAAGTACTATAACAAAAAAAGGTAGGTTACTTACTTTTCTCCGGCACTAGCAAACACAGATATAAATTTTCTCACAACTTTTTTCCAAATTCCGCCTTGTTTTCGAAATTCCGGAAACAAATGAATGCGTTTGGTTGCCTTTGGCATCAAGTATTTATAGTGTTGATCAAGTTCATGTCTGAACAAGCATTAAGCATTGTCGGGCGGATAGCGCTTTGCAAGTCTGTACACGAAATTGTACGTAATATCGAATACACAAGTTTGGACAAGTAACAGTCGCTTGCCTTATTAAAATATTATCTGCTTAGATAGGTACTTAAAACAATGTAGGTAGGCCCTTATAAAAACTATGCTTACATTTTTGCTCTTTACTATCAAAAGCAGATAAATTTTCGTGGACCCCCATTAACATCTTATGGACCCCCATTTTTTGTTCACGCCTACGTAGACCCCCAGCAAGTCTCCCGTGGACCCCTGGGGGTCCACCTGGACCACTTTGGGAATCACTGCTCTAGACAAACCCAACCACTATATGCGTTTTAATAATCCTCAAGTCCTTGCAAAGGAAAACAGATTCATTCCAAGGATGTTACGTGAAGCTATTGAAATTCAATAGAGAGGATGGATGGCAGGTACCGCCAGCTTGGGACCCAGTCATTAACTTAATAAAATCGCAAACTCGGAAGCAGACTGCAAGACCCTTAGATACTGTGAGCCAATACTGCGTGAATCGGAATAGTTCCCAATAAAAATTTCAGGCGGTAGTTTTGTAATCTTATGACATCAAAGACAAATGTTAACTTAGTCTGCCTGCGACCATGAACGCTGTAAAGTGTTTGAAACGTCAGGTGTAAATAAATAAGTAATAAACGCGATAAAACCGTATTAAAATAGTTTAATTTTATAATTTGTTATGTATAAAAAATATTTGTAAATAAAGAAATAGATTTGTGCGCGCATAAAGTTTGTAAATAAGCTATAATGTAAAGATAATTGCAAACATTAACCACAAAAAACCCAAAATACTCTTCAAATGTAATATGTTATTGGTGTAATAACAGGAGCTGATATCGCATACGAAATAATAAATATGAACATCAATCAATGCCAACATTAATGACATTTATTTAGGTGGAAAAATGGTTAGCCCGCGGGTCAACCCAGTACACAGTATCAAATTGAAGCCCTTATCTGTTAAGGCGCCGCTATACGTATTGTTCAACAATAATTATACTTAAATATTCGTCAGAGAAAAAAAACCTAAAATTGTCCTAAAATTGGTCCAATATTTTTTCAGTCTAGGGTTTGGAGCACTATTTTTGAATGTATGACTTACACAAAACTGGTGAGTCGAATTATTTTCGAACGATATCAAATGATTTATAGTACATACTCAATTCTTGTGAGTCTAATTAGCTTTTCTCTAATTACATAAATTTGTAAAAATTCAATTTTGAAACAAATCTGAAAGGCGGTTCTGAAAAACTAAAAGAAATACAGGTGTACACAGTTGATTTACCATGAAGCTTACTCGATAAACGAATGAATTAAAAAAAAAGGATCGGAGCGATGCACCCTTAAGATAGCGATCAATCTACATCAGAAAATAACATGTGGAATTATTTATTTCCAGGGATTTCTCCCAACAAATGCGATAAAACAGTCAGAGGTCGCCAAATTGTGGTTGTCATAATTATTTCACAGATAAAAATGACATGTATGTACTTGTACTGTAATTTGTTTATTTTATGACACAACTCAAGAGATTTAAAAAAAAACTCGACAGGATTCATTTAGACGCTGCTTCGTAGCGTCGCACAAAAGTCGTCGTCGCGAAAAAGCTAGGTGGACAAATTAGATTTTCAGAATACGATAATTAACTAATGATAAAGACATCCAAGTACACACATTTCCAGTTTTTGTTTTAATCTAACATTCCAGAGTAATGAATTATGGGGCTAAACCATGGAACAAATACAAAGAGGAGACGGCGCATCGACTGGTGCACCATTACTGTCAATGGCGCAGTGACGTCGGAAATGGGCGTGGGTTACGTCATTTTTCGTTCAACCGTGAAAGATGCGTGACGTGAGCGAGTTCTAATGTTTATCTTATTTTTCTAATTTACGTTTCGTTTCAACTTAAAATATTCTGTTAAATATTTTAAAACCATTTAGTTTTAAGTGTTTCAATGCGCTACTGTTATGGGATCACAATAAACGTAAGCAAATAACATATTTTCGAATTTATTTCATTGATTTAGCGTAATATATGTGTCTCTTTTTGATGTTCAATATATCTGTAATATAAAGAAGTATAAGTATATTTTTTATGTTTAAATATTCGATTTACTAGCGACATCTAGTAGGTAAGTAGAGGGGATCGTCAATTGGGACGAACCTACGGCCAAACCGAGCCCCCCTCACGTCTGCCTTCCGCCCCGCGTAGCCTCACACAATTTTTGTAAGGAAGCTCTCGATACGCCATCTCTTCTTCGTTGTTCCTCCGTGGGCTAAACCTAAGTTACAAAAATTTATGTAAAATCAGCTGCATTTTCGTGACACATTCGTTAAAATGTTTCTGTGATTGCTTATAATTTTGTGGATGTTTATTGTGATGGATTTGGTTTTAAAGGGTGAGTACTATGTTCTTTCATATAATTTAAGTTCGATATGGTGTACATTAAAGCTACAAACTTTTTAGAAATATAATGAGAACTTTTTAATTATTATTTTTTTGTTTTCTAACTTTAAACGTTCAGGAATGACTACCCGCTTGTTTCAGGGCTAAATTTTGGATATTTTATATGAACAACCTTTCTCTTTACAGTGTTGTAGGTATATTTTAGTTATAGTTTGAACGCAACCGCTATATACCGCTCCTTGTGTATGCACGGGGAGGTGGGGAGTGGGGAAGAAAAGGTATAAGATTCGTAGTGCCAGACAGATCTTACGATATCGAATTACATTTTTTTGAAGCTGTATATTTACGAGTATAATTATATCCAATCCCTGTTTTTACCCGACTGCGACAGAACGAGGGTTATGTTTTTCGAGAGTATGTATAATTGTTTGGCACGCTCTGCAGCCTAAACGGCTCGATGTATTTTACCTTGAAAGGTGTCGTTTGTTTTATATTTACTGTAAAAGTGGCATTGAATATATAAAAATAAAATAAAAAAACAAAATGGCAGACTTTTTTTGGGTATTTTCCATTTCCAAATGACGGAGAAAGGCAATCGGGTTTTTAGTTTTTAAATTACCGTTCAATACGATTTTTAGCTAAGTACAATAAAAATAAATTTAATGAACTGAAACTTTACGACCCTTGAAGGATCCCACGAAGGTTACTGACTATATTACTGAATATTGTGAGAGAGAAATTAAGATGAAAATAGCAATTAAATTAAACTATTTTAATACGGTTTTATCGCGTTTATTACTTATTTATTTACACCTGACGGTTCAAACACTTTTACAGCGTTCATGGTCGCAGGCAGACTAAGTTAACATTTGTCTTTGATGTCATAAGATTACAAACTACCGCCTGAAATTTTTATTGGGAACTATTCCAATTCACGCAGTATTGGCTCACAGTATCTAAGGGTCTTGCAGTCTGCTTCCGAGTTTGCGATTTTATTAAGTTAATGACTGGGTCCCAAGCTGGCGGTACCTGCCATCCATCCTCTCTATTGAAATTAGGATGTTTTGTAATTTCAATAGCTTCACGTAACATCCTTGGAATGAATCTGTTTTCCTTTGCAAGGACTTGAGGATTATCAAAACGCATATAGTGGTTGGGTTTATCTAGAGCATGTTCACAGACTGCAGACTTGGTTGAGCGACTATTTTTCATGTCAGCAATATGTTCTTTTATACGAGTATTAATGCTTCTCTTTGTTTGCCCAATGTACCACATTCATAGTAAATATTATAATTCATATAATAAACCACAGTCATAGTCAATTTTATAAACTCCAGCATCTTGCAATGGGATATTGGATTTTACAGGTCTTAAAAATTGGTTTATTTTCTTATGCGGCTTGTAATAGGTCTTGATTGAAGCTCGCCTAAGTATGTTACCAATCTTGCTCGTGACTCCCTTTATGTATGGTAAGATGGCAGGAAAACGATCAACTGTGTGTGGCTTGGGTCGACTTCTGTGACATATGTGTGGGAGGCTGAGATTGTTGCTTCTTAAGACAGACTTGACTCGGTGAAGCTCCTCCTTAAGATGGTGGGTGTCACAGATGCCGTGTGCTCTCTGTAACAAAGATTTGCCTACGGTAGCTAACTGACATGGATGATGGTGAGATTTACCGTTGAGATATTTGTCTGTGTGGGTGGGCTTTCTGTACACAGTGTGACTGATACTATTGTCAAGATTTCTAGTTATTAAAACATCAAGAAAGGCTAATGAATTATTAATCTCAGGTTTCATAGTGAATTTAATTTTACTATTAATGGAATTTAAATGATCTAATAAAACAGAGACTTGAGTTTTGGGGAGTACAACAAAAGTATCATCTACGTACCGTTTGAACATCTTCGGCATAGCCAGGGTGCTTGAAAGAGCCTTCTCCTCAAGGTCTTCCATGAAAATGTCGGCAACAATGGGAGAGACTGAAGACCCCATAGCTACACCGTCAATTTGCATGTAGAATTTGTTTCCCCAGAAGAGATAGCCTGATGTTAAGCAATGCT
This sequence comes from Euzophera pinguis, assembly GCA_947363495.1. Lineage (NCBI taxonomy): Eukaryota > Metazoa > Arthropoda > Insecta > Lepidoptera > Pyralidae > Euzophera > Euzophera pinguis. The sequence goes on from OX376166.1 coordinate 15,221,240, forward strand.
CAAGTAACTCTGCATACTCTTGAGGTAGATGGTGGTCCTCAAGCCTTCTCTTGACAATATCAATACAGTCATGCAAAGGTAGGCTGGTAAATAATGACTGTACATCAAAACTGACCATTGTGTCTTCATGAGTTAAACGTAGAAAAACCTAAAATAGTTTAATTTAATGAATAACAATCGCGAAAACATAAGAAATCATTATGAAAATAGCAAGTATTTCGAATAAAATTGCTGCCAAATGGCTGGCAACAGGAATATCAAAGGAGCGATTTTTAACTACACTAATGAAAGTGGGCTAAATGCCGAGGACAAGGACACACAATATAGCATATATAGCCAAGACATTCATCATTTCAAGATGTGAGTCCAGCACTAGAAGGCCTTGAAAAGACTTTGAGGATTCGTTATTTAAGACGAAGAAATGTAAAGTTGAGAATCTCGTGCATTCGCGAAGTGTCGCTAAATTAATGACGGCTGCTAATGTAAATGAATTCTATTATAAGTCAAAGATAGCCAATGTGAAAAGATATATAAGTAACAGTCCTAAAATATCAATTTAATTAAAAACGGCAAACTAGTGGAGCCTAGACAATTACGTTGCAAAGAGGTAAATAGCTTACAATATCGATTCTAAGTCAACAACACATTCATATAAGCAGACAAGGAAGTGGTCTATGAAGGCATTAATTAATGGTTTTCTATTATACTATAGTTTAGTAAAGTCAAAACAAACAAGGTATTAAGATAAAATTCAGATTGATTCAACCATTACCGAATCACCGACTAGGTGTACCCTTGTTACATCAAATGATACAATACAATATAACTTTATTGCCCACATCTAGGAAATCACAAAACTGAAATTATAATATTGTTATCAATATGGAAATAATGATGATTATATAGTCGAAGATTCCTCTGATGAGTCTGATAAATCTTTTTTATTTGTAAATGAAGTCATATTTTACACATAAAAACTACATGCTGGACATTTTAACACATAAAAAGATAAATTTTCTTTATTTTGAATTATGTATTATTTTTTATTTAATGATTTATGTGTATTTATTTTACTTTATTTTAATTATAAGAGAGTTACGGTTATTCGATGGTATGTTGTAATTTGTTTTTACGATCCAGATGAGGGAAAAATAATCCATACTAATATTATAAATGCGAAAGTCTGTCTGTCTGTCTGTTATGCTTTCACAGCCAATCCGCTCAATGGATGACGAAATATGGTATGAATATAGTTGAAGACCCGGGGTCAAACATAGGCTACTTTTTGACGCAGGCGGAGCTGCGGGGAAAAAGCTAGTGAAATATATAAATTACATAAGTATTATATATACTTTTCATACATTTTAATACATCATCATTTTGAAATGTTTTTGAAATTATCCAAATAGTCATTATATTAATGTATCAAAGCAGTACTACACAAAAGTGGAATAAAATAATATTGTCCATCTAGGGTGTTCTACGCGATACACTTGCGTGAGATTTTCAAAAATAGCACACCAAATAGACGCCGTAACACAGGTAAAATATACCAAAGATAAGAACCCCTCAGTTTTTATCGAGGATTAATAACTCAAAATAATAAGAGAGGTAGGACATTTTTTAAGGAGTAGTCCGTCTGGGGAAGTAACTCCACCCTACAGAAGACTGCAGCCAAATAACACTGTGATGCAGTGTTGTGTTCCTGCTGGTGAGTAGGGTCGCCAGGCTCCAGAGGGGTCGCTGTGCTGAGCGGACAGGTCGGTAACGCGCTCGTGACATCTCCTGCAGGCGTTCATAGGCTACGGCAACCACTTACCATCAGGTGGGCTGTACGCCTGTTTGCGTACTTAGTTATATATAAAAAATAAAATAATGAATACACTTAAAACACTCTCGTCCAACTTATGTCAAAATATCGGACCAACATTTTGAATGAAAATATTAAAACGTTCCAGTTTCAAATAATGTAAATGCTGAATTTATCGCGGCTCGAACCTATCATAATGCGATGAAACGAACGCAAATGGGATTATTCGGTTGGTAGAGATTTGTTCCTGTTGAAGTATTCGGTTTAGCTCCTGTAAGAAATACCACAATATGGTCAACTTTAACGTAAATAATAATACATATTTTACTTATTTAGCAAAGTTAGATGTTAGAATGATGGCTTAGAGCGAAGCTTCAACAAAATAATCTGAAATCACAATAAAATATTGTGCAAAATGTTGACAAACATGTGAATTTCATTCATTAAACAAGTTAATTTAATTTTTTTTGCTTATTTGTAAATTGACGTTTTGAAGAAAATGCTGCAATGGAGTTTGTGGCGCCGCTTCTTACCCACTTGCGCTTTTGAAATCGTGGTAAACTTAATATAAGTAAATTGACGTCAATAAGTGATATTTATATCCTACTAGCTTTTTCCCACAGCTCCGCCTGCGTCAAAAAGTAGCCTATGTTTGACCCCGGGTCTTCATCTATATTCATACCAAATTTCATCAAAATCCGTTCAGCGGTTCGGCCGTGAATGCGTAACAGACAGACAGAAAGACAGACAGACAGAAAGACAAACAGACTTTCACATTTATAATATTAGTATGGAAGTATGGATATTGAAAATAAACGATTTCATTTCGACAGGGTATCTTTACATAGTATCACAAAGGTCAAGCTAGGGCGATATTGTCTCGACAGGGGGACCTATCCCGATTTTCATGGCAAAGGTAGACGCCCATGACAACCTGCGTCTTACGATGATCCACAACCAATACTACTAAGTCTACCTGGATCCCTCCCATGCTATCTCATGAAACACAAATATCATGTGACTGCTGTTAGACTCTGGAATAATCTTCCTGAGTCCATTAGAACAGTCTCCAGCCGTGTCAACTTTAAAAGGCTTGTCAACGAGCTCCTACTCTCGCGGTTACGGGAGCAAAATTAGGCAGTTAAACATGAGTAAATTTTGAGTTGCTGCTATTATTTCGTTGATATAACTCTTAAAATTAACTGTATTTTGATTATTATTTCATTGTATATATGTAAGTACCATAAGTAAGTTTAATAACATTCCAACTTTTTGTATTTATAGCTATATATTTTTAATACCCACATGACGATATCTGTTTAACCCAAAGGTTGACTGTTAGATAATGCTTTTAGCATTAAGTTCGCCTATTGTGCTATACAATTGTATTATGTACAATAAAGTTTTAATAAATAAATAAATCATTTGGTAAACAAGGGTCAGGGGTACATAATCACTAGCGCATCTTAGCGCTTCTATGAACTCCAGGCACAACGCCCATTTGGATAACAAGAACTAGCTTTACTCAAGTCGCAAGACTCGACTTTACAAATAGTCGCAAATACGTAAAATTACAGTATAATACAAACACTACTGGCCAGTGTGCACACTCTCATGTCCCAATTCAAAGTCAAAGAACGCTATTGAATCGTAACCGTCAACGCAATGACTTTTAGTGTTGCCAACTTCCTTATCAAAATACACCCAAATTGGTTTAGATTTAACGCGTAATACTTTAATTACAATCGAATAAGTAAGCTAAAACTTGTGTCGCTAACATTCCTAGGTATTTTTTCTTTAAAGATTAATAAATAAATAAAATTAAAAAAAAAATATTTTAATGAATTAAACAAGCTTTTGCTTTTGACTAATTTTATTTAATTAATACTTTGACTTAAAGTAAATAAAATTAGTCAAAAATATCACTCTGCTCAAAAGTTATGCTCGATTTCTCTTTGAATAAAAACATTTGAAATCATAGCCACGATGTAATTTCCTAAACTACGAAATATGGTTTTCTTTGCAGTCAGGATTCAATTGCCGTCCTATTTAAATAAAACTGATTCCATATAAAACAAACAAAAAACTGTACCTAAATTTACTTCGCAACCATAGCGGCTTTAAATAATCGTCCTGTAAATAAATATTGAAATCGATTTTAGGGTTTAAATAGCTGTAACAAAACATGCAAAATGTAAAATGAATGGGCAGAAAAACTGGCTAGTATATATTTTATCCAGTTTTCCGACCAAGGCGAGCCCAGCTAAAATGTAAGTGACACAGTGGATAAACCTTTTTGGAACAAGTGTTATGAAAATGCTATTTCATTATTGTTTTGACAATATTTTGTTATGTAATTGTAATTGCTGATAGAAATTGACTGTTTTATTTGTTATTGCATGGAAATAAATGAAAATAAAGTGTTGCCAATATAGACTCAGACCCAGGCTAATTAATGACAAACATAAATTAATGTTTCATTATAATTAAGCGTGCAATCGCTTAATTGGCTTTAAATCCATTTAAGGCCTCCCCGGTAGAAAGCAGCCTGCATGTGATTGTAGAATATATTAGCTATAAGTATTTATAATAAATGTTATTACAATAAATGAGTTTAACGCCAACCGTCGACTTTTTTAGTCACCCCCATCTCTGCATGGCAACCCTGCCATGATTCGAACTTGAAATCTTCAAATTATGTAAGTTATTGTCTTTGGAACAAAATCAAAGAACAAACGAAATTTGTTGCGATTTTTTTAATCTCTTAAAGTGTCACAAAATAAAGATAGATAAAAAGCTTTTATTGTTTGAATTTAGGTATAAGTAAGACAAATGTTTAACAATTGTTTACTTTCAAAAGCCCCATTGTACATGACGACCCTGCCAAGATTCGAACCTGGAGCTCTATTTTTGAAATATGTGACATATAAGTCGAATGAAAATCGTTCAAAAATATATCAAACAAAAATTATTCAACTCGCTGTTTTGCGTGGCACACTTTTAAAAAATAAGCACTCCTGAGAATCTTCTGATCCGCAGTAAGATTATGTAATTTTTCTAACAAAATCAAAGACCCTTTAAAGTTGTTGCAACAAAAAGCCGCAAGCGAAACACCGTTTTCGGACATGTATCGCAAAATTACCAAGTTGTAAATAATTCCTGTTAGATTAGGAACAAATTGTTTCCGGCCAGTACCCAGAGGGCATTAAGTATTTTGTTCGTTGTATGCTCTGACGCGGGAATATTATTTGATTTTTTTTCAAATATTTTTTTTAATGCTTAGGATATTAAAAATTGATTCCGTTTGACTAGAATCTGTGCTATAAGTGATAAATAAATTTCAAAGTCCTATACACGTCCTTCAACCCCTGATGGTTGAAGGACGTGTATAGGACGTAACCTAAGTTTACCTAAAACCATGTCAGAGGCCGAATGGTGGTTCTGAAAAACTCTGACACCAGGTTGTACAGGCTGGATTGATCTTGTAACCCACTCGATATGATTGAATGGGAGAAAAATATTTTTTAAGCGCTTTGTACTGCGATCTTTTGTAAGTATTTATTCGATTTGTTAAAAATATGATAAATTCCCTTTTCAGGACAATGTTGTAAATATAAATGTCTGCCGTAAAACGTGTTCCATCTAGACAGCGACATGACAGTAACAAAGGTCGAGTCTACTCAATATTTAATTGCTAAAAGCCTTTTTGAGGCAAGCTTTAGAAGTGTGTCGGGAATACAAAAACGGGACTAGGGCGCTCTATCTATGGTCAGTTGCTACTTTTTAGAGTTCCGTACCTAAAGAGTAAAACGGTACCCTATTACTGAGACTTCGCTATCGTCTGTACGTCTGTCACTTCGCTGTATCTCATGAACTGTTATACACTCTCTGTATTAACTGTTATACTCTCTCAGTATTAAATGTTAATGTCATAGATAGTTGAAATTTTTACAGATGATGTATTCTGTTGCCGCTATACATATATATACAACAAATACTAAAAAACAATATAAAAAATTATTTTATATTGTTTTTACGACCTCGTCTTTGAAGCTAGAGTTGCCGGCCTGAATCAATCGACCCAAGAAGACATACTGGTCTACAACTTCAAGGGTGTGGCTCCCAACAAAACAGGTCTTGAATCAACTTGAAATGGACTTTATTTGAATGGAGTATTGTATTTTTTTTTTAATAATGTTGGACATTATTTACTTTTCTATTGCATGTCAGAAATGACTAAATGTGTGAAACAAAATGCAATTCAATCACCGAATTCATGTACCACATTTTAAGCAATAAAGATTTCTTCTTGATTCTTTTCATTCATTCAACAGAAATCGGTGATGGTGCAACATGGACCCATTAACATGATTGTTTAGAGTAAGATAATTTAAGATATTTTTCACTTGACTATTTTTTTAGTGATCATCATCATCATCATTTCAGCCGCAGTCAGTCAACTGCTGGGCATAGGCCTCTCCCAATGATTTCCAAAATGATCGGTTGGCAGCAGTCTGCATCCAGCGTCTGCCTGCGACCCTTTTCAGGTCATCTGACCATCTGGTCGGTGGATGTCCAACGCTGCGCTTACCGGTACGTGGTCGCCATTCGAAAACCTTTCTGCCCCATCGGCCATCGGTTCTCCGCGCTATGTGCCCCGCCCACTGCCACTTCAAAGAACTAATCCGCTGGGCTATGTCGGTGACTTTTGTTCTCCTACGGATTTCTTCATTTCTGATTCGATCCCGTAGGGAAACACCGAGCATCGCCCTCTCCATAGCTCTCTGGGCGACCTTGAGCTTTCTTATGAGGCTCATAGTCAAAGACCACGTTTCGGACCCGTATGTCATCACTGGTAACACACACTGGTCGAAGACCTTAGTTTTAAGGGACTGAGGTATTTTAGACGAGAAGACGCTACGTAGCTTCCCGAACGCCACCCATCCGAGTCGGATTCGACGAAAGACCTCGTCCTCGAAGCTGGAGTTGCCAGCCTGGATCATCTGACCCAGGTAGACATACTGGTCTACAACTTCAAGGGTGTGGTTCCCGACTGAAAACGGTGATGGCGTAACATGGACATTACACATTGCCCTGTTGGGAGACCACGTTGAGGTCGCTGAGCATGGTACTTAAGTCCTCCAGCGACTCCGCCATGACCACGATATCCTCGGCAAAACGAAGGTGAGTTATATACTCGCCATTGATGTTGATGCCAAGTCCTTCCCATTCCAGGAGTATGAAGACATCTTCCAGAGCAGCGGTAAACAGTGATATATACTGATAGTGATATATACTAATATTTTAGTCTATTACTTTGTTGCATATGCGTATGTGTTGCATGTCGAACTTTAACAAGTGAAACGAAACACGTTTTGTAACATAAGATTTTTTTAAATATGCATCTGGTTATTTACGGCACCGATTTTACTAAGTCCATATTTAAGATAAAGGAGCGTTCTCATCATGCACAGTTTCCCATTATCAGCAGTTTCGAACCTTTCACAACGGAATCCTAAAAGCCGACACGCCTAGCTCCAGCGAGCTATCGACAACACTCGTAATCTTATGGCGTCTTCACACAATAGACCGATAAAAGGTGTTATTTTAAATACTTATGTAAAATCCGAGCAAGCGAAGCGAAAAGACCAACGATTTGACGGGAAGATTTTGATTTTAGAACCAGAGACATACCATTGAATTCTCCACCTTAATGTAGATGCTTTAGAATCTATTTTGTAATGGAAGAATCAGTTACTGTTATTTTCAATGTAACGCGTTTTCTCGCAATCTCAGATCGGTGGAAATCCAGCAGTTAGGCAGAAAAATGCGGATTTTACTGGGGAGGTCAAAGGGCAAAGCTTTTTTCACGTGTACTGTTTTATAGCTGGTCTAAAGCCTGCGAAAAGGTAATCTCACAGAGATAGTATTGTCTTTGGTATCGTAGGTCGTTTTGCGTCCTTGTCACATAAATACAAGGAATTGTAAGTTGTGGTAAAGGGAAAGCTACGGGTATGTAGGTAGTGGGTGAAACATTTTTTAAACCTTTTCTGATTTCGGTGTTTTAAAAAATGTTTATATTTTACTTCTTATTATTATATACTAGCTTTTTCCCGCAGCTCCGCCTGCGTTAAAAAGTAGCCTATGTTTGACCCCGGGTATTCAACTATATTCATACCAAATTTAATCAAAATTCGTTCAGCGGTTTGGCCGTGAAAGCGTGACAGACAGACAGACTTTCGCATTTATAATATTAGTATGGATTATTTTTTGATGTGATGATTGGTAGAGAATTTTGTAACGTATTAAAGCCGCGAATAGTTACTAAGTATTTTTTTATAGTTTTAATACATACATCAACTTTATAGAGTTGTAGATATGTCAAACATTTTATATTCTGTAAATAGGTTTGTGTTTTACTCGGTTGATTTCCGATCCATCAGCAAAATCTGAGTTGCATTTATAATTTTATCAATACTTTAGCCATTAATATGTAACATCCGCACCAACATGTCGATTTTCGCGCCATTAGAGGATAAGTCGAATACGATACTTGTCGAAAAAATGTGGGTGACTTAAACAGTTTTCTGTATTTATTCGCCATGTTTCTTTTTGAGAAATTGGGCCCTTGACAACTGTAAGACTGTGTCAATGAAAAAAGACAATAATGAAAACAAAATAAAACCTGACATTGAGACAGGCTTGTCGATAGTGTTTTTGCAAAAATGATTTGCGGTTTCAATAAGATGTGATAACCATTGATAATCGAAAGTAAGTGATAGATAAGAATTTTAATAAATTGACATTATAATAATAGAGCACCACATGACATCAACTTCTCCAAAGGACCTTTACTCGTTGGATCAATATCCCCGCACAAGCCTCTCAAAGGACCGGGGCAAACCGTGATTCTCAAGCGGAGATACATAATAATATAATAATATCTTTATTTCAGGTAAAACCCTTACATAATTACATTTATAAAATACTAGCGGTTTCCCGCAGCTCCGCCTGCGTTAAAAAGTAGCATATGTTTGACCGCGGGTCTTTAACTATATTCATACCAAAATCCGTTTAGCGGTTTGGCCGCGAAAGCTTAACAGACAGACAGACAGACTTTCACATTTATAATATTAGTACATAAGGAAAATTATTAAAATAAAATAAATCTTAAAACTAACTTATAAAATGTAATCCAACAGGGTCATTTCCTGTTACTATCACAGAGCACAGAAAGCCAGTACCTTTTGATAAGACAGTCCACATACTGGGCTAATCTGCGGAGAATCTCATTTTCAGATGACCGGACACGTGGCCAAAACGTTGCGACGCGACATTGGTTACATTATTTTTTTTTCCGTTGAGACAGACAATTCAAACTCGGATTAATTTACAAAAAATGCGATAGAAATATAACAAAATTCCATCATAAATTACTACTAAAACCGATCGTGCCCGCCGGGCAAACTGCCCGATACAAACCGACAACTTTTTGATTTGTCCGCGAGCGATGGATCCTGCCCGCCCGAATATTAATGAATTGGTTACAACACACGAAATATCTGAAAGAGCCGAATTTAAAATACATGCACGTAAGGATTGAAGGTTATGCGAAGAAATGACATGCTCCTTTCTTTACTTCGTCTAAGCGTGTTTTCCTAGTTGCGTCCTCAGCTGACGCTTCGGAACCTAGGATACGCTAAAGGAAAGGAAGAAAGATAATAATTTATTTTAGAAACACACAAAAAGAAAAAAAATTGATACATAAAAGATAAAGCAGTAGAAAACCTAACTCAGCATATTGCCATCCGATGAAATTGACAGCGCTGATCTGCCGTTAGGACCTCGGTTGACGAAAAGGAACATTTATTTCTGCGGTTTCCTATCACGGAGCAATTACAAAGAGGAGATGCCGTAATAAGCGTTTTGTAAGAAAGTATTTGTGAGGCTACACGGGGCGGAAGGCAGACGTTCGGGGTGCTTGGTTTCGGCCGTGGCTCCAACCATGGAGCACGAGCAATGACAAGCTCCGCCCACTTTTGTGTCGGCGAGGCGCCAATGATCACATCACTGCGCAAACGGCATCTCCTCTTTGTGGCGTTAAAGGAGCCTCTGACGTGGCTCCTATAATGACTACAAACCATTTTAGGTAAGAGAAATGGTATTGTTTACTCTAATTCGGTTTTAGTTTAGAAAATCTAGTTGTCAATTCTGTATTTAATAACTCAACTCCATCCACGTTTTCGATACTAGCCTGTCTCACACATACATATTCATAAACGATGTATCTAACACGCATTGTGATTGGTATCGTTCAGATCTGTTACAAATTCTGTTTTGATTCGAACATTTTTAATCGCTTGAGCATTTGAATTGCTAATAACTGAAAATGTGTGGAGGATGACAGCTTATAGAACCGATGCCAATAGGGGTGATTGTGCAATTTTTTTTTTATAAAATTAAGTAGGCAAACAGGCGTACGGCCCACCTGATGATAAGTGGTTACCGTAGCCTATGAACGTCTGCAACATCGGAGATGTCACGAGCGCGTTGCCGACCCTGAAGGATTTTTTTACGCCCTTTTTTAAGGCTCCCATGTTATAGTCACTAGGGAAAACCAGTGCAGGGAGTTCATTCCATAATCGCAGTGTACAAGGTACGATATTTTTTGTTTTAGCGTAGGTAGAATACCATAGAAATAATATCAGGTAGAAGTGTATGAATCGGCCAGATTTAGGTTATCCAGTCATGTTAAGCATGGCGAGGCATAACTGTGGCGGTAACGCCCACATGGCACTTTTGCCGAATTTTACTTCTCTGGAGAATACTATAGAATTGAGAGAAGACCGGTTACATTCCATATCGTCATGATGAAATAGTTTTATACAAAATTTCAGGCTGAAATGAGTAGCAATGTGCTGTTTTCTATCGTTCTCGCTGTAGTCACCTAACACTTATTTACATCGAAATTTGATACAACGTTTTTACCAAATAATAAAATGATGTTGTGTAGAGTTCTGTAACGTTTGTAATTTGACCGAATAATGCTATTACATACGTAGCTACACCGCCCTTCCATCCGTGGTAATTTCTCCTTTAGGTATCCAAATACTAGTATTTGAATGATCTAGACCAGTAGTTCCCAAACTTATTATTCTCGTGGACCACTTTCAAAATTTTACTGGTTTCGGTGGACCCCCTGCTGCTACATTTCTACCACATTCTTAAAGTCGCCAAAAAATAAAAATTGCGTCACTTCTGAGTTCTGTCCCTATATTTCGATATGTAAAATAAAAACGAAAAATGGTACATTTTATATCACTTTATTTATTAAAAGAATAGAATTACAAGAAAAAAATATTAAGGTAATATAGGTTCAGGTCATAATTTTAATTAATGGGAAGGATGTATCTGATGGAGTGTCAGCAAACGATCAATGTTTGGCTTTATTTTTGTGAGCAATAACCGCAAATCCCCCCGCTCTGTGATGTTTAATTTGCTCCTTTTTTTTGTTAAGAGGTTTGTAACGGCACTAAAACTCCTTTCGACAAGATATGACGAGGGAAAAGCTATTAAAAATTTCCTTGCGATTTCCCACAGTCCAGGATATTTTTCGAGTATTTCTGCTTGCAGCCAAAATGTTGGGTAGCCTTTTCTAAATTTCACCTTCAGCTCCTCATTAGTGCTTAGCTCGAGCAGCTCCTCTTGTAATACAACATTGGCCACTTCCGTTTCATCAAATGGATTTATTATCCATGGTGGTATATCCATCGTCAGTATATCTTCAAACCTGGTTTTGAAGTCATCATGCAGGGCACTTAAATGTTGACTGTAGGTATGGATATCCTCATCAATACATTCTACCTGCGACAAGTTTGGAAATTGAGAGAATTCGCGCCGACTAATGTTTTGCTTCATAAATTTCAATTTCCCAAGAAAAGCCGAAATTATCCCCTTTGTTTTTATTAAATTCAGGCTGTCCCCTTGTAACTGCAAGTTAATATCATTAAATTTTTTAAACAAATCTGTCAAATACGCAATGTCTGCTTTGAATTTGATCAAGTTTTCTTTTAAATCTGGATCTCTACTTTCTAAGAACTCTAATATGGAATCGAAAACAGAGTAAAATCTCGTTAAGCATGCACCTTTCGACAACCAGCGTACTTCAGTATGTAAGAGCAGTCGTTGGAAGTCTTCATCATTTTCGTCGCACAATTGAGCAAATAAACGTGTATTCAATGCATTGCTTCTGATTTTGTTGACAGCTTTTATTACAAAATGAAGAGATTGGTTCAACCTGTCACTTAAATGTTTTGCCACAAGATGTTGTCGGTGGATTACGCAATGAATAGCTGTAAGTCCTGGTATAATTCTTTTGAGATGACTTATAAACCCACGATATCGCCCGACCATTGCAGGAGCTCCGTCTGTTGCCACTGAAATAATGTTTGTAAATGGGATCGATTTTTCCGTAAAAAAATTACTCAGGACATTAAATATTGATTCGCCTTTAGTGTCAGTCTCCATAATTCTGGCAAATAGCAATTCTTCGTGAATTTCTTCCTCAACAATAAATCGGACATATGCCAATAGTAATGCTTCATTACTGGGTAACGTTGACTCGTCCAGTTGTATAGAAAAATGAGTTTTTTGCAGATGATTGCACAAAAAGCTTTCGATATCAGAGCTCATTTCATCAATGCGTCTTTGTACAGTATTGTTACTTAATGGAATTCTTTTTAGTACGTCAAATGGAGATTTGTGCAAAACAGTTTTTAAAACCTCTTCAACAGCGGGTAAAATTAATTGTTCTCCGATAGTGTGCGGTTTTCCAGATTTTGCTATAAGTAATGAGATATTGTAAGATGCCCGCAAGCCATCATCGTTACTTTGAGATGTTGAAGCGAACATACTGTGCATGGTGGGTCTCTTTCCATATTTTTCTTTCAATGTTTGAAAATATTTTAAATCTTTACCTATTTTATCAGTATGACACCTTTTTAGATGATCTTCGAGCTTTGATGGTTTCATAGAGTCATTGCTCAAAACTTTGTTGCATAATAGGCACATGGGCAATTGTTTGTCTGCCTCTGATGGAACAAAACCATATTTCAAATAATCGACACTATATTGTCGACATTTTTTCTTTGCTGTAGCCATGTTTCGTGTCAGTTACCTTACCTGTAAAAAAAATGTTTTAGTAACCAAGTTTTTTTCTGAATATAGGTATCACACCGCAGCCTTTGTCAGCACGCGGAAATAGAATTACGGCTTGTAAAGGGACCAACTAATAAACCGCTGAGACAAATACAAACGTTTTCACAAAACGGTATCAATTTTAAAGTACATAATTTACCACTAATTTTTAATAGTATAAATAAAAATTAGTGTACTCAGTATCGAATACTGATCATATTTGTGTAGGAAAAAATAAACGTCGAAATCCCAAAATTGTCCATAAAAACGATAACTAACATTTTATTAAATCAATGAGTTCACGCGCTCCGTGTATTTGCGTATTTTTTGTCTGCGGCTTCATTGTTAAAACGTGACAAACAGGCATCGAAGTTCAAGCCCCGCCCTTTTCCCGTCGCCCGCGCACCGCTCGCTCTTTCCGAAAAGGAATAGTTTTGATAAAATAGTTACTTCAAAATCAATTTAACATGATTATGAAATTACTGTTTTATAAAATTAGTAGTTATTTGCAAGAAAAATTACAAAATTAATTGCTCTGCAATATTGCTTATTCGGCTTTTTTAGAGAGGCAGTGCTTCTCTCGTGAAAAAACAATTGAATAAAACGTGCTGTGTTTGTCTTCAAATCGAAAGAGGACAATTAAAATATCTGTAAGTTACTAAGTTACCTATCTATACAGGCCGTTGTGATCAACCGACTAGTACACGTAAACAAAATACTTAAGTACTATAACAAAAAAAGGTAGGTTACTTACTTTTCTCCGGCACTAGCAAACACAGATATAAATTTTCTCACAACTTTTTTCCAAATTCCGCCTTGTTTTCGAAATTCCGGAAACAAATGAATGCGTTTGGTTGCCTTTGGCATCAAGTATTTATAGTGTTGATCAAGTTCATGTCTGAACAAGCATTAAGCATTGTCGGGCGGATAGCGCTTTGCAAGTCTGTACACGAAATTGTACGTAATATCGAATACACAAGTTTGGACAAGTAACAGTCGCTTGCCTTATTAAAATATTATCTGCTTAGATAGGTACTTAAAACAATGTAGGTAGGCCCTTATAAAAACTATGCTTACATTTTTGCTCTTTACTATCAAAAGCAGATAAATTTTCGTGGACCCCCTTTAACATCTTATGGACCCCCATTTTTTGTTCACGCCTACGTAGACCCCCAGCAAGTCTCCCGTGGACCCCTGGGGGTCCACCTGGACCACTTTGGGAATCACTGATCTAGACTATGAATAACTTGTATGTATAGACTTATTATAGAATAGAATAGAATATATCTTTATTGAGAAAGCTATCACGTAAGTACAGCAAAAAACTTAAGCATAAGCTACATGTTTATAATGTACGTGACAGACGTTTCAATAGGTGGTGGCTCAGTGATACGCTAGACATGCAGGCATGCCTAGCACTGATTTTCAGCCACCACCTTCCGAGGAGTCCCGGAACAAAGATTTAAACCAAATAACATAATCCTTGACTGGTGTTAATGGGTGTTGATGGGTTGTTACTGGCTAGTAGTGGTGAGCGTGATAATTTTAAGCTTATTATCTACACTAATATTATAAAGAGGAAAGATTTGTATTTTTGTGTGTATGTTTGTAATGAATAAACTCAAAAACTACTGTGCCGATTTTAAAAATTCTTTCACCATTGGAAAGCTACATTTACACTGAGTAACATAGGCTATATACCGCAGGCGGAGCTGCGGGAAACAGCTAGTATTATATAAACACGTATTGTAGAGCTGATGTTTACTTATTAAACGAAAAAAGTTATTTAAGATGCCGCGTACTATAATCGCTGCGGCTCTATTATTACGCCGTAAAGAAAATTCCCATACTTAACTCTTGTTTTCATTATAACTTAAATATAGAAATTTCAAGAAAATTAATCTCGAATTTCAAAATCGAGAATGAAACTCTAAAAATGCATTGTAATTATTCGATATCGATTACAAACAAGCAGAAGAAAAACAAAACAAAACAAGATAACGGTTATTTAAAAAACTAAAACACCCGACTGCCTTTCAGTGTAATTTGGAAACGAATAACTCAAAAAATCCGCCATTTTGTTTTTTTTTTGTTAATTTTATGTACCCAGTGTCACTCTCACAGTAAATACGAATCTAACGACATCTCTCAAGCTAAAATCCATCCAGCCGTTCAGGCAGTGGGCGTGCCGAAGAATTATACATACAAACACACATAATATACATACCTACATACATACTCTCGAAAAACATAACCCTCCTTCTAGCGCAGTCGGGTAAAATACGATCTTATCCGATTTCACTCGAAGATATCGCCGTGTAGAGCGAAACAGAACTTCTTTTTAATTATACTCTTCGTTGAGTTGTTTATTTTTTTATTTTTTTATTTACAAGACCCCTTACCTTTCTTAAATTACTTCTTTTAAAGGTAATGAGAAAAGTTTCAAGTGGCCAGTCTGGCGACGATACGGCTCGGAAAGGTGATTTGCTATGAGAAATTAAATAAATTATAAATAACTGTTTTCGCCTTTGTACTCAATTTTCTAAATGTATTACTTTTAATTTTAATTTTGTGATTGGTACAATAAAGTGTATATATATATCTATCTATCTGTTTATTGCAAAAAAAGTGATTATTTCAAAAAGGGCGTGATAAAATTTCTTCAGGGTCGGCAACATTTCCGGTGTTGCAGGCGTTCATAGGCTACGGTAACCACTTACGATCAGGTGGGCCGTATACCTGTTTGCCTCCTTAATTGTAAGAGAGAATATACCGCTAGAGCGATGCAGTGCAGGTTGATCTGCGAGAGATGGAAGCTGACAACTGGCAGCCATCGCGCAGAATAGAACACTCTGGCGCTCTCTCGTGAGGAAGCCAAGATTCACTTCGAGTCGCTGAACCAGTGGAATATCTAAGATAAAAAAAAAATATTGTATTGATTGATCATTGAGATCTTCTTCATCGGTGCTGAGGATCACAATTATTAAATTGCGCCCAAATCTCTCTACACATATCACAGTTTTTAACCAAACAGGAAACAACGAATCAAAGTATGCTTCCCATTAGAACCGAACCCAACCCATCATCGCTTGATCTGCAAACATCTCACCCCCAAGACTACAAAGGCAGTTCACATTTATTTAAATACTAGCGGTTTCTCGCAGCTCCGCCTGCGTTAAAAAGTAGCCTATGTTTGACCCCAGGTCTTCAACTATATTCATGCCAAATTTCATCAAAATCCGTCCAGCGGTTTGGCCGTGAAAGCGTTACAGACAGACAGACTTTCGCATTTATAATATTAGTATGGAAGTATGGATTAGTATGGAAGTATGGATTATACGACATTTGATCAGTGTTACAACGGTCGTGGATACAGAGCTCATTGCTCTATTCTAATCTTCGAACTTTAAAATTATATGATCTTAGACTTCAAACGCTTTTAAATTATCCGTTCAGTTTGTTTACACTTTAAAAAAAAATAATGATCAAAAAAAAATTTTTTAAACATCTTCCTATTGTAATTTTTATTCCAGTTGATTAGCTAATGCAAACGTTTAAAATGGGCAGAACGGCGTCATAATTTCTTAATTTGGTCTGTGGTACAAAAGATAAACTTTCTGTAAGAAATAAAGCAAAGAAAGAAAAAGTTTTTATTTGATACATAACAAAACTAGGTATAATAACTATTTTACAGGTTGAGAAAAGAATTTGAAAAGTATTTTTGTATGTACCAAAATGGCATCCGCTCAGCATAATGTCATGCTGTGGACCATGACGCTGGTCTTCCGCGCGCTGTATGCATGTATACGAGTATTTAATCTAGTAGGAGCAGTAGTAGAGTTTTAGTAGTAGGAATATGTCACTGCTTCTTTAGTGGATATTTTTATCTGTCTTTGGAGATTTTATCAATGATATAAAACAATAATTAATTTAAGGTACTTTTATTAATTTAAATTTTTGAAAAAATCTCTGTTTGGATTTGTCTGTTCGACAGTTTTTTGGCGAGAAGCTGTGGAAAGCAGTATCGGCGCTATATTTTATTTTCCAAAATTTGTGTTTTTTTAAGTGTTTGTGCGTAACAATGGTGGATTAAGATTCACAAAGTGTTCAATTACAAGCGTGAGTGTTGGGGAAGTTATACAGTGTTTGATTTATGTGATTTTCATGCTTATTGCCAAAAGCTCCTAGTAATCGCTAAGTGCAGGTTTTCTACCACTTCACTTAGCCTGATTCTTCAGACTAGACTTGACTACCGACTAGACTAGGACTTGACGAAACCATACTGTAGGACTGAAAAATATAGAAAATTTAAGAAGAGCTATAAAGGACTTGTATCCACAGCCGTAAAACCCATTACTAAAAAAAAAGAAGACTGTTGACATTGCCACAGTGCAGTAGTTTAAGTAATGTAGGTTATTATGATTATTTTCGTACTAAATTTCTGGTTTATTATTGTGATCATATTTTTTATCGTTCATAATAATTTATGATGAAATAAAAATATATAAATAGATGTAAGTTTATTACGATATTATGACGTTTTTTAAAGCACTTGCCCCAGACTAATAACTGTTCCTGCACTACCAGTAGGTTGACTGGTAGAAAAAGCCTACAGTTTTAAGGCCGCCATATGTATGGTTATAACAAAATAAAAGAAATAAAAACAGGAAATTTTAATGCTCAACATAATCTTCAATGTGATTTCACAATCGCTTTAAGTCTATGACTTATTGCAAAATATAAAATTTTCTGCAGAACTGAATATTTAATATCAAAGAAAATACAAGTGTTCTTTGATGTTGTTTGACTTGTATAATTTGCCGATCTCTTCAGACTTTTTGCACTGATACATAGAGATGTAACTGGGATAAGCTTAGAAGGGGGGTCGATCATCAGACGGCATTTTTTTTTTCTATTTATTTCTTTTTATTAAATTTATGCCCAGCGATCACGATCGTGGGTCTAAAATAATGGAGAAAATAGTATATATGAAAGATACGCGAATAATGGAAAGCTTTTGGAAGGGTTAAAATTGGTGCGCAACTATTTGGTCCGCATAAGGCACACATAAATACAGACGCTAAGAAAATCCTTAAAACATCCTTTAGTGGTTAAATATGTGGTTACATGAAGTTTAGACATATTTTACATTTGTTTTTCATAGTTCCAAGTTGATTTACTTAGCAATTTCTCTTTGTAGGAGACTATCCTTCTATTCAATGTATTTTAATTCTATGTCTAGATGCTTGCCGGCTAAATACATTTACTTAATTTAATTATTCAGTCTTAAAGAAAAGTTTACTTTGAGCGCTAGAAGTTGTAATACTAAATTTATGTTTACTACTAAAATTTGTGCCGGAATTTCGAAGAACTAAGTAAGTACTAATTTTAGAGATAATATAAAAAAATTACTTAAAATTTCCGTGTAACTTTCCCATTACCTGTTTTTCGTCGAATCAAAGTTTATTTATTTATTTATTAAAACTTTATTGTTTCACAAAGTACACATATACTTATAACAATTGGCGGACTTAATGCTAAGAGCATTCTCTGCCAGTCAACCATTGGGAGAAACGGAAAGATAGTTTGGCGCAAAAAAGTTAAGGGGGAAAAATGTATTACTTATAGAGCAAATTTACATTGTTGAATTTGTAAAAAAACTAAAAATAAAACAGAATGTTAATCAGTTTTCCAAGAACACATGTGTCGCCTGATTCTTCGAATTATCTAGGGAGCGTAGAAAATTTAAGACATTATGCATTATTTCTACGATCGTCTGACTTTCAATACTCCATGCGAATCTTAATCGTAATGCTTTTCAGTCGTCTATTGTTATGCCTGGAATAGGCTATTTATATATATATATATATATATATATATATATATATATATATATATATATATATATATATATATATATATATATCTATATTATTCATATCACAAATTTGAGTCCGTGAATTCGAAAACAGAAAGAAGTTTTTGCATCCGTTCAATATTAAATAACTTATAGCTTATTCTTATCCCTTGAACTCTTAAGGAAGGGGAAACTGTCAAGAAACAAGAAAAGGACGCACTTAATGGTGGAGTGACGTCACTGCCACTTGATTTCGTACGTATAAAAGAGATAGCAAGACGTCCCCACCACTCTCCCACTTTTCTTAAGTAGAAAACTTTAAATGCTAATTACTGCTTTAATTGATTACCAATTTTGTTGTTGTTTTCGGTATCGGTTACTTTTTAGTGTATGTATTGTTCCGTATAAAAATTTTGCCAAAATGTGAACACAATCAAGTAGCCTATTATATCGTTGTAACAAAGAACTGACATATACGAGGAAGTTTATCATCGTAATTTCAGCCTCAGGCAGTTCATTACTGATTAGGCCTCGCCCAAAGATTTACAAAATTAGTGATTAGAAGCGTCCTGCATCTCGCGCTTGCCTGCGACCTTCTACAGGTCGTCTAACCATCTAGGGTACTATTTTTGAAAAGTGGGACTCGTCATTCGACATATATGTCATACATTTCAAAATAGGGCTTCTGTTCAACGATCCGCTAACCGATTGTCGTCATTCGAGAACTTTTCCATCCCATCAGCCATCAGTTCTCCACTAAGTATTGATTAAATTTAGGTTTAAGTGTTTTTGACAGTATGGACTTATTACAGAAAGCTGCGGATAACAGTCCTTAATAGAAACATAATGTTTTAAAAGATTGTAATTTACATAAAAGAGCTATCAACTCATGACCTTTGGAGAATATTCAAATCTGTTTGATTTACATGAAAAACCAAGGAGGGAAATGAACATTATTAAAATAAGGTTAATTTATGTAATAAAAGTTATCTGTGTAGTGCCTTTTTGATATAACTTTTATGAGACGTCGTAGCGTTTGTCGCATCATAATATTAAAACTGAGAAGACAAAATAAATAGTTCCTTTAAGCCCCACTCATAGACGTTAATGATAACATAAGGGTTATTGTTAAACTTAATTAAAAATATTCTCCTAAACAGTTATCTTTACTGATATTGAATAAACATTCAAAAGTTCAAACACTATATGGAATCTTTTCTTCGAGTTTAAAAAATTGTCTTATATCATCACTTACGTCTATGAGTGCGGTGGTGTCCAAAAATCTCTCTGCTCTGTAAGATACATACTTACGTGATAATATTTACGCATTATAATTTAATTGTAGTTAACACTGCCCCAAATATTTTCATATTAGTTTACCGACTGCCGTTCACGGGTCCACACCTGTCCCAGCTTAGTTTGCGTTAATTCCCATAAATTACACATAATCTCGGTTTAATAGAGCCCAGAAATAGCTAAGCTGCAAGTAATTGTCTTCGAAGAGTTTTGGGCAAATCAGACGCGATACATTTTGCAGCGACTACACAAATTCTATACTATTACTAATACAATTTCTACCACCTGTCTTCTTTTAATTATATCCCTGTTTCCGGTTGACTGGAAGAAATCTCTTCATGGGATAAGAAAAATCCGCCCGTTCCCATCGAGATCTTTGCCTTTATTTTTCAATTTTAGTATTTACTGCAATGTTCTGTGAAATAAAGTTAATACAAACGAAATATTGCTTCAAAGCGTCTCTTCTCAAACCATGGCACAGCTTCTGTCCAGCCCTGCCCTTAATAGATTTTGGATTTTTTTTATATGCCACAAATACGCATATTTTAATCAACATGTTATCAAATATTTATTTTGGAAACGGTGTTTTTTTTTTTTTTTTTCTTAATTTTTAAATTTTTTCCAAATTTGTTGCATGTTTGAAAAGTATCACGTTTGCAGCTTTCTCACACAAGTTTACTATTTATAAAGTGATTGTGAACATTTCAGTTATATCCGTAGTAAAGATACAATAGGTGACCAAAGTTTGTATATTGTTCTTATACTATCTTAAAAAAAATAGTATGAGGTGGCTGTGGGTTTTTTGATTTATCCTAGTGCCATTTTTATTTTATTTTATTTTTTTCACTATTTTACTATTATATAATACCTTGTTTCTTCTGGCTAAAGGTCGATACATATCATCACGCCTTTTTCCCGTAGGGGTAGGCAGAGACTACGGATTTCCATTTCCAATAAAGGTCGATATTTTAGTTAAAATGAATTCGGTATTTAATATATTATATACTTACATAATCCATAATTTCCATACCAACTTCCATTCTTAATATTTTAAATGCTAACTCTGTCTGTACTGTGACCGGGTGTAGCCCGTGTTTGACTCCGGGGTCAAATATAGGCTACTTTTTGACGCGGGCAGAGCTGCGTGAAACAGCTAGTATTGTATAAAAACATTTTAGGCAATTAAACAATGGCTCTACAGCTATAGATCAGAGTTGTAAGTTCAAGATGAAATGTAAGATGGCGTATCTGGGCCAAGTAAATTAATTATTTTCTTTTATGCTAAGACAAAACAATGAGAATGGTTAATGAGGACTGGCTATTCTTTTCTTTCTGTTTTTTTTTTTCTTATTGCGTATTCATTTTTGAAATATCTAAGTACAGTTCTTGGCATTTAATTAATGTAGATAATATTGTTCAAGACCCTATGCTTCTGTCATGAGATTTAATGAACGCAGACTATCCTGCCAAGTGCAAGTTTGCAATTGAATTATTCATATCGAGCGGGTTAATTGGTCAACCGACCAAGTACAGCCCTGACCCGGAAAGACCCAGGTATCATAGATTTTTTCTAAACCTACTTTTGACGTGGTTTCTATAACGAATTATAAAAAGCAACCTTTTGCGTTTATAAAATAAGATAACAATAAAGATAGTAAGGAGTAGAATTTATATAAAGCTCTAGCTGTTTCCTGCTGCTCTGACTGCCAAAAAGTAGTCTATGTTTGACCTCTGATCTTCAACTATATACATACCAAATTTCATCAAAGTCCATCAAGCGTAACAGACAGACAGACAGACTTTCGAATTTATAATATTAATATGGATAAAAATTTGGTGTAAAATATCTGTATGTATAATGCAAAAATTCACAAAGTTGAATCAAAAATTCGCTGCTAGTCGAAAAGGAATTCTCTCAGTGAAATGTAGTCATGCTTTTATTAGCAGAAGTGTACCTCTTTTGGCAGCCGGGCCTTTCTGATGAATTGCTAATGACATTGGCTTTTTAATCCTCAGAACATTACGCCAAAAGTGCTAAAGTAGTTTCTTTGTATTAATCATTGTCTGAGCTTGTGAACTAAAAAAAGTAAATAGGTATCTGTTTTATGTTTTTTGCGATTGTTACACAGAAATAACATAGTTTTGTGATTATAACGACACAGACCATGGTAACTTAGATTACCTGCCTGGGAAAGAATGTTTTTTGACCTGACATAATTCCATACTTTTCATACTAATATTATAAGTGCGAAGGTCTGTCTGTTACGTTTTTACGGCCTAAACGTTGAACAGATGTTGATGAAATTTAGTATGAATATATAGTTGAAGACCCGGGGTCAAACACAGGCTACTTATTGACGCATGCGGGGCTGCGGGAAACAGATAGTATACAATAAACGCGATAAAACCAAGTTGTTTAAAAAATGTAATAAAAAAAATATTTGTGTAAAACATATAGAGCAATAATTAAAAAGAAAGAATGATGATACTAAGTTATTTTTAACTATAAAGTGACGTTGAAACTATGTACAATTTGAGGCAATTGGATAACAATGCTAATATTTTGTTTTGTCCTAAATACAGGCTAGCATTTCGATCATTCCATTTCACCTTTAGGCATTTATTTAGCACTAAGCAATTATTTTTTATTGCCCTTGCACGGGAAGCATGCATACTTTGTTGAACCACGTTAGAGGCCGAGTTGTGGTCCCGCACAACTCTGACACCGCCTTTGTACTCAATATTCTAAATGTATTACTTTCAATTTTGTGATTGGTACAATAAAATGTATATGTATCTATACATAGTCGATTGACTATAGACACGAAATGATGATGATTGCCATAGCTAATCACTGTTTTCGATCAACCAATTAATCATAACAATTCTGTGAATTCCGTGATAAACAAGGTAAAAGTGATAAAGTAAAAAATAATGAGGAATAGGGATTAATTAAAAAATACATAATTACTCGTAGCCTATTTTATTATTATATTTTTCATTATTTTGCAATCAAACTCCATAATAACAAACATTTTATTGGATTTATCTCATCTTACAATACTTGTGAATTCCCGTTTAATACGAACATAGACTTGTAAAGGTAGTAGGTACACTAGACAATTTGTGAATAAATTTTTATTTTAAGAATATGATAGCTGAGATCTAGATACCTATTATTGTATACGATGACTTAAAACATGTGTAAGATACCTTTAAAGTAAATGTTAGTATTTTGAAAAAAAAACAAAAAATAAAAAAAAGAAAACCAAATCGGATCGAATCCAAAATGTTTGTCATATACATTTGTCTTTGGACTTCTCAACTTTGAACACATTTCGGTGTTTTGTGAGAAATCTATCTCTTCTCTTTAATGTCCTTTTTAATCCTACTTCTCCTAATTGTCTTAGTGAACAATTCTCTTTCCGCAATTGATAACAGATTACGATCTTCTAACAAGCTTATTCTATGTATTCCTCTGTTTTCTTTATTTTCCTATTCTAAATCTTTCTCTGTCTGAGCGTGCAAACTGTGAAACTCCCTACCTTGTGACATTAAGTTGTCTCCTTCTCTTCCCTCCTACAAATCTCGTGTTTTAAAATTCTACTCCGATTCTTAATTGAACACAGCTTTGAACTATTATATTTTTTGTAGCTATAATATGTATTATTAGTTTTTTTTTATAACAATATGTATGTATCTAAATATTTATGAAGCATTGTTTTATGTAGTTTATGTCATTATATGACACCTGTCTTTTTTAAACTGTATTCCTGTAACGTCCTGGTTGACTGGAAAAGAACTCTTTATGGGATAAGTCCGCCGTTGCATTTATTTTTTTGTTTTGTTTTTACTGTAATGCTATTTTATGTGCTATAAAGTTGTTGCAAACAAAAAAAATCAATTAAAAATTCTCCGTTGGATAGGATTTTTTTAATTTATACTATTTAGTACTGAGATTTTCATACGCTTCTCCTAGACATACAAAAAGTTTGACTCATTGAAATTATTTCGAAACATTTTGGTGCTGAAGACGTAGGCCGTGAATCTATCTACCTCGCACTTCATCGATTTCATAAGTTTTCTCCAATTTAGTCTAAGTGGACCTAATCCTAATTGAAGTCGTTGAATAACGCCCATAATAGAAAAAGTTTTGTAAAATCAACATTCCCTTTGCGCGATTTATGAAAAAAATATGCTTAACGAAACGGGAAACCGGCCGAATATTTTTAATATCAAAGCCTTTGCGATTAATTAACGAACAATGGGGTATAATTTTCCGAGTGGTAATCTGATATTATTCAGATATAAATATAAGTTTAAGGATTGGATCATTATTAGAGCCCCATTTTTACCATGAATATTTATTATAGGAGATAATTAAGATACAAACAAATATTACGTCTTTTTTAGGTACCCAAAGGGTAAAACGAGACCCTATTGATTAAGATTATGAGTCTATTGATAAGATTTCGCTGTCCGTCCGTCTATCTGTCACCAGACTGTATCTCATGAATCTTGATAGTTAAACAATAGACTATGCTACTCAAAAAAAATATATATTTCATATCATAAATTTGAGTCTTCAGGGACGAAACATTTCGAAAACTGAAATATTTTTTTAAAATCCGTTCAATATTAAATAATTTATAAGCCTTTGAAATCCTGTGGAAGGGGAAACTGACAAGAAACAAGAAAAGGACGCACTTAATGGTGTAGTGACGTCACTGCCACTTGATTTCGTGCGTACAAAAGAGATAGCAAGACGTCCCCACCACGCTCCTACTTTTCTTAATTACAAAACTTTAAATGCTTATTATTACTTTAATTAATTACCAATTTTGTTGTTGTTTTCGGAATCGATTACATTTTAGTATATGTATTGTTCCGTATAAAAATAGTAACAAAATGTGAACACAGTCAAGTAGCTTATTGAAATTTTCACGTAGGTAATGCATTTATGTTATTTTTGTAACAATAAATACTAAAAATCTGAATACAATAAATAGTAAAGGATGCTCCCATACAAGAAAAGCGATTTTATGCGGTTTTTATGGAACCCTTACTGCGCGACTTCAACTCGCTCTTGACCGATTTTTTTTAATGAAGGCATTCATCATCATCATCCTAGCGTGTATTCCTAGTTGCCTCGTCAACTTACGCTTTGGAGCCTAGGGTACGCTGTAAGTCATGGTCCTAGATATGGCGGAACTGGTTATTACAATGGTGCAACTGCTGTAAGTTATGGTCCTAGATTTGGCTGAACTGGTAATTACAATGGAACGACTGCCGTCTGACCTCCGTAACCCTTTTTACAGGGAAACCAGACCAAGAGGAACATAACCTGAGGTGTGTTAGTGGCCAACACTGTCAGAATTTTTCAGGCTGCCCTAAGGCATCTGACACAGCCTCACGACTGCTATATATCGATAACAACCGGGACCAAATGCTTAACGTGCCTCAAGATACAAAATGCCACTTAAATGGCGATCAATCAAATTTTTAACGAAGGCGTTAATTTGTTGTAATACTGGTAGAAACCACTTGTATATTTGGGTATCAAACCATTTTGATTTAATACCGTGTTGAAAACTCACCAGTAAGTTGTCTTTAAGGGAAGCATGCCCTCATCTATTGAGACGTCTGTCACGCACTTTATCTATCTTGTACTTTGCTTGTAAGACCGTTCCTGTAAGTGATGGATTTATCAATATAGTTTATTCTATCACATTTTCGTTACAAGTTCGCTAAAAATAGAAGACTTAAAAAAAATTAAACGTAGTTCTCCAGTGAAAGAAAAGATGTGGTCTATTCCTAAACCAGAGACTGCAGGGTCTTTTCAAAGGTCTCTCAATAATTTATCTCCATAAACACGACATCTAATTTGCTAATGTTCCGCATATTAATTAAGATCTGTTATCTCACATCGCATTGTTTTGTGACAACCCTAATGATGATGTTAGACTAGTCTTGTTGGTTATGGCAATTTGTATTTTTGTGTCAAGATATTATAGGATACTAGCAATTTCCCGCAGCTCCGCTTGCATCGAAAACTAGCCTATGTTTGACCCCGAGTCTTCAACTTATTGGGGCAGCCTAAAAAAATCTGACAGTGTTGGCCACTAACGCACCTCGGGTTATGTTCGTGTTGGTCTGGTTTCCCTGTAAAAAGGGTTACGGAGGTCAGACGTCAGTTCCATTGTAATTACCAGTTCCGCCAAATCTAGGACCATAACTTACAGCGTACCCTAGGCTAAGAAACTTAAGCTTACGATGCAACTAGGAATACACGCTAGGATGATGATTACAAAACGGTGCCCGTGAGTGTCAATGACAAAGTGTGAAAGTGTCTTCCACTAGTTATAAAAGTAAATAATATCAAGTATAAAAGAACCGTAAAGAAAATCTATTACAATTCTAGTCACTGCATTCTCAATTACGAATACAAGTTACTACATTACATGGAATATAATTCGCAGTGACGTCTAAAATGCAAGACTGAAAATTACGGAGATATTTATTAGAAGTCTTTAGAAAAAACTGCTTTGCTACTATGAACTCGTTTTCAGATTTTTAAAAACTAGTAAAATTGTTTATCAACCATAGTTATTGTAATTGAAAAACATTATTGGACATTGCAAATGAAAATCCCAGGTCTTGTAACTTTTTTGCCCACAATTTGCAACAGATTGTTATGAAAAGAAAACAAAAATCAAAAAAAGTTAAAACATACAGCAACATTTTAGCCTACTCATTCCCCGAGGAACAAGCTCTCCCCATCCAGAATTATCTGTATCACACACAATAATTCCCTTCGCAAAGAAATATTATATTTCAACATACATTTTTTTGTTCGTACGAGATTACACGAGTAACATAATAAGTAGGCACCGTAGTCCCTTGATTAAATATTACGTACGTTATTTCATTAAATGGTTGGGGTAAATGGGAAAAAGAGGGGCTTTTATCCTAGTGGAGCATGCGTGTTAACGCTCGTGTGTTTCAACCATGGAGTAAATACAAAGAGAAATGCCGTTTGAAATGGCGCAGTGATGTGATCATTGGCGCCTCGCCGACACAGAAGTGGGCGAAGCTTGTATTGCTCGTGCTCCATGGTTGGAGCCACGGCCGAAACCAAGCACACCGCACGTCTGCCTTCAGCTCCGTGTAGGCTCACAAATACTTTCTAACAAAACGCTTATTACAGCATCTCCTCTTTGTAATTACTCCATGGTTTCAAGCGACGACGAACGTGGATTGATTTGGGGGTGCTATTTTTAAAATTTGTGATTGACTAAAAATTGATGAGTCGATTGATTATCGTAAGATATCGATTGATTTTCATTCAACATGTGACTCATACATTAAAACTAAACATTTGGCATTTCCATAGTGTGAGGTCTTTCGTGTTGTTGATCCTGGATGTCATCGGTAGATGGCGGTTATTAGGCTAAGACAGATGCTTTTAGGTATCCTATAAAATGATCTTGCACGAGCGGTTGATAACTGATACGCTCTTGACTGTCAAAAGATTGTAAGGATAATGTCAATGATAAAATCATCATTGCGCGAATCATAGATCTACATCCAAATTTCTCAGCCAACTATTTTATCACGGCGACAGGCGTGATAAAAAATAGTAATGATAAAATGAAATGAATACGTACTGTTAAATAGATTTTAATGCACTGAATACAGAGTAGCGCATACAAAAATGCTTCATGAACAAGTCTTACAAAAACAGCAACGTATGCGATGTCTCATACAGATCTATGTTAGCGATTGACACCTCACAAACTTGAGTTTTAATAACCTAAAGCACCTAAAAGGCTGATAATAATTCAAACCGTTACCTACGCTTTTCATTGCCCATAAAAATGCGATTGGCTTAACAGAAAAAAGAAGTAACAAAATCCATTAATTCGAACCCACGTAAATCCATCCAAAAGCAAGTAAATTGCTAGATTAGAGAATCGCGGCGCAGGCGTAATGACTGCATAATGAGATGTCGACTGTCCGGCGCTCATGAGTAAATATACGAAACTTAACCCTTTTTTTCGTTTATAACAACGCAACGTAAGCGATGCATCACAAAGTTCTATATTCTGTGGATGCATGCCGCGCGCCGCTCTGCTTTCAACCGGTCACTTTTTTTTTTATAACTTATTAAACTTAGATTTGATTATTTCCACAGTAATTATTTTTCATGCTTCAGCCATCGAGTGACTACCATTTAAAGATCTTTGTCGAATCGATGGCTAAATGTATAATATTTGAACTAGTACGCGATTAGTCCCAATGGCGGAGCTCAGAATGTAAAAGCCACTAGAATTTAATTAATTCACATATATCAAGTGGGTTACATGAACAATAGAATAGAATAGAATATATCTTTATTGAGAAAGCTATCACGTAAGTACAGCAAAGGACTTAAGCATAAGCTACATGTTTATACGTGGGGCGCACTATAAGTTTCCGGAATGAATATGAAAAAATACTATTAAAGGTACAAAATTAATTTATTGTTTTTCAAAATAATCTCCCTTGGCGTCTATGCACTTTTTCATTCGATGAAACCAGTTTTGAAAACTTTTGTGCCACTCCTCTGTGGTGACCTCTGAAACGTGTTTTTCATACTCCTCGACAGCCTCTTCTGGTGATGAAAATCGTTGACCGCGTAATTGGTTCTTAATTTTTGGGAACAGAAAAAAGTCACAAGGTGCCAGGTCGGGACTGTATGCAGGATGACTCATGAGTTCTACATTTTTCGCCTTCAAAAAGTCGTTTGTCTGTCTGGCCGTGTGAGAACTAGCATTGTCGTGGTGCAGGATGATACGGCGTTTACGGTTATTTTTACGGAGTTCGTCAATAACTTCCGGCAAACAAATGGTCGTGTACCAGTCACTATTCACTGTACGACGATTCTCTAAAGCAACAGTAGCCACGTGTCCAGTTTTATTAAAAAAAGAAGCAATCATCCGCTTAGATGCACTTTTCACGCGCGCCACTTTGGTTGGTTTCGGCTCATCTTGAAAGACCCATACGCTCGATTGCTGCTTTGTTTTGGGATCGTAGCAATGAATCCATGTTTCGTCACCTGTTACTATGTCCCACACCAAATTTGACGCACCTTCGTTGAATCTGGTAAGCATGGCACTGCACCAAGTGACGCGGTCCGTTTTTTGAGCCTCGGTCAAGTTGTGTGGGATCCACCGCGAGCACAGCTTTCTCACACCCAAATGTTTGTGTAGGATTAATTGTATTTGACTCATGCCTATTTCTAAGGATGCGCGAATTTCATGGTAGGTCACATGCCTGTCTGTTTCAATCATACGGCGCACAGCATTGATGTTTTTGTTGGTCACAGCGGTGGACGGCTGACCATCGCGAGATTCGTCACTGAGATTGATACGACCACGCTTGAATTCTGCAAACCAGCTATAAACAGTTGTCTTGCATGGTGCTTCATTGCCAAAAGCTGTTTCAAGCCGAGCGATGCTCTGTTGAGCTGTCAAATTACACTCAAAATCGTAGAAAATCATACTACGAAAATTTTCCCGAGTTAAATCCATGTTGATGCAGACACACAATTTTTTAAATGGCGCCACAAGGTAAAAACAAAAGACAGTCAGATAAAACAAACTGCATTCTACAGCCAAAGAGTTCTATTTTCAAATGTTGCAATAAATTTTTAAATATTGTTTATGTAAGTGGCCAGTTCCGGAAACTTACAGTGCGCCCTATGTAATGTACGTGACAGACGTCTCAATAGGTGGTGGCTCAGTGATACGTTAGACATGCAGGTATGCCTAGCACTGACTTTCAGCCACCACCTTCTGAGGAGTCCCGGAACAAAGATTTAAACCCATATAACATAATCCTTGACTGGTGTCTCACTACCATCTCACACCCCCATCCAGGTCTGAGATTCAAATTCCAGCAAGTGAGCAAGATATCGCCTTACACACCATATTCACCATAAACACTCTAGTGTCAAAGTTGTTTGAGAACCACCTCTTGACCTTTGACGAGGTTCCATTTAACGTCCACCATAATTATGACAGCCTTGGCCAAAGGCTTAATGTGTCTTCCGAAACACGAAATTATCTTTACTATTATACAATCAGGTGACTCATGCCTGCAATCTCCTAACCAAACAAACTGGAACTACGAAACAAATTATGCTTTTCATTGGCATTGAATCCAGGGCTAAGGCTGATGCCTAAACTACTGGACCACAGAGGCAGTCAAAAGAATATAATGTAATCTAATTTAGAACTGGACATACGCACCGACATTTCAAATCTTGAGGGATAGTAAGATGGCTTAGAATTTCCACACAAAATCCTAATTAGACACTAGCGTAGCGCTATGGCACGGATCACTCTGTTTCATATGTACTCATGTAATCAAGGTAATGGATTAAGCTAATGCTGCTGTTTTGGGTAAATTTACTGAGGGACTTACCCTCATTGTGGACAGCCATGTTCATGTGCATGATCCATCGATGGTGCCACCTTTGTAAATGATTTTGACGAAGCATGTTGCAGATATTTTTATTAACTACACCAGCACACCTTGGGTCATGTTCTTTTGGTCTCATTTCCATGTAAAAAAGGGTTGCGCAGATCAGACGGCAGTCGCTCCATTGTAATAACCAGTGCCGCCAAATCTAGGACCATGACTAAGCTCCGAAGCGTAAAATGAGGACGCAACTAGGAGTACACGCTTCGACGAAGAATCATGTGAATTAAACTGTGTCATTACCAATCTGGAAATAAATATGACTAATAATATTTAATGACTTTTTGAATGTTGCTAACATACAATTTTGATTATTTGTAACACTTTGACATCCTCTTATAATATACATTTTATTTTCAATTTGACATAACTAGAATGATGTTATTAATATTTTAAATTACTTAATATTTGTACGCGATACTTTAATGGCAAAACATAGTGTTCCCTCATAGATAATAATTGGTCTCGCGCGCTCGACTAGATACCGCGCTGTGAAGAAAAATCAGTTTCCAGAATGCGGCCACTTAATAGGAAAGTGTGTTGCCAGCTACTTGACTGGTGCCCGACCAATGGGAAAATTATTAATTGCTGCGGTCTTGTTACGTATTATAAAAAGTAGCTCAGAAAAACCTTTAAAATGAAATTAAAATAAAACTGGCCAAGTGTGAGTCGGCTCGCGTGTAGAGGGTTCTGTACTATTTTTTATTTTTCTCTATTTGGACCTCCTAAACAAATTTAAAATTATCTCATAGGTTTTCCTGTAATTTATGAATCGAAATTCTGGAATCGATAGTTTCGGAGATAAGGTAGGGGAAATGGTTAGTTTTTGTCTACTTTATTTTATAATTCTAATAAAGAATCCTAAAATTGCAGAAAAACTTTCTTTTGATTTATTATTACACAGTACAGTATGTTAAACGTTACTTTAATTTTCTATTTAGCTTGGAGCTAATTGATTACTGACCTCTTTTTAGTTGTAACCCGGTTTAAATACAGATAAATAAATAGACATACACATCCTATTAATATTATAAACGCGAAAGTTTGTAAGTACGGATGGATGTTTGTTACTCTTTCACAACTAAACCGCTGAATTGATTTTCATGAAATTTGGTACGGATATTGTTCAAGACCCGGAGTCAAACATAGGCTACCTTTTGACGCAGGCGGAGCTGCGGTAAACATCTTGTACATACGAGTAGATATTATCATGGCCTTTTTCCATACAGTAGTGTTGCCGGAAATTACATTACACATCGAATAATAATCGATTCTTTGATAGTTAAAAATATAATCTAAGGTATCGATAGTGATCATATATCGATAGTATCGATATTGATACTATTGATAATATATTTCTGTAATTTTTTTCTGTATGAGTTGAATGACGATGATTTGTGTTATGCCCGCTGTACATCCCGCCGCCGAGTTCCGGTATATCTGTATAGTATCGGTGCCTGAAATGCTTGGTATTGTTGTTAATCCATTAATCGATTATTTTTCATAAATTCTCAAAAATCAGTACTACAGATTAGATTATATCGATACATAATCGATTAATAACCATGATATGAACGATTACCTTTGTTAATTAAATCGATATAATTTATATCAACCCATTTCAATAATCCACTAATTGTTTGATATTGCAGTTAATAATCGATTAATTGTCAAAATTCGATTAAATTAATTATATCAATACTTTCGATATCATAGATTATTAAAAAAAAAAAAAACAAATTCTATTAATCAATTATCCGGCAACAATACCCTACGGGGTACCAACTACCTAAAGGCCATATTTAGAATGTTGGTCGGCGTAAAGTGGAAATGGAATCAAAATAGTGATAGGTTGCTAGTCGCATCGCCTACTGATAGGTATGGTTCTTCGATTTTCGCCCACTTCCTCGGCCGGCTTATATGGTCTGCGCGGGAATAGAAGCAGTAGTACATTCCACGTATTTACTTTTCTCCCAGATCAGCATTAAAGAAATAAGATGTTTGTGGCGTGCGTCCACGTCTTTTAATTAAAAAGGAAGCTATAGTTTTATTAAGTTGTATAGTATTAGTATTATAAGTTTTTTATTTTGATAATTACTTGTAAATATTTTAAATAAACTGCAATACTAAAACTTGTTAATTTTAGATAATTTAACTTAAAAATTTGTATATTTCTAATGTCAACGAACAAGCGGACAAGTGTTGTTGTTTTATATAGATAGCGAATGCGATGCGCGCGCATGCATGTCAGCCGCTGCGATCGGCTCGGACGATGCGCGCGCAGCCCACGCCACGGCGATCCGTGCGTCTCGCCGGCTC
Source organism: Euzophera pinguis (assembly GCA_947363495.1). Classification (NCBI taxonomy): domain Eukaryota; kingdom Metazoa; phylum Arthropoda; class Insecta; order Lepidoptera; family Pyralidae; genus Euzophera; species Euzophera pinguis. Next base: position 15,254,242 of record OX376166.1, read on the forward strand.
GCCAGTCCGAATACCATCTTGAGACTGAACGCACGTTGCTTGCGCTCGCATTCGCGCGCTTACGTAAACTCATTTCTCGCTTGATCCGTTCCTTCACTTTTCTCACCTGTATTTTGTGCTTATCATAACCTTCTGTTAATCTTTAAGTTGTCGGTGTGCTTGTATTGTATTTGTTCTATTTAATTGTGCTGAACTTTTAATTATAGTGTTAAATTACATATTGACTTTATTTAATTATCCCGCCTCATAGCACAATAGCCTAACTTATCATAAACATTACGCACGCACCCCGCTTTATGTTAAAGACAGACAAAATTGTCAGAAAAAGTCAAAATTACAACATCTCTCTTTTGGAGTCGGGAGTTAAAAAACAAAATATCTAAATAATAAAAATCGAAACCTCGGGGAATTTGGGATTATTTAATACATGGCAACATTGAGCACCGAGCGGTACTTCGCGCCATATTTTAGGGTTATATTATTTTCGTGAGTAATTTATGTCCATATTTCGAAATAATACAATACTTATTGATGGTATGTAATACCAGTATCTTCCTTATTTCTTTTAGTATTATTCTTACACAGTTTGACTACGCAAACTGCACATTTTGCGTCTACTTTTACATTAAATTTTATATTTATCTAGACATGCAACTCACTCATCGGTCGCGGCATTACTGACGCGGGTATGCCGCAACCATGCCGGTTTCGGCATGGTTTTAGTTGCGAATTTATGTAGTATGCCGACGGTATCTAGTCGTAGCGCAGCGGAGACCAATTATTAATCTATGGTGTTCCCTATTATCTGTAACAACTGCATGTTCATGTACATCTATGTTTGCACAAATAAATTATTTGATTTGATTTTAAACAAAATGCTTTCCGTGGCGCGTATCCACAGCGAATGCGCATGTCAAGCGACGGCAATACGCCGTTTACTCGTAAAAAAAGACTTACGGCAGGCGCTCCATTGTAACAATCAGTGCCGCCAAATCTAGGACCATGACTTACAGCGTACCGGCTCCGACGCGCAATATAAGGACGCAACTAGAAAACACTCACTTGGACGAAGAAGTCAAACTAAATTTAAACTCCAAGCACGATATTGCAATAACCGTAGCATATAGAAATCTGTCCACATATTTGTCGTTCAGTAGGAATATTTGCACAAAGTATGCGCCGCGTCGCATCGTTCCCGTAATGGGTGTCACATACTCCGCTCAAACTTTTCCCCTATATGACTGTGTGTGAACTCATGTATAGTAGTTTATTTTAATTTAGTAAAGCATAGTTGCAATATTAGTTTCATGGTACCTTCATTGTCGGTATGTAATTTGTAGGAACGTGATGATTAGCATACTTGGTTTAGAAGTGTAAACTGATGAATGGAGAAAAAACAACTACCTACCTTCATTAATGATTTCATATAACATCCCTTCATGAAATTACATTTATAAGCAGTGATCAGATAATCGGGCTCTAATATACCTAAACCTAACTCTTATTCCCATAATAAATAATAATGTTAAGTTCTTTATATTTGTTTTTCAGAATTGTTCAATCCCGGAAATGCGGGTTACTAATTAAATCAGGAAGAATGTCCATATTATTCTTTCAAGGAAAGAAGTTTAGGTATATAAGCGCCTGATTATCCGATCATTGTTTTTAAGACACTGGTTTCGTGAAGAACATGACCCAAGGTGTGTTAGTGGCCAACACTGTCTGACGACCAAAGCAACAACGACTTCCGAAGCACTTCCTTCACAAGCTTTGAGCTCCTCGAGATAAAGAAAATGGCGACCAATCCAATACGTGTCACATCTAGCCTTCGCTGGATACGAGCATTCGCTACTTTCCGCGACATTCTATTCTCTTTATACCCAAGCACGCCACGCCTCACCACTGTGTGAAAGGAAAGGATCGCGCTAGGTACCGTTCACATGATCGGCTAGTTTCCAGGGTCAAAAGACTATCATTAAAATTAGTCCGTCATTTAGGGAATTAAAATATAATAAACACACGGAACTTTAACGCGCCATATCTTTACCATTGTGTGTTTAATTTTCAAAAGAAAAAATACGTCTCCAATATTTTTTGATTAATTATAGTTTTTTAGGAAACTAGCCTATTACCAAAACACGACCGCATTGCATTTAGCGCGATTGCTCTACAGGTCTAATTTTTAGAGGATAGTTCAGCAAGTCTAACAAGGCTACTAGTCACCAACCAATAATATGTCTGATATGTTGTTTCGAATGGCGTGTTTGCGACGAACGCTGTTGCGAAAAAGAAATCAAGTGGTACGCCCTTGCGAAAAGCCGACGGACTAGCAAACACGCTGTCACGAAATACTTTTCTATATGTTGTACGCTAGATCGAAAGTCACGGTATCGAAATACATTGTTGTGATAAGAGTGCCTATTCAAATCTATCGTACGGGAATCGAACTCACGACCTCGATTTTCATACTAATTTCTACGTCGTTATCGTTTGTCAAATTGTGACCAACCCTTTATATTCTTGGCATATTCTGCGTTCAGCCACGAAAGAATTGTTTTTTTTTAAACTGTCTCTTTACTTTATATCGCTTTCTATTAGCATACTACTTAGCTCTGCATACTTAAAACCTGGCTTTCCAAAAAGCTAAACCTCAGAGCTATTTACAGTAAGCACTAAACGAAACTATCTGCCGTATCGCGGTTTGTATGAGGTAAAGGCTCCTAATATGGATCTAGTCAAAATTGGCTCCAATTACATAAATAATTATTTGAGAAAACCATTTATTTTAGATAAAAGATAAAAAACATTTTATTGCATGAATTTGGGGCACGCATTTACATAATGATTTCTTATGTTATCGCGTTTGTCACACATTTATTTAGTTTTTGGTCGTTAGATGTAGTAAACGCGTATAAGTAATAAACGCGATAAAAACCGTATTAAAATAGTTTAATTCAATATTTATTTTACAAATTACAATATAGATTAACATTGAATCAATTGCAAAGCTAATACACAATCAACAAAATTATTACTTCTAACAAAAATTACTGTTACCATGTTTTTGCAAAATAAATATTTCATATCATTTCAATAAATTTAAAAAAAAGTCTGAAAGGTTCTTCAATAAAATTCTTGCGCGCTGCATCGAAGCAGTACCTATACTGGCAGTATTCCCACTTTGGACTGCAAGGTTGATTCGCCCAAACAATAACGCAAACATACTTGCTTACTTACTCTTGAGTCTCACTTTACAGCGTTTATGGTCGCAGGTAGACTCAGTTGAAAGTTTCAGTATTTAACTGAAAATAGTGCTTGCGACTACGACTTGTCTCTGGATACAGGTCACTTCCGGTTGGAATGTTTGATTTCCAAAATGACCTATCGGTCATTTTGGAAATCAAATGAGACCTTTGTCTAGCATTGGACTCACTGCAGCTGAATTTATGATGATGTACCATTTTAAAATAAAATTTGAAATAAATAAATAATTTAATGTAACAATCGAGAAAACATAAGCCATCATTAGGGGCTTTTACCTTAAGCACTAAGCGCAACTATCTGCCGTATCGTGGTTTGTATAATTATTTTGGAGGAAAGCCAAAGCTAAAATGGAGACGGGTTGTAAAGCCAATACTTATATAGTTCAAAGCACTTAATTTTGTAAGTCGTAAACAGTTTTCAGATTATCTATACTAGGCTGTGCCCTGCGGTTATGGATGTGATGTATCTGGACTGTATTCATAACCATTAATACTCCGCCGCTGGTAGAAAACTTGAGGCATTCAAAGAAATTCAAAATCATTCATATAAACTGTAGGAGCCTTTACTTTAGATTGTCTGTTAAAAATTATTCCGTGCTTCGGAAGGATATAGTTCAAAGCACTTCATTATGTAAGTCGTAAACAGTTTTCAGGTTTTCTATACTCATCATCATCATTTCATGTATCAGCATTTCATGGTCGATAGACAATGTGAACACATTGTCTATCGACCATGTACACCCTGGTGTCAGAGTTGTTCGGAATCGCCTCTCGGCCTCTGACGTGGTTCCTTTAACGACTGCCAAATGGCAGCCGGGACCAACGGCTTGACGTGCCTTCCGAAGCACGGAATCATCGTTATTATCAGACAATCAGGTGATTCAAGCCTGCAAAGTCCTAACCAAACTGGAAACAACTAAACAAAGTATGCTTCCGGTGGGAATCGAACCCATCGCTCCCGGGTTGAAGGCGGAACCACGAAAGCAGTTATATATTCTATACTAGACTGTGCACTGCGGTTATGTCCGCATTCCGCATGTGATGTACTCGTACTGGACTGTTTCCTTAACCATCAAAACGTAAAAATAATCATATAAATGCGAAAGTCAGTCTGTCTGTCTGTCCGTCTGTCTGTCTGTCTGTTACGATTTCACGGCCAATCCGCTAAACGGGTTTTGATGAAATTTGGTATGAATATAGTTGAAGACCCGGGGTCAAACATAGGCTTCTTTTTGACGCAGGCGAATCTGCGGGAAATAGCTAGTTCTCAATAAATAACTCAAATTTTGCCCTTATTCTCAATTAATAAAAAAAAATCACACAAGACAAACAATTATTTTCTATTAATAATAAACATATTCCACTCAACAGTTATTTCCGCTCAAATTTCATCATACACCCGCTTCGTTAACGAAGATCCCTAGGGAAGAGTCGGCGATGAATAATACAAACATTTATGGAATATTTACCGACACTAATACAGTCCACAATTAGTGTGTGGAAATGGCGATTTATCATTATATTATCGATAATCGTTATGCTACTCGTAATTTGCGATGCCGTGGCCAGGCTTCCCAAATCAATCATAAAAAAGTGGCATACTAAAACCTAAAAACAGTCACAAAACGTAACATTACAAATGCCTACCAGTAACACTAGCTTATTTTACGAAAGCTCTTAAAACCTAAAACGGGTTTTAGGCTGGTTGTATTTGTATATGCATGTAGGTATATAATTACATATTAGGTCGGGGGAAAAGTCTTTTCGCATATACAGTTTGTATGAACTTGTAATAAAATCTCTTTGGCTATTTGTATCTGGCTGGTTTTGGTATCATTAAAAGTTTAAATTTTAAAGAAGATAATTCCAAATTCAAATAAGGAAAATGTGTGATTTTCATTTGTTTTTCTTACTGTCAAGATGAGTGAATCTAATGAAGAAATTCGATACATTTCAAAATTTTAATACAAAAAACGCAAACCGCGAAAAAATTTTGCGATGTTTATGGTCATAGTGCAGTGTCTGTGGGAGTAGCACAAATTTGGTTTAAGCGTTTTCAATCCGGAAATTTTGAAGTCAAAGATACACGTCGCTCTGGTCGCCCTATTACGAATAAAATGGATGCCATTTTGAAAAAGTGGAGCAAGATCGGCATATCAGTAGTTACGTCGTAGCTGAAGAACTGGGAATTGACCAAAAAACAAGTTTTGGTGCATTTTAAAAAAAACTGGGTACTCAAATAATAATAACTTGCCTTTGTTGGTCGGTCGGAGTGGTCACCGATGAGGGACAGGACCCCTACCTCTGGCTTGCCTTAGCCGGCCGGCTAGAGAGGAGTCGCCAGAGCTTTTGCTCGAAAGGTGGATGTGGAACGTAAGTGGCGAGTGGGCGTACGTGATGGGACCCTAAGGGAGCAAATGATCGTTGTTTAAAGTCCAGCGACACCTCTTCACCTTTAGCCGCTCAACTAGTGTTGCCCTCTTTGCTGCACATTATGTCATGCAGCCGTTTTCGGGGGCCCATTGACTGAGATGGCGATTCACCGCCTGCTTATTTTATCTGTGTAAAATACATTGGTAAAGCAGGTGTCATAGTCCTTTCCAAAGCCCTAAAAACTAAACCACTAAACCTATCAACGTAATAGACCGGTATTAAGTAGAGTGTCCATTTCTTCTCATAGACTTGCACCTTCTGGGAATTGACCTCTAGTACATATCTTTGATTTGCTTGAGGCCATGCCTTGGATTGTGCTCCACCCCAATTATAGTAAACGTCTCACAAGGCCTCTACATGTTGGACCTGTGTCCCCATGCAAGCCTCAAGGACCGGGCTACGGCCCGTGAATACCAAGGTATATAGACAACATAATAATAAATATAAATATAATAATAATAATCAAAAAAGCTCGATATTTGGGTACCTCACGAGCTCACTGAAAGACATCTAATGAACTGTGTACTCATTTGTGATTCTTTATTACGACGTAATGAAACCGAACCATTTTTGAAGAAGCTGATAACTGGTGATGAAAAGTGGATCACATACGACAAGAACGTGTAAAAAAAGGTCGTGGTCAAAGGCCGGTCAGGCTTCACAGACAGTGGCGAAACCCGGGTTAACTCGTAACAAGGTGATGCTGTGTGTGTGGTGGGATTGGAAGGGCATTATTCATTATGAGCTGTTACCACCAGGCAGGACCATTGATTCTGAACTCTACTGCGAATAACTGATGAAACTAAAACAAGAAGTTGAAAGGAAGCGGCTCGAATTAATCAACAGAAAGGGTGTGGTTTTTCATCATGATAGCATCAACCTAGACCTCACACATCTTTAGCCACTCAGCAAACATTAAGAGAGTTTGGCTGGGAGGTGTTAATGCATCCGCCGCATAGTCCTAACCTTCCATCTTCAGATTTCCAACTGTTTCGGTCTCTTTAGAATTCTTTAGGCAGTGTCAGGTTAACATCACGAGTGGACTGCCAAAACCACTTGTCGCGGTATTTTGATCAGAAGCCTCAAAATTTCTATAGCAATGGGATCATGTCCCTACCTACAAGATGGCAAAAAGTAATCGATCAAAAATGGCACCTACATACTTGAGTAAAATGTAAATAAACTTCATTAAAAAAGGTTTTGAATTTTCTTAAAAAATGCGAAGAAACTTTTCCCCCAACCTATTATGTTTCATTCTACCGCTTATATTATTGTGCAAATTTTAATTAATTTGATATTGCAAGATTTTTATTTTTTTAAAAAATACTTTAGTGTCAATAAAATTATGCGCTATCGTATGGTGCACACTCCATATGTGCTTTCAAATTAATAATAAATAAATATATATAATTTTAATATTTATTATGTAAATAGGATTTGTTAATAATTGTTTTTTATATTGTTTATTTTAATTATTTATTTATTACATTCCAAAGATATTTATAAACAGGTACATGTTGCATTGTTGATCGTTGATTAGCAAAATAACACGTAATCCACTCATTCAATATTCTCTAACATTAATTATTATTTATTAAATTCTCAAACTGTTTACCCTCCCTAATTGCGCGTTGCCAATTAGCGAAAAAGTGAACCAAATCAATGCTAAGATTAAAGAATATATCTTTTATAAAACAAAGACGGAGTGCGGCTAAAAGTTTCAGTCCTACAGTATTTTATAAGAATAACTTTCGAACAACTTACATAATATTGCTAACTAATTTAGACCACTACAAATATTATGTCCGTCTTTGTAATTTTTATAATCGACTTCCAAATTCCAAAAATGATGAGGTTCTCAATTCATAAGTCCCATGGGTTCCCTCCGGAGTCATACGTCCAAGTCGTAATTTTGGTGCATTTAATACCTCATGCAAACCTTTATAGTTCCACAAGTAAAACATACTTTTATCCAATTGGTGTACTAAAAGCATTGTCTAAGTCAACCAACAAAAAAACAAAATTTCCAGGCACGTTAAAATTGCTCAGAGAAATTGTGTTTAAAATGCGCTGTATGTTTCGACGTTTGGTTATCTCTCACAGCTATACTTAACAGGTCACATAGGGTACAACTTTTTAATTTTTTGCTTAAACTCCGTCTTAACTTTATTTCGTCAGCCTGGGACTTTCGGGGGGAGTAATTACGCCTGATTTATTTAATCACCTCTTAACTCTACGGAAGGAAATGAGATTAGATAAAGGGACCCCTTTTGACCTACGCTCGGGCTCAAAAGCCGGCAAGTTCACAGTATCTACGATTGTTGTTTTTATTTTTCTTAATTATTTATTTAAATTTAATACATGACATGTAAATGGTGGACTTAAAGCCGTAGGTCTTATACTAACTACAATAACTGCATTAAAAATGTACCTACACATTACTTTTCAGGATCTTATTACAAATTGACTGGTCAACTTTTTCATAAAAATGTCTAATGCGTAAACCATTTCGAGGATTAGGCTTAGGAAACAGATTACATAAATTAGATATTTAGAAAAGCAAGTATTTTTTAAGAAAATCGCAGAAAACCCAATGACCTTCATTTTTGGCAAGGTTAACGTGTGACGTAGCTAAACAACTTCCGGCTTTCAATTTAAGTTTTTTAGGTTGGCGGAACAGGGTAGTGAATAAATATATTTATATTCTTTTGAAAATTAAACAAAGAATGGTAAAGATATGGCGCGTTAAAGTTCCATGTGACGTCACAGTGCGCTACACTTTTTCGCAATATGTGACGTCACGAGCCCCCACTCCTAAACTTTGATGCGTATATCTTTATAATGTATCGCTCAATTGACAAAAGAATAAATACGTCACTAATATATTTTGATTCCCTAAATGTTGAATAATTTTAATGATAGTCTTTTGACTCTGGAAACTAGCCTATTATATTTATCAATATAAGTTATCTAACTTAATTATATATATAGGTAAATGACGAAACCAAGTAAAATGAACTGAATTATTTGTAAGCAGTGGCAGTAGTATTTCTTCTACGCTGAATAGACAAAATACCATGTACAAATACAAGTATGAATCACTTTAAGATACGAAACAAGACCGCTAAAATAAAATAGTAAGCCTCTTCGTGTAATCTCCCTCAATATTTCACCCTTAGGCCTCGCATCCAGCGCTGAGCACAAAAGCTATGGTATACATTGTGGCATACTAATCACGCAGAATTTTCTCCCACACTACACTAGGATTTGTTATTAAAGCTGGCTAAGTTTTTCATTGGGTGAAATTGGACATTGAAATATATCTTCAAGGTCGGCAACACGTCTGTACGTGTTGTTGAAAGATATATTTTACTCCGCACCGCACCCGCCGGCGGGTGCGACATAGTAGGAACAGTAGCTCGTTTACTAGGTACCAAAATGTACCAGGCCGCTTCACGCCACCGATAGGCTCATAGTAGGCCCTTCAGGCACAACAGTGTCGGCCCTTAAGGCATAGAGCGTTTGCTACCGCTCGCGAGTTTGCATTGCTCGCATTGCTCAAAGGCAAAGCCCATGGCCGAGGTTCGTCCCAACTGGGAGCCCCTTGCGCTTTTGCCGAAGAGGCTGAGTGGTCAAAAACCCTCGCCTAAAACTGTCCCGCTGTAATGTTAGTGCGGTTCAAAAAAAAAAAAAAAAAAACTTCAACAATAACAGGCGTTTATAAATTGCAGTGTGTATTTATTGCCTCCATCGAGTCGTCCAGTGGTAAAAGCGTTTCCCTAGACTTGGAGGTCATGAATTCGATTCCCACTGGTAGCATATTTTGTTTAGTTGTTTCCAGTTTGGTTAGAACATTATAGGCATGAATCACTCGATTGTGCGATAATAATAAGGATTCCATACTTCGAAAGGCATGTTTAGACGTTGGCCCTGTCTGCAGTTTGATGGTCGCCATATCAGAGGCCAAAACGCTGGCAAGGGTATACAGGTTCGGTTGGCACTATGAAACATGAGTAATGAAAGTAGTATTTCTATAAGGTTAGCCGTTTCTTATCTGCCTATTGAACTTTTATAAATTAAAATAAAAAATCATTTATTTCTCAGATTTATTTATTCGACCACACAATATTATTAGCTGAGAATAGCTTAGCATAACACTGGAATCGTCTTTATGAGACTTGGATATAATTGCGGCACTCAAATTTCAAGACATAAATAGTTGCCGAGATATAATGTGTTTGTGTGACGTTATCTTCGCTAAATATGGTGTTGCGGGACTGGAACTCTAATAACAAGATGTTGTTATATATTTTAATTTATCTGTATATCATAATTACTATATTGTAGTTTCCTAGAATTCCATGGATTTGGCTTCATTCCTTCTTTATTTCTTACTAGCTTTTTCCCGCAGCTCCGCCTGCGTCAAAATGTAGCCTATGTTTGACCCCGGGTCTTCAACTATATTCATACCAAATTTCATCAAGATCCGTTCAGCGGTTTGGCTGTGAAAGCGTAACAGACAGACAAACGGCAGACAGAAAGAAAGACAGACAGACTTTCGCATTTATAATATTAGTATGGATTTCAACCAAACGTATTCGTAAGGTATGGAGAGCTATTTTTTGCAAAGTGTGACTCATGTGAATGTATGCGAGTCGAATGATTTTTGTTCAATACAAGATTTTTATTCGACAATTAGTCATAGATTTACAATAGGGGACCTGGTATAGCGAACAATTAAATACGGGCCTTGTTTCGCCATCGTTTGACACGCGCAACAGTTACGGATTCTTAGATAATCAAGTAAAACACAAAGTCCAACGAATTAGCTCTCTGAAGTGGTAGTGCACATAGCGCAGACAACCGATGGCTGATGGGGCAGAAATCTTCTCGAAGCCAGGGCGGATAAATTTTACCTGACAAATGCCAAAAAACTTTTGTTTTATACAGTTTAGTCGAGTCGAGATATACTTATTTTTGTTTTATTTTTTAATAATTCAAGCTCAAGTCTGAGATGTTAGGTGATTAATCAGAAAGCATGTCTTTGAAAACGTCGTAATTGTTCTGTTTAAAACATCTCTTGTTCTATTCTTAGGATCGTATATTTCAAAGGCATTTTTTGTCTTAAAATGCTTTTTGCTCACTGCGAAGATCAAAGAATTCCATACACTTTTGGACAAATTTAATTACTGATAAATTTACTTACTATACACCCGAAATTTTATGAAAACATCATTTTGAAAATGATTTTATGTGTGTATTTTAGTAAGTAAGTAAAAACTCTTTATCTAATCTCATACTAAAATGTAAAGATTAAAAAATTAAAAACGGAACTTGAATGTCAGTCATTATACACATGCCATCGAAATAAAATAAAAAAATAAATTATGATACAGCTCTTGTATGGACAACTGTATCATAATATAACTTTTTCCATTAAAGAATAGGTTGAACTGGGACTCCTTGGTCCTTTTTAATCTGTGGACTCGGCCAACAAGCGTGCGCAATCAGGATCGGCAAAGGATTCCGTTTTCAAATTTGTTTATATTTTTTCAAAAATGTCTGAATACGCAGCGATGTTAAAGAAAATTGTACAACATTTTTTTTATTATTATTTATCTAATTTTATCTATCTTTTTTCTGCACATAATTTTATCTTACAATACTCGTTTAGTGCTATAAAAAAAACTCGCCTACGGCTCATTTGTTTAACTTGCACTCGTATTGTAAGAACTCTTATTTTGCAACCGTTTATAGCACCATATCTACTATTATAGCACCATAGAAAATACATAACAAAGTAGTTTGTTAGTATTATTCTATATTCACATAGTATATTTTACAGTTTAGGAACTGGCGTGGGATAGAGCTTCATGAATGAAGAGAGGAGAGGTTTTTGCTCAGCAGTGGGACACTTATAGCTAAGAAAAATAAATTAAATTAAAACATATTTGTTTTTTTTTAAAACATTGTTTTCTCGCCGCAGCCTCGTTCGTAACAGTAGTTGTTGCATAATAGAACTCGTACTTTCTTGTCCGCAGTCGTCAATCGTCAAGTCTCTCATATTGTCATCCGGAACATTTCTTCATTTATATCGAGTGGGTTACATGGTTAACCGACCCTGTACAATCTGGTATCAGAGTTTTTCGTAACCGCCTTTTGGGCACATTTATTGTGAGGGTAGGTACTTCTATTTTAAATATTTTTTATTTGCTAATATTATTGTAAGTACTTGTATTTTTCTGTGTGTCAAGTACGTTGCTCACCAGTGTATTCTCACATAAGAACTAGAGAGGACACTTTGATGTTTGTGTTTGCGGCGCAAATGTGCAGGTTTGTTCATTATATTCTGCCGTATTTATCGCTGATGTATGTCATACTAGCTTTTTCCCGCAGCCCCGCCGGCCAATGTTTGACCCCGGGTATTCAACTATATTCATACCAAATATCATCAAAATCCGTCCAGCGGTTTGACCGCGAAGGCGTAACATACAGACAGACAAACTTTCGCATTTATAATATTAGTATGGATATTGATTATGATTGGTTACAAGTAACTTCTTCGTTCAAGCGTGTTTTTTGCGTCCTTAGCTTACGTTTTAAAGCCTGGGGTACGCTAAAATTCGAAAAAATTTGGCGGCAGTGGTAATTACAACGGAGCGACTCCACTCTGACTTCCATTACCCTTTTTGCAGCATTCGACATAGCCTATCTACTGCCATAAATCGATAACAACCGGGACAAAAGGCTTGACGTGTCTTCCGAAGCACGGAGAAGCTCAAGATAGAAATGGCCACTAAAATGGCGACCAATCCAAATAGTGGTCGCGTCACGTCGTCGCATGACACGCGCATTCGCTACGGATACGCGGGTCGCGCTCGGCTATCGAATTTGTTTACACGTAATACTTCTCCAAATGAGCACTCATCTTCATCATTTCTGCCGCAGAATTTCAAAATGGCCGATTGACAACGGCCTGCCAGCGCTTGCCTGCGACTTTTTCCAATCATTCAATCAATTGTATGTGGTCGCCATTTGAGAACCTTTCTGCCCCATCACCTGCACCTTTTGCATGTGCACACATGTATTCTAGCGAAATAAATGATTCTGATTCTGATTCATCACCCAGGTTCTTCGCGCTATTTACCTTACTGTCACTTCAAAGAGCTAATCCTAGCACTAAAACATCAAATTTTCACAGCACAGAAAATGTACACGTATTTTTCCTAAAATTCTTATGAAAGCAACAAACTACTCAAAGAAATCATTAACGCGAAACCGATCAATCTAAGTCCGTCGGAACTCCACGTACAAACTTTTAATACATCAATTTTGTACCAATAAAATTTCCACCGAGGGAAGTTTTGATTGAAAATTGTAAAATGGCAATCGGGCTCCCCAAGGCTGGGGATATTTTATTTCTATGTTAGCAATACTAGTTGCAATCACCCGAGTACACATTTTATGTACGTTTAGCTTCTGAGGTAGCATAGTGCAAGCTCTTGGAGGTGGTCCAAGTAACATGCGGTATGGTTTATGTTATAGGATATTAGCTGTTTCCCGCATTTTAACCTATCTTTCTTCTTCTTCTTTCCTGTCAATGGTACAAAAACTACACTAATTTGGCCCACTAAGACGCAACATCCTATCATCCAACATCGACGTTCTCAACTTTTTCAAGAGATAGCAAGAAAATTATATAGAATAAAAAGGGTTTTAATCACAGAAATTGGCAATATTAGTCCGGTATCAAGCACATCTTTTCAGGATCTGGTATATAGCCTCTATTACTTAGATACTCCGTCATATATATTTCTATTTTGTGGGTCATTCAGGATTTAAATTTATACAGGGATACGCGACTTAGATTAGTGTGTAATTTAATACCTCCGACCAATCTTTGTTTTAAAATAACTTTTACAATTTTAAGTCTGCTAGATTTAAAAGTCTGGACTTATAAAATGTTTACAATGCAGCAAACATTTTAGATATTTTTGGATGGGGAACTAAATCTTCATCCTAATGATCAGGAAACAATGTACGGGAAATAATTTTTTTTTTCTTACAAATATAGAGATCGCGTCTCTGTATAAATCGCTATCGCTTATGCCTTAAACAGCGATGTAACATTGATTAGATTGGCGTCGAATACGTGCTTCCCAATGTAAACGGTTATATTGTCTTCGAAATAATTTCGCTTTTTAGTGGTATTTGTGAAAGTAGGGTATTATGGATACATTATAACATGAAAGGCTGCGAATTTCTATTTGACTGACAAAAGATGTTTGATTGTAGAAAAATAGTTTTCCGACGTCAAAAGTAAGTTGAATATTTAAATATGATGACAAATAGAAACTGCGTAAAATCATCTATGTAGTAGATATTATTATCAACTGACTCCACTCAAATATGATGTTCTGTTACCATGGTGATCGGCGTCAACTAATAAACCCACACTATACGAATGGGCATCTACCCAGGAAGACAAGATTTTTCCAACCCAACTGGAAAACAAACAGCTTTACCGTTTTCAGAAATTTCACGGCAACACTGGCATCACAACAAATCCGAAATCCTAAAAATTTAAGTATATAGAAGTAGTAATCTAGTAGAAAGAGGGGCAAACACTAGTATAGTATCATAAATATTGTAACCCTAGCTGACCCGGCAAACTTCGTGCCGCCTCCGAATATATTCACCTTTTAAACCTTCCCTGGACTTCCACAAATAATTCAAAACCAAAAATAGCCAAATCGGTCCAGCCGTTCTCGAGTTTTAGCGAGACTAACGAACAGCAATTGATTTTTATATTATATAGATAACCATTGATAACATGACTATATTTTAGTATAATAATAGTTATTTTATCAATGGCCAGTCTTTTTCAGCACCAGAGTCTAAAAACATGAATCACTTTCCACATTGGTAACTAAAACATTAAAAAGTCTTTTTAAACATACTCGTAGAAGTGGAGAGAAGATTCTATTATCATACAGGAGTAACACTGTTTGATCGGATACGAAACTATCGAATTCAGCAGTTCTCCAAAGTCCGGGATGTTATGCACACAATCAAGAGGCAGAAGTGAAAATGGGCGGGGTACATAGCACGTATAAACCGGGACAAGTGGATCAGAAAGGTCATGGAGTTGGAACCATAGGCAAATAAGCAAGTTAGAGGCCATCCAGCATTACGTTGGGTGGACGATATCAAGCGCCACGCTGGCCCTAACTGGATGCAAGTGGCAGAGGAGAGACACATTAGGAAGAATATTGAGGAGGCCTTTGTCCAAAAAAGGATATCATAAGGACTACTATGGATGAATGGATGGATCGATATTATGTCAAATCTCTTATTCTGATATGAAATTTGGCGTAACATTCTTTTAAGGTCACAAAGTGACGCATACAAAAATGTTCGATTCTATAGTAATTTCTCTAATCTGTGTCCGAAACCCAAGCTTCACAGGGCCGATATCAATACGTCTCTAAGGTATCGACATCCATAATGTTGTTAGTTAAGTTTTTATGGCTTCCTCTAGAGTACACAAAACAAGAACTTTGTGAGTCCCACGATGCCACTCGGATTGAGTTACAGATCTGTCTAATGATGTGAAAACTTGACTTCTCGAATTGTGACTATATTGACTACTGAGAATTTGGGTTTGAAATTTGAATCATCATCCTAGCGTGTATTCCTAGTTGCGTCGTCAGCTTACGCTTCGGAGCCACGGGTACGCTGTAAGTCATGGTCCTAGATTTGACGGAACTGGTAATTACAATAGAGCGACTGCCGTCTGACCTCCGGAACCCTTTTAAAGGGAAAATAGACCAACAGGAACATGACTTGAGGTGTGTTAGTGGCCAACACTGTCAGAATTTTTCAGGCTGCCCTAAGGCATCCAAATAGTGGTCGCGTCACGTCGTAGCTTGACACGCGCATTCGCTACGGATACGCGGGGCGCGCTCGAATAACGAGCTCCTCCCCCGAGATCATTTCTTATTTATGGAAAGGAAGTAAGCCAGCAACACATTTCTATATTTAAAACAAGACAAAAAATAGAGAATGGAAAATTTTCAACTACGACGAAATGCTAATTAATGAAGCCAATAACAAAGAGAATTCAATCACTAACATTGTTATCAGTCAACGAGCAACTCAATGATGTTTTTATGTATATTTAAAGTATGATAACAAAATATAACACAATGAAAGTGAAAGTGTGTTTGTTGGTTTGTCCTTCCTTCACGCCCTAACTAAGCAACCAATCGACTTGATTTTCGGCATAGAGTTAGTTGAAAAGATGGAGAGCAACATAAGCTACTTTTGGTCCTGGAAAAACATCATGTTCCCAAAGGAGGTTTACACGCGGGCGAAGCCGCGGGCACAGCTAGTTATAAAATAAAAATGATTTTTTAAGTTCAGCCAGACGCAGAAAAATGCGACTCCTCTACTATACTCACCGTAATGAGGAGAGTCAACCCTGCAACATCATTTATTTCACTGTTTTTCAAGTGTATTATCCTTTTTGTTTTAACCAATGTAGACTTAAAACTATCGATTTTGTAGTCAAAAAGCTATGAATATTTACAACCTGGCAAGTTTCTAACTCCGCTTTGATAGCAAGTTCCGAAGTTACTATATAAATCACGGCGCCGAAGGAAAAACTAGAACTTGCTATCCGAACCCATTGGAAACTGCAAAAACAAATATGTAGTTTCAGCTATGTGTTTCTGTTATTTGTATTTCTTTTATTCGTTTTCACGAAATAATCAAGGTTTCTCTGTGGAATTGCAGAAGTAAGTAGGTCATCTAAATAAATGTTGAAAATGTCGATTTTGCTCTTTAATAAGTAGGCCTTCATTCCTCGATTTCATACGAATTTTGGAAAATCAGCTATTGTTGGGCATGCATGCCTATACCTTATGTATGGGCCCATGACTTAGCTTAAATAGGAATAAAATGAGCATTACTAGCTGTTGTCTGCAGCTTCATCTTTGTGGTTCTTATCAGGAGTTTTTTCATGCCATTTTTGAAGGCTCCCATGTTGGGTACGCTGTTAGTCATGGTGTTTGATTTGGCTTTAATAGAGCGATTGCCGTCTGCCCTGGGCTCTGTACCCTTTTAACAGGGAAACCAGACCAATACAAACATGATCTGAGGTGTGGCAGTGGCCAATTTTGTTTTTTTTTTAGGCAGCCTTAAGGCTTCTGACACAGCCTGACGACTGCCATCTATCGATAACAATCTAAATATGTAACTGAAATTGATTATGGCGTATGCCGCATCAATCCATACTATCCATATCCATACGTCCACATTAATACTATAATAAGTGTGAAGTCTGTCTGTCTATCTGTTACGCTTTCACTGCCAAACCGCTGAACGGATTATGAAGACATTTGGTGTGAATATAGTTGATGACCCGGAGTCAAATATAGGCTACTAGCTTTTTCCCAGACAGACAAACAGACTTTCACATTTGTAATATTATAGTAAGTATGGAAGTATGTATTTCTTGACGCAAGCGGAGCTGCGGGAAACAGCTAGTATTCTGTAATTCTAAAGAAATAAGTATCACACTACAATCGAATCAATAAAATAACTTAAAATATTACAAACATTAGGCTCAGAAAAATCCATAATAAGGCTTTTAATTTAATAAATCAATCTTAATTTACAATGATTTGTAAAAAGCAATTGAAATAAAATCTAATCAAATTTTACCGGCCTCTGGCCCCAGGTGAAATCACACTAAAAACTTTTGAAGTCAATAAAAGAAACACGACAGTGGGAGGAATTTAAACTCTGTTTTGACGTTTTGCATTCTACACACACCCAACGAGATTCACCAGCAAAGAAGTTGTTTAGATATACGTAGAATCCGGCAAAAAAAAATTGAAAATAATGGCCTCCACATTATTCGAACGAAGCCGGAGTACCTAATGTGCTGCTTTAGCGACCAACCATCTCATGGCATTGACATCTGCATTGAAAGAGAACCACTATCTAAAGTTGACCAGATTAAATACCTTGCTAACCGCTGATGTAGATGTAGAAGCGGATGTTACCCACAGAATCAACGCCGCCTGGCTAAAATGGAAATGACGGGAGTACTCTGTGATAGTAGACCGCCGATACATCTGAAAGGTAAAATCTATAAAACTGCAGTAAGGCTCGCTATGATGTATGGTTCCAAGTGTTGGGCTTCTAAGGAAACGAACAGAAGATGCACGTCAATGAAATGAAAATGCTGTGATGGTCAGCAGGAGTGACGAGGCTCGACAAAATACGGAACGAATACGTGAGAGGTTCTTTTAAATCGCCCCAATAGCGGGAAAAATGGTGGAGAGTCTATTGAGACGGTTCGGTCACATCATGAGAAGGGACGAGGATCACGCAGTCAGAAAATCCTTGGCTATTCCGGAGGTCAAAAAAGGCAGGGGACGACCGCCTGCAACGTGGAGGACAATCGTTGCCAATGATTTGGAACGGGCTGAACTGAGCACTTAGACAATCCTGGATACTGTCCTGGCGCAAACGTATGAGGAGGGCCGACCCCAAATAAAGGGATAAGGCACGAAAGAAAAAGAAGAAGACCTTATTAGAGGGGCATATATTAAAGTTATATCTTTTTAATTATTTGTTTATATAATTAAGTAGGCAAATAGGTGTAAGGCCCACCTTATGATAAGTGGTTACCAAAAATATATCTCTGCTCTGACCCTGTCATCCTTCGCTAATTACTGATTTTTGTCTTACGATCTTTAAACCCGTATGTATCATTTTATAGACATTGCATAACTTTTCCAATAAAATCGAAGTGAAACGAAATTTGAAATTTGAGAGGTGAGCGAGCGATTATACCAACTTGGTCAGGTTAATTTTGACTTGTTTTATTTTTGACCGACTTCGAAAATACCATTCGATCAATGCCTATTACTCATAAAGTTAACAGTTTAAGATCGCAACGATTGATGCATCATAAGGGAAGCCAAGATCTGTCCTCTATCCGACTTTGTAAACAATTGTTTAAAACTACCTCTGTGGTCCAGAAGTTAAGGCGTTTGCCACAGACCCAGAGGTCATGGGCTCGATTACAATGGGAAAACATAATTTAGACGGTTGTTTCCAGTTTGATTAAGACATTGCAGGCTGATTTAGGCATATTACCTGATTATAAAAATGATTCCGTCAAAGGCACGTTAAGCCGTCGGTCCTGACTGCTATCTGGTCGTTAAAGGAATCACGTCAGAAGTCAAAAGGCGGTTCTGAAACTCTGACGCCAGGGTGTGCAGAGTCGATTGACCATGTAGCTCAGTCGAAATCGTGATAATGATGAGCTCTTCACTTCACATAGGTACTTAGTCTTCGCCAATGCGTGCTTTCCTACTTGCGTATTCAGCTTACGCTTCGGAGGTCCTTGGTTTGGTGGCACTGTTTATTACAATGAAGCGACTGCCATCTGACCTCCGTAACCCTTTTTACAGGGAAACCATACTAACTGGAACATGACTCGAGGTGTGTTAGTGGGCACTATTGGATTTATTCAGGCATCCTAATGGCAATCTGACAAAGCTCAGCAACTGCCATGTATCGATAACAACCGTGACCAACGGTTTACGTGCCTTCCGAAGCACTGAGGAGCTCAAGATAGGAATTGCCACTTATTGGCGACCAATCCAATACGAGTCGCGACACACCGTCGTTTGACACGCGCATTCGCTACAGAGCTATAGAGCTCCTCACTTCACATACTCAGTGTATTCATATAATGCTATTTAAAATACACGTTATTTTTCCGGCACATCATGTTCCGGAAAATATTTATTTCATTAAGATGAAAGCAAATAAAAAATGGAAATGTAAAAATTATTTCCCACTGGGTATTTTATAAAAAGCATTCGTAATGTTACAGGAATTGAACACGAAGGAATATTGGATTATGTTTTAATTATAAATTTACATCATCTGCTCAGAAAATTAAAAATATCTACGTTTTTTTTTTTGTAACTATTTTTTCTCGTTCGACTCACGTACCGATTGAAAATCATTATATATCGAACGTTTTGCGCGATTCTCACTTTTCCTATCGGACTTCTTATTCCCAACATACTTGTACTTTTCCATGGCGCAATTATTTTCTCACCTTTTCATACGAACATCGATCCATTATGCTCTGTAGATTCAAGTAATCCCTTTTTACTGAAACTGGATACAAATAGCTATTACTTACCCAAACTAGCAACTTACAGCTGTTGTTATGCCGTGACACGAACGGAATCGCGCGAACGTGGGAAATTCGACGACACGTGTTCACGAAATTATGTAATCTGCAACTTATAACCCTATTTCACTGCATTAGAGATCAGTTTTGCATAGCTGAAAGAGTTAAGGAAATTTGTAAAAACACGTGTTGGCAAAATTACTTAAGCACTTATATACAACCCTATAACAAAGCATTAAAGTGTCATTTAGCATAGATTATCGTGTAGATAAATTGTACAAATGTTTGTTTTTATTTTCAAGTAATTTTAAGTTTGATTACGAGTATGGCTTGAAAATTACAGTGACTCGTTTTTTTTTTAATTTGCACTATTTTAAAAAGTTTTAATGCAGATTATAAGGTATAAATGTTTCCTGTTATTTAATAAGCTATGATGTCCGGAATCGTATTGAATAGAATTATTTGCTCGTGAGACAAGTTTTTTTTATTAATATACTAGCTACTACCTAGCGTTTTGCTCCAGTATATATTTGATAAAATATGTAGCCTATGTTTTTCCCGGTCACCTATTTATTTATTTATTTACTTTATTCATGTACACAATAAAAATGTAAAGGATTATACATAAGAGGAAAAGAAAGTACAAGGGAGCTGCTTATTTCTAAAGAAATTTCTTCCAGCAGACCCAAGAGAGGAAAAGACAAGAAAAGGGTAATTAGCGTGTACAAAAAAGAAAGGAAAAGTGAAGACTATACCTAATTACCTAGGTAAAACTATTATAAAATCCTTATAAAATAAACATACATACACAAATACTATTACAAATAATACATACTTAATAAACTTACATATAAAATACATACTTAATTATCTATTGTGCTAAGGACAGATAATACTCTTTAACTAGTTTCTTAAATATTGATATAGTTTTCGAGTATCGAATATCAGCTGGCAATGAATTCCACAATCTTACCGCTTGGACTGAAAAGGAGTGAGTGTAAAAATCGGAATGATGGATGGGAATATTGAGGAGGGTTCTAAGGTGGGAACGGGAAGGTGCATCAATCGGACGGGAGAAGGAGACACGATCCTTTAGATAAGAAGGATAGGAGGGATTGTACAGGACGTTGCATAGGAGACAAAGGATTCTCATATTTCTGCGAAGTCGGATAGGGAGCCACTTGAGTTGGCTGCGGAAGTCGGAGATATGGTCGAATTTTTTCAAACCATAGATAAATCTGATACATGAGTTTTGCAGACGTTCAAGTTTGTTCAGCAGCTCCTCTGTAGCGTCCAGATAACAGGCATCGGCGTAATCAAGAAGTGGCAATATAAGGGACTGGCATAAGTAAATTTTAGTTTTCAGAGGAAGGAAAGTCTGAAGGCATCTTAGATTGTGAAAGGTGAAGTGAACCCTACGACTAACTGCAGAAACGTGAGCATTCCAGTTACCTATTTTATTTATTTATTCCAAACTTTATCACCTAAAATGGTATAATGGGTGGACTTAATGCATTCTCTACAAATAAACCTTTACTAAATTTTAGCCGATTTCGTTTAAATTTTCCTGATTTTTAAACAGCTAAATTATGTCTTATGTTGTCGCGATTGTTAAACATTAAATTCAACTATTTCAATACGGTTTTATCATGTGTTTTTATACACTTAACGTTTCAAACACTTTGCAGCGTCCTTGGTCGCAGGCAGACTAAGTAAACATTTGTCTGTAATGTCATAAACAGTTTGTCAGTGTTTTCCTAAATTTAGAACAAAATAAATACTGGCACATATCATGCACTTAATATATTAAATAGGACTGAGCTCATTGACCTAAAATCCGAGCAGAAAACGATAGAAATAGGAATCTATCTCTTTTTAATAGGGTAACCATGATAATATTTTTAATTGGGACAATCCGACAAACTATTTTGAACTTCGTAAATACTGCACATAAGTATATAGCTTAGCAGGACGTGATTGTTGGTGACGATTATGCGAGTTAAGCAACAGCAGGTGCCAATAGGGGAAACATATCTACGAAATTTTCATAAAGTATGTACCACCTTTCTCCTTTTTTCCAAAGGAGCGTGGTCACCATATTTAGCACAAGTACCAACGTAATTGCTTGTATTTGCTAGAAAGAGACAGGTTCCTCCACTATTTCTATCTCGCTTGGCTCGGCCTTGCCCCTATGCAAATTTGCAGAATTACTCAGTTCTGTTTAATATACTAAGTTCATGGCACATATTAATTTAAAACAAAATGTAATATTAGCTAAATTCCAAACTCAAACATTGGAAACTAAACATAAACCAGCCAGTCATAGACAACAACAGCGAACGATCGATCCATCAAAAAAGGAATAGTTCGGTCAAGTTGGCATCGCAAAAAAAAAAAGTTCCGTATAGTTAGAATCGCTCCCGCAGGAAATCGGTATACAGTGTGGACTTTTTGCATGACAACCACTTTGATTTTTTCCCATTGCCTGTTTTTGTGCCCCATTGTGTTCGGAGTTTGACAATTTACGCACTGACGCCTAAAAACTTCGATCGACTGTTTTTTCATGTGGATAAAGGTGTGTCACCAAAACGGAGGGCAGGCCACAGAATGCAGTCTGTAAGCGACGGTACTGCATACAGCTTATGTTTGGCCCCGGGACTTCAACTATATTCATACCAAATTTCATCACAATCCGTTCAGCGGTTTGGCCGTGAAAGCGTAACAGACAGACAGACAGACTTTCGCATTTATAACATTAAGTATGAATAAGGATGATCTGTGAAATTTGGAAATGAAAAAACCCAATGTAAAATCCGCCATTTTTTTTTCGTTTTGATATATCCAGTGTCACTCTCACATTATATACAAATCTAATGCTACCTCTAAAGCTAAAATCTATCGAGCCATTCACACTGCAGAACGTACCAAAATAATAACACTCCTGGCGCAGACCGGTAAGAAAACGTTTGCCAAAATATCCAAAAGTACACACTTTTTCACCCATGACACACATCCCTATTTCAGATAAGCAAGCGTTTTAAAACCGCCGCGACGCGTTATAAAAACGTCGCGTTTTTTCTAGCGAGTGCGTAACACGGCCTCATATTTCACAACGGCATCGCTAACTTTTGATTGCTTACTCAGCCGCGAATCATATGCTTGTGAATACTAACTCAACAAACTTGTCTAAGTTTTCGCATGTATATTTATGAGATCTCGTTTACATCCGATATTTTTTTACGCAACTTTTTAGTTGCGTAGTTTTTTTGGCTGAGCTTTACGTAAGTTTGGATTTCGTAACAAAAGTTCGTATCGTTGACGTCCGCCGCCCATGTTATTTACTTGCTTGTATTTATTTTGTCGATATGATTTTTTCTTTTTTTGCATGTGACTTTAGCTTGTAAAGGAACGGAAATGATTTAAAAAGCAACAAAAATATAAACAGGGTTCTATATGTTTTGTGTAAATTTTGTTTTTCTGAATAAATAATATCGTAAATTCTTGTAAATAATTATAAACGTCGACTTTTGGCGGGAAGTTGTGAAGAGCAGTATCGACGCTGTATTTTAGTTTCCAAAATTTGTGTGTTTTTTTTTTAGTGTTTGTGCATAATAATGGTGGATTATTATTCGTAAAGTGTTCAAAAATAAGCGTGAGTGGGAAGTGATACAGTGTTCGATTTATGTGATTTTCTTGCTTTTGCGAAAAGCTCCTCGAAATCGCTAAGTGCAGTTTTTCTACCACTCTTCACTTAGCACAATACTTCTGACTCGATTTGACTTAACTACTGACTTTAGACTTTCTTAACTAAACGATTTTCTAAATATGAAAGTAAAAGCCATATATATATATTTAAAAAAATATAAACGTCACGCCCTTTTGGTCTAAACCCCAATAAGTGCACTTGGTCTCTTTAAGTCTAATTCGTGTTGAGTTTAGTCATGATGTTATTTATTTACATTGTTTATTAAGTCTAATCAGAGTAAAAAAACTTTAAACATGTCAAACAGCTATATTTAGAACATTTTTGTCAAAATTTCAAAATCCATACTAATATTATAAATGCGAAAGTCTGTCTGTTACGCTTTCACGGTCAAACCCCTAAACAGATTTTGATGAAATTTGGTATGAGTAAGTTGTTCCCCCCCGGGTCTTTACCCGGGGTCAAACATAGGCTACTTTTTGACGCAGGCGGAGCTGTGGGAAACAGGTAGTATGCTATAAAAATGTCACAGAAACTAATTTCCCGTCATTATAAAGCTTAATAATAAAAGCATTATTTTAACAGTCAAACTTATTTTTATGTACGAATACCTACAGTGCTACGAAAGGTTGTATGATCTGTGGCTACGGCTCTACGATCGCAGTTGTAGCAAGTCTACGAAAAGCTACGAAGCTACCAAGCCTGCTACTTCGTAGCGCATGAGCTACGAACTTCTACAGTGCTACGACAGGTTGAAGAAATTAGATAAGGTAGAAGGCATGCAATATTAAGTTACGAATCGAGAGACCCATACATGGCTCTTCTAACTTTTCCTATTTCTATGGTTGAATGATCTAAATGTCAATTATCTCATTTTACATAATGCACAATTGCATTGTAATTGGATCGCAATGACAATTTTTGACGTTTCTGATATTCTGATACTGATTTTAAGAACAATCGTATTCCATCAATGGTATGTCCATTGAACTACAACTGGAAAATTTTGCTTATCAAAAAATCATCAAAATCAGCCCAAGCTGTACTTTAATGGAAAAAAAGTTATATTAAGATACAGTTGTATGACACACCATACAACAGCTGTATTATAATATATTTTTATTATTTTATTTCGATGGCATGTTTTTAATAACTGACATTCAAGTTCCGTTTTAATTTTTTTAATCTTTTCATTTTAGTATGAGATTAGATAACATAATTCTAAAGACTATCTAAGTTTTAAATTATTTTCATACTTTCAAAATATAGGCTTAAACAAACAAACAAATATTTAATTTTATCAAATTAGTATAGAAGAGCAGATATCCTTAATAATCTGTTCAATATCTTTATCGATATAACCTAAATATGGTTATTCTCGCCCTTTATCCATACAATCAGTTTCCAATTTAGACGATATTACGCGGCCGCCAGATGGCGCGCCGTTCGTGACCCTGATCTCGTAAACTATAAGATTATTACCAATAATGTATGGTTGCCTATTTTCACAAATTGTTATTAAAATAAATTTATTTTTATCATCTATACCTATATTATAAAGCTGAAGAGTTTGTTTATGTTTTTGAACGCGCCAATCACGCGGAACTACTGGTCTGATTTGAATTCTTTCAGTGTTGGATAGCCTATTTATCGAGGAAGGCTATAGGCCCGGAAGAAGTCGGGACGAGCCGCTAGTCAGCCCATATTCGGGTTACAGATACACATCTTCTTCATCCTATTTGTTACTATTGCTAGAAAAATTATATATCGAACTTACATTTCACACACTTATTAAGATATTGATAAAACCATTTATAAAAACATGTTTCCATATGTAACAAACTTTGTATTATTTTATTATTCTGAATTATTACCTTATTTTAAGCAAGCAACATGCAAAGAGGTATTCAGCATGCAGCAAGCATGCAACAAGCATGCATGTAGCTAAGCGTGCAGCAAGCATGCAGCAAGCAAGCAGCAAGCAAGTATTTCTGGGTGGCTCCAGCAGAAGATTCGCTCCTTCAGCCCTTCGATTCATTCGGGCACTCGACCTCGCTCCTTCATTTTTTCAGGACCTCCTTCGCGAGACTTCTGGTTCCGCGCGAAGGAATAGCACTCTAATACGAGTATATGACAAAGTTTAGTCACGTGGAATCGGGGTGCTCTGAGTTGGATTTGTAATCCATTTATAATTAATGGAATACCTATAATTATTATTATTGATCAATAAAATATCAGATATTTCTATATAGGTGTACATTAACTCTAATAACGTAAAAATCGATGTTTTAAATATTTTGCGAACTGAAACTTACATGGAAGTAAAATTATGGGTAACAAAACTTTGATGTTTCATTATTTCAATAAAATACATAAAATATGAAAAGAAATAACTATAGACTGTGTTTCTAAGTAATGATTAATCGTGTTAATGAAATTTCGGCTTAAAAAGATTTTAGAATTTGTTAAATATTGTATTAAAATATCTGCGAATAGTTTTATGGGAAATGAAAATCGATAATTTGATGGGTTTCCGGGTTACAGACGTGTGTCTATAACCCTTGTGAAGTGGAAATTTGATATATATTACGAGTATGTGAATACTCGTAATGTGTATCAAATTTTAACTTGATCGGTCAGGTAGATTCAGAGAAAATCGATTGTGACAGACTGACAGACCGAGGACATAAATGATTCTATATGGGTTTCTTTTTTACTTTTTGAGGTATGGCACTCTAAAAAGGTGAAATTTTGGTTTTGACAGGTTGACTTTTGTGTTTTTGGCTCCTTTTATTTATTTATTTATTTATTGATCTTAGGAAGATTTACAGCTTCTTCACAAATAGTATGATAAATGTTAGCCTAATTGCCAATAACAAATCTCCACAATTATAAATACATGTTCTTTTGTTTTGCTACTCATCATCATCATTTTACGTACTAGCTAAATCGACACTTTACAATACATTTTGGTTTGAAAATAAACAATTAGCTAATGTTCGCCTTAAGCTGATAGAGGTGCAAAACAGATCGAAATCATGCCCCACAATGTAATTGTTAAAAGTTGTACAACTCCTTAATATAAACGTATTACTCCTATAATTAGTGGTGGCAAATGGGACAAATAACACTGGTCGTTGCCTTAGATAAAGTGTATTCGTTCGAAGTAATATTTTTTCAAGTAACTCCGGGCAGTCAACAGAGCCACTGGCAATAGAGGACAGATAACAAGTATCGGCTATGTCACGGCGCTTTTCAAGAGGTAGGAAATGATATCTCTTACATCGATGTTCATAGCCATCTGATCGTTGGCGGGTCCTGAAATCTCATGAACCGTTTTAAGTATTTTTATGGTTATAAATTAAACTATTTCTAAAACTTATTCATGACTATTAATATAAAGTTAATTTAAGAAAGAAGAACCAATTACGTGGTTTTATATTCAGTTGTATAATAAACATATTCTAAAAATATGTATTAATTTTTTAGTATTAGTAATATTTTTATATATTGAAGTTCAAAAAATGTAATAAAAAAAATGGTGTATCTACTCTACTAAGTCTAATCCATGTTTCAAATACAATCAAGTAGTTTTAAAAATAATTTAAAAAAAAAAAGAATAAAAAATATAATAAGCTGTCATAACGAATACATAACGATACGAATAGTTTCCCCTTTATCAAGTTTTTCCTTGGAAAGTCAGCAATTTTTCTAAAAGTCCAACTCGTCCGTTTGTTTTCTTTGCAGTGAGCTGTAATTAAAGTTATAGCGAGCACTCTAGATCGGGGTTTGGTGGACGGCGCAAGTAATAAGCGTAAGCGTTTTCAGCAACACGCGGAAGCGGTACAGTAATTTCGAAGGTGAAATACACTGGAAACAAACAATAGACGCAATTGTTTAACGCTACTTCTTCGAATTGTTAAATTCACTAACATAGATTGTAACAATATTGTAAGACTATGTTTCTGGTAATAAATTATTTCATTAACTCATAATCTAAATAAGATCAAATGTACCTCGGAAATCAAATTTGAATTTAAATCGTCACTACAAAATGAACGTCTATAGTAGCTATGTACTTGTCTATGTTCATATTTGTAAATGTTTCACGTTGTGTAAATCATTACCTTGAATTTTTAACTGTATTTAAATGCCAGTTGATATATGAAAATAGCTAAGAGTTAAGCATTAATTTTGGGTTGCTGATTCCTCGCTCTACGTAACTGTCAATTTATTTTACCTATAAGTGACTAAGAAATTTGTATAAAAATACACAGAATTAACACACTTATCATGATAATGTTACCTATGTTTTTGTAAACATAAATATGACTGTATTTATGTTGTCTAAATTGAAGATTTTTTTCGACATACATTTATTAACACGCTATCTCTTGCGTTATTAGACCACATCTTAAATTCGAGCTTTTATTTGGCAGTCACAATGATAAACGATGTTTCATTAGCGGTGGGTACCTACCTCGAATATACTCTGCCTTTTTATATTGGACACATATTTTTCCTGTCCAAATTATTGTTGTCCTGTTTGGGAACGGACCAGATCCAGTTAATAAAATGTTTAATAGTTCATTTCCGCAGTTTGAATGAGTGTTTGTTTTTACTCTTTTAGGGTTTCTTAGTCTACATAAAATATGTTTGTCTATGGTATTTTTGATAATACATGTAACATCCTTTATTTTTTATTTGCTTTATGTGCTGCTGTGGTCTTCTCGGACCCCTTCATAAAACTCCAATGACAACAGGTGAATTTGCGCATATGTTCTGATATTTTGAAAAAAAAACCTCAGGTGAAAAGAAGTCAGTTAAAATCCAATTACTAATTTATAAAGCTATATTATACACCTTGAAATATTAGTCGTTTTGGACCCATCGTCCAGTGACTCCATTCATGCAACTGAACAACTTTCCCCAAGGAGCATAGCTCGAAACATGAAAAACAAATTTGGACTTCCCATAGAAAGTTAGATCACATGGGCCGAAATATGGAGTAAATTTTTGGACCTCCCATACAAAATGTCTCATCACGTGACCTAACTTACTATGGGAAGTCCAAATTTCGTGTCGTCGAATCCATGTTTCGAGCTATGGTCCTTGGGGAAATTTGTTCGGTTGCATGAATGGAGTTACTGGACGATGGGTCCAAAACGACTAAAATTTTACGGTGTATAGCTAATTAGTAATTGAATTTTAACTGCCCAGGATGGATGAAGAATCAAGAAGGCTTACACAAACTTTTGGTGGAAAAATCATGGAAGGGAGAGTTAAAAAAAGAATTAGTGATGATATTTTAAATGTGTGTTTATAAAAACACTCAATTAAGTTATAAGCCCACACCCGTGCGTCATTTAAACATTTACTGCGCGCACATTATCTTCAAACGCTTTCAGAGAATATATAATTATATTTATTTAAGTAGTTAGTATGTAGATTTATTTTTTAAATATGTAGTCTATGTATTAACATTGGATGTTTTATTTGTTCAAATGTATAATTAGGTAATTATAATTAATTATTCTATAAGCACTTAATAAATTATTTTGCGTGCTTCCGCCACCAGTTAGTTCATGCAAACTATTGCCGATAAACGACGTTTATACGTCGGACTATTAACAGCTTGGTCTAGTGCCTGAAGATGCCTCGCGTAGAGGCGAAACACGTGTTGCATGTGCAAGCTAGTGGTGGCGGGCATGTTGGGACTATTAGTAGTGGGTGGGTGCCGGCCGGCAATAGTTTGCATGAACTAACTGGTGGCGGAAGCACGCAAAATAATTTATTAAGTGCTTGTAACTTTAACTTCCACAAAGTAACGCCTGAATCGGTTAAATAATTATTCTATCTTTGCACTTACTTTTGTCTCTCAGCACCACCTGTTGGTTGACTGGTAGAAAAAGCCCACGGCTTTAAGTCCACCAATTACATTCTTTGTAATAAAGTTTACATAAATAAACCCTTCTTTCTTATCCTACCTACAATAAATTCCACAATTCATTCCCAAACAACCTAACAACATCACATCACAACTTGTGCAGTTCAAAAACAAAATGGAAGAAAACAAATAAAATCGTAGCGTAAAACAATAAATACGTACTTTAGGACATAATAGGTGTGGACACAAAACTAGACTAGTGTAGTAAATATCAAAAACCAGAAGGCTAACTCTGCTAAATTTTTTTCACTAAGTGATGGATAAATAAAAAAGATTAGATGCTTGATAAAGATTTTCTCCTTAAAATACATCAAAATATTAAGACCCCGACAAAGTGATAGGTATGTAATCGTATATTACTTAAAAATTTCTTCAATGTTCAGTTATATTATTCACTTTTTGGTTTAACTCTGGTCCATAAATGTTTTTCTAATAAAATTGCCCATTTAACAAGTCAGCGAACTCTATTTTGCAGATTGACAACGGGGACCAACGCAAGAGTGATTTTTTTCTAACCAAGCCACGCGAACAAACAACTTGAGAGATGAAATGACAAGTATTGACGTTTACTACACAAAAATAAACGTATTTGTGTGTTTTTGGTTCATTCGTTAGTATCTTCGAGCGAAAATGCGTCGTGGTGAATTCTTCCGTGGCCAGGCTGTTAAATCACAACATATGGAATCGAGGTCAATCGCTGGACATCATGACTTAAGCTACGAGGTGATAACTAAAACATACTTTCTTAAGCAACTTCAAAGTAAAACAGAACTATCTCATAATCTACATAAAATTATTGTCGTTTACCATAAAATTCATACAATTAATTTAAAGAGGGTTGGTAAAATATCCTTTTATGACACCATACCGTCATACTACAAAAAGTTATTTTATATTCTATAGTCGGAAGTTTACCAGGGTATAGACATGGTTTTTAGTTTTGTTAAACAGTAGTATAAGAGTACTTTAGACTATAAGTCTATAGATAAACGTAGTTCTATATTATTTTTTAGACACATGTTGAACAGATGTTTAACTTTTTGTACTTAGACTAAATATGTCCCTAAGCCGGGTCCTAACTTTAAAGTTAATCTTCTGATTATTCTTTACTATACAGAAGGGCAGCCAAGGCTGAATGAGAAATGACTAAACAATAGTGGCGTATAAAAATAAATGACTAGCTTCTTCGTCGAATAAGTTTTTGTGAGTTCATCGGAAGATCTTTACAATGAGTTCTCTAGTAGTACGGTCAGCAGCAGAAGTTGTTAATTAATATATATTTTGTTCTACTAGCTAATTAATGAGTACTATAATTTTTTTGCGCTTCCATATTCTCTACGCAAACATAATAAATCTTTAACATAATAAAAATAATCTTAAAACAGTATTTTTCAAAATTAAATGTGAAAAAATTATACAACCATGAGGTAGGTACTTATAATTTTTTTTTTAATAAGTAGTCGTAAGAGAGAAAAGTGTCATTTTTTTCATAAGCAGCTAGTTCACATTCTTCGCAGTGAAAAGAAAAAATCACCTAAACATTTTTTTCCGTTCTGAAAGACAATATTTCAGGTTGATACGAAATAAAACATTATATTTTTACCAATGGTTATATTCAGCATTAAATTGATTAACTCGGAGTATTGCCAAAATTTGTAAATTTTCCGTTGTCGAAGTAGATTCATTATCATATTTATTTTCATACTTCGATGATGTAAAATTTACAAATTTTGACAGAACTCAGAGTTTACACATTAATTTTTTTAGTCAACAAAGACGATATTTAGTTTTAAACAATCACAACTAAGAAACATCTATTTTGCGTACC
The DNA here is from genome assembly GCA_947363495.1 of Euzophera pinguis. Taxonomy (NCBI): domain Eukaryota; kingdom Metazoa; phylum Arthropoda; class Insecta; order Lepidoptera; family Pyralidae; genus Euzophera; species Euzophera pinguis. The sequence continues at coordinate 15,285,643 of OX376166.1, forward strand.
GTACCATATCCGGCGCAAGAAAAGGGGGGTTAAGAAAAGTGGAGGGGGCTGATTTCCGCCGGCGCCGCCGTGACGCCGTTGGCTCATAACTTTTACTGTCAAGTCAATTACAGTATAACACGCCTCGGGATCTAGTGGTGGAACAAAAAAAAGTTAGGTTAGTTTTGGCGCGAAATGATAATGGTTTATATGTGACGGCTTTAGGTTAAATTTGCAGACAGTCTAAGCAGGCATTGAAGATTTTTAATAATATTTTTTATTAAAAATTTTACATAATGGTAAGCATTGCGCAATATAGGTCGAATTGATATAGGTATTTTGTTTTGAGGAATTATAGTTGGCCTCATGAAACAATTACAAAGAGGAGATGTCGTTTGAAATGCAGGGATGTGATCATTGGCGCCTAGCCGACACAAAAGTTAACGGAGCTTGTCATTGCTCGTGCTCCATGGTTGGAGCCACGGCCGAAATCAAGCACCCCGCACGTCTGCCTTCCGCCCCGTGTAGTCTCACAAATACTTTCTTACAAAACGCTTATTACGGCATCTCCTCTTTGTAATTGCTCCATGGTTGGCCTTAACCCGTGAGTTGGCGAATACGATCTTTTTTTTAAATTCTGATTAGATCCTCGTAGAAAATGGTTTCCTTAGCCTATGGACGCCTGCAACGTACTACTGGAGTACAACGAACGCATTTTTTAATCTGTAGTTAGAAACTCTACAACTCAGTGAATCTCTAGGCTGGACATGGGTCTTGATAAATTTAGCAGAAAATCATCGTCATCATAACCAGAAAATCAGATGATTCAAGCCTAATATTACAGTATGTTTGAGCGGCTGACTGCTTATGGTACTTAATATACTAGTAATAAAATATTTTTTCTCATTGTCATTATTTTAGAATCGAGACGCACTAGTCTCAGGAAATCACCTAGTAATGTAGTACCTACCAAGCCTAAATCACAGATACTATGTCACTGTCACAAGATGACATGTGATTTTTTGTCGCTATTCCGTGCCAAGTGACCGCGTCACATGATACATAAAAATATCATCGTCCATCTTTGTAAATGAACCGGTATTTTTTGTGAGTTATTTGCTAAGTATAATATTAGGTTACGGATACAGATATTCAGCCAAATGTTCATGATTTTTTGGATGGGTTAAGTGATTTTTTTCGTGTGTAAAATTATATGAAGAGTTATATGGGATGTGTCAGTTTATGTTCTCGCTAGACAGTGGCAATCAGGTGCCGTCAGATGCCTTTAGGCCGCCTGAAAAAGGGTAATGTTTTCTTTTACATCTATAGCTTCTCACGTTATCCGACACTTCGTAATACTGTCCATTGCACTGATCAGACTACTTATTGGTCGAAACAGATCTGACAAAAATATTAGCTACTGGTATTTTGACCCTATACGAAGAAGAATGACTAGGGGTTAGCTAAAACGACAATACAACACAATCAAATCAAACTAAACCGAACCAAACAAATCAAATCAACGACATTAGTATTCGCGATTTGGCGCTTATGTCATTCCCATACATTTTTTGTTTTCCTTTGTCGTGATCGCTTATACACATTTCATGGTGTGAAAGTACTGAGTGAAGTGTAGTTAAGCAGTACTGGTACTAATAATCTCTTTTTTATTATATTATACAACTAAGTAGGGAAACAGGCGTACGGCCCACCTGATGATAAGTGGTTATCGTAGCGTATGAACGCCTGCAACACCGGAGATGTAACGAGCGCGTTGCCGACCTGTCCGCTGTCAGCACAGCCACCCCTCTGGAGCCTGGCGACCCTACTCACCAGCAGGAACACAACACTGCATCACAGTGTTATTTGGCTGCGGTCTTCTTTTGGGTGGAGGTACTTCCCCAGACGGACTACTCCTTACAAAATGTACTACCTCTCTTAATCTGTATCAATAATCAAGCTTAAAACGGAAGCTGTACAACTGGGAACAGCGCTCGGACCGTGCAAAGAACATCTCACAAAGATAGCTAAAGTATTCAAAGTCATTGAAAATTGTCTTTTGTTACCATGACATAAAGTCCCACTTAAACTTGAGGGTATTCGAAAAAACCAAGGCATAATAACAAAGAAGTACAAATTACCCAAACAAACGAAAAGAACTCTAAACAAGCTAGTATATACTGAACTCCACAAAACTTCTTATAAATGAAATTACACTACAATGTTGACCAAAAAAATGCCATTTGGAAAATTGCAAGCGGTAAAGTTAAGGATCTATGGGTCAGGGCTGTCAATTTGGACTTTTTGTTTTTTTTTTATTTGAAAATTATTTATATGTGGTTTTTAATTAATACTACATTAATTTAGTAACAAAAATTAATAACAAACTATAAACTTAATTAACTAGGTATATACACTTAAGAAAAGAAGTATTACATTGGTATTATTGCCTAAGTAATTTAGGCGTCGTAGAATTCACCCAAATCGATGTCTTCCGGGAAAGTGCCCAGAAGGTTGGCAGCATTGCCATTTTTATGTTACTTAACTTAATAACATTTCAGTGGTTTTATAAAGATTTCAGTGGTTTTATATAGATATCTAAGTGTGAAGAAGATGTCAAAACTGAACAATGGGCAGGCCATGTTTCATGGTGTGAGTTGTAATACCACAGTAGGTATCCACCGAGATGTAGCACCCTCCAAAGAGTTGGTGTAGGCCTCCTTCAGATGGGGTGCAGGGTAGGGAACCTCCTCGAGTGCCCGGTCCTTTGAAAGCTTTGCGTTCTCATTTGATCCCACGGATCTGGTGAGAGGGCGACTGACAAGGGATTCCGGACGGTGCACCCTGGGTGACAGTTAATAACTCCCTGGTAGTCGGGGTCTTGTTGACTGTCGGCCAATTTCTGCCAACAGCCCACTCCACCGCCGTCTATGATGAGACGGCAAATGGATGTGGGCCTGGGGGACGGGTGTGGTCCATTTATGGGCCACTGTCCGATTTGGGGGGGTGGCCGAAAGGCCAAAGGACGGGGCCAAAAGGCCATGGCTGGAGGGCGTCGTATTAGAATGCTAACGCGACCCCATGGCGCCCTCAACAGCCGGTGCGGAAACGCCGGAGGGGTTTTAGTGGGTAGTCCAGGCACTCTGCCTGGGAGTCCCACACTCAGTGCGTAAATGCATTTCCCCTCCTTTAACAAAAAAAAAAGGCCTCCTTCAGATTCCTCCAGAGTCCAGTTACTGTCAGCTATCTTTTTATCACCATTAAATGCTTTGCAATAATAACTCACACCAAAGGTTAATTAATATTACAATTTAATAATGTTTAGTGAATTTCTAATTTATATACTTAATTTAATTTACGAATTGTATCAAATACGTTGAACGAAATATCTGAATGTAGGAATTTAAATGGCGATGTGTTTTAAATAAATGTCAAAAGGCAAAAAATGCCATTTACTATGTTTTACTACTCTAACCCTGTTCGGTTTGGTTTTAATACTTCCACTGCTAACCTATTGTTACAATGTCACATTAAATCACAGCGAAAGGGCACTAGTTAGGATATAACCGAGATAGATGCCGCACTGGGATACATGCCGCAATTTCTAAATACCTAACTTCCAAAAACTCGTTAGTAAAAATTAATAATAAAAGTAGGAGCCGCTGTCACCATTCACTTCAGGTAACCTTGGTTATCGTCCGGCCTGAAAGTGTTTCGCTTGTATGTTGCAATCATCTCCACTGCGATTTTTACTAACATGTCAAACGTTTTGAAAATTAATATTCCCCGTTGTTTATCTTTGTAAGTAGTGATAATTTCCGTTATATTTTTTTAATACGGCAATGCACTGGCTCATTAAGTTTGAATCTGGGGTTAAATAAATGTTGTAATTGCTTGTATCCAACAATGTATCCTTGTTGTGCAATAAAGAGTTTTTGTATTGTATTGTTTATGGATTACAAAAATTCTTTCTTATTTCTGGTTCTGGTACTAAACATTGATGAATAGAATACCCAATTAAAATATATTTAAAATACGATTATTATTAAAAATATATTTGTTGAAAAAATGCAAGGTGTTTGTTTTGCATAATTCGACCCATGTTTCTTGGAAACAATTGCTGTTTCAGGAGTAGAACGACCCAATATCGTAAAATTTAGTTAGGTTTTTTTGTTTACGCAGTTATTAAAGTAATATGAAGGATAGATCCCGCACAGCCGGCATCTATCCTGTATAGTATTTTTGCAACTTTATAGTATTTCTGTAGACATTTATCTCCAAAAAAGGTGCTCCACAAAAAGCTAAATTCTGCTAAATCTGTAATTGGCAGGTCTAAAATTAATAAATATAATTCATTATGAATGGTTAAGCTAGTCAACATTCAAAGAATTTGATAATTTTAATGAATATTTTTCGAATTACGAGACTTTTTCGAAAAGTGCGGCATCTATCCCTAGTCCATAAAGATAGTCTGCTTAATATTACTTGAAGTTAACAATTTTTTTTACTATGTTTCTGTCCACTAACTTTAATAATAATTATAATAAATACATATCTTTCCATGCGTTGTACTTCATTCATTCCCTTAAAATCTGCCTTTCCTATATCAGGCACCAGACCTTCACAGAGTGGGGGTTTACAGGAAACATTTACTTTATTTTCGTAATTATCGCTTTTTTTTTATTTGAGAAAATATCACACACAATTTTGGCAACCCTAACAGTGCAAGCACGTACAACGAAAGCATAATTGTGAGTCCCTGAGGTCCGTAAACAAATACATTGGCCGGCGACCCCGATTTGTGGAGTGTCCGCAAAATGTGGGGGAAATGCGGCACAGAGATTTTTTTTAAAGTAGCAAGTTTGAATCCTTCTTTTTAAATACCATGATCAGTCAACGTCTTTATCTTTTCTATCAGAAATATCGAGGAGGAGAAAAAGGCCGAGTGAAAATAAAAAATAAAAATATGAATTAGAAAAATCTTTGAAAATAATCGAAGCATACAAAAAAATCAATACGAAAAGAATTTTATCACTGCCTGTGGAAAAAAGAGAAATATAAAACATTCTAAAATGGGGAAAGGGTGTATTTAAAGACTTTATGATGATAGCCCAGCAAAGGAGGGCATAACAAAAAACAGTACTTGTATAAATTAAACAATTGTGGTATCTTCTGAAGAACCAATTCATAGCGATGACAATATTTATAATGAATTTGGTAGAAAAAGTAATGATTTAAGAAAGGATCAAACGGAAGTAAAGTATGGGAGACTCTATGAACATCGCAAAGAGAAAACTAATTCTGATATTTATTGGCTGATGATCAAGGAAAAAACGTATGAAGCAACTTCAAACTGGAAATCCGGTGCGAAAATAAAAAATATAATCGACCCGGCAACAAAAGAGGTTTCTTTTATGTCAATGAATGATTTCGTTACTGTAATTTTTAGGAGTCAACATTGATAACAATATGGCATGGGACTCACATACAGATCATATTTATAAAAAGTTAAATCAATTTTCATACGCTTTGTATATGCTTAGCTACTCTTTTAACTGCTTATCATGGATTTGTTGCATCTACTTAAGATTTGGTATAATTTTTTGGGGAAATTCAACCGGCAAGGAAAAAGTGTTTGAACCCCAAAAGAAATGTATACGTTCAATTTGTGGAATACGTGTGCCTGAATCGTGCAAGCCCCATTTTCAAACTCTGAAGATTCTAAATGAATGAATGAATGAAACTTTATTTGCAATAAACATGATAAAGAGACACAAATAAGATCTTAGATATAAAATTTACAATGTTTTACTGTTTCTGTTACTGTTCCATCGTTGTATATGCTATGAAGTAAGAGTTTTTGTTAGAATTTATATGCATATTCTAAGTAACAACTTAGATGGAAGCTCAAATAATAAGCAAACAAATTTAATCACGATATAAGAAAAGTACAGACACACAAAAATAAATAAAAAATAAGTATACCTATACAAAACAAAACTCGCATGAAATTGTCACAAATTTAAATCATATCTAAATTGCTAAATTTATATTTCAATTAAATAACATGTGTTTGACCATGTTACTTTTGCACGCCATAAAGATAATCTAAGCCATATGTTCCAAAATAGCAATCTTTGGTTCAAGTATTAAGGGTATGGCCACGAAAATATATATGGAATACCCATAGAAATAAAGAGCTTAAGTTCAGATAATTTTAAATATGCGTTCAGGACGTTATTAAATAGCAAGTGTTATTTATTCGGTCTCCGAATTTTTGAATGAAATTTTATTATATAATTTAAGATTTTAAAATTTAATAATTTCAATATTAAAATGTAAGTATATTCTTGACAAATGAATGTAATGTGTAATAAAAATAATAATAATAGAATGTTCATGGAAATGTCAACTATTGATATGGCCGAGAACGGGTTTTGGCAGGAGCACCACATGACATCAACCTCTCCAAAGGGCCTTTACGCGTTGGATATCCCCGCGCAAGCCTCTCAAAGGACCGGGGTAACCCGTGAATTCCAAAAGGAGATACAATAATAATAGTAATAACTTAATTTTTAATGTTTATGAATATTTGAGAAAAAAGAATTGATATGATTATTAAATTACAATTATGTAAAATAAATATTATCTATACTATTAATATTATAAAGCTGAAGAGTTTGTTTTCTTTGTTTGAACGCACTAATCTCAGGAACTACTGGTTCGAATTGAAAAATTCTTTTTGTGTTGGATAGATCATTTATCGAGGAAGGCTTTAGGCTATATAACATCACGTTGTGACTAATAGGAGCGAAGAAACAGTCGAAAATGTGGAAAAAAGGGGAAAATTATTCATCTTTGAGGGCTTCCGTTGCGTACGCAGCGAAAACCGTTCGAGATACCCAAAAAATATGTATGAAAGAATTATTCCTCTTTAAATTATATAAAAAAATGTCCGCGACAGTATATGTCTATCTTTTAAGATAACTCACAATAACCGTTTTTATGATAATCAAATTTGGTCGAAATTAATGCATTATTACAAATTATTTGTCAGATGTTGTCTGACATTGTATCAACATAATAATAATAATCTTTATCCAAATGAATGTGTTATTGATTAAAAGTATTTAACTATGAACAAAATTGTCTTTGGCATCACCTAATTTCAATAAACATCTTATAAGATAATACAATTTTAAAATAACTCTGAAACAAAATTCACACGCGCCGCGTGATGAGCGCTCGCCCATGATTCCCAAAATAACTATTCCACGCGGACGAAGTCGCGGGCACAGCTAGTATTATATAAAATAAAATGTATATAAGTTTTGCACACCTGCGCAAGACAATTAATGTTACCACCCTATACAAATAAATTGATTGATTGATACCCTAAATCTGCGGGGTGAAGTGCGGTATCCGGTTTCCTTTTTTTTATTGTACCGGGTGGGAGGGTGTGGGAGGGTGTGGGAGTCCGTTCTGTACGTTAATACTATTATTAATATATAAAAAATCAAATAATAATAAATCAGAAGTGAGGAATCAGAGAGAGGTTTAGAAGGGGATGGTAGAGACCTTTGCCCAGCAATGCGAAAATATTGGTTAATTAAATAAATAAAAATTTGAATTCTCTTTCCATTCCTTTACTGTTCAGGTTGCTCGATTGTAAAACTCTCTACCAGTTGAAATATGTGATGCTTAAACTAAATTGACTTTTAATAATCAGGGGACCGATTGCAGTAACTACAAACCACGTTCACGTATTACCAAAACCACGGGGGCTATTTTTGAGTATATTTAACTCACCCTATGTCGAATGAAATGTTTTCGATCTCGAAAGAAGGTCCGAGCCTCCAGGATTAGATATTGAGGATGTCACTTATGTTTATTTATGTGTGTATGTGTGGATTGGATATATTGATATTTAGTAATGAATAATATAAAACAAAAAGTTCTACAGGACCATAAACACAAATAAGCCCGTTCATTTGGTATTCTGTTATTAACTTCAACGCAAAATCCAATGTTGCCATAAAGACCTTCTGTATTTCCCATTTCTGTGGTATGGTAAACATCAACAAATCGTCATACAAACGACTATCACATGAGTAAATAGTAGAACAGACCGTTGATAAAACTACAAACACAAACGAAGATGTTAGTCTCTATCGCTCCAGCGTGCAACGTTTGTGTATGACTTTTTTCTGGAGTGCTGTTTGTAAAAAGTGTGAGTCACGCAAAATCTGCGAGTCGAATAATTTTTATTCGTTCCGTTCGTTATCGAAGGATTTTTGTTCTACATAAATGTCATACATTACAAAAATTATAGGTATAGGTCATGGACTTAATAAATTAAACAGGACTTAGCTCTTTGACCTAAAACCCGAGCAGAAAAAGTTAGCTATAGTTGAGGTATCTATCTCTTTTTAATAGGGTAACCATGATAATGTTTTTAATTGGGACAAAAGACGTGATTATTGGCGATGATTACGCGAGTTAAGCAACAGCGAGTGCGTCCTAACTAGGAGTGGACAACACTTAGTATATTACTTGGCGTTAGTCCTGCTTGTCTAGTGGAGCCAAGGACACTAGTGAAGTTCCCTTGTCTTCCCCGAGGGAGCCAATAGGGAAGACATGTCTATGAAACGTTATTTTCGACTAGACTCCAACTTCCTTCAAGTCTACACAGAACTACTTAGGAGAAGGTTGGCACCTCCTCACTCGGAACATTCCATTGCATCTGAAAAAAAATCTGCATAATTTATGTTTCACCGTTCCCCCTTTTTTCCGGAGGAGCGTAGTCACCGTATTTTGCACAAGTACTAATGTGATAAAGTTGTATGTGCTAGAAAGAGACAGGATCCTCCACTATTTCTATCTCGCTTGGCTCGGCCTTGCCTCCATACAAATTTGCAGAAGTATTCCTGTTTAATTTATTACGCCCATGAGGTAGGTATAATAAATAGGGCTTTTGACCTATTTATTATGCAAACAAGGATCTAGCCCGTTTGACGGAAAGCGGACATCAATTGCTATTGTATACTGCTACTCCAAAAGTAAAAAAACTGTTGTCATTATCTCTGTACTGCCATCTACTCATGTGCTATTGTATTTGTTTATTGGTCGCTTAAATATTTTCGACCTGGACCTGCTTTAGGGCGATAACTTTATGGCCTGTTAAATGGCAATTGTCAACATCGTTATGCGGTTTTAAAAGGGTTTTAACCGTAATCAGGGAAAAGTGTTACTCATATTTACTCATATTATTTAAAGTATACGAGTTGAGAGAAATCTGACAGTGTATTGTTATCTAGTTGATCTGGTTTCCTTGTGAAAAGGCCTCTGATGTGAAGTCAGCTGAAGCGAGTTCGAGGCGACCCGCTCACCGCGCCGCGCCGCCTTCGTGGACGGTTTCATTTCAATTAGTACATCGGAATTTGCCGCTTCCGCGTTCGCGCCTCTGCTCGCTGATTCCGATGGAGCTTAGCCAGCAGTCGCTCCGTTGTAATAACCAATGGCGCACTCTGGGCTCTAAAGCTTATGCTTGGGAGCCCAGAGTACGCCACTGCTTTTGCATTTGCAAAATAGAATAAAATCATTTATTCCTCAGAATATAGTAATGATAAAGTGGTGTTACGATTAAATATCATATAACATATAGGTTGAACATTAAAGAGTAGATTATTTCCAAACCAAAAACCACAACGTCTTCAAGTATCTAATTTTAATCAATCAATTCATTTAATTTGGGAACATATGTTAAAAAAGATGTTACACACATTATGAGAACTCCATGTTCCGCCAAAGGGCATATAAAATCGAGAAATAAAATGCAGAAACATATTAACTTGGACGTATCAAGTTTTTCAGTCATAGAAAAATATAATTCTTTGACTGTGAAATTCCGTGTAACGTAATTTCCAACGTGTGCTTATTAAACCACAAAACATCTCGAGACTGCACTAAGTGTGCCTCATATTATTGTGTCGCACTCGTGTCGTAATTGAAGTTTTCTGAGTGCAGTATGGAGCCAATTATGTTCGCTAGGAGTTACCTCTGCCGGCAGTTACACAGATGATATAGGTTAATTATAAATCCTACATACCTCAGTCGTGGTTTATCTACAAATTGTACACAATTAGTGTTTAGTTACTTTGGCGTACAAATACCCATTTTATTCCAAATAGATAGATAAGAAATTTATTGATACCATGGCACATTTACAAAACAACATGTATAGTCATGACATCTTAAATCTAGGTAATTTGTGTGCTACAGCACTGCAAAAAGCTCAGTGTGGAAGATAGCCCGCAGGCAAACACTGATTTTCAGCTACCGCCAGTCAGAGTGTGCTGTGCGTATGCTATATGCTACAGGATGTTGAACATAGGCATTGATATTGTCACAGAGTTAACAAATACTTAAACATACGTACATAAAAACGATTGTGGTAAAGTCATAGAGAAATGAGAAAATTAATAATAGTATAAAAGCTACGAGTATCAACGTGAAATTTGGACAGAAGTTTTATGTTATTACATAGTGCTCAGATAAGAAAGGTTTTTTCAAAATTCACCCCCTAAGGGGTCAAACGGGGGTCCAAAGTATGTATGGGGAAGGAGATTAGTTAGTCCGAATTATTCGAAACTTCACTAAGAGGCTTTTGATAAATGATTAGACACTTCTTTCAGGATTCCGAAATTCACCTACTTAAAGGAAAAAAAGGGGGGCAAACGCTGAAAATGCAAAAACTAAACGATAACTGATCTGTCAATAAATTTTAGCATGTGGGTTCATGTTTCGGGCAAAGGCTGCCAGAACCGCCTTTCTGTCTCTGGCGTAAATTTCTGGGACAAAGTCTGAAAAAAGAAAAACTATAATATCATTGATCGTCAATTAATTTTAGCAAATTTTTTTTTTCAAATTCACCTGATAAGAGGGTGAAATGAGGTCCAAACATGTATGGGGAAATATTTTATTCAAAACTTAACAGAATTATTTATTTATGAGTTTTATTTTGCATTAATCCCTAAAAGCGGGAAAAGGTTATGCATCATTGATTGTGTTTATTTTAGCAAGGGGGTTCCTTTTGTAATTAGCGGGTGCACTAAGCAAAGTTTTCGAAACGCACCACCTAAAGTGTGTGGGTGTGTAAAGGTGTCCGAAGTAGGGAAGGAAATTAGTTAGGCCGTTTTATTCGAAACTTAAAATTATTTCTTTTAACGAATGAATACATAAAGGTATTTATCAATATTTTTAGAAATCCAGTTCAAAAGGGGGGACAAACTCTGACTAAACTATAATTAATCTGTCAATTGAATTTTAGCAAGTGGGTTTCTTTTGTACCTAATCAGGGGATGCACTAAGGAAGAATTTTTCAAAATTGACCCCCATAAGGGAAACTGATGTTCAAAGTATGTACGGCGGAAGGAGATAAGTTAGTCCGTAGCAGTCGAAACTTTACAAGATTATTTGTTTTGATAAATGATTTGTTACCTGTTTTAAGATTTTTAGAATTCAGCCCCTGAGTGTTATTTGTATGGTTTATCGGGTTGCTGACTACGAAAATATTTTTCCAACCATTTTAAAATCCGACGTGCCGGATGTGATATATCCAATGAGGTAGTAATCTTCTAAATACATAAAATAAGATCCCGAGAGACCTGTCATATAAATATAATCTAAGTGATTCAAACCACATTGGAAATGAAATGAAATGAATCCCTTTTGACAGGCGGGCGAAGCCGCGGGCAACAGCTAGTATAATATAAATCGTTAAGATACATTTGGGCAGTCTAAATCTGATAGTTTAACCACTTAATAAATTAACGTAACCCTGGACTCGAAAGTATAAGCTGTATGCAAGTAGGTATTAAGCTTGGATAAAGAAGATGAATAATAGGCTAGTTTCCTAAAAAAATATAATTTTCCATCAGTTAGATTTTCAAAAAATATTGAATACGTATTTTTTCTTTTGAAAATTAAACAAAGAATGGTAAAGATATGGCGCGGTAAGTTCCGTGTGACGTCACAGTGCGCTACACTTTTTCGCAATGTGACGTCACGAGCCTCCACTCCTAAACCTTGAAGCGATAAATCTTATAATTTATCTCTCAATTGACGAAACAACAAATACGTCATTAAAATATTTTGATTCCCTAAATGACGAACTTCAATGTTATTCTTTAGACCCAGGAAACTAGCCTATTTTAGCTCTAAAAAAAATATTTCGCGTACGCTTGAATGAACTCTCTGCCAAAAATATCTGCATGGTCAGACACTTATTGCAGGCGTTCATAGGCTGCGGCAACCCCTTACCATCAGGCGGGCCTCATGCTTATTAGCCAACTGAATCGTATTGAAAAATAAGTATAATACGGCGAGATAAAAAACATATACAAACCATGTACAAAAAACTTCCTACTTTTCTAAAGAAATTTTGATATTCAGTCTCGTTACATATTATCAGTAAGTGCAAATACACTACGGTGTGAATTCAGTCTCGTATGTGAATTCTAAGTTTTAGTACGATTAATGTACGGCGGCGGCAAGAAATGACTTACCAACTTCCATTAGCAGTCCGTTCGCATAGCTTTATGTGCTAAAACACGATTGCTACTTGTATGTGGATTTAAAAAAAACTGATCTAAAATACAGATTTATCCCAGAATGTTCTACGGAAACCTCGATATGATCAAAAATATCATTTAATCAATCACCGGGCAGGATATGCATGCTAACGGACCCCAAGGATGCCGAAGACCGGGCGAAGTGGAGATGTAAATGTAAGAAAGCCGATCCTAGACTCCGAAGCAAACAGCTAAGGATGCAACCGGGAAGGCGCTAAGATGATTATGTGCTACGGAAACCTAGAACGGGTACAAGTACCTACCACGAGATTTTATAGACGCTTGACTACGTTCAAATATAATATGGATTTTCTCAGTTACCTTACTATCCGCCAGAGGCGCTGTACAAGTTTGCCATACTAAATTGGTAACGCAGTCGCTAGTGTCTCCATCTATACTCGTGGTCTATGTACAGTTGTGTACATAAAATACGAGTACTTCTAACATACATTGTATCTATTTCCTTAATATAAGATATTCTGGATGATATCAATTTTTCTAAACTGACTATACCAGCTACCAGGCTTATTTTACATCCGTTATGTTATAAGGATCAGTAGAAAATCGCTTAAATCACTTACAAAGAAATTATATTCCTTTTAAAACCAATATAAAAAAGTTGTACCAAAAATGTATCATAGCATAATCAAATAGTAGAGGTATTTATAATTTAGTACTACAACTATTATTCCCTAACCGCATATTCCGCTTTCAACGTATACTATTGTATATTTACATTTCATTTCAATAATATAGTCATATTATACAAATTAATCTAAACTAAAAATAGTGTAAATGTGTCACCTGTGATTTATCGTGTAGTGTTTAGGATACTGGGCATTCGAAACATTAGAATTTCATGTAAATTTATGCGTATGCTTGGTGTACCGCGAACTATCAGAAATCCATTCATAATCAGTAAATAAGACCATTATTTGGTACAGCTGTGCCAGCGACTTTTAGATTAAATACTTTTTATGTGATGCTGCCGAACTCCTGCTGCCTAGTACTTAATATCCGTTGTTGCAGAGTTTTGCAAAACTTATATTTAAAATGTTTCAGGTTCACTATGTAAAATACTGCAACGGAATCCTGTTTTGCATGGAAGACAAACAATCGTGATTTGTAAATGAACATTTCCCATCTAGTGCTATTTTCGAGAAGTATTGACTCGATACCGAATGATTTTAGTTGGACACAAAGAAAACTTCTTGTCTCAATAGCTGGACATAATCAGTGAGTCGATGATTAACGATTTTCGTTCGACTTACTTTTCTCAGACCACCATTTATGGTGAGTCATACTCATACTTCTCAAAAATAGCTTATATGAATAGCACTCCTGCTTGATACCAACTGGTGGTCGCCAAGGAAACTTTCACACCCAAAACAATTGATTCTATACGTCTGAAGTGTTATTTATAAAAGTATGAAACGCGCAAAATCGTCGAGTCAAATAATTTTCGGCGGCAGTGGATTACATGATCAATCGACCCTGTACATTTTTCGGAACCATCTTCCGGCCTCTAATGTTGTTCCTTTAATGATCACCAAATAGCAGTAAGACGCACCGCTTGTTTTAACGTGCCTTCCGAAGAACGTCATTATTATCAGACAATCAGGTGATTCAAGCCTGCAATATCATAATTTAATCAAAGGAGTGCTATTTTTGTGAAGCATGACTCACGCAAAATCAGTAATTCGAATGGTGTGTTCGAACTCGAATGATTTTCATTGGTCATAATTAGTGAGTCGAACATTTTTCATTCGACATACAAACATTACAAAAATAGGGTTCATTGAAACAACAAAGTATCCTTCCCATGGGAATCGAACCCACGTTCTCCGGTTCTAATAAACACCTTTTAACCTAATATCAATAATATGGAGTGTAATGTCTTATAATAAATGAATATACCTACTCGATATGAATGACTAAAACTCCATTCAAATTTACGCAAATCCGGCGCGGGATGCGATACGCCCACAGAAATAAGAATACGTATGTATGTGCCTAAGCCTAATAAAATGTGTGTAAGCAGGACAGATAACTTTGGCACACGCTATGACACTTCTACTGAATCAAGAGATTCAATTGAGACTGCTGGACCATGGTGTTCAGAGGCAAAAAAGTTTTTGGGCGAGATAGGACGTCGCCTAAGAGACAGAGGTTTTGACCATCGCTCCGAGTGGTACTTGGTTCAAAGGATATCCATATTATCCATTGCGATTCAGAGAGGTAATGCTGCCAGTATAATGGGTACCTTTGAGCCGGGTGCCGTTCGGGGTGATATTTTTAGATTAGAAAAGTTTGTGGTTTTTCATTTTTAGTTTTTAGTTAGTTGTAATTTAGATTAAAAAAATTCTACTGAATCTCATTTCTTAGGTCGTCCGCTTTTCGCGCCGGATTTAAGGTTTGAAAGGAGTTATACAGACCCACGTTATTCATTTCAGCCGCCGTTAGTCCGCCGCTAGAGGTAGGCCTCTCCATGAATTCCACTAAGACCGGTTGGAAACCTTTGAAATCCTGTGGAAGGGGAAATTGTCAAGAAACAAGAAAAGGACGCACTTAATGGTGAAGGGACGTCACTGCCACTTGATTTCATGCGTACAAAAGAGATACTACCCACCACGCTCCCACTTTTCTGCGTTAGAAAACTTTAAATGTATAATTAATTACCAATTTTGTTGTTGTATTCGAAATTAGTTACATTTTTGGTGTATGCATTGTTCCGTATAAAAATATTGTCAAAATGTGAACACGAACAAGTAGCTTATTCTGTTTTTCGATATTTACTGTAAATAAATGAAAACAGAGTAATTACCACAAATAAGTTATCGATAGCTCGGGGTAATTTCTCTTTATTTATTACTATTATTTGGTTTCCTGTATTTAATTTACTAATTCATTGTACCGGAACTACAAATCTGCGGAGTGGTCAACATCCTTAACTTGTTATAAATGCGAAAGTCTGTCTGTTACTCTGTCACGCCCGAACAGCTGAACGAATTTTGATGATATTTGGTATGAATATAGTTGAAGACCCGAGGTCCAACATAGGCTACTTTTTGACACTAGCGGAGCTGCGGGAAACAGCTAGTGTTATAATAGATTCACAAACAATTACTTAGATATATAAAAATCAATTGCTGTTCGTTAGTCTCGCTAAAACTCGAGAACGGCTAGACCGATTTGGCTGTTTTTGGTATTGAATTATTTGTGGAAGTCCAGAGAAGGTTTAAACGGTGAATATATTCGGAGTCGGTACGAAGTTTGCCGGGTCAGCTAGTTACTTAGTTAAAATGCCTATTTTCACAATAAACTTAAACCGACTTCCATTCGTTTCTTAAAGATATTTCGAACTCAAGAGGTTCATACACCGGGTTGGTATACATCGTTAACTTGTGTCAGCTTGCCTTTAAGCAGTCTAAAAGAATTGTCAATATCCCGATGTCAGTCGCTCCATTGTGAAAACCGGTACCGCCAACTCTAGGATCGTGATTAACAACGTATCCCCCTTAGCCTTAAATCGTACACCAAAGATGCAATTGGGAGACACGCTTAGACGAAGATATTAACTTGAAAATTCTGAAAGTTTTAGCTACTAATGAAATACATTACCTAAATTATTTTATATCTCTATAAAGAGTTGTGGAGGTCAGACGGCAGTCACTTCATTAACTTACTACTACTTAGATTGAAGCTGAAGATTCAACTAGGAAACACGCTTGGACTCACAACACCTCTTTATATAGAAATCGCTAATACCAAGCTATAACGAAAAAGCAAGAGTTTAAAAACACACACACAGCACGCATTGGGAAACTGTAAGTTCTGTCAGTGTTTGTATAAAATAAATAAATAAAATAGCTATTTCAACGTGACTGAAATAAATATTCCAAACAACGGCTTACATTATCGCTCATCACTTAGACGACGGGGATCAAATGACCTTCTGTAAACACCACTTAGCAAAAGGATTCGATGACTTTTCCTCAAGGCGATATTTTCTCGTAGGTATTAAAAAGGAAGCATGTCATATTGGACACCCGAATTAATGACACGGGCATGCTTCAACGCTTTTAGGGTTGCATCTTAAACTGTTTTGCGATAAAATTGTTTTTAAATAAAAACGGTTAAGTCCGAATCGGTATTGTTTATATATATATATAGCAAATCATAATAAACGTAATAACTAATACACATTAAAGTAATAAATTATAGACATTCCCAAAAAAATAATCCTTAACAATTACCTAAAAAATAAATTTAAATGACATTCTTAAAATTATTGGACAACCTTTAACATCGATTTAATTACTTGACTATCTACAACAATAATTTAATTCCGTTTATTTATTTATATTTTAATTTAATTTTCTTTACACATAAGTTAATAACATCCACTAACCGCTTGCCGTTCCATATCTTACTCGTAAATTGCAATACCCGACAGCGTTCATATTGTACTTATCTTTATAAAAACAGTGGGTGTACCTAGTTAAGTACTGTTAATGTACTATATGAAACGCAATAAATGATTTGAATTTGAAAAAAAAAAATTAGTTTACAAAAGGTTTCATGGAACTGTCACTGTTAGTTAAACGGAACTATTTTATATAAAGCTTTGCTCTGTTACAGTAGGACGTACTTGTAAAAAAAAAAGCGAAATAGAAATCCGACTAGTAGGCTACTTGACTGTATTCATATTTGGGCAATATTTGCATACGAAACAATATGTCCACTAAAAAGTAACTGTCTCCAAAAACAAAAACAACATTGGTTGCTAATTAGGGCAGTAATTGGATTTTAAAGTTTTCTCAAGAAGAAAAGTGGCAGCGTGGTGTGGACGTCTTGCTATCTCTTTTGTATGCACGAAACCAAGTGGCAGTGACGTCACTGCACACACAGCGCATCCTTTTCTTGTTTTTTGACAGTTTCCCCTTCCACCGAATTTCAAAGGCTTGTAACTTATTTATTTGATACGGATTTCAAAAAATCTTTCTGTTTTCAGTTTCTGGTAGTGAAATGTTTGATATGAACGATAAAAATAATTTGAGTAGAATACCCAATTACAGAATATAATGTTAGACAGATATTCAATCGTCATACATTAAACCGTGCCAACTTCTTTCTGGTTACTCTCAAAGACATTGTTATGCCCCATCTATCAAAAACTAAATTAAGATTTATAAATTTTTAAGCACAGCAGTAAGAGTTTTTACGGAACCACCTTTCAACTTCTGACGTTCCTTTTTTGGGCTTCCTTTAATGGGCTGTCCACATTCTCGCGTTCTCGCGAAAAACCACCAAACATTTCGTTCTCTTATGTGGACCTCTTCTCGCTTCTTGGACATCTCTCGCAAAAAAGGGCGAGAACGCGAAAAAGCGATCCACATTCTCTCACATTTCTCGGAAGAGAAAATTCATAAGCCTGGTGCAAACGGTTATTGCAATGGACAACCGGACAAAATATTGTCAAAATTAAAAATAACATGTTGAGATTTGCCCCATATATTTTCAGAATAGGCTACTTGACTGTATTCATACTTGGTTAATATTGTTAAACTAAACAAAATATACACTAAATAGTAACCGATTCTGAAAACAACAACAAAATTGGTTGTTAATTAAGGCCGTAATTCGATTTTAAAGTTTTCTCTAAAAGAACAGTGGGAGCGTGGTGGGGACGTCTTGCTATCTCTTTTGTATGCACGAAACCGAGTGGCAGTGACGTCACAGCTCACACAGTGCATCCTTTTCTTGTTTTTTGACAGTTTCCCCTTCCACCGAATTTCAAAGGCTTATAACTTATTTATTTTTGAACGGATTACAAAAATTCTTTCATAATTCTGTTTCTGGAAATAAAAATATTGATATGAAAGAAAAAAGAAAAATTTGTAGAATACCCAATTTTTAGATGAGTATTTCGGGGGGGAAATAATAAGTGTAAAAATTTGTCGAGCGCGAGAATTGTTCTGAGAAAGGTTGCGAAGACTTTTCTCGCCGCGGTTTTGGGCATGACCCTCAGCGAGAATTCTCGCCGAAGTTCGCGAGTATATGGGCATGGACAACCCACAAGGACCCCCCCATGGCAGTTGAGACCGACACCGCTCCAAGCCTCTGGATCGTAGAGCCAGAGTACATAAGTGAATAAAATCACCACGAAACTCTTAGTATTAAAAATACTTTTACCTCGTACTATGCACTCCAGACTGACTGATGCACTGAGATTGTTAAGTGCATTACTATGAAACTCCATCTAACAATTTTCCAGCTCCCTACCCCGGTAGAGGTGAACGAATATTTTGTAAAAGCCGTCTTATTGAATTTTCGCGCTAATGTTTTCTGAATTTGTTTGCGCTGTGTGAAATTGAGTTATTGGCAGGTGCTGTGATCTTTAGTAGAATTTTTAGTGGAAAAACTCTTGGTAATATTTTGAGTGCGTGGGAATAAAATTGCAGTTCATCGACCATTGTGACCTGCATAACAAAATTTTGACTTCTGGTTTTTACAAACTTATCTCAGGCTTAAAAACCAACATTGCTTAGATAATAAATCATAAAATGAATTAAAATATAAATAAATAAGAACCTTTTTTTTATCTTGATTTCATTTGATATGTTGTGTATATATATAATTAACCAATCAACTATTTGAAAAGTGTTTCTTTCACTTGAAAATAAATACTGAAACGGGTCATCCATACTTCCATACTAATTCCATACTAATATTATAAATGCGAAAGTCTGTCTGGGCGTAAAAGCGTAACAGACATAAAGACAGACAGACTTTCGCATTTATAATATTAGTATGGATAGTATGGATGGATTCTCCAGGAACGTTGTACACTACAATGTATTTCTCAAGTTGAAATTCATACAGAACTTAGCAGACCTTAGGTACCTTGTATTCTCAATGGAGAGAAATTATGCCTTTGTTTATAATGCCAGATTGTCGTAAATATGGTGCACGAGGCCAGTTACTGGCCATTTGATAGTCACGCCCTACTGTTGTGACAGGATACTAATTACTAGAAGTGATTATGATTAAGTTTTTAGTAGCTAAAAATACTTGTACATTGTATCTGGACAGTATACGACCATAAAAGTATGGACGAGTATCTACTGTCCCAGTAGGTACAAAACTAAAAAAATATGGTATTATTTTATGCATTCTTTGCCCATGGTATGGTAACGTTGTCCGGTGTACCGGACTAAGGGAATAAATATTTTCCATGGTTGCGCATGCGCATGCGCATCCTCCGTGAATGATCATCACATACTACAAAAAATAATATATGTATATCAGTGTAACATGACTGTCACCTACTTGACGTCAACACTCTTTGGGAACAATGTTTTTAGCAAAATCCGCTTTCAGTTTATTCTTCAACCGATCGTGTTTCCCACTCAAATGCTCAACAAACGGCTCTGAAGCGTATTCCTGGGTATACGATATCTCTACGCACGACCATAGATTTGAGTGTTATTTCAATGGAGCGTCTGCCGTCTCTTCCGTAATCTTTTTACAGGGAAATCAAATGAAAAATATGATTATGATAGCTGCATCCTTCTGTATAGTTTCCGAATATTAGCTGGGCTGGGTTTACAAATATTAAATAAAGAAAATACTTAATGTTTGAAGCACAAAAACACGCCCCCATAATATATATTAAAAGATTTCTCAAAATGATTAAAAGCTAAGGAAAAGCCACTTCCTATTTACCTTCCTAATATTCAAAGAAAATGGAAAGCCGCTCCTCGTAATTCATTCAAGTAATATCCTCAAAACAATACTGAAAATTCAATTTACAAAGCAATCTATTATCGTTAAAAATTCCCGCTTCATAAGATAAGCCACAGGAATACATCAATGTCCCGCCTTAGTCGAACAGACAGTCAAAATATTATGACCTTAGAGTATGAAAAGTATGGATAAGTGATAATTTTTTAACAGTAGGTATATAAAATAAAGTCTACATGATCAGTTTCATTGACCATCATCTTTACGTGCCTTCTGAAGCACGAATTCATCGTCATTTGTTAAAGGAACCACGTCAAGATGGTTCCGAACAACTCTGTACAACCTGTATATGGTCGATTGCCATTGCCAATAACCATATGGAGAAGCACTTTCTGTTTTTACAAATGGTTGAATGGTAGATAACGCTTTTTTCATATAGTCCGCCTGCTGTTTAAATATGTTTACTTGTGGCACAATAAAGTTTTAATAAATAAATCTACACGAAATGATGATTATCATCATTATTATCAGACAATCAAGTGATTCAAGCCTGCATTGTCCCAACCAAACTGAAAACAACTAAACAAAGTAAACCCGCGGGAATTGAACCTCGATCTTCGTGTCTGAAACAAAGGCCTTAACCACTCGACCACGGAGGCAGTTAAAATGTCGATGCCTTCAGTGTATTCATGCATTGGCGCCTCCTTACATCTTTTAGCTCTATGTATTTGAAATCCTGTGGAAGGGGAAATTGTCAAGAAACAAGAAAAGGACGCACTTAATGGTGAAGGGACGTCACTGCCACTTGATTTCATGCGTACAAAAGAGATACTACCCACCACGCTCCCACTTTTCTGCGTTAGAAAACTTTTAATTAATTACCAATTTTGTTGTTGTATTCGAAATTAGTTACTTTTTGGTGTATGCATTGTTCCGTATAAAAATATTGTCAAAATGTGAACACAGACAAGTAGCCTATTCTGTTTTTCGATATTTACTGTAAATAAATGAAAACATAGTAATTACCACAAATAAGTTATCGATAGCTCGGGGTAATTTCTCTTTATTTATTACTCTTATTTGGTTTCCTGTATTTAATTTACTAATTCATTGTACCGGAACTACAAATCTGCGGAGTGGTCAACATCCTTAACTTGTTATAAATGCGAAAGTCTGTCTGTTACGCTTTCACGGCCGAACAGCTGAACGAATTTTGATGATATTTGGTATGAATATAGTTGAAGACCCGAGGTCAAACATAGGCTACTTTTTGACACTAGCGGAGCTGCGGGAAACAGTTAGTGTTATATATAGATTCACAAACAATTACTTAGATATATAAAAAATAATTGCTGTTCGTTAGTCGCGCTAAAA
The DNA here is from genome assembly GCA_947363495.1 of Euzophera pinguis. Lineage (NCBI taxonomy): Eukaryota > Metazoa > Arthropoda > Insecta > Lepidoptera > Pyralidae > Euzophera > Euzophera pinguis. The sequence goes on from OX376166.1 coordinate 15,307,374, forward strand.
CTCGAGAACGGCTAGACCGATTTGGCTGTTTTTGGTATTGAATTATTTGTGGAAGTCCAGGGAAGGTTTAAACGGTGAATATATTCGGAGTCGGTACGAAGTTTGCCGGGTCAGCTAGTTACTTAGATAAAATGCCTATTTTCACAATAAACTTAAACCGACTTCCATTCGTTTCTTAAAGATATTTCGAACTCAAGAGGTTCATACACCGGGTTGGTATACATCGTTAACTTGTGTCAGCTTGCCTTTAAGCAGTCTAAAAGAATTGTCAATATCCCGATGTCAGTCGCTCCATTGTGAAAACCGGTACCGCCAACTCTAGGATCGTGATTAACAACGTATCCCCCTTAGCCTTAAATCGTACGCCAAAGACGCAATTGGGAGACACGCTTAGACGAAGATATTAACTTGAAAATTCTAGTTTGTAGAAAGTTTTAGCTACTAATGAAATACATTACCTAAATTATTTTATATCTCTAATTTCTCTGTATAAAGAGTTGTGGAGGTCAGACGGCAGTCGCTTCATTAACTTACTACTACTTAGATTGAAGCTGAAGATTCAACTAGGAAACACGCTTGGACTCACAACACCTCTTTATATAGAAATCGCTAATACCAAGCTATAAAGTAATAAATTATAGACATTCCCAAAAAAAAAATCCTTAACAATTACCTAACAAATAAATTTAAATGACATTCTTAAAATTATTGGACAACCTTTGACATCGATTTAATTACTTGACTATCTACAACAATAATTTAATTCCGTTTATTTATTTATATTTTAATTTAATTTTCTTTACACATAAGTTAATAACATCCACTAACCGCTTGCCGTTCCATATCTTACTCGTAAATTGCAATACCCGACAGGGTTCATATTGTACTTATCTTTATAAAAACAGTGGGTGTACCTAGTTAAGAACTGTTAATGTACTGTATGAAAAGCAGTAAATGATTTGAATTTGAAAAAAAAAATTGAGTTTACAAAAGGTTTCATGGAACTGTCACTGTTAGTTAAATGGAACTATTTTATATAAAGCTTTGCTCTGTTACAGTAGGACGTACTTGTAAAAAAAAAAAAGCGAAATAGAAATCCGACTAGTAGGCTACTTGACTGTATTCATATTTGGGCAATATTTGCATACGAAACAATATGTCAGCTAAAAAGTAACTGTCTCCAAAAACAAAAACAACATTGGTTGTTAATTAGGGCAGTAATTGGATTTTAAAGTTTTCTCAAGAAGAAAAGTGGCAGCGTGGTGTGGACGTCTTGCTATCTCTTTTGTACGCACGAAACCAAGTGGCAGTGACGTCACTGCACACACAGTGCATCCTTTTCTTGTTTTTTGACAGTTTCCCCTTCCACCGAATTTCAAAGGCTTGTAACTTATTTATTTGATACGGATTACAAAAAATCTATCTGTTTTCAGTTTCTGGTAGTGAAATGTTTGAAATGAACGATAAAAATAAATTGAGTAGAATACCCAATTACAGAATATAATGTTAGACAGATATTCAATCGTCATACATTAAACCGTGCCAACTTCTTTCTGGTTACTCTCAAAGACATTGTTATGCCCCATCTATCAAAAACTAAATTAAGATTTATAAATTTTTAAGCACAGCAGTAAGAGTTTTTACGGAACCACCTTTCAACTTCTGACGTTCCTTTTCTGGGCTTCCTTTAATGGGCTGTCCACATTCTCGCGTTCTCGCGAAAAACCATCAAACATTTCGTTCTCTTATGTGGACCTCTTCTCGCTTCTTGGACATCTCTCGCAAAAAAGGGCGAGAACGCGAAAAAGCGATCCACATTCTCACATTTCTCGGAGAGCCTGGTGCAAACGGTTATTGCAATGGACAACCGGACAAAATATTGTCAAAATTAAAAATAACATGTTGAGATTTGCCCCATATATTTTCAGAATAGGCTACTTGACTGTATTCATACTTGGTTAATATTGTTAAACTAAACAAAATATACACTAAATAGTAACCGATTCTGAAAACAACAACAAAATTGGTTGTTAATTAAGGCCGTAATTCGATTTTAAAGTTTTCTCTAAAAGAACAGTGGGAGCGTGGACGTCTTGCTATCTCTTTTGTATGCACGAAACCGAGTGGCAGTGACGTCACAGCTCACACAGTGCATCCTTTTCTTGTTTTTTGACAGTTTCCCCTTCCACCGAATTTCAAAGGCTTATAACTTATTTATTTTTGAACGGATTACAAAAATTCTTTCATAATTCTGTTTCTGGAAATAAAAATATTGATATGAAAGAAAAAAGAAAAATTTGTAGAATACCCAATTTTTAGATGAGTATTTCGGGGGGGAAATAATAAATGTAAAAATTTGTCGAGCGCGAGAATTGTTCTGAGAAAGGTTGCGAAGACTTTTCTCGCCGCGGTTTTGGGCATGACCCTCAGCGAGAATTCGCCAGTATATGGGCATGGACAACCCATAAGGACCACCACATGGCAGTTGAGACCGACACCGCTCCAAGGCTCTGATCTGGGTCGTAGAGCCAGAGTACCTAAGTGATTGAAATCACCACGAAACTCTTAGTATTAAAAATACTTTTACCTCGTACTATGCACTCCAGACTGACTGATGCACTGAGATTGTTAAGTGCATTACTATGAAACTCCATCTAACAATTTTCCAGCTCCCTACCCCGGTAGAGGTGAACGAATATTTTGTAAAAGCCGTCTTATTGAATTTTCGCGCTAATGTTTTCTGAATTTGTTTGCGCTGTGTGAAATTGAGTTATTGGCAGGTGCTGTGATCTTTAGTAGAATTTTTAGTGGAAAAACTCTTGGTAATATTTTGAGTGCGTGGGAATAAAATTGCAGTTCATCGACCATTGTGACCTGCATAACAAAATTTTGACTTCTGGTTTTTACAAACTTATCTCAGGCTTAAAAACCAACATTGCTTAGATAATAAATCATAAAATGAATTAAAATATAAATAAATAAGAACCTTTTTTTATCTTGATTTCATTTGATATGTTGTGTATATATATATAGACACAAAATATAATAATGGCGATTTCTTAATTATGGTTGTTAAATAAATTAAAACATTTTGGAGCTCACTTAGAAACTAGTATTTCCCTGTGTTGGAGACTTACTTTTTTATTAACCAATCAACTATTTGAAAAGTGTTTATTTCACTTGAAAATAAATACTGAAACGGTTCATCCATACTTCCATACTAATTCTATACTAATATTATAAATGCGAAAGTCTGTCTGGGCGTAAAAGCGTAACAGACAGAAAGACAGACAGACTTTCGCATTTATAATATTAGTATGGATAGTATGGATGGATTCTCCAGGAACGTTGTACACTACAATGTATTTCTCAAGTTGAAATTCATACAGAACTTAGCAGACCTTAGGTACCTTGTATTCTCAATGGAGAGAAATTATGCCTTTGTTTATAATGCCAGATTGTCGTAAATATGGTGCACGAGGCCAGTTACTGGCCATTTGATAGTCACGCCCTACTGTTGTGACAGGATACTAATTACTAGAAGTGATTATGATTAAGTTTTTAGTAGCTAAAAATACTTGTACATTGTATCTGGACAGTATACAACCATAAGAGTATGGACGAGTATCTACTGTCCCAGTAGGTACAAAACTAAAAAAATATGGTATTATTTTATGCATTCTTTGCCCATGATATGGTAACGTTGTCCGGTGAACCGGACTAAGGGAAAAAATATTTTCAATGGTTGCGCATGCGCATCCTCTGTGAATGATCCTCAGACAATCAGGTGATTCAAGCCTGCATTGTCCTAACCAAACTGGAAACAACTAAACAAAGTAAACCCGCGGGAATTTTACCTCTGTCTGAAACAAAGGCCTTAACCACTCGACCACGGAGGCAGTTAAAATGTCGATGCCTTCAGTGTATTCATGCATTGGCGCCTCCTTACATCTTTTAGCTCTATGTAAGGAACCACTAAGTTCTTCAGCTATTAATCATGACACAAAGGAAGTGGGGAATCTAATTTGAAAGACATTATAATGCTTCAGCTTGACAAAAATATGGAGTTTAAATGTCATATCTGAGAACTGATGACGTTAATAAAGTGCTGGTTCTCTTGGCGGTATCGTGGTGTAGGTAGTATGTTTTTTATGAATGAATGAATGGATTTTATTTGCAAGTGAGTAAGGTACAAAAGGTGTTAAGATCATCTTATTCAACTATATATAAATAGCATGCAAATATTTTGTCAATTAAGTACATATTTTATTTAATTACAAAGTTATGTCAGTATTTTCAAGTAACTTGATGTGAAAATCGATAGAACTATTGAATTGCTTATCATTTAAGAATTCATTAACTGTATATCTCTTTTCAGTTAATATGTCAGAAATGCATTTATTAAATTTCTTTTAAATATGTATATATATATTTGAAAGATACTTAGTCTACATGTATTTAGCGAAGATTATGAAACACCTTTAGGACCCTTTTGATAACATATTCTTACTGACATCTTAGCCATAAAAGACTGATAAATACAGTTTCAGGTTTGGCTTATTGCTACTCGTTATACGAAATCGCTGAAAATGCGGTTAATAGTTGAACCCGCTTCCAATAAAAGAAGTACTCAGAAATATTTAAATCTATATTTATTGTCATTGAATCATATTTTTTGACCCTTTAAAATATTAACGAATAATTTCTTCATTCGGCTCCTACAAATATTATTATTATCATCACGCAAATAATACCCAGAATTATTCACTAAATCAGCACCCATCCAGATAATCCGGGATGTAGATGATTGATCAATGATGGGCTCGATAGCCGAGCGCGGCGCGCGTATCTGTATATCTGGTGGGACCCGATCCGTACAATACAATACAAAACTCATTATTGCGCAACAAGGATACATTGTCAAAAACAAGCAATCGTACTGAATTAGTATCTTGCATCTAGATTATATCTTGATCGTATCTTTGTCGGTACTGCTTTTACAATGAAAGTACTGCTTTTGGACCTCCATTTTCTTTTTTACAGGACAACCAGAATATTGCCTCAGTGGTCGTTTGATTCCCATGAGAAGCATATTTTGTATATGTTGTTTCCAGTTTAGGACATTGCAGGCTCGAATCACCTGTATCTGATAATAATAATCATGCCATTGATTCCGGTTGCCTTTTGATCTATAAAGGACGGCATAGGCCAAAAGGCGGTTCCGCAAAACTCTGACACCAGGGTGTACAGGGTCGATTGACCATGAAGCCCACTTGATGAAATGAACGAGAGAAACCAGACTAATAGGAATAGATAATGCTCCTAGCATTAAGTTCGCCTTTTGTACTGTACGCATTGTATTTTGCGCAATAAAGTAACAGATTCTATGAATCACTTCTAGTCTTTCATTCTCGACGTCCCCTACTGGACATTTTGGCGCTCCACCAACGCAATTAAACCACATCACCCGATGCATATACCGACTTCCCTTAATTTTCACCAAGCACCTTTTAATTTTATCTCCGTTATTTAGTACACTAAGCACCCACTCTCGTATTTTAATATCCTAATGGCCGATTTAATAAAATGGTTTTTTAACACTCTGTCTGCAATATCAACCCTTTGGGGATATAAATGGGTTTTTAGTTATGTTTTCTCCATTTATAAAATCATACATCTGACTACCACAGAACCATAGATGTAGAAAAATTTGCTCACATGACCAGTTTGTTGCTTGTTGTGTGGGCTGTGTTAGCAAAAGTTAATTTAATCGGTCGTTAATTTTCGATTTCTATATTTTGCTTCAAGTTAATTTATTTTCATTTTAAACCACGATGATTTTAAACCAGGATATTTTGAAAACATTATAAAAGAAATTTGCCAATATTTTAACCACAGGATATCTTAATCTAAAAACTAAAATATCGGCAAGATGTAACTTTTAACAGAATTTGGTAAAAGTGTTTTTGATTGATCATCATCATGATTCAGCTGCAGTTAGTCTGAAGAATTTTCAGAGTGGCCTGCATGGAAGGAAGCCTGGACAGCCACTTGACAGTAATACGAGTATTATTAGTAAGTTTATTACGCTAGCAGATACAGAACCCAAGTAATTGTACTAGTAAATCTAAACTAAATAAGTCTTTTATAGCTTTTCCTCCAATTTCGACAAGTTTTCCGACAAATTTAACGTATTTACATTAAATTTTCCAGATGCAAATAGATTTTCCAGTACGTATATTTCACATCCGAAACGCAGCGAAATATCCTTGTTTGCACGTTGATTGACGGCTGCTGTCGGGTGCAGATACAAGTGCTTGTTACCTGGCTTTATCAGGGGTTTATTCACTTGTTACATTTGATATTTAGAGCCTTCAATTTGCATGAACTTAGATCTGACAGACTTAAAAGAAATGGTTAATTCATATCGAGTGGGATTTAAAGTCAGAGTTTTTTTGGAATCGTCCCGAAAATCGTTCGATATCGAACAAAAATTATTCGACACGCCAAAATTGTAAGTCACACTCTTTGAAAATACTACACCTGGTTCCTTTAACGATCACCTTAAGGCAGCCACCACCAACACCAACGGCTTAATGTGCCATCCTAAGAACGAAATCGTCATTACAGACAATCAGGTGATTTAAGCCTAACCTTAATACTTTTTTTTTATTAAAAGTTTTTACTACGCGAATGACTCTACACGTACATATCGGTCGCAGGCAGCTTCAATTTATTTTGTCTAATCGATGGATAGCTATGAATTATTTACGTGAATTCTATCGTGTCCAGTGTTTCCACCAAATACCGAAATAGGGGGCAAGAGTTAATCGCAAAAGTAAGGCAAAATAATGAGCAAAATGATGCTGGAGTGGTAATACAATACAATACATTGCTCCAAAAAAAGGAAAGCATTACAGAAACACATCAACAAAAACAGTGAGACACAAAGGCGAACTTATCGCTGAAGCAATCTCTTCCAGTAACCTGTAGGATAAGTTAGTTTCTGTAGACATTGGCAGTTAAGTATTAAGTTTGCTTATTTTTGATATGTTTATAACATATTGAGAATGCTGATAAATAAAATGTCTTCGCTAAATTAATAAAGATTTAAGAAGATTCCATTGACATGCAATGCATGCAACTGGAGAACCATCAAAAATCATCAAAATCAACAATTTTCGGTACTCTGTTATTTATTATATTTACATTTTTTCTACTTTTATCATTCAATTACGTTTTATTTGCAATAAAATTGGAATTCAAAATTGTGTTAGCAGAATACCAATATTGAGCTTATCAAAAATGCATCGTAATTGAATATCAATTGCATGGTTTTTTAAAGTTTATTAGCGGAATTGATACCCTGAAATTTCGCACATGCACATTATGGAGTTCCTAAGTCTGTCACTTAGGATATCTTTCATCCCGTGGGATCTGAGTGCGCCTGCTAAGCCGGTAAAAGAAAGCCTTGTATGAAATAAATATTTACTTGCCTAAATTAACTTTTTCGAAATATCAGTTTAAGTTAAGGAACTGGTAAATATACCTACGTTGTAGTAATGAAGGACACGTTTTATTGACGTAATATTGTTACGACGCCTGAGATCGCGTCTCAGCTCAGAGCGCAGATCGAATCAACTAGATGACCCCGACTTTGTCCGCCCATTACTCCACTCCTAACTGTATTATGTCACTTTCTTTATAACTAATGTATTTTTATGTTGTTCGGACATATTCGAGGATTTTGTGACCGAATGCTTAGTTATTTAGAGATGGGATGAGATTTGGACACGGATTATTACATTATGCTACTTGGCTCAGCTTTTTAGCTTTGTAGAATGAATGAATGAATGAATGAAACTTTATTTGCAATAAACATGGTATAAACATGTTCTATGTTGCACCTATTACTGATTTGCTTTAAAAGAGGCTGGAAGAGATTGTATTAGCGATAAGTCCGCCTTTGTACTAATTTCTTTTATTTGAATTGAATGAATTTAGAGCTGTATTATTTGTTTCTATGTATGTAAATGGTGCAATGAAGCACTTGTAAAAATTATTTAAAAAAAAAACAGTCGTTAATTTAACTCAAAACTCAAATTTCAAAACAGGCTGTAATTGCAGGAGTGCTATTTTAGTAAAATATGACTCACGCAATTCGGTGAGTCGAACGATATCAAATTAAATTAAATTTATATATCATTCAATTTGTATTTCAAAAATGGGTCTCCAAATGCTTTACGGACTTCCTTTAAAAGTCAATACGTGCAAAGAGATAAAAGAAAAATTCGCCGTACCTAATTAAAACTGGAACGTATCGCTCGCTTCAGTCGCTCGCTCAATTATTCCCTCACAGACTATATTCTTTTATACGCTCACATCGTAATGTGTCTCAATGAGTCTATTTATTTCACTTCCTCAAAGGAAATCGGGTGTTCTGCTCGGGTCAAACAGTTACATCCGAAGCATTTCGATTTTATCTCAAAACGGTTTGACACGGGTTTTTGTATGAAAGAGCAATTCTTTTTTATCGTTATAAGTGTTGTTGGATGTTAAACAAAGTACGTTAAAGGGAAAATGTGTTTGGGAATTTCATTTTGTATTCTCATATAGGAAATTGATGTCAGGCTTATTTAAGAAGGCAAGCGACGTCAGGGTCGAGAGGTAGTTTCAAATAACACTGACACCTGGGCGTGCAGAGTCAATTGACTGTATAACTCACATACTTCATGGAGGGGGGGGGGGGGGGGTCAAGTGCAGGACGTTTGATAAATCATTGAAATTCGCTTTTTGTAGACTTCACTTTGAATATCAATGGCGTGTATGAGGTGACTGCCCATGCCCATAGAAAGATACGTGATAAGTTTTTCAATACTAGTCTCCAATGTAATTTAATGAGAGAAAAGATTATTAATTTGATCATAAATTTTAGAAGTAGGTTCTTGTTGAATTTGTTTTAATTAAGTTGGAAAAATACGGACGGATTTCCTGATTTAAGTTATACTTACCGGTACTCTTTAATATCCTTCTTGCCTTTCACCTAAAAACCGTATAACATATATAATATATATAATAATAAACAGTATATTAAATGAAACTTATAAATTAATACGATATGAAAGAGATACTAACAGAGTAGGTGTTAGTAAATAAAATAACAATTTTCAACAATACCAACCAAGTGCAGGGAATTCAAAAACGCACTAGCGCGAATCTAATAAGATGGCTCTTACAAAAATGCCACGACACGACGAAATTGTTAAATGAAGTTTTATAGTAATGCACTCTCGAATTCATTTTTTCTCGTTACGTCGAAGCGTAATAGCTCTCATCTTCACTTCTTATTTTTTATTGTAAAAATAGTAGGTAAGTGCGAGTAATTTTGGGAAAAGGTTGAGAATAAGAACAAATAGGTTGAGAGTTTGAGTATTTCTAAGAAAAAAGGAATTTACTAACAAACGAACAAGCTAGTGTTATTGGATGGACATAAAATGCCTTATAATAATATGCCATATGGAGGAAGGAATTAGAACACCCAAAACACCCTTACATTTTATCTTTACAGTTAATATTAAACCCACGGAGTAATAACAAAGAGGAAATGGCGTATCGAGAGCTTCCTTGAAAAATTGTGTGAGGCTACGCGGGGCGGAAGGCAGACGTAAGGGGAGCTCGGCTTGGCCGTGGCACCGCCCCTATTGACGATCTCCTATTGAGTATCCTCTACTTAACAATAGATGTCGCTAGTTCAAGATTTAAAATAATAAAAGAATACAAATGTATTTATATTTCTTTACATTACAGATATTTAGAACATTAAAAACAGACACATATTTTGTGAAACACTAAATCAATCAAATAAATTCGAAAACATGTTATTTATTTACGTTTATTATAATCCCATAAAGCATTGAAACACTTAAAACTAAATGGGTTTAAATATGTTACAAAATATTCTAAGCTGATATGAAACGTTAATAAGAAAAATAAAGAAAACATTAGAGCTCGCTCCAAGTCACGCATCTTTTACTGTTGAACGAAAAATGAAGTAAGCCACGCCCACTTCCGACGTCACTGTGCCAATGACCGTAACGGTGCACCAGTCGAGTACGCCGTCTCCTCTTTGTATTTGCTCCATGTTCAAACCTGATGAAGCCTGAAACTTTTTTTGTTTACAGTAAGGTGTAAATTGCAAATTTATTTACATTATGCCTAAGGTACGATTGCCGTTTGACCTAAAAACAAATTCTTAATCAATAAGTCAACATCATTCTTTGACAGTCCCATATCATCATCATATCGAGTAGGCTACATGATCAATCGACCCTGCAAGCCCTGATGTTGGAGTTTTTCGGAACCGCCTTTAGGCCTCTGACGTGGTTCCTTTAATGACCACTATTTATTTCTTTAACATTTTCCAAAAATTTATACAAACACATTCCCATAAGATCCATTTCACAAAACCACTGAGGTTTGTTTAGCAGCAACTAGATGGCTGCTGGCACCAACAGCTTAACGTGTCTTCAGACAATCAAGTGATTCAGCCTGCAATGCCCTGAATAAACTGAAGACAACTAAACAAAGTGTGCTTCCCATGGGAATCGAACCCATTACCTCTGGGTCTAGGGCAAACGTATTCACCACTGGATCAAGGAGGCAGTTACAATATCTGACTATGACCAACAATGGTTTGTAGGTGTAGCGCCAATGGAATATGTTACTTTATTCTCCTCTTATTCGCTTTTTGGAAATATTAGCTTTAAGGTAGATCAATTCCTTACTTTTGCCTTATATTGAATCGTTAAGCGAGTCTGCCCTTAAGCGATGTCTTAAAGCTATACTGTCCTAAATTGAACAAATGCCTCCTTTCATATTTTGCTCTATGTAAAGAACCCTTAAGTTCTTGAGCTGTTAACCATGACACGCTTTCGTGGGGAATACCATAAACATGACAAACACAACTAACATTTGGAACTGACTGTATCGTAATAAAACACGAGCCGTGTCACACACAATCCAGATACAATAACTCAGCTATGTCCGCTAAGCCTCAACGCAATTGACTGCTTTCATCCTACAATGAATATGTCTATTCTGTGCTGAACTACAAAGGTGTCAGAGTTGTATATTTGATGACCAGCTCAATTGATCCTGCATATCCCAATTATATGGCGTGAAACTTGAGTAAGAGAATGTATTATTTACTAGCAGTTTCCCGCAGCTCCGCCTGCGTCAAAAAGTAGCCTATGTTCGACCCCGGGTCTTCAACTATATTCATACCAAATTTCATCAAAATTCGTTCAGCGTTTTGGTCGTGTAAGCGTAACAGACAATCAGACAGAAAGACAGACTTTCGCATTTATAATATTAGTATGGAAGTATGGATACATCACGCCTTTTTCCCGTAGGGGTAGGTAGAGACCACAGATTTCCATTCGATTTTATATTATTAATAATTATAATAATAAAAACAAGAGGACCTTGATAGGGGCTTGCGTATAATATTCGTAACAATTACGGCTTAGCCACGAGGGAATTAGATAAGACGAATTTTCGCTCGAAACTACTGACAACTAAAACAAATGCATACAAATGCGTTTGTTTTCTAGTAGTAGTACGTTAGTACTATTAATAGTTCTGCCATTCGCCTCTTCAATCGCTAGTGCGCTTGGCTTTTAAGTGGATTTGTTATGTATATCTTTTAGTCGTCGGTAGCTTCACGCGATAATTCATCGTGGCGAATTCCCTGGGGTCAGGCTATTATGACACGTCAAGCGACGGCGAGGCGTTTCAAATTGGTCACTATTATTCAGTATTTCTATCTTGAATATCTGTGCTTTATATGGAACGCTAAGCCGTTGGTCCCGGCCGTTATCGACGCATAAAAGTCAGACAGTGTCTATTGGCTATAGCCTAAAAATTTTATAAAACTGGTCACTAACAATGATCATGCTCAGTTGATTTGGTTTCTCTGTAAAAGGACACGCGGCAATCGTTTCAAATAAATAATCAGTACCGCTAAATCTCGAACGAAGAATATTTTGGTAACTAACATTAACGAACGAATTATTATTTTACTTGTAGCAAAAAGAAAATATTAATTACCTATAATACAACTTCTTTTCCTTTAAATATACTTTTGCCGCTGTATAACTAGCTCCTAACCAACTGCAAGATGTCGCGTCCAGATTACCGCTAGCAAAGCTAAATCATAAAGGTGCTATTCCATTACTGCTTGCAACAAGACGAATCCAGTTTGAGTTGAAGCTCTAGACTACATCGAAACTAATCATGTACATTTTGAGAATAGTGTGCAAGTAAACTTGAAAACATTAAATAATATGGTTATTTATTCTTATTTTTTTTTTACGTCTGCTAAATTTGCACTGTTTTTGAATGTCCGGCTATCAGTTGGCGGTCGTTGAAGAAACCTTTTCATTGTCTGGGAGACGATTTCCGAAAGCTTTTACAACATAATGTGTAGGTTTAGTTGACTTTGTAATGCAAACGATATGTATACTAAATAAATCAACTCAAAAAATAAGAAACCGTCGCAGTATGCGATTATCGCTTAGTGTAACAGAAAGCAAGATTTTTTGATATGAATTGCTCGTATATCACTTAAAAATGACAAAATTCGAAAACAGTTTTATGAATCATTTAAAAAATGGCTAATACATAAAAAAAATATAAAGCATACTTATTTTAGATGCAGCAGTTGATTCATGCCTTAAAAATCTGACTCAGCCCGATGACCCCTGATAATTTACATTAGCACAGCATTTCCGTGAATCTTTTCTGAATTTTACGTACTCTTTATTTTAATTAAATTTATTACAATTTTTCACTTTTATTCTCATTACTAGCGTTAAAGAGTAGCCTATGTTTAACCCCAGGTCTTCAACTATACTCATTCAAATTTAACCAAAATCACTTTGACGGCCAAACCGCTAAATGGCTAACAGACAGATAGACTTTTGTACTTATAATATTAGTATGGAAGTATGGATATAATTCTAACTACTATTTATTTCTTTCATTACACCCTGTGGTGTTGACTTTACTAATAGAATAACTCAGTTACTAGCAGACTGGCAGTCAATCTCTCATCTTTTACCGTGCCCTGTCTCTCAGAGAATGACCCGGTGGTGGGGATGACTAAGTACATCATCATCCTTACAATTTCCCATTATCTGTATTCGGCGCAATGTATTTTTCCTTCCAAATTCCCCGATTCCCCGCCAAGGCCCTATCAACTTTTACCATCCTCATGTCCTCTCTATGCAATCTATTCATCGCTTCCTAGGTCTCCCTTTCCTTTTGCTTCCACCCGCTTCCTGTTTAGGGCTTGATCTTTTCGTCTCATTACATGTCCAAACTAAGACAATCTACAGCCTCTTAGCTTTTCGATTAAGGGTGTAACCTTCAACAAGATGGTTTAACTTATTAAAAGGCCATTGTTATCTCGAAAGAAGATTTTTTATCCATATTAGATTGGCATTTTAGTCTGTGTAATGTGAAATATTCTAAACCACATCAAGATCCATAGATTCAATTACATTCCAATCCAAAGATTTATTATGAATAAATAATGTGTACAAAACATCAAAAATGTTAGTAAAAAATAGAAGTACTCACAAATTAAAAACTATAATCGTTGTTTTCTTACTCTTCCGTATAAAATTCATATTTTGTAGAAAGTGGCTTTTTGTTATCTTACCGATATCCCAGTTTCACCCCATGTCCAGCTGATTGCTGCGGACCCTATGGTATTTTAATCCAGAGAGTGCCTCATGTATTAAACAATTTTAGCTATTCAGTGGGATATCTGCGATGGGACAACGCACTACAATTTTTCAGGTACAAGTTTATAACCGGACATTCATTTGTATCAAATTATTATTGTCGTCAACCAATCTAGATACGGACTGATTGGTGTATACATACAGAAAACAGGCGAGCCTCCTTTTCTGTAAGAAAACCTAAAACCTGCACTAAGAACTCCTATTACACGATTGTGAACTATAAGCGGTCCACCTGAATCACCTCTCATACAAGATTGTTTAACATTAGCACACTTTGGAGAAACTATCATACTTGGTCGACATAACTTGTGGTGTAATATTGTTGGTGAGTTTTCAGAGTCATCAGTGAATATTACTCCTTCACCTAGTTGAAGAGGCTTAGTCTGATCATTTGAAACTTCATTATGGAAATCTTTGAGTGGCCCGCGGTAAGGTAATTGAGTGGTGCTGCCGTATCCTGCATAGCGCACCGATCTGCCTATAAAGGTTTTATAGTCGGCTCCATGAAGATTTCCATATTCATTCATAATTATCTCTTCGACATTCAACAAGCCAATATCGTTGAAGCAATTAGTTTGAATATTAGCGCCAAAACCTTTAGTGATTAGAGGAATACGAGAGGATGGGTGAGGAATACGTTTCAAAATTTTAGATTTAAATTTTGTTTCATTTAACGGTTCAGACATACTGCCGTATCTTACAACCCGCAAGTGAGGTAGGAGACAATGAGCTGCTGTAACTACCCAATGGTTTGAAATGAGTGATCCAGAGCAATATCTTGGTATCGCTGGGTCTGTAGGATTGTCCCCCTGAAGACTGACAACAAAGGCGTAATGATTCCTATCGTCGGACCAGCCATTAGCTACTCGAAGTGGCTGAGGCTTGAGATAATGATTCGTAACTTCTGGTGACGATGTAGCTGATAGTTCTACCAACATGATGACAATAAAGTATCTATGAATTAAAGAAAAACACTGTTATTTAATGAAGTTGTTATTCGCACACGCAATGTCATGCAATTCGTATCTACAAACATGGTTAAGGAGCTGTGCACGAGTGTTGTTGCGATAACAATAGTTATCTATTGATAGTAGACCTAGAAAAATAGTCTATATTTTCAGTAAAGACAAAATCGAAATTCAACGATAGTATCGATACTATCGTTAGTGACATCGAAATTTGTTGATACAACGACAGTATCGAACCATCGAGGTATATTACTATTTCGGGACCAAAAAGGGGTTCTAATTAATTCAGTTGCGTGACTTTATAGCCTAAAGAATGCCACTAAAACAAAACCAAGGACTAAACTCACTTAAGTATACTTATGTAGTAAACACGAAATAACAATAAAACTGGTATAAATACGAAACTAAATCGTGACCCAGCAATAACCTAGATAATTTTTAGAAGACATAAGCCAAGAATAGTTATCCTAAACACACGAATGAGACATATAAATAAAACAGTACCTTTGTGAAATTATTTCCAAAAATAAATCCATTACATATTTCAATGTAAATATTATATCACAAGGCAAAATTGTGTGGAAATATTGAGATGCGAATCGAAAATAAAAGGATTATGAATTCAATATTCATAAAAAGATTTTATAGGATTTGTCGAGATTTTATTATCCTTACATAAGTTTTTGTTTTAACATTCAAATATATTATGATTTATGACTTACCCAGCTGCAGGATAAATGTGCTAATAGCACATATTTATTGATAGTACTAACATACTAATAGCTTATAGTGAAAATATATTGTATTGCAGAAAAAAAAGTTGTTACGGGAAATTGAGTACATGGAATGGGAAAAGTGGGGACATTTGATTCTTCGCGACGTCTTAACAAAAGTAATTATGAACAGAAAGCCGGAGAAGACAGAAGAAGAGAATGAAAAGAAAGACTAAGACAGGTTAGATAGAATGAATAATGGGAAAAGTAGGATTGTGTCTTTGTCTAGATGTGAAAAGGCTAGCGGAAGTCGGCCCAATAGTTTTACGTGCCTTCCGAAGAACATTATCATCATCATTTCAGCCGCAGTCAGTCCACTGCTGGACATAGGCCTCTCCCAATTATTTCCAAAATGATCGGCAGCAGTCTGCATCCAGCGTTTGCCTGCGACCTTTTTCAGGTCATCTGACCATCTAGTCGGTGGATGAACCGAAGTCATAGTCCGAAGAACATAATTATTATCTTTATTGTCAAACAATCACGTGATTCACGCCTATATTGCCCTAATCAAACTGGATACAACTGAGATTGCCTACTGACCTGCCTGCTCCTGCACAATCTGATGTTGGAGCAGATTGGGCCATTTTTATCATCTCTACACACATATTATTATCAGCTTGGCTCTCCTGCAACTGCACCATCTAAGTTTGAGCAAATTGGGGCAACATCATGTCGTCTCGTTTCTACACACTTACCAGTAAATTTTCCGTCTGACGTCGAATTGGTCCAACCCATTGAGTAAGGAACGTCATTGTGGCGGTTTCGATGCTCATTGGTCCAACCGCGCTACAGACGCTGTTTCATGTAGGCCGGCTGGGGCAATCTAGGAAGCAAGCGCAGTCGGCCGATATTGGGCAATCAGCACAAAACGCTGCAAGCCTACACACGAGCCAATCTAGAAAGCATCGCCACTATTTCATACTAAATTGTCCCAATATCTTTGAAGTGTGTTCCCTTAAAAGTAAGCTTCCCATGGGAATCGAAACCGCGAAGGCTGAACTCTAGCCACAGAGACATAATATTCAGACAGCAGACAAATAAATAAGTCTGAATAAAGATTTCCATTTTCATAGTGAATGCATTACATTTACTCTAACTATATAAATTAGTTACGGCAAGCAAAGGGCGTCGAAATCTAATTGTGCCCCGGTATGGCTTCCGTCTTCCATTAGCAGCCGGCAGCTCCGTCCGGAACTTCAAAATGACAGAAAATTTTGTTCCGACATTTCTCTCAATAATATATTTTATGTATCGAAATTGAGTGAAAGTAAGTAATCATCTTCAGGTATGGGTCATCGTCATTTAAGTGCTACGTCATGGACACAAAGGTCCTCTGGTTAAACATTATAATGAAACGACTTTGGGTCATTAAATTAAACTATTTTAATACGGTTTTATCGCGTTTATTACTTATTTATTTACACCTGACGTTTCAAACACCTTACAGCGTTCATGGTCGCAGGCAGACTAAGTTAACATTTGTCTTTGATGTCATAAGATTACAAAACTACCGCCTGAAATTTTTATTGGGAACTATTCCGATTCACGCAGTATTGGCTCACAGTATCTAAGGGTCTTGCAGTCTGCTTCCGAGTTTGCGATTTTATTAAGTTAATGACTGGGTCCCAAGCTGGCGGTACCTGCCATCCATCCTCTCTATTGAAATTAGGATGTTTTTTAATTTCAATAGCTTCACGTAACATCCTTGGAATGAATCTGTTTTCCTTTGCAAGGACTTGAGGATTATCAAAACGCATTATAGTGGTTGGGTTTGTCTAGAGCATGTTCACAGACTGCAGACGCTCAACCAAGTCACACATATAAAAATTTACACACATTATATAAAAATATATTTTAGACATAGCAGAAATATTTGAAGCTCATAAATTTTTGTAGATAGATCTTATTCTTAGCATAGCTTAGTTTCCAAACATATTCTGCATATATTTAGGTCTAACTTGCTTTAAGATTTCTAAAAAATCACAAATGTGAACAAGATTGATGCTTTGACAGTTGATGCCCAATAAAATTTATTTCGTATGCCGTCTTTTATAACGTGAAAATTCAAGTTATTCCCTCAAGATTGCCAGTGAGTTATGGCGGGTTTGTTGTAAGTAAAAACGATAGGGAAGCATACTTATAGGTCCCGTGGGTATGACTTGTTAACGACCTCTTTACGACCGGATGAACATACCTCAATGTCTCGAAGATAATATGTTATGAAGTGTATGAATTGTGGGAGAAAATCTTACCTGATTTTTCTTTATAAGAGCGGTTTCTTTTTCGTCTAAGCGTATTTTCCAGTTGCGTCCTCAGCTTACACTTCTTTGCCCTTGATTTTGGTGGCACTGATTGTTACGATGGAGTGACTGCTGTCTGACCTCCGTAACCCTCTTTACAGGGAAAATAGACCAGAGCGAGTGGTTACACCCTCAGGTTACGGTTAAGAATTGGGTACCTATTTTCCGATGGCAAGTCAATGGAATACGATTGGTCACAAAATAAGAATAGAATACCAAAAACATCAAAAAGTGCCATTGAAATCTAATTAATTTAGTAGAACTAAGGTCCTGATAGGAATATATTGGTTACTAGCTGTTTCTCGCAGCTCCGCCTGCGTTAAAAAGTAGCCTATGTTTGACCACGGGTCTTCAACTATATCCATACCAAATTTCATCAAAATCCGTTCAGCGGTTTGGCCGTGAAAGCGTAACAGACAGACATAAAAACAGACAGACAGAAAGACAGACAGACTTTCTTTAGTATGGAATTGGATACACCCACAGTTAAGATCTCTGCTTGACCCAAAGGTTGGCTGTTAGATATGGTGGCCAATCTATCACAGTCAGATTTATCAGACTGCCTTAAGACGTATGTATGACACAGCCTAACAACTTTATTGTACAAAACATAATTGTAAAGCACAATAGGCGACCTCAATGCTTAAAAAGACCGTAACCAAAGACGATTCCCGGAAGAAACTTTAAGATAGAAATAGTGCTGTATGCAACCAAAACACCGCCATTGCTGCGGTGCATATTCGACCCACCAACATCTTCAAAATCAGGAATATTATTAACGATCAACAAAAACAAAAGCAAATCAGCTGGGGGTCACAATTCAATCCCAGTTGGCCGCGGTGTTCCACTAATGACTCTACCACCGGTCCCGGCCAATCGTGATTTATTTGCTGCGAGCTATGGCCCTTGATTGGAACAAGGGAGGAACTGTTCGCATTTTTTTTTAATGCTACTTACTGCTGGGTCAAAGAGGGTCTTGACCCTGTTCAGCGCAACCTTCTGCCAATAGGCAATTTGGAAGGCTTCCTGGTCTTTCACGAATTCGTCTATCCAGCGATACTTGGGACGATCGCCTGGTCGCCTTCCCTTGGTTTTTTATATATTTTAATCATAATTATCTGAAGGCAGAAAATACGAAATAAAAAGTTTATTTCGAAGTCCGATAGACAGAAATGTCGAAGAATTGTTTTTTATTCAGAACACTATATAAACATAGTTAAAAAAATATGTAAGGCACCTCCCCAGTGAAAAGCTAGATGTACATGAATCTGTAGTAGACATCCCTATGGCAGATGCCTGAAGAGACCCATCGTCAGATGAAATGAGATAAAGACTGAACAAAAAAGGAATATTTAATAATCATATACTTGCTTTAGTTTGCCTAATCCACCATATCTCAGTCAAATATGCATACTGGTCCAAAAACATGAGAAAACAGCAATTTTGACTCGCAAAGAAGAAGACCACCTTTTTCTTCTCCCTTCATGAATTCCTAGTTGCGTCGTCAGCTTACGCTTCGGAGCCTAGGGTACGCTGTAAGTCATGGTCCTAGATTTGGCGGAACTGGTTATTACAATCTGTAACTCTTTTTACAGGGAAACCAGACCGACAGGAACATGACCCGAGGTGTGTTAGTGGCCAACACTGTCAGAAATTTTCAGGCTGCCCCAAGGCATCTGACATAGCCTAACGATTGCTATCTATCGACAACAACCCCAGGAGGAGCTCAAGATGGAAAATGCTACTAAATGGCGACCAATTCTATAGTGGTCGCGTCACGCGATTGTTTGACACGCGCATTCGCTACGGATACGCGGGTAGCGCTCGACTAACGAGCTCCATATTGTTATGTAACACCAGACTGTACCACTTTCATCGCAAATAAACTATTTATTTCTTTCCTACTTTCTCCTCACCGACAAAACTTTTCCATCCTTAACTATTAAAATGTACCTTCCAAAGATGAGATTCAGAAATAAGGACCAAACTCCAGTCTTACTTCTTTATTGCAAAAAAATTGACGCATTCACCGGTAACACCTCGTTTTTTATAGCTTTTGTATTTTTATATCAGGTCTAAAGTAAATAAGAACACACTATCCTGCAAAATAAAATAGTAGAAATAAAATATACTTCATTCAACTTGACAATATTTACACATCTAGCCATACAGTGTCCATAAATAACAAACCTCTTACAACTTACACCAACCACGTTACGCGCACCTGCTACAAACTTTCGATATTCCGACGCGAAAACGATAATTGGTTTCGATTCCGTCGCTTGTTTTCGAGAAATGGCGCACCAATTAAATTTTGTTTGAACACCTCTGCGACACGAGTATCCCCGATTTGTGAATTAATGATTCACTACGGGGAATCAATTAGTATTACGCTGCCTACGGCGTCTTTCAAAAAGGCTGAGAGTACACGAAGCGACTTTTAGCCGCCGCGCTGGTTGCGCGCTAGTAGTTTCAATAACTAAGAAAGTAATTGCTTAATTTTGTTTATTGAATACTAGCTGTTTCCCGCAGCTCCGCCTGCGGTATATAGCCTATTTTATATAGTTACTCAGGGTGAATGTAGCTTTACAATGGTGAAAGAATTTTTGAAATCGGCACAGTAGTTTTTGAGTTTATTAATTACAAACATACACACAAAAAATAAATCTTTCCTCTTTATAATATTAGTGTAGATTAGTGTAGACAAACTCTGACAGTTACACTGACTTACAATTTGCCAATGCGTGCTGTAAGTTAGGACAAGACAAATAATTACTTTTAATAACTTGTTTATTTACACATATTGTTTCAAACCGTTTCACGCCGCAACATTGACTGCTTGTAAAAGGCACAAGTGCGGCTACATATGGAGTACTAGCAGCCCATCCCGACTTCGCCTAGACCTAAAGCCTTCCTCGATAAATAGGCTATCCAACACTGAAAGAATTTTTCAAATCGGACCAGTAGTTCTTAAGATTAGCGCGTTCAAACAAACAAACAAACTCTTCAGCTTTATAATATTAGTATAGATTGTTGTCACCTGTGGGCGGGAGCACCTGAATGTCAGCTTAAGCCGTTTGACTCAATACAGAGACGCGCTGTCAGAATTGCTGAGGATCCTGTGATTACAAGTGGTATTGAGCCTTTGAGTCTGACTTCGCTTCCTTATGCGTGTTCTACCGCTTGTACGAGTATAATGGGCTATGCTCAGAGGAATTGTTTGACATGATGCCAACAGCCACTTTTTACCATCGCACCTCTCGCCATCTTACAATTGATTATGGAATGAACTCCCTGCCATGGTTTTCCCTAGTGACTATAACATGGGACCCTTAAAAACGGCGTGAAAAAAATCCTTCAGGGTCGGCAACGCGCTCGTGACATCTCCGGTGTTGCAGGCGTTCATAGGATGCGGTAACCACTTACCATCAGGTGGGTCAGTCGTATAAAAAAAACACTTTGCAACGTTCATGGTCGCGGATAGACTATAGTTAAAATAGTTTAATTTATTTGTTACAATCGCGAAAATATAAGCAATTATGACGTTATTGCATTGATAAGAAACTAGAGCTCATTACATCACTCGTTTTACTAGCGACGACATGCGGTTGCTTGAGGTTCTCGCTACACCAATTTTTGTTCGATATCGATAATTTTCATTCGACAAATATGTTATACATTTGAAAAAAATCGGCTCATGTGTGTTTAGCCTTCTAGGGTCCATTCACACTTTAAATGTGGAATTTGATCACTTCTATATGTATTTGTACGTTTTCCCATAACATCTTCAACTTACGCTTCGGACCCTAGGGTACGCTTTTATACAGGCACAGGTTATATCAATACAAACATTAATCATTTAAAAATTTAAGGTGTTGTACGGCTGTGTCAATGATCAATACGATAACGATTCGATTGCTATTGAAGATAATAAAGTTTTGAACAATTGGACTATATTTATATAACTATAAATATTTATATAATCTACTTTCAGAATATTATGCATAAGCAAATAATTAGTAACGTCAAGAAACCTTAGGCAATATGAACTTGGGAATTTTAGATAAAAGAACAAGGGCAATAAAAATAGTCAAATCGATTTTTAATAGCTACGAGTATCTATACGCTCAGCAAAATCCCCCTCCATTCTTAAATGCGCCCCTATACCTATTGCTACTTGGCTTTCGTCTCTTATTTTATCTGGCTCATTAATAATTCAGCGCATCTGTCTATCTGTCTTTATACATGGGGTCATCGTCAATTCGTGTAGGTTACATTGCCTATCGACTATGTGCACCTTGGCAGAGTTGTTCGGAACCGCCTCCCGGCCTCTGACGTGGTTCCCATAATGACTACCAAATGGCAGCCGAGACCAACGGCTTAACGTGCCTTCGGAACACGGAACCATTTTTATTATCAGACAATCAGGTGATTCAAGCCTGCAAAGTCCTAACCAAACTGGAAACAACTAAGCAAAGTATGCTTTCGATGGGAATCGAACTCACCACCGCCGTCGAAGGCGAACGCACAATATTATCATCTCCATTAACACCACCATCAACTTCTCCAGGAACACCCAAACAGCATACGTTGCTGCTCACGGGAAAGAAACCTTCGACTTCCGGATAAACTTTATAACCACTGGAGCACAGAGGCAGTTATACTATATGTCAAATATATAAAGTACTAGCTGTTTCCCGTATCTCCGCCTGCGTCTAAAAGTAGCCTATGTTTGACCCCGGGTCTTCTACTATATTCATACCAAATTTCATTAAAATCCGTTCAGCGGTTTGGCCGTGAAAGCGTAACAGACAGACAGACTTTCGCATTTATAATATTAGTATGGATATGGATTGATGTCAATCGTGCTACATACATACATACATACCATCACTCCTCTTTCCCGCAGGGGTAGGCAAAGACTACGGATTTTCATTTGCCGTGCTAATTTCAAATAAAACTAAACCACGGTCAATAAAAAGTGTAATTTGACATCAATGTTTCATTTGAGTGACAAGTGAGACGAATGATTTTCGTTTGATTTCGAATTATTTCCATTCTTTCTCCGGTTTTGAGTGAGGCCTTAATCTTAAAAATAGCACGATTAGGTAGTGGTAAGGTGAAAATAAGCGCAATTTGGCCACTTGATCTCCATGTTTCTACTATCTACGTTTATAACATTGGAAGTTTCCAAGCAGTTCTAAAGTTAATACGTGTACACCTAGAAACAGACTTAGCAACTAAACTGCGAAAAGCAAGTGCTTTAATGTACCTATTATAGCGAGTTTCTTCCAAGTATTAAGTACCTACCTTACATTGTTTGTGGAAACATTATAGATTTTCTCTACTTAGAAGCTTCCTGGTAGAACCCTTTGTTATTATGCGTTACTCCGGTTTCATCGTCTGCTAAAATGCATTGATTCAGTTTTTCTTATGTCCGTCAACTCTTCATCGTCTTCTGGTGCAAATCTTCACCGACTGCCATTATCTCCCTAGGTCTAGTAGTTAAGCTCTATAGACCTATATATAATTCGAGAGTTAGATTTTAACGGAAAGCAGGAATACATCACCTGATTACCTTATAATAATAGTATCTACATTGTTCACCGAAGGAAGAAAGTGTTACAAGTATATAGAAACACATGGATTTAAATTAAAATAAAATATAAAAGGTTATTTAATTAATGTACCAAAGTAATATACGTAAATACCAAACGTAAACATTAAAAATTGATAAGTAAATTTAAAGTTCGAGCAGAGACTTTTCCAAGACATCTATGATACCAATCAAAAATTAGAAAAAAAAATTCAAACATTCAGTATCATTTTGTTTGAAATTTGATTATTATTTTTTTTAATTCTGACATTAACTCTGAGATTTTTATCAGACCATGTGTTCTTTTCGAGCAAGTGTAGTATATAAAAAAGATTACATGCTTGATGCTACGGCTATTCATTAAAGAAACCAGGTACGTAAATAATTGTTGTCTATTCTGAATCTTAAGCCTAATAATATTTTACGTTAGTCATATTGTTTCGAAAAAAAATCTAATTCTGTTTCAGATTCCTTCGAAACGGAAATGCATTGTGCCTTTCACTTCTAGCAGAGAAACCTACACGTACGCGTTTAATTCACTAATGATGCGTACCATTCGCAATGATAATGATCAAAATGAATAAAAACTCATTCTTCTACTCAATTTTAATGCTGGCCTATAGATATCCACGGTGAACACAATCACACATGCAAATGTATAGCGTGGCTGACTTTGTAATGTACCGCTCGGAGCAATTAGAACGACGTACCGCGTCTTCAATTTACTGTGGCCGGCTTTTCAATTCCGACCAGTTTGACGGCAAACTATATTACTCTGTGGCAACTGCACAGTTGTCTATGTAAATCCATCATATAATTTGGACTTTACTGAGGCTATGAAACTGCCTTATTAGAGTCGTGATATAAAGACGTTTTAAAAACAACTATAAGGTTCAAATCCTAGAGACATGATAAAATTTTCCAATTTGGATATTGCAGGTGATTTTGATAAAAATATGTTTCTTTTTCTTCGTAAAGGCTGTTGACTTGTTGACAAAAAGTAAAACAACACATAGGTAGCCAATTAATGACACCAGGGCACACAGGCTAGATTACTATTGGGACACACTTGACAAACAAAAACATGATAATTTAGACAAAATAAATACTAATATTCTGGATATCACACCCACTTCACTATGTCGATGAGTCTGCTAAATGAATAAGCCACCTGATAAAAAAATCTTCTAATAAGACCAGACGACAATTTCTCCTATCAAAATGCTCAAAAAGAAAAATCAAGACAGCCATCGATTGGTCGGTCTAAAGCAGTTGGACAAAGATTTTAAAAAGTAGATCGCAATCCACACATAGGACAATCTACATCAAAGAAACAGATTTTTTTTATGACAAAAACGTAATGTAATCTAAATACTTCCCTCTAACCAAAATTTGGAATTACAAAAGTTTATGGAAATTTAGAAGCAAATCAGCAAACTTTACGGGAAGCATACTTTGTTTAGTAGTTCTAGTTTAGTTAGGATATTATAGATTAAATCACTTAACTCATAATAAAGATGATTCCGTGGTTCGATAAGCACGTTTCGCCATTGACCTCGGCTGCTATTTGGTGATCGTGTAAAGAAATACGTCAATGGCCCTAATAGTTCCGAAAAAACCGTGTACAGGTTCTATCGACCATGTAACCCACTCCAAATGAATGTTTGAATGGAAATTTACACAATCTTCTTTCGTGTCAATGGCATAAAACTATAATATTAATTTCACACAGTAAGATGCAACATCCACAGTCGAATCTGAGGCTACAGCCAAATTGGCCCGCGTACATGCTGCACGATACCAGGTGGTCCATCGTTTGTACTGCGCAACACACACCTATCGCTGCTGGGCAAACCCTATCTCTTCTATACAATAGGCTACTTGACATTCATACTTGGTTAATATTGTTATACTAAACAAAATATACACTAAAAAGTAACTGATTCTTAAAACAACAACAAAATTGGTTGTTAATTAAGGCCGTAATTCGATTTTAAAGTTTTCTCTAAAAGAAAAGTGGGAGCGTGGTGGGGACGTCTTGCTATCTCTTTTGTATGCACGAAACCGAGTGGCAGTGACGTCACAGCTCACACAGTGCATCCTTTTCTTGTTTTTTGACAGTTTCCCCTTCCACAGAATTTCAAAGGCTTATAACTTATTTATTTTTGAACGGATTACAAAAGTTCTTTCATAATTCTGTTTCTGAAAATAAAAATATTTATATGAAAGAAAAAATAAAAATTAGTAATTATTTCACTCAAGCAACATCCCAACCTTGAAGTAGGTGTAGACTAGTGTAGAAAGAGTAAAAGAGAAAGGTGTGGTCCTAGCAGACGCCAGAAAATAAGTTCACGTCTATGATTATTTTTTTACTATATTAACTTAAAGTTTATTATTATAATTGAAAAAAAAAACATATTTATTTATTCAATTATTCACATATGAAATTCCAATAATAATTATAAATTAACGATAAAAAGAAAATGTTTAAATAAAATAAAATATTGAGCCCGGATCGCTGTCGTCGCATGATGGTAAGGTACCCAAGAGGCTGGCGACGTTCCCTCGTTGTATGACCCAAAAGCTGATTTATTTAATTTGTGAAATTAATATTATGGGATCTTTTGAAAGTCGCTGGATCCAATGACATAAGGCAACTAAATCACAGAAACAGATCTTTTATGACTAAAACATCATCAGAATCTATTTTCTTCTTCATTCACACTTCACACAATTATTTCACTCGAGCAACATCCTAACTTTGAAGTAGCTGTACACTAGTATAAACAGTGTTAAGATGTGGTCCTAGCAGACGCCGTAGTACTAGCCAACTACCTAAGAACAAAACTACTGCATCTGATGTTGATATGTGTAGAACTTCGCGATCAAACTCGGGAACAATTAGCTGCGCGTCTTCAATTTGTCGGAGCCATGAAACACAAAACATCGATAGGTCAGAAATTAAGTTCACGCATTATCTGGTTTTTCTTATTTTTGTTTTATTTTATTTTTTTTGTAAAAGAGTGAAAATTAAGATTTTGGATCTTATAGCTGATTATCAAAACAAGATATTCTATGTTTCAATGACATGCCTATAGGAAATTTACAAGAAATCTGGATGAATTTTAAATTAGAATTATAATATGGCCTACGTTTCATGCATAATGCATACTTATGTCTGACAACGCGTTCGAATTTCAACAAAAAGTGATAGGACGGACTGTTTATTGGTTTTTATCAACATTTATTAGAAGTTTATTTTCTTTAATAACATAAAGTACTTCCATATTTATATTTATCCATACTAATATTATAAATGTGAAAGTCTCTGTCTTTCTTTCTGTCTGTTATGCTTTCAAGGTCAAACCGCTAAACGGATTTTCATGAAATTTAGTATAAATATAGATGAAGACCCGGGGTCAAATATTATTGCAGGCGGAACTGCGGGAAACAGCTAATAGATCTTTCTCAATTCTAGAATTCTAAAGCTAAGTTTTTGTATTTTATTTAAATATGTGTTTTCATGTTCTACGCCAATTTCAAAAGGCTTCTTAGAATTACATATGTTGATTTTTTTGCAAAAAGATTTGTCACTATTATTTTCTAAAATCTTTTCTTGTGTGGAAATTTGACATACTTTCTTAGCTTGTTCTCTGCATTTAGCTATGCCTGTGCTAAGCTTGGTCTTCTATTCAATTTGTGCTCAGGGCTTCTTACATGGCTTTCGATACGAAATTAATATCCTTATACAATACCAAAGTACCCCTATCTATGACATGCTTTTCATTACTTCGGGTTCACGAAATCCACCATCAACAGCATTTACAAGAAGGGTTGAAGGTAATTATTAGGCCTTTCATTAAAATATTGCCTAAAATTGAAACAAAAAAATTACAGGAAAAAGCACGTATAACACCTTCATACTACTGACGTTTTAACCGTGTTACAACAACCGTGGTCGTTAACGACGGCTCAAAATTTTAACAACTCACACATTATTTTTGGAGGGAAAATATAAAATCGGTCGTAAAAAATCATGATTCTATTATTGGTTTGGTTTTCCCTGTAAAAAGGGTTTCAGAGGTGAGACGGCAGTTGCTCCATGATAATAACCGGGAAAATGGGAAAGATCAAGATTCAATTGAAAAAATATCACTGGACGAAGGAAGAAAACAAATTACCCTTACGAAGTACTACTTGGAAGTCGGTTTTGGGAACAATCGGAACAACATTAAAAAAAAATGGTATTCTGGTATAATACGAGTGATTATATGAATGCTGATTAAAAGGAATAAGGAAGACACGTGGTCCCGGCTGCGTAAATACAAACCCGATTACAACACAGACACCCATAGTCTGTGCTGTATCATCTTGCGGACGGCTTAAAGAAGTAAAGTCTGTCCGAACCCAGCTACAACACAGAGCGTCTGTTGTGCAGCCGCTCTTGTTTTATTATACGCGGATGAAAAAAAAATGAAAAGGCGACTACAACACAGACACCCAGTAAATACTTCATACCCATAATCACACATTTTAAAAAAATACGTTAGATAATTTTTCAACTGACTTCCCAAAATCAGTAAGGTCTTATTTATATTTGTTTTTTTTTTATTTGACAACACATAAATCCACAATCATGTCTTCTCAAATCGCATACTCGAGTTTAAAATAGTTTCCTAAGGCCAATCGACCTCATATACCCTGTTGTCTACCCTAAAAGACTATAATTGCCTCTGTTCGAAACTGAGTGTTGTTTAATCAACTCGACTCATATTCCCAATGTCTGTGGTATAGTCGCGTTTGTATTAATTTACGTATACGCACGTATACGGACCCGGCTGCACTACAGAGCCGCGCTTGCCTGTGTTGTAATCTGGTTTGTATTTACGCGTCCCGGCTGCCATTTGGTGGTCGTTAAAGGAACTACGTCAGAGGCCGTAGGGCGGTTCCGGTGAACTCTTACACCAGGATGCACATGATCGATTGACCATGTAACTCAAGATATGAATTGATGAAGGGAATAATATAAAAATAACTTTTTTCTAGAAGAGCCAATGTCCGAAAGGAAAATATTATGTCCATATGATTATTAAAATATGCTTCGTTTTAAAATTACACACATATAAAATACAAATAAAATTGTTATAGACGCGTTATTGTCTCGATCATAAATGCCAGACAGACAGACACGATAAAATAAACCAAAGCCATAAAATTCTTATTACTATAAACTTGGCGGTCAACAAAAACAATAATGTTTTTATTGTCAACCAACACTTTAAAATATTTAGTTGACAAACAAATCAAAATGTAAACTTTCATAGTGCCGTCAACAACGAAATCCAAAAAAAATTCGCCATTATTGCGGAAATGTAGAGTTCATAAAATAATTAGCTCGTACGGTTGTACTTTGGCTAAAGTAGAGAATTTTAATTATTTGATTTGTCACATACAATATTAGGTACTACTTGTCATTACAATTTCATATTTGGGTGTTTGGGGGGGGCCCACCAATATCCTCGGGGCTCAAGCCAACCTCACCTGCTAGTGAACAACGGACGAGGCTCTGGCTGTGGCTTTTCCTGCGGGGTTGAGAGGTCAGACGGTAATCGCTCCCATAAAAGCCAAAACTGTCAAATCTTATGATAAGAACAAGGAAAGGTAGTGTCACCTTGGCTTGACGTCGCAAAGCTGGATATGCGTGCTAACGGACTAACTGTCAGGGATGCCGAAGACCGGGCGAAGTGGAGACGCAAAAGTAGAAACCCTGGGCTCCGAAGCAGACAGCTGAGGATGCAACCGGAAAGGCGCTAAGATGATGATGATGACTTTTCATTATAATTTCAACCGTAGTCAGTTCACTGCTAAGCATAGGTTTTACCCATGGAGCAATTACAAAGAGGAGATGCCGTTTGAAATGGCGCAGTGATGTGATCATTGGCGCCTCGCCGACACAAAAGTGGGCGGAGCTTGTCATTGCTCGTGCTCCATGGTTGGAGCCACGGCCGAAACCAAGCAAGCCGCACGTCTGCCTTCCGCCCCGTGTAGCCTCTCAAATACTTTCTTACAAAACGCTTATTACGGCATCTCCTCTTTGTAATTACTCCATGGTTTTCGTCTAGCTCTTGCCTGCGGCCTTCTTTATGTCGTCTGAGCATGAGCTATCATTAATTTCGAGTTATATTTTTTAAAGGACTCTACTAGGGACTGACTGAAAACGAAACTCCGTAAACACTAAGACGAATATTTTCAGATATTCTAAATAGCGTTAATCATCATCATCCTAGCGTGTATTCCTAGTTTTGTCGCCAGCTTACGCTTTGGAGCCTTGGGTACGCTGTAAGTCATGGTCCTAGGTTTGGCGGAACTGGTAATTACAAAGGAGCGACTGCCGTTTGACCTCCGTAATTCTTTTTACAGGGAAACCAGACCAACAGGAACATGACCTGAGGTATTTTAGTGGCCAACACTGTCAGAATTTTTCAGGCTGCCCTAAGGCATCTGACACAGCCTCACGACTGCTATCTATTGATAACAACCGAGACCAACTGCTTAACGTGCCTTACAAAGCACGGAGGAGCTCAAGATAGAAAATGCCACTAAAATGGCGACCAATCCAATAGTGGTCGCGGCACGTCGTCGCTTGCATTCGCTACGGATATGCGGGTCGGGACTAACGAGCTCCTCTAAATAGTGTTAATGACACTCAAAAAAAACCGGCTACGCGTCCGTGATACTTATGGTATCGTAGGCGTCCTAATATACTCCATACTAATATTATAAGTGCGAAAGTCTGTCTGTCTATCTGTCTGACTTTCTGTCTGTCTGTTACGCTTTCACGGCAAAACCGCTGAATGGATTTTAATGAAATTTGGTATGAATATGATTGAAGAACCGGGGGTCAAACATAGGATATATTTTGACGCAGGCGGAGCTGCGGAAAACAGTTACTGTTCAATAATGATATTTTTTTTATTTTTTCAATGAAATTTTATGTTATCTCAAAAAGTTTAGAGACAAATTTGTCTATAAAGCGCTCATGGACACCAAATTGTTTGTGTGTGTGGGTAAATTTCGTGTCTATGAAAGCTACTGGTTTACCAGCACTGGATCCTTGTAAACAAGCTCTCAAGCTCTGGGTAAATGTTATTAATATTTTCAAATCCAACATATTTAAAACCTCACATCCCGCTTGTTATTTCGCATCAGACAGCCGATGTACGGCTTCGCGATACCTCTTTGTTCAAAACTTTATGCATTTCACATTATACGGAATTATGCTAGCATAAAATCACTTTTGCAAGCTTTTATGGTGTGAAATTCAATTTGCTTGTTTATGAGAGTGAGAATGGAACGTACTTTAATCTCCGCGTTGGTGACAGAATGTTTGAATACGACAATGATTCATCATTGTCATCATTGTTATTTATGTAGGTATATGTATGTATATATAAATAAAATGAAACAGTATTCTATTCTATTCTCAGCTTTTGATAGAATGTGCTCTATAAGTAATACTACATGTTTTCCCCCTTAACTTTTTTGCGCCAAACTTAGTTTCCGTTTCTCCCAATGGTTGAGTGGTAGAGAATGCTCTTAGCATTAAGTCCGCCAATTGTTATATGTATATGTGTATTTTGTGGAACAATAAAGTTTGAATAAATAAATAAATAATTTCAAGCTTTGGATGGGCCCATCGGTTGGTACTTCATTCATACTTCCATTGAAAAGAAAAAGTCTGTATGTTAGCTTTCATTCCTAAACCGATTAACAACTTATTGTATAACGCAAAATTTTTTTGATGTAATGTAAGCCGCGGGAAATATTTAGCTTTTTTTGACTTTTAAATTATCCATGTATTGATAAGTATCCTATGAACTACTTATTTGTAAATTGTATGATTTTTTTGTGTTTCATTCCACAAGGTATTATTGGGACACGAAAAATCGTGTTAGATACACGATCATTCACATTCTGACGCACTGTTGGCCACGATCTTCCGCTAGTAATATATATGTCAATGGAATACAGCGTGATGACGCCGTTATGGAATTTGGTGCATGAATTGTGGACGTCATACGAAAAGTTCTTTATTAGCGTTTAGCGTTTTCCCATTTGCGCCGACAGCTTTGCAATTTCTGCATTTTCGGTAATATGGCTGTAGACGGCTGTGAACTTACTTCTATATCCAAACTAATATTATAAGTGCAAAAGTCGGTCTGTTATACTTTCAAAGCCAAACTGCTGAACGGATTATATTAAAATTTGGTATGAATTTAAATGGTTTTTACCATAACAAATTATGTCTATGTCCTGCCTCTTCCTATTGCCTCCTTAAAGGGCTTCTTGAAGCCCTATTTTTCAAATGTGTGACTCATAATTTCGAATAAAAAAAATTTCGACAAACCGATTATGATGAATGAAAATCATTCGATATCGAAGAAAAATCATTTGCCTCGCCATTTTTGCGTAAATCACACTTTTTGAAAATAGAGCCCCAGGTCTCTACGTACAATACAAATATACCTTAAATTTTTTATTGTAAGTACATGTTTTTTTTTATTTTATTTTTACAACTAAGTAGGCAAACAGGCGTACGGCCCACCTGATGGTAAGTGTTCTAAAATAAGCACACCATTATCATAAAGTGGGCGTTTATTGAGAATGACAAGATGTTATGTTGGAAGTACCTATTGAAGCTATCGTCACGTCTAATTTTAAATGAAAAACAATTGATTGATATTACTCAAGACGTCTAAAGTATAATACTCAATTCTCAAAATAATTCCGAACAATTTGTATTCACAAATTCACAAAAGCAGTAATTCAATTGTGGGGTTATTTGGAAATAAAGAAATACAAAATGTTTAAGCCACTCCGTATTGGTAAAACCGCAAAGAGGCGAAACTCTGTTCGGTTTAAGTTTACAGATGTTTTTATTAATAGACTTCAATTTTACTTTCACTTAAATAACTTTAAATTGATTTCTCTCTGACTGGTTCAATACCTTTGACATTTTTAAAAACTGAGTAAGTAACAGCCGCACTCTGAGTCGTTAATGACTAACAAAGCAAATTCTTCAAACTCAAATAAAAAATCTCAGTAATAGATATTTTTTGGATTTAAACAGTCTCTTTCCCTACGGGATTCTTCCTTATTATATATACCTATATGCAATTTCTGTACACGCAAGTATTTATGACCAAGTCAGAGGCCGAAAGACTGGTTCCTCTGACACCAGGGTGTACTGAGTCAATTGACCATGTTAACCATAGGACTTTCATAAAACTAAAGATTACAGAATGCCATTAGCAAAGAAGTGATAAGTATTTACCTACCATGGCTATCAAAATCCATACTTCCATGCTTTTCATACTTAATATTGTAAGTGCGAAAGTCTGTCTGTCTGTCCATCTGTCTGTTACGCTTTCACGGCCAACGCGCTGAACGGATTTTGATGAAATTTGGTATGAATATAGTTGAAGACCCGGGGTCAAATATATGGGCTACATTTTAACGCAGGCGGAGCTACGATAATCAGCTAGTCAATAATAGTTTATATGCGTAACTTTAAAAACTAGTAATACATACATACATACAATCACGCCTTTTTCCCGTAGGGGTAGGCAGAGACTACGGATTTCCATTTGCTACGATCCTTACAGACTTCCCTCGCTTCTTCTACGCTCATCACTCTCGTCATACACTCTCGTCGATTACGGGTACTCCTTACATCTCCTTTTTTTAATGTCTTTTTTTGTATGTAAAACTAAGTAGTTATAATAAAACTGAATCTAGAAAATAGGCGGTCTATGATGGCGATCGTTTTAAATCAACCTGAAAAAATTACTGGGAGCACTTGAGTCCGCTCCAAACTTTCCTTTCTGGGGCTTCGTCGCCGCCTCATTATATTGTGTTCACGTTTCGGACCGCGGGCTTGAAATGTTCCAAGTTATAGACGAAAGGCGATTTCAATATTTATTTATTTGATATTAAGATTAGATTTTGTAAAGACTAAAAGCTTGCCTGCATTTCCACTAACACGAAACTTGTGCAAAACAGATAGTAAACTACTTTGAATTGATCAATCATAATTTTTCTTCATCCAAGCGTGTTTTTCCTATAAGTACCTATAGTCGTACAATAAACATATCAATGTACCTACTGTATCATCATGTTAAAATAAAACAGTATCATTCTTACATCCATTCGTTATGGTTATCAAAATGAAGTTTGTACTTATAATTTTTACTTTCTTATATTAAGTTACGCTTCGGAGCGTACCCTGACGCTGTAAGGCATGGTTCTAGATTAAGCGGC
The DNA here is from genome assembly GCA_947363495.1 of Euzophera pinguis. Lineage (NCBI taxonomy): Eukaryota > Metazoa > Arthropoda > Insecta > Lepidoptera > Pyralidae > Euzophera > Euzophera pinguis. Next base: position 15,341,139 of record OX376166.1, read on the forward strand.
AATGGTTATTACAATGAAGCGACTGCCATCTAAACTCCTTACCTCTTTTAATCCCTCACATGATCCCCGAATTGATCTATAACAATGCTCGACATGAAAAGAAAATTTTCGTCGTTATTGACACCTTAACAATGGAGGCAGTCAAATCAGACTAATTTCGAGTAAGCTTCAATGGGGATCCGACTTGTGCCTAACCAGCATAACATTATTATCAAACTTCAAAATATAAGATTTTTTTTATACAACTAAGTAGGCAAACAGGCGTACGACCCACCTGATGGTAAGTGGTTACCGTAGCCTATGAACGCCTGCAACACCTAAGATGTCACGAGCGCGTTGCTGACCTATCCGCTATCAGCACAGCGACCCCTCTGGAGCCTGGCGGCACTACTCACCAGCATAACATAACACTGCATCACAGTGTTATTTGGCTGCGGTATTCTGTAGGGTGGGAGGTACTTCCCCAGACGGACTACTCCTTACAAAATGTCCTACCGCTCTTAAATAGAAATAGATTTTACGTTCGACAAAAACTCGTATTTTAAACTCGCTTCTGCCTGTAACTTACGCCTCTCGCACAAAACGTTCCACTGAAGAGCAGACAGCCCGCTTCAATCTTATTTTTACATCACTCTCAACACGTCAGGTTTTTATTGCGAGCGCTGACGGGCGCGGACTCTGGATTTTATAAGAATTTTATTGCCATCGCAGTCATATTCTGAGTGAAAACGTAGCGAAGAATGCAACGTCATTTGAAATAGTTATGTCTTTATTATGTCTGAGCGTTTCTTACGAAATTCCTTTAATAATTCTATTCTGTTGTTCTTGTTCTCTCTTCTTTTCACATTAATTGTATTTTCTTAAACATGCGCGGAAATATTGTCATTACTTTTGAATAAAGAACACGCGAAGTAACATATTTACGTAGACTGAAAATCAAATTCACCTTCCGGCGCATTCTTTGAATTTGGAACGAAGAGCGCGCCGGCAATGTTGTATGAAACGGTGTGCTGTTTGAATTTAGAACTCTTTTATCTATCGTACACATTGCGTTCTCGTGGCTGTATAGCCACAGATGCGTTTACCTTTCGGCACAAACTGTAAAATAAATTTAATTTATTATGTAAAAGGCCCTTTTTTATTTCCTTGCATTTTTATAAGAAAAGCACTATACATGCCTCGGCCGAAATGGCAATTGCCTCTCTCGTATCATTGAAGTCCTCGCCTGTACTCGACCTGCAATTACCTATTTCGCTGCCTTTGCAATAATGTACTATTTCTTAAACATGCGCGGAAATATTGTCATTACCTTTAAATAAAGAACACGCGAAGTATCATATTTATGTAGACTGAAAAACCAAAATCACTTCCCGGCGCGTTCTTTGAATTTGGAACGAAGAGCGCGCCGGCAATGTTGTATGAAACGGTGTTCTGTTTGAATTTAGAACTCTTTCATCTATCGTACACATTGCGTTTTCGTGGCTGTATAGCTCAGAATACAGAACAAACCAGAAACCGCGAACGCGCTCTTAGCCGAAGCTAGACAAACTACTCTCAATGAGTGTAGTTAGGCATTTTGATGATTAGTCTATCTGTGGCCACCGTGTGACGTAGGTGTGAAAAATACTGTCAGTTTTTATTTAATAATACCGTCTTGGGCTGTTCCCACCTGCAAGAATGCAGTTGGAAGAATAAAAAAACAAGATGGGATCACATTTCATGTGTAAGTAGCGCATACACATCTCGTTTTATTTAAATAATGAATTATTTTTTCTTGTTCAAAATGTAAACAATTTGGGCGAGTCCATTTTGTAAATGTTGCCAACTTTGCTGGAAATTCCCCCTACGAAAGTACGGGTTTATTTTTTGAAAAGTTGATAAAAAATTTACAAATGCGTGTAAATAATTTAAAGATTATTTTTATTATAAAATATATTTATTTATATATAAATATATATACATATTCATTTATTTAATGACAAAGTATTTATGATATGAACTTCTGTTTGAATTGAGATATTGTAGTGTAAATATAGTGACTTTAATAAATAAAATTATTACCTGTTATTTTACATTTATTCTAATTATTAAAAGTGGAATTTCAGGTTCCCCTCTGATGAAATTATTAGAGAAATGTGGACCACAATTATAAGAAGAGCTCGGTTAGATGAGATATAAAAACCTTCTAAAAGAAGTGTTATTTGTTCTGTTCTGAGACAAAGTGTGGTTAGTGACATAAAACATTTAATTTTAAAACATGATTTTTAAATTTACCCTAAAAGAAGCAAACTCTCTCTAAGGTAGCAACACTGTACGGGTGGGAAGTATGAGGAATGCGGGGGGTTGCGAATTGTTTTTGGACACAGCGAGCGCCATAGATTATCGGCTGTAGGCTACTTCTGGTTTGTTCTGTATTCTGAGCTGTATAGCCACAGATGCGTTTACCTTTCGGCACAAAATGTAAAATAATAATAAAAAATTGGCGGTAAAGCGGAGTTCAGTGTTAAATTAAATTTATTATATAAAAGACCCTTTTTTATTTTCTTGAAATATTTTAGAAAAGCACTATATATGCCTCGGCCGAAATGGCAATTGCCTATTTTGCTGCCTTTGCAATAATGTACTATTCAATTATCTTTTCCCGCTGTCTGGTGCTTTATTTTCAAAATGTAGGTATTCTATAGTGTAATTAATAAACGCTCTCGATAAATGCCTATAGACCGTTGCACGTGAAAAGAGCGGTGGCAATTAGTGCAAATACATATTTTTTAAGGACTGGATGAAGACACTAGCGCGACTCCCAGTGTTCTCTTTACGTAACGCGACCTGTGCAATATATATTTTCGCAACCGGAAAAGTATTCCGGTCTGATCCTCATTTAGACTATCTTCGCAACCCGGCTTTGTATGATATGTGGCCTAGTCAGTTGCATCTCCCTTGATATTATTTGTACGGTTTCTAAGCAGGGGCTCGTATATCATATCTAGAAATTTTGATGATGTTGTGTTTTCATTTTCAGCATTGAACAGCTGCAAGACTCTTCTTCGAGTATCTGAAGTAACTGTTACATAGTAGAGCGATAAAGACGATACAGCTTGTTTAGGAGCTATAACACCGCGGCTGCAGTTTTACAGCTCGTTGTACAAGCATACTATTCTTGTGTATACAGACACAAATAGCGCTGGGCTTGTAGCCTATTTGTGCTGCTACGACACACACACATACTCATTGCATGCTAGCTACGTTAAAAATTATGCTGTTTTTCTGAGGCTATGTTTTTGTGTGTGATAGTTGAAAAAAAAAAACTGTCATATTACTAGATGTCCCATTTTTTGTAAATTTTTCAGTATAGAAACTTACGTAGCGCTTCAGTCATCTATTAACAGCGGAACAAATTTGATTTGATTTCAATATTTTTGCGACGAAACTGTTACGAACGAAAATGTTAATGCTAATAACGAAACGAAAATGTTAATGCTATAAATACGTAAGTTAAAAAAATTTTTTTAGGATATCGTAACTAATTTTTTAGCTATTTAGATCCCACTGCTGGGCAAAAGCCTCCCCCCTCTGTTTCCATACCTCTCTATTCATTGATGTTACTTTCCACTCTTTGTCAAACTCTCTTAGGTCGTCTGTCCAGTCCATCTCTTTCTAGGCCTGCCCCTTTTCCTTCGCCCTTCCGGAGTCTACTTCGTAGCAACATGTGCCAATCTTTCAGGATGCATCCGATTCACATGTCCCGCCCAATCCCATTTTAATTACGCTGCCTTAAAACCTACATCTTTTATCTTGGTGTTGGAGCGCAATGTGACGCAATCTATTCGTCCTAATATGCTACGCTCCATTTCTCGTTGTCAAACATTCAGTTTGGACATTTGAGCATCAGTAAGGGACCAAGTTTGTGCCCCGAAGGTTAGGACGGGCAAGATACTGTTACACACGATCGTACCTATATTTAAGAGTAAATATTCGTTGACACAGACAATTCCACATCATATCCTAATAGATCCCAAAAGATATATTGCAGCAAATGAAAAAAAAGAAAAGAAAATGAAAAATATTTTTATTCAGTATCTTAGTGTTGTTACAAATTTAATGGTTGGAGTCACCTTTTAAGTAAGAAATACTTGTGTTAGGTGACCCCGTCCCGTTTAATTACATTTACATTACCTATAAGATATACACAATATAAATAGGTATATAAACACAAACCAAAGCTCAAAAAAGCCTTTAAATCCGAATTTTTAAAAGCCAGATAATACAGTCTAAATATTTACTTAACCAAAGACTTTTGCAACTATTGGAAAACTATTTTAAGTACATAGACAAACGTCCTCTCTGGCTAGACCATGGTGCAAATACAAAGGTCTAGACAACTCCATTTGACGGCCATTATATCACAACTGAGTAGTATTTTGTCAGACTTAATAGATATTCCAGTCATTCTGAAAATATATTTTTATTATTTATCCTATGATAGGAATCTCTTTTGAATCATCTAAGTGGCTCTGAATGAAGCATAATTATCTTGATCTTCTATGACTGTCTCAGCTTAGAATCAAGCCACCTGAACAGCTCTGGCAGATAACAAGTTCATTCATTCATTTCAACTGAGTTTAATTCATTCATTATGAAGTTCTTTCGACACGTAGAAACGTTAATTTGTAGGTTTCGATACTCTTTGTCTAGAAGACGAAAATTACGCCATAGTTGAGAAAAAAAAAACCACACTCGCCCTAGCTTTGTGTGTTCCCAGTAATTCCTCACATGCTTAGGATAACCTAAGCATGACTAATAAGCATAATAATGTTGTAAAAATAACTCTACAACGATAAATTTGATTTCGCAAACTAATAGACTTCAAAATAGGCCAAGATGAGTGATGGCCATCGGGAAGTTCTTCTCTCAAATGTGAAATTTTGTAAAGAGTGATTTCGCTACCTCTTAGTTAGTTCTTTTCTATCAAGGGCTTCAGAAAAAGAAAATCACTATATCATACAAATACACTTAAATTGCACCAAACAAAATACAGCAATAACATAAATGGGCATGAAATAATGATGACACGCAGGCCTTTACCATCAGAATTATTCTTTAAAATTCACTTATTGTAAAGGTACTCAATAAAAATTGCCCTAAAAGCTTTCATTAATATTATTTACTGTCTACCTGCAAACAAAACCGTAGATAATTCATGCACAATTTTCTGCATTTTCTATTAGTTTATTTATTTATTACTAGCTTTTACATGCAGCTCCGCCTGTGTCAAAAAGTAACCTATGTTTGACCCCGGTTCTTCAACTATATTCGTACCAAATTTCATCAAAATCCGTTCAGCGGTTCGGCCGTGAAAGCGTAACAGACAGACTTTCGTATTTATAATATTAGTGTTTGGATAAGGAAGACCAACAACTTATATCTATGCAATAGTAACTTAGGCAGTTTAGAAGCCAATTATAGGTCCTCACAAATAGAACTAGTTTAGATAATTAATGTGACACTGTATTTATTTTAATAACATATATAAAACCCTTACATGTCGGCCCTGGGATTGAGATCGTATTGTAATGACGGAGCTCGGAAACTTTAATAGCGTGATTCAGCGGGACTCACTTGGGATTAGTTAAACCATTTATTACACAAGCGATTTAAAGTGTTATTTTACAGGACCATTGCCCTAATACTATTAATAAACTGTTCAACATTATCGTGTTATGTTTAATGAATAAATGAATGAATGAACACTTTATTGCACCAATTACAAACAAAAGAAACACATAGTTTAATCGAATAAAACTAAATGGGTACAAAGGCGGACTTATCGCTAATACAATTTCTTCCAGCCAACCTAAGGGTAGAAATGAGCTGCGGAAAAAAGCACTTGCGTGAGCGGTGCAGAAAGTACATGCCTACCTTAGATTAATAATTGGTCTCGCGCGCCCTCGACTAGACACCGCGCTATGAAGAAAAATCAGTTTCCAGAATGCGGCAAATTTATATTGAAGTGTGTGTAAGACAATGTGCAAAGACGAAAGGAGAAAGACTTATTTCTTGTACTATTATTCCTATATAGTTTGAATACGCAAACTGGCATTTTGCTTCTGTTTTCAAACTAAATTTTTTAATTTATCTCAACAAGACTTCAAAGACTTAATTAATGATAACTTTCTTTCCTGATGTCCGATTTTGATGAAACAAAGATTAAATGTTACACTGAGCTAAAACCAATCAGTTTGTGAAAACTAAATTCAAATCTGTCCAGTAGTTCCTGAGATTAGCGTGTGCAGACAGAAAAACAGACAGACGGACAGACAGACAGACAAGATTTATATAAAACATTTTTTTGTAATTTACCAATTATCTTTAGTCGTTTCCTTTCATTTTCTACCCAAAATAATAAATGTACAAGCACGTCGATTCTACTCTTTTATTAAAATATAAATAGAAGAAGATGATGCCTACATTATAAAACGCATCGGCTTTAACTGTCACGCTGCAAAATTTCATAAGTACAGGTCGTGGCTTGATACCTGAGGCGCGAGCCAACCGAAGGCACCTAACGATGTCCGAAGCTGCAAAATTGCTGACTTTCAGTTTAGAAGTGGCAATGTCTGAGACCACCGACGAAACCACTTCCTTCAACTTCTCAGCAACTCCATGTAGAAGGATAATAGTTCGCCGGCCGTACATCTCCAGCTGGACGTGTCGCTTATCAAGCTGCTTCTATCGCTTCGCAAGCAGGTCCATCTGGTGCTGAAGATTGCTGACTGCAGCTCCCACAAACTCCTTAAAGTGCTGAACTCCGTCGCTAGTGTTGTGATTAAAAGTGGCGTAGCTCTTTGTAGATCATCAGCCTGAAATTCCGCCATCTTGTTGTTGAAATGGGACAGCATTTGGCCATTGAGTTTTATAAATTCTCCATGATGATACTTGAATGTACATGTACACGGGTAGCATAGACTAGATATTACTATATTTCATATGTAAAGTGATAAAATTTGTACAATTTATATTTTTAAAATATAATTAGGGGAGACCGAGGACAGTTGTAACAATTTTTACATTTCGGGGCATATCTCATTCCATAAAAACGCTATTCTTGCGATTTCTTTAACACATAGCAGTAGCTAATTCTATATTCTATGTAAATCCAGCATTGCTTTGTGCAAAAGTAAGCCAAATATATAAAAAAATAAAAAAAACTTAATCTACTACTTTTGTTATAACTCTCCTAATACCGAGGTAGGTTGTAACAGCGGTCGAGGTGAGTTAACGCATAGTTTTTGTCTAAAATTTAGATAAATAAATAAATAAAAAAGTCGCTAGTTCTGAAATAAGAAACTTAAACATAATAGGAACAGTATTACAGTATCTTTTACTCTCAAAAGTCTTAACTTAAAGCATATGAATATAATATTAACATAATAATAAAATGGCACATCGACAATGTCAAGTAAATCAATATTTTCCGATTTATTCGGAATCTGACATACAATTATGGCAAACATATCGCAATTCTCCTCCTGTGCAAGCCTCATGTGACCAACCCTTGCAGTCCATGCACTGAACCCACTTTTCTCTTGCTTTGCTACTACAATAGGGCTCTAGACAACAAAGGCAGTAACAATCTTCGTCATCGTCCTCTATGTCTGTCTCGTTACAATTTTTCTTATTTTTCAATTTCATCTGTTTTTTCTTTTTGACTTCTCGGATTTTCGGTCTCTTCTTAAAATTTTGACCTTTGTTAGCTTTTCCTGATTTTTTATCACTAAGAACTCTCTTTTTCACCTTTTTAGCCTTTTTATTAGCTTCAATGGCCGCAATTTCATCTTTTATAGGTGTGTCCGTTAATACAGCCGACTTTATTTTGCGTCTTTTTGTCTGGTTCACTTTTCTGGGTGGTGCTTTTGGTAAAGGTCTTATTTGTTCGGGAGAAAACAAATTCGACGAGGCTTTGGATGTCGATGCAACTGGTTCTGTTTCAGCTATGAATCCAGCTGTCGACGTAACAGGTCGCTGATTTTCAGGTGTAAGGCTTATTACTTTGGAAGAAAACACGTCCGATATAGCTTTAGATGTCGACGCAACCGGTTCAATGCCGGCAAGTAATGCAGCTGTTAGTGTGAGAGATCGTTGTTTTTCAAGTGTGGGGCTATTAGTTTTAGGCATGTTGATAATGGGTTCGTCATAATTAGGCAATGGGCTATTCAATAATGATAATACAGTTTCATCTTCAGTGTTTATTGTAGGTTCACAGACCAAAATAGAAGGATTGCTAGCTGATGTCCTATCGTCTTCTTCTACTACAAGTATCGTAACATCTTTCTTATCTTGTTTCTCTTCATATACATTTTTTGCTGTATCAGGTAAAGGGCGATCGGAGACTAGACTGGGTAAGAAATCAGATTCATTAAATATATCCGTTTTAACTAGCCAAATACCCGTACCACGAAACCCTGCGCTGATATTTTTTGCTGTAATTGAAACATCAAACGCAGTCTTAACTATAGACGGGACGTCATATATACTCATAACTTTAATTGGATTTGAACGCATGCTGTATTGACAGCTTTTTTAAGCGGACCAAAGATAGCACGATCCATTGGCTGCAGTTTGTGCGTGCAGTGTGGGGGAAATGTTAGGAGGATTATACCATTCTCTCTGCAAAACTCAATATTTTTTAAAGCCATGTATGAAAAATGGTTATCTAAAAGCAATAAAGCCTTTTGATAGTTAGATTACATGATTTTTAAAATGCTGGAGAAATTTATAAAAATCATCTTTCTGCATCCAACCGGGAGCCATTAGCTGTGCCCATACATCCTTAAGGACCATCTCGTATAAAGTAATCTTTAATTTTTTTTACAGGAAATGTAAACATCGGTGGTATGTAATTACCTATAGCATTCCCTGCAAAAGCCAAAGTGACAAGTTTTCCCCTTTCTTGTGATGTCATTGCACTAACTTGTTTTTCTCCACGTCGCGCAATTATTCTCTCTGGTTTTTTGGACAGTGGTTATCCCCGTCTCGTCCTTATTCCATATGTCTTTTGCTTCTAAATTGTGTTTGCCCAAAACTGATGTTGTTAAAAAACGCGGTAACATTAGTTTTATTAAAGCTTGTTGCGCGAGCAATGCTTGTGGCTTGAGGAAGTCTCAACGATAAATTTGGATGGCGTTTCATAAACAGGTTCAACCACACCTCACCTGCCATTTCATTGGCTTCCCACGACGGTGGCATTTTTTTCCATGCTTTTTAGCTAGCATGAACGCTACTCGTAGTTTTCTGGTTTCTTTTGTAGTTAAACCATAATTTGTAGCTGCACAAGTCAGCAAATATTCACAAAGGATGTCTTCTTCGCTTTTATTAAAAATCGTTTCCGTAGCATATCCCACAGATGCACCATCTTCAACAAGCCCCTCTTGGTAAGCCTTTTTCTTTTTTATATATTTATTTATGGAAACGTAATTGAGGTTATATGAAGACGCAGCATTTCTGAGACTCTGATTACACAGAGTTACCTCCTCGTACGCCAGTTCAAAAATTTACTTGACATACCCCTATCTGTCTTTCTTTTGTACTGATTCGGCATTCTGAAACAAGAATTAGGTAACATATTTTCAACACGCAAAGAAATATTTAAAATTTAAACACTTATTTGCCAGCGGTACTAACAATGACGAGCATTAAGCTGCAGTAGTCTTGATGAGGGTGAGTTGAAACAAGCTGTTACAATTCACCTCGATGAATAAAAACGTGACTTGGTAAGAATAATGTCTATAACCTCAAAACTAAGCGCATGCCCGAAACAAACATATTACGTTATATATCTCAACGTATCGCTGCATATGAATAAGTATGAAACATTTACACATACTTTATATATGAAAAAAGACAGAAGGCCAAAATATTGATAGAAAACTTACTTTTTACGATTTTTTTCCGCACAAGTGTCGTAGTGACGAAACCGCCTCCCGTAGGCCGCCAGCACAGACTAATGAGATGGAATGTTAAATACGAAACAAATGTGCATTATTGCCAACTTAATAACATAAATACTTTTCAAGATATTGCCGTTGTTTCAACTCGCCTTTGTTACTACTCTCCTCGGTCTCCCCTAATTGAAGATGAAATTTTTTTACAAGTACATAGTTTTATTGCTACCGCCCAAAAAAGCTTATTTATCATAATATTTTAATTCGGATACATTTAAGTACTTCCCAACAGACTTTTTAAATCCAAGGAGGAGGTTCTCAATTCGAGTAAATATGTTTTTGGTTATATTTTGGTTAAGTATTCTTTCAGGGGTAAATCAAGAGTAGAAAACTGGGTTAAAATAATTAACCAACTTATTTTTCTACTCACACATCGATCGTTAAATTAATGGTTACGCTCTACACTAAAATAAACCTCTGTTTTCATTTACTTCATTAAACAACATTATTTTTGTATCTTTTGAATAAAAGTTTCCATTCCTAATAAAAACTTGCAACAAGATAACTGTAAGTAAGTAATAAAAAAAAATAAAAACCCCGATTGCGTTTCTTTGTTATTTTGAAATAAAAATTCCAAACAACATTCCGCCTTTTTGTCAGTGTCACTCTCACAGTATATACAGGTCCACGTAGCAGAATAATGTTAGAGAATGTTGCATAACTTTGTAGTTTAACATTTTATAATTAATTGTCTTCATTGTTATAGAATGTTGTCGTGTTACACAATGTTTTAGAACGTTACATAACTGCTGTGTGAGAGCACCTTACGATTCTAACGAAACCTCTCAAGCTCGAATCCATCGAGCCTTTCAGTTCAGGCTGCAGAGCGTGGCAAACAATTATACATACTCTAGAAAAACATAACCCTCCTTCTGGCGTAGTCTGGTAAAAAAGCAAATTATTACGTCTATTTTCTGATTTACGTATCGAATTTTAGGCTAAAAGGACGCGTCGGTTCACCTGCCCGAAAAGTTAAATTCGTCGACATAAAATTACAATTACTCCGAAACACATTTTAGCCAGACGCAGCTACGGGTGAGGCAAGAATTTGTTTATAAATTTAACAAAAAGAAAAGTTTTACCTTTACAACTTCATCAAAGTTTCCTCTTACTTTCATTTCCATTTTTCGATGCGGAATAAGATTAAGCGTGGATTATTTGGGACTAACGGTTGCTCGTGTCTTTGTCTCATACAATACATGTACTTGCACCATTTTTATCATCCTTTAATCACCACGGCAAATTTCACCGCGATGCCACCGGCGACTAAAAGAAATACATAACAAATGCACTAAAAAGCCACGGGAGTGTGGACTGGCGAGGCGAATTATGGAGTAGTAACGATTAGTGCACTGAAACAAATGCATTTGTATGTATTCCTTTTAGTTGCCGGCAGAATCGAGGCGAAATTTGCCGTGGCGAATTGCCCCGTAGCCAGGCTGTTAGGTGGTGATTAAAAGGATGATGAAAATGGTGCAAGTACATGTATTGTATGAGAGCCCGTGGCCAATGTGTGGTAGATTCCAAAGAAATGACCCACTTAATGTCAGTTCAGGTGTATAATTCTCGCGCCTTTAGAAATAAAGTCGAATGCGAGTTTTATCGAATAAAATGGCAGACAAATACGTCTTTTCCGAAGTCAGCCGCCATGTTTTATTTTTTTGAAAAATTTCGTATTTTACTTATCTTCAAAGGATCGAGACTCAGCCATACCCCACTAGGGCGATTCTCACGCCTTTAGAGATAAAGTCCAATTAGAAATATATCGAAAACGGATGTCTACTGAATACCTTGTCTTCTGCAAGTCTTCTGTTCATCTCTCAAGTAACATTTCTCTACCGAGATGTAACTCATGGTCTTTTGGTCGACTTGCAATATCTCTTATGACTTGTTAGAATGTTTATCAGCATAAATACCATAGTGACCTCCTATACGGTCAGCTGTATATATGTAATGTTATTTAAAATTGTCATTTTTCATCACTCCTACAATATTTTTACTCGAATATGTCTGGCATCATAATCGAGAAAACGTAACTAACTTTCCACAGACGTTTGCGTATTTGGCGAAATTTTCTTTGATAGTATCACGAATAAGATTTTATCGGCCTCAAATTAAAATGAATGAAAACTTTATTTGTTGCTACAATCACACACATGCAAATTTGAAAAATCATATAAAAAAAAACTATCTTTGTGGTTCATTCAATTTAACATAAACTAAAATTACAAACTAAAATTAAAACTAAAAACTTAAAAATCTAAAAACTGGTGTCCCTGTGGCATGGTTTCAAGAACGCCAGCCGCATTCCCGCTAAATTCGAGTAGCAATTGCTATTCTTTGCGCGAGATATGAGCCGGCCCTCCTGTCTCCAGCGACGTCGACCAGTCGTGGGCCAAAGTTTTATAAAATGATTTCATGCTGGGCCCCCATGGACCGAACGATTCAAAGCCAAGCGGACCAAATATGTAATCACTAGATAGCGATTCATATTTGTGCCGCTTGGCGCCCTCTGCAGCCTCCGCCGCGGCTCCGGCCTTGGAGACTGTTCCCTTGAGGCGAGAAGGAGCCATCGTATCGACACATGTTGCGTCCCATACGAGTGCCCTTCCCCGCTCCCAAGGGACCAGTGTTAGACCATCTGGAAGCTTGCCGTCATCCCTAACTAACCCCATTGGTTCCAGCGCATAAAAAGTGTAATACATTTTGAAAAAAAGAAATGCATGTATGCGCTGCAGCAATAGAAAAACATCTATAGCTCACTGATGTTAATACTCTAAAAGAGCAATACACTGATTTTCAGCTATAGCCTGAAATAGAAAGATCGGTGCAAATCGGCAGAGGAATAATATTATGTGCAAAGTGTTATTTAAAGTACAAGGTGTAGTACAGATTATAATATATATAATATGAAAGAATAAAAACATGCATAGTAAGTACAAATATATGAAGCAATTTATTTATTTATTTAAACTTTATTGTACATAATACTATTGTATAGCACAATAGGCGAACTTGATGCTAAAAGCATTATCTAACAGTCAACCTTTGGGTTAAACAGATATCGTCATTAAATTATTGATTAAGGAATTAAAGAGATAATAGATTAATAACCAATAGATAGTAATACATTTAATTATAGGAACAGCTTTCGATACCGGCGACAATGTACTGGGTTAACCTTCTGTACTTTCAACAAGAAAGTGCGATACTGTGTTTTAAAGGTGTAAATTGAAACACAAAGCCTAATTTGATAATATTCCAACAATTCGTCGCCTGGTATCGGAAACTGCCCCTAAAAGCAACAGTTTTATGTTGTGGCATTGATAAAGGCGGTTGAAACGCTCTAGGGTTGTGCGTGCTCGTGAATGTAAGTGTAAGAAAAAAGGTATTCAAATTTTTTAAACTTTATTATACCGAACATTAAGGCAGACAAATGCAACTTTCTGAGGAATGCCATATTGAGCATACCTATGCAACAATTTATTACAACGTGGTGAAATTTTAAAGCAAAATCTGCAGCAGTCGTTTTGAACTCTTTGTATCAAACGTTGAGTTCTGCTCAGCAGCGAGGTCCATAGACGATATCACCATAGTTGAGATAGTTTATGTGTCTCGCATAGTCTAATCTGTACAGCCTCGGTCAGCAAGTTAAGAATTTTTTAAAGAACTTTCAGGCCAATAAAAAAAGGTCCTAACTACACGTCAATAATTACTCCTAAATTTTTTGCCAATAAGCGATTATTGGAGTTTATAGCGAAAATTTCCACAAATAAAAAAAAAAATAGAGATGTAAAGAGGTATGGATTAGAACTTGAATTAGTGGGATCTAGAGTGTACTTTGCTCTAGCTCTACAATTTTAAATTAAAACGTAAATTTTTCTACATTGACCACTAACAGCCCGAACGCTTGAAGTTTTTGCCCCAAATATTCGAAACTACAACTAAAAGTAAATTGCACAAACATATACTAAGGAGAACGAGCTCAGTTTTATTATTCTCTTCGTAACTAGGTAAACAAAAATAAACCTAAATTGCTTCGTTTGATATCAAAAGATGAAACAAGATACTCTTGACTTTAAGAAAGGATAAAAGTTATATCAGAAATATCCTTTAGGTAATTCTACACTGAATTTTGTACCGTTTTTATATAGCCTGCCGATGTGGTGTGATCTCTACAAATAAAGAGTGTATAAGCGTTATTTTTGAAATATATGACTTTAATCCATACTTCCATCTATAGTTATCCATACTATCCATACTAATATTATAAATGCAAAAGTCTGTCTGTCTGTTAAGCTATCACGGCCAAACCGCTGAATGGATTTTGATGAATTTGGTATGAATATAGTTGAAGACCCGGGGTCAAATATAGGCTACTTTTTAACGCAGGCTGAGCTGCGGAAAACCGCTAGTAATGTATATAAGTCCGAAAGTCTGTCTGTCTGTTAAGCTTTTACGGCCAAACCGCTGAACGGATTTTGATGAATTTGGTATGAATATAGTTGAAGACCCGGGGTCAAATATAGGCACTTTTTAACGCAGGCTGAGCTGCTTAAAACCGCTAGTAATGTATATAAGTCCGAAAGTCTGTCTGGTTTGCCCGTGAAAGGGTAACAGACAGACAGACAGACGAGAAGTATGGATTGTACTACTAATTCGACTACCGATTGTATCGAATGAAGTGTATGTTACAACAAATTTGACCTTTGGTACCAGCCACGATTTCAGAATGATGAAGCTTCTATAAAACTGTTTTGAGTAAAAACAATTTTTACTGATGGGAATATTTGAAAGTGAAAAGCCAATTTATGTGAAAAATATGTATATTTATTAAGGTAGGTATATCAAGAGTGGGCTTATCAGGTAATCTACTAAAGTCAGTAGCGATATCAGGGCTCATTACCGTATCTTTCCAGAGGTTAAGGAACGACACTTGGATGTTTTAATTCTAGATGTGGCTCATTTTTTTCTAATTTGAAATTAACATGTGTTGAAACTTATTATATATTATTAAATACTTCAGTATTTAATGTAAAATCATAACCAATGGATGGAACTTGCTTTGACCCAAAATCATCAAGAAACTTTATGAACGGTAGATATATATTTGATTTTTTATTATCTCATTTAATAGTTTCTCCTAAGGGAGAGACCTGGACTACGCTGCGTGCCCTGGACCTGTACTAATGAATGAATGAATGAACAAATTCAATTAAAAAGAAAACAAAATTTAATTCACAACGGGTGGTTAAAAAAAACAAAAATGCTAAAGGCGACTCACTAAACAGTTTCTAGAAAAATCTAGTTTCCGACCGGGGTTGGTGTCACCAAATATCCTCATCATTTACACGATACCTTAAGTCCATCCTCCAAATGCTATTGAGTAAGCGAGATAGAGCAATACGGGTTATAAGGCGAAATCTCTTTCACTCATTTGGATGGAATCAAGAGGCCGGATGAAGGATGGAGAGAGGACGAGGGATTTACTAAAAGGCATCTTTCTAGCAAACAAGTATCCTTGATCATTCCTCTCCGGGCCAAGATCATTAAGTTTGAGGGGCGGTGAATGCAGTAAAGTTTAATAACGCAGGCGATTGAGACTCTTAATGGTTCCTATCAGTCGTTATTCAAAACTGTGAGGTCTATTTTTGGAACTTAACATTGTGGTGGTAAATTCTTGGAGCTTTGGGTTGAAGGAATCATAGTCTTAGTTAGCATACTTTATTTAGTTGTTTCTAGTTTGGTTAGGACATTGCAATAATCATGATTCCGTGCTTCTAAAGGCAAGTTAAACCGTTGGTCTCGGCTGCTATTTGGTGGTGGACAAACTTCCAAAAGCGAATTGAAAATTATATGGATAAAGTAAAAATACTTAAAACGTTGACCACTTGCGTATTACCAGGGTTAAGTCGAAAGGACGCAAAAATTATCAGAACTTTGTGTCAAAATATTTTTTTAAAGAAAAAGTAAGTTAAATTCCTTAATTTTTGAGTCCATCTAAATCATATGCGGTTATTAACATAAGAACTTTTACATTATTAGGTTCTTTTAATTCAATTTTTTTTTGCCAAGTTACTTGTGTTTGAGCAAGTATAATTAAATAATATTATGGGTCGATTTCACCAAAGTCATATAAGTTTTATTCCAAGAATAATGACGCAATATACTCTCGTATAATTAAGTTTACATTTCACCACACAGTTATCCCGAGAATAAAATGTAAGTCCACGTAGCAATGTAAATGTCATTGTTAGTCAATGTCTGCCATCCATTTTTTATGCTTAGATTGGTTACTCTTGAATAGGAACGATGTTGGTGAAATCGGCCCTAAGTGTTTTATTATTACTCTTAGTATATATAAATTTAATTCGACGTTTATGTAATTACAGGAATCAATCCAAAACGGTCGCGCATTAAAATGCAAAGCTTTAGTGGCTTTGGTAAACATGTCATTCGGGTTAATTAATATTGTAAACGGGGTTATACGGAAATTGGACATTCTGGCTGGTTTTGTATAATTGGTTGTATTTAAGTTTCAGCGTGTACTGCCAAAAAGCATACAAGTGATATAGTTATAAAATGATACGTGTAAATTGAGAGCAACAATAAACGAACAATGAATTGAAATTGAATTGATGAAATTACAACCAGTTCGTTGAAAAACAAATTATTGTATCAGTTCAAAATGTATGCCGCGCTTGTTTATACAATAGAGGCACAACTGAGGGAAGTAAGACCCATAGGATCATGATCCGGGTATGTAAGAACAACTGTCTAATGTCATCAAAAAAACAGAGGGGCTCAAGATTGAAAAGCCAACAGTGACGACCAATCAAAATCAGGCAGCACGCTTGAAATCCACAACACGCCTCGCCAGACTATCGACTTTCTCAACTTTCGAAATACATTCACAATTTCCATGGCATTTTATTTCCACTATAACAGAAAAGTGCCATAAAAACCATCTCCAAAAACAATAAGCAGTTTAACATCACCCAGAACAATAATATCATCTAAATAAATAAAACGTAAAGATGCAAACGCAGTAGTAACTAGAAGGATTCGAATTCACTGACCAGCGGTCGAGTGCTCCCAAGGGATCGATGAAGGGAAGCGATAACAGTCGATGGAGACATAAAGCAAGTCCGTGCTCGTAAAAACGAGTAAGGTATATACGCAGGTAGGCTTAGGGGCCAGCGAGCTTAAGGAAAGGCTGTTTCAGACGGCTGAGTTTCCTTGTAGTTATATTTATTACTTGACAAGGAAAGTTTTATGCTAGAAGTGATAAAGGTTAAGGTATATAAAGCTCCGTGATTTCTAAGCCACGTTAAGCCGTTGGACCCGGTTGTTAAGGATAGATGGCAGTCGTTAGGCTGTCAGATGCCTTTAGGCAGCCTGAAAAAAATTCACAGTGTAGGTCATAAACACATCTTGGGTCATGTTCCTGTTGGTCTGGTTTCTCTGTAAAACGAGTTACGGAGGTCAGACGATAGTCGCTCCATTGTAATAACCAGTGTCGCCAAATCTAGGAACACGACTTACAGCGTACCCTAGTATATGAAGCGTAAGCTAAGGACGCAACTAGAACATGCTTGGACGAAGTAAAAGGATATCATTACGCATCCATGCAATAAACGAGTACGATTTTAATCTCTCGCTTTTACGTATGTTGGTTAAATAGAATATTTTCCCAAAGCAATCAGCTTCCACACGAAAATTCCATGTGTACCCGGTAATAAACTGCCAGAACCAATGATTTATCGGCCTCTCGGTCTTACCCCTTGCCAACCGCCGACCTTGGATCTTACGGATTCTCCATTCTACTTTGGGAGTCTGAAAATCGTTCTTTATTTATAATGGCGGCTTGAAAAATAAAAGGCGCGGAATATTCTTTCGCCAAGGGCGAAAACGGAATAATCTTTTATTAATGCTATGTTTTTTTTCCAAATAAGTACGTATTTTTCCTTTCACTTTCCCTTTGAAGTTACTCGTGTTAAGATCTGAGCGGTTGTTTGTGTTAAAGTTGTAATATGTATTCATGTATTTTCGGATTTACAGTAAAAGCAATTTGTTAGTTTTCGTATTTTTTTTTTTTTGTACTTTTAGTTTTTGTAGCTATTGATGTAAAAATCTTAAGATTTAGAGATAGAGTGATAGATAGAGATAGAGAGAGAGAGAGAGGGAAAGTTAAAATTAAAAATCTTATTAATATTTCATCTTACTAATCTTACTTCCATACTAATACAATATTAGTGCGTGCGAAAGTCTGTCTGTCTATCTGTCTCTCTGTTACGCTTTTACGGCCAAACCGCTAAAGGAATTTTGATGAAATTTGGTATTGATATAGCTGAAGACCCGGAGTCAAACACAGGCTACTTTTGGATGCAAGCGAAGTCGCATGAAACAGCTAGTATACGCTATTTTGACAGGACCTAAATTAAAGAAATAGTTTTAAAAATAATAGTTTTTTTTTTAAAGCTATTGTGTTTCCCTCTGCTGGGCAAAAGGCTCCCCTCTATTCTTCCACACCTCTTTGTCCAGGGCTATTTCTTTCGAATCTCCATTCCTTATATTTAAAACTAGCTGTTTCCCGCAGCTCCACCTGCGTTCAAAAAGTAGCCTATTTTTGACCCAGGGTCGTCAACAATATTCATACCAAATTTCATTAAAATCCGTTCAGCGGTTTGGCCGTGAAAGCGTAAGAGACAGACAGACGGACAAACAGACTTTCGCATTTATAATATTAGTATGGATACAAAACAGAAACAATAGTATTAAAAGTAATAATTTAGGGGGAATTTGTTACATTTCTCTTCTTTATTACTCGGAATGCCTCAGACTTTAGTACTAGCTTTAAACTTTGCTTTTCTGCTAAGGGATAAATACAGTACACACGGACATCGAAGACGTGGCGTGAAGTACATGATACCGTTTATTTAAAGCAGGGATAGTGTGAAGCTCAGTGCCAAAACCCAGCTCTTAGCTATTGTCAAAACACGTCTTTGTACAGTGGATCATAAAAGTGTATACTAATTTCTATTAGAATTTATCTTAATCGTCGCTCATGTAATATTCTTAATCCATACTATCTATATCCATACTTCCATACTATCCATACTATCCCACTTACCCATATCCATACTACTATTATAAATGCGAAAGTCTTTCTGTATGTCTGTCTGTCTGTTACGCTCTCACTGTCAAACCGCTGAACGGATTTTGATCAAATTTTGATTTGAATATAGTTGAAGACCCAGGGTCAAACATAATAATAAAAATGCGAAAGTCTGTCTGTTACGCTTTCACGGCCAACCCGCTGAACGGATTTTGATGAAATTTGGTATGAATGTAGTTAAAGACCCGAGGTGAAACATAGGCTACTATTTGACGCAGGTGGAGCTGCGGGAAACAGCTAGTGTATGGAGCGCGTACGCAAAATATATTGATATATACGCTTCTTACATTTTGACCGATTTAACGAATCGAGTAATATGCGACACATTAATCGAATATTTTCGTGAATCGTGCGTGATATGCATGAAATTTATAACATACAACAAACACTTGGGTCGTCGACGATACCAGCTCCATCGCGAGACGGGCTCCACAGTTCGTGCAGCCGCATAATGTGCTATGTTTGTGTTCGGACGATTGAGACATACGAACGCTGCAGCTGCTAAATATGTTCATTACCGAGATACTATATATATAGTTTTATATACCAACTATATGTATGTTCATATCCATGCCGTATTATATTATATTTTTTTAAGAGCTGGTGTCTATAATACTCTTTGGTCTACTCAATAGTGGCTGACATAGCCGATCTTCGCATTGAAAGTGGCAGCACAGGTAAGCAGGTAAAGTGGACATAATTTTAAAGTAGATAGCGGGTGGGCGCAACTTGAGGTTATCTCTTTTCTAAATAAGGGCTAATCTTCTTGCCATTTTAACCCTTTTTATGTATATGAAGGTACCAAATATTATGGATGACACCAAGGCTGCAATGGCAGGGGCACGTGGAGAGAATGAGAGAAGAACGAGCTGTCAAGAGACGGGACGACAAAGTGAAAAGCGACCAGTCTTTCGTTCCAGGTACCGTTGAAGAGACGAAGTCGTGAAGAACCTGGAAACCTGACAAAGAGCCGACTGGCAGGAGGTTGCGTTTAACAGGGAACAGTGGAGATCTTTAGTGTTGGAGGCGAAGATCTCCTTTGGGTCGCTGAGCCAATGCAGACAGTAGTATATCTATGTGATGAAGAGGAGTCGATTGTCTGGTAGCTCGTTTTCCATCATGAACTCATATAGAGTACGAAATTATTTATAAAGATTTAAAAACGACACTTTGATACAATTTTATTTTGTAACCGTTTGTTGTTCCGTAATAAATAGTTTAAAACCTACCCGCAATTGTGTTTAGATAATATTAGAATAAATCAACAATTTGAAATTTGTATCAATCAAGAAATTATATTACAAATTGTATTCACTGCCACTAACTGATGATAAATTTCGATACCAATAAAAAATAGTTTATCCCACTTTTTTAATCCCGTAATTTAAAAACTATAAAATAAAATTATTAGTACTATCACGAAACTAACCTAAAAAAAACTCATATTTATTTAAATAAACTTGACTTGGTTTAATTATTCTAACAAATCCATATCCATACTTCCATACTAATTTATACTAATATTGTAAATGCGAAAGTCTGTCTGTTACGCTTTCACGGCCAAACCGCTGAACGGATTTTGATGAAATTTGGTATGAAAATAGTTGAAGACCCGGGGTCCAACATAGGCTACTTAATGACGCAGGCGGAACTGCGGGAAACAGCTAACACTTAATATTGTAAGTGTGGAAGTCTGTTTGTCTATCTGGTCTGTCTGTTACGCTTTCACGGCCAAACCGATGATCGGGTTTTGATGAAATTTGGTAAGAATATAGTTGAAGGCCCGGGATCAAACATAGGCTACTTTTTGGCGCAGATAGAGCCGTGGGAAACAGCTAGTTCAAAATAATCGGAAATATGAAAATTGTGTATTAACACAGTTCACTTATTCTAATTGCAAACAACCTATATTCAATAATAACATACCTCCGAAACAGTTTAAAGCCTTATCTTAGCTACACTCGGCCTCTGAATAAACTGCATGCGTTTACTGGAAACACAAATACGGTGCTATTTGGCATCGCACTTGGCAAAATTCCCAAAAATACCAACAGTAGCATAGACTTATAATACTAATAAACTTTTTCTAAAAAAATAAACAATGAAATCATTACTTAAATCTAAGTCTAGACCTAGATTATTGGAAAAACCTCCTATACGTGTACCTTTAGATGTAGAAATGCTAATAAATTTTTCCAAAAAAAAAAAAACACAAATTGTAAATCATACAAATTTACGTAAATCATAATACATTACTTAAATCTAGGTCTTGAGGTAGACTACGCGGAAAATGGCGGGATGACCTGGATGAATTTGACAGATGATGACATCGAACTTCACCAAGGTGAACAGGATCATGTGCCTTGTAATCTACAATCAGCCTCTATGGTCCATCGGGTAAAGCTTCCGTAGTCTCAGCTGCTATTTGGTCGTTATAGGAGGTTCGAGGCCGAGAGGCGTTTCTGAATACTTCTAACACCAGGGTGTACATGAACAACCAACCATGACCACATAATATGGTAGGGATACTACGTCCGCCGATGGCACAAATTACATTGAATGAGTGAATGAATGAATGAGCAACTGAGCCCGTTGCTTATGACACGTCCATTTTTAAATAATCTATGTCCAGATAGTTAGGTGAAAATTAAATTGTGACATTAAGTGCCTAAAGCCGGATTATACAGTAGATTGGGTAAGATGACATAAATTAATTATTTTTACTGGGTCCATTTGTTTTTAAAACTGTTTGTTAATTAACATAATTCCATAGTTAAATTGTTTTCCTCTACTAGTGCGTAATGAGCTCTTTTACCATCGACATGTTATTAGTGAGATAAATCATTGAAAAATCGCTTACAATTTGAAATTCAACTAGGAAAACGTTAGTCATAAGACTAAAGCAGTTTTTTTACACAACTGACCAAAAAGAAGTGAAAAGTACTATCCATATCCATACAAATATTATAAATGCAAAAGTCTGTCTGTCTGTCTGTTACGCTTTCACGGCCAACCCGCTGAACGGATTTTGATCAAATTTGGTATGAATATAGTTGAAGACCCGAGGTCAAACATAGACTACTTTAAGACGCAGGCGGAGCTGCGGGAAAAAGCTAGATATAAATGTGGGAGGTGATATTAGATTTCGATCCTACCGGATGACATAGGCTATGCGACGTCATCATATAAAAACAAAATTGCGAATTGTTTTACACGAAAAATATCTAACCAATTGTATTGTTTTTTTTTTTCAAAATTTAATTCAATTAATGTATTAAATTAAACTATTTTAATACGGTTTTATCGCGTTTATTACTTATTTATTTACACCTGACGTTTCAAACACTTTACAGCGTTCATGGTCGCAGGCAGACTAAGTCTTATTCTGTTATATAATAGTTTAATTTAATGATTAACAATCGCGAAAACATAAGAAAACATTATTCAATTAATGTAGTTTAGGAGACATGAACGCCGATGATTTTTAAAAGGTGCGCCGCGTCACCTTTTGGCAGTTTGATATATTTATTTATATTTTGTCCGGTTGTCCATTGCAATAACAATTACATCAGGCTCGTGAATTTTGGAGGCGAGAGTGTGGATAGCTTTCTGGCGTTCTCGCGAGAAAAGTCCGAGAAGCGAGAAGAGTGTGGTGTCCACATTCACGGTATATTCGCGTTCTCGCAAAAGTATCAACCAACATTCACTTTGGGTCGCCCTATCTGTCTTACTAGTCTCATTGACCCAGTCAGAAGTGCGGCCATATTATTTGGTGAAGATAAAGAGGTTAAGGCGTTCGCCTTCGACATAAGTCGTAAGTTCGATTCCCACGGGAAGCATACTTTGTTTAGTTGTTTCCAGTTTGGTTAGAATAGGATATAGGGGCTTGAATCACCTGGTTGCCTGATAATAAAGATGATTCCGTGCTTCGGAAGACACATTAAGGCA
The DNA here is from genome assembly GCA_947363495.1 of Euzophera pinguis. Classification (NCBI taxonomy): domain Eukaryota; kingdom Metazoa; phylum Arthropoda; class Insecta; order Lepidoptera; family Pyralidae; genus Euzophera; species Euzophera pinguis. The sequence goes on from OX376166.1 coordinate 15,364,263, forward strand.
TTGGTCCTGGCTGTCATCTGGTAGTCGTTACACGTCAGAGGCCGTCAGGCGGTTCCGAACAGGGCAGAAAGTAAGTAAGGAGGAATATTTATATATTCTGTGAGCAGATTGTACATGGTCGATTGACAATGTAACCTACACGAAATTACGATATGTCCCATGATGGGACAAGTGAGATGATTTTGTTCCACTTCCAAGGGACAACTGCGCCATCTTAGTTAATACAGAAACAATTAAACAGTAAGGGCTGTTTGTTTTGGGTTCGGCTGGCTTCATTAGCGAGAGTGAAATATGAATTAATTTCTTCATAGCCGTCTTCAACATATGTGGGCTAGTGCTGGGGGGTATGATTATCGATATATATTTTATCGATATCGATAATACTAATTTTGAAATTATACATACAACTCATATATTATGTTACTGTAAAAGCTCGAACAAAGGTAAATCAAAATAAAATAGGTTAGGTATTTTTGTAATTTTTTTATAATGTTTAGGAGTAATTTTTAAACACCATTTCCTCAATAGTATAAAATAATACAAATAAAATTATCTTCTCGCAATCATAACGCTTCTATTACATAATCTAACTAAGTAAATATTTTTCTTATTATTTGGTTTTAAACAAAAAAAAACAGTCAATTATCATATATTAATAGGTAGTAAAAAATTGCTTGTTATAGCCCGACCAGGAAAATAGCAGCCTTGGCCATATTGCGGAAAAATATTAGAACTAATTTCTTTTACTGGCAACTAGGTATTCAAGTAACATTCTGTCATATCAATGTCATCTGCCAAAAAGAGACAGGAGTGGGCATTGTGTACTTTGTTATTATCAAATAAAAATATTTATCAAAATGGTAAAAATAATATATACCAGTAGTAATGAGAGAAAATTGGTACAAAACGAAGGATTGTTTTCTATTTCATTGAATGACATTATCAATTTTGTTGTTGACATGACACATACAACATATTGCTACCTAAAAGCGATCAGTAGCGACGCCAATGCAGGGTTTTATTTTCCTGGTCGGGCTTTACAAATAAATTTAACAAACAAATTGAAAAAGACAATCAGTTAATTAATAGGTATAGAAAAAGCATTTTTTGAGACAGTTACATTTTTTTAAATTCCTTGTCCTCCAGTCAACGACAATTTTCCGACAACTTCCCTTCTTTATCTTTAATAACATCTATCTTTAACACACACTTACCGTGCCTTTAATGTAAATGCTAAGATTTACCAAGTGCCTGGTGGTACTAGTTCGAATTGCAAAACTGTTCGGACTTTTACCATTAAGAGTTGGTAAATATTAGCTTTTACTGTAAAATCTTGGGATTCACCCCAGTTCGAGCATTTACAGTAACATAGAAGGTATTTTTTAATGAACTTAAACAAGTATAACGACAATTAATTAAATAAAAAGTCCGATCGCATACCTGAACCCAGCGTCATTGCCTCGCTGGATGGCCAGAAAAATCCTTTGTTTCAGGTATGAATCGGCGCGATGATCATGTCCATATTAAAAATTTCTACCGCGTACGCTCAGATTATGGAATTAACTCCCTACCTCGGTTTCAAAAGGGGTGTGAATAAATTTCTTCAGGGTCGGCAAAGCGCCCGTGATACTTCTGGTATTGCAGGCGTCCATAGGAAGCGGTAACCACCGACCATCAGGTGCGCCGCGTACCTACTAAATTGTACAAAAAAACCATTCTTTGAGCCAATCCTTACCTCTTGAAAATGTTTTTGCGTATTTACCCTTAACCACCGGTTTTGGGTCTGACCATATTGGTGCAAATAAATAATTTTGTTTGAGATCACGATATATATTGTGTCTATTTAGATACAATTTGTTTGTTTATTCGTAGAGTTAAAATGATTTGAGATCCATTTTCTCTTGTCTAGTAATTTAGTCATTAATAAGTCATAGTAATTCCGCAGTTGACACATAATTCTACCACGCTAACAAATAGTACTTACCTATTTGTCTATTTAAACAAATCAATGTTATTCAATTTTATTCGGTTAGCTTAAATAGTTAGCCTGTCACCATACCCGAAGTGACCAACGTCATTCAATCTACATAAATTTTAAACGGGATCCCGGTCAATTTTAATAAATTTACTAAAAATATATCAGGGAAAACACTAAATATATGTGACAGATTGTATGTAACCCGAACAGACCATTTTGTAAAATACCTTTTCAACTAATTTTCGTAATAATTTCGATGAATAGTCAGAAATGATATCGATTTAACCGCTCACTTGATGGAACAGCCACCACAACTCGCTGGAGCAGTAATCAATTGAACATCCTCAATTATTATTGTACAATTAACGTGAAACGAGTTCGTATCGATTTTATCTGGTATTGGTTGATAATATTTTGAGTTATGCGAATTTCAATTTAACCTACACTTAATTTGTTAGTATATAAAAGATGCCCTGCTTCACTGGTCACGGGTTTGTCGTAAAAATCGAACGAAAAAGGTAAGACAATATTTATTAACTTTCTGCATTACCATTGATGCGGAAAGAAGACGAACAAAATATTATCACAAGAAAGGTATCGCTTAGTTACGGTAACCGCTTTTAATCCTTGGACTGGTGTATCTATTTGCCTACTATATAGTATAAAAAAGATTTCTTATTATCGACAATCAAGTGTTTACTAGCTTAGCGCATCCCTATTTTAATTGTAAATTTCGTCGCGAATAGCATTAGTATTTAATTAAAAGTTGTCTCGCGCCCTCTCTCTGAATTTGCTGCGGTAGACAAAGTTCTCATAAAATCTAGCCTGTTCTTATCGTTGGTATCTATAGTTGCTATTGCTTATTGCAATAGCGATAAATCCGCCTTTGTACTTAATTTTCTAAATGTATTTCTTTCAATTTTGTGATTGGCACAATAAAGTATATATCTATCAATTTTATTCTAAACTTTATTGTACATAACACAGTTGTATACGAGTAGCAAGTATTCGAGTACAATAGGCGAACTTAATGCTAAAAGCATTATCTAACAGTCAACCTTTGGGTTAAACAGATATCGTCATGTGGGTATTAAAAATGTATAGATAGGTAAATACAAAAATTTGGAATGATAATAAACTTACTTAAGGTGCTTACATAATATACTTACATATATACGATGAAAATAATAATCAAAATACAGTTAATTTCAAGAGTTATATCAACGAAATAATAGCAGCAACTCAAAATTTACTCACGTTTACTTGCCTAAATTTGTTCCCGTAACCGCGAGAGTAGGAGCTCGCAGACAAGCCTTTTAAAGTTGGCACGGCTGGAGACTGTTCTGATGAAGTCAGGAAGATTATTCCAGAATCTAACAGTCGTCACAGCGAAGGAATTGGAGAAAAACCTGGTATGGTGAGTAGGAGTAGCGAGGGTCATGTTGTCGGAGGAACGCAGGATTCTATCATGATCTAACTATATAGATATACCATTTTTATTTTGTGTGGAAAAGGTCTTCGCCTACCACCCAGCTAAGAACGGGAAGCTGGGACTTGGACCCACCCATGGAGTAAATACAAAGAGGAGATGGCGTATCGACTGGTGCACCGTTACGGTCATTAGCGCGGTAACGTCTGAAAAGTGGGCGGAGCTTACGTCATTTTTCGTTCAACTGTGAACGATGCGTGACGTGGAGCGAACTCTTATGTTTTTCTTATTTCGTTTACGTTTCGTTTCTGCTTTGATTATTTTGTAAAATATTTTAAACCATATAAGTGTTTCAATGCTGTACTGTTATGGGATCAAAATAAACGTAAGTAAATCATATATTTTCGGATTTATTTAATTGATTTAGTGTTACACAAAAGTAGTGGTAAGTAGAGGGGATCGTCAATAGGGGCGGAGCCACGGCCAAACCAAGCTCCCCGCACGTCTGCCTTCCGCCCCCGCGTAGAGTCACACAATTTTTGTAAGGAAGCTCTCGATATGCCATCTTGTCGCATATAGCTGTAAATACTGTAAATAAAACGTCGTTCTTTTTGTACTCCTTTATTTTGTAAGTAGGTTAAGTTGTAATTCTCCTTAAACTCATTATCTTTCATGTCGTTTAGTTATACATCATTTGTCATCAATCTTAGTGTTATAAGTATTATTATTGTCACCATGTAACAGTAAATGCATATCAAAGGTCTCTAATTCTTGTCAATCTAAAGAGAACCATATACATACACATTAAAGATGTATATTGTTCGTACTTATGTATGCACGTGTTCCTCCTCACGCCATGTGGCACGTGTAACCCTGAGGTTGACTTCGTATTTCAAATGTTTGTATCATGATTGGATAAAGAGTAAATGAGGGAGAATATCTGCTCACGGGGTTGCGCATGCGTTGTAGAGTTCATTTAACCTATAAAAGGGCCCTAATTCTGTCCTAAAAATTCCGCCACCGATAGGTTCTCAGTAGGCCCTTCAGGCACAATAGTGTCGGCCCTTATGGCATTGAGCGTTTGCTACCGCTCGCGAGTTTACATCGCTCGCTTGATCAAAGGCAAAGTCCATGGCCGAGGTTCGTCCCAACTGGGAGCCCCTTGTGCATTTGCCAAAAAGGCTGAGTGGTTAATAGCCCTCGCCCCAAACTGTCCCGCTGTAAATTTAAAAGCTCACAGGAGCTAAAATTGTAGGTCCGTAACAAAAAAAAAAAAAAGTTCTAAAATTCATTCTAACAACAGCAAGCAAGTAATGAACAAGACAAGTGCGCGACCCTCGGAATAGTCACTCCCAGTTTGTAACTACATAAAATCTTTAATTTCAAAGTGCCAAATACCTAAAATCTACAGTCCATTTCCTTAAGTTTATCCGCTGTCATTCACAACACATCTCGTCTTTATTATTACTCCGTGGACCCACCAAAAACCACACGGTGTCAACATCATACCCGCAATTTGCAGGGACCATGCTTCTCTCTCAATCTTCTATTTACCAGCTTTGGGTAAAGGCGCGCTTGACACGGGCGCGCCTTTCAACCCAAGGCCCTTGGTAGGGCAACTGAATAACCTAACCATCTTATTTTATTAATAAAATTACCGTATCATAGAATCACCCCATGTGATATCTACCGGGACATGGTCACTTGGATGCGTGTGCGCGGCACTGCAGATGCAGAGCTGTAGCAAATTATGTACCTACCTACATATTTTATTTTTTTATGCTCGACGATGAATGTCATGCCAGTGTACGTTTAAACCATGGAGTAAATACAAAGAGGAGATGCCGTTTGAAATGGCGCAGTGATATGATCATTGGCGCCTCGCCGACACAAAAGTGGGCGGAGCTTGTCATTGCTCGTGCTCCATTATTGGAGAGACGGCCGAAACCAAGCACCCCGCACGTCTGCCTTCCGCCCCGTGTAGCCTCACAAACACTTTCTTACAAAACGATTATTACGGCATCTCCTCTTTGTAATTACTCCATGGTTTAAACCTAATGCTTGGTGTTTGTATACTGTTAGCAGTTAAGTACTATGACAATGTATGTTTAAATAATAAAATTTAAAAAAATTAAAAAGTCTACCTATAGGTATACCTTTTTTTTTTTTGTTAACGGAGGGGAAATGCATTTACGCACAGAGTGTGGGACTCCCAGGCAGAGTGCCCGGACTACCCACTAAAACCCCTCCTGCGTTTCCGCACCGGCTGTTGAGGGCGCCATGGGGTCGCGTTAGCATTCTACCACGACGCCCTCCAGCCATGGCCTTGCGGCCCCCTCAAATGGCCTTTCGCCCCCCCCCCCCAAATCGGGCAGTGGCCCATAAATGGACCACGCCCGTCCCCCAGACCCACATCCATTCGCCGTCTCATCATAGACGGCGGTGGAGTGGGCTGTTGGCAGAAATTGGCCGACAGCCAATAAGACCCCGACTACCAGGGAGTTATTAACTGTCGCCCAGGGTGCACCGTCCCGAGGGTGAGCACCCAGATGAAATATCTGGGGCTCATCCTCGACGGACGATGGTCTTTCGGCCCCCACATTCGCGAGTTGGGGCCGAAGATCATCAGGACGGCTGCTTCGCTCGGCCGACTCCTCCCCAACCTGGGTGGACCGAGCGAAGCAGTAAGGAGGCTCTACTCTGGCGTCTGCCGGAGCATGGCGATGTACGGTGCCCCCATCTGGGTGGACGCCCTCACCGCGACGAACAAACGCCTTCTGCGACAGGCGCAGAAGGTGATCGCGGTGAGGGTGATACGGGGGTACCGTACAGTAGCCTTCTCTGCGGCCACGGCCCTCGCGGGCGACCCGCCGTGGGAGTTGGTAGCGGAGGCGCTCGCCGAAGTGTACCACTTTGTGGCGCACAGGAGGGAAATCGGCGAGCGCCCCTCGGCGGAGATCGTGCGGCGGGTGCGCCTGCGAGCGCAGGCGGAAGTCGTGCGGAGGTGGGAGGCGGACCTGGCGCAGGCGGCGTTCGGTGTGCGCACAGTGGAGGCCCTGCGTCAGGTCCTGGAGAAGTGGATGCTGAGGCGGCGCAAGCCTCTCACCTTCCGCATGACGCAGGTGCTCACCGGGCACGGTTGCTTCGGTGAGTACCTGCACCGCGTGGCCCAGAGGAAGGCCGAGCCTCGCTGCCACGACTGTGGCGAGGCTCAGGACACCGCTCAACACGTCCTTGAGCGGTGTCCCAGGTGGAGCCGGCAGCGCCAGGAGTTGGCCGCCGCGCTTGGCGGGACGGACCTGTCGCTCCCGAGTGTCGCCAACGCGATGCTCGAGAGCGACAGCGCCTGGAATGCAATGGCCTCCTTCTGCGAGGCCGTCATGTCGCAGAGGGAGGCCGAGGAAAGGGACCGCGAGGACGATCCCCTCGCGGTCCCGATCCGGCGGCGGCGAGGGGGGGTGCGTCGCAGGCGCTACTTGGCGCGCCTGGAAGCGCCCCCATAAGCGGTGGGACTGGAGCAGTCCCACCCGGTGGCAGAGGTCCTCCAGGTGTCGGAGGGCCTCTGAGAGTGGTGAGTCCGGTTTCTGGTGAGAAACCGGCCAGTCGCAGAGGCGTCTTGTGCTAGTCAGATCCGAGGCGCCTCCCTGCAATGCGGCCGACGGCACCCGCAGGGGTTTAGTGGGTAGTCTGGGCCGGCTAGCGGCCCAGGAGTCCCACACTCTGTGCGTAAACGCATTCCCCTGCGAAATCAAAAAAAGGGTACACCGTCCCGAGTCCCTTGTCAGCCCACCCTCTCACCGGATCCTTGGGATCAAGTGAGAATGCAAAGCTTTCAAAGGACCGGGCACTCGAGGAGGTTCTCTGCCCTGCACCCCACCTATAGGTATACCTACTTAAAGTATAACTACTCGTATAACTTGTATGAAAATATATATAAATAAAAAATATGCGTCACACAGTATCTCTATCACGAAACATTAACACAGTCGCTAGCATAAGAATACCAATGGAAGGTTGACGTCGAATCAACCCTTTTTTAACGCTGTATTTGGTTGAATTTGTCAACATTCCGAGTGAGATACAAAGCAAATTAGATATCTGTTGATCCAAAATCCCTAATTTGAAGGTTGCGCCTTATACATACGTAATACATACATATACATAGTATAGTTATGAGTACTGTATGTAAATATATGTATGTTTATTTAGCAGTAAGTGTTTTTTTTTCTCGTTGTATTTTTAAGATAATTCGCGCCGCACATAACTTTTCTATTTTTCATAATGGTTGACTGGGAGAGAATGCTTTTAGCATTTAGTTCGCCGATTGTAAAAGTATTTTTTTTACTTGTGGAACAATAAAGATTTATAAATAAATAAAAATTATCACGCCTATTTAACGCTAGACAGAGACTAAGGACAACATTTGCTACTATTCTCACCTACCTACCTCACTTCCCCCACTGTCATCACGCTCTTAGCATTAAGTCCGCCAATTGTTATAAGTATATGTGTACTTTGTGGAACAATAAAATTTTAATTAATAATTTAAAAAAATCACTCCTTACACAACTCATTTACCATCTTCGTAAAAAATATTAGGTAAGAAAATTATATTACAAAAATATGCTGTCTGTAACAAAGATGTACAATATGCGGTCTTATCACTAGTCTTCTTCTTCTTTGCGAGTCGACTCTGGCTGTTATCAAACTTCAGAGGACCAAAACTCCGCCACTGACAAGGCATTGTCGGTGGCTTCGTAGAGGTCCATGAGCGTGCAGGTGGCCGGGCACGCAGGGCAGGACAGGAGATGCGTCATGGTTTGGGGAGAGACACCGCACCGGCAGGCCACCTCCGAGCAGTGGCCCCACCTGAACATGTTTTCCTTGCTTCGGCCTACGAGAGTCCGGAGTCTGTTTAAAGACTTTCATTTAAGCCATGGCAGGTCATGTCCAGGAGGGAGGCACTCCGATAACGGCAGAGATGAGGCCGAAGGGTATCTCTCACTAGTGCAATCACTTTTAAACTCCCGGGCAGGCTTCGCTTACATGTAAGAATAGCTCATGAATGAAATATTTTCATTAAAAAAATGGGTATTACGAAACGTTCTGAAAAGCTTTTGATTATAGGATTTTTTTTAAATGTAACTCAAAACGGATGTACCTATCATAAAGGGGCTTGAAATTAAAATTCGAAGCCCGTCAAATTCTGTAATGCGTTATTTTCTGGAAATAAAAATATCCAGTGCGAGTTGGATTACCAACCAAGGGTTCCGTCCCAGTAGCTTCATTAAATTATTTTTGTAAGTCCAATTAAAGCTTTGTACCTATATAAAAAAATCATGGAATAGGTATATGTATACTTATTTAACTTGTATTTATTTCTCTTTGGGGCTTTGAAATTTAACATACCCAAGAGTACATATATTGGTGTATGTCACCAAAATAGTTCCGCCTGGAAAAAACTTACTGCCAAGTTCTACTATGGTGGTCAAAAGGTTCAAAAAGAAAATTCGCTGTGCAACGCACTATATCTGGACTTAAGGCCACAAGACAAAGGGATTTTGGTGGCCAATAAAAAAATCCTAAATGACAAACTTACTGTGACTAGCTCACAGATAGAGAGACAGGTTGCAATGGATTATTAATAGAGCCCGGCTTTCATCCTCTACGTACGGAACTCCAAAAAAAAGACGGCTTGTTGAAGAACGAGCTGAGTCTAAAAATTTTTAAAAGATCAACTCATAATAATCCAATATCGAATGAATTGGCTGTAAATTCGAGTCCGACGTGTCTTGCATAAGAATTGGCTCTCCTAAAGAACAGTGAACGTGGAAAAGCTTTTGCTCAAGGTTATAGAGTAGACGAGAAACAGATACTTCTCAATTTAAAAGTAATTGTAGGGGATGGGGTTCGATCTATGTAAAACGCCGCTTTAGTTCCAAAAAATAACAGTTTATTTGCACGTTTACAAGAGTTTTGGCACTTTTAAAACTAACACGTGTAGTATGGTGTCACTCGCTAAGAGGTTTACGGCAGACTGACGGGCGCTGGCCGCGGCCGATGTGTTCACGCGGCTCGTAGTGACAACAAACTACCTCCAAATAAAATATAAATAAAAATTACAAATTATATTTCAAAGGTCAATGAACGCGTTGCCTACATTCCCCACCCTAGTGCGAAACTAGCACTCATTTACTAAAGGGATCCTGGCGACGCGCGCTGCCGACCGTTTCAGCGTACCTGTTTTGGTGCGCACCTCCACTACTCTCACTCGACTGTCCGCGCCTGGGAATACCTGCTGGATAATGCCTCTCGGCCACACGTTACGGGGGGCTGTTGGATCCACAAGCAATACCAAATCGCCTACCCTCAGCGGCTCCTGTTCCTGATGCCATTTGCGACGTGGTATGAGGTCTGGCAAAACTTCATTCACCCAACGCTTCCAAAACATATCCGCTAGTGTTTGTGACTTCCGCCATTGTTTCCGCAGGTATAAGTCATTGTCATCAAATTTTCCTATGGTCGGCAAACTCGAAGATGTACCTAAGAGAAAGTGGTTAGGAGTTAGGGATTCTTCACTAGAAGGCTCAACTGAGACGTGAGACAACGGACGGCTGTTGACAATGTTCTCAACTTCTGCAAGAAGCGTGCTTAAAACCTCGTCCTTTGGGGCTCGCTCTTTCAGAATCACCCTGAGGGAGGTCTTGATACTCCTTATAAGGCGCTCCCATGCGCCAGCCCAATGTGGGCTTACTGGAGGAATAAACGTCCATTCAGCAGCGTTATTAGCAGCCTCGTCTCTTAGCGCTCCCTTGTCAAGCTCTAGCAGTGATCGCTTGAGCTCGGTGTCAGCCCCTCTCAAGTTGGTACCATTGTCCGACATAATGTTACGCGGCCAGCCTCGTCGCGACGCCATACGGCGGAGCGCCATGATCATAGAATCGGTGGTAACCGAATGCACTAATTCTATGTGTACAGCACGTACAGTGAGACAAGTAAAAATCACTCCATATCGCTTTTCATGTCGCCGTCCCACTGTGACGTCCATCGGGCCAAATAAATCCACACCAGTATAAGTGAATGGGCGCTGGTGGTGTGCCATCCGTGCCAAAGGTAAGTCACCCATTCTGGGTACCTGCGGTTTGGCCTTCCTTATTCTGCACAGCATACAACGCGACACTACATACCGTACGGTAGGCCTTATTTGTAATAACCAATATTTCTGTTTCAGATTATTGACAACGGTCTCGTGGTTCCCGTGGGCAGCCTTCTCGTGGTAGTGCTTAGCAATCAATCGCGCGACCTGATGTTTCCCATCTAATATAATAGGTGTCTTAGTTTCAGGAGACACTCCGCGTGCGGCACCTATGCGGCCTGCACATCGCAGCACTCCGTGTTCGTCGAGGATTGGCGATAAGGTAAGTAACCTGCTAGTACGATCAATGCTTTTACCTTTTTTGATTGCAGATATCTCGGCAGCAAAGCACTCCATTTGAGCTTGTTTGATTAATAGACATTCAGCGCACTCCATTTCTTCTAAAACGCTACGGGTCATCTTTTTACATCTGTCTATAAATCGTAGAACCATAGCTGCTGACCTAAGCAACCGCAACCAAGAAGAAAATCAATTTGAATCCGGAACAGACAAGCTATAAAATACTTCTCCCATAAAATTCACGTATTCGAAGTCGCCGTCATTCGAGTAAGCTATGACGTCACGCGGCCAACTCGACTTATCCTCGAAAAGAAATGACGGACCCGACAACCACTCATTGTTGAAGATCGCGACATCATAATGCTCCCTTGTGCCGATGTCAGCGATGTTCAGTTTAGTCGGTATGTACCTCCATTCCGTAGGCTTCGACAAATCATCTATTTCGCCTAAACGAGTCGCTACGAACGTCTTATAATTGCGTGCGTCATTTTTAATCCAGTGCAACACAGTCGTCGAGTCGCACCAAAAATATCGTTTTCCTATTTCTAACTTCTGTTCTCGAGTTATAGTGTCTGCTAGCCTGGCTGCGTATAGTGCCGCTTGAAGCTCTAATCTAGGTATCGTAGTGGGCTTCAAGGGTGCAACTCGACCCTTTCCAGCAACAAAGGTAACATTCACTGCTCCGTTATCAGTCCAACGATAATAGGCGACAGTACACATTGATTTTGATGACGCATCGCTAAAAACATGCAATTCTAAATTACTATAATAATTTTGAACCTTACTGCAATGACTAATCTCCGTCGTAGCACTGTCCGCTGTCGTAGCACCTTGTGTAGCACTCGGAACGCTCGTAGGAGCCTGCGGTTCTGCGTAGAGGCAAGCGGCTGTTTGTAGACACTTCGTAGCCGACTCGCAGTCTGTTTCTGTCTTGTTCGCGGCTGTAGACCTTAGCGCCGTCCTTGTTGCACTCGTGCAATGTAAATAACAGCGCGGCATGCGAACCGTTGCTACCTGTTTGAGATTATCAATCCATTTGCACCATTTCTCATAAACAGAGTTTGATATGACGTCATCCCAGTTGGTGTTGTCCCTCCAAACATCCTGAAGCATGATTTTTCCCTGTATAGTGAAGGGCGTTAGTAGGCCATATACATCAAATATAGACATTACTACCGCGAGCATCAATCTCTTAGTCGGTCTGCTGATACCTAGTCTTATATTTTCAGGAACCCTTTTTAGGGACACATCGAAGCCTAGCTCGTCCTGGACCGGGTACCAAATCATGCCTAATGTACGCTCACCACAATCTTGTTGGTTAACTTTGAACCTTATGGCTGCTTCTCCTAAGGTCTCTTTTGGCAAACTATTTAAAACCGATATGCTATTACTTGTCCAATTTCTCATCTCAAAACCACCTTTTTTATGTATATCTGTTACCGCTTTTATCATAGCTATAGCTGAGGCATCGTCAGGCAGGCTGTCGATATAGTCATCCATATAGTGTTGCTCGATTATTGCAGCTACGGCGGCCGGCTGCGATGACTCATGCAGCAATGCGTTTTTATTTTTTATGAATTGCGCTATGAATGGAGAACAATTTGCGCCGAAAATCAGCGAAGTCATTATGTAGGTTTTGACTTCGTCTTGCGGGTGATCTCTCCACAAGAACCTTAATGCGTGCTGATCTTCAGACTTTATTTTAACGCGTAAAAACATATCTTTAAGGTCTCCGGCTATACCTATTTTATTCTGTCGGAAGCGTAACATTATACCGAATAGAGAATTGAGTAAATCGGGCCCTGTGAGTAAATAATCATTCAATGACTTACCTTGTACTTTAGCGGCGGAATCGAAAACAAGACGCAGTTTTTTCTTATTAGGGTTATCGACCCCGAAGTGAGGTAGATACCAGGTCCTAGGTACTGACTCACTACTGTCAGTCAGATGTTTGGCGAAGTCATTATCCAGCAGATGTCCAATGCGCTCCCTATACCTATCCGCGTATTCCCGATTGGTTGCACATTTTCTATTTAAATTATTTAAGCGCGAGAGCGCGCAAGGGTAGCTGTCGGGCAACTTGCAGTTGGGATCCTTCCAGGGCAAGCCGACGTGCCACCTACCATCTACTAGCTGCGCACTACTCTCAAGAGCAGCAACCGCTCGGGCCTCGTCCTTATTTTGACGAGGTTTAGCCGACACTCCCAAGGCGTCGATAGAAAAGGAACAGCGTACCTGTTCATGCAGCTCGTGCAGAGTGCGGTCGGGCTCCGCGGCCGCCAGCAGCACGCTCGCGCGCGGCGCTGCAGCGGCCGGCAGCGCGCGCATCACGCCGTGCACGCACCAGCCTAACGGGGTACGCGTGGCTGACGGCTCATTGACCTTTCCTACTTTACATTCTAAAGGTACAAGCAAGTGATAGTTATCCTGACCGATCAATATTTCAGGTTTACACAAGCTATCGTAATCGATAATAATATTATTTAAGTGACTATATTTTTTACATTCTGACAAACTAATTTCTTGAACAGGCAAATTTAAATTATTAACACTACGGGCCTTGATTTTAAATGACTCCTCAGAATACATACTTGATAGATTCATCGTTACAACATTAGAGTTACAGACATACGTATCTTCATCCCACGCCCCGCGTACGCGCAGGGTCTCGGCGCGTCCGCGCAGGCCAGCGCGAGCCGCCAGATGGCTGCTCAAAATTGTGACCGAAGCTCCGTCGTCTAATATCGCACATGTACTAATTACACCGTTAGGACCGCACACTTTAACCGGCACTACTTTTAACAACACTTTGTTAGTAACACTTAAATGCGCGATAGTCTCCGTCGGCGGGTTACGGCTCGATGTAGATATCTCGTCAACTTTCGGGACAACGGGTTCGGGCCGCGCGGATCGGGCCGGGCTGTGTAGAAGACGATGATGCGCTCCACCGCAATTATCTTTATCACAAGCGGGGGCGGAGCAAGTTTCTCTTTCGTGTCGGGATACTAAACATTTATAGCAAAGTCCGTTGCGTTTTGCGTGTTGCCATCGATTTTTGCGTAACGCTTTCAAAAACTCCTTGCATTTTGTTAATTCATGGCTATTTTTCTTACAAAAGTTGCAAATTTCTTCTTTTTCTTTGCTTTGTACCAACAGTGTTTGCGCACCCTTACCGTTACTTTCCCGTATTGTAGATCTATTTTGTGTGAAATTTCGCGTGCCCATCTGATTTATATTAGTTGTGCTAGATATTTTAATTGCTTCTGTGCGTAGAAACTCGGACAGCATATCTATTCTTGATATTTTGTTTCCAACTTGGAGTTTAGGGTAACTATAATCAGACCACTTGGAAATCAGTACTGTGGGAAGTTTTGATAAAATAATATTAGCCAGGTGTAAACCACGGAGATATTCCTCTCGTCCCACAGCACGAACAGCTGTTACATAGTTCTGTATTTTGACAGAAAAAGGCACGATCTCACTCTGGTAATCTGGTGGTAAAGGATGCAGTTTCTTCAACTCTTGGGTGATTTTAAATAGCACTTTATCTGGGTTTCCAAACCTTAGTTCCAGCGTTGACATCAGCTGATCGGGAGAAGTGGCACAAATAAGCAGAGCCGAGACTGCTTCTTTTGCGGCTCCACGAAGACATTTACGTAATCTCCAGACATTTTCTACATCACTGAAGCCACATATTCTGGTGGATTCCACCCAAGTAACACATTTGGTAACAAATAGCTTGCAAATAGTATTTTTTTGGAAACTTTAGTAATTAAATCCACCGTGATTAAGTTCTATAAAGGTGGTTAGAACCTATAAGCAACCTGTATGTTACAAAAGGGAGAAAAATTGCAACTTATTTATAGATGCAAAAGCGATGCTTAAGAGTTCGAATTGTTATCCTGAGTGGCACTTAGAACTTACGGTGCAAATTGCGCGCCGTGAATGAATGATTGAACGATAAAGGGATGCAGTTCATTCGTTGAGTGACAAATGGGATCTTATCAAGTTCTTATTTTTGGTGGAGATAAACAAAACGACGCGGCGACGGTGTGCTTCGTGCTATTGTGTGTGACAGCAAATTATATTTGGTATTGCATCTATTTGGTGAGTGCCTATTAAAATATTATGTGTATAACGCCGGATAACAACATGGAGCTCTTACAAATGGTTTTTTATAGTGAAACCATGGTATATTTACTAAGTAAATTTTGATGCGCCTTCGATATAATCAAAAATTATCAAAAATTATGCACCGATCAAATAAATCAGATATTACTTTATAAAAATTTGGTAGTTAAAAACCTAACATTATGGTTTCACAAAAAGTATTATGTAAAACTATATCAGAAATAGTTATCAAAACTAATAGTATTGTATGTTATTGTATTAAAATACCATTTAACAAGATACTTATCAAGCAATCCATTTTTAAACATGGCGATTTAAAATAGACCTTGCAGTTCATATTTCCACTCATTTGTTGCCTTATTGGAGATCCTAGGTCCAAAAATCATTCATTTACTAATTGTAGTGATTATTTTCACTTTACAGGTCTCTTTGTCATTGCGTAGCATTGGGGATCCTCAAAACGGGTACAAAACCCATTTATGAAGGTAAATAAAGTAAAATTTACTTAAATTGTAAATGTTGGCTAGAATATAACAGTCGACTTCTTAAATCGATGCCCGATTTTCTACTGATAGTTTCCAATTTGTAATTTTTCTTTAGCAGTTCTTCTTTACAATAAAATATAGTACCTACCTACCTATACTAATAGGTTAGGCATATAATTAAAATGGTAGTAGTAAAACTATCGATAGTATCGATACTATTTAACTTAGATACTATCTATAGTCTAGTATTTCTAGTCTTACTATTTTTCAAGGTTACGATAGTATCGATATTTTATACTATTGCGTGCAACGCTAGTGTGCGGCAGGTTCATAGGTTCGCCGTTCTATTAGGTACTTTTTCTTAAATAGCCGTAACATTCAATGTGTGATGGAATGAGGCCTCCCCAATCGGGGGTAAATGCCATACTCGCCACGCTTGGCAGGCGGGTTGGCGTGCGCAGTGTAAGGTGTAACATGTGATATTACACAGAGAAAGCTACTGCCTATTCCTTGGATTTCCCTTAATAGCTTTTTACGACACCTACGGGAAGAGATTGGATTCTAAGCCACTAGCACACGGCATATTGACTTACTTAATTTTAATTTATAAATGCTTATGCGTAAAATATGTACTTAAAGTTACAGTAATATTTTTTTAATTTTAATTTATAAATGCTTAAATGCGTATAATATGTACTTAAAGTTACAGTAATATTTTTTTTCAGAATGCCGTTTTTGATAGTTGAAACGATTGAAAACGGTTCCAAAAAACTATCAATTTGTCCCGAAGGATGGATAAATAACGGAATTTTAAGTTGGCCTACTAAGAAGACTTCTAAAAAATGTAAAATTGAACAACTAACACCAAAAGAAAGTTGGCTGAAAATGCCATGTATAATCAAGAGAAAATTTGATAATTATGAGGCTGCTGATGCTGAGTTAAATACCATGCTTGAGTTGCCTGATACTGAAAATGAAGGGTACGTTAATGTAAGACGGCCGGACAATGAAGATTTTAACAAAATTGCCAACCAACTGGTAGGTATAGGTACGCTATTAACCTTTAACTCCAAATATTTACGCAATGTCACTTCATACTCCTCATACTCCTCATTTTATTTCTCATTTCATTTCCCATTTCATTTCTCATTTCATTTCCCATTTCATTTCTCATTTCATTTTTAAGCAAGCAAATACTATACATTAAATAAAAAAAAACAATAAAGAGTAATAGTTAATATTGATTTGTTTCAATGGTAAATAAAACTACAATACCTATTTTTTTCAGCCATCTACTGGATCTGTAAACAACAACAACGCATCGACTATAGCTGCGCAAAAAATGCAAGAATCTAATAATGACATTGCAATTGATAACTATTTAGTAGCATTATCTGATGATATTCCTAATGGAAATAATATTATGATCCAGAATATAGAAACTGAAGATGTCCAAGTATTGGATTGTAACGATCTTCTAACGAACCAAAAAATTTTATCAGATAATCAGGCCAAAATAATAGATAACCAAATAAAAATCATAAAAACGCTAGCAACGATATCTGTTAAAATTGATAATTTGGCCTCGAACTCCCAAAAACACCAACAAATATACACACAAATGACAGTCACGCCATTAAGCAATGAAATAAAAAAGAGCCCATGCAATGCTAGGGTTACACCTATTAAAAATCTTGATGATCTTCAATATATGGAAAATCATCTACGTGACGCTGATAAAAGAAAATTTCTTAAGGATTTGTATTCCGTTTTCTGCACTCCTGGCAAAAGAGGTGAGGTTTGTGCTTTTCAACTGATTGACGTTTTGTTTAGTCGTGAATTTTTAGTACAGTGTTCCTGGTCGGGTTCTGCTAGAGGTGCAGATTCAAAAATATGTATTAAAATATTTCAAGAAGTGCTTGGATTTTTTTTCGAACTTGTTCATGACTGTGATCCTACATACACTGTCGACAAAAACAATGATTTCTTCAAATCCATTGTCAAAAATGCTAAAAAGAGAACACACTCTAAATTAGGAAGAGCTTCCGCGCCAAGAAATGTCCCCAAAAGGAATCTTGCTACAAAAGAACATAGTGGAACTACAAAAAAAAGAAGACCATCTGGAGACCCAAGTAGAGCAGCACTACAATATACTGAAGCAGATGTCTTAAATGAAGCGGTTTGTAATAATAACGATTCTGTAGATCAAAACCAATTAATTGCAAATCTAAACACAGATAAAAACAAAGATGAAAGAATTGAAAATATTGAGTTCATAATCGATAAAGAGGCTGCAATCGATAATGTAGTACATGCAGATGAAAGCATACCTGAAAATGAGAATGATTAAAATCAAAACACAAATGAAAAAATATGACATTTCTAGTTAGGAGTTTTTTTTTTGACAATTTTATGTTTGTTTTTGTGTTTTGTTATGTGGGTGTGAAGGACGGTATACCGAAATTTTTGCAGACTTAATCACTCCATGAAATTAAACGGCTTTCCACAAGAAACATTCAATCAAACTCCGTTGCCTATCATACATTTGGTATAGGAAATCTGATTTTTTTCAGTTCTCAACGAAATTTCTAGTAAATTGGTGTTAAGTTTCATGGACTTATTGCTTGCAAAATTATTCGTACACTGTTTCTTATACTCCGTATGTAATATAAGTTAGTTTCAGTTTTGTTAACATTTTTGGGATTAATTTTTTTAATAAGTTTAGTTTATGATGTTGATTTTATAATTACCATGATATTTGTTAAGTTACCAAGTTCTCAAAGACAATAATTTTAAAGTAATAACAGAAATCATGAGACTGCAAATTAAGCGATTTACTCACTGTACCTAATTAGTTTTTAACTGTTTAGGATTTAATGTAATACATGTTGTATCTAACTCAAATTGTGATGCTACGATAATCCTCACTAAAGCTATTATGAGACTATTCCCATGGTTTTTAGTTGTGTCATAAAAAATAAAATCCATATATGACATGAATTTGAATGTGTTTTATTTTAAATTTTAAAATAAGTAAGTAAGTATAAGTAGGTAAAACAATCAATATTTTGAAAAGGTATGAAGCAAAGGTAATAAATACATTTCTTTTTTGTATTTAATCGCTACTAGTTTACATTTCAGATCTTTAGGAAAACGTATACATTCGGTAACATTAGTTGACGTTAATTTGTATTTGAAAACATTAAGATAGGAAGAAGAAATAGGAAGCTCAAAAACATTTTCTGTATTAGAAATTAACAAACATTTTATAATTATTTTGCTTTCTTGAACTTTGATTGATGTCGTTTCCATTATCTCATGATTTGATGTTACAAAAAATTTGTCCATTTTTCTTTCTGATATTATAAAATCTTTAAAATGTAAAACTAAATCACCACTTCGACAATTTTTTTTTAAATATGGATAGTTTTTTATAATCTCGTCAGTACCATTCACGTCCAAGCTATCGCATTCTCCGAGCCTTTTTGCTATTTGAGATAATGGTTTGTTGCCAGTTCTAAGCATATTTTTAATCAAGTATAGTTTGTTTTCGAATGGATAGGCATTAAAACTTTGTAGAATTCCAAAGTTGAGCACTTCATCAACAACATGTAATAAATTATGGACATTACTCGTCATATAGTCTATGCCGTAGAAGGATTTAAAATTTTTCACAAAATGATTCAATAGCTCTTTAGCCAACGGCAATAAATGTAAATATTCTTCACTTGAACATATTGTTATTGCACAAAAAAATGACAGAAAATGTTTCATTGCATCAGTGTTTAATACCTCTGGTAATATAACTATGCTGAGGTACAACAAGAACGTCCTAAATTCTGAAGCCTTCCAGTGACATAGACTGCTGAGATTTCTTACAGATCTGTGGATTTCTGAAGGTACTTTGCAATTATCTAGAAAATTATTTACCGTCGATATATCACTTGCTCGCCATTTTGTGTCTTTCTTACCAAAATTTCCGTCTCGCCAGCCAATAAGAAGGCGTTTCATAATTCCCAAGTCGATCAAATGCATAGAATCAGCAACAGGAAATGCTTTTATCATATCTATCGGAAGACTTAGTAAAGGTGAATCGACTTTGTGATGTTTACCATAAAGTTTTTTACGAAAGTCTTCATTATTTCGGGCAGGACAATCTAATTCAGGAAATATAACCGTATGGGATACATGGGAGTATTCGCCAATAATGGTACATTTATTACACCCGTGCTTGCCATTAAAGTTGCAAACGCCTTTTATCATTGCTCTTGCAGGAGAATCGCAAACAAAACATCTTATTGTTACATTTACCTTATTATTTTTAACTAGCAGACCATTTTGAAGTAATGTTTGCATTTCCTGAACAAATGGTTGTAAATAAGCATTTAAATCGTTAGGTTTTCCATTGCCCGCATAAATCCCAACGATGAATGGTATCATACTAGGCAATTCAAAAATCTTGCACAGTATTGGCCAAAACTGTTGTTTAGAACTGTTACATACTGGGAGACCATCTATGTTGAAGTAAAGTGAAATATTGGCAGGTAATTCTCTGTAATATTTCTTCAAAATAGTCTCAAGCGGTATTATAAGTCCATTATGCCAATATTGACCAGGATCAATATATATTGTTTCAATCTGCCTAGGAGTGTTCATGAGCGTTCTTGGGTCTACTGGAAGCAAATTCGGATTTATAGTGTTTATAAGTGTCGCTAAAGATTTCAAAGCTGAATGACTTATGTTATTTTCTATAGCCCATGCTCTAATTGCGTCCCGAAATTGATAAATCTGTTTGTATTGAAACATTTTTTCACTTGATTCACTGTCATAATTTTCTTCGAGGTTAGTTTTCTCAATTATTTCATTATTCACATTATCATTTTCAGCCAAATTGCCATCACTTATTTCAGTCAAATTTTCATCAGTAATTTCAGTTGAACTTTCACTAGGACTATGACTGCAAAAAAAAAAAAAAAATTTATAAATCTGACTAATAGGTAATAGGACCTACAACTGGAAAATCAAAATACAGGAAACGTCCAGTAGGGTAACTCAAAATTATAAACTGATCTTGCCTTCCCTACCAATCTATCAGTTACACCCTGTATAACGTAAGTAGATTTAAAAAATTACAAAGTGAACTGAGTGATTTGATAACTAATTTTCATAAACTAGTCAGTTACCTAAAATATAAGAAACTTAATGATTTCTTATGTTTTCGCGATTGTTACACATTAAATTAAACTATTTTAATGCTGTTTTTATCGCGTTCATTACTTATTTATTTACACCTAACGTTTCAAACACTTTACAGCGTTCATGGTCGCAGGCAGACTAAATTAACATTTATCTGTATGTCATTAGAATACAAAACTATAGTTTTAAGAAATTTACTTAAATACAAATCATACTCTATTAAAATTTATTAATATGTACGGAACCTGCAATAGTAATAGTAAATTCTCTTGACAGAATTGCTCAAAACAGAAAGCCTCCAAATTATTATAATCTGCTTGCTGTGCCTTTCTGTGTGTGTTTATTATGCATTAAATTGATTACTTACCTTTCAACAATTGGAGTATCCTCTTTTGATTGTTTAATAACATTTTCATGGTCTGAACTAGTACCACTTGTTTCCACGTTCATTATATTCTTGAAAGTACGTGCAACTTTCCGATGATAATTACCACATCGTTTAACTTTTTTCCACTTTACAGTATTCATTTTTGCTTTTATAACAGAAACTTTGCGTGTAATCAAATAAATTTATAAACAATCATTATATGCACGTGCCGCGCTAAATCGCAATTAAAAATAAGTTCTACTTTTCTAACTTTTAGAACTGTTAGATCTTAAGTGGTTCTAAATAAGAAAACATTGTTGCTTAAGATTTTAAAGAACCATCTTTTGAAATCGATCTACGCGTTAAAGTGGCATATCAGAGTATATTAGACTTTACAAAAGCAATTACAATAGGTTCCAAATGACCTGCAAGAATAATTCTTGAGCCACTACAGGTGATAAATAACAAATATATACTACTTGTTTAGTACTAAAGGTGCCAAATAGGGAAAAATTACCACATATTAGAGCACGGTTCTTCAGGCGAGATTTTAAGATATCATATGCTTCTTTGAGTACTAAAAGAGTTAAAATTGAAATCTGTATGCGTCTTTAAGTAATAAATTCGGCTTAATGCCACCATGAGTTATAAAGCAGGAACAAAAATCACTCAAAAGCAACTGTTAGCGATAAGAGCTACTCCTATGCAAATTTTAGTGCTGATTGCATTTATAAGTAATACCGTACACTCTTGCATAACTTATATACTACCTGCAGTTGCAAAATAAGCTCCAAAATTCACTAACGTGCTACTTGGGCAGGTACGCTTGCTTGAACTGTAGCCATTCAAGCGGATCTCCGTGAAACTCGGGTAAGTCCTTAGGTACACTCATACGACTCAGGAGTTGAGTGTTAAGTCCATAAGCGGTTGATGAAGTGGTGATTTGCTTCAAAGCTGTTGTCAACTGTTCGACGGTACCATTTAGGGAGTCCAGCGCGCCAGGAGTGGGACCATTAGCGGGGGCGTGCGGGACCTTTTCCATTTCGTGTTGACTTTGCTCAAGCCACTTCTCTACCTCGGTGTGTGTATGCTCACTCTCACGATCTCCTTCAGGTGGACTGTATTCATCTTCAAGGTCAGCTAAGTCGGCTGCCAGCCGTTTTTCAATAAGTTCCATCTGTATCTTAGCCTTTTGTTCAGCCGCCTCCAATTGCAACCTCTTGCGTCTCGCTTTGATGGAAGATGACATTGAACTTTGTGAAGTTTTCGAATTTCTTTGTGCTGCGGCTATTTTTGGTACGTCATTCGGCTTATGGGGCTCTGGTCTATGTTGTGCTTCGCAAATAGGTAGCTGCTGCCGCGTCGGAGCTGGCAGTGTAGCTGACTCATGCAGTGTCGACACGCCCAATGCGGAGCCCGATGGTTGGGGTAGTTGCAAAAATTGGTTTGGTTGTAATTTCACAGGTTCCGATTTTACACTTTTTTCGGGACAATGTTCTCCCCCATCAACAGTTAAGTACGTGGACACTTTATTTTTACTCGCACTACGCGTAAGTACCATTTTCGGCGGTGGCGTATAGTACATAGATGAGATTCGGCTCGAATGGACCACTTTGTAGGGGATGGGGTTCGATCTATGTAAAACGCCGCTTTAGTTCCAAAAAATAACAGTTTATTTGCACGTTTACAAGAGTTTTGGCACTTTTAAAACTAACACGTGTAGTATGGTGTCACTCGCTAAGAGGTTTACGGCAGACTGACGGGCGCTGGCCGCGGCCGATGTGTTCACGCGGCTCGTAGTGACAACAAACTACCTCCAAATAAAATATAAATAAAAATTACAAATTATATTTCAAAGGTCAATGAACGCGTTGCCTACAGTAATTATTTAAAAATGGCAACGGCGTCATTGTTGTATGTTTTTAATTTTGACTCTCAAATAGTCTCAATAATGGTTGGTTAATTTTCAACAACAAGAAAAAAGTTTTCTTAACTTCAAATATAGTACATAGTCTGTGGAAGACACAAAAGAATTATAAGGCATTAAATAGTTCATGACCGCTGATAAGTGTTTGAAATGTTAGGTGTGAAATAAATAGATAGGCAACTGAATTAAAACCGTATCATTTAATGTGTAACAATCGCTAACGTTTTATTACATGAACAAATGGTGGTTGACAAAAATCTAATTTGTAGACTTATTAAATTGCAAATCAAAGTAGCATCTATACAAATCCAACACATCCAAAGTAAAAAAAGACAACTAAGTATCAGTGAAAAGATACCGTAAAACAAAACTAGATTAGATTTTAGGAGTAAAACATCACTTTTCGTCGTTGAAAACGTACTTGGAAATTGTTTAATTATTATTGTTACAACCTAATCTGTGTATTAAATTAAACTATTTTAATACGGTTTTTATAAGTGTTTGAAACGTCAGGTGTAAATAAATAAGTAATAAACGCGATAAAAACCGTATTAAAATAATTTAATGAATAACAATCGCGAAAACATAAGAAATCACTAATCTGTGTATCTGCAACTACTCTATGCTAGCCAGATCTCAGTATGCGGGCCGACCGATGGTATAACGCCAATCTCAATTGACGGCGCAGACGCAAGAATCCGCTAGGGGGCGTTGTATAATGAAACTATTAGATTATTGTAATATTGAGCCAAAACGTTATCCACCTCATTACAGTAATATCTTTGCTGAATCCTAAGTTACATGGTAATAGGGATGGAAAACCGGTATGGTATAAAAATAACGGCCATAATATTTCAACTACGGTCGGTTTTAGGGTTGAGCGAAACTAACAAATATTTGCACCCTATATGATCTCTTTTGTATATCTCCTACTAACCTTAAGATATCCTGGTAAAGATTGCTTGTGCGATAAGGCCGCCTCTTGAACCTATACTTTATTACAGTTCTTGGTTTATTGCAACTGTTATTAACTGTAATAAAGAGATAATAAACAAATAAAATGTTGCAGAACAATGAGCTGGACATGGTTGTAGGCATTCCTAAACCATGCCCTGAGCTCTGTGAACAGTGAAATGAAATGAAATGAAACGAAACGAAACGAAATGAAATGAAATTGTTTATTTTTAATATAGGATATAAATATCACTTATTGACGTCAAGTAGACTTGGCGAACATCCTTCTAATATGAAATCGAATCATATAACACTATTACGAACTTATCTCCTTATTTGAGTTTTTCACAGTTCCAACGTTGCCAAATATTATAGGATTGAAATCCGTTCATAAAAAACGCTGCAGCCAACTTTTCATCTCATTTTTCCGCCAATAAAAAAGGACTGGACAAAAAATCAAGGCATACTAAGTTTCGTTCGTGAACTGTAGCCTGGAACAAAATATTTCTCCACAAAAGCAAAATTGGTCAGTCACTCGCTTATTCAAAAATACAACTTGGAAACATGATCGTATGATGAAGTAATAAATATGACTTCCAAGTTAGAAAACAAGATCCTCTGATAAAACGAAAACATTTCTCATTAATTCCGCATTATGAATTCTCTTTGCGTTGTCCGTGTAGAGGTATCCACTTACGGTACAAATTCTTTGATGTTAACGACCAGTCGGGAATTTCATATCTTTATGTACAGTCAGAAATATAGTGTAGTATCAAAGCTTCCATATAACGACGTTGCCAAGTTGTACAGTTAAATTTTGTGTTAACTGTAGTCTACAAATTCATTAATTAATCAATCATACCTCTATTTCTCCAAGTAAATATATCCTCCCTATCTTACGAAAGGAACGTATTAAAGTTTGCATAAAAACTTGAAAATGGCAAATTTTGTTTTTTCTGTTTTGAATGAAAATGTATCTTTGACTTCAAAACTTTAACAAATAACTATACCTATTGGAACACTAGCTTTTGCCCGTTGTCTCGTCATCTTCATTGTCTTTAATTTTCTCAGCCGTTCGCCTCGGATATGATTCGTTTTTTAGCTAATCTGTGCCCTACTGCTGGGCAAAAGCCTCCTCTCCTTTTATTCATATATCTCTGTCTAGTGTTATTTTTTCCTATTTCTTATCGAACTTTCTTAAGTCATTATCTCTTTCTTTCTATACCCATCAGTTGGGACCAATAATTTACCTTGATAGACGAATATGATTTGCCTTAGATTAATAATAGTTCTAAGTCTATTTTTTAATCACAGGGAGATATTTACAAGCCTTAATATAGTGAAATATAACAAACAAATAAACAACGAAGCGCTTATTAGAAAACGCTAATAAAAGCCATGTTTGTTTGGGCACAATTAAAATGCTAATTATTTGCCGACGCCTCCTCCTCCCATAGACTGTGTGCGTGCAATACTGAAACTCGGAGTACGAAAAAATGGAGTTCGCAATGTTTTTCCATCATCCACGTACGAGGCTAATTGAAATAGGACAAAGACTGAGCGAATCGAAAAGAAATCATTCCTTTTTCGCCTGTCACCAAATATACTTACTTCGTTGGCATAGAATTATTAATTGTACATTGTGAGTCGACTCTGGCTGTTATCAAACTTCAGAGGACCAAAACTTCGCCACCGACAAGGCATTGTCGGTGGCTTCGTAGAGGTTCCTAAACGTGCAGGTAGCTGAGCACGCAGGACAGGACAGGAGATGCGTCGTGGTTTGGGGAGAGACTCCGCACTGGCAGGACACCTCCGAGCAGTAGCCCCACCTGAACATGTTTTCCTTGCTTCGGCCTACGAGAGTCCAGAGTCTGTTTAAAGACTTCCATGTAAGCCATGGCAGGTCATGACCTGATCTCCCTCCTGGGCATGCCCAGGAGGGAGACACTCCGATAGCGGCAGAGATGAGACCGAAGGGTATCTCTCCGTCCAAACATCCACTCTAGACTGAGAGGCTTCGCAGTTAGTAGTTTTGTTTTTTTGACGAAGCTGTATCGACTCTTCAGTTTTTGAATGACGAATACGTGGTTGTTTAAGGGCTGCCGGTGATCCTTTTTCTTTCAAGGGAGCTGGCCACGTCTCTACGGACGTCCGGAGGGGCAACGCCAGCCAGTGTTAATTGTACTTACTACTGTACAGCTGGCTCAGCGACCCGAAGTGGTTATTGGCCTCCCAAACGAGAGAGTGCCAGAGTGTTATATTTTGCGTGATGGCCAAAAATGCAAAGCTTTATTTTGGCTAATTGTGACCTTTTACTAGAGTGATGTTACTTCTAACAAGCTGACTGACCAAGATTTGAATCGAAATCTTTTAGTTGTTGGTGTAAGTAGAGCGGCAGCATTATTACTATGAAGAGAGCGACTGACTAACCCCCCTTCTCGTTCAGTCGTCTCCTAAACTTTACTGAGTGCGTACAGATCTATCTTTATGTATCAATTTTTGTTTGATCTGAAATTCTCTTAAGCCCATGGATAGGATCCACTTGATAGAAAGTAGTAACCGTAGCCATAAATGTTTCACACTCTTTAAAAGACCCTTCGTAAACCTATCAAAAACCATCGAAATCATATGAACAACGGTTACATTTAATATACCATAGCAGACCATGAGTGAACTTGTGAAAAAAGAGCCTTTTTTCAGTTCGATTCACTCAAAAAGCCAATGAGAGAAAGGTGTAAAAGAATAAAGCAATAATTTGTATACCAAGTACCAAGGAATTTTTATTCCTGAGTGATTACATGCACGGAAAACAGGAAAATCCGAGAAGTACAGAAAAACCAAAGAAGACAGGAGATAGCAGAACTATAAAGCTTAACAATAAGCACAGGTTTATTAAGTTATTTAAACAAGCGGAGCGCAAAGCAACAAGAGAAGCAGGCTTCACGTCGCAATTAAAATCCAGACCTGCTCGACCGAGCGGTAGCGGGTCGCAGCCGGCGTACGCGCATGTTTAGTTAGATAATACGGTTATGATGCAAATTACCGGTCCACGTTGCATACATCCAATAATAAAACGGGTTTGCCACTACGATGCTTGTAAATTAATATTTTGTCTGCATGTTAAACTTATTTTATTGTTTGTGCATGAAATATATATTTTTGACTTTAAATTTGGAATTGTTTTGCCTGTGAGCCTGTAACTATATTAGTATGAAATACTTATTTGTATGCTGTGCAATAATAGCAAAACATAGTGCGTCTTATACTCTGTTAAACATTTTATTATGTACCTATGTTTAACAAATAAATAAATGATTGATTGATTGATTGATTGAATGGAAATAATGTTTGAAAGGTACGTGTGAAAGTTAAAAGAAAGGTTTGTATATAAACATACAATATTTTGTATATTCGCATTAATAAAATAACAGATTACTGTAGTGAGAGCACTCACAGCCAACACTATAATTTTCGCGCTCCATGGTCCAAAACCAAAACGCGGAGTCAAATGTTTGCGAGTTCGCCAACACGATAACGAAATCGCTTTATTTCGACTCTCACGAAATAATTAAGGAGGCTATGAAATATGGCGGCGCGATTCAAATGTAATTTGTTCCTATCATAAATCGTGTTGAAGACGTCGCTATATTCGGCACTGATATTTTATTAATTAACTAACTGTCATTGGTTTCAGCTTGTACTTGCAAAAGTAACCCATACTTTTGAAGTAATATACTTATTAGCACAAAAGTTGCATGCAAAGAAATTTTTTGTGTAATAAGATGTAAAATAATCGATCTTTTGCTACTGTTCTAAAACACATATCTGTCTAATTATTTCTTACTAGCTGTTTCCCGCAGCTCCGCCTGCATCAAAAAATAGCCTATGTTTGACCCCGGGTCTTCAACTATATTCATACCAAATTTCATCAAAATCCGATCAGCGGTTTGGCCGCGAAAGCGAGACAGACAGGTAGACAGACTTTCGCATTTATAATATTAGCATGGATGTTTACGCGATTCTTCGTCCAAGCGTGCTTTCCTAGTTGTGTCCTTTAACTAACGTTACGGAGCTTAGGATACGCTGTTAAGTCATACTCCTAGATTTGGCGGTACTGGTTATTACAATGGAGCGACTGCCGTCTGACCTCCGCAACCCTATTTTACAGAGAAACCAGACCAACTGGAACATGACCCGAGATATGTTAGAAGATATGTTAGAAACACTGTTAGATTTTTTCAGGCTGCCTAAAAGCATCTGACATAGCCTAACGACTGTCATCTATCAAAAACAACTGTGATCAACGGCTTAACAAACCTTCAGAAGCACAGAAGAGCTAGAGATAAAATGCCACTAATTGAGACCAATCCCAGTCAGGCTTGCCGTCGCTTGACATGCCTACACAACCTTTACGAGGCGAGGGGTTAAGCGATTCACACACAATACCAATGTGACTATCTAATAATTAAAACCGATCAAACCAAACAAGCCCTACTCCAACAAATTGACAATGTCGCCTAACAAAGTCTAGGTACACAATTAGTTGATCATTGTTTGCATAATGTTGTTTACCGTCATAATACTCAGCGGATACTTAGAAGACTAATGCCAATCCAAGTCAACAGAGCCAGAATACACAAATATAATGGAAAGTCACGATTTCAGTAAAACATTAATACTGTTTATTCTGGATTTATTTGCTAAATCGATTTTGGAGCTTGATAAATTTTATTAGAGCAGCATTTAACTCAGTTTAAACAATTTGCATTTATTTTGTATAAATTTTGCCTATTTATTAATATTGACGCTCTAGTAGTGTACCGGACGAACTTAGCTGCAAGAAGGAATAATATAGAATGGAACATACGGTCCAGTGCGGCGAACCAGTGCTTTCACGGACACGTACATACAAACAATTATTGAAATGTGTGAGTAAATTGTTTGCGTGTGTGGTGTGGATTTCGTGTCCATGAAAGCACTGGTTCGTGTGTAAACCATCCTTAAGGCTGATTTAGACGGATCCAGTGCAATCAAGTGGTGGACAAATGTTCAGTCCAGCAGTAGCTTTCACGGACTTTACTAACACACACACACAAACAGTTTCGTATCCATGAACGCGTCTACACAGACAAATTCGCTACTGGATTACCAGCACTGGATCCATGTAAATCAGCTTTTAAGCGTCTTCTGCTGAAATCAAAGATGATACTTACTGCGACTGTTTAGAGGCCAATTCGAAAAACTGTTAAAAGGCTATGATGGCCAGTGCTTGTAGGCGAATTATCATAGCTTCGTTTGCCTGAACATAACATTTTATATACCTTAGTAGAAACTATACAATTGAAATTAGTTAAGCAAGGGGCACAGGTGTGGAATCAGAATTTGTATGAAAAGGACCTGCAAGACGTAGTGTCATTAAGTATTGATAATTCTTTACCTCGGGAAAACACGTTGTCCCGGCTGCCATCTGGTGGTCATTAAAGGAACCACGTCAGAGACCGATAAGCGGGCCGAAACTGCGACACGCTGTGCAAGGACGATTAGCTATGTAACTCAACGACATGAATAAATGGATTGATGCAGTGTGAGATTCCTTTATACAATACAATATAACTTTATTGCCCACATCTGGGAAATCACAAAACTGAAATTATTTGTACAATAAGAGAACATGATGTAAGGGTGGGCCCAGTAGAATTAAATAATGTCTACTGTAGAGATAAATCAACGCAGACATATATATAATTTGGGAACAAGGGACAGTCATTAATAAGAAATACATATAATATATATTCTACACACCTTGAAGGGACAGATAGTGCTCCTTAACCTGGCTCTTAAAACTAGTAATAGTTAGTTTATCTACTCTAGTATAAAGTTAATTGACTTTTAATTTACCAAATTAATTCAAACATCATGCAAACAATAGACTGAATGTCACGAAAGGGAGTCAAAAGACAAATCAAGATGGCTAAGATGAAGGAGACAATTTAAACAAAGTCGTGTTTGAAATAAGGACGCGAGCGCCCGGCTGATTAATTGTTTCAGCCTAAATAAATATCAAAGCTTGCTCCGAGAATTAGGCTAGGATATAGTGGAAGCGATGAAACTGAAATATGAATATCTTATGTACCGGAGGTACGCTTCTTACTAGGAGAAAGTTAGACATCTATTCAACATGTGTCTATAAATGCTACCACAAAACTATGTTTATCTATAGCCTAAAGTTAAATAGGGTATAGACATGGTTTTAAGTTTTGTTGAACAATAGAAGAGGTAAAAATGTGTTGAAGTAAAACAAGACTTTGTTTTTGTAGTTGCTGCGTGCGTGTTTTTCCTAGTTGCGTCTTCAGCTCTCTCTTCGGAGCCTAGGGTGCGCTGTTTGTCATCGTCCTAGATTTGGCGACACTGATTTTTACAATGGAGCAACTGCTATCTTACGTCCGTAACCCTTTATACAAAGAAATCATTAGGGGAGGCCTATCTCTACCAGCAGATTACCTGCGGTTGAAATGATGAAATCTGTAAAGTGTTCCTGGTGGATAGTCAATATGGAAAATAAGTTTAAGAAAATGCAAATGTTACCGAAAAATAACAAGAATCGTAAGTTGATCTGTTTAAAATGTATTATTTAACGCATGTATTTTAGTAAATTGATTAATTTATGGCGTCTTACCATTAACGCCGTCGTTTGATAAGTTTAACAAAATCATAGTAGAGGCACTGTACAACATGCCTCCTCAGATATCTGTCCCGGCAATTTGAGAATTAACATATTTTGTAGGAAATTTGGGACAAACAAATTAAGTGGTGACAGGGTTAGGTCCAAAGTCTGGGGAACCCGACCATCTGGCCTAATTGATCGGGTGTCACATCACTCACATTAATTGTTAATTTAGTATATTTACGTAAGAATAGTTTTTTTCAAGATCCACTTCGGGTCGCTGAGCCAGCGGAGTAAGTACCTACGTAAAGTTTTTTCGATATTTTTTATAACTTTACTTTAACTTAATATGCCCAAAGTAATTTTCTTACAATTCAGTGCAGCAAGTACTCATCATCATTCTCATTTCGTATAGGTTACATTGTCAATCGATCATGTACACCCTGGTGTCAGAGTTGTTCGGAACCGCCTCTCGGCCTTTGGCGTGCCGCAGCCGGGACCAACGGCTTAACGTGCCTTCCGAAGTACGGATTCATCTTTATTTTCAGACAATCAGGTGATTCAAGCCTGCAAACTTTTAACAAGTCCGCCTTTGTACTCATTTCCTTAATGTTAATTGGTTTCAATGATGTATCTTTTCTTAAATGTATGTAAATGGTGCAATAAAGTGTTCATTCATTAATTCATTCAAACTGGAAACAACTAAATAAATTATGCTTTCCGTGAGAATCGAACCCACGACCTCTAGGTCAATTGCAGACGTCTTAACCACTGGACCCCAGAACCAGGGGCAACAACTACTGAAAAGGAGTTGGTAGACAATTCCCTGTAGACAAGAGGACGAAAAAAATACTCATTGAAAATTCAAAGCAACTTCATGTTTATAACTATACAAGTTTCTCATGGCATCCATTTTTATGACAACAAAGCACCGTTGTATGATGTATTAGGTTGAGTGGCTTTCGAAGCCGACCGGGCGTATTTTAATGTCTGCCTTTAGGTGATTAATCATCTGGTCTTTTGGTCGCCGAAATAAAACGACCTCCCGACCTTTTGTCTTTAAATGAACCTTTGTTATGACTAATTTATAGTTATCCTATAAGCTGCCCGAGGGTTTAGAATAAACCACACTTTATATGGTGATGAAAATTTCCAGCAATTTAGTCAGATCTATTTCAGTCACAATACGACACGCGCCCCGTTTTCTATTGGTCACCATTAGTGGACCTTTTTTTGTCCTGATCTTGTCCGAGCCTTATCGGGTGTCTTTAAATGCCTGAATAATCAGACAGTGTTGACCACCAATACACTTCGGATCAGAAACATGCCTGTTGCTGTGGTTTCTCTGTAAAAATGATAACGGAGGTCAGAAAGTGGTCGCTCCATTGTAACTTTTAACCAGTACTGCCAAATCTAGAATCATGATTAAAAGCATATTCTAGGCTCTGAAGCGTAAACTAAGGACGCAACTAGGAACACGCTCGTCATTATCTTTTGTGACTTAATTACCAACTAAATAAGTAAAATAAATTATCCTGATTTTGATTCAGTGCCTTGCCTTCTGTAATTTTTGCGAGCTTTAGGTATCCTATTAATTTATCACTTCATTATAATAATCAGTGCCTCCAAATCTAGTACATAATTAAAATACGCAACTGCGAAATAACGCATAAATGTCCTCATTTCTGATGTGGTCTTATAGATAAATTTTCGAACTAAAAACACCAAAAGCATATCTAACATAATTATAAGACAAAAATGAATTAACTAAGAATAACTCCTAATCCGTACCCAAACAAGTCAACACCGAACAACACACGACATAATTTGATTTGAAGCAAAACATTTGACAAAGTTTCCTTCTGTGCTCTTAAGACTTAAATCAAGTTGCGCAAAAACAAGTTGAGTTTGTTCTTATGTAAGGTTTATATTGGTCCAGTTGACTGGGACGAAGTAATGGCTACATCAACCAGCAACTGTTTTATGTAGCTTCTGTACGGAAATACTTACAGAGATAGGTATGCCATTGTACCCAGAAACTGTTTTCTGCATAACCCAAAGGATAACAGTGCTCCTAGCACTAAGTTCGAAAATTTTGTACTATACGCATTGTATTTTGTGCAATAAATTTTAAATAAATAAAATATATTATAAGTATCTAAAAACTTGATAAACTAACTTGTTTATCCAGTAAAGATATGCTTTGCATTTGATTTAAGTTTGAATCGAAATGCCAAATAACGTTTTAATGCTATGGAGATATAAACCTTATACTTATGTACATACATATGTAGTTCGAAGCTGGAGATTTTAAGACTCCGACATAAAACTTTAGGGAGATGTAAAGAGTAGAGATGATCATTTTTAATGTGACTGGAAATATGAAACATAAATGCTTTTCAGGATCATAAGATAAGATAAGAGGAGGATAAGATTTTGCTTTATTTTATCCCAACGAGGGGCAGACTTTGACGTGACTTCTGTGTGTCTCTAACTTGCCCTTTTTGGTTTGCATTGAAAGATAGAAAGTGATCTATTCTTACGCTGAACATCACATGGCTGGAACACACTGACTTGACTCGCCTAATTCACTCGCCTATTTTACTACACCAGTGTGAATACGAAAGGTTCATGGTAATTATAATTCTTGCGAAACGCCCCCATTAAGTAACAATAATCCCCTGTTCAAGACGAGACTAAATTATTAAGTTTTCAAAATATTCGAGGATAGCTGATGCAATTAAAATTTATAATGTAATTTTATGTTTGTATTCCTTGGCATAATAAGATTTACGTCATTGTGTGTAATTTATCAATGCGTGACTGTAAAAATGAATGAAGAACTTTATTTTAGGATTTTCTCTTATGTAATTCATTTATTTCACAAAAAGTACTTATTAAATTTAACTATTTTAATACGGTTTTTATCGCGTTTATTACAAATGTTAACTTAGTCTGCCTGCGACCATGAACGCTGTAAAGTGTTTGAAACGTCAGGTGTAAATAAATAAGTAATAAACGCGATAAAAACCGTTTTAAAATAGTTTAATTTAATGAATAACAATCGCGAAAACATAAGAAATCAAAAAGTACTTATTCATCATGTTACAAACATTAAATATAAAAAATCTTCCAACGAATCCGCCATACTTACCTATCGGGAACAAATATAATATTTTTTCCAATATTCTCGCATTAAATCTCCCTCGTAAGATCTTAAAGATATATGACACAATGGCGCCAGTGTTACATAATCCAGTTGTATGTTAATCGATATCACAGATATCCCCATGGAGTAATTACAAAGAGGAGATGCCTTTTGAAATGGCGCAGTGACGTGATCATTGGCGCCTCGCCGACACTGCAGTGGGCGGAGCTTGTCATTGCTCGTGCTCTATGGTTGGAGCCACGACCGAAACCCAGCACCCCGCACGTCTGCCTTCCGCCCCGTGTAGCCTCACAAACGCTTTCTTACAAAACGCTTATTACGGCATCTCCTCTTTATAATTACTCCATGGATATCCCCCAATAGATTGAGTACCATTCAATACTTGTTCGCGTCGACAGTGATCGATATAAAGCGTAGAACAAAACAACTATTGGCGAACCATATTCGATAACATGAAAATGAATAAATGAAGTTTTATCTATATAGGAAACCTATGGATAAGAAACTTAGTTACTTTATTCCCCAAGTAAGCAAATCTAAGACCACGATTAAAGTTCACCCTGAAACCCCTATTTTTGAAATATATGATTCATATGTTGGAAGAAAATCGAACGAAAATTATTCGATATATGGAACAAAAATCATTCGACACGCCGATTTTGCGTGAATCACACTTTACAAAAATAGCCCTCGATAAGCGTGAGTTCGTTAAAAACAACAAAACAGGAGATCTTTTTACAAAGGCCTACCTAATAATGAACGAAATTCGTTAAAAACTTAGTAGCTGAATTTAATTTAGGTTGGATTTGGAAATTATAAGGTTGATCGTTGGACTCATTCCAAAGCGCTCAAAAGCCCCGTGGGCCCATTAAAAGTTGTTGCTGTGTTTAAAACTCGTACATTTTGAATTGTTTAAATCCTATTGTTGCATTATTCACGAAACTAAAATAGTCCAGCTCGAATTTATTTTACATGAAACCCTGTATGTTTTGATGTGCGATTATTTAGATGTTTGGTATTTCGTTGTTAACAAAACTGCAACAAAATGTTTACTATTATTTTGTTAAAATTATTTTCTGTTATTAGACTATTCATATTAACCGAATAGGTTATTTTTAAACTCTTTTGTAACTCAAGTAAAAACATACGGATAATGGACAGGCTTATTGTAAAAATTGACTATAACATGGGAGCCTTCAAAAAGGGCGTGATAAAATTCCTTCAAGGTAGGCAATGCGCTTGTGACATCTCCGGTGTTGCAGGCGTTCATAGGCTACGGTAACCACTTACCATCAGGTGGGCCGTACGCCTGTTTGCCTACTTAGTTGTATAAAAAAAAGGATTACCTCACAACAATTTAGGAAATACTGAAAAGTTTCGTCTTTAAAATTAGTAATTTTATGGAACACTGCTAAATAAACACACTAAAATAGATATATATTTTTACTTTGATGTACCTAACTTAACGATTTCTGATCAAACAAACAAACCAACTTAATCAAACTACCAAAACTGATTTAACCAAACTTTAATTTGACAAAACAAAGTCCGATGAAATCAATTAGACAGTTAACATTAGTAGTTACTTCAAAGATTAACGCGAGCCTGGATAAAACCGGCCGCGGTTAATCAACCTTTGGTTAAAATAAACATTTATTTCTGTAAATGGAAACATTTTAGTGTTTAAGAGTGGTTAAACTTAAATTTTGCGGTCGATAAGACTATCTTGAGACAAATTAATCACGGTTTGTTTAATATTGTTGAACCTCTAAAGATTTAGGGTTTAGAAAGATAATTAATAAGTTTACATTTCAATAAAAATTTAAACATTTTATCGTATAGTCACCGAAATAATTTATCAAGGTTTAAGCAGGAGAACAAAAGTCATTTACGTAGCCCAACGGGTTAGTTCTTTGAAGTGGCAGTGGGCGGGGCACATAACGCTGAGAGCCTATGGGCAGAAAAGATCTCAGATGACGACCACGAAGTGGCAAGTGCAACGTTGGACATCCACCGACCAGATGGTCAGATGATCTGAAAAAGGTCGCAGGCAAAGATTGAATAGTCGGTTCTTTTACAGTTATCTTTGTCTTTTTTTTTTCTTTTATATAAATGTTACAAAAATGTTTTGCACTCCTGTAACGAAGTCTAGTGATGTCCAGTGGACCGAAATAAAGAGATTATTGGCCGGCACCAGATAACGCCCAGCTGTAGTGCGATTGATACGAGCCATAAGGAAAACCGGGCTCATTACGAGAAAAGCCCTTGTGAAAGTTCGTGTAGAAAATATTTAATTCAATTCTAATTCTCAATGCCAATTTCTGTAGATATTGTTAAATATTTAATTCATTTCTAATTAAAGGTACTTCAGTTAAATAGTGCTTGTCTGATGTGAGGGATGACACTATGTAAGTGACGAATTTGTTTTGTCAAAGCTTCTAGCTCAACTAATTTGAATTTTGGTAAATCTACAACAATAAAAAAACTTACAATTCTGACTTTGTAATGGTCTTTATTTAAGTTAACGATTCATTCAGATTTTTTTTGTGCAACTAAGTAGGCAAACAGGCGTACGGCCTACCTGAAAATGGTAAGTGGTTACCGTAGCCTATGAACGCCTGCAACACCGGAGATGTCACGAGCGCGTTGCCGACCCCGAAGGAACTTTTTCACGCCCTTTTTGAAGGCTCCCATGTTATAGTCACTAGGGAAAACCATGGCAGGGAGTTCATTCCATAATCGCAGTGTACGAGGGAGGAAATTCCGTTTGAAGCGTACGCGTATATATTTCTTTTTTTAGAATAAATATTTCTTTATGCACGCTTTATAAGAGTGCACATGATTTAAGTACAGTCGAAGAAAGATAAAACTGATGATGTCACGTTTGTCTGTCTTTGAATGTACCTACGAGTATCATGTCGATAGTATAATCTGATTTACTCGATATTCCTCTTAATTTAAAATTTTAATAATTATATGTTTTAATGCTCTTTTTTTGGTTAGGGGACTCTTATATATATTTAATTAAGTACATCTGCAAGGGAGAGGTCACGCAATTATTCTCCGATGACAAATGCTGAGCCCAGTCTTGCCCTGTATCTAGTACAGCCCGTTAATCCGGGAAACGGTCTATACAAAGTGGGAGTTCTCATTATTCCATACAAAACCGTCCCCATTAAAAGTGACGTTCCATTGCAGCTTATTCGTATATAGTTTGAGCTCAAACAATGCAGACAGAGTTGTTTGTCTTGTAATAAAAGGATGCCTGGCCTATGAACTTCTACCACCAACTTAATAGCATTACCATAAAATCAACCAAATCTAATAGAATTTCTTAATATGTTCTCTTTTTATTTACAATATAGAAAATCTGATTCGTCCAGGCAACTTTAGTCTTGTTATTTGTAATTATAGATGCACAATAATGCGATTTTATATTGTGTTTTTTGTTTGTTATCTCTTTACGCTTTATCTGCAAAACCGATGTTGTTGAATTTTCGAATATATATTGGAATAGCCCGTCTATGTATACTGAGAAGGACATACACTTCTAATTCTGGAGAGATGCATAATGTTCCCGTGCGAACAGTGTTCATTCATTAATTCCGTGAGTAAAGTGGCAGGTAAATATTTTATTGCACCAAATAATAAAATTACATAAAAAGATATGTTGTCTGTAACAAAAATGTGCAATAGGCGGTGCAATCTCTTTCACACTATTTTTAGGATAGGAAAAATTCTTAGTTGGCTAGTCCATACTATCCACACTAATATTATAAATGCTAAAGTCTGTCTGTCTGTTACGCTTTCACGACCAAACCGCTGAACGGATTTAAAAATAATTTGGTATGAATATAGTTGAAGACCCGGGGTTGAACATAGGCTACTTTATGATGCAGGCGGAGCTGCGTGAAAAAGCTAGTTGATAATAAACGCTTGTCTGCGGCAATGAAACGGTCCTCTTGAAGAGAGAGCGGCGTCCTACTCAAATTGTGTTCGGATGGTTGATGTAGCGATTTCAACTAAATTGCCTTGTTTCCTAAATAGAATGCGCGATTCATGTGGGATTATAATGGACCACATTAAGGTCTAATTTAGGATATGGACAATAGAGATATTATGGGATCTTGGGTCTCTGTTTATAGTTTAACCCGGATTTGTAGTTTTCGATACTAGTATGTATGTATGTAAAAACTTTGTTGTACAGAAAGAACATTGTTACAATAAAATAGAACACAACAAGAGGCGGGCTTATTCCTTGATAGGGATCTCTTCCAGTCAACCCGAATATAGTATTTAAAATGGCAAAGATGTTACAACTAATTCATTATGTTACTGTTTAACAATCGTGTTTAAAGCAAGAAAGATATTTTGGTGATACAAATTTTGAAATTGAATTTAATCAAAAGAATTACGTTTCATGAAATAATTTCATGGTAATAATTTCGCTTTACCCTAAAATACACTACCTACAAATAGTAAAAACCTAGCCAATA
Source organism: Euzophera pinguis (assembly GCA_947363495.1). Lineage (NCBI taxonomy): Eukaryota > Metazoa > Arthropoda > Insecta > Lepidoptera > Pyralidae > Euzophera > Euzophera pinguis. The sequence continues at coordinate 15,402,494 of OX376166.1, forward strand.
AGTATTTCGTCCACATTACATCTATATGAAATCAACTAATATCGAAATAGCCACAAGACCACATGAGTAGATACACGAAATAGGCATAAGGTTGAAGCACTGTACACGCAAAAATCTGTCTTATTAACAGGACAAAACATACCAGGTACCGCAATGTACCAGAGCGCTTCACGTCACCGATAGGTTTATAGTAGGCCCTTCAGGCACAATAGTGTCAGCCCATATGGCATTGAGCGTTTGCTACCGCTCGCGAGTTTGCATTGCTCGCTTGATCAAAGGCAAAGCCCATGGCCGAGGTTCGTCCCTACTGGGAGCCCCTTGTGCATTTGCAGAAAAGCTGAGTGGTTAATAGACCTCGCCTCAAACTGTCCCTCTGTAAATTTGAAAGCTCGCAGAAGGTAAAATTGTAGGTCCGGTCAAAAAAATATTTAAAAACATTAGAAGTTAAAATTCTTAAATATGGACTTTTTAAATGCAGTACTAAACCAACCTGTGATAGAATGTCGGTACGTAAAATATGGTGTATTTAAAAAATTCAGTTTTTTATTGAAATAAATCTATTATCGAATCGAAGAACTAATTTTTAGGCAATGAGTGGCCAATGCTTTAATTTATTTGTTGTATCATCGGGAATAAATCTATGCATATTTGAAAGAACCGGCAAGCGCAGCGTTGGACACCCACCGAGCAGACGGTCAGATCCGGTTGCAGGGAAACGATGGATGCAGGCTGCTTCCAACCGGTCATTTCGGAAATCATAAGGAGAGCTTATGTCTAGCAATGGACTAACTGCGGCTAAAATGATGATGAAGATTTCGAACCAAAGTGCACTATATTTACTCATGTGACACGGGACCTTATGTGACGTTCTCACGATCCATTGCGCCCTGGAGATGATTGATGAAGCCGCCGTTACATGCAGGGTTTATTACTTATTGAGTCCGCATTTTTCCTGACGGAATGTACCAAAAAAGCCCTTTGATTTTCTCCCCTCTTCAAGTCAAAAAAGAATGTCATTTTGGAATAGTTAACCTAGTTTGAAATCAGGTTGGGACAACAAAGGGTGTTGCGCCAGATTGCCAAAAGCGAATGGGCGCAGAGGTTAGAGCAACCCACTGCTGGGCATCGAACTATTGAGGCGGTCCGTCCGGTTCTGGATCAGTGGTTGACGAGAAGGCATGGTCGGCTGACATTCCGACTGACACAGCTACTCTCTGGACACGGCTGTTTTGGGGGGTATCTGTGTCGCATCGCAGGTAGAGAGCCGACGGCGGTTTGCCACCACTGTGACGGCTGCCCGGATGAAGATGCCCAACATACGTTGGAACACTGCCCAGCATGGGTTGTGGACAGAGGTGCGCTACGATCGCAATTGGGGGACGACCTCTCGCTTTCGACTGTCATCCAGTGTATGGTCGAAAGTGAGACGTCGTGGACAGCGGTGCAGGCCTTTGCCGAAAGCGTCATGGTCCGCAAAGAGGAGGCGGAGAGGGAAAGGGAGCAATCCTCTGACCTTCCCATCCGCCGGAGACGCACAGGGCGCAGACAGCGGGCCTACGGCCTGCACCTGCAGCCCACATAGTGAGGTTGGCCGGGCACCGGAACAAATGGGATTCCGTTGCCCGACCAAAAGCCTTGGGTTGAAAGGCGCGTCCGTGTCAAGCGCGCCTTTACCCTCGCGGGAAGAGGAGGCCCGACGGGCACCCGCAGGCCACTCCGAAGAGTGGCCGAGCCGAGGCCGCCGTGGTAGCGGCCGCCGCGCCGGTGCTGTGGAGCATAAGAAAGCACACGGTTCCGGCAATACGCGGTAGGCGATTGACACCGTGTGGTTTTTAGTGGGTCCAAGTCCCACATAACCACTCAGCTTCCCGTTCATTGGCTGGGTGGTAGGCGAAGGCCTTTTCCACACGAATGAAAAAAAAAAAAAAAAAAAAGTTTGAAATCAGGTTGCGGATAGCGGAGGTTAGCGGGCCAACCCATGGAGTAATTACAAAGAGGAGATGCCGTTTGAAATGGCGCAGTGATGTGATCATTGGCGCCTCGCCGACACAAAAGTGGGCGGAGCTTATCATTATCGTGCTCCATGGTTGGAGCCACGGCCGAAACCAAGTACCCCGCACGTCTGCCTTCCTCAGCCTCAGAAATACTTTCTTACAAAACGCTTATTTGTAATTGCTCCATGGGCCAACCCGAGGAGAGCGGCCATGAGCCGAGGCAGCCGTGGTAGCGGCCGCCGCGCTGGGACTGTGAGCATCAAGAAGCACATGGTCCCGGCAATACGCGGTAGGCGTTTTGACACCGTGTGGTTTTTAGTGGGTCCAAGTCCCACATAACCAATAACCACCCAGCTTCCCGTTCATGGCTGGGTGGTAGGCGAAGGCCTTTTCCAAACGTAAAAAAAGTTTGAAATCAGGTTGTTACATCATAGTAGTGCCTTGGCATCCACAGTGCATGTTCGTTATCAACGATGGCAAGCGAGGGTGAGCGGGTCCGAGCCCAAATGAAAATCGATGAATCGATTGAATATAATTTGATCGAATGAAAATCATCACCTCGCGGTTTGGTTTGGTTTTGGTAAATTTACGTTTACGTTTTATTTTTGCATTTAGTGCGATTAGGCTAGGCCCTGATTGGGATTGATCGTCAGTAGGAGAAACCATAGAAAAAGGAAGGTTTTACTTGTGTTTGGTTTCGATGTCATTTGGAGAAACCACACTTGCACTGGTTTTATGTGAAATTACCCACTCCCTTGTTGTTTATTATTAAAACTACTGCAAAATTGATTGAATTTATGATGCCGCCGAGTATTTAATCTACGTATTAAATATATTGAAAACAAGATTCCATAAAAACAGGATAGAAAATAATCGTAAAGGTCCGTTCAAAATGTAAATATTCAAGGCATGATTCAATAAACACGTTTCATCTTATCCGAAATGAAAAGATCAGTAAAACAAAAAGTAGACAAACGTTGAAAATCATATTCGAAATTAACAAAAAACATGCTACTTACATGATTGAAATTGTTAGATTTTCCAAGATCAAAAACATGAAAAATGGAAATATTTTAACTAAACAAACATGTATCCAATATCATAAAGCCTGATGCAAAAGTGCGACGTAATGCAGTAGAGCAAATTCGAGTAAGTTTTGTTTGACGCGAATGAGGATTTTCTTTGAGCCGGGAACAAGCTCAAGATTGCTATTTTTGAAAAGTATGACAAATATGTGGAATAAAAATCGTTCCATATCGAACAAAAATCATTCGATAAGTTTTTTTTATATACAATTAAGTAGGCAAACAGGCGTACGGCCCACCTTATGGTAAATGGTTACCGTAGCCTATGAACGCCTGCAACACTGGAGATAGCGCGTTGCCGACCCTGAAGGAATCTTTTCACGCCCTTTTTGAAGTTATATATAAAATTATATGTTATAGTCACAATATGTCGATAAGTATTAAACAAAAATTATTCGAGTCGCCGATTTTGCGTGATTCACACTTTTCAAAAATAGCACTCCAGATGTAGTCTCAAAGGACTGGAGGTAGATAGAAAAAGGATATATACATACGTAATAAGGACGCGTGGGTTCTAGGGTAATGACATGCGAATGTTCTGAAAAAAATGGAACTGGTTGGTAGCGTTTTTAGTATTTTCATTGGTGTTTTAAAAAAAGGACTGTTCTTTTTGGCTGACAAATTAATACCTACTTGTGATTAGTTTTAATAGCCGTAAATTAGGGTTTCCTTCGAGCTGAGAATAGCTCGGATATAGTCTCAAAGGACTGGCGGTGGATAGAATAAATAAGTGGTCAAGTGCCATGTTAAGCCACGCGCAATTTACTATTAAACTAAAAGCACACTTACTTAATGTCCTTTAGCAGATTTATCAAGAAGCTCGATAACCGAGCGCGGCGCGCGTATTCCAAGTACGCGTAGCTAATGCGCGTGTCAAACGACGGCGAGACGAGACGTTTTTTCAACGTTATAGCTAAATATCTCATGAACGAAATCGTTAATCGAAAAGCACTCTGAGAGTACTCATAATGTATTTTGAGACCTATCAAATGATACTCCACACAAATAGAAAGTAGAAAAAAATAATTTCAACCCCCACTTTACATGTAGGGAGGTACCCTAAAAAAAATTCATATTTTTATCTCACAGTTCGCTCCTCGTGAGAAGAGTGAGTAGTCGTGCATAGGCATACCAAATTTTAGCTCACTAGGTCTTGTAGTCTCTGAGGAAAACGTAGGACAGACAGACGGGCAGACGTGACGAAACTATAAGAGTTCCTTGTGTTTACTACGGAACCCTAAAAAGGGTATACGTAATACGTACACGAATGTTTAGCGTTATTAGTTGATATACCTAACTGCACTGTTTTCCCAGTATACAATTGTCAATGTAAATAACTGTCATTGATAATTAACTGACTGTTTCCCGCGGCTCTGCCCGCATCAAAAAAAGTTAAAAATATTTGACACCGGTTCTTCAGCAAATACCAAATTTCATCAAAATCGGTACAGAGATTTAGTCGTGAAAGCGAGTGAAAATGGCTATTGACTGCACTATATTGCATTTGCCCAAAACTTAGGCACATTTAAATATTCTTAAGTAATTATGGTCGTCTCTGAGTGCGCCGTAAGTTTAACATATGACTGGTGTTTTACGTATAAAAAAAGTCTGTGAAAAAGAAAAAAACTTATTTGTAAAGTTTTAGAGCTTTAAGCCCGCAGCTGCGCAAATCTCCTATGCACACAAAGTACGTGTCGTGACGTACAAGTGCTGAATTTCAAAAGGTTTTTGTTTACTGTAATGCATTTTGGTGGTTTCTTTTACTTACATATTGACTTAAAATTTACTTTTTGAGTTTTCCTTTATTTAATATTGCACTTTTTTATTTTATTTCATAAAATAGTCTTACGGTTTCTTAATGAAAAGTGGTCTTAAATCAATATTTGCAAAATATAAGAAGTACCTTGGAAGCTTATCAAATGCGATTCCTGGAACCTATTTGTGAAATGTATGATTTATATGTCGAATAAAAATTGTTCTATATATTATTATTCTTTATAATATTCAGTTTAAAGATTTATTAATAACTAAATGTTAGGTATCATGTAAGTGAAAAATTATATCTCATGCATCTCGCATAGCGGCATACTGGGGCGAATTAATTTAATTTGACATAGAGATGAAAAGAAATTCTTTGAATGTTATATAATGTTACTACGTAAAAGTCGTATCCATTAGAGAGAAATACCTTTACTAAAGCTGTTACCTGCGGTTTCGCTCACGTAAAAAAAAAAGAAAAAGTGCCAATGAAACGTTCGTCGTCTAAGCATGTTTCCCAGTTGTCCTCAGCTTACGCATAAACAATCTTTGGCAATCTGCCTATTTAAATGCCATTTAATTTATTTTTATTAATAGGTTTTACGGCCGTGGATACAAGTCCTCTATAGCCCTTCTTAGTGTTTCTATCTTCTTCAGTCCTACAGTGTGGTTTCGTCTTTGTCAAGTCTAGTCAGAAGAATCAGGTAGTAGAAAAACTGCATTAAGCGATACAAACAATGTATCACTTCCCAACACTCACGCTTGTTCTCGAATACTTTGCGAATAATACCATTATTATGCACAAGCACTCAAAAAAAACACAAATTTTGTAAAATAAAATACAGCGCCGAGACTGCTATTATTTATTTATTAAAACTTTATTGTTTCACAAAGTACACATATACTTATAACAGTTGGCGGTCTTACTGGTAGAGCATTCTCTACCAGTCAATCATTGGGAGAAACGGAAAGATAGTTTGGCGCAAAAAAGTTAAGGGACTATTGTCAGCTTCTCTCCAAAAATCTCTGCCACTTCATTACTGAAGGTTGGCTTCAGCTTCCTAAATTTCGTCTTGGTCATGACGAGTCTGAACAGCTGTTTCACAGTTCTGATTCCTGTCCACTGGCGGATGTTCCTGAGCCATGACATTCTGGGTCCCCCCAATCTGCGCTTTCCGACAATTTCCCATCATAATGGTCTGTAGAAGATGATACTGATTTCTCAAGATGTGACCAAGATATGTGACAAAAACATTGAGTAGTTTGAAAATATGAGAAATGAGGAACGATGTTTGAACTGCAACTTTATACTTTAAAATCGTAAAAGTGTTGCGTGGTTTCGGCGGTAAGTTACTTGTAGTTGTTGTTGTTGGAAGCCTGTATTCATTGTTAAGTGATTTGTATTTGTGAACTAGACATTTGGTTATTTGAAATCACATGGCTTCGGTATTAGGCCTTTCGTGTCGTGATTTAATTGTGAAGTGTAGGTATGTATTTATTTATTTATAAATCTTTATTGTACCACAAATTTACAATTGGCGGACTTAATGCTAAAAGCATTCTCTCTCAGTCAACCATTAGGAAAAACAGAAAAGTTATGTGCGGCGCGAATTATTTTAAAAATACAATGAGTGTAAAAAAAAAACACTTAACTGCTAAATAAACATACATAGATTTACATACAGTATTCATAACAATACATATACATACATAAAAGAAGAGATGAAAACGGAAAAAGATGACGATGTATGTATGTAAAAATATTTTTTGTACACAAATAACATAGTATCAGAATACAGTACGTAATATAAGAGTGATTCGTATTAGCAAACATTCGGGGACGTGGTATACTTAGTAACATTTTTAGAAGCTATATGTGTAAGTAACGCATTTTAAAAAAAGTAACACGAAATTATTACTTTGTAATTACAGTAATTACATGTAACAAATACACATATTGCAGAATATGTAATATACAGATATTAAAACGTTTTACATTCAAATACGCCAACTTTCTTGGTTACTCTTTTGGCACTGGCGTATACAAAGTTATTGTTATGCTATAAATCGAAAACATTAATGGAATTAATGCTCCATTTAAGTACTATTTCTAGCAGTAATGTTCAAAAATCAAACCTGAATAGAAAAACAGGGAGCCTGCATTTGACGCTTCAAATGCTCAGAGCAATAAAACTAGTAGAGCTTGTAAAAATAAGTGTAGTATTTTACGGCTCTGCCTAAATTGTTGCCACGATAAAATGTTATCTTCAATCCTATGCAGTGAAGGGGTTTCCGATGCTGAACTTTTTATGATGAGACGTGAGTGAAATTACGTGAGTTATACGCTTTACGTGGAAGTGTAGAGTTATAGTGCGATCGAAAGAGTGGGAACAATTTGGCCTGTTTTTAAATGAGATAAAAGAAGAAAACTCTGTGTTTTTAATATAATTACTAACAGTTTCTCTGAAGTTACTAGCAGCTTGACTTGCGTCAAAAAGTAGTAGTATATGTTTGTAAGCGTAATCGACAGGCAGACAGATAGACAGACATTCGCACTTATAATATTAGTATAGTTATATATACAAATACATAGTGGTCACTAGATTTGTAGGAGAAGTCGAAGTTTGTATCTCGGTTTTCATTTATTTTTTATCACTAAATAGTAGTTTCACATACTCAACATACTGTCGAAATTTGACTGGTATTAAAAAATTATACTAACAATTATTATATACATATAATTTTTTCCCCCCGTTTTACTCACGGACCAGCTGTCTACAATCAATTAGTGCTAATTTTTTTCTTCTTTGCGTGCGTTGCGACATTACACTTTCTTTACCAATCCAGAAACCAGCCACCTGGCTCCAGCTCTGCCAGAGGCCAAGCACAAGTCATTCATGATGCATGTGTTTGGGCACCCAGCACACGACAGCATGTGCCATTGTTTAAGTGGAGAGAAACCACACTCGCATAGTTTTGTGTGCTATCAGTTATTCACCACATGCTAAGGTTGTCTTTATATCGTACCAACTTGGATTCGCAACCTCTTAAGACACTTCCAAATAGGGCAAGGCAAGTGATAGCCATCGGGAGGTTCTTCTCGTAGGCATATTAAATTTTGCAAAGTGTGATCTCTCTCCCATAGTTTTATTCTGGCTTCTTTGAGGTAACAAAATACAAAAGATGGACTATCACTCTATAGTTTATTATAACTCTACATGTGGAAGTTTTTATAAGAGAATTACTGAGTTTATCACTCCGTCGAGTTGAGCTGATTCCAATAAGACCTTTTATTATTGTCGTCTCAACTTATTTATTGCTTTTCCGGTGTAATTGAAAAACGATTGGTATTTTCTGACAAGGGGCTCGGTTTCATATATGAGTGTCATAGCAATATAATACCTCGTTTCTTTTTGCCGGCGGTATCAAGAGTGAAAATTGCTATGTTGGTATGCAACCTCCAACAGAAGGATATTTGATCTTTAATAGGCTACTTAACTGTGTTTATATTTGGACAATATTTTTATACTAAACTTTATACAGTTAAAGAAATTAAAATTTTTAATTTTTTAATTTAATTTATTACGATTCCGACAACAACAACAAAATTAGTTATTAAATAAACCAGTAATTAACATTTAAAATAAGAAAAGTGGAACGTGGTGAAGACGTCTTGCTATCTCCTTTGTATGCACAAAATCTAGTGGCAGTGATATCAATTCACACTAAGTACGTTTTTTTCTTGACACTTTCCTTCCATTGTATTTCAAGCATTTAAACGGATTTTAAAAAATCTTTCTGTTTTCGGTATCTGGTACTGAAAGTTATATAGGTATGAATTATAAAAATTGAGTAGTAAAAAAGTGGTAGAAATACCCTATCTCCATAGCCTTACGCCTTTTGAAAAATTACCTCAATCGTTTCTGAATCCCATGCGAGCTTCGAGTCCAAACAAGTCAAACCTAGGGATTTTGAGAGAAAACCACTGAACAAATTTTAATTATCCACTATTCAATCTCCTTCCCTCGGCGATGCGAATACAATATGTAACCAATTTCTTGTCCGCTATTTATATTCAAAGACCACAAACAGTGTTTCCAGATAAAATAGTGAAGTCATAGAAGAATTCAATACAAAACAAAACCCCTTACTGCATCAAAATAATCTGATACATAAGAAAGAAAAAATCTTATTTGATACATAACAAAACTCTTATATATTAACTATTTTGCAGGTTAAGAAAAGAATATAAAAAGTATTTTTGTAAATGTTTCAAAATGGTATCCGCTCAGCATAATGTCTTGGTGTGGACCATGATGCTGGTCTTCCGCGGAGGCCACGCTTAAATATCTATTTTTTATCATGGTTATACCATCTTTAAATAATGTTCAAAAGGCGGCCTTATTGCTAGAAGCAATTTCTTCCAGGCATCTTTGCCTTATTTAAATTTTAAATAAGATTACTATATGGTAGTATTTACTACCATAGAATATGGAAATATATACTACCTCGGGGTGCTAACCCCCTTGTTGGCAGAAATTAAGTAAGAAGAATCGACGCTGCTGGCAATCTGAACAATACTCAAGAAAAAATAGGTTTAGAAGTCAGAAGCATAAGATATTCCCGTATACGGGAATAGCCTTCATGTCCGTGACATAGCGGATAAGCTGATCGCGCGTAAATACGTATACGTATACGTATAAAAACGTATTGTATCGAATGTCTCTTCTGTAAACACTTATTTTATTATTACGGGATCTTCGTAATAACTATATGTGAAGGGCAGACAGAAAGTAATTTCCCAAGGGAGTCTCGCCAGTTCACATCTTGCGTATAATTATAAGTAAAATTTTATTTATTTATTTATTTACAGATTAAGGAGGCTGGAATGTAGGAATTCTGGAACTTTACTCGTTTGTGTCGAATGATTTTATTATTTAAAGTCATTTTCTAGTGGTACTTTTGGAATCTTAGGAATATTACACTTTTAAATATTATTTATAATTAACACTAGCAGTTTTTGCAGCCCCGCCAGCGTCAAAAAGTAGCCTATGTTTGACCCCGAGTCTTTACCTATCCAACCAATTTCATCAAAATCCGATTAGCGGTTTAGCCGTGAAATCGTAATACGTAGCCAGACAGACAGACAGACTTTCGCTTTTATAATAATAATAATATGGAAGTATGGATGGAATATGGATTTACGTTTACGTTGTTAAGTAAAAATACTTATATAACAACTATTGAATTGCAGTGTCTGGAAACTAGATCCCATACAGTCCAACCCGCAAGTTACGCATTTGTCTCGTCCAAACTTTTTCCCACGGGTGTAACTCGTAACTGAAACTATTTTTCGCTGTCAAGTCATCCTTGTTAACAAGTTTCCGCTCGTTAACTCTATGTTAACTGATGTCAGTAATTAGTGGTGAGGTTTCGCGATAGAATTTCGGTTACTCTGAATTTGAGGTTTTTAGTGAATAAAAGTAAAATTATACTTTTCAGAAGAGTTTTCTTACATAGCCAATATATAAAATTTCGAAAGGAACAAGACTACAAACTAGTTATGTGTTTTGTGTGTGACTACGCAAATTTTGCTAGGCTAGGCTATAAACGTTTAGTAATAGGCTAGTTTCCAGGGTCAAAAGACTAACATTAAAATTAGTCCGTCATTTAGGGAATCAAAATATATTAGTGACGTACTTTTTCGTTTGTCAATTGAGCGATAAATTAAAGATATAACGCATCAAAGTTTAGGAGTGGAGGCTCGTGACGTCACATATTTCGAAAAAGTGTAGCACACTGTGACGTCACTCGGGACTTTAACGCGTCATATTTTGGAAATGATTAGGAGAAGCCTATGTCCAGCAGTTAAATGACTGCGGCTAAAATGATGATGAAATTTAATAAAATTTTATTCTTTCAAATTGACTTTGACCGTGAGTTACATTTCTGTCATTCCTATTCGTCCAACTAAACATAAGAACTCTTTTTCAGTTAGTGATATAAGTATACACGTCTTAAGGTCCCTTTCAAAAACAAGACAAAACACTGCCTTCCGGGACACGTCCGGTTCACGCCCCGACGCGAGCGTTGTCGGACGTCCGTTCGCTTTCACGGACCACTTGCCTATCCGATACAGACAGGCACTCTCGATGTATTCTTTAGTACTTTCTTGTAAACACTTGGTTTCCAATTGACATTATGATGATGCCTATACTAGACTAGCCGTTTCTATGTTAAGGTATGTTATGCTGTTGTTATCACGAATTTCATATATAAATAAAAATAAGATACCCGCCTGCATAATATTCCTTTTCGAGTCTTAAAACATTAACTCATTTCATCGATTAAAGCCTTTTGCAAAAAACATCCGAACTGTTGCAAATAAATTAAAAATGTTTTTGAAAAAATCTATATCTAATACCACAAACTCTGGAATGATAAAGCTGATAAAGACGTCCTTGATATATATTCAGGTACCAAGTTTTCCGCTAAATTAGTTTGCACCGTAGCTACTACGTCGGCTCCGCGTCAGTCAGTCAATATTGACTTTGTGGTTATCCTTATCAGCGAGATATCAGGTGGGTACCATCAAGGACACAAGTTCATAAAACTATTTTGAAATACATTGATTTTGTAATAAATATTTACTTTAAAAGTAACGTTAATAATGACAGTACCGCTGGCTGGAGCGATGCGGTGCAGGCTAGGCGATGCATGAGATGGTAGCTGTAGGTAAACTAGCGAACCAAGGGTCAGAGCTTTAGTTTTAGATTTGACTCTAGCAGGTCGCTGAGACAGCGGAGTAAGCCAGTAATTAAATATTGTAAGCTTACAAGTATTTGATAAATAGCGCCTGCTCTAATCAACTACATAATTCAACACAAAATTGAAACAATATATCCAAAATTTGGTACTAACTTCATAACGGACTGACGTAACACTTGTGTACGGCATTGTACAAAACAACACCTCGTCTTGAGCTGTTATCTCACAAAGTTACAACAGTTAGCGTCTCTATTGTGTTGTGTTTTTATTAATAAATTTAAAAAAATGTATATTGTTTGTATATTCAGTGCTATAATTATTCTCGCAAGTGAAGTTAACTCTATTGAAGAAACAAGCACAGATAAAGTTGAAAAGGACAAAGAAATAGCAACAACTGGATTGTTTTTGAGGAAATTACTAGAAAACCAGCAACCTAGCACATGGAACGATATACTAGCTGATATAATAGTTAACACAGTGAAAGGAACAGCAAGTAACAAACAAAACCAAGAAACGGACAAAATAAACGATTTCGATGGATATCTTAAGACAATATTCAGTAAAACTTTATTCCTGTACAAACATTATATCTATGACAAATTTATTAAGGAGTCTACCGATGAAAAAGTCAAAATAGTTGAACCAGAAGAATGGGTTGGTGATCCGAATAAGGATGTTGAAGTTTTTAGTACAAAACATGTTGAAAAATGTTCAACGTGTAATGAAACGGATAGTGTTTGTCCATTAGGAACGCGTAGGAATGCTGAAGGGAAATGTGTTGGTACTGCTCCTTATCTTATGAAATTGCCGATGTACTGCCCAAAAGGTTATAGATTAGATCGTTGGGGATATTGCAGACCAGGATTTGATTTTTAATTTGGGTTAGTAAATTGTACGTGTCATCATAGAGAAAAGGATCTTTGTTGAAAAACCCAAGAAACAAATAGTAAATAAATACACGTAGGAGCAGTGAGCACTTTTCGTAAAACCATCTAAACTTAACTAAAAAAAAATTTTTGTCATTATCAGAATTGCACAGTTTTTGTATATGCCAGAATCTAAACACATGTAAAAAAAAATATAATTTTATATTTATTCGCTGATGGATGACCATCAATTCTTATTGTAAAAATGGACTAAGAGAACCTTGCCAGTTTATCAAACCTACTCTTGTTTTTGAGATGACGAGTTTAAAATGTTTTTGAATTCTTCGTGTGAATTCACCTATTTACATGAGAAACTGCATTTCTGTTCAGAATTTTGATGAATTACAAAAATATAATAAAGTTTTCAATGTTCAACTAACAAATAATTATTGTTTCATTTTTTAGTATAATTAAATTCAGACAGTGTTAAGCAGTATTTAAAATTCCATTTGGTAATTTGAGCATTAAAAATATTCAAAGAAACAAACACCTTTGTATTATAAACCTATGATTAAAAATATAGGTCGATAGTTTAACAGTTTTTCAAAACTCTACAAATCTTTTATTCTATGTTCACAGGTAAAACACAAACTAAATAAAACTGTAAAAACAAAAGCAGTCATTGCAATTCTGAAAACAAAACAAGACTAAGTCGATAAGAAAATCACCCTCGTAGGGAAAGTAATTTCGATCTGAGTTCGACAAACAAGTATTTTAACATCGGACAGACAATCGACCGGTTCAATTTCACGCCGTACCGATTTCCAAAAGAAGGAACGGATATGAAAGTACCTGGGATCAAACGGGACCAAGGACATTGCCACAAATTGAGTCTACCTCAGCCTTCGGGAGAAATATTGAATTGAATCTGTAAATACAATAAAGTTGAGATGACTTTATAGGAATAGATGTGTTTCTTTGGCAAGATATAGTTTCAGGTAAGCCTATTAAAGTAAGAGAGACATAGTGAATCCGTTTGTCACAACTACTTTTACCCATTTTCGTATACATGGGATGATTCAGATGTGGCTTCTTACTCGACTGTGGATCTTGCATCCTATTGGGACGAATAGATTTCGGTTTAGCCATTGACACGAAATAAAAACAAGAAAAAGCTACTTTTACTACAGTCAGATGTCTTCTTGCTTCCTCTCCTACCAGTTTGGCTATTTGACAAGTATGAATCTCGATTTTGTGTTGGTTTGCCTCTCTGTATTTGCCCCATGGTTTGCCTACAAAAAGTACGAAGGACTGACTAACTTTTTCTATAAAGGTAAGAAGCCTCGAACAGCGGGTTAAAAAAGGTCTCGAAATACAAAAAGTAGATTATTACTAACAATAATTTAACCCATACTTTCCATTCCATACTTCCCATACGAATATTATAAGTGTAAAAGTCTGTCTGTCAATCTGTTACGCTTTCACGGTCAAACCGCTAAACGGGTTTTGATGAAATTTGGTATGAATATTATTGAGGACCCGGGGTCAAACATAGGCTACTTTTTGACGCAGGCGGAGCTGTGGGAAACAGCTAGTGCTATCTAATATATATATTTTTAAGTCTTAGATTTCCAGCCCGAGGCACTTACTTCCGTGGTATATTGATGTACAAAAAAAATCTTACTCTTTTTGCTTCGGAGAAAGTTTCGTGCTTATTTTTACCCGCATCCGTTTCATAAGCTCGGATATAACTGATAGACCTTTGCGCAATAAAGATAAATTATTTTTACCTTCTTATAGACAGTGATAGTCTTATGATAGTGTAGGATTCTTCTTATGATAGTGTAGGGTTAAAGACTCGTTTGTGGGGAACTGTATATGCTTCTACAATAAGCTTCCTGAATCAATCACTAGTTTGCCTGATGGACAATTTAAAGCCCATGTTATAGATTTACTTTGTAAAAGGCTTATTTTAGTACTGGTGATTTTCTTAATGACAAGAATGTTGGACTTAAACTTGGTGCAGTCCCCAACAAATTGACATTATATATTCTTTTTTTACATTTGACTTTTTTTATTATTATTATTTTTATTCAGTTTTTATTTAATTTAAATAATCTAAATGCAAAATGTTGACAAACATGTGAATTCGTTCATTTGACTAGTTAATTAAGGAAAGTTTTTTTCTTATTTGTAAATTAACCGCTTCTTCTCCACATGCGCTTATTATATTAAGTAAATTGATGTCAATACGTGATATTTATATCCTATATTGAATAAAAAAAAATGAATAAAAAAAAGCGGGGCAAATTTGTTTGCTTACGTTTTTACAAACACATTTAATGTGATTCCAAACTAAATTGTTTTATTGTGAGAAAATATTGTTTCATACATCATACATTAAAAACTAACTTTGAGTTACTCAATCTAATAAATCTGTCTATTTATACTTGCTTGTTATTTATAGTTGGTTCCAGTTTGGTTAGGACATGACAGGTTTGAGTCACCCGATTGTCTGATAATAAAAATGTTTTTTATACTTCGGATGGCATGATAAGTCCCAACTGCTACCTGGTCGGCGTGAAATCGTATCAAATCATGACACATCAAGACATTTGTACATAGACAGGTTACGAAATGAATGGTCTGATTTCCAAATTTGGTTTCTCTGGTAAAATAAAATTTTAAGAGAGGTAGGACATTTTGTAAGGAGTAGTCCGTCTGGGGAAGTAACTCCACCCTACAGAAGACCGCAGCCAAATAACACTGTGATGCAGTGTTATGTTCCTGCTGGTGAGTAGGGTCGCCAGGCTCCAGAGGGGTCGCTGTGCTGACAGCGGACAGGTCGGCAACGCGCTCGTGACATCTCCGTCGTTGCAGGCGTTCATAGGCTACGGTAACCACTTACCATCAGGTGGGTCGTTTGCCTACTTAGTTGTATAAAAAAAATGGGTACGGAGCTCAGACGGCAGCTCGCTCTATAGTATCACCAAATCTATATATATATATATATATATGATAAGCATGTACCCTAACTCTGAAGCGCAAATTGAGGGCGCAAATTTAGAAAAAAACGAAGTATTTTTAAACTTCTAAGGGCATTTGATTGTTTTAAAATGCACAAATAACGTTGACAGAACAGATTCTACAAAACATTATAATTTAGTTATTCGACGACTATCTGATATCGTTACTCTAGTATATTTCCCTCCAATTCCACCAATTCGCGTATCTACCCTAGTTAGTATCTTTGATGTTTTTCCGATATGTCCATAGTAGTAACAGTGATGTTTTATATATAGATGCGCTCTACATTTATAGCAAAAGCTACTTTATTCCAATGATTAATTTATATTCTTCTGGTGAAACGACACGAGAAGCATCATTGAAGGAAAGATAAAAGAAAGAACTGGTCCAGGTGGAGATCTGATAGTGACATGAAACAAACAAGAAGAATCGTGTCAAAAACTAACGGAACTCGCTAATAATCGAAAATAATGGAAGGAACTCTTACGGCAATAGCCCAGCTCTTGAATTTATACTGACATGTAGCATTTAACCACGATTGTACAGGTGCATCATGGTCATTTTGTTATGATGGATGGATATTTCGATATTATCATTAGACATCCCTTATTTGACAACTAGCCAATAGAAGAATTAATCCACAATCTAGTGACCTCCAATTTCTCTGAGAGCTGATATTTTATGATATGCTTTCACTCTACTTCTTCTTACACTTCAATCAAAGCATTGTCAGTGTTCTTATTACAAATATTGTGATTCTCATATTTTATTCTCACTCAGGTTTCCGAGCGAAGGAACATACTTTAGCGAATTAAATTAAGTATCTAAACTAACAATGCGAAAGTCTGTCTTTCTGTCTGTCTATTACGCTTTCACGGCCAAACCGCTGAACAGATTTTAATGAAATTTAGTATGTTTATAGTTGAAGTGAAATATAGGCTACTTTTTGACGCAGGCGTAGAGAAACAGCTAGTCTACAATAAATATCATTCCGCCCCGTGCGCTGTAATATTCAATGGGCAATTGCCTCAACGTCTATTGTTCTTTACGTATTAACGATCGTGAACTCGCTTCTGATACACAAACGATAACAACATACATACATACAATACTTAGATTAGTAATTGGTCTCGCGCGCGTTCGACTAGATACCGCGCTATGAAGAAAAATCAGTTTCCAGAATGCGGCAACTTTATATTGTAGTGTATGTAAGAGGAAAGACGAACAGTTATTTCTTATACACAACATTCAACATTCTTACATAGTTTGAATACGCAAACTGGCATTTTGCTTTTGTTTTTAAACTAAAATTTTAAATTTATCTCGACGTCCAACTCACTTATCGCTTGCAGCGTGACTGACGCGGGTATGCCGCAAATACGCCGAGTTCGTGTAGTTTTAGTTGCCGCATTTGTCTAGTACGCCGGCGGTATCTAGTCGAGCGCGCGCGAGACCAATTATTAACCTATGATACAACAGCTGAATTACTTATTTGATTTAAATCTCTATTTATTATCATTCAGGATTTAAGGCACATTGGCTTTGATTACCGTAAAATTTCTATAGGCTGCGAATCGGACTAAGTAATAATAATATAGTATTTTTGAATTAGTAACCCATAATACAATTCTCAAACCTTTTTCGGGGTTAACTTAATCTGTGTGATAAGTCCCTATATATTTATTTATTTATCTATTCCGTGTGACATTGCCTGCTTACCGCCAAATGACCACAATTTTTTTGGTAATATCTTCATTGTTTTTAACATTACTCCCAATATTTCTCAGCTATAAATTGTTTTATTTCAGGCCTTGTGCATTAAATTACTATTCTTATCAAATACAATGTCCTGTAATGCTGAAATTACAATAACACGTACTATGCTTTCCGAGGTTCCAAGTTGCTCAACCTTATTAAGAAAAAAAAAGGCATGTTTTGGAATTTACCTAGATGACGTTGGAGCATTTATTGTTTCTGTGCCTAGGTATTATTTAGAATCTAAATGTCATAAAGCAAAACGCCTTATTCCTTGTGAAGGCTTTAATTTAAACAGTTCATTGTCTAGTTTACCTAGTTCAACAATATTTTACCCAGAGTGGCAGGTTTAATTGGATTCCACGACAGGAGACGACGCGACACGCTACACGCGACAATCCTAATGAATTTTGTTTATAATAATATGAAAATTGTCGTAATTTTCATATTTTATTCCATTGTGGACAAGTCAAAAAAGACTGGGAAAGATTACTTAGCAATACACCCGCTTTTGCCCCGTAAGTTTGTTTATGCAAAGTTTGACATGATTCTCTGCAATTATCTCTACAGGCTGTATATATGAAGAAACTGTTAGGGACATAATTAATGTCCTTAGATTTGAAGCGGAAATGTTTACCTTATGTGCTCAAATGTATAACATATATAATCAATTTTTCAATAAAAACATCATCATTGCCTTCTCTTGGAAAATAGTTCTGGTAACTTATTTTCCTAAACGGGTCAATCCAACATCTTTGAAAGACTTGCGTATTTATCTAAAACCATGGGTAAGGTGGCCTACTTGCACCTTTCTGAATTCTTGGAGCAAAATAACATCCTGCTTAATGTTCAATCTGGGTTTCGTAAGAGTCGCAGTACCACTACTGTTCTATTGGATCTAACATCTACAGCAGTAGTGCTACTGCGACAATGACACACTGCACAAGATCTTAATCATGCCTTAGCATGGGTACCGTACTTGTACTCCCGGACTATTCTCGCGCATTCGAAATGCAAAATATTCCTCTCCTTCTTTCTAATTATTCTCTTATTGGTAGGTAATGAAATAACCCAAATCATTTCGTAAAAAAAATTTAAGCGCACGGGCTTATCGCAATGGCACTGCCACGCAAACAATGGGACATGAGTTATCATTCACATGACACGATATGCTGATGTGGGCTAATTATTAATGTATTTTTTTTATGTTTTAAATACATTGGGTGCCTGTCTTTGTTTGTATGTGTTTCTGCATAATAATGGTGGATTATTATTAATTACCATTATTAAAAACAAAATGTAAGTTTATCACACATAACTGTTAGACTTAGTTTTAGGTTATGTTAATAGGTTGGATCACAGTAAACATTTGGGCGCCTCTCACATTTTCTGTGTAATATTCTTTTTTTTCATTTATATTCTTTTATATTTCACTGCCTAAATTAAAAATTGATACAGGTTAATTCTATATATTATATTTTGAACTGGGTTAACTGATTTAAAAAAAAAACAAAAAAAAAATATTTACAGACTATTTTTTTTAGTAATGGGTTTTACGGCCATAGATACAAGTCCTTTATAGCCCTTCTTAATTTTTCAATCTTCTTCAGTCCTACAGTGTGGTTTCGTCAAGTCCTAGTCAAGTCTGAAAGGCTAGTTGTAAGTCAACTTTAGTCAGAATCAGGCTAAGTGAAGTGGTAGAAAAACTGCACTTAGCGATTACTAGGAGCTTATGGCAACAAGCATGAAAATCACATAAATCAAACACTGTATCACTTCCCAACACTCACACTTGTTACCGAACACTTTGCGAACAATAATAGACCATTTTTATGCACAAACACTCAAAAGAAACAAATTTTGGAAAATAAAATACAGCGCCGATACTGTTCTTCACAGCTTCCCGCCAAAAGTCATTCACTGACTAAAGCTAGATACCATAGTGAGTGGTACAGATCGGTGTCACAGACAACTATAACTAAAACTGTTAATTTTTGCCATAGATTATATTGAACAGGTTCATTACTATCATCTCTTGATTACGTTCGGGTGCGAGTGTGTGGGCAGGATTGTGTGTAAGGCAATATCTCGCTTACTTGCTTGCGTTTGGATCTCAGATTTGGATGGGGGTGTGAGATGGTAGTAAGACACCAGTCAAGGATTATATTCACTAATTTTAGGTTTAAATCTTTGTTTTAGCATACGTAGTATGATCACTTGTTCCGTGACTCCTCAGAAGGTGGTGGCTGAAAATCAGTGCTAGTCATGCTTGCATGTCTAGCGTATCACTGAGCCACCACCTATTGAGACGTCTGTCACGTATGTTGTTAATATATAGCATAAGTTTATAAGACCTTTGCTGTACCTACGTGATAGTTTTCTCAATAAAGATATATTCTATTCTACATTCAAAACATAAAATTACAGGATTATGTGCGTATAATCTTTATGCTTCAGACGTTTCAACCCTGTTACAACGGCCGTGGTTACGGAACGACTGGCTCAGCATTTTTACAGCTCTGTACTTCCAGCGGAATCGTCTTCCATCGGCATATTTCTATTACATATCGCATGATAATTAATAATTTAAATATTTATATGAATATTAATACGAATATGCAAACGAGTTTTACATTGTAATAACATTCAATAATATGTGTTGAATGTATTTTCCGCCACTATATTGCCTTTTAATTGTATTTAATTTAAGTGTAATTTTTAATTTAATAAAAAAAATGATGATAAAAACTATTCTTGTAATGACAATTAAACAAAGTATATGCATATTAATAAATTGGAATATATGTCAGAGGATATCGTCAGAGACCGAAAGGTGGTTCCGAAAAACTCTGTCACCAGGGTGTACGTACAGTGTCGATTGACCATATAACCCACTCAGTATGAATAAATGAATAAATTGGACCTAAATAATTTCATTTGGTGTGTGTTGCCAAATTGCTAAGCCCTTCTCGATGTGATAATGAATATTTGATACAACAGTATTGGGGCTCGTCAATGGAGTATAAACTTTGAATTCGATGGATATGGTAAAATAGTTGGACAATATTTTTTTATTAAAACAATATTATATACATACACTAAGAAATTTTTTACATTTAAAAATTTCTTATTATGAAAAGTGGGAGCGCTTTGGGGGCGCTCCTGTTTTTCTATCCCGCTATCGCTTTGTGAGCCGAAACAAAGAGGCAGTATCGTCACTTCACACTAAGTGCGTTATTTTCTTGTTTCGTGACAGTTACTCCTTCCACCAGATTTACCACAAGTAACAAAAACACTTTGTCAATTGGCGGACTTAATGCTAAAAGCATTCTTTCCAGTCCCATCAGGAATAACAGAGAAGTATTCAAGTCAATCATTCATATCGAGTGGGTTACATGGTCAATCGATCATGTGGGTGCACATGATCGATTGTCAGAGTTTTTCGAAACCGCCTGTGGCGACACCATCGCCCAGTAAATAACTACAACTCCTACGCAACAGATGGCGCTAAAGAGAAAAACAGAAATTCTCATACAAGAAGCATAATTAGAATGGAGGACTGAAACGCGATATCAGAGTTTCTGAGAATTGGAGCATATATACAACCTCCGACAGAACACCGTCGGAGCCGCGGTTCCCCAGGCATAACACCTCGCCTGGCGGGAAGTAATTCCCTTTGCGGCGGTCGAGCATAATAACACCATCGCTCCCGCCGTGCTCCAAAGTGGTGACCCCGACGTGATTGAAAGCAGCCTTCTTCAACATCATTCTCCAACCTTTCATCACCTCTCAAGCCTCATCATCTGGTCAGCAGCAAGCAGTCTTACAGCAACTATAAGGGTATCTCCAGGTCCATCGCAGCCGACTCACTGAGCTTCCTGGTCCTGCAACTACCCTCACAACTCAAAGCACTTCAGCGACCGGCACATCTACCGCAGCCCACGTCTGGTACTCACGGCCGGCCACCGCACACCAGCGTGGCAGTTCTGCACAAGACATCCACCGGCGCCAACAAGTCAACATCGCTCAACTACAGTCTCGACTCACCGCAGACTACGAGCACGCAACGCAATCGCTCACGCCCGACTCACTGGGATTATCGAGCAGCAGCAGCAACTTCACTCCCTACTCACTAGGACGTCAAGCAACTTGGTACTTGCAAGTTACATCCGAAGCACAGACTGCACATGAAGACCATCAGACCTTCGGTCTTGGGAGGGAGTTCTGTGGCGACACCATCGCTCAGTAAATAACTACAACTCCTACGCAACAGATGGCGCTAAAGAATTCAAAAAAGGGGATTACTTCCCGCCAGGCGAGGTGTTATGCGTGGGGAACCGCGGCTCCGACGGTGTTCTGTCGTATATGCTCCAATTCTCAGAAACTCTGATATCGCGTTTCAGTCCTCCATTCTAATTATGCTTCTTGTATGAGAATTTCTGTTTTTCTCTTTAGCGCCATCTGTTGCGTAGGAGTTGTAGTTATTTACTGGGCGATGGTGTCGCCACACCGCCTATCAGCCTCAGACATGGTTTTTTGAACGACCACCTAATGCTGCTGTTATACACACCGGCATGAAAATTGACAAGGATGTGAGCGGGACAAACTTATTCTGTCTTGCTCACACTTTGCCAAGTATAAGAGAGGTGGGAAATTATGTAAGGAGTAGTCCGTCTTAGGAAGTGCCTCCACCCTACAGAAGACCGCAGCCAAATAACACTGTGATGCAGTGTTGTGATCCTGCTGGTGAGTACGGTCGCCAGGCTCCAGAGGGTTCGCTGTGCTGATAGCGGCAACGCGCTCGTGACATCTCCGGTGTTGCAGGCGTTCATAGGCTACGATAACCACTTACCATCAGGTGGGTCGTACGCCTGTTTGCCTACTTGTATAATAAAAAAAAATATATATTTGCCGGCTACGGGTATAGTGCCGTATCTGTCCACTAATCTTTTTACCACGTCCCCGTGTCACAATCCCCAACGAATGGCCGGCGCGGGCTACGTAAGTAATTATTTTGGATTGCCGCCAAATAATATCGGAGCTACGGAACCATAGGTGCTCAGATTTGGCAGCCGGGAGTCGACGAAGCCGGTACGGATCTCCGGTCGTACGGATCCGGATAACGACTCGTCGATAGTTTTGAGATGAATTTCATGTAATTTTAAGAGCACAACAAGTTCTGTATTGTCGCAGTTGAATCTAAATGTTTGTTTTTATCTTAATGTTGCCAATATTAAAGTGAAATATGTTAGTTACTGTTCATTTATTATTATTTCGTCTAGCCATCCAAAAGAGACAGCTGCTATTTTTCCTATTTAAATTAAAATTGCTTATTTTTTATACAAAGTATTTAAATATATAAGCTATTAGCTAAGCTTATCCAAAATTAATTCGTTCGTGAGTGCATTGTATCACAAAGGAGCAGATTTTCAGACCGAATTTTATATATCACGAATTAGGTACATTTCTGACTGTTTAAGGAAAACGGTTTATGCCTAAAGCAATTTTTAATTTTGTTTAACTAGCTCTTTATTTTACGCGCAAGAGTAACGAATTGAAGTTATTAACATGTATTTATACAGTTATGAGATATGAATAGTGATCAAAAAATGTGAGATATACCATAACTAAAATGATAAAAGATTACTTAAATTAACAAGGTATTGTCGTACGTATTAGGGTACGATAAGTAATTATTTCAAAAACGTAGTTTGATAAACTTCTTACAACTCCTGCAATCCTTGAAAATAATAACCACCGTACTTACCATCGAGGGTATTTTCGGGGGTACGGTGGGCCAGAAATATACTAAAACCATAAAAAAGATAGCATAAAGGTATTGGATACACCTTTCATCCTTAATATTATAAATACGAAAGGCTGTCTGTTTGTTACACTTGCACGGCTAAACCTCTGGGCCGATTTTGATAAGATTTTGTATGGATATGGTTAAAGACCCGCTTTCAAAATACATATTTAGACGGCGGCGATGTTCACATAATAAAAAAAAAATACTTATTGGGCTTGTAATACTAAATTAGTATCACAAGGTTAATAAGTATTTTTTTAAATGTATCTAATTATATTAGTTGTTCTATTATTTTGTGCCTGGTTGTACTACATATAGGCAACTCAAAAAAAACTGCTTTGTGGTTCACTGCGGTCCGAATAAACTCTTTAAAAACAAAGATTTTGTGGTGTGAAAGAATCTATTAAAAATGCTATTGAGCGATTGGCACCGCGGTCCGAACCACTTGCGGTCCGAAATGACTATTGACCCTTCTTTCTGGACACAAAACGAGTATTTTCTAAGTAAGGCGCCTAATGTACAAAGCGCAATTCGCCGCACTTTTATAGTATCAATATATTTTAGACAGCCTACCTAACACATGATCCTTTCCGGTCGTAAACCTCTCCTTACATAAAACGGCTGCCTTAGAGCAACAATAACTACGGGTTTATTCGCCCAATGACGTCACAAATCCTGAGGGTAGGCATAATCGTAAAGCGCTGCTCCGGTGGTCGTGTCGTGAATTGTTTTTGTCGAGGCTAGGTAGATTTTCTGGATTTTTCACTTTGTTTTTCAGAAATGCATGAAAATTCGCTGGAACAAAAAGTTCAAAGCAATACGTTAGTCGCCCATTCTGAATTATCGCAGTTCTCTCGTTTAGTCGACTTTTGAAACGCATACTAGAAATCCATATCCATGCTAATATTATGCGTGCGAAATTCTGTCTGTCTATTTACGCTTTCAGGCCAATGGTTACGCATGAACGGATGTTAGAAGTACGTCAAGCCGTAGGTCATGGTTGTTTTCGATAGATGGCTATCATTAGACTGTTTGCCACTATCATCATTTATGGAGGTCAAACAGCAATCGTCGTCCGTCGTCGTTTCAGCCGCAATCAGTCCACTGCTGGACTTAGGCCTCCCCCAAATTGAGGGATTGTTGCCATACTCGCCACGCTTGGCAGGCGGATTGGCGAGCGCAGTTTCAACGGCATATTTTACTTCCGACGCTGCTGCCCATCGGAAGTTTTCTTTAGCAAGGGAAGGGTGGGATGTGGTTGGGTTTGGGAAAAGGTTGAGGTACTAAGATGAAAGAAAGAAAGAAAATAATTTATTTTAGAAACACACAAAAAGAAAAAAATATACATTAAAGAAAAAGCATTAGGAAAAAGGTTGTGTGTTCCCAAAAAGGTCCTAACTCAGCATATTGCCATCCGATGATATTGACAGCGCTGATCTTCGGATAGGACCTCGGTTGAGGACACGGCAACCCATGCACAGGTCATACATTGGATACAAATATAAGGCAAGATAATACAAAAGTGTCATGCGGGCGTAGGCTGTATGCCAAGGATGCTACTGACTCGGATGGACATGGGTTGACTCAGTAGCAGCTCGGGTAAGTCGGGCTCGTGTACCCGTGTGCTATGTATCCAAGCCATTGGACAGATGCTTGAAAACAACACCCCTGACTGAAAAAACAATCGCTGCATTGTAAAACAGCGGGTCCTAGGCTCTGAAGCTTAAGCTGAAGATGCAACTTGGAAACACTCTAAAATGAAGAGAATACACCATCAATTTTCCCTTTGATTTAGCATCCATTGTAACTATGCGGTTCATAAACAATGTTAATAGGTTATTACAGTCAATCACTCGATTAACACGACGTCTAGTTCGATCGAGCACAATGCAGCCATTTTGATGTGACACGCAAACACATGAGTAGAGTGAAATAAAACTGAGGCTTAGCCAAAGTCACTATTAGAATTTTTTTTAGTACTTGTAACATTTGTGCAACTGTTATGAATGTAATTATTATTAATAAATGTTTAAAAGTTAGTCTTATCTAACATGTTCCTAATTAATTCTATTAGAAAAACTATAACAACATTAAATTAAACTATATCAATACGATTTTTATCGCTTTTATTACTTAACTAGCTTTTTCCAAAAAGTAGCCTATATTTGACCCCGGGTCTTCAACTACATTCATACCAAATTTCATTAAAATCCGTTCAGCGGTTTGGCCGTGAAATCGTAACAGACAGACAGAAAGATAGATAGACAGACTTTCGCATTTATAATATTAGTATTGATTATTTTCATTTAACGTTTCCAAAACTTTGCAGCATTCATAATCGCAGGTAGACTAAGTTAACATTTGTCTCTGATGTCATGAAAATATAACGCCATTGGGATCATAGTCGCGTTTATGTATCTCTGAGTCTGCTAGAAAACAATTTCTGTGAAACTTCTTTACAAAATATGTAATTGGCTGACTTAAAGCCGTAACGTGGTATTTTATAATGGGCTCCCATATAAACCATTTACAGTTGATTTAAGTTTGAAATATTATAAAGCTGAAGAGTTTGTTTGTTTGAACGCGCTGATTTCAGGGACCACTGATCCGATTTAAAAAAAAATTCAGTATTGGATAGCTTATTTATCCAGGAAAGTATAGGCTAGGACGAAGTCGAGACGGGCCCTGTTTTATGTTGTGTTCAGGTTCCTCCAGAGAAAAAGCGTCATGGAAGTGGAAGCTAAGGACGCATTCTGCATTCCTATGGAGGGTTGACGTAAGGCAGGCGGCCAGTGGTAAATACATGCTAAGATAATAATAGGAATGGGAGCAACCGAAAGGGAGTGTCAAAAATGTTTGTAATAATTACGTGTTTTCCCCGTGGATGATTTAAAAGGAGACGTTCTGATACTGTCAGCTGGAAAGACAGATGTAAAAGAGAGCGTACACGGGACAACGAAGTGGTAAGCGACCAGTCGTTCGTCTCAGGTGAAGAGACAAAGTCGTGAGTGACGTGGAATTTAAAAAAAAATATAATAATAATAGGAAAACAATTGACTGCTCTATAAGCAACATCGGTAGTACGTACCTATAAAACATTTAACCGTTTTGATAGTTTGACTTTGACATAAATACTTTCTCCTTGGAATAACCGGTGGCGGGATTCACCAACACATCATGGACTGTTAATAGGACTACTTGACTCAAACTTAGGGAGATCTATGTAGCCGGTTTTGAAAGTAATGCTAAATGAAGAGGTTAGCTTCAACCTACTTCATAATTTGTATATATAACCCGGATGAAGTCGGGACGGGCTGCTAGTATATTATAATATTAATGCTAAAGAGTTTGTTTGTTTGTTTGAACGAGCTAATCTCAAGAACTACTGGTCCGATTTGAAAAATTCTTTCATTGTTGGATAGCCTATTTATCGAGGAAGGCTGGCCTGGGCGAAGTCCGGACGGGTTGCTAGTAATTAAATAAAGAGACCCAACTAATGAGTCCAAGGCGAATAATACCAAAAGTTATGCGTTGCGAATTAGCAACGCAGGTGCTTATTATGACTTTACTGTTAATACTTATAACAACCACCATAGCCTGATCCCTTTAACATCTCCCATCTCTTGTTTCACCGTATCAGAATATCTGGAATTCGGGATCTAAGGGTCAAGTTATGTTGGGCATGCTTACTTGTTATAACAGTTATCGACGGGGTATAAATTAATGCTATTGCCCAATGAAGGTAAATTATTTGATGATATCGCTGTGCGTTTTCCACTGGTGCGTGCGTATTGAGAATTGCGAAGGGTTTTGTGTTGTAGCGGTCGATGTATAGAATTTCTATTGTAATTGTTGTATTACTTATTTTCGGTGGACTTTTTCAGGAATTAAGTATTGCACAATCTACCTAGATACCAAGATTTATGTGAATAAATTATGTTTATAGCGTTATAACGACATAACACTATTTTATTTCAATTTTCAGTTATTAGTTTATAAGCGAGTTGATTTTTATATAAGTTTATGTTAAGATTTTTGATTCAGTTGTGGCTTCGCAAGTCTACCTAAATCCCTTGGAAACAGTTCTAGGATGGAAGGTATGCGAAAATTCAGAAAGATGGGTTTATTTATTTATTTAACTTTATTACATGACATGTAAATGGCGGACTTAAAGCCGAGGCTTTTTCTACCAGTCAACCAATCGGTGGTGTAGAAAAAGTGATTAATTTGGGTTGAGTAGATAAAGCGTGAAGTTTTAACAAACAAATACACAAACTTAATTTCTTTATTATTTTACGTGGATTCTTTAAAATCCCTTATTATAGCGTATTCTTCTTCCTTGTGGATATCACTCTTGGCAGAGTGGTCGTGGTCATCACTTTAGGTGTTGATGACAAGCTTCACAACACGTCGCCACTCCTCTCTAATGACCGCCTTCCTCGTGTAGTGGTGATGAGTTAGTTGCCGCTCTTATCTGGTCAGTCCACCTGATAGGCGATCTTCCTCGTGGCCTGATACCATCAACCTTTCCCTGGACCACAAGTCGCTCAATAGCCACCTCCCCACGGCGGCATACATGACCATAGAAGGTATGCGAGACTGTACCAAAGACGATAAACGCTGCTTGATGCCGAGTTCTCGAAGTATTGACTCGTTGGTACGGAATTCAGTCCATGATCCCTCCAAGCATTCTCTTCCAGCACCACATCTCCAGGGCGTCTATCTTCTTCTTCTCTACTTTCCGCAGGGTCCACGTTTCTGCAACGTACAAGAATATGGGGAATACAAGTGCCCGAACTAGCCGGATCTTAGTCGCTCTATATATGTTGCGATTCCTCCATATCTTCCTTAACCTGTCCATTGCAGACCTAGAGATTGCCATGCACACTATGACTTTTTTAGCCCAATTCCACAACTGATTTGGAGTCTCTGTGTTGGAGTCTAGTTCGTCCACGGTATCATCACTTGCTCCGGTGCATTTAGATACTTCCCATTGTCAGTTACTTCAATCTTTCGTCGTGTTTCCAGTTACGTTCCTTTTTTTAATTCTACATTCTCTTTCAACATTTACCTACCACGAATCCCAAGCAACACTTTGTATCCAAAAAAACAGTACAGAACGCGGTGTATAGTTAACCCTCAAACGCAGACTGCATCATCAGGACGAATGCAATTAGTCAAGTTACCGTAGTAACTTTCACCAACTTTTAATGAGAGGTGCGCTGCAACGACGCATTTTTATGAAGCTTCATTAACATAAGTCATTAAATGCGTAATTATTAACTTCAGGTAGTTTGGTAACAGGTGTTGTACGGGTTTATATATATATGGAAGTTTATTACTAAAAACATGCTAATAAGAGATGAAATCGATAGCTGAGAATGCGGCCTACTCGATATACAACCACTTTTGATCGGTATTTAACCAAAACCACGGTTGAACCTAAACATTACTAGAGCTAACAACTTTTAATACGCTGTTACGACATTTTATGAAGCTTGTTATCACAACTAATTACAGCCGTAATTATAACTTCAACTTGATTACAACCCGCATTTTGTCAAAAGGGTTAAATGTATTTAGTTTCGAGACTCGGGCATTATTGCTTCCTGTGAAAGTTTAACCCGTAATTTTTAATCGAATTCCAAAATTCAATGAGAATTGCTTTTTTAAAATTTTCACCACATAGTCTACATAATTATGTTTACCTCCGTAAATGATTGGAGTCTTTTTATTTTAAGAAAAGTGACTTTTGGCGGGAAGCTGTGAAGAGCAGTATCGACGCTGTTTTTTTTTGTGTTTTTTTCAGTGTTTGTGCATAATAATGGTGTATTTTATTCGCAAAGTGGTCGATAACAAGCGTGAGTGTTGGGAAGTGAGTATGATGAGTATAGTGTTTGATTTATGTGATTTTCATGCTTGTTGCCAAAACCTCTTAGTAATCGCTAAGTGCAGTTTTTCTACCACTTCACTTAGCCTGATTCTTCTAACTAGACTTGACTACCGACTAGACTTTTAGACTTGAATAGGACTTGACAAAACTACACTGTACGACTGAAAAGGCTAGAAAAATTAAGAAGAGCTTCAAAGGACTTGTATCCATGGCCGTATATCCCATTACTAATAAAAAAATATTTTAAGAAGAAAATAAAAAGATTAATGATTAAAATATGTTGTATTAGAAATACCATTTACACACTTTGTTGTGCACAGAAATGAATTGTATTATAACCTGTTATTCGTTTTAAGAAACAGAATCACGTTATGTAAACAAGAGTGTCAGCTGTCATTAGTGTTGCCAATTTGATAAAACTTGTACCGACAAATAAGCTGAATGTCTGTTGGTACGTGGTACGATCTAAATAAGTCGAATGTCTGTTAGAACGTGGTACAGTCTGGCGTCTGTTATCGGACAAGTTGTATGTGTAAGGAATATAATAAATTGGCAACACTAAATGACCGGTAGTTGAATGATTAATTCAAAAATGATTGAACAGTTAACCGATAATTTTGAAAAGATGTAAAATCTAAGCAGTTGTGCGTTGACTGTGAAGCAATAAACACGGGTGCTGTTATACTCGCTCATCTTTTATTTAACAGTTGATACTAAACAACAAAAGCTAATCAGAGTTTCATTTGGGAATTTCATGAATACCGTTATCAACGAATTTTATATTTTAAAAATAATGTTGTTATTTTACACTTACTCCATACCATTACATGTAACCTGTTGGTGTACCAAAATTAAACAAATTAAAATTAGTTAACTTCTATGTATGACCCAAATATGCTCACACGACCTGAGGAAGATCGCTGGCACATGCTGGATTTAGGCCTTTTACAACCGATCGTTTTAGAAATCCTTGGTACACAGTATTTCCAGTCTAGTGGACTGACTGCCCCTTGAAATTATGTTGATTATGATGTACTTTTTTCTTATTTTCAAGTACTAAAAATATATAATACGTAAAATACAGAAACTGGTATATACAATACCGAAGAATATAATATCGTTTGTACAGTGTAGCATTTCGTAGCAGTTCTACATTCGTAGCAAGTTCGTAGAGAATTCGTAGTACGGCTACAAACTGACTTGTTACAAATGTGAAAGCAATCCTAAATAAATTGTCACGGTTAAAATGCTGAGTTTAGTTTGGATTAAGTGAAATTAGAGCATCTGATTTCTTTAAAAATAAAATATTTGATTTTCTTAATTATTTCATTTTTAATTTACAAAATTACTGACCGATTAAATAGTGCATTGAAATATATTGAATTTGTTATAAGAAACTTTAACCCTTCACTGGAAACCATGTTTGGTTCTTAACAATGGAATTTATATTTATTTATTTATTTATTTAAACTTTATTGCACAATACAAAAATTTGTACAAATGGTGGACTTAATGCCAAGTGGCATTCTCTACCAGTCAACCATGGGACCAAACAGAGAAAGAAAAGTTGGCGATAAAGACTAAATCACGAACACACAAGAAAGATAAAATATATACAAAAGAAAAATAATAATACATAAGATTACATATTATATTGTTATTAATAGTTATTTTCACCATAATTTCAGCACACAAAAGAAAGCCATCCTCACTCTACTCAAAATAGAATTATTATTATCATTGCAAACTCCCAAAATCCCACCCGTGAATCTGTCTAGGGCAATTTCATCCTCATTAATCACACAATGAATAATTTAAATAAACAAAAAAGTCACAGACACGTATAAATATTTCATGAAAACGGTTCGTCGCTATCTCAGGATCAATTTTTCATTCGAATGTTTCCGTTTAGCTCCGGCAGGTGGCGTATTACTCAACGTTGACAAGTTGAACGTTCCAAGATTGTAATTACAAGTTCTGACTAGAGATGGGAAAAGCGTCCTGTCAGAGCGGGAAAATTCAGAAGATTCTCGGAACTGAATGCATTTTTGAAATAAATGACATTATGTAAAATTAAAATCAATTATTTGATTCGCAGGTAGTTCGTGAGTCGCACTTTTCAAAAAAACAGTGCGTTCTCATTACATTTGAGAATTATCTGATGAAACATGAGATATTGTATGTATGTAGTATATGTACTTGTTTATTTTTTATATTTGTATTTACGTTAATATTGTACGTACGTTTATTGTATATTTTGTTAAGGCTTATATTATTAGTTTTATTTATTATTGTTTAAATTTAATATTAAATAAAAAAAATCGGTTTCACTCATGAAGTAATTACAAAGAGGAGATGCCGTTTGAAATTGCGCACTGATGTGATCATTGGCGCCTCGCCGACACTGCAGTGGGCGGAGCTTGTTATTGCTCGTGCTCCATGATTGGAGCCACGGCCTAAACCAAGCACCCCGCACGTCTGCCTTCCGCCCCGTGTAGCCTCACAAACACTTTCTTACAAAACGCTTATTACGGCATCTCCTCTTTGTAATTACTCCATGGTTTCACTTACCTTCAAAAATTATTTTTCTCTCCGCACCATCTTTTGGTTCATTGATTTAGAAAACCAGGACTTTATAACATAATACATATAGGCTAAATGGAGTTCGTAGTATTCTGGTGATATTTTCTGAATCGTTCGTGTGTTCGATTTTTTTTTCTATAAACGTTTGATTGTAATATCGTGTCACTTAAAAATAATTTCCCAGACTAAATTCCCGCGAACAGAAATTTCTGGACGTCTATTTAGAATTCTACCATAAATGCCAATCTTAACGTAAGTTACTAGATAAGTGCCCAAGGGCAAAAATTTTAGGTGCTTCTTTTTGCACCAATTTTAAATCCCCGGATGTTTTCCCACCCTTAGTTCTGACGCGTAGAGCGATTTCTTGGTAAAGTCAAAAATACGGACAACATAATGCGATAACGCGATAAAATCCGTATTAAAACAGATTAATTTAATGTATAGCAATCGCGAACAACATAAAACATTAGCAAAAATTTGGATTTTTTTTTCAATTTACTCTAATTCCCGGACGTTTGTTCATCTCAATATATTTTCCAAGATAAATTTTGTTCTTGGTACGAAAACGTATCTACTGATGAAGTAAATAGGTAACGTAAAAGGTCCTCTTTCCCATCGTGGTTGGATGGGTTAATTTAAAAATAAGTACTTAGTGGGTGCATTTATTTGTGTTTCGCCGACAAAATATTAAAATGACATTTCATGTCAGTGTAACGTTTTTAAGTTTTAAGGAAAAATAAAAAATCTAAGATACGTTTTTGTACGTTGGTTCGTTTAAGAATCTTCCCAATTCGCATCAAATGCCCGGACGTTTTCCCAGTCCTAGTTCTAACACGTAGAGCGAGTTCTTGGTGAAGTCGAAAATACGGAAACTTAGTAAAAGGCTACTCATTGGGTTTCTTCGGCACGCTGGAGGAATACCCTTTAGTCTTGGTCATCGAGTGGCCACAAGTTTATAGTGCACTGGACAGGCTAATTAAAAAGTAAAAAGCATATTACTTTGAGACTGGCCTTTTTACGCATGATATGGAGACATTATAGCCACGTTTTTTTTTCACTGTGGGAAAAGTTTTTGTTTAATAACTCTCAGACTGGTGCTAAATTCTAAAAAATTTCATTCCCTAAATGTCAGAGAAGAAACCAGTTATTTTTATTTTTGACTAGCTGTTTCCCGCGCTCTCCGCCTGCGTCAAAAAGTAGCCTATGTTTGACCCCAGATTTCAACTATATTCATACCAAATTTCATCAAAATCCATTAAGCAGTTTGGCCGTGAAAGCGTTATAGACAGACAGATAAAAAGACAGACAGACTTTCGCATTTATAATATTAGTATGGATAATAGATATTGATAAAAGGCAAAAATTCAAAAAAAAATGTTTTGGCTAAGCGTTGGTAAAACGAATCTTAAATAAGTAAGAAAAATTAATCAAATATTGTAAACTAGCTTTTCCCGCAGCTCCGCCTGCGTCAAAAAGTAGCCTATATTTGACCCCGGGACTTCAACTATATTCGTACTAAATTTTGTCAAAATCCGTATAGCGCTTTGGCCGTGAAAACGTAACCGACAGACAGACAGACTTTCACATTTATATTAGAACTAGCTGTTTCCCGCAGCTCCACCTGCGGTATATAGCCTATGTTACTCAGGGTGAATGTAGCTTTCCAATGCTGAAAGAATTTTTGAAACCGGCACAGTAGTTTTTGAGTTTATTCATTACAAACATACACACAAATATACAAATCTTTCCTCTTTATAATATTAGTGTAGATGAATTAAATAATAATGTAATTGCTTAGTATAGAAAGATACTGATGAAGCAACATTAGATTGGGGTCCCCTACATCGAATGCTTAATATGTTTTTATGCAAGGTACCGTTGGAGGGATGAAGTATGGAAGGACTTGGAAACCTTATAAAAGGCAAACTGGCAAACAACCACGCAAAATAGGGAGGAGTGGAGAAACTTATGTCGGAGAGATCCGTTTTGGGTCGCTAAGCCATTGCAATAAGCAAGTATAACTCTCATAAAAATAACACAGGTCTTGTTCAGAAAATTGAATGAGTGAAAACAAGGGCGTTTAAATTTGAGCGGGCAGAATCGGAGCAATCAATAGCTCCTGATGAAGGCGCCGCGACTAATCCCTAATCGCGGCGCAATTGTGTTTTGATGCGGGGCACAGCGGAATCTGCCCGCTTCCAGAGCTGTAAGCTAAGTTATACGATGAAGCGGGATTTTAGCAGAGGAACAACTTTTTGCAAAATATGAGTGTGAGTGCACTCTCATCATTTTTGGCACCAAACAGCACTGCTTGCATTTTTGTGTTCCGGTATGAATCGTTTGGCTGTAAAATAACTGGACACTGTGGCGAATCATCCTAGGCTACTAGTGATACTCTTAAGCAAGGTGTCACAAACATAAATATGCTATGGCGAGCGTGCTTCGACCTTCAGCAGGCCATACGCTTAATTGCCAACATATAGCTACCGTATTAAAATAGTTCAATTTAATGTGGTTTATATTCAATTAAACCATTTTTTTAGAAATACTTTTTTATGTTGTATAAGTTATCAACAGCAAATATATTTTCCAATCGCAAAGACATCATTTCAGGAATACGTAGTACAAAATGAATTCTAAAGACAGATGTTGAAAAATAGAATCCGCTGGTAGCCTATAAATCAGTCCGCACCTGAGACCGGGATTACCCTGGATTTTTTCCCACTAAGCTGGACGTAATTGGATCCCAAATTGACCGTGGCCGAGACAGTTTGGCATCAGACAAAGGGTTGAACATTTGTATTCTATGTGGGAAAGCTAATCTAATTGATAATGCCTTTAAAAGTGCTCATATTCAATTCGATGCGATGCGATCTTTTCTATTAATTCCTTCAGTTTCAAAAATCGATGAAATCTTTTTAGGGTTCCGTACCGTAGGTATGAAAGTCTCACTCGTGTCGTCTGTATGTCCGTCTGTCACAATCGATTTTCTTCGAATCTACTGGACTGATCAAGTTGAAATTTACTACATACACGTGTATGTCTGTAACCCAAAGGTAGGCTAATTGAAAAAATAGATTATTTTTAAATATAGAGACAAGTTTTGGGTCGTCAATTAAAAAAAATTCGAACTGTATCTTGTGATATATAAAACGAAAGGGTTCAGTTTGAAGATACTCGTGATATTTTTTATATATAACTTTACTGGTTTTATTTTTGTTGTACTTATTTTTTATTTGTTTAATATTACTTTTAGGCTTCCGTACCCAGAGGGTAAAACGGGATCCTATTACCATGGGCTTCCATGGTCTTTAAAAAATAATTAGTTCTCCTGTTTAATGTAAGTGGTCATACGCTTCAAATAGAAAAAATCTTTATATTATGTAAGTACTAATGTCACTTATTTTTAGCGAAATTATGTACAATATAAGTTCATTTTCAATATATAACGGTTGAATATTTGTATAGCATATATTCTGTAATCTATGCTATCACTAAGACTTGCCTGTCCGTGCGTCTATCTGTCACCGGGCTGTATCTCATGAACCGTGATAGTTAGACAGTTGAAACTATCACAAATGATGTAATTCTTTTACAGCAACGACGTAAAATAAGTACTAGAAAACAGAAGAAAATAAATATGATAAATAAATAAAGTGGGCTGTCATTCCGTGGCTCCCATAGCACACATAAGATTTTTTTGCGGTTTCATGGAACATTCGTATGCACGTCCGACTCGCACTTAACCGGTTTTTTTATTTATTCTTCAGTGTTGAATGGCAGACAATAAATACAACAATTCTGAGCCATTTCTGACGCTTAATGACCCTAAACATCGCTCTCTGTGTCGCATATTATCAGTTTTAGGCTTCCAAACCTCATTCCGCATTATGACAATATTTTTAAGACTACTTCTACCGCGTACAATCGTTTTTTTCTCTTTTACGTTTATCGTTTCTTTTTTTTTTTTTTTTTGAATCTTTATGCGTATTTAACTATCGATTAATCGGTAGTCTCCTTTACAGTCTTATTCATTCTGTCACTTAAAATCATCTATGACAACCCTCTACACTCTAAAATTCTCTTAAACCTTCCCATACTACATAAAATACATACTGCAGTACTTGTAAAACACTTTAACCAAATATAATAGCGCAAAGCACTTTTCTACACAAGAACATCCAATCTCTTTTAACAACGTAACACTCATTCCTAAGACAACATAAATTCCTGTAAGCCCGGGACGTTCAAACATTTTTCTCAAACACCTTTAGTGAGAATTTTCCAGGACTGACTCTTTGACCTAAAACCCGAGCAGAAAAGATAGATATAATGGAGGAATCTATCTCTTATTAATAGGGTATGATAATGTTTTTAATTGGGACAAAATATTTTAAACTTCGTAAATACTGCAAATAAGTAGCTAGATAGCTTAGCGGGACGTGATTGTTGGTGACAATTACGTGAGTTAAACAACAGCAGATGCGACCTAACTTGGAGTGGACAACACTTGGCGTATTACCTTCAGCCGTAAGTCCTGCTTGTTTAGTGGAGCCAAGGCCACTAGTAAAGTTTCCTTGTCTTCACCGAGGAAGCCAATAGGGGAGACTTGTCTACGAAACGTTATTTTCGACTAGACTCGAACTTTCTTAAAGTCTGCACAGAACTACTTGGGAGGAGGTT
The DNA here is from genome assembly GCA_947363495.1 of Euzophera pinguis. Lineage (NCBI taxonomy): Eukaryota > Metazoa > Arthropoda > Insecta > Lepidoptera > Pyralidae > Euzophera > Euzophera pinguis. Next base: position 15,438,715 of record OX376166.1, read on the forward strand.
AGCACCTCCTCACTCGGAACATTTGATTGCGGAGGTTACGAGCACCTCCTCAATCGGAACATTTGATTGCGTCTTTATTTTTTTCCAGGGGAAAGCTTGTATTTGCTAGAAAGAGACAGGTTCCTCTACTATTTGTATCTCGCTTGGCTCGGTCTTGCCTCTATGCAAATTTGCAGAAGTACTCAGTCCTGTTCACGAATTTTCTGAACCGCATGTCTTACCGGCTTTGAAAATATGCACTCCGCTCTTAGTAAAACTATGCAAGAACCTGAAACTAGGTTTTTCTTTGTTCGTCACTTTGTTTGCTTATTTTTTAAAGTTGCCTGTGAAACTGAGTATTGAGCGACAATATTGGGAAACCGTAATTTCTGACCGGAACTGAACTGCTATTTTTGAAAAGTATAACTCATGCAAAATCGGTGTATTGAATGACTTTTATTTCAAAAGCGGATCTTGGGCTCAGACGCAAACAGCTAAGTATGCAACTGGGAAGGTGCTGAGATTAGAGAGATCGAATGATTTTTATTTGTCATAATCGGTGAGTCGCTTTTCATTCGACATATGAGTCTACATTTCAAAAATAGGGCCCTTGGCATCTTGACCAGATTGAAATATGAATTGTAGAAGAAATATAATTAGAAAATCCATTAGAGTAAAATTGGGCTTGTGTTTTGGTATGGTTTGTTAATGCAAAGATTTGTATCTCCAAATACATAAATATGTAGTTCTCGATTTCACAGTTTTAAAGCTTCGTCCTTATTTATTCCTTCCTTTAAAGATTAAGTAGCTATAGTCAGCCTACTTAGTCAGTTATCAACATACTAATTTCACCTGGATTAGTATATCTGGCGGTGTCAAATTTAGGTGTTATTCCCTAAATTAAATCAACATTTGTTATTAATAAATTAAATAGAAAAACAAAAAGATTTCAAAATGGCGCCACTGGTACAGTCAGAGCAGACCGCCTGATAGTTTTTTTTTTAATGTGGGCTTTACGGCCATGGATACAAGTCCTTTATAGCCGTTCTTAATTTTTCTACACAAATTAATAAGATTTCTCCTAGTAATCGCTAAGTGCAGTTTTTCTACCACTTCACTTAGCCTGATTCTTCTGACTAGACTTTTAAAATTAACGAAACCACACTGTAGGACTGAAGGAGATTGAAAAATTAAGAAGGGCTTGTATCCATAGCCGTAAACCCCAACAAATTCAAATCAGAGCTAAGAGCATCGAAACCAAACAAAAAACGTTCCGTTCCTTTCTCATACACGCTTTGGAGCCCTATTTTTAAAATGTATGTACTCACGCAAAATCAGTAAATATAATCGGTGAGTCGAACTATTATCATTCGACATATATGAGTCAAACATTCAAAAATAGCGCTTCAGAGCCCAATCACACACAATGTCTTATAGAATCGATCAAAAGATGATGAGAAGATGTTTTTTTCTTCTAAAAAGCCTCTTCTACTAATAACAGTTAATAATTATTATTCTTAGCATACATAGTACTGTGACACTTTAGTCACAATATTAGTGTAGTTTATCTAAAATTAGGTTAAACGTCCGAAACCCGTTAATGGACGCAGTTTACGAGAGCAGTTAACACACCGCAAAATAACTGTTAATATTTTATGCGGTACTATTAAACTCTCCAGTGATTTTCATGTTAATTTGTGTAATTATTAGTTTGTAAGTAAATGATTTTTTTTATACAACTACAACTGAGTAGGCAAACAGGCGTATGGCTCACCTGATAGTAAGTGGTTACCGTAGCTTATGAATGCCTGCAAAACCGGAGAAGTCACGAGCATTTTGCCGACCTGCCCGCTATCAGCACAGCGACCCCTGTAGAGCCTGTCGACCCTACTCACCAGCAGGAACACAACACTGCATCACAGTGTTATTTGGCTGAAGTCTTCTGTAGGGTGGAAGTACTTCCCCAGAACAAAATGTCCTATCTCTCTTTGATTTTGTATTTCCAGAAAAATATCAAATCCCCTTTTATAATATGTAGTACAGTCAAGGGCGGATAAATCTGACCCTCAGGTCATTGCGAAAAGTAAAGTCGGGGGTCACGTTTATTTGAATGAATGAACACTTAGTTGCACCATTTACATACATAGAAGAAAAAATCACGGACTCCAATTAGCGTTAAAAGAAACGAGGACAAAGACGGACTTATCGCTAATGCATCTCTTTCAGCCAAATTTGTGGTAGAAAGGAGCAGAGAATAAAAAACTTGAGCGAGCGGTGCAGAAAGCTAGAGTTTATATCTACAATAATACATATAATAAACTACATAATAAATAAAATACATAATACGAGTAGGACAGTAGTGACAGTAATAAAAATGTAGGCTTATTGAACCTTAGAATGGTAGTGAGACTTAACTTGGTCTTTATTATTTACCCTCGGCTGTATCTCGCCATCAATTGAACTCTATCGCGATTCTTACAAACTGTAGGGACACTAGGATTCAGACTTCTAAATTGTGCAGTCGGTTAAGGAGTTGTACTCGTACCTAACCTCCGCCGACGGCACAAATATTTATTTATTTATTTAAGCTTTATTGCACAATACAAGAATTTGTACAAATGGTGGACTTAATGCCAAGTGGCATTCTCTACCAGTCAACCATGGGACCAAACAGAGAAAGAAAAGTTGGCGATAAAGACTAAATCACGAACACACAAGAAAGATAAAATATATACAAAAGAAAAGTAATAATACATAAGATTACATATTATACATAAATACATAAAATAAGTATATAAAATATATACATACAATACATAGATTATAGATTGGATGACTATGACTCCGCGACTTGCTGCAGAAACAGTCTATGAACTGCGCGCTTGAAGGCAGAACGGCTGGGGGCTCTCCTGATTGTCTCAGGGAGAGCATTCCACAACTTTAATGTAAATATGTACCTACCTTAAATCTTTATGGTGATTTTTTGTATCATGACGTGTTTGTCAGATGAAATTCTTGCATTAAATTAAATAAAAAAGTTCGATTTTGGAGATATTTATTATTATTCTTCGCCACATTTTTCCATAATAATAAAATTTTAAGGTTCTTTACCTAAAGGGTAATACGGGTCCCTATTACCTAGACTCCGCTGTCCGTCCGTCAGTAACCAGGCTGTATCTCATGAACGTGATAGTTAAACAGCTGAAATATTCACAGATGATTTGAAAAACAACACTAAAATCGGAATCAAATAAGTGTGTCTTATATTTTTGCGGTTTTAAAGATAATGTACGGAACACGTCGTGCGCGCGTCCAACTCGCACTGGTCCGATTTTTTATATTCAGTTTCCTTTCATGAAGAATAACCATCGAATTCTATAACAATTTGTTCCAGAACTTTTTTCACTTCCGCGATTAAAGCTAAAATTAACATTTTTTGGTTTTTATCTACTGCATGTCACTGTCTAGGAGTAAGACACAAAATAAATGCTCCACTTTTACCACCAAATCGATTTAGAAATGATAAGTAAGGGATTATAGTTGAGTACCATATTTCATGGTGGTCCATATTGCAAGTTTATAAAAATTTATAATAAAATACCAAAGAACATTGCATTAGTGGAGAGTGATAACACCTTTAATAATATGTTAAAACAGCATTTAGTAAATAAGTGTTATTACTCTGTAACTGAATTATTTGACGACAGGAATGCCTAGATCTTAGAAATTATTTTGATGATAGAAGTTATTATTTTTGGTGATGGATTTAATTATTTATTTGAAAATGACATACTTAAGCAATGTACTTTATGTTTTATGTTGTAACAAAAAATTGTAAATTCGCAACACCCTGACAGGGTACATGTACAGTATATAATACAATCTGACATCTAATGTAATTATTATTGTAAATGTAAACGAAATAAACAAATATATAATATAATACCACGCGGGCGTACCCCCAGTCCCTCAAGCAACAACATATTATTATGAACATTATTATAATTGCTAATCGCTAGTACATCATTGGTACTAGCAAAACTAACTTATCACTTCATTCTTAGAGGCCAAAAGCCATAAAAACCGCAATCCAAATCCCTAATAGTCACCACGCATCATTACCCCACACGATATCATTTTAGGACAAACACATCGATGCATATAATATAGAGTAAGAGTCCATGCCTTTAAGAGCCACTTTATTTTAGCTGTGATCAACTGACAAACCACAATAGTTTGTTTTTTACCTGAAAAAAAGGAACTTATTTGGTTTCATGGTGTCTACAGCCTCTGAAAAATACTTTTAATCGTGTGTGTCATTAGCTTATTTGCCAAAACCGATATTATGAAAAAGGAGGAGTCGACAGTTTGACTACCGCTTAGAATGGTATCAAGTTCGGAAGATTATCCACTGCAATTCTAAAAGGCAATATTGCCATAAGTACCTTTGAACTGGGTAATCAAAAATTTTGTTGGTAAAACTTGTATTTAAAAAAAAGATATTAAATATAAAGAAATGTAGAAATAGTATTTGTAGTAAATATTTTCATTTCTTTCCTATAATAATTAAACGATGTGAGTTTAGATATCTTTCAAAATTAATACATATCAACAAAATTAAATAAAAAAAATAAAACAAAAGAATTATAAATAAAAATAATCTTCCAACGTGCCACAGGGAGGCAACGTGCCCAGAATACTGGCAGCGTTCCCTCGCTGTATTGCGAAACTTATACGCTGAGCAAAAAAGCTGCCAGCTCTCAAATCTCATGTTGCCTCCACGAGGCGCGTCGTGATGCCCCTTAAAAATAACTTTGCATCAGGGCCCCAATTAAGGACCCATCGTTTCTACCGCGAACGGTAAGAAAAAGTAATTTATCCACCAGACCCGTATATTTTATATTATATTATTAGTATATTTTTTTTGTAGTAAATTATGAGAAAATTTATAGATAATGATAATTTTTACTTTTGATCCAGGCGTCGAGCTACGTGGCGGCGCACCCCTGATAAACTGGGAAGGTGGCAGAAGAAAGAAGAAGTATTTTTAATGGTAACGTTTCGATAAATTAGCTACTAGGAATAATTTAAAATAAGTTGTGACGTCACGGCCTTTCATTCCAGAACGTTGGTAGACTGTATCATAAATCTATGTTGTACCATATTACAATAAATTAAAAAATAATAACATTAAATTAACTGTGCTTACTGCTGCCAACCGATCATTTTGGAAATCATTGGGAGAGGCCTATGTCCAGCAGTGGACTGACTGCGGCTGAAATGATAATGATGATGATGAATTGTGCTTAAAAACTATGGGTATTGCATATCCTATGTTAGTTTGGTTGACTGGAAGAGATCCCTATTTGGGATAAGTCCGCCTTTTGTTGTAACCTGTATTCTGATACTATGTTCTTTGTGTACAATAAAGATTTTTACATACATACATACAATGCCACCTAGAAAAAGGTTATAAGATCTTAGACTACATCTTCCAGTGTACTTATCGGACCTCGGTCGAGATGAGAAATATATGAGAAAACTTGGCCAATACCGGCTATATTGGTGCGCCAGAGTTTTTTCTTCAATTGCCCTTGTGATATAAATAACTTGGTTATGGAACGGAATAGATAACCAGGTTTGCCCGACGATTTTGGTCGGATCGGAGACTCTTCGCGTTTATACCTCACGACTTCTTTAATTTTTTTTTTATCATGCTTTAAATGCTTCAAAGACTATTCAATATAAACAACTTTATATCAGTGTATCATAGTATACTGGATATATATATACTGGATAAATGTGAAAGTGTGTTTGTTTGTTTGTCCTTCTTTCACGTTAAAACGGAGCAACGGATTGATGTGATTTTTTGTGTGGAGATAGTTGAAGACCTGGAGAGTGGCACAGGCTACTAGGAATTCCACGTGGGCGAATCCGCGGTCACAGCTTGTCTTGAAAACCGAAATAAATAATTCATCAAACGTAAAGATTAAACTCAAGTCATTATCCTCCAATATTCTCATATACCATAGTTAATGTAGAAACGTGGTAGAAACATTTAAACGACCCTCGATCGCAAACACAAAGTTTTGAGGGCACTTTCCACTTTTTATTTTCGTCCGACGATGAATATGTATGAGCAGAGTAAATATTGTAGTTATCTATAGAACGCGCGATATGCCAATAATGATAATATTTACGACTGGAAGGCAACTCATAAATAACTTTTTTATGATACGAAATAATAATAGGCTAGTTTCCTAAAAAATATAATTAGTCTGTCAGTTAGATAATCAAAATATATTGGAGATGTATTTTTTCTTTTGAAAATTAAACAAAGAATGGTAAAGATATGGCGCGTTAAAGTTCAGTGTGTCGTCACAGTATGTTACACTTTTCCGAAATATGTGACGTGACGAGTACCTACTCCTAAACTTTGATGCAATTATATCTTTGTAATTTATCGCTCAATTGACAAAAGAAAAAATACGTCACTAATATATTTTGATTCCCCATATGACGGACTAATTTTAATGATAGTCTATTAGAGAAAAAGTTTATCATAATGTGACGGGTGGACACCTTCCTGCGATTGTGTTACAAACATAACATTTTCAGATTTGGCACATGATTCCCATATATGCCCTTGCTGTGTTACTCGTGTCACGCTTAAAAGTAACCAATCTTCCCTTAGGTTTGACTTATTTTACTACGTAAATTTATGCACAATTGTCATAAATGCTTTAGAATTAAATTAATTAGCTGTAGTAACGTGTGTTTAATCGGTCCTATCTAATCGCACACCTCTTATCTCAATGTTTATTTTTGACTATTCTTCTTCTTGTCGAGTCGAAATGGCTTAGCGTTTAGACCAATAAGTGGTCATGGTCACCGCCTTGTCGTTGGCCGCTAACAGAATGTACATTCAGGACTATTACCACAACAAGACCTAAATTATAATATCAAATTGAACCTTTTACATAAAATTTATAATATCTTTTAGCTGTTTTACAAATTCTCTGAAACAGGCAAACTGCTTGCTGACAGAATATGGTAGCGCGCGCTCTACAAAAATAATATATACTCTGTACTTACACAGAAACGTGTTGTTTTCGTCCCCTTACATTGTTGGCTATTTGCGAATGTGTGTAAGCATGGATATGAATAATCTAGAAATTTCGTCCGCTCTAAATAATTTTAAATTTCCAAAGAACATTGTTAAAAGTCGTTTGCAAAATAATGAGTGTCCAGTAAGAAAAGTAGGAAATCAGTCCTTGGGCTCCGGAGCAATATAATCTTCTTCTTAATCCTAGCGTTATCCCGGTTGCGTCCTCAGGGGTTAGCTTCGAAGTCTTGCGCTTCTGCTTTTACGTCTCAACTTCGCCCGGTCTTCGGCATCCTTGACAGAGAGTCCATTAGTCTGCACAACTTGAGCAATATCCAGCTATTAACCATACCATGATTTTACCTGATGTTAAAACAGATGTGATCTATGATTGAGCTTGTACGCACAATAATTATTTACTCTTTACTCTATCTAAATAGACATAAGTTTATTTGTGTGTATACAAAAACGAAAATAAAATCGACAATGGCGGATTTATCGAGGAGATCCCCTTAACCGACCAATAACAGGGATTTTCACGAAATATATTTTATTATACATGCAACTCTAAATTATTTATTAGGAAGACCAACAGCTTCTTTTTTATAAAAGTAGTAAGGTAAAAAATATATAAAGCAAATGAGCCACTAGAGGTCCTCACAGGTAGATCCAAAATAGCTTAACAAAAGTTGAATAGCAATCACACACACACACATTGTGAGACAACTACATAACAAGTATGAGATCTAACAAAACATTAGTCGCAACATTGCTATGGTCTAAATCAGTGATTCCCAAAGTGGTCCAGGTGGACCCCCAGGGGTCCACGGGAGACTTGCTGGGGGTCTACGTAGGCGTGAACAAAAAATGGGGGTCCATAAGATGTTAATGGGGGTCCACGAAAATTTATCTGCTTTTGATAGTAAAGAGCAAAAATGTAAGCATAGTTTTTATAAGGGCCTACCTACATTGTTTTAAGTACCTATCTAAGCAGATAATATTTTAATAAGGCAAGCGACTGTTACTTGTCCAAACTTGTGTATTCGATATTACGTACAATTTCGTGTACAGACTTGCAAAGCGCTATCCGCCCGACAATGCTTAATGCTTGTTCAGACATGAACTTGATCAACACTATAAATACTTGATGCCAAAGGCAACCAAACGCATTCATTTGTTTCCGGAATTTCGAAAACAAGGCGGAATTTGGAAAAAAGTTGTGAGAAAATTTATATCTGTGTTTGCTAGTGCCGGAAAAAAGTAAGTAACCTACCTTTTTTTGTTATAGTACTTAAGTATTTTGTTTACGTGTACTAGTCGGTTGATCACAACGGCCTGTATAGATAGGTAACTTAGTAACTTACAGATATTTTAATTGTCCTCTTTCGATTTGAAGACAAACACAGCACGTTTTATTCAATTGTTTTTTCACGAGAGAAGCACTGCCTCTCCAAAAAGGCCGAATAAGCAATATTGCAGAGCAATTAATTTTGTAATTTTTCTTGCAAATAACTACTAATTTTATAAAACAGTAATTTCATAATCATGTTAAATTGATTTTGAAGTAACTATTTTATCAAAACTATTCCTTTTCGGAAAGAGCGAGCGGTGCGCGGGCGACGGGAAAAGGGCGGGGCTTGAACTTCGATGCCTGTTTGTCACGTTTTAACAATGAAGCCGCAGACAAAAAATACGCAAATACACGGAGCGCGTGAACTCATTGATTTAATAAAATGTTAGTTATCGTTTTTATGGACAATTTTGGGATTTCGACGTTTATTTTTTCCTACACAAATATGATCAGTATTCGATACTGAGTACACTAATTTTTATTTATACTATTAAAAATTAGTGGTAAATTATGTACTTTAAAATTGATACCGTTTTGTGAAAACGTTTGTATTTGTCTCAGCGGTTTATTAGTTGGTCCCTTTACAAGCCGTAATTCTATTTCCGCGTGCTGACAAAGGCTGCGGTGTGATACCTATATTCAGAAAAAAACTTGGTTACTAAAACATTTTTTTTACAGGTAAGGTAACTGACACGAAACATGGCTACAGCAAAGAAAAAATGTCGACAATATAGTGTCGATTATTTGAAATATGGTTTTGTTCCATCAGAGGCAGACAAACAATTGCCCATGTGCCTATTATGCAACAAAGTTTTGAGCAATGACTCTATGAAACCATCAAAGCTCGAAGATCATCTAAAAAGGTGTCATACTGATAAAATAGGTAAAGATTTAAAATATTTTCAAACATTGAAAGAAAAATATGGAAAGAGACCCACCATGCACAGTATGTTCGCTTCAACATCTCAAAGTAACGATGATGGCTTGCGGGCATCTTACAATATCTCATTACTTATAGCAAAATCTGGAAAACCGCACACTATCGGAGAACAATTAATTTTACCCGCTGTTGAAGAGGTTTTAAAAACTATTTTGCACAAATCTCCATTTGACGTACTAAAAAGAATTCCATTAAGTAACAATACTGTACAAAGACGCATTGATGAAATGAGCTCTGATATCGAAAGCTTTTTGTGCAATCATCTGCAAAAAACTCATTTTTCTATACAACTGGACGAGTCAACGTTACCCAGTAATGAAGCATTACTATTGGCATATGTCCGATTTATTGTTGAGGAAGAAATTCACGAAGAATTGCTATTTGCCAGAACTTTGGAGACTGACACTAAAGGCGAATCAATATTTAATGTCCTGAGTAATTTTTTTACGGAAAAATCGATCCCATTTACAAACATTATTTCAGTGGCAACAGACGGAGCTCCTGCAATGGTCGGGCGATATCGTGGGTTTATAAGTCATCTCAAAAGAATTATACCAGGACTTACAGCTATTCATTGCGTAATCCACCGACAACATCTTGTGGCAAAACATTTAAGTGACAGGTTGAACCAATCTCTTCATTTTGTAATAAAAGCTGTCAACAAAATCAGAAGCAATGCATTGAATACACGTTTATTTGCTCAATTGTGCGACGAAAATGATGAAGACTTCCAACGACTGCTCTTACATACTGAAGTACGCTGGTTGTCGAAAGGTGCATGCTTAACGAGATTTTACTCTGTTTTCGATTCCATATTAGAGTTCTTAGAAAGTAGAGATCCAGATTTAAAAGAAAACTTGATCAAATTCAAAGCAGACATTGCGTATTTGACAGATTTGTTTAAAAAATTTAATGATATTAACTTGCAGTTACAAGGGGACAGCCTGAATTTAATAAAAACAAAGGGGATAATTTCGGCTTTTCTTGGGAAATTGAAATTTATGAAGCAAAACATTAGTCGGCGCGAATTCTCTCAATTTCCAAACTTGTCGCAGGTAGAATGTATTGATGAGGATATCCATACCTACAGTCAACATTTAAGTGCCCTGCATGATGACTTCAAAACCAGGTTTGAAGATATACTGACGATGGATATACCACCATGGATAATAAATCCATTTGATGAAACGGAAGTGGCCAATGTTGTATTACAAGAGGAGCTGCTCGAGCTAAGCACTAATGAGGAGCTGAAGGTGAAATTTAGAAAAGGCTACCCAACATTTTGGCTGCAAGCAGAAATACCCGAAAAATATCCTGGACTGTGGGAAATCGCAAGGAAATTTTTAATAGCTTTTCCCTCGTCATATCTTGTCGAAAGGAGTTTTAGTGCCGTTACAAACCTCTTAACAAAAAAAAGGAGCAAATTAAACATCACAGAGCGGGGGGATTTGCGGTTATTGCTCACAAAAATAAAGCCAAACATTGATCGTTTGCTGACACTCCATCAGATACATCCTTCCCATTAATTAAAATTATGACCTGAACCTATATTACCTTAATATTTTTTTCTTGTAATTCTATTCTTTTAATAAATAAAGTGATATAAAATGTACCATTTTTCGTTTTTATTTTACATATCGAAATATAGGGACAGAACTCAGAAGTGACACAATTTTTATTTTTTGGCGACTTTAAGAATGTGGTAGAAATGTAGCAGCAGGGGGTCCACAGAAACCAGTAAAATTTTGAAAGTGGTCCACGAGAAAAATAAGTTTGGGAACTACTGGTCTAAATAGAAAAAGAATAATAAATACATATTTTTTATAACAATATGTATGTATCTAAGTATTTATGTAGCATATTTTTATGTAGTTTTATGCCATTATAAATATTTTTATTTTTTCTTATACATATACCAAAAAGAGTTCTGTTCTGGTTGCACAGCTTCTACAACCTGTCATTTTTAAACTGTATTCCTGTAACGTCCCGGTTGACTGGAAGAGATCTCTATATGGGATAAGTCCGCCGTTGCATTTATTATTAGTTTTGTATTTACTGTTATGTTATTTTCTGTGCAATAAAGTTACAAACAAACAAACAAAAAGTTTAACTCTAAGACTTAAATGAAAACACAACAGAAAAATCTATGCTACACACAACCTTGTCTTTGAAACAAAGCAAATAAACACAGCGCGGGCTAATTACAAAAATCCTTCTAATCCGAAATAATATTCGCTAATTAAATTTTATTGTCCGCAGCCGCTCCGCACCTGCTACACGGATTCCTATCTTTTTATTCTCTCTAATGAAGCACAGCTGATGTATGCTTTATTTTGTGTTCATAAACTATATTAACAGCCATGTTTTAAAGTACTTGTATTTATTTTGAGGACTTATTTTCACAATTCCGGGAAACTATTCCGTTCTGTTCTACGTACGTATAACAAAAAGGGTATATCGATACTGATTTTCCAATTCGGAGGTTCAATTCCCATGGGAACTTTGTTTAGTTGCTGTCAGGATTGATTGATTGGTACGAAAGAAAGAAAGAAACGAAGAAGTGCAGACGTTTGATACGAGCCCCTTTAGGTGGTAATTAATGTGTCGAGGTCAAATGGCAATAGTTTCGTTGTCATAAATAATAAATTAAAGCTATAGCTAAATTTATGACCAAATTTAAAATGCTATAACTAGGCTATTCTACTCAAATTTTTTTTTATTTCATATTCCGAATTTGAGGCCCTGAATTCGAAATAAGAAACAATTTTTTTAAATCCGTTTAATATAAGTTATAAGCCTTTGAAATCCTGTGGAAGGGGAAACTGACAAAAAACAAGAAAAGGACGCACTTAATGGTGGAGTGACGTCACTGCCACTTGATTTCGTGCGTACAAAAGAGATAGCAAGACGTCCCCACAACGCTCCCACTTTTCTTCATTAGAAAACTTAAAATGCTAATTACTGCTTTAATTAATTACCAATTTGGTTGTTGTTTCCGGAATCGATTACTTTTTAGCGTATGTATTGTTCCGTATAAAAATCTTGTCAAAATTTTAACACAGTAAAGTAGCCTATTGAAATGGGAAAAGGCTAGGATTTCTGATGATAACTCTGAGGAAATACGTTTAGAAGAATTAGTGACTGGACGGTAGTAGTTTGACTTGTCATTTTTGGCTACAGATCCGAAAGAAACTACATACGAAATTTGCATAACAAGAGAATAATTTTAATTAATTCCAATTATTCGGTTCTAATGTAAACCGTCGGATCACAAAGGTGTCTGGGCGTAACACGTTCTGTATACTGCGCGTTAATTTACTGCTCGCCTAACAAGATGTTCACGTCGGCAGCAGTAATATATCAAATTTCACTATCGCAGAATCAATATGAATAGATTTCTCTTGTCTATCATGTGGAGGTTGTTGCCATACTCGCCATGCTTCGCAGGCGGGGTTGGCGAGCGCAGATTTTGCGGCTTATTTCCGACGCTGCTGCCCATCGAAAGTATTTAAAGCAGGGGAAGGATAGGATTTTGTTGGATTTGGGGATAGGAAAAAGGTATTGGGATGCTACTGACCCGGATGGGTTTGGGTTGAGTGAGTAGCAGCTCGGGTAAGTCGGGCTCGCGTACACGTATGCCATATTTCAAGCCATCGACAAGATGGCTGAAGATAAATACCCCTGACTGTATGAACACCCCTGACCGCGTACCGGTAAGCGCAGCGTTGGACATCCACCGACCAGATGGTCAGATGACCTGAAAAAGGTCGCAGGCAAACGCTGGATGCAGACTGCTGCCAACCGATCATTTTGGAAATCATTGGGAGAGGCCTATGTCCAACAGTAGACTAACTGCGACTGAAATGATGATGATGATGATGAGATTTCTGTTGATTTCCGACTTGTATTGATGTAATATGTTACTAGGGTAAGGATGTGATTAAATCGACCATTTAATCATAAAAAAAATGGTGGATGGTGATTTTTAATTTAACAGTGATAAAATACATTTCTTTCATATTTATTTGCGCAGTAAAAAGCTGCAAAAATATGACTTGAAAGAAACACCCAGCAAGTGGAGGACCATATAAGAACGCATCCAGGAAAATGCTAAAATGAGTGAGAGCGCACAGAAGTGCATTTTTTAAATCTTAGATAATAATTGTTCTCGTGCGCTCGACTCGTCGTAGCGCCGCGGAGACCAATTATTAATCTATGTTTTAAACGTATAAATCACGCAAAACCCGTGAGTCGAGTGATATTTGGTAAGTCTTAGTCCAGGATCGAAAATACTATGCAAATACAATCACATACTATCTTTTCTGAAAGCCAATCGGGGTATTTTTGATAAATACTTTGCAGTAAATTCGACAACATCAATCTGCAATTACGCAACTTGTCAATTTCTGATTCTATTAACCCAATAACTGTTCCCAAACTTGAGCCATAACCATCCCATAACCTCGATCCGAACTCACTATTCATAACCCTATTAATGCTCTGTGCTACCCCGTACTGCAGGGCCGTTATACATAATACCTATAGTAATTCAGGACGGGTAGACCAAATAACTCATATTGGACGAGTATAATTTCGAGCGAATATTCTAATAGCAGCGAGTAAACACGCGAGCACACCCTATTTAAATTTAAATTCATAAGCCATCGTTTGCCAGTAAGCTGTAATATATATTGTAATATAAATTTAGCCCGCCTATTAGAAGAATTTGTACAATAAAGTTTTAATAAATATAAAACTTTATACAATTCAAATTATCACAATTACTAGTTTTTCTCCAGAAATTGATGCTAAACTTTTGAAAATTCCATTATAAACTTACAAAAATAATCATTTATTATCCGTCCAGACCGTCAATATAAATAGATATCTATTCAAAGTCCTGTCTGACTGACCTTTCTCTTCGGGTATTTGGTTCCAAAATTAGGTTCCTTTTGTGGACTAGCGGTGCATTAAAAATGATTTTTCAAAATTCATCCCCTAAGGGGGTTAAACGAGGGTGTAAACTTTGTATGGAGAAACAAGATTAGTTAGACCAATTTATTTGAAACTTCTCCAGAGTATTGATCATGATAAATGAGGAGGGGTGTCTATATCTTAAAATCCAGACGGATATGGTTTTATGGTTATTCGATCGTTATTATAAAGGCATCAACTCTTACTAGGCTGCCCAAATTTTAATTTTTGTTTATGAAGAAAAATATACGCCATGGGCGAAGTATTGTTAACGTAATGTTATTAGAAGGATGACCGGTTATTTAAACTTACTCTTATATTTAGCAATGGTTACTTACTAATTTCGAATTTGAAAACAGCAGTGCAAACACTAGTATTACTCTCAGCTTTCAAATTTCGTTATAAAGCAAGTTCAACTAAGTGTTTGTTTTGTTTGTTAATGGTGCAATAGTGTTCATTCATTCATTCAAATTTTAACACATGTACAGTCACGCGACACAATGTGAACTCTACCGTAATACCTACAGTAATTCAAATCCGGTGAGCCGTATAACTTTATATGGCCGGGCAACGCTTACAACTTTATAGTCATTATTTAGTGATGGAAGGGCAGCCTGTGGCTTTAAATCTTCTAGGTAAAAAGGATAATATTATCCATACAATCCTAGTATAGGGATTACAGTGCTGATAATTTTTGTAAGATAAAAGTCGAACGTCGTGTCGGCAAATAATAGGCAAGGCTGGAAGGAACTCCACCGACCGCTCTTAAAGGACATTGAACAAATTGTATGGAGGCTTGGCTCAGTGCAGACAGGCTGGAGTACTTCCGAAAGTATTTTTACCTGATAGATTACTATTAGAATAATACGATATGATATATTTTTTTGTATCAATTAATTCTGATAAATAGTTATACGCGCTGAAAATAGTTGATTTTGAAGTTAGGTTCACTTTATTTATTGTTTAAAATATATGCAAATTACGTGAAAATATTACTAGAAGTATAGAACAATGTTAACATGCCTAATCTCATCCCACCGGGGTTGGATAGGGCGAGTATGGCATGACTTGGATTGGTTGGTAAGCTCATTGGTTCTGGGGAAGGCATGTTAAGCTGTTTATTCCGACTTTTATTGTTAAATGAGAGTCGTTAGGCTATGTCAGATGCCAGGTAGCCCAAAACATCTGACACCAGTGTAGGTCACTAAAGCATGATCTCACTGGCATATTTTTTAAATAAAAATTAAAATAAAATAAAAATAGTTTTATTCAGACTTTACAATCCATAAAGTATTAGTAAGAAAACTTATAACTATGTTAGTATAATATCTACATTAATTTTTTTTAACGGTTTCGTGTCCTTCATCATGCTACTTGATTTAGCTCAAGTTTAATTAGACTTCTTTGTTCGAATGGTAATATAACTTCACCACTGATTTAGTTAAACTGTACTATGGCACAGTTTATATAAAACTACTAGCTGTCCTGCGCGGTTAATGTTATACAAGAATACGGTTAAATTTTAGCAGACAAGCAACAAGTAACAAGTATCAGTCAATCACGCACGCCACTGACTGACAGCCGGAATGAAGTTGTAAAATATGTATATTGTGTAAAATATTAAAATACAAATGTTACCTACAGATAATCGAGCTATATATATTATTATATTCTGCATTAAAATAATTACAAAACACCTGCCAAAAAATAGTTACATGTTAATATAATTTAATCAAATGGCAACACTGTTTGGCTGTATAAAGGATACGTAAATAACAAGACTCATTAATTGGTACCTTTTAATTATGCATATTTACACTCCAATAAATGGTCAGAAAACCTTATAAAAACAATTAGGAATAATGGTAATTTTATTATTTTCTGAAAGGTGTCCGCGCTGAGCCAATTCTCTACAATGTCCTTTATGATGATGAAAACTAAACAATCCCTATTTTTATAAAAATGACTCACGCAAAACCGGTGAGTCAAATGATTTTCATTCGACTCGCTGATTTCCGGATAGGAATACGGTACTAATAATTTTCGTAGGACATACAACTTTTTAACAAAAATTTTTATACAGTGTTGCAGACGATTGTACTTAGTTGTGCCTATGGGAATAATTTTAAAAAAATATTCGTAATGACACAACTAGTTGTGCATACCAGTTGGCCCATGAGGATAGGCTTAACTTTGTGTGACGATCTGTCTTTTACCTCTTCCTGATCTAAACGTATTTTATCACAGTTGATGAAATTTAATGTGGAGACAGATTCGAGACTCCTAGAAAAATACGGGGTACAGTTAAAAACAACAGTTTTACACTGTTGAATTGTGATTGATGCAACTGATTTCTTTACCAGAGCTTGTTTTCTAGTTGCATTTCCGCTACAGATCCCAGGGTACGCTTTAATCATAGTCCTACATTTGGTATGGCAATGTCCAAACCAAACTGGAAACATATAATAAAGTCTAGAATGGTTGTGGTGGTAAGTTTAAGTAAATAAATTAAGTGGAATTCATTCCAAATATTTGGAGTCAACCTTTGAGTACGAAACCCTAAAAAGTTGAAATTAAAAACTATTGAAGATAGGTATCCATTTCTACATATAGGTATAAACATCTCTCTGTCCCATTCACGTTAATATTTCACATAGATTTCCTGTTCGCATGGTAACATCTCTCTGCGATGTCAATATTGCCATCCAAATCCTAAAAATAGACCACAAATTCCCAGTCAACAAAACTCGTCGATTATTCACCGCATACAAATTCAATCAGAGAAAACAAATATTTGGAATCTATATGTATATAAATTGGACACAAATCCACGTATTCATCGCGTTACCAATTTATACATATCTATGGAAAGTTTAATTGAATTTTTCTGTTGTCTGGACCATTTGACATTGTTTGATTTCGGTTTGTGTTAGAATTGAATAGGAAACCTAAGTGTCCCATGGGATCTTGAATTGGTTGTTTGTGTCCTTTTGATCAGCCATTCAACCATATCTTTAATCTTCGTCCCGATAAATGCTGCTATTTGAAATTAAACCCAAATATGGCGGTCAAAACTCGCTGTGGGAAAATGATGAATATCAAGCCATGCATAAAACGCACACAATTGACTAGTCAATTTTTTCATGAAAATGTCTAATTCGTAAACCATTTCGAGGATTAGGCTTAGGGAACAGATTACATTAATCAGAACTTTAGATAAGCAAGTATTTTTTAAGAAAATCGCAGAAAACCCAATGATCTTCATTTTTTGGCAAGGTTAACGTGTGACGTAGCCGGACAATTTCCGGCTTTTGATTTATTATTTTTAGGTTGGCAGCACAGGGTAGTGAATAAATATATTTTGTTTGGTAGCGCTAATTAGCGCTTCGCGTACTTGTCACCCATGTCAAATGTCATCTCTGCTCGAGTAAACCATGAGTAAACATAACCCATACATAACCTGGCTATATCTTCATTACATTAATTCATACATTATTATGAAGAATCGGTGCCCAATTGATAAAAAATCAGATGTCAACGGATGAACAGACGGCAGTAAAGTCCATTAAACAGGCCAATATGCAATAGATATATATATACGAGAAATGAGGTATTTAGATATTTTGCGATTGTAAACAAACAAGAGACTGACTTTGACATTTGACACTGGCATACATATTTTTAATGCCTTGGTAATTTTTGACTTGCAGTTCGACATGGAAATTAAAGCTACGTGACGTCATCACTATGAAATCTTCAAAATGAAATAAAAAAATAAATATAATTTTCAGAATGTTTTCGTTCAAATTGTAGCTCCGAAATAGTCTGTTCTATCAATAAAATACATAATTAATTTTTTAGTTGACTAGCGAATTCCGTTAGTTAAGTACACAATATATAATCACACTAGGTAAAAATATTTATAGAAATATGGTCTACTAGCTGTTTTCTGCAGCTTCGCCTTCGTCAAAAAGTAGCCTATGGGTCTTCAACTATATTAATACCAAATTTCACCAAAATCCGATCAGCGGTTTGTCCGTGAAAGCGTTACAGACAGACAGAAAGACAGACTTTCGCACTTATTAACCGAGCGAGCGAAGCGAGCGAGGTCTCCGTTTTAACTTGCCCAAAAATGCTTTGGTAAATGAAAAGGGTTGCCAATTAGGGAGTTTTAATTCCCTAATTTTTTATTTAAAAAAAAGACAATGTTACGTAACGTGTTGTAAGAATGACCCCCTCCCGCCCCTGTAACGCATCGTAACGTTTTAGGAGACCCCCCTTCCCCCAAATGGCGTTACGTAATACTTGAACGCCCCCTTAGTCAGTTATCAATATACTAATTTCGCCTGGATTAGCATATCTGGCGGAGTCAAATTTAGGTAAAATGGCGACATTTTTTTTTTAGTAATGGGTTTTACGGCCATGGATACAAGTCCTTAATAGCCCTTCTTAATTTTTCTACACAATTTAATATTTATAATCCAATACGGCATATGTTCAGTAAAATAAATATAAATATGAAATTTTGTGTTGATTTATCAACTGTAGGCTAAAATAGTTTATATTACAATGAATTGGTTTAGGACTTAAAATACTGTTTTTAAATGTACGCCACATTTAAAAAAAATGTACCGTAACCATCGAAAACATTACCTTAAAAGTGTGATTAATATAAACAACGTGTTGTTTACAACTCCCATATGGGCTTAATTACAATGAAATAAAAGACACTTTATGAGCAAATGTGTTGAAAAATACTTTGGTAAAAGAAACTATCCCTTTATTTGGTAACATTGCGAAAGGTGAACCCATTAAGCCAGTCTAGTTTGACCTCTCATGTGGTACACACGCCATACATTTCATTAGGGGTCAATTTAGGTTGGTCGTCTTCAGGAACATGTGAAAAATTCGGGATAAATTGTGGCCTAATTTTTTAGTTGGACATCTAGCAATACATCAGTGAACACCGCATTAAATTCTATGCAACAGTTTCCGCGTGATGCTATGACAAACATACAGACAGACAGACAAAAATTTAAAAAAATTGTTTTGGCTTTTTTTTTTATCTATAATAGACCTCTCATTTTTTTTTCTTTTAAATCTTTAATGTACAGATATCGACCTTGTTCAATTTTATAATATGTATAGAAAAGTAAAAAAGAAAATATTTTATAGTAAATGAGTAAGTTAAATTAAGGAAGTAAGTAAAATCACTTTAAATGAAACTATACACGTTTTATTGTTACATTGAATGTGTAGCAATCGTTAAATATATATAAAAAAACACTTTATATAGCACCTAAGAAAATTACATACGAAGATATGTTGTTTGTAACAAAGATGTACATTAGGGGACCTCATAACTTTTGCAGGATCTATATTACCACATATTGTAAAAGTTTAATAAATAAAAACAAATTACAATTTGGTTATCATAAAATAAAAAGTAAAATCAAAAATAAAAGCGTTCTAAAAATAAATCGCTTCGACAAAAATAATAATGCAAATAAAAAGTAATGCGCAAATAAAAATATCCCATTACAGGAACGGCACGTTTCCCGAAAGCACCCTTGTTGCCTGAAAGTTCTGCAAAAATGCGGAAAGCGAAGACAAACCAACAGGGAGACTCGTTAAAGCCACACCGTAATGATATTTGCATCAAAAATTAACCATATTAGAACATACGGGCTAATATTACTGTCGCAGACGCGAATGGGAAAATTCATAGGAATTTTTATAAGCATGGGAAGTAACGTAAAGGCAAAATTGCATTATAGTTAATCGTTATTGCCATTTTTATTATTCCAAATCAATCAATAACAATTGTGCCTAAATAATGCAATTTAATTGTTAATTTAAAGAAATCGCAGATTAATTCTAAATTCTTAGTTTTGTACGAGTAAAAATTAAGTATGCAAAAATTATGTATTATGATAAGTAAATCATTGATGTTTTTATAAAAATAAATTTATTTAGAATGTCTTAATTCTTGCAGTGTACAACAACAACTGCTCCTGATGAACGGATGCCTGCAAAGCTATACAGGCTAACAGTAGGTCAACTATGAGATTTTATTGACGCAGACTCTATTAACTGCGATAACAATTTAGTATGGCAACTAAAAAACTAAACATAGTAAGATAACTAAGAAATTCAATCCATATATCTTAACGCTCGCTAGCGTTGGCGTTAATAAAATCTACCGTAATAAAATGTACCGCTTCAACTCGACAAGAAAACGATTACATCCGAATATTCGCCCGTACTTTCCACTACCAACTTCTGACCATCTCAGATTTTGGTATCTCGCTTAAAAATTAACACTTTCTCGGGCGCACTTTTGCCAAAATCTTGGGAGCTACTGAATAATAAAAATGTTTTGCGACCCTCAATTCTGATACTTTCGAGTTTTGATAATGTTTTAATCATATTTGTGGCCTTTAGAGCTCGCTTTCTTTGGCCCGGTTCAGTCACCAAATTTTATTACTGGTGTAAGTCCAATGGTAATTTCTTGCTTAGGGTTATCAAAAATAGTCATTTTGATATGAATTTGAATAAATTTATTTGCTCATAGAGATGTATTTTTGTTCACATGTCATGCATGGAAAACTCTATTATTTTTTTTGCGCATGGCCATTTTGTTGTCTTGGCAATTAGATTTCAGAATGAAGTACCTACATGTCAATTAGCCCGGTACGTCCTCGTGTCAGATTTTTCGGAACCGCCTATCGATCGACTTTAATCAATCAAAATGTCTCTATTTGCATAAATATAAATAATACTACCTTACATATTACCCATGGAGTAAATACAAAGAGGAGACGGCGTATCGACTGGTGCTCCGTCACGGGCAGTGAAGCGAGCTCTTATGTTTTTCAGATTTTTCTAATTAACTTCAATTAATTAGTTTCAACTTAGAATACTTTATAAAATTTGAAAACCTTTTAGCTTTAAGTGTTTCAATGCTGTTCTGTTATGGGATCACAATAAACGTAAGTAAATAACATATTTTCGAATTTATTTGATTGATTTAGTGCTGCACAAAAAATATGTATGTTTTTCATGCTCGAAATATCTGTAATATAAAGAAATATATTTCGACATAAAAAAATATTTTTATGCCGAAATCTTCGATTTGCTAGCGACCACTATTGGTAAGTAGAGGGGATCGTCAATAGGGGCAGAGCCACGACTAAACTGAGCTCCCCGAACGACTGCCTTCCGCCCCGCGTAGTAACACACAATTTTTGTAAGGAAGCTATCGATATGCCATCTCCTCTTTGTTATTGCTCCGTGATATTACCACAGTTGCAAATTCAAGTTAGAGGGTGTATGGATGACCTACATACTTTTGTGGGGATAGTTGGACCGTCACTTCTGACCTGTAGTTTGTACACATAGTTTATAGTTGTAACTGCTTCTGAAATCAATTTTGATTTTTGGACTAGCCATTAAATGAATGAGACTTAAATGGAGTCATAAGAAAATGTGTCAAGTAGATTTTTGTCGTTTTTTAGAGATAACTTTTTCGAAGTATTGTTAATTTTATATATTCTTTATTATTATATTATTATAACAGGCATCCCTATCCAACATATAACTTCTTACTGGGCTTTTGCAAAGACCCTGTTGAACTTTATTCCTTTGGTTCAAGTTCCTTTTATCTGTCAGTTAACTTGTTAAGGACGGCTTCCTTGTTCGTGTGTACGGAATTTTGTTTCGAACTTTTCAGTCATAAATCAACATTTTATTCGTGCTTCGACGGCCATTTTGAGATGGAAACATTAAGTACTAACGACATGTTTTTGGAAACATTCTTACATACATTATTGATTACATTCGTATATGAACAGCACTATTATATCAATTTCATCAAAATCCATTGCGGTTTGGCCGTTAAAGCGTAACAGACAGACCGATAGATAGACACATATTCGCACTTATAATATTAGTATGGATTTTATTACCTTGCACCTTACAAGTGCTTAGCTAACTATATTATATGCGAACACAATACAATACAAAATATCTTTATTGCCCACATACAGTAACAAATAATATAACATTTACAAAGACTTCAACATAATATGAGCAAAGGCGGACTGGACTTATTGCTATGCAATCTCTTCCAGTCAACCCTTACGAGGTGAAAGAGAAACAGTTATGTTAGGGTGGGTACAGCAACAGATATAGTTGAAAATTATAAGCATACACAAACATTGCATATAAAATAAATATACTTATATAACTTACATACTGTAACATTCATACGTACTGTATGGATATCTAAGCGAAAATAACAGCAGTATCAAGTCAAAGTGAGAGGTAGTATTCTTAACACAAACATTTATAACTAGATTCGGGAACGAGTTGCTGGCCTTTTGTTCAGAACATGAACTTACATGGATAGACATAAATCTATTGCCTGAGGATACATGTACACGTGTAAATGAAGGAAACGGCTCAAGACGTTGGTTGGACCACTGCCTTGTCTCGGCTGCGGCGCGAGGATCTGTGAGGTCATTCAGTGTGGAGACAGAAGTGTATTGGTCAGACCACTATCCGCTTGTGCTGAAGTGTGAAATTAAATCCCTAGCTGAAAAACGTTCAATGAAGAGCGACGTTTCTATGGGGAAAAAGAAATCAATATATGTTTTCGACAAAATGTGCAAGTGATTTGAAGGGACTTAAACTTCGTAGTCAATGTAATAACTGTGATATTGTGCGATTTTATTTTTGTAAAGATCATTTTAATTAGATGAATTTTATGAACACTTTATTTTAACGTTGCAACAAGCTGCAAAAAATAGCTGCTGTAGTGATTCACGTAAAAAATCTTAACAAGTGACAGGCTGGAACTACCATGTTAGAGACAGTCACAGACAAGCGCGCTTACATTTTAATAACTGGTTAGCCAATGATAAGCCTCAATCGGGTAACATTTATAACAATATGATCGAAAGTCGCAAAATATTTAATAACAAGTTAAAGTGGTGTATGCAGAATGAAGAACATAATAAAAAACAAAAAATATAACAGATAAAAATTTCGTAGGTTTTTTATTTATTTATTTATAAATCTTTATTGTACCACAAGTTTACAATTGGCGGGCTTAATGCTAAATGCATTCTCTCCCAGTCAACCATTAGGAAAAACAGAAAAGTTATGTGCGGCGCGAATTATTTTAAAAATACAATGAGAGAAAAAAAAACAATTTTGACTTTTCTTTTGAAAGCGAATTTAGTAATGGTCTCTTTGATGTCATCGGGTAGAGCATTCCAGAGCCGTGTGGCTTGTAAGGTAAATGAATTAGACATAAAACTGGACCGAAATAGGGGAGTAGAAAGGGTAAGTTTTTTGGAAGATCTAAGTTGCCTATCGTGACCGTCAGAAAGATACTTGAACTTACACCTTAGGTACTCCGGGGACTGAGGCTCCTTGAGAATTGAAAAAAGAGAAGAAAGCAACCGAAGTTGACGACGTTGGCGGATCGGAAGCCATTTCAGTTCGAATCGATAAGAAGAGATGTGGTCATATTTACGTAGACAGAAAATACAACGAATACAGTTATTTATGAGACGATCCAGTTTATTGAGAAGATCTTGATTGAGACCAGAATAGCACACATCAGCATAGTCAATAATTGGAAAAACTAACGTTTGGACTAATACAATTTTGGATTTAATCGGGAGAAAGTTTCTTAGACGATTAAGTTGTTGGAGAGTAAGGTTAATAGAGCGACTAATTTCAGCAATGTGAGTGGTTCAGCTAAGAGTGGCGTCAATATGGAGTCCAAGATTCTTCACGCATTTACAGTTCGTGATGACGTCATTGTTGTACCTTATAGGCGCAATTGTACTCATGTCAATCTGACTAACCTGCCTAGAGCTACCCAAAATGATTGCTTGACATTTTGAGGGATTACCCATAATGCCATAGTCATTAGACCACGCCAAAATCGCAGTCAACGCTGTGTTAACGCTATCAATAGCCGATTCAATATCATCAACTGACGACTGAGCATAGATTTGCAAATCGTCAGCGTAGAAATGATGAGCGCAGCCAATTTAAGAAGAAAGAAGATTAATAAAAAGGGAAAAAAGCAAAGGTGATAGAATTCCTCCTTGTGGCACTCCAGTTGAAAGGGGATTCCAGTTAGACAACTGACGGTCTATACGTACAGCCTGCTGTCGATCGCAAAGATAACTACTAACCAAGATAGTACCGAAGGAGAGAATTGCAAATGAAATAGGATAGCAAGAAAAATACGTGGTCTACCATGTTGAAGGCGTTGGAGAAATCGATAAGAACCAGAATGGTGACCAAGGTATTCTCCATGCCTAAGCGAATGTCTTCAGTGACTTTTAGGAGAGCAGTAGCAGTGCTGTGACAGGGGCGAAAACCAGACTGGAAAGGAGTAAGAAGAGAATTAGAGAAAATAAAATGAGACACCTGAGCCTGTACTACTGCTTCAGGTATTTTAGAAAGAAACGATAGGATGGAGATAGGTCTAAAATTATTAAGAGATATTGGAGAGGAGATTTTTGGTAAAGGGATAACAAATGATTTCTTCCAAACTAAAGGGAAAGTGCCAGTAGCTAGAGAAGAATTTATGATATGAGTTAAAACTGGAAGAAGTATAGGAAAGATATAATTATCATTTCTCTGCTCACCTCATCGCACCCGACTCCTTTCGATTTGATTGCCAAAACAGTTTTGCTTATCTCATCCTCAGAGAAAAGGGCTCAATTTGAGGTATCGCCATTGTTGATATCTTAGAGATGGTCACCGATTTAACGGCCGGGTCAAGAGAAGAAGTCGTGGAAAAATGATCATTAAATTCATTAGCAGAGAAAGTAGAAGAGGAAGGTGTCTTTATTTTTCCTAAATTCTGAGAGCGAAGGAATTTCCAGATATCGGCTGATGAAGATTCAGAAAGGTTATCGCAGAAATATTTCCGTTTGGCCGCTCTCACCATATTATTGCAGCGGTTTCGAGCAACCTTGTATAACTTCCAGTTGTCATCCGATCGGTCACGTTTTTAAGCCCGAAATGCTGGATGCCTCCTAGCCATAGCCATACGAATACCTCTACTAATCCACGGAGAGGGAGGACGTTTGAGTTTAACTGGTTTTAATGGAGCATGGGTATCAGATAGTGAGATGACCGCAGAGTTCAATTTTAAAACCTTTTCGTCAATAGTTTCTGCTTCACTTATAGGAGAAAAGTCTAGCTTATGAGCGTCACTCATTAGTTTTTCACGATCGATATTTGCCGTGTTTCTTGAATTATTGCTACAATACCTTAACACACACAAAGGCATTTTTTAAAGATTTTCACAGTGTTTTTGATTTTTAATTGTCGGAAGCACAAGGCCCGAAACAACTAGCAAACGACTAAGTGAGTTGCGGCACGTTGACCGCAATTGAACGGGACGAAGTAAGGACGTGCGGTATCTTCTCTAGTATGTTAGTACATATATATCGATGGTTTAAATAAATAAATGGTATAATGCTGTTTATAATTTCAGGCTATAGATACTAACTGCGGTAGCTATGAATTGGTTCAATTGCAAATCTATAAGAAAAACCTAATTCATATAAACTACTGCCTGAGAGATGAAACACGTGTTGCATGGATAATCCATCTGCAAAATAATGATGGCAGGGATGTTGAGGCTAACCACAGGCTAATAATAATAGGAGGGTGCCGGTCGGCAATAGTTTGCATGAACTAACTAAATGGCGGAATCCCTCAAAATAATTTGGTAATTGCTTGTAATTTTGATTAATATTAAGCCACTTCTATTGCCAGGTCGTTTGCCTCGATCAAGTCATCTATAGAGCAGGAAGTTTATAGAACCGCCAGTAGGTTTTTTTTAATAATGGGTTTTACGGCCACGGATACAAGTCCTTTATAGCTCTTCTTAATTTTTCTATCTTCTTCAGTCCTACAGTCTGGTTTCGTCAATTCCTAGTCAAGTCTAGTCGGTACCTAGCAGTACCTAGTCAAGTCTTGTCAGAAGAATCAGCCAAGTGAAGTGGACTTTGGCAACAAGCATGAAAATCACTTAAATCAAACACTGTATCACTACCCAACACTCACGCTTAATCTCGAACACTTTGCGAATAATAATCCACCATTATTATGCACAAACACTTATAAAAACGCAAATTTTGGCAAATAAAATACAGCGCCGAAACTTTTTTTTTCAGCTTCCCGCCAAAAGTCTCACCGCCGGTAGGCCACGGACACCATAGAGCAAACCGAACTCTATCGAATACATCAAATATGTCCTCTAAGCTAAACATCTATTTTCGATAAAACCTTCTACTTCTATATCATCGACAGTAGGGTGTCGATGATATAGAAGTAGAAGGTTTTTTTTTTTGGTGAATTTTTAATAAAAATTTTAAATATTTTCCGTTCATAACTTTATAAAGCAAGAAGATTATATAGATATTAAGAATTTTCTCACTTCAAAGCAAAGATTTAATTTAAAATTATAACTCTGAAAGTAAAATTGTTAGTGACACAGGAAAACTAACGAGTGTTTAAATGTAACGAGTTTGAATGTAATGAAGATATTTCATTTATTTCTCTGTGGTTAGGAATAGTAATTACAGAAGTACATATAAGGCACAGAAATGACATATTATTATATGCAACTTCGCTTACCTAATTACTACTCTCCGTCAGCCGTTTCAATGTTTTTGATATTTTAAAAAAATTTGCTTGATACGTACTCATTAATCCTAACTTCAATACATATAATGAACGCATACGATATTTTGCAGATGTATTACATGGAAAGATGAACTGGGTCCCAAGGTTGAATATCGACCCAATTGATGAATATCGTGAAGATAGAAATGTCAAGAACAAGATGGTCCAGTATATAATAACGAATAAAAAAATTACATGGAAAGATGAACTAGGTCCCAATGTCAAAAGTTCACAACCCTATTGATAAATATTAAGAAGATATAAATGTCAAGAACAAGATGGTCTAGTATTTCAAAAAACAACAGTGAGTGCATAACAGGGTGTACATGGTCGATTGACAACGTAACCTACATGAATGATGATGATTTCATAACGATTTGAAAGATTGCTGATCCTTGGAAGAAAAAAGGAAATGATTTTATCTAGCAGTACGTTTGCATCGTGTAGGTTAATCGACCTTGCACACTCTTTCAGGAACCGAGCTGAGTTTTCCGGAACCGCCTTTTCGGACTCTGACTTGGTTATCACTTACCAAATTATGGTGTCAAGCAGAAGAACATCTATTAAAAGATTTTAACAAAGTTGACCATGACTGGCTCACGAAAAGTTTACGAGTAGCTTTATGTAAAGGTGAGACCTCTACAGAAAGCTATAATAACTTTTTTCTTAAAAATCACGCCGTAGCAATCTCATAATTTTAAACCACCATTGGAGTCGAAATTGCTAGTTAAAAATTTTATACTACACCTTTGTGCATAAATGCTTTTGGAATATATCATGAAATTAGGTGACCAATTCTTTTGAATAATACATTAACGATTTTTTGCTAAAATTGGACGTTGTGAAAATGGCATTACCTAACGTGTAAGTTACAAGTGATAGCAATTTAAATTTATTAATTACTCATTAAATTAAACTATTTTAATACGGTTTTATCGCGTTTATTACTTATTTATTTACACCTGACGTTTCAAACACTTTACAGCGTTCATGGTCGCAGGCAGACTGTAAAACCGTATTAAAATAGTTTAATTTAATGAATAACAATCGCGAAAACATAAGAAAACATTTTATTAATTACGTTAAGAAATAATGAACAAAAATCTTCACATGCCGCTGAATTGAATAGACATTTGTTTTAAACAGTGGCTGTATGAACAATCAGAAAAAACTACTTTGCGTTTCATGCTTTGAGTTATTACCACTATTGATTTAGATTTTTTACAGTTTACATGAGTATCTACATTGAAAAAGAAACGTTTTACTTTGCAGGGGCTTTCGGGCAATATCGAGTATTTACAACCTCCAGAGGAAATCATTTCAACAGTTCATGAATATAATCAATCGTACATGATAATTTTCTGCCATTTTTCACTATTCAAACTGCTGTATATATACTTTTTAGTGGATTATAAAGTGGGTTTCCGTATCATTTGACCCGAAGAGGTGTGCGTTGCTGACTTAAAATAATAGAGTGTCTTTAAGCGCAGTGTACTTTCGTACACGATGTTCGACAGGGAAAGTTAGATAATTAAAGTAAAAAGTATTGTAAAAAGTTTTCAATTAACTGGTGTTTATTTGAATGGCTAGAGTAAGTTCTCTAAATATGGACTACCATATCGATTTTATTGAGTAAAACCAAAATGTATAAACATATCATGGTTTATTTATGGTGATTCGATACATTGTTTACAAATTAAATTAAAATCCCTCAAAGTAAAACCTAAGAAATTTTATCTAATTTCTAAAAAAAAAAATCATACTTTTTTGACGATCACTAGGTTTTTAATATACCATCTTAATCAAAAGTAAGGTATTACTAAGGTAACACTAAAAGGTGGTTTCGAAAAAAAATAGACCCCCAGGGTCAGCGAGGTTCTTTGCTTACTTAGGCCTGTGTAGTTGTATAAAAGTCCATGACTGTATAGTCTCTTTATTCGAAAGATGATCCTATTGAAATCTTTTTTTGTCTTCATTTATTTGGTTTTTTTATAAATTTGTTTCAGCAGTTGTTCTCTCTCTCTCTCTCTCTCTCTCTTCTTCTTTGGCTTTTTTTCTATTCAGGGCATACTTTTTCAATACGACCCCCCCCCCCCCCTCCGATCGATTATGAACCACACAACTGTACTCAAAATCGACTAGGCCATATTTAAAACCTAGCAGGTAGTCCATATTAAAATTTGTCATACTTTTGGATAAAAATGCCCATATGTATTTAAAACGAATATCTAGAAGAGTGTAGTTAATGTCTAATGAACAGAAACATAACAACATATCTTATGTAAGTATATAAAGCATTATAATTGATACTTTAATCGTAATTAACTTACAAATCTCAGCAAAAATATCATCTAAGAAAGGAAAAAAATCAAAATGGCACCTCTGACATAAACGCTCATCGCAGTTCGCTGTGATCAAGAAGTGGGACGCAGTGGGGCAGATAGCACGGAAATCTGTCAAACTCGGTGCAAACAAAGTGATATATAGCGGAATATCACGGTAGTCCATATAATGTGACTAGTCTATATTTAGAGAACTTATAGCTTAGAATAGCAATGTATAACTAAAGATTAGAACAAGCTTTTAAGAATATTGTTGAGTGAATGATAAATCGAAGGTCAGTAGCTTTTGGCAGATGCAACATTTGCATAATTTGATTGATAGATGAGGGGTTCATGATCATTTGCTGGTAACTTGCAGTAGGCGCGTAGAACACGCAGTAAACATAAAATGTACTCCGCTGACGCCTATACCTTGTACCGCATTCGGTAGCAGGGTGGCGTAATGGCAAAAGTTGTTTTCCTTCCGATTTTCGCGTCTATTACGACGAGGTGGAGACGCAGTGCGACCCGACCCGACGTGATTCCGCTGGTACCTGCGGGGTACGCACACTTGCGTTTTATTACAAAAAAACTATGTATGCGATCAAAAAAAAACTTTGTTTTACACTATTGAGATGTAGGACATTTTATAAGGAGTAGTCCGTTTGGGGAAGTACCTCCACCCTACAGAAGACCGCAGCCAAATAACACTGTGATGCAGTGTTGTGTTCCTGCTTGTGAGTAGGGTCGCCAGGCTCCAGAGAAGTCTCTGACAGCGGACAGGTCGCTAACGCGCTCGTGACATCTCCGGTGTAGCAGGCGTTCATAGGCTACGGTAACCACTTACCATCAGGTGGGCCGTACGCCTGTTTGCCTGCTTAGTTGTATAAAAAAAAAACATGTGCGGTTTCAATGCTCTTTGTTTTACACGCATTTTTCGAACGCATGCATAGATACCACGGGAACAGTATTTACTGTGATGAAATGTCCTCGATATGTTGATATTGACGCTCATATATATCTAGTGAGTTATATGGTCAATCGACCCTGTACATCCTGGCATCAGAGTTTTCCGGAACCACCTTTCAGTCTCTGACGCGGTTCCTTTAACGACCACCAAATGGGAGTCGGGACCAATTGTTTTACGTGCCTTCCGAATCACGCAATCGTCATTATCAAACGATCAAGTGATTCAAGCCTACATTGTCCTAACCAAAATGGAAACAACTAAACAAACTTTAATTCCCGTAGGAATCTAACCCACGACTTCCGGGTCTAAGGCAAACACCCTAACCATTAAGCCACGAAGGCATTTGATGCTGGTTGAGATTTATAAAAGCTTTTTTGTTCCACAACTAAAAAAAACTTGTTATACTTGTGGTTGGTGTACTGTTAAATTAATTAATATGCGCTGCTTGTTGCCACATCCAGTATTGCAAGGTTTAGGAAGCTGAGGCCGTATTATGGTAATCCTATGAGTACGCAAAATTTCAGTAAAGTTGAGTAGTAGCTGAAGAGGTAACAAACAAAATCTACTGCTTAAATAAAGAAAGAAAGATTGTTTAGTACTAATATATAGTGATAACTTTAGGTGCTTAGTTGATAATTACCATAATTACGTATCAAAACACAATCAGTACTGTTACAAAGCGGATCTTTAGTTAGTTTAAAAAACACTATTTTAATTATAACTAAAAGGATTGTTGCAAACTCCTTAGTTTGATTACTTATTTATTTTTCTATGCTGATTTGACTTTTGTAAAAACAATTGTGATTTTTGTCAGTCAGTTCTTGGATCCAAGTGATATCAATATTATACAAGAAATTTTATTTTATACTACCTGTTTACCGCGGCTCCATACTAATTCATATAGATAAATATATATATGAATTAGTATGGATTTTATCTAGTGTTAATCTCGACATAACAGTACATTTCCCAGAACTGAGCAACACACTAATGAACTTACAACTACAGAATACCTATAGATATTCTGAAGCTGTAAACTAGTCAATGAGCCACAAAACAGAACTTTGCCCATTAACCTGGATTTAATATTACATTTCGCGCCCACCTCAATATTTGGCTTCTGTGTAATGATTGGTTTGCTTGTAGTTGCACGCATATGTTGCGGAGAACCCTATTTTTGATCCGAACAAAAATCATGCGATACCGACCAAAAATTGTTCGACACTCCGATTTTGCATGAATCATTTTTTTTTTTTAAATAACACTTCTGGCTTAAGAATAAGTCACTCGCTCTCTGCCACTGAACTGCTCCTGTGGGTTAGTAAGTAGTAAAAGCGTTAAAAGACCTAGAGTTTGAGGGTTCTATTCCCACGACAAGCATGATTTCAGTTTGGTTAGGATATTGTAGGCTTGAATCACCGGATTGTCTGATAATTAAGATATCGGTGCTCTGGAAAGCACGTAAGCCGCTAAAAGAAAACGTCAGGAGCACCAAGACGATCCATGGATCCATGGACAGGAACAGGTAAAAATGCTATAGTCACACTGTAGAAAATATGGTAAGTTATCATTCCACCCATGAGATGTGGCTGTACCCATGAGTTAGATAGAGATACGTCCACTTGGTACAGAAAGTTGAACATAGGCTAATCGAGCACGATAGCCGTAAAGGCCAAAATCTGATAACATGTTCCTAGTATCTAACGGTGACCAATCCCGTCCACGTATTGGGTCGCCTATATTAATTTGACTTAATTGATTACATTTGACTAAATTGATTACATTTGACTAAATTGATTACATTTGACTAAATTGATTACATTTGACTATACTAATGGACTAGATTTGTATTTTATGTAAAAGTGGCAAATCTCTAAATTGAATCCCGTCTGCCTTCCACCACACTGTGGAATAATGCTAACTTTTTCAATAATTCCCCCCGTTCCGCTCTGTAGGCACAATTAAAGGAAAAAACGGAAGGGAAACAAAGCTCTGAGTCCCGTATTTGGCTCCAAATCGGCGCGTAACTTTTAAATTATTTAAATTCGCTTCCTGTCTCATTGTTTTTTCTAATTAATTCCTTCTAAAGGCTAAGCAAAAAGTAGCCAGTTTTGGTTTGCGCTAACGAGGCCGGTGACTCCGGAGTTAGATGATCGAGATGAGATTAAAAGAAAACTTTTCGAATTTTCTCACTAACGAGTAGAAACTTTATTAAATTTTTTTGAAAACAACACGCGTAAACGTCCCCTATTATTGTTTTAAGTTTTATATTTGATATTCTCAAATATTATTATATTGATATTTTTAAAATCTAGTTTCCCTATTGATTTTACGTTGATTTTCAAAAATGTATAAGTGTGCGCATATATATTATGGCGGTGCTTGTACAACAAACATGTTTTTCATACAAAAACAGGATTACCATAACCACGAAAACAGTTGTCTATTCTTTAGCCAGGTACCAAATGACTATGGTAACTTAACTTGCCTCCGTGGTCCATTGATTAAGGCGTATGTCTTAGAACCTGATATTAGGTCGTGTCCGTAAAAGGCACATTTTGGACTCGCTCAGTTAATGAAAACTTGTCAATGTGACTTAACTTCATCATTAGTATTTATGTAGGTATATGTATGTTACGGTAAGAGTGATTAATTGAAAATATATATACATATTTATATTTATATTTATAAAATGAAATAGTATTTGTGTATGTTTTATGTATGTTTACGTAGTGTATGTAACTTAAGCTTTTGATAAAATTTGCTGTATAAGTAATAATTTTTCCCCCTCAACTTTTTGCGCCAAACTTTCTTTCTGTTTCTCCCATTGGTTGACTGGTAGAGAATGCTCTTAGCATTAAGTCCGCCAATTGTTATAAGTATATGTACTTCATGGAACAATAAAGTTTTAATAAATAAATAAACGCGGTATCGAAAAACTCTCGTCGTGTGTCGATTGGCCACGTGATCCACTCAATATAACTGGTAGTAACAAATTCATGTGAAACTAGGCCAAAGATCTCACATGAAAAGTTTCTCACTTCGCGTCATAATCTTCAACTAGCCTATCCCAAATTAGCATACAGGTTCCCTCCAAAGTCTCTTAATCCCAGAATTATACAAGGCTAGTGAGGGACAATGACAAACCTAATTTCGAGTTAAGCTGTTGATGGAAACTAATTAAGTTGAACAATGGGTAAGGTTATGTTATCTCTTGGTTATGTGACAGACAGTAAGTGTTACTATTCAATTAAAGTTAATCGAATTTAGTAGGTAAGTAAATAAGTACAGTATTTTTTCTTTTGTTTAATCTAAATACTACATAGGTACATTTGCCTAATATTATAAATGTGATAATGAGCGCGACGCGCGTATCCGTAGCTAATGTAACCCGTATTGGTTTGGTCGCCATTTAGTGGCATTTTCTATCTCGAGCTCCTCCGAGCCTTAAACGAAAGATAGCAATGGATAGGCTGTGTTAAATGCCTTTAAGCCTGTCTGAAAAATCTGACAGTATTGGCCACTAACACATCTGTAAAAAGAGTAACGGAGGTCAAACGATAGTCGCCCCATTGTGATAAGCAGTACCGCCAAATCTAGCTTACAGCGTACCCTCGAAAGAGTAAGCTGAGGACGCAACTAGGAAAACACGCTTGGACGAAGAAGAAGATAGGAACAAGTACTTAGTAACAATTAATATGTAGGAAGAAAATTTAAAGGACGCAATTGGAAATAATAAAATAGCGATAAATATATATATATATACTTTGGCATATAATAATAGTAATAAAAATAATTATAATATACTAATTATATATAACAATTATAGTATAATCGACACCTAAAACCAGCAAGTGTATTGTTTAACATCATTACCACACAAATGGAAGCGTTAATTGTCTCGCAAACAGAGTATCGATACAATATCGAGTTATATTCGAGTCGATATCGATAATGCTTCAGATTAGCTCCAGGTCAGTGCCGGGGGACTACATTATCTGTTTCACTGGGCTTTATGAAATTAGGCGTATTGACAAATGCCTAATTTGCTCGGAATTTGCATTGCGCGACGATTTTACAGATAACGAATAATTTAGTAGCAATGAGGCTGGTAAATAATGGTTTTTGGATGAATTATTTCTTTGTTCTTGTTAACATTATATCCTCGGTTTTAAGATAGAAAGAAATTGTTAAACTCCAGCCGGAAAAAGCGTTTACTAAAAGGGGGCCTGTTTTTAATGTTTTTTATTAGAAATCTCTATTTTTGTCTCATTTCCTACAAGGTTTTACCAATTAAGTTTCACTTATTCGGAGGTTTTTTTAAAGATGAAATCCATATATTTACTTATATGCTTACTCGGGGAAAACAGTATGAATCACCTTTGTACTTTTTTCTGCCACCAGAATTCCTCTGCAATAGCATTTACAGGTACAGTTAATCAACAGAAACATAATTAAAAATATTGACCTTGTGTATTGACCTCCAATCTTGGCGTCCAATATCTGTCATCTGCCTGACAAGAAATAATTCAAAATCTTATTTAATAAAACACGCATTTTGATGCTACCAGTAAGCAAAATCCGTAAGGTGATGAAGGATGAATTATTGCATTAAACAGATCCGTTAGCTACAAAATGTTTCGATACTCGAACGCTGGCAGTAACCGGTAACCAGGGAACCGAATTATACCGTTTATTGATGTAGACGTAGCAATTTGCTACGAATCTTGTTGTGAAATGTGATTTGTCGCGGACGATCTGATTCTGGATACACACTTCATCGTGTAACATCGGACTCAGAGTCATTAATGACTACTTAAGCAAAATTTCAATTTCTTATGTTTTCGCGATTATTACACATTAGTTTATATTCTTCAAACTCAAATTAAATACCTATTCTACCTTGGAAAGACATTTTTTATATTATATATTAAAGCGTTGCCTAAGGAAATCTAAACTATCCTCCACCTTACTGGAGCACTTTTTGTTTGAATTTGGATAATTTTAATGGTTAAATTACTACATTCTGTACGGCTGTTAGTTTTGGTTAACTGCCTATGTAGCATAGAATTTGGAAAACCTACATATTGGAAAGCAAAAAATATTATTTCTCTGCTGTAGCTATAGCAAATTAGGCATACCTTTTATACGGAACACAAGCTTGTCTGCCTTAGCCAAAAATGAAAATCATATAATAGACTAGCTTTTACCCACGGCTTCGCCTGCGTGCAGCCGCGCTTGAAGGATGTGTTCATTTCGTAGTCAGCGAGCCGAATAACCATAAAACGATATCCGTGTCCATTTTAAGATATAGTCACCCAGTATCCCCCCTTATAGGGGTTGATTTTTGGAAAATCATAAAATAGGTAGGTAAATAAGTGTAATAACCAGAATAAGCCTCTCTAAGGAACGTCGCTGATCTAACCCTCAACCAAAGATAATCTGACTTCCGATCACACAGTTATTTCGCCTTTATGTCTTAACCGTTAAGAGTGATTTTATTACCCACCTAATAATGTTACTGTAGCAAAGCCGAATTCGTCAGTAAAATTAATTATACCAATATTTTGATTGTTGATGTTTAGTTTAGAGAAAGGGTAAATCAATATTATTCGACTCCATTGGTTTTGTTACCTCTTATTCAGAAATTGTAGACTAAGGTCTATTCAGTACAAAAGGGCAAAATCTTCATTGAATTTGGATGTGTATCTATCATTCAATCATTCTTCTTCTTGTCGAGTCAAAAGGGCTAAAAATAAGTAATTTATTTTACTACTATTAGACTGTACTATAATAGTATGTTTGTCCAATATTTTTCCATCTGTATTGCCCGATTATTCGCCATTTTTGAGTCTTCCATAGTGCAAAATACCGGAATATTGGGGCACGACAGGAGGTGTTTGCACAGCTCCACAAAAACACTAGTCATACCGTGTGGGTTAAATGGTCTTTCAACCATGTACATCCTGGTGTCAGAGTTGTTCGGAACCGCCTTTCGGCCTCTAACGAACATCAAATTGCAGCCGGGACCTACGACTCAACGTTCCTTCCGAAGCACGGAATCATCATTTTTATCAAACTATTACTAAACCTCGCTAGCGTTTACGTTATTAAAATATTATGGTAGTGACACTGTTCGCGAGGTCTACTGTTCACAGAACTACTAGTATTTAGTTACGATGATTCGCAAGTGCCTAGGCTATCGAGTCCTCAGTCGATCCAAGATCCGACTCACGCTTGTCCAGTTATTAATTATAGCTGAACGACAAGCTATTTCTGAAAACTGCTCGCGTAGTAATCAGTGACAGGAAATTGAGACAGCTTAGAGCTAGCTGCTCTATTGAGCCCAGCTTAAATGTAAAAATATGGAACTGAGTGAATTGAAGAGTTTGACACGGTTAGCCAAAGAAATTAATAATTTATCGACATTTTGCTGGTTGTAGGTACTCGACATTTCTTTCTTGACGTACTTTATAACTAAATTGTAACAAAAGTTTAATAAAACTATGTAAAATTTTCAGCCGTCAGTTAGTACGTTGTAAGTACTTAGGTATTGCTTCATCATCATCACTTTAGCCGCAGTGGGTCCACTGCTGGATATAGGCCTCTCCTAATGATTTCCAACACGATCGGCTGGAAGCGGCCTGCGTCCAGCGTTTGTCTGCGACTTTTGTTCAGGTCATCTGACCATCTGGTCGGTGGATTTCCAACGCTGCCCTTGCCGGTTCGCGGTCGTCATTCGAGAACCTTTCTGGCCCATCGACCATCGGTTCTCCGCGCTATGTGCCCCGCCCACTGCCACTTCGAAGAGCTAACCCGCTGGACTATGTCGGTGACTTTTGTTCTTCTACGGATCTCCTCATTTCTGATTCGATCTCGTAGGGACAGACCGAGCATCTCTGTCTTACGAAGACCTTACTTTAAGGGACTGAAGTCTGTTGTCTGAACATACTGCGACCAAATCGCAGACATTAAAAAAGGGAGATGTCAGGAGTACCCGTAATCGACGAGCGTGTATGACGAGAGTGATGAGCGTAGAAGAAGCGAGGGAAGTCTGTAAGGATCGCAGCAAATGGAAATCCGTGGTCTCTGCCTACCCCTACGGGCAAAAGGCGTGATGGTATGTATTTATGTATGTAAGTCTGTTGTAGTTGTATATTTTACAGAAATAACATGGTAAATTTTATTAATTTAGCGAAGTTGATGTGCGGTGCACCCGAAAAGTTTTTAAAAGAAGTCTCTTTCCGATCAGCGCCAAATGTCAAAGTTACATTTTACTTTTTTAAGTTTAGTGATGTCGTTGTATTCGCCGCATAGAGCCTAGACAATTTTGGTATTGTATAAAGGTATTGCTTCCATGGTTGTAATATAGACACCTCCTTGGGAAGCATTTGATTGGTGGATCCCATCATGCCAGCAATGTCCTAATTAAACCAAACTTGAATCAACTAAACAAAGTATGCTTCCCGTGAGAATCGAATTATAAATAATTCTACTATGGTAATTGTACTACATTATTATAAATACACCTACAGGTGTAGTGTACATATATTTATATTCAAGTGGCATCCATTACCAGCTCCAAATTATCATAAGTACAAATCAATGCGTACATTTGAAACCCGAGCACTCTATCTCAGTTCAGATCTAGAATATTCTAAAGGTTCATTTACATTTAATTGAATAGTAATACATCTGTTAATGTAATACTCATCGACACATAGTATATATCACTCGAGATTCTTAGATATACACTTTATATGGATTTTAGACTTTATTCTCATTCGTACTGTTTCTTTTTCCCTTCCTAAAGGCTGACTAGAAGAGATTGCTTATCAACAAGTCCGATTTGGGCTCTATCTTGGGACTATGGGCCTTATAAGAAAGCTCAAGCTCACCCAGAGAGCTATGGAGAGGGCGATGCTCGGTGTTTCACTACGAGATCGAATCAGAAATGAAGAGATCCGTAGGAGAACAAAAGTCACCGACATAGCCCAGCAGATTAGTTTATTGAAGTGGCAGTGGGTGGGGCACATAACGCGGAGAACCAATGGCCGATGAGGCAGAAAGGTTTTCGAATAGCGACCACAAACCGGCAAGCGCAGCGTTGGACATCCACCAACCAGATGGTCAGATAACCTGAAAAAGGTAGCAGGCAAACGTTCGATGCAGGCTGCTGCCAACCGACCATTTTGGTAGTCATTAGGAGAGGCCTATGTCCGGCATGGACTGACTGCGGCTGAAATGATGAAGTCCGATTTTACTCAATAGGTTAAAACTATAGTTATTATACTATTATTTATTTCTAGTCTTTATTTATCTGTAGTTTAAAAAGCAGCTGTTTTAATTAAGAATAAAATTGAGGAGTACGTAACACGTAAAGTTAAGATACCGATGGTCATGAATTTTTTTTAATACTTACATAAAATCCAAATTACCTAATGATGATGATGAGCTGCCGCTGATGCACGCTCGCATGCATATTTCAAAATGTCGCCTCATGCTTAAATTTAGAATCGAGCCCAACACTAGAGGTTTGCGAGAAGCGAAGCGACAAGCGTTCAGTTTAACATGCACCAAATATGCGTGAGTTAAGCGAGCAGAGCGATCGTAATTTAATCTGCTTGCTAAAGTTACATAAAATCCAAATTACCTAATGATGATGATGCGCTGCCGCTGATGCACGCTCGCATGCATATTTCAAAATGTCGCCTCATGCTTAAATTTAGAATCGAGCCCAACACTAGAGGTTTGCGAGGTGCGAAGCGGCAAGCGTTAAGTTTAACATGCACCAAATGTGCGTGAGTTAAGCGAGCAGAGCGATCGCAATTTAATCTGCTTGCTAAAGTTTCTTTAAAGGTATAAACGAAGCCTTATTAAACTAGGTTTTTACCTTATGGCTTTTTAAACTAGTTGTTACCTAGTTTAATAAGCCATCTGCGCGCAATTTTAATACCTTATAACAAACACACCTTCGCATTCATGACACTAGCTAAGTGTGTGCAATTACAGTGATAAAACCAGTGAGAAAATAGCCGGATAACATTAAAAACCCACGTAAATACTCGCAATAAGCGGCGCAGTGTCGACGCAGACTGCAGACCCTAAATCCGGTGTGATCCATCGTCTGCAAGCAGCTTAACTTACCCACAGCGAGCTGCGATTTCGAGCCCTATTTTTAAAATGTGTGACTCACGCAAAATAAGCGAGTCGAATAATTTTGGTTCGATATCGAATGATTTTCGATCGTTAACGAAGGATTTTTGTTCGACATATATCTCATACATTTCAAAAATAGGGCTCCTGGTCGTATTAAAACAAAATTAAATCGAATTCGCCTTTTCCCGAGAGAATTCATTAATGGCTGCAAGATAAGTGGATGAAATGGTAATGAGTGCTTAAAATGTAGTTGATGAGCGAAAGAATTATGTTTTTGAGTGCTCGGATTAATGGATTAAAAAAGTGTTAGGATCTATCAACTTGGATTTCAGCGGCGAAGCCGAAAAGGAAGATTTATGTGTTTTAACACATAAATCCTACAACCACCTTCCTACATACACACACCTTTAAGCATGTATGTGTGTCCATCTCTACGTTCTCTCGTGAGTAAAAATCCAAAGGCATATTTTTGTTTTACAGAGAGAGTTAATTTATATTTATTTATTAAATATTGACATATTTGTTCAGTCCAATGCTTTTGAAGCTAG
Source organism: Euzophera pinguis (assembly GCA_947363495.1). Lineage (NCBI taxonomy): Eukaryota > Metazoa > Arthropoda > Insecta > Lepidoptera > Pyralidae > Euzophera > Euzophera pinguis. Next base: position 15,478,788 of record OX376166.1, read on the forward strand.
CTTAATCCTAATAGCTAGCTAATTCCAGTGTGTATTGTAATACAAAAAATCATTCCATCCCATGTAAAATCTCGTCAAAACACAGCAATTTAAATCCTACACATCTGCAAGCGATTTGACAAAAACTTGGCACTGAGCTCCGATACTCGCAGACATCGCAATGAACCGTTGGCGTGATAGCTCTCAGCAATTAGTCAGTGCTTTAACCAAATGAGTAGGTTAACGGTACAGAGGAAAAGCATCATACTTCGTGGCGTGGATATCTCTACACTCACATAAGTAGTAATCACGTGCGTGTGCGTCATCATCAAAAATTTGAAAGCTGGGCTCTTATAGGTGAGCTTCTTCCATTCCACTCGTTTATAAGCGAGATCCTTTAATTTTTAAAACGAACAAGACACAAGTTTGCGCCTTCACAGCTAAGAAAATCCCCTTCGTTGTTGGTCCCCAGTTCCTGGGGCGTGCCTTTCCATCAATGATTGGGATCCTTCGAGTCGACATATCAAATTACGTCCAATACTCTAGTCATTGGGAAGATAAGACAAAGCTGGCATCCAAAAAGCTGAAAGTTTTCAATAAAGCAAAGCAGTTCTTGACTCCGCAGCAAAGGCTACTACTATACAAGGCGCAATTACGGCCACATATGGAGTTCTGCTGGCACCTCTGGGCGGGAGGTCCCGAATGTCAATTAAAGCCTTTCGACTTCATTCAGAGGCGTGCTATGAGAATCGTCGACGATCTTAAAATAAACAGCTGGTGTAGAGAGGTGGCGTGTGGTGGTGACTTCGCGTCTCTCTGTGTTTTCTACCACCTGTATAAATGGGTTGTACTCCGAGGAACTATTGGAGATGATGCCAGCACCCACTTTCTACCATCGCACATCTCGTCATCGATAGGGGATTCATCCGCATTATTTAGAATACAAAGGATAGCATACGTCATCAATGCGCACGTGTTGCCCCTGATGTTACGGGTGTCCATGGGCTACGGGCACTTACCATCAGGTGGGCTGTATGCTTTTTTGCCTACTTACAGATAGCTAGTAGACCAATAGTAAATAACTAACAGGAACATGACCCGAGGTGTGTTAGTGGCCAACAGTGTCATATTTTTTCAGGCTGCCTAAAGGCATCTGACACAGCATAACGACTGCCATCTATTGATAACAACCGGGACCAACGGTTTAACGTGTTTTCGTGAGGACCTCGAGATAGAAAATGCCACTAAATGGCAACCAATCTAATACGGGTCGCTTCTCGTCGTCGTTTGACATGCGCATTCGCTAAGGATACGCGCGTCGCGCTCGGCTATCGAGTCCTCAATATGTTCACTACTATAAATGACATTCAATAAAACATCCTACATTGAAAATTTACAGTTTCTTTCATTACTACATCACTAGTCATTGCATAGCCAATCTTAAGACGATGAGTTACTGTAGCTTGCTACCGACACTCCGTCGATAGACAGTGAATACAATTAGCGAATATGTCGTGGCTAGATCGTTAAATTGATAATTTCATGATGTGGTCGATCATACCATGAAATGTGACCATTTCAGGATATGGCCAAAACAGAATAGACCATATCGTTAAAATGTCAGCGTTTAATGATATGACATATCATGAAATGAACAATTCTACGATTTGGCCACGACAAATACACTAATCAACAATTTTTTGACTGGGTATGCGATTATTCATCAATGGAAACGATTTCGTGAACTGAACCACACAAACCCTTATTTATTTATTAATTAATAATACATATATGGATTTTGTCCGAAATAAATGATTAGCTAGGTTTGTACATGATAAAAAAATACAATATAGGTAATCCCTTCAGCTGCGCGGAAACCATATTTGATTCTTAACAATGGAATTTTCATTAGTATCTACTTTGCAGCAAGCGAACGGATAAATTTGTGTGAATGCTCAGATCTTAGCTAGCACAGATGTTCTTTATTAAACTTTACCTCTGATCGTTTAATCTACTTGTACTGTGGCCCGGAATGTCCTGTAGATAACAGACTATTTCAGTACAATGGAGATAGATATTCGCATCAGTACCGAATGGCTCCGTAACATGTCTGATCCGTACAACTAGAGTCACATTCGGAGGTTTCGATTACTTTGAATCGTAAATTGACTATTTAGTCAAAGTTATCGACAAAGCAAGAATTACTATTTGGTCAAAAGTTTTTTTTAAATATATTTCAGTTAAAATTATATTCTTTTATGGAATCATTGCCCATAAGGAGATAATTCCGTGCTTCAAAAGGCACATTAACCCCTTGGTTCTGAATGTTATCTGACCACTAGATAGTTTGGTCTGGTTTAATTGTAAAAAAAAAACAAACCGATCAAAATCATAACCCTCCTAGTCGCTTTGCTGTAGTAGGGTAAAAAAGTGATAAAGTTCAGAAAGCAGTCGTTCCATTTTTATACACTAATACCACCAAATCTAAGACCATTTTCTCTGGGCTCTGAACATCAAGCTGTACTTGCAACTGGGAATCACGCTTGGACAAAGAAATTTCAAGTGATATTTACAGCACAGCTAAGTCTTAGCTGAGTGATCCAAATCAACAGCTCATCAAGCTCGTTACACATTAGTCATTCCGTCTTGATTCTATTTGCTTAAATCTATTTAAAGCCAGCTAGGAACATGCCATTTGTGACTACATCTATGTATTCTAACATACTCGTAGTAGTAAATTTGTATTCACCACACTTAAACGAAATAAAATGATTTGATTTGAATTAGTACGTTCGTGTTTCGGAAGGTACGTTAAGCATTGGTCCCATAATAGCTGCCATCTGGTAGGTTTGTAGCTAACTGTAGAGGCTACGCAACATCAATACTGACTACGGTGCTACGAGTCGTAGCCTGTAGCTAAGCTGTAGACGCTACGCAACGCCACTACTGACTACGGTGCTACGAGTCGTAGCCTGTAGCTAAGCTGTAGAGGCTACGCAACGCCAATACTGACTACGGTGCTACGAGTCGTAGCCTGTAGCTAAGCGTTAGAGGCTACGCAACGCCAATACTGACTACGGTGCTACGAGTCGTAGCCTGTAGCTAAGCGTTAGAGGCTACGCAACGCCAATACTAACTACGGTCCTACGAGTCGTAGCCTGTAGCTAAGCTGTAGAGGCTACGCAACACCAATACTGACTACGGTGCTACGAGTCGTAGCCTGTAGCTAAGCGTTAGAGGCTACGCAACGCCAATACTAACTACGGTCCTACGAGTCGTAGCCTGTAGCTAAGCTGTAGAGGCTACGCAACGCCAATACTGACTACGGTGCTACGAGTCGTAGCCTGTAGCTAAGCGTTAGAGGCTACGCAACGCCAATACTGACTACGGTGCTACGAGTCGTAGCCTGTAGCTAAGCTGTAGACGCTACGCAACGCCAATACTGACTACGGTGCTACGAGTCGTAGCATGTAGCTAAGCTGTAGACGCTACGCAACGCTACTACTGACTACGGTGCTACGAGTCGTAGCCTGTAGCTAAGCTGTAGAGACTACGCAACGCCAATACTGACTACGGTGCTACGAGTCGTAGGCTGTAGCGTTTTCAAGACAAACCAACTTGTAATTTTTAAAACATGTTAAAAATAAAACATATTCAAATACTTAACGAATAATCCATTAGTAACAAATCTATATTACAGAACCTCCGCACCAAGGGACGCCACAATTACAGGCAGGGAACTCGATTTCCCAAAAGAATATAATTTTCGAATAAAATCGTCGATACATCAGTCTAGCGACTCCCTAATTGGTTTGAATCTATCGATTTTCCCGTTAGTCTCTAAGCAGAGCGGTTACTGCGGACGAGGTTTTAACCGACTTGCCCGAAAAAGAGTAAACAATTGTTAGTGTTATTTTTTAAATCATTTCATTTTAGCTTTGGATCACGATATCTGAAATAAAGACAATTTAATTTAATTTATGTACGGATCATCGTCCGTAAGTTGTTTAAGCTTTATTCATAAAATAATACTAACGTGCAATAAGTCCAAGTTAACTTAAAATATATTTCGTCTCGAGATAAAGGGACTAAACGCATTTTAGGTAATGAAGGCTTAAATAATTTTTGTGAATAAATTGTACAAGTAGCCAGTAGCCCCCCATACAAAATCCTGTCAGCTGATCTCTAATTTGTGTAGCAGGTCGAATTTCCCCAACCCCCCCTTATTTTATTTTATTTATTGAAACTGGACTTAACACATTTTCAAAATTAGGCAAGTCACCCTGTATACTCGTAACTTTAAATAATCAATGTCATTTGAATACGTTTTTTTTCGCGTTTATTACTTACTAGCTGTTGTCCGCAGCTCCGCCTGCGTCATAAAGTAGCCTATGTTTGGCTCTGAATCTTCGACTATATTCTTACCAAATTTCATTAAAATCCGTACAGCGTTTGGCCGTGAAAGCGTAACAGACAGACAGACTTTCGCATTTATAATATTAGTATGGCTGGATATGGATTTATTTACGCCCAACGTTGCAAACACTTAACAGCGTAAGTCGCGAAAACATAAACAAATATAAAGGCGTCATAGATAATATTTCATGTACTGTTTTATCCATACTAATATTTTCCCCCCACTCATCCCGCTCCACAGCTCAGCAGGCAGAGACTACGGATTTCCATTTGCTACGACCCTTACAGACTTCCCTCGCTTCTTCTACGCTCATCACTCTCGTCATACACGCTCGTCGATTACGGGTACCCCTGACATCTCCTTTTTTTAATATGTCTGCGATTTGGTCGCAGTATGTTCTCCGAGGCCGGCCCTTACCGACTTTTCCTGTCACCTTTGATTTGTAAATACCTTTCGTAAGTCTCCTTTCTATTGGAAATTATGAAGGAAAGCATAATCGGTGCTGGAATAGAAAATATAATAAGAAGTCATAATCCATGTTACTTTCGCAAATTCTTACAATTATAAGATTCACAACTCGATTTCGATACAAAAACTCGCTAACATTGTCCTCGGTCGACAATTTTCCCAGCGATCTCTATACAATCTCGTTGACAAAATACAGATTAAATGGCCGCGACTCGGTTTTAATAATTCAACAGTCGGATGAAGGCTGTGAAACCTTTTAGGGGCAATTCACGCAGTCGTAACCCCGCGGATTGTATTTTAACCTCGACGAAAAGGAAGGGTACCCGTTTTTAAGCAAGACTTAACTCAAATAAATTTTAAAATTGATTATGAAGTTTTTTAAAGAGTTTAGGTAGTCATTTTCATTATTTCGTATAGGTTACATTGTCAATGGACCATGCAGGTACACGTTGTTAGAGTTGTTCGGAATCGCCTCTCGGCCTCTGACGTGGTTCCTTTAACGAGCACCAAATGTCAGGGAACAACGGCTTAACGTGCCTTTCGAAGCACGGAATCATCTTTATTATAAGACAATCAGGTGACTCGAGCCTGCAATGTCCTAACCAAACTGGAAACAACTGAACAAAGTATGCTTCCCGTGGGAATCGAACCCACGACTCCTGGGTCGACCTTTGGATCACGGAGGCAGTTAGGTAGTGTGGAGACCAATCAGTCGCTTGATAATCACGACTTATAAAGACACTCAATGGGAGCCCTACCACAAGAAGTGGATGGTACTGGTAGAACCTCTATTACGGATTTTGTATATAACTTCTTAGTTACCTTATCCGCAAGGGGCGCTTTACAGATTTTACATGCAAAATTGTTAACGCAATCAATATCATCCATATATTTAGAATTTTTTTGTTAATAAAATCTCATGATGGAGTACAGAGTTGAAGGAATCTATCAAGTAACTCATTCGATATAAATGAATGGTGGTGGTACTGCTATGCTATCCAGCTCCAAAGAGCATCCTTCCATACAACCATTCGGGTCGCAGTGTAGAAACTGTTTTCTATTAATATTACTATATTGGTAACAGTTTCTACACTGTAACCAGGAGTGCTATTAAAATGTACGACATACATGTCGAATGAAAATTATTCGATATCGAACAACAATTATTCGACTCGCCGATTTTGCATCAGTCACACATTTTTAAAAAATAGAATGATTGTATGTTCTAGCCCATAGGCCTTCGGAGCCTGAAGTCATTGCTCTTACCTACTAGAAAAAAAATTACCAACATTTAAATACGAGTGTTATTTTATTCAGACAAATTCTAAACCCAAAAAATACTGAAGTTTAGTGCGGCTGTCGATCGCAACGGGTTGTTTGGTATCAGCCAGCCCACAGAGTTAGCTGACGGGCAACGCGGACAAAACAACTATATTTTAGGGGTCCTTTTTATTTATTTACTTTATTCATGCACGCAATAAAAAAACATGCAAAGTTTAAATTAGTTGAAAAAGGCGTGTGTATTCTATTGAATACGTACACTGCCCTAGAGCATTACTGCCTTATAACAAATCAATATGTTGAAGCTAGTGTCCTAAAGCGAACAAATGCAAATCAACACAGATTAAGTTATCCAAAAATCTCGAGACTTTTGTTATGGAATATTAAACTCAACCACAAAATTTTGTAGAAAATACATACAATGAAGTTTTTACAAAGTAGATTTACGGTAATTTTGGGCCTGTTTTCCACGCTTCACGTAGATCTAAGTACGTCCTATTTTGTCGCCTCTAATAACTGTAGACATATTATTGTACTACTTACGTAATGTTCTTTCAAATTGTGCTAATTCCACCACCATAGTGGCCACATAAATCTGTTTTTTTTTTTCATGGATTTATGGTTGATACAATATCGGGAACTATTAGAGCGATTAGCCGACTCGCGCTTGATCAGTTTTATTTTTTGTAGTTGGCAACACCGGTGCCGTGGCTTGAAAATTCTACGTGAAATTGTCTCCTGTCGGTATATTTTTATTTGCCCCTTTTTGCTACTGCATGCACAGTATTAAAATGAAATATAGTTTTTTTTTTTAAATATATGTAAATAAAAAAACTGTTAGGAAACAATTTCAATTAATCCTGCTCAACTTAGTGTCAGAGTCTTTCGAAACCATTTCAATGCCTTCAATTGTGGTTTCGTCGAAGATGAAGCACGAAATAAGTACCTACTTAGATACTCTTCAGGCAAAGTAAGGTAAATTCAGGTGATATCCTATATCTCCAAACTGTACACAACAATATTTTCAAAATTGGCTGCCCGTGTGACATGAACCGAAATCTTTCGTATTGTAAGGCAAACTACAAGACTACAGAAGCTATTGGAGAGCAGATAGGTCACCAAATATATTCGTATGAATAGCAGTTTTATTTTAGTCGCCCCGAAAACGACTTTCAAACTACTTGCCACCCATTCAAAGATTCCATTTCGCGATAACTCTGAGAGCAGCACACGAGATAGTCATCTCTGTATCACATTTTATACGAAATACATTGCTAAAGACCGTTACAATTTTAAATGGTCTCTCAGACGGTAATAGCGTTGGTGAACCGCGCCAAATCAGAACACTCGGCAGGCCACGCGAGAATACAAATGCTAGGCAATAACTAACATACATGAGTAGCCGGTAATGGCTGTGTTTTGTGTAAATCGCCATCTTTTCTTTTCCCGCGTTTTTGGTGGGCGCCATGTTGGACCGGACGGCGTCATGGCGGCGCCTCGTTCGGAAATGGCGGGTCCGTGCGTTCAACTCTCACTTGAAATTCAATCGAGTGTGAATTCCGAAACGCCTTTGCTCGTATGAGTTTTATAAGTTTCAACAATGTTGAAGCTACTTGTGAACTTTGGTTTATATTATTTATTTAAAGTTATGATGTGAGGATTGGCGGCATTTGGCACGGACCGCAAATAAGTAATTAGGTTTATCTTTGAAATATCTTACACTCTTTAGTTGGCAGCATCTACAGAAATAAGTTTATGTAGAAGGGCCCTATGGGTCTCGAGAGGCTTATCTGGCCCGCACATGGCACTTTTATCCAATCTTATTTCTGTGGGAGCATTAATACCTTGCAAGGCACTCACACGAAGAAATTTCTCAAGATCACCTGTTGGTTGATTGGTAAAATGTGTTCACTCTCTATGTAATATTCCCAGAGAACTAGTTGCAGACCGCATTTCATAAAATTACAACTTTTAACGGCACCGTCAATGTATATTTATGAAATTTGTAAATGTGTTAAATCACACATGACATTATTTAATAGAAACTGTGACATTAATAATAATAATAATCATCGTGGAATATATCCAAATAGGCTTGTACTGCCTCAGATTTCTACAACGTTATACGACCAAAGTTGTTACCCAATGGCCATACGAATTTTCAATAAGCTTTCAGATAGTTTTAAGGAGCTACCTTTAACAGAATTCAAAAATAGCCTACACACATTTCTCATTCGCAAATGTTACTACTCACTGGACGTTATTATTAAGTAAAAATTAAATATATCAAATTATTAGTGTAGAATTCTAAATTACGACGTTATGTTATGTAAATTGGATTAAAATGGAACGAAAATATAAAACATTTTTTTTTTTTTTATATATACCTACCTACTCGATTATTTGATTTATTTAATAATGTATTTATGTTAACAATTGCATGATAATAATCAAATATATTAATTTCAACCGTTTATTGATAGATAATAAATAATTTTGTACGTCTGCTAGCAGACAGAAAAATGTGGTATACCTTTTTACACATGTATTCTAGCAAAATAAATGATTCTGATTCTGAACAATATTATATCCATATCCATACTAATATTATAAATGCGAAAGTCTGTCTGTCTGTCTGTTACGCTTTCACGGCCAAACCGCTGAACAGATTATGATGAAATTTGGTATGAATATAGTTAAAGACCCGGGGTCAAACATAGGCTACTTTTTGACGCAGGCGGAGCCGCGGGAAACAGCTAGTCTCTAATAAATTAATTGCAGTGAATTGTATAAAAAACACAAAATGTTTTTGCATGTCTATGATTAGGTTAGAAGTGAGAAACAGTGAAATATTGTGTACCACCATGTATTACCACTTCTAATGCAAATAAATGATTTGATTTGATTTGAAAAAGCCCACTTCTTTATGTCCGCCTTTCACATGTTTTGTAATGAAGTTTAATAAACAAATAGAAATAGACTTATAGAAAGACCACTGCTTTCCTTCTTGTGGGAGTCGTAAAAGCTGGCTAAGATCAAAATCAATAGTCTAAAGTTCAAAGTCTATCTGACTACCATATGTGTTCATATGATGTTCGAGTGTCGAATCAAACATGAACAATAGAAATGTGTCTAAAGGAAAATCCCTTTAAAAGGTATGATATAGTTTGTGTAATGTTATGATCTAAGTCTGCCTAAAAAGACGCTTTTCGAAGTCGTTAAAGTAGGCGGAAACTTTTGACAGACGGAAAAACAGTTATTATACTAGTATGGCGATAGTCGCTCTAATATGTTTGTTTACTGCATACGTAAGCGAGCACCGCCGGAACTCCGTGAACGATGGACATTTATCGCTGTTTTTCGACTTCGACTTGTTTGTACTTCCTGAGGAATTTACATATTCATAATCTTCTTCCTCTCGTCAAATTTCCTGTTCATCTAGAGTTAAAAAAAAATATAACTTGACTCTAAAAATCTTTTTTTTTGCCGTTCTAATTCGATTATTCCTGTAATATTCATTTGTGATAACTTTAATGATGATAATGAGAAATTTTAAAAACAGCGTACATACCTACATTTAAAATTTGGTCAACGGTAATACAATAGATTTCGATTTTTTTAGCCACACTACCAGTTGTATATACTACTCTTTGACCAGTAGTATCGTCTCCAAGGTGCTCCAAGCCTACTACAGGAAGCCTTTTCTCCGCTTATTTCACGAGGCTATTCTCTGTTCCGGTAGTAATCACAGATAACTGGAGCTGAAAAGTAAACTCACACAAAGCCTTGTTGAGTCGAATGATTTTTATTTGACACTAGTTGTTTCCCGCAGCTCCGCCTGCGTCAAAAAGTAGCCTATGTTTGACCACGGGTCTTCAACTAAGTATATTCATACCAAATTTCATCAAAATCCGTTCGGCGGTTTGGCCGTGAAAGCGTAACAGACAGACAGACAGACTTTCGCATTTATAATATTAAGTATGGAAGTATGGATAATCGGTGAATCGAACTATTTGCATTTAACTCACCTATTTTGGGTAAGTCATACTTTAAAAAATAGGGTTTCTTTACCGTGATCTAAGTGCACAAAAGCATAATTTAAACTAAAACATGTTCAAGTGTTCAACGAATTCCCCAAAAGCGGTGCAAACTGCGTTTGTTCGCGCTTGTACTGGCGTGTACCATATTTAGTGCGCATAAAACGTGTGCTAATTGGACAGGAGTAATTTTAATTAAACACGTATCTCTGTTTGCAAGGATTCTACTTGCGACCACTAGAGTTCTAAGTAAAAGTTGGGAATAATATTGCAGTTTTTCGTAGTAAAATCTGGCAAATTATTTTTTTATTTCCAAAGCACTTGACCCGCAGTTTCGTTCTCATAAATATCCTCCTTTATTTCGATATTTATTTCCTCCAGTAGGTATACATGATGTCTTGTTATTGTCGATGATTTGTTTATTTAGCGGTATGTATTTCAATCACCATATTGAAGAGTATTCGCGCTGCACAAATCTTTTCTATTTTTCCTCATGGCTGACTAGAAGAGAAAGCTTTTAGCATTAAGTCCGCCAATGGTCTGTAAAGATTTATAAATAAAATATGTATTGATAAATAATGGTTTTGATCGGAAAGTTAAACTTTTTTTTAACTGCCGGTTTCACTTTAACGGCCTTGATATGTGGACTTACCATCAATAGTGCAATTTTTGTAAAGTGCATCTCGGGAAGAATCGATGAGGCGAATAATTTTCGTACGATATCGAAACATTTTCATTCGTCGTAATCGTACTAGGTATTTTCATTTGGCATTATGATTATTGTATGTTGACATAGCCCAGCGGATTAGTTCTTTGAAGTGGCAATGGGCGGGGCACATAGCGCGGAGAACCGATGACCGATGGGACAGAAAGGTTTTCGAATGGCGACCGCGTACCGGTAAGCTCAGCGTTAGACATCCACCGACCAGATGGTCAGATGACCTGAAAAAGGTCGCAGGCAAACGCTGGATGCAGACTGCTGCCAACCGATCATTTTGGAAATCATTGGGAGAGGCCTATGTCCAGCAGTGGACTGACTGCGGCTGAAATGATGATGAGGATGATTATTGTATGTTACAATAGATTCCCAAAATGAGAAGAAGAATGAGAGCCTTCGCACTGACTACATCAGATTAAAGTAAAAATCAGTTGCTTATTTTAATTTGCCACATTAACGTAGTGTTTACAACTTGACAACTAGCAGCTTGATAACAAGCAATAAATTTTACAATGCATTTCGCAACTTGTATTGTCATAATAAAATGTTATGGTACGTAAAGGTGCGGCCACACATGGACCACGAACGAAGTCACGTGTAACGGAATTCTGAACGGAGACAATTGATTTTCATTGGACATAACCGGTGCGTCGAAAGATTTTCATTCGAGATTCCGGTTTTGAAACCATAAATCTCAAAAATAGCACTCCTGTGGGCGACACACACTTGCTTTAACCGGTATACGTTTTGTTTTTGTTAAAAAACCGCTATTAGTTTTTAAAATATCTTTTCATCATCTCATCTTTCAACACATCAAAACTTACGGGGACGTGGTATTCGGTGTTACACTTTTCGAAGCCAGGTATCACACTCTCAGAATTTTTTTTAAGGTCTAAAGACATCTGACACCTGACACATCCATACTACTCACATCTAGTGATTACAACGTGGCTAACTACTAACTAGTGCTCTCAATGCAAAATCAGCTGTTTCCTTTGCGATGCGAAACGATCAACGACTACAACAAAAGTATAGAAATGTACTTATCAAGCCACGAGCAGCGAGCGGCATGTGGCGACGCGGCAAGCGAACTGTTTTGAAAAATCGAAAACTATACGACTAACGAGTAATATAATTCGTTGAAATATCAAATTAGTATTTGTTAGCCTCTGTATGGTCGTGGCTTAAAATTGTCTGACGAAAAGTAGCGCTGATAAGAAAATGGAGCATAAATCTGAAATGAGGTTGATTTTCGATAATATTGTAGTGGGAAATCGACGAGGTTTTATTGCTGTGTGAAATGACTGGACATTAACATTATAATATAACAAGGTATCTTGGCCACGTAATGCAACAACAACAACAACACGTAAAACAACAAAAAAAGTCACGCAAAAATTTCAGTCAGAAATCGTAGTTTTAAGTGATATTTACTGACTACTTACATAACGGACGAAAGAAAATTTCTTAGGCATGATGACTGAAAATATAATAATTTGTAAAAATCTTATATTTTATTAGATATACTTAGGTACATTCACTTCGGAACCATGCATCTTAGTATATTTTTTTTAATTTAGGTCCATAATAGTTGGTTGGTACTTTGGAGCCAAAGATAACAAACATGGCCTACGACCAGTCCATGGAGCAAGTTATGGGTCAGTCCCATATGTCCCCACTGGTGACGATTTATTATATTATAATTTTTTACACCTCCATTGTAAATATATATATATAGTTTTTAATTTTATTTTGGGACCAACAATAAGCTTAAATAACTAAGAAACTATATAGAAAAGTAAAAACTTAATAAATCTTAACTAAAACTACAACCTAATAATAAAAATTAACCTAAAAATAAAAACTAATTAAAATGTAAAATTTGTCCTTGCGGCATGGTGCCAAGAACTCCGGCAGAATTTCCGCGCTGGATAGCGACCGCTATTCTCTGCGCGAGAAATGAGCCGGCCCTCTTGTCACCAGCGGCGTCGACAAGTTTTGGGGTCAAAATTTTGAAAAACTTTTTCATAGCCGGACCCACGGGCCAAAAGTTTCAACACCAAGCGGAACAAATATATAGTCATTACTTAGTGACTCATATTTGCGCCGCTTGGCGTCTTCAGCAGCCTCCGCCGCGGCTCCGGCCTTGGAAACTGTCCCCCTAAGACGAGAAGGGGCTACAGTATCGGCATCCCAGACTAGAGCCCTTCCCCGTTCCCAGGGGACTAAAGTTCCCAACCTTAATCCGACAGCGATTCGTAAGCTGCTGTTGTCGAAGAGTGTTCCGAGATTGACAGCGGGAAGGGCGTGTAGCCCGTTTGCCCCCGTTTACTTTGCAATAATTCTAATAAATAAACATTCTCGTACTATTTTATTTTTATTAGGGTTGACGACTGGGATGTTTAAGTGAAATCCTATTTGTCCCTAGTGGGGATGTATGGGAAGTTTTTTAAGAAAAGATCCCATTCGTCCCCAGTGGGGACAACACGGATGGTGACGAGCGGGACTAACCCCAAATTAGGGTACTCCGTAGTCCAGTCATATGTTAGTGATTACCGTAGACTATAATGAATAGCTATACCCCTACTTAATATTGTAAGTACGAAAGTCTGATTGTCTGTTACGCTTTCACGGCTAGACCGGTGAACGGATTTTGTTAAATTTGGTATGAATATGAGTTGGGGTTCGCAATTTGGAGAAAAACACCTGGTGACTCAAAAAGACGTTTATTACCACAAGGATGGTCGCCGACGTCCCTTAACTTCACTAATCCAAACACTTGCTTAACACTGTCGTGATGAATCGCCGAAGTCGTTGGTTTTCACTCGTTCTTCGCACTTGCTTCACTGGTAGCTCAACTCAATTTAAACTATGTTTGAGCCCTGGTCTTGAATAATATACCTAGTTGGAAGACCCGGGCTCAAACATAGGCTACTTTATGACGCAGACGGAGCTGCGGGAAACAGCTAGTTTTATACAAACTTTCCAGCCCGTTTAGAAACCAAGCGGAAAAAGCTATAACTAATTTTAATGTCTAACTACCTAATAGCGTAGGAATACGCTGCCCTATTTACAGTCTATTAAGACGTAAGAAAATAATATCACTTCATCAGTTAAAGTGGAGCGGAGGGCGGAATCGCGGTCGCGTATTCACAAACACTTGCGGACAATGAGACGCGGTCTTTGTTTGCGGTTGTAAACGGCGACTATTGTTTGCATTAACGCTTCAGAGTTCGCGAGAAACTAGCGCTTAGGTATGTGCGTTTACTGAAATGAAAAGGTTATTTTACTTCGCATTTTACCTACGGGTGCATGCATTTTGTAATTCGTTCGTAATAAGTACCTAAATTTATCAAAATAAAATCAATCGCCTTTCGGTATTTGACGTGGTTTCTCTAAAGACCACCAAACTGGAAACTAACTAAAATAGTAGTTCTGTGCACAGTAGACCTCGCGAACTACCGAATATTATGACGTTTAGGCATCCTGAAAAAATCTAACAGTGTTGACCAGTAACACACGTCGGGTCATGTTCCGGTTGGTCTGATTTCCTTGGTTGATTTGGTTACGGAGAACAATTACAGCGTTCCCTATAGGCTCCGAAGCGTAAGCAGAGGACGCAACTAGGAAACACGCTTGGACGAAGAAATAAAACCAAAGAAAAAGATCAACAACGTATAATTATAATAAATATTCAAAAAATATACCCTTGTACATAACACAATAAGATTCACTAACTACTGACATCACATACAATAGAAGGTAACATTTTGTACATACAATCGGATTTTAGAATTAGTAGTCTAGACATAGAATTTCATTTACTTGCTCCAAGAATAAATAGGAAAAAATATTTAACTATGAATATAACTAGTATCTCTACTCTCTTCTATATTATATCAGTACCTCAACCACGAGTTTTTACTAACGCAGACGCTAGAAGATTTTATATAAAATTTCTCAGTTATCCGCCAGAGGCGCTGTACAGGTTTGTCATACTAAATTGTAAACGCAGTCGCTAGCGTCGGCTTCAATAAAATCTCATGGTACAGTCGCGATTCTCACACCTTATGAGAGAAATAGTATTCGAAATTTGTCGAAAAAAAATTGCAGTCAGCCGTAATTTTTTTTCTACAGAAAAATAAACTTTTACGAGACAATAAGAAACAAATAGTTGAAATACATCTATAGCTACACTACTTTTAGTCAAACCTAGTAAAAGAACAGATTTTTCACATATTCCGTCAAAGCAAAAATAAATTTCTACATTTATGAAACAACAGACAAGGAGACACGATTTCCTGTATATAACAATTATCTCATAACGATTTTTATAAAAATAAAAACTTAATGCGTTTGGTTCTAACCCTCCTTATTCATAAAAAAATTCAAACGTCTGTTAAGCCTATTTTAACTAAATTATGTTCTGTCTTGTCTCATGACAAATTATCGAAAAGAGAAAATGAGACTTACATATTTTAGTTAAACTAGGGTTAACTGGGTGTTTCTTTAGTATTTACATCAAGTAGTGATGTGATAACTAATTCACCGTCGAATCATTGAAGTCAAACTAGTTTATTCATGAAAGAAGTTCGATACGTTACATGTACATTCAACGTCAATCATAGGTAACATGTTCTCAGTTGAAATTACGCCCAGCATATTTCAAATAGAGGTTTGTTTGCGTATTAATTTTCGTTACTACACTCCGTTCATTATTAATAATACATTGTAGAATATTGTTTTCAATTTACTCTTACAATTCGATATAAACTACTGTGCGTTTCAAATATAATGCATTTTTAGATTAAGACACTTTTCTCTCTGTTTTCAGTATTATGTCAGAGAAGTGACAAAACACATTTGAACTGCGATTATGGAATGAACTCCCTACCATGGTTTTCCCTAGTGACAATAACATGGGAGCCTTCAAAAAGGGCGTGAAAAAATTCCTTCAAGGTCGGCAACGCTCTAGTGACATCTTCGGTGTTGCAGGCGTTCAAAGGCTACGGTAACCACTTACCATCAGGTGGGCCGTATGCCTGTTTGCCTACTTAATGGTATTTAAAAAAAAAGGATCTCTTAGTTTTTATGAATAAATGGGTACAATTAAATTATATCGTATTTGGAGCCTCCTGACATATTTTTGCTTAATAGCATAATGCTTCCATTCTGTACAATAAGGTAGCAATAAACAAATTTTGACTTTGTTTTTGTATACTTTCAATTAGCATACTTTTTTTATACTATTTAGAAGACAAACAGGCATACGGCCAGGAGTGTCACGTGCGCGTTGCCGACCATCGAGAAATCTTTTCACACCCTTTTTGAAGAACCCCATGTTGTAGTCTTTTGGGTAAACCATAGCAGGGATCGGATTCCACAATACCAGAGTACGCGGTAAAAAAAATTCTCTTAAAGCGTACAGTGCCTGATACTTTTGCTTCCATAGTATGTGGATGAAAATTCCCTGCCGATGGCGAGAGGTACGATGATAAAAAGTAGCTGTTAAAAAGGGCATCATAGCAAACAATTTCTCCGAACACAGCCCATTCATTATACAAACGATAGAACACGCAGAGGGATGCAAAATCTCTTCTCAGACTTTATGGTACTACTTCGAAAAAGCGGTTTAAGCAAATCATTTTCGTAACATGAAAACTAAACACTGGATAGTTTTTCTGTTCAAATCTATGTATGTCAATATAATAAAAATGATAAACGTACTAAAAATAAATATTTTACAAAAAATAAACAATATACAAAATCATTTTCAACGAGACATTCCGCGTCTAAAATATCTCAATGTACACGTGATCTATATAGATTTCTAGCCTACTGGCTACTTTAGCTAATTAATGCTAAGTTTAAACTATATAATCTATCACTGTTTCAAGTTTTATCATTTTTTACGTCTACTCCATGTAGCTCCTCAACGTACCACTTACGTGACATTTTTCAAGCTGCCCAAACACAGAGCTAAACCAGCATTCATATAGCATTTGGCAACTATATATATATATATATCAGCGAAGAGTGAATACAGAAAGTGAATTATATATTTTAGCACCAAATGTTTTCAGGACTCAGAATGAAACTTAAATCTACTGTTGACAGTTAGGGCAGTAATTTCTTTTTTTAATTTAATGTTGGTTGACAATTAAAAAAAATACATATTTAAGATATTCAGCATATTATTTCGTTTTAATGTGAATACTCAGGGTTAAGTTTCGAATTCCTATCGCAAAACGTTGAATCAAGTTCCTCTTATTATCCTTTCGACTTCATTCAAGACCACGACTTCTTAGCTTTCACTTTCTCCATATTAGAATGCCATTCAATTCGATAATATTAACAAAAAAAATATCTCATTTCAATAAATATTTATCAGTAGCAAATTTCAAAACAAAGTTTTCAACGAACTGTATTTTTTTATTTTAAATGAGTTGAAAGTTTGTTAACATTATCCAACATTTTTATAATACTAATCAGGTGTGCTATTTTTGAAAAGTATGACTCACGCTAAATTGACGAGTCGAATGATTTTCGTTTGATATCGAATGATTTTCAATTGTCATAATCGGCGGGTCGAACTAATTTCAATCGACATATGAAGTCATACATTTCAAAAATAGGGATCCTGATTGGATCTAAAAATTGAGCGATTTACGTACAGCGATATATCACTTCACTTACATACTATGTAAACACATAAACATGCGTAAAACACGGTAGATCATGACCTAGGAAGCATGACTTTCAATGCGAAGACCATGATAAGATTGATAACACTTAGCAACTAAAGCAACAATTAACAAGTCACACAATAATGATTCGATTAATTGTAACAATTTTTTTTTTATTTTGCACAAATTATTTTATTGCCCAGGATCCCCTATTTTTGAAATATATCGAATGAAAATCGTTCGTCTCACCGATTATGACAAGTGAAAAATATTCGATATCGAACGAAAATCATTCGATTCGCGGATTTTGCGTGACTCACATCTTTCAAAAATAGCTCTCAGATGTCTTACCATAATTTCTCATTTACACCTAAACGCAAGTAAGCAAGCTCCCGTAAAGCACCGTGTCGCTTTCTGATTCGTTAAAGTTAGAAATTCATAAGATTGAGAGTTGTAATTGATAAACTTAATCGTCAAGTCAAATTGAACATTATCAATTATGTTTTAATGACCAATATAACTTGACGTTTATAGGCTGCTTTACAACCTACAAGAAAACTGCAAGAAATGGTGCAATACAATGCGATATCTCGCTTCCTCACTCGCAAAAATGGTCCTTTGAAAAATCAATTACATACAGGTCAAGTACATACATACCTTCACGCCTATTTCCCCGTACAGGTAGGCAGATACTACGGATTTTCATTTGCTAAGATCCTTACAGACTTCCCTCGCTTCTTCTACGCTCATCGCTCTCGTCATACACGCTCGTCGATTACGGAAAAATCAATTAAAAAATCGCAAAACAAAATTTTGCGAGTATGTCCTCGCTGATAAACTGATTCTCAATCTCCCGCACTATCGTATAATATAGCAGGATTGAGCGCATACAATTTGTTTGACACTACTTCGTCCTGAAAACATTTGCCTACTTACAACTTAAATCCTCAAGCCTTCACTTTGTCCTGTTTCTCCTTGCCCCCCAGATAGTGATAATTGACGAATCTGCCGCCCTGAGTGAGCTGAGCGCATTCGTTGGTGAAGTGGCAGGCGAAGAGCAGCATGTTCCGTGGCTGGACGCGCCAAGCGAAACGCATGAACATCAGGGAGTATAGGGAAAGTGCTGGAATTGAAAAATTGATTTAATCAATTAAAACTTGTGACGAAGCAAGTTGCTTCCTATGTACTATTTCTGATTAATTTAGTACACAGTTAAATATAAAATAAGAAATTCTATATAGATTGTTGAAATTAAAGGCAGTGGTCAACCTAGAACTTAAAAGTCAGTCGTTTATGCATTTAAGAATTATGCGTGCGTTGAAGTAGGAAAGCGGACTTTGCGGTCCGAAGCAAACAGCTGAGCATGAAACCGGAAAAACGCTAAGATGAAGAAGAATCGCATTTTTGTCTTCTACGTTAAGCCGATTTTCCACAACAAATATACATAAAAATGAGGTACAAAGGCGGACTTATCGCTAGAGCGACCATTAGGGTGGCGATGGCGCAGTATAAATAGATCTATATATAATAAAATATATCATGTACCTATTTATCTGGATTTCCCTGTAAAAACGGTTATTGAAGACAATGCAGATGACTTGGTGTTGCCAGCCACTACATTAAAATAAAATGCATAATTATACATACTATTATTATGTCTATTCTTTACAGTCACGTAAATAAAGTGCTTGTATCTCATATGCCCTTGTAGTAGTGAGCATTCATGTTTATTAATTTTAATGGTAATCCACATGTCATGAATGAAAAAAGGCTAAGCGTCTAGTTTCAAGTTTTAGCAAATAATAGATAATAATTGGCCAGAGATCGAAATTGGAGATCCTAAGGTTGACTGTAATAGCGCGACCATACATCGCTTATTATATAGTTACTAGCAGCCCGTCTCGATTTCATCCTAGCCTATAGCCTTCCTCGATAAATAGGCTATCCGACACTGAAAGATTTTTTCAAATCAGACAAGTGGTTCCTGAAATTTGCGCATACAAACAAACAAACTCTTCAGCTTTGTAATATTATTATAGAAGTATAGATACAAGTATAAATTTAATAACTAATAAGTGATATTTGGGCAAAACAAGCAAATACAAATATTTGGCCAAATACCTACGCAATGTCAGGTCGCGCCATAAGAAATTCCAATAGCGAATTTTTCACTTACTTAAAAGATTTTTTAACACCAACACTTTTTTAATCTACATAAATAATTTAGTAACAACAGCTGTATAAATCAAAAACGTATTCTAATCTTATTTCTAATTCAAAACCCCTTATCTCGAGTAGACACTAAATTATATAGCAGCAATAGGTTATAAGTATGTTATAAATTGTTATTGTTGTTATATAACACATTTAATCGCTTGGACAACCTTGTGATAATGTATGTATGATCAACGGTGTCTCAAGCACAGATGAGCTCAAAATCTTAATCCAAGTCAAGTCTATACTTCTGTATCAGCAAGCACGCCCCACTAGGCTATTAACCTCTTCAACAGAAATTAAATATGTGCATGGAGCATACATGTAACGATAAAGTAAGTAAATGACTGAATATAAATATTAACAAAAAGGGATTCTAATTATAACCTAATTGAATAGATAGTTTTTTGGATTATTTTTTTTTTTTGGCATTCTTGAATTTGAATACAACAGTTAAGTATTTTAGGTATTTTAATAAAAATATTTTGTTTGTAGACTGCGAACAGTGCCAACTGAATCATATATAAAGACGGTAAACATTATGATTGTCATATTCTTCTCATTTAATATTACATAATACTTTCAATCTGCAGACATTTTATCAATGTGGTATTGATAAAACAGATAACATGAACTGTTGAACATAGCTGGCAAATGTAGATAAGAAATGTCGACAAATTACTTTTTTAAAGATTCATCTCAGAAAATAATACAGCTTAAGATAATATATCTACTGAGAAAGAATGTATAATGTACTGAGAGTACCTTTTGACTTTAAACTGTAGCAGTTTATATTTCCAAAATGAAATAGTTTAAATAAAAATATAGAAAATTAACATCTAAGAGCTTGGCTTGGCTTAATAGAATAATTACAATTTTTTTTTTTATTAATTAGGTATAAGTTTCATGACTTTTATATATTACCATATAGCTTAATCTGTGTATTAAATTAAACTATTTTAATACGGTTTTTATCGTGTTTATTACTTATTATTAAAATAGTTTAATTTAATGAATAACAATCGCGAAAACATAAGAAATCATTAATCTGTGTAATTTTCCTTTTTTTATTCACCTGAGAATTTTGTCTTTTTTAAGATCAGTTTTTAGCTAGATTTTATAGAATTTAAAAAAAGGTCCCTCGAACATAAATACTAGGCATATGAATTTAAAAAAATTAAAAATTCTTACCAAATGTCATTTTGCCACTAATGAAGCTAGGGTCTTTACGTGTGTCTGCTATGGCTGCAAGTGGTATTCCCCAGTTGGCAACAGGACCCCAAAAATGTGTGCTGAAAAATTAAACAATATATCTGTTGGATAAAAATACATACTTTAAGGATTTTAAGTTGTATGCTCTGAATCTATACTTATGAAATAATGAATTAGTTAGTAATTTATATACCTTTTCCGTAAGTTTTACTTTATTCATGCCTTAAAAATGTCACAATAATAAAATCACACAATTAGTTAACACAAACAATTCACTTAGTTACCTGAGTTATAAGTCAAAAATAGTAATAAAACCACTCACCTCATTAAATATTCTCTGAATTCTTTGCTCTTGAGAGAGGTCATCAATTTCTTCATCAAGGAACCCATTTTCCTAAAATGTTTGAATATTTGTTAAGACGGATTTTTGTGAACAAGGAAAAAATAAAAAATAGGAAATTAATGGTCTCTATACCTATAATGGAAAACGTAGGTATTTATTGTAAAGTTAAAAGTTAATTTAATCTGAATAATTACGGATACGAGTTTCATATTAATTTCAAGGTTATAAATCACGTAACTTTTAAAATTATGACTAGGATGTTATATTAAAACAATTAAAAGAATTACTCACGATTTGGCCAGTCCTTTTTATTAATAATTCAAAAAATATTTAATGAACAAACACAAAGGTACAAAAATATATCACAATTTTAGTGTGTTCTTTCGTCCACAAAACAGCAACGCAATGTCACTGTCAATGTCAAGTCAATAATAGAATGTGAAAAAATTATCATTAGTGTTACCGTCTGTGATACATTCTGAAGTGTTACCATCTACATAATATATTTACCTATTAAAGTAAAAACACACCTTTAGTTATTGTCACGTATGCAGCGTCCTATCTCTCTAACACAATGCGATCTCCTGGTGCTGCTGCTGCCAAAGTAGCAGCTGAACTTAAAGTAGCAAAGTACTCAATTTTGACCAGCCGTGTCCGTGGTGTACAGAGGCTATAGGGCGGCGACATTTAAAAAGTCGTGAATTTGACAATCGCTCCGGATGGTACCTGTTTTATAGGCTATCCATAGCAATTCAAAGAGGATGTGCAGCCAGCGTTATGGGTACCTTTGAGCCGGGTACTGTTCGGGGTGGGATTATTGATTAATTTTTATTACTTTTATTTTTGCATAATTTTTTTACAAAACCGTTGTAAACTAAGTTTGTATAAGAAATAAATAGGACTATTGTTATTGTCAGTTATGTAGTGTATATTGCATACATAGTAGCCAGTAGTCCCAAACATAAAAATTTGTTTAAAAATCTTTCAAATCTTGCCTGAATTTAAAAAAATCCGATTCAACAGCAATGAATAGAGACTGAACTGAAACATGTCAAAAATGACTAATTAAAACTTCATTTGCAGTTAACCAAGGCTTTCAATTTTAATATTTATGAAATCAATACAAGCAAGAAATGTCTCAATGCTCCGAAACTAGAAGATTATGGGTGCTTTGCGCATCCTAATCATTTCATATATACTTTTATATATCACTGTTTACTTCGGTCTTGTCGGAGCCCTAGTTTACGTCCGAAGCATGTACATACGGGATCTCAAGTACGCTGACCTAAATTATATAATGTTGATTTATAGCAAAATATTGATGTGCCGAATACGGAGTCATAGTAAATATTATAAATTTTTAGGTACATATAACTACATTTATTTTTATATATTCTTATTTTCCACTTTATAACAATTTCCTTAAGGTTGAGTCTGAATTGACTGTCCTAAAGGAAATATTTTTTAAAACTTTTGCCCGATGCTAGGCCCTCATAGGGATGTCCCTATCATGTCTTTGTTAATATAGTGAATTTGAAACCTAGGTACACAGGTACAAAGTTGCCAGTAAAAAAACATTTTTTTTTTGCCATCTTTATCAACCCAGTTGCTTACCTCGCTGTTCCTGCATTTACCCATACAGCTTCTTTATTTTGAAATTCTTTTGTTTCAGTATAGACGAGTTCTACACAACAGATTGAAATTGAAAGTCAAGAAATTTAATACATATTCACTTTATTAAAATACTTGTTTATAAAAAAAAGGCACTGGAATGGACGGTATCCGCTACAAAGCACATTGAATATACGAAGATAATATTCTTATAATTTTGTGCTGTCTACCTTTGTATTATTTATATTCAATGGTGTCAGAAAATAATTGCACAAAGAAATTAAATCTATTAATGTAAAAGTAACATAGGTCAAAATAACATTGCTATTTGCCCAAAAGAATTACAATGGGACAATAAAAAATTGTTGCACACAATCCAATGGTGCAAGAATTACCCTAACACAATAAAATGCATCAAAATTCATAAAAATAGAATTATATAAAATATAGAGTAAAAAGAAGTTGATAAATACATTTAATATCATCTATTAGTCTTGTTTTAATTACAATATAGATTTCTATAAGTCAGTGTATAAAAGTTTAAAAAAATATTCAGAAAAGATAGACACAGAATACATTTTACATTTAAGAAAAATATTGCCTACTGTAACATACACATAACAAATAAAATGCGAGATTCTCCTAAATAGCTATCTAATGGTAGGTCCAAAATAGGTTTGGACTGTTGAAGTGGAATTATAATATGACTTTTTTTGTTTGAACATTTTCAAATGACATAAAGTATTCAATTGATTCAGGCGTTACTTTACGGAATTCATAATTAAATTACCTTTAATTACGTTATAGCACGCAAAGTGAATCCAGCTTTACGCGAAATCAACTTGGTGGTCCATAACGAAAATTACGTGGTAAGGAGGGTTACTATGATCTCTTCATTCTATCGAAATGCGAGTATGAGATGACGCCGGTACAATGTAAGGTACAAGTATGGATGATTGCGTCATTTACAAAATGTAGTCATATTCATAAGCGACACTTATTATTATAGTGATGTTCCATAATTCAATTTAAATACTCATATTTGTTTATTTAATACAAACACTGACAGCACTGGTTTCCCAATGCGTGCTGTGAGTTAAAAATTTGTATTGATATTATAGTTTAAATTATAGTCTTCATTTAGAATTAGGAATGTCAAACATAATATCCGCTATTGCTTTGCTTACAATAACTAAAACTCACAACTAAACATACAATATTAATGGACTAACACATTTTGAAATAACAGATCAAAATTTTAGACGTCTATTAATTTTTACAAATTATTTCAAAGGTACTAAAAAAACAGTTAATCTACGAGGAAAAATGGGCATTTGTTTATCTTTTTAAAATAAAATAAACTATCGGAAAATGAAACTGACCTCAATTAGATTCTATTTTTTTATATAGGTTATGACATTAACTATATTTATAGCCCGACCAGGAAAATAAAAACCCTGCACTAGCGTCGCTACTGATCGCCTTTATGTGGCAACATGTTGTATGTGTCATGTCAACAACTAAATTGACAATGTCATTTAATGAAATTGAAATCAATCCTTCGTTTTTATTCGCATCAAATATGATAACATCTTTTAAATCACTTTTCTCTCAAATATATTATTTTTACCATTTTGATAAATAATAATTTAATTTCATAATCATAAAATACACAACGCCCACTCCTGTCTCTTTTTGGCAGATGACATTGAGATGACGAAATGTTACTTGAATACCTAGTTGCCAGTAAAAGAAATTAGTTCTAATATCTTTCCTCAATATAGCCAAGGCTGCTATTTTCCTGGTCGGGCTGTAGTAATTTTTTTTTTATTGCCTTTTAAAAATGCATAAGAGGTAAAAAATACAAACAGTTTCTTTACACATGCTATCTCTTTCTGTCATACAATCATTGTTAACTTTTATATAAATAGCGTCTAAGTTTTCTTCCTTTTAAACAGTCTAAAATTGGAAAAGATCTTAAACTAGTTATGGAGAGAATATTGAATAAAAATCAGTATATCATCAGTCTAAATAAAGGACGGACGCCGTGCAACGAATCTTAAGAAAAATGGTCTCCGAAAACGGACATAATAATTACATTTAGTATACACTTTTTGTTCTGGCAACCCTTAGTTTAATGCTGATACTTCGACAATGAATATTACACATGCTAATTGTTAATGTTTGCACGAATGTAAATGTCGTGTGTAAAGGCTTTGTAATAATGAGCTCAATGTTGCCAGTTAAGTGAAAACTACCAAATCGTTTTATTTCATCTCTTTAGTATAGAAGTACAAGTATTTGTAAAAAAAATATATTATATACTCACTGCATTTATGAAAAATGACTTACTGTATTTTGAGATTCGATATACAATATCGCCATTCTCTAACGAAAATTTTATGCAAAATCATCATAGAATCGTTGAAAATTAAAAAAAAAACGATTCTTCAATCATTACAAAAATTACGTTGTCTAAATTAATTATCTAATTTTGATCAGAACAATCAATAAAGCCATTAAAACCATGAAACTGCTTTGTATGGCAGCTGCACCGGCTAATCTGCACTTGAACATGTCTATACGTGTTTCCTTGTCGTTAATTATGTTTTGGAATTCCGCTTCAACTATCTGACCATCGTAATAGGTGATGTGATCTTCGAAAGGGTATTCGAATCCTTGAAGACATTCACATTTGTAACCGCCATATTCGAATCCGCGGCCGAGGATTGGGACGCACTAGGGATTAAAATATTACATTTTAGAATAATTATGTAGCGGCAAACACACAGAGATTTGTGTTATAAGATACAACCTATCTCATTTATCAACATCAATGTTCTTGAGAAAATTGGTTTAACTAAACTCCCGTTTAATCCCCTTGGGGGATGAATTTTGAATTACGATTGCGAATTTCGGTTTGGTCTGCGCAGTGATATGTCAATCAACCAAGAGTCTGTCTGTTACGCTTTCACGGCCAAACCGCTAAAAGGATCTTGATGAAATTTGGTATGAATATAGTTGAAGACCCACGGTCAAACATAGGCTTATTTTTGACGCAGGCGGAACTGCGGGAAACAGCTAGTCAAATATATATATATATACTAGCTTTTTTCCGCAGCATGTTTGACCCTGGGTATTCGATTATATTCATAACTAGCTGAGCCGGCGAATTTCGTTCCGCCTAACAGTCGATTCTTTAATTTTTTAGCTGCGCGCGGTACTGGACAGTACTTGGACATTGCAACATTACTTTATTTTACTAAAATAAAAGATTTTTTCTAAAATAAACGTAGCCTAAGTTACTCCTTATTACATCAGCTACCTGCCAAAAAAAGTCCCGTCAAAATCGGTCCAGCCATTTCAGAGATTAGCCGGAACAAACAGACAGTCAGACAAAAATTGTTTATATGCATGTAGTAAAAAACGGTTATTTCAATATTACAAACAGACACTCCAATTTTATTTATATGTATAGATGTATAGATAACAAATTTCATCAAAATCCGTTGAGCGGTTTGGCCGTGAAAGCGTAACAGACAGACAGACCTTCGCACTTATAATATTAAAGTATGGATCATCTATCCAAGATGAAATAAAAAATTACAATACTCACATAAGATGACTGTCTGTCACACTTATCCGTTCCCTTGAAGGCGTTTGGCACGTAGTACTTATCCGGACACTGGTTTATGTCCAAAGACATCAGAGCCATAGTCACTGCCACTACTCCCCTGTATAGAACATAAACATTTAAACTATTAGGATTTACTTCATTTTTCTTATATAATATTAGGTCCTTACATATCAAATTGGCGTTTTGTATGGGAGAAACAAAATGTGGAATATTTTTTAATTTAATATATTTATTTAATCAAAGTATGAACCATGTTTTGTGTTATCTATGCACTTTTGCCATCTCATAGGTAGTTAATTGATCCTTTTACTAAAAAAACCATTCGAATGGAAATCAATAAAATCTTTGAAGGCGGTTTGGAATTTTTTTCCCTTGCAAGAAGTTATCCAAATTTCGAAAAAAATTATATACGGTGGGTGTCTTATATATTCCAATTGAAGCTCTTCTAATTTGGTAGCCGTCTGTTGTGCAGTGTGTGGTCTAGCGTTGTCGTGAAGAAGCAGTGGCGTAGAGCGATTGACCAGCCTCGGTTGTTTAGCAACTAGCTTATCCATCATGGTTTGCAATTGCTGACAATAGACGTCTGCCATATTCGTCTGGCCAGATTTGAGAAAACTGTAATGAACGACACCGGCACTAGTCCACCAAACGTTTACAAGTAACTTTTTTTGGGTCAATTTTCGCATGGGGCAGGCTTGCCAGGGTCCAGCCATTGCGATGAGTGCTTCCGATTATTGTAGAGAATCCACTTTTCATCACAGGTTATGATTCGATTAAGAAACCTTTCATTATTGTGCACCGGCACTTGACCGCAAGTAACGCAGCAGACGACGCGCGTTTGTTGGTTTGCTTCACTCAATTCGTAAGGAACCCTACCTTTCAAGCTTTTTAATCTTCCCAATTTGCTTCAAGTGAATCAAAACAGTTTTATCACTAACACCGCAGCCTGCAGCTAACTCGGACGTGGTTTGCGATTAATCCGCTATCACAATAGCCTTCAATTCTTCATTGTTAACTTGGGTCTCCGGCCGTCCACGGGGCTTGTTCTACAGGTCAACGAAAACGTTGGAACCAAAAACACACTGTGTTTTCTTTTGCGACACGACCGCCATACATTAACCCTTCGAGCCGTTTCCTCAGCACTGGTCCCACGATGGAACTCTTCAATAACGCGATATTTCAAGTTTTCCATTTTGTAAACTGAGCGCCGCAAACAGAAAAAAACAGGAGAAAAAGAACAAATGAATAACGGTTTACGAAACATAAATACATGTGGAAATAGCTGTGTAAATTTGAATTTAGAATTCATAACCAAAGAGGAGAAATTTGTGATTAAAGTGGCCAGTATGACAAAACGCCAATTTCATATGTAAGGACCTAATATTAGTATCATACATTTTAAATTAAATTAGCTTCATTTGGATGTACCTACTGTTACTAAACAAACCTCAGTGGTTTTTTGAAATGCATCTTATGTTAATTTGTTTGTATACATTTTTTGGAAAATGTTAAATAAATAAACGTATTCATCCTTTACGGTTTGCTAACAAGTTATTTTAACAAAAGACTAACAGACTGCAAAATACGACAATTAATTTTGAACCGAAACCGAAATTCTTTCGAACGTTCAAAAAGGGCGTGAAAAAATTCCTTCTGGGTCGGCAATGCGCTCGTGACATCTCCAGTGT
Source organism: Euzophera pinguis (assembly GCA_947363495.1). NCBI lineage: Eukaryota > Metazoa > Arthropoda > Insecta > Lepidoptera > Pyralidae > Euzophera > Euzophera pinguis. The sequence goes on from OX376166.1 coordinate 15,507,079, forward strand.
TGCAGGCGTTCATAGGCTACGGTAACCACTTACCATCATGTGGGCCATACGCCTGTTTGCCTACTTACTTGTATAAAAAAAAAGCAGAATGTGGTGTCAGACAGGTATACATCATTCATCGTGACACCAGAGATACCCACACACAAAAACATCCTATAAAAGCAAAATCAAAAAATATGTTCATAGGCTACGTTATCCACTTACCATCAGGTGGGCCGTACGCCTGTTTGCCTAGTTAATTGTAGAAAAAAAAAAAGTTCCTAAAAGAAATAATCATGAAATAAAAAAATATCTACTCACTTGAATTCCAACTTTACTTTAACGCTGTCCCATCCGAAAAATGGCGCCGCATAAGTAATAACCCACTGTTTTAAATGTCCCTCACAATCATAGTACGGCCGAGTCCAATAGCCATGTTTTAAATTAGCCGCCCTATACGAAGTCGGGTACCTCTCGTACTTCATCAAGTATTTACCCAATTCGTCTTCGCGAATCTTCATTTTGAGATAGAATTTCTCGAGATTGTCGAAGTTGGTCGACCAACGTTGTTTCAAATGTTGGAACCATTGTTTGTTCGTGTATAGTTCCTCTGAAAAATGGTGAATAATTTAAAAACTTATTAACACATTGAGATAACAATGACAGTCTGCGCTGCTGAAAAACGTCCTGATTGACTATTGAAGCAAATTCTTCTCCGTAAGGGGGATTTTTAAATATAAACTTATTAGTAGATTTACATAATTAGCAAGTCCTTCTTAGTCTAAACGTGTTTTCTTACTGCCGTCTGACCTCTGTAACCATTTTTTCACTGGGAAACCAGACCAACAGGAAAATGACATTGACAACTCCTTGATTTGACTTGAATTTGAAGAATTTGCTTAAGTAGTCATTATTAGCGGGCGGTATGGTAGTCATAAGGTTAAAAATATGTAAAGATATTTTTAAGTTACAAATACGTAGGTAGTACTGATATTGACCATCGATTTAATTTTTTTTTTCGAGAATATCCACTGTGAAATGTTAGTCGTTTTGGACCCATCGTCCAGTGACTCCATTCATGCAACTGAACAACTTTCCCCAAGATACATGGTTCGAAATATTGAGTAAATTTTTGGACCTTCCATACAAAATGTCTCACGTGACCTAACTTACTATGGGAAGTCCAAATTTGTTTTTCATGATTCGAGCTATGTTCCTTGGGGAAATTTGTTCGGTTGCATGAATGGAGTCACTGGACGATTGGTCCAAAACGACTAAAATTTCACGGTGTATACGCAAAATGGTGGGCCCTTAGATGAAATCATTGGGCATAAAACAATTTAAGCTTAGCAAATTTTTAAGAAATTTGCCCCCTAAAATCTGTAATACATAAAGGATACGCAGTGTATATCCATACTTGTCTTATTCAGGCGTGCTAGATCCTCCAAATTATATTTCCTAGTATTCAACGCTGTTTTATAAGCCATGGGCGCGAAGAACGTCCTATTTGTGAACTGATTGCGGTCCCAGAATGTGCCTGAAAGACAACGTACATAAATTAGTCTATAATAATATATTGCAGGTTAGGCAGAGACTACGGATTTCCATTTGCTACGATCCCTAGAGACTTCCCTCGCTTCTTCTACGCTCATCACTCTCGTCATACACGCTCGTCGATTACGGGTACTCCTGACATCTCCCTTTTTTAATATGTCTGCGATTTGGTCGCAGTATGTTCTCCGAGGCCGGCCCTTACCGACTTTTCCTGTCACCTTTGATTTGTAAATACCTTTCGTAAGTCTCCTGTGGAAATCCGTAATCTCTGCCTACCCCTACGTGAAAAAGGCGTAATGGTATGTATGTATAATATATCCAATTTCAATATTTAATAGATTATGCATGCTGCCAAAATGTTTATAAATGCTGTGTTCGCCTGTAACTGGGTTGCATGCTAGCACATGTCTTGGAATGTTTATTGTGTATTATTAACACGTCAGAGGCCGAGAGGCGGTTCCGAACAACTCTGACACCAGTGTGTGCATAGTCGTTTGGCAATATAACCTACACGAAACGATGATGATTACATGTAAACTGTTGGTTTACCAAAATTAATATTAATTTTAAAACTACTAACCAGATTTGATAAGGTATTTTAAATAGCCTAATTCCGTAAAAACATGGATGCCGCCCCCTTTTTTTTAATATTATACAATTAAGTACGCAAAAAGGCATACGGCCCACCTAATGGTAAGTGGTCGCCCATGGACGCCCGCAACACCAGGAGCATCACGTGCGTATTGCCGACCCTTGAGAAATCCTTTAACGCCCTTTTTGAAAGACACCATGTAATCTTTTCTCACTTTATGCTTACCTCGCGCCATTTATGCTGCGGCAACACTTGAACGTTATGATTCATATTCGCGTTGTCGCGATAAAACATCTTATGCGAAGACGGCTCACCGCTGTAGTGTCTGTAGCCACAAAAAAATATATATTAAAAATGAACATCTCTCACCAGCGGACCATATCTTGGAGTCTCCGAGTACGAGAGCAAGCGTTTCACCAATCATCTGATCTTCAGTTAGGGGTTTGTCTGCCACTCGTTTGCCACTGAACACTTCTGTTGGATCTGACACCTGAAAATAATTATAGTATTTTAGGGGTATTTTGGCGGGAAGCTGAAAAGAGCAAGTTCGGCGCTGTATTTTATTTGGCAAAATTTCTGATTTTGTGATTTTCTAAGTTAAGTTACGCTAAGTGCAGTTTTTCTACCACTTGGCTGATTCTTCTGACAAGACTTGACTAGGTACTGCTAGGTACTGACTAGACGTTCAGACTTGACTAGGACGTGACGAAACCACACTGTAGGACTGAAGAAGATAGAAAAATTAAGAAAGGCTATATAGGACTTGTATCCATGGCCGTAAAACCCATTACTAAAAAAAACTATTTTAGTATGTGTCATATACTGAAACCCATAGCGACATTTTTCCTAGCAACGGTTGTTGATAGTTGTCAATGAAAATAAATAAGACTTTCAATATGAGTAAATATTTTATTTAATAATTTGGCGACGAGGATGTCTTATGCAACGAAAGAAAAATGCATGAAAATGCGCTCTTGTTTAAAGGGCACCCTCACCAGAACAAATACTTACGTAAGTACGAACGAAAATATTTCAAGTGAAGAAATAGAAACCCGAATACAAATATTAAACAATACATTACAAAAATTTCAAGATATACAGGAAAAAATAGAATCTGAAACGGATGACAATAACTTACAGCTAGAAATTGAATACAGATATGACTTCGAAGAATGTTACACAAATTTAAAATCTACGTTACTAAAACTACAAAGATCCAATACAACTAGAACTGAAACTGAATCTACTTATTTTACACCTAGTGAAAACAATATGAACTCCAGATTAGAACATTCGATAAAATTCAACTTCCAACCTTTACAAGAGAAAGAAAATATGAATGCATTTGTGAAAAGACTTTCGATCTACTTACTTCTTAATAAGATAACTGACCCGAAAACCAAAACTTATATTTTATTGACTGTTATATCTCCAGAATTGCACGAAAGAATATATGATCTATGTTCACCGGATGATCCATTAAATAAATCATATGAAGAACTTGCTGATATTCTAGAAGATTATATTAACCCTAAACCGAGCACATGGACATTACAACACACGTTTATATCACGAATCCAAAAACAAGATGAGACAATAGGGATATACGCAGCAGAACTTAAAAAGCTTGCTTCAAATTGTGAATTCAAATGCCAAAATTGTACAAAAAGTACGCTTGAAAGCTTTTTAGCATTGCAATTTATACGTGGCTTGAAAGATGGTGAAATACGTACAAAAATATTACAAGATCGTAACACGCCAAGATTTTCTGATTTAGTGATGATGGCTACAGCCATGGAAATGGGAAAATCAGATAACATTAAATTTTCAACTGATATCAAATGCATTCCTGATTCGATAAATAGAATTAATACAGAATCTCGCAATAATAATAGAACACAAATTACGCCATCTACGTCATCCAGAAGTTCAAATATGGCAATCACTATTAAAGACCTACAAGGCAAATGTTTCAGATGCGGAAAATCAGATCATCGAGCAAATGAATGTGGAGCAATTAAAACTACTTGCAGGAAATGTCAAAAAGAAGGGCACTTAGCCAGAGTATGTCTACGGAGAACAAATACTGTCAATCAAATAGATGATGAATTAGATACTATTAGCAATGAAAGTACAGGTAACATAAATTTGATTAAAAGCGAAATGTCTGATAGATGCATGATTATAGTAAAAATTGAAAATGAACAAATACCGATGGAATTTGATACTGGAGCTACACTCACCACAATATCTTTACATCAATTAAATAGATTGAACATTAAAAAGAAAATATACAAGACAGATATGAAATTACGAACTTATACAGGCGAAATAATAAAACCCTATGGAGTCATTTATGTCAAATGTCAATACAAGAATCAAAACTTCCACGGTAAATTGTACATTATTGACAAAGATGTTGATCCAATATTTGGCAGAAGTTGGATGAAAGAATTAAATATAGAGCTTGCAGATATTCGCACAGTAGAAACAATAAATCATGACAGCAACTTACAAAATATTTTTGAAGAATTTTCATCAGTATTTCAATCCGATCTTGGTAAGATTCCGAACTATAAAGCACATTTACATTTAAAAGAAAACATACAACCTATTTTCATTAAACCACGCAGAATTCCGTACGCCCTTAAACCAAAGGTTGACGAAGAAATTGAACGGCTTTGTGCTATCGGCGTCATCAGTAAAGTAGACCGATCTGACTGGGGAACACCCATAGTTCCAATAGTAAAACCGAATGGATCGATACGCTTATGTGCAGACTACAAAGTTACACTTAATAAAGTAATTAAAGACGAACAATATCCAATACCTATTATAGAAGATATTTTTTCTGAAATGAACGGAGGAAAACTATTCTGTACGTTAGATATTACACAAGCTTATCTGAACATGGAAATGGATGAAGAAAGTGCGGTACTACAAACATTAAGTACACATAAAGGAACATATAAGGTAAACAGATTAATGTTCGGAGTAAAAGTAGCACCAAGTTTATGGCAAAAATTTATGGATCAGTTATTACTAGGACTCCAAGGAGTCCAATGTTTTTTTGATGATATTATTATACAAGGATCATCTGAAGAACAGTTATGTCAACGATTAAAAACAGTTTTACAAAAACTCAAAGAAAATAATTTAAGAGTAAACAAGGAAAAATGCACATTTTTCAAAAGAAGCATAAACTACCTTGGCCATACAATAGATAAAGATGGATTACATAAAAATAAAGACAAAGTAAAAGCTATTATAAATACAGAACCACCTTCCAATATAAACGAATTACGTACATTTCTTGGGATGGCAAATTATTACAATAAGTTCATACCAAATTTGGCTGCTATTACCAAGCCTTTGAACAATTTACTGAAAAAGGGAGTGTCCTACATTTGGACAGATGAATGTCAGAGAAGTTTTATGAAAATAAAGGAAGAGATTTTAAGTAAAAGGGTTCTTACATACTTTGATCCAAGAAAATCTTTGATTTTAGCTACGGATGCCTCACCAAGTGGTTTGGGAGCTGTTCTCTCGCATAGACTATCTGATGGTACAGAAAGACCAATTGCATTTGCGTCCAGAACTCTCACTAACAGCGAAAAAAAGTACAGCCAGATTGATAAAGAAGCAACAGGCATTTTTTGGGGACTTAAGAAATTTTTTCCCTATTGTTACGGTCGAAAATTTACACTTATTACTGATCACAAACCTTTGACTTCAATCTTTTATCCAGAACAGACATTACCAGCTTTAAGTACAATGCGATTATTTCATTACGCACATTTTCTATCTGGATTTGATTATAACATAGAATATAGAGCATCTTCGAAACATGGTAACGCCGATTATTTATCCAGATTTCCAGTTGTAAAAGTTAAAGATAAATCAGTTGATCAACATACTATATTTCAACTTTGTCAAATAAATCTTTTAGAAGTGAGTCCGGAGATTATAGCACAAGAAACAAAAAACGATACAGAGTTAAACACATTACTCGAAGCACTGAAAACGGGACTATCACTGAAAAATTATGGTTACAATGACAACGAATTGACTCTGCAAGATGATTGTATATTAAAAGGTACCAGGATTTATATACCACAAAGCTTACGCTGCCGATTACTAGAAGAACTTCACGCAGGTCATATAGGGATACTAAAAATGAAAATGCTTGCTCGAAGTCACGTCTACTGGAAAAACATCGATAGAGATATCGAGAACAAAGTTAAGTCTTGTAGAGCATGTCGTTTACAACAAAATTCACCTGCCAAAGCCCCTTTGCACCATTGGGAAGAACCAAATGGCCCTTGGCAAAGAGTTCATATAGATTTTGCTGGGCCTATAATTGGTCATCAATTATTCATAATTGTGGATGCATTTACAAAGTGGGTAGAAATAGTACCAACTAAAACCACTACTAGCTCATGGTGCATTAATAAATTAAAAGAGTTATTTTGTACATTTGGAATACCGCATACTTTAGTTTCGGATAACGGCCGCCAATTCACATCACAAGAATTTCAACATTTTCTTAAAAACTATGGCACAAACCACAGAAAAACTGCCCCATACCATCCATCTACCAATGGACAAGCAGAGCGATTTGTGCAAACCATTAAAAGAGCTTTGCACGCAATGGAGGGGGAGAGAGGTACACTACCAGAAAAAATTATGACAATAGTTTGCCGCCTTCGGCGTACACCAGGGTCTTAAGGAAAAACACCGTATGAACTGATGTTCGGCCGTGAAATCCGAACGCGGCATCACACGATGCTGCGACCAATCCAGACATCACATGTGACAAGAGCTCTCATGCCGTCCTCATTAAGACAATTTGGTCCTGGCGACAGAATTCAAGCCAGAAGCTACAGCAGCCCACATCGCCGATGGGAGTTCGGTGTAGTTGTGCGCCGTATCGGACAGCGACATTATGAAATTCTAACCGATGATGGCATTACGTGGATTAGACACCTCGATCAGTTGCTGGCTGCATCCCACGTACCACGGGTCAGAATCGTCGGCGAGGTGTGTCATATACTGAAACCCATAGCGACATTTTTCCTAGCAACGGTTGTTGATAGTTGTCAATGAAAATAAATAAGACTTTCAATATGAGTAAATATTTTATTTAATAGTATGCTTTATATAGCAATAATTATTTATTTATTTTACCACGGGAAGCATACTTTGTTTAGTTGTTTCTAGTTTCGTTAGGAAGCAATATCCTTCCGGTCTTAAATCACCTGATTTTCTGATAATACAGGTGATTCCGTGCTTCGGAAGGCTCCTTAAGCCGTTGGTCCCGGCTGCCTTCCGGTAATCATTAAAGGAACCACGTCAGAACCATCTATAAAAATCGCAACAAATCATGTCAGTTGTAAGGGAGCCGCCTTAAATATTTATTTTATTGTTTTAGTATTTTTTTGTTATAGTCGTCCCGCTATACACTTTGGATATGGTACCCTAAAGACGCATAGATAAAGAAAAGAATTAAGAGACCATGGTTAACTCTCCTGGGTCAAGTAAAGGCTGGTAGGCTGGTGTACGAAATTTACACACACAAACAAACAATTATTTAGTTTGTTTGTGTTGGATCCATATAAACGAGCTATAATGTACCTGCAAGAAAGCACTGATGAAATTAGCCAATCGCAGCGCCATCTTTGCTTGGTTCTCGAACTGCTCCTCGTGGCCGTATGCGATGTCGCCGTTCAGAAACAAATCCGTTTTGTTGTATCTATGAATAATAACAATAAATTTATTTGACAAAAAACCAAAGACAATTCACAAAAAACGAGTTATGTAAGTACTGATCTCTCGGTTATTTATCTATGCTAATATTATATATGCGAAAGTCTGTCTGTCTATCTTTTACGCTTTCGCGGCCAAACCGCTGAACGGATTTTGATGAAATTTGGTATGATTATAGTTGAAGACCCAGGGTCAAACAAAGGCTACTTTTTGACACAGGCGGAGCTGCGGGAAACAGCTAGTTGAGAAATAAATAACTGAAGTTTTAAAATATTTTTTTTGTACCCTTATTCTATCACAAGTTGATTATGTGCCGTATTTAAAAAGTTATAAGTTGGCGCGTTTCCATGTATGATGGTTGAATAACTTAAATAAGCATAGCATCTGTAAGCTGTGATATTAGTTACTATAAGATTAGGTACTCACTTAGAACAGTTGTGTGGTTGAACCCCCCTTATAAAGTTCAGCATCTCATACACATTTGGTTTGTCTGTATGTAACGCAGCTGGGCCAGAAGTGGAGTTGACATACTCTTGATATTGGTCCAAGTACAGCGCTCGGATAAATGGAGGAGACTTCTCCCATTTCACTGGCAGTTTTTGTATCCCTGTTAGAATTTTTTTTAAAAATCAATACAATACGTGATATTTTTACTTGTGCAATAACAAAATATATAAAAGTAAAATAAAGCTTATTATTAAAAAATTTGGACAGTCGAAAATAGAACCTCCCTTTTGGGAGGCGGTTAAAGGTAAAAACATGACTGAGGACAGTACAATTAAAGTACTTTATTGTACATTATACATCACATATACATAGGTACATGATATGCATTTTTGAAATGACTTTTTTAACCCCTTCATTTTGATAGACTTTAAGAGTATTATTTATACCATAGAGTAATTACAAAGGGGAGATGCCGTTTGAAATGGCGCAGTAATATAATCATTGGCGCCTCGCCGACACAAAAGTGGGCGGAACTTGTCATTGCTCGTTCAAAAGCGTACCGAGAAACAGATCGCGAGCTTCTAAGTTTATCACGATTTTCCACAACTTTTTTTAGGAATTTAGCATTGAATAATTTTGTTTCATATAAATATAAAGGATGAAGTGTTGTGTGCTTCAGTGTAATAACTTTTCTGAAAAAAATTGGAACATAATCAACAAATATCTTTCCACAGGTAAGTTGTACTTAGTTACGTTTTTTATATGTATTAATTAGAAATAATTTTCTTTGGTTTCTGTTAAATAAGATATATTTAGCGCTCTAAAAGTTATACCTAATATTAAAAACAACAGTAAGTAAACAGTAGTGACATCTAGTGTCGGGTGTCTGAAGTACTTGATAATTTGTAAATAACGTAATACTGCTACTTTTCGTAAGATGGATATTATTAAGTATGGAGCCACGGCCGAAACCAAGCACCCCGCACGTCTGCCTTCCGCCCCGTGTAGCCTCACAAATGGTTTCTTACAAAACGCTTAGTACGGCATCTCCCCTTTGTAATTACTCCATGATTTATACCTATAAATCTACTTGCAGTCTAAGTCGTTATTATACTGATAGGATGTGGCTCTTTCAAGGATCCCTCCAAGTATGGTCTTCGTACAATGCTTGGGAGTATACATACATACTATACTATACTAAACAGCAAAACGTTAGAGGGTTGAGGGAAACTGCTTTAATAACTCCTTGTCCATGCATACATAACTTTAAAGTTGACTGGAACTGGAATACTTTAGCATTGATTATGCCTTGTGCCTCACCTTTCTTTTTCAATAAGTATGTTTCTATATTCTTTAAAACTATGTAGCACAAGTGCAAGAAGAGACCGAAAAATATTTTTTTATGCAATCGTGTAGTAGCAGAGTGGAACAGACTCCCTGAGAGTGTCGTCAGCGCACTCTCAGTTAACACTTTTAAAAAGAGATTGGACAATTTTATGAACTCTTCAAACTTCAAGATGCACATGCATCAGCTTATATAAGCTGCTAGTGTGTTCAATAATTTAAATAATATATGTTTGCGCATCGCTCGACTCGTTCAGTCATATTTGCGCTTGCGACGCGTTAAGATCACACGTCGCCATCTATCGGCGATTGAAAAAAGGAAAAATATTGTAATTTTTTTCACTGGTGCACAAAAGAGAATTTATATAAATCTACTGCAATGGTGATCTCTCACATAGAATAAAAATAATACTCAGTGCCGGAAAAAAAACTTAAGTTTATAGTGTACTGACTGATATGTGTGTAATATGTATCTTTGTACAATTTTAATTAATAAATACTCACAGCCAATCTCTTTGCAATCAAAGTTATTGTAATACTGGTCAGACGTAGCTCTTTCAATGATCTCTCCTAGGTATGGTCTTCGTACAATGCTCGGCAGCCTGTATCTGGGAGCGCAGCGACATTGGTAGCCGCCGCGGCGAAAACCCCAGCCATGGATTGGTTCGCACTGTTAACAAATAAATTCAATTAAATACTTGTAAAAACATACAATTCTTAGTAATGGTAGACCATTTAGAAAAGGAAAGTATCTGAAAATCTCACAAAATATATGGAAACCAAACACACAGGTAGGGCCTATGTTGACTACTGTACAAATGATTAGCAGTAAAATTTTTGTACAACTTTCAGCAGACTGTTTCACTTTTAATAAATATAAAAAAAATACATTATAAATTTGTGGTCTAATTCAAAATTGAATTGTAAATATGTAACTACACTATTGCTTTAGGGTAACCTGTAAAGATAGAGTAAGTTTTGAGCATGGAACTAAAGGTAAAGATGGAAACCAAACCGGCATACAATAGGCTGATGGCAGAAAATTTGACCTGGAGTAACCCCTGTGTTCCCAAAGTATTACCATCACTTCAAACATTTTGCCTAGTCAGAAATACAGTAAAATAAAAATGTCAGTTTGCTTATATCTATACTATACTAATATTATAAAGCTGAAGAGTTTGTTTGTTAGTTTGAACGCGCTAATCTCAGGAACTACTGGTTCGAATTGAAAAATTATTTTTGTGTTGGATAGATCATTTATCGAGGAAGGCTTTAGGCTATATAACATCACGTTGCGACTAATAGGAGCGAAGAAACAGTCGAAAATGTGGAAAAACGGGGAAAAATATTCATCTTTGAGTTCACCGTTCGAGATACCCAAAAAATATGTATGAAAGAATTATTCCTCTTTAAATTATCTCAAAAAATGTCCGCGACACTATATGTCTATCTTTTAAGATTAACTCACAGTTGAGCAGTGGGGAAAAAGCGAAAGGAAAGTATGTAATCGAATGTTACGCAGACGACGTCGCGGGCACAGCTAGTATTATATAAGTGGGCTTTATATTTCTATATCAAAAACAAGTATAATTATGTTTCATTTTTTAATAAAAATCTACCTCAAAATAAAGATTATGTTGCTACATAACTGTTTATCATTTTTTCCAACTTTTGGGGTTGTTATCAAGTGCTGTGATGGAAACCCAGATTCACACCCAAACACATCACGAGTTAGAAAAAGAGAGGTGGGTAACGAAATGCATTCAGGTCAAATTTTCTACCATTAGCGTATTGTATGCCCGCGCGCTATCCCTTTAGCGTTAGATTCATGGTTTTGAGAAATAAATAAAAAAAAATTTAAAAAATATCAAATTACTATTTATTTATTTAAACTTTATTACACAAAATACAATGCGTATTTTGCAGCACAAAAGGCGAACTAATGCAAAGAACAGTTATTAGTTAATAGATCTCCGTTTCGTGAAATGGCACTTGGTATAGATCCCTTAAAATTCTTTAACATACCTCAGTTGTATCTATTTTACATCGTGCAGTGGATGCAAATCTATTCGGCTGATCATTCCCTTTACTTGGCGGACATTGGTTTATGTCTATCCGGTCAAAGTCCATTTCCATCACCACTGCAGCTGTATATCTGCAAGAAAATTGTATGTTTCATTTTAAATTATTCAAAATTTTATAAAGTTTATTTGACAAATCGACTGTAAATTCTTTCATAATCACAAATAATTTAAAATATATAAATTGTTTAAAGTTTTGTAATCGCCTTTGAAAACTCTTTATTTTTATTCAAAGCTTGATATATTTAAGAGAAAAAATTAAGTTTATACCTCACAAAAATTGCTTAAAAAATTGAAGAATTACAAAATAAGAGACAGACTTTGCTACTTATTTTTAATTTTTCATATTAATAAGTATATCAAAACCTACTGTGACTCTCGTTATCAAGAAATTACATACATTTAAATTCTTCAAGCCTTTTAGGCTGTAGCAAGGAACATACATATTCTGGAAAAAATTATCCTTCTGACGCCTTAAAGTTTTTTTTCTTTTTAATTGTTTTTTATGAGGTACAATCAGGAAGAGGGAACTAACAAACAAGAAAACACACAAACTCAAATTCATTATATTAGTTACGAGAGGCGGTTCCGCACAACTCCGCATTCAGGGTGTACGTACATGGTCGATTGACAATGTAACCTACACAAAATTATTGATAATAGTTAGAATACTTACGTAGGGTATTCAATATGTCTGAACTGAGTGTGACGAGGATAGATGTCTACAACTGGACTCACAGCACCGACCAGCCATTTGTTCAGCCTCCCGCAGTCAAAGTAAGGACGAGTCCAGTTCACAGGACCAGGAACCTAATGTTATAAATATTTTTCTAATTAAAACCTATCAAACTTCTGAGACGCTCTCTTGTCAATATAGTTTCATCCCATGTCTAATGCATCAGCTGATCCATTACAACTTAAGGTTTTGAAAGGAGTAAGTAAAAAATTCAATATTAGAAGTTCACATGCGGCCTAGTAAACAAGATCCCATACATATGATAAGAAAGTAATTATAATTGCTTGGACTACACAAAATTAGAGAAGTGAATATTATTGATGTTTTAAAAAGTAAAACAATCCAAGAAAACTTGGCAGTACACAATATATTATTCTCAAGGTAAACATAATTGAAACTAATGTTGATTTATGTTTTGAAAGAAATGATTCTTTTTAAGAGACAGAGAAAATATATTCACTGTAACTAAACACCTTTACGACGATCTGAAGAAAGTTGCAAGCAAGCCCTGAATACATGTTGATTTGAACCTATCATTTTGGAAATCTTTGGGGGAGGCCTATGACCTAAATGATGATGACAAAGCTTGGCTTGTTTGATAAAAGGACAGTACATGTATAGTACAACTTACATCATCATTCCCAGGAGGTCCGTGGAAAGTGAATGTCTCATTGGTATTATTTGCATATCGTATCTCAACTTGGTATGTTGTCTTTGTGTCATGCCTCTTTTCCACTTTGTCTGGCAACCATTTATGATACCACTCATTAATCCTGTAGAAATCTGATGTATAATCCTTGGACTGACTATCGGGATCATAAGCACCTAAATCGTCAATGTTAAAAGTATTTAATGTAGATATCTTTTGTAGATGAACAGGGTCATTGAAATCATCTGCCCGGTATGCTCTAGGGGCGAATCTCGGCATTGTCTTGTTGAAGAAGCCTCTATATGACGATGTATATGACATATTCGGTGAGAAATATAAAGAACTAGCATTAATGTAAGGGTTCGAGGCGACATCGGCAACAGATGACAGGAAATAGTACATCATACCAGGATCGTATGTGTCGTTTATGGCTGGTCGGATAAATCTCGATTGAAGGATATAGCTCCAGAAAAACGCTCGATTCATAGCCATGTTGTGCAAGTGAAGCATCGCGGTGCGGTTAGGAAAAACAGGGTTAATGTTAATCTCTTTCACATCAGGATGGTGGGAAACGGAGTCCTCTGGTAAATACAAATCATCTAAATGACTTATGTAACAATTGTCGGCAGAAATCTTGTCTATTTTGCCTCGAATTTCATCAAATGCATCTCGAATTTGCCATTCATATTGGCCGGCCACACCCCACAACAAAGCACAGAGGGATATTAGTAGCAGACCACAGTTGATTCTCTCCATTTTGGTCGTAGTACTTAAATTTTATAAAACTCCACTTAAATAGCAAATAATTATTTCATTTTGCATTATTCACAAATAAACTTAAATATCGCTTAGAACCATGCCTATGAAACTTAGAACATTGAGAAAATTGTATTTATTTTTAATAAGCACGTCATCTAGCGGCTGATTTTGCAGTTAGCATAGTTAATTGTCATGGCAACATCATCAATGTCACATAATTATTTGAACGACAACACAGACGAACTCATCGCGTTGCCTGAAAATTGCCAGGTTGTGATATTTTCCCCAAGTTGACCCTTGGCAGGATGCTTGAATGTTCAAGTTAATTTATTCATTCCACAGACATATAAGACGTAAACAGACGGAAGGTATGCTATTACTTAGCGTAGCACAAACACACACATGCAAAACTATGCAGCCTGGGCTGTATCTAGTCTAGGGTAAGTTGTTTACGATAATGCTTCCCATGATTTCAAAGAATGTATGAATGTTGTGTGGAGAGCATGATCTGAGATCATTTATACGGTATTCTACTCTATTATTTGTAGTGTTCACCGATCTAACAACGCAGATTACAAAATGGCGTCACGGCCAAAAATTGCCACGCGTAGCTTAATATCTATGTGTGAGTGAATGTTGCTACAGGTGTAAAAAAGAGATATCGCCTTATAGATCCGAATACGTGAGAAAAGGACAACAACAATTACTTGCTACATAAGTATAACTATTAACTTATGTTCCGTCTGTGTACGTCTTATATGTCTGTGATTCATTCATATCGAGTGGGCTACGTGGTCAATCGACTCTGTACATCCTGATGTTAAGAGTTTTCGGCACCGCCTTTTGACTTCTGCCTGTCGTGAATGAATAAATAAAAACGTGCACCATACGTTTATTTAAGTGGTCCAGTGGTCTGGAAAATATTATGATTACATTTATTTTACAAAATATGTGTATTTTTCGCACCACTGCTCCGGCGTTTTTGTGATTCGGGTGTCCAATTTTAATTATGGGACTCCAATTAACACGAGGGAGAAGAGAGGTAATTTCATAAACAATAATATACGTTAATGAAACTCGATGCCTCACTAGAATTATTTCGGTGTAACAGACGTAATTTAATGCCGGCTGTACACACACGCGCGCCCGCTCTCATTCCGGTGCCGGTATTTTTCTCTGTTTTTTTTCATACTCATCTGAGAGTGGAATACACGAAATTATAATTTAACAAAGATCTATGTATGTACTGTACTCTTGCAATTATATAAATTATCTTATCTGATCCTCTCGTAATTCACTGCTCCGAATGAGCAACAAGAGATCTGCGAGAGTGAAGATGGCGTGCCTCGCACTCGGACTTCTCCCCCGAATGTCTCGGACTTGAGCTCTCGGCGAGAATATGCTGCCTGCATAATATTATGGTTTGACGGTTATTGTTACAATACTTATTATAAAATAGTAGTAGTGCATACTTTTAAAATTTTGTATAAATATAAATAAACAAAGTTGTTCAAAATTGAGTCCTTTATGATATGGCCTGTTACATAAGTAATTGTTTTGTTATATTTTTTAAATATTTATCTATACTGAACAGTCTTGATTTGACCGTACCCTATGTGATGCGTCTTTTCCACATTTCCTACATGATAATAACATTTATAAACGCCATAATTATTTAAGTTGAATTGTTCACTAAAATGATTTTTTATTTTCCCGACGAGATTTATGGTTAAGGAAAACATATTCATGCTACTGGCAACCCTAAACCTTGAATATTGGCGACGACTTGAACTTGACTGTTTTTCGTGATTTTTCCAAGTTTCTCTGAAAACTTAATACCTCGAGTAGAATATTTTATTCCTCCGCCTTAGTTTCATGAGACATCATATAGTATTCTATTGTTAATGTGTGATATTAGTAACTGTTCTTGTGAAGTGACTGAATTTGTGTTTTGTGCCGCATATTTTGTTTCGTTGTTATCGAGCCTAGTGCCTGTTTAGCCTAGAGACTCTTGTTTTGTGACCACTTGTTGTATATAGAGCCTAAATTAATTGTGTTTGTGATAAAATTAATAAACTAAATACACTAAAAGGTTTTTATTTCATCAATCCATTCAATACCTACTTTAGTATGCATATAATATGAGTAGCTATAGGTATACATACCTAGTATGCTATATAGTATCTGTGAGTATAGTTATGTATGGGTAAATTATTATTTCGGAAACTGCGTACCAGAGGGCGTATTCAGTTCAACTGTCAAAGCAGGAGTTTCTCATCTATTTCAGTATATACAATAGTCATCAGTATATACAATAGTCATCTATGCTTAGAACTACTAGGTCCTTAGAAGCGTTTGTTTTGGTTTGCTAATGAACGAAAAACCATAGACAAAATTTCAGTTGTAAAATGACGTTAGTGATGTATTCGTGCTGCCGTAGAAATCTTGAGGTAACAATCTCGATTAGTCAGTCGATTTTGAATAGAGTTTTTCTCTGGTGGCTTACTATCATCTCTTAATTTCAACTAAATGCGAGTGAGTAAACGAGTCGCCTAACATCCCGTTTTGCGCCATCTCGCTCACTCACCTGCATTAGCTTGAAATCAAGAGACTATTAATAAATCCTATATTTTTAAATAAAATAAAAAGATTTATTTAGTTCCATACAATAAATGGTTGTCTGCTTTAAATAATTATATATTTTTAATAACTTTTCTCGAGTCATGCGATGTGTCAGTATATTATTCATTATATTACTTTCGTCATTTACGTTTATGTATGGACCACGGAGTAATTACAAAGAGGAGATGGCGTATTGAGGGCTTCCTTACAAAAATTGTGTGAGGCTATTGAAAACGCTAGGCGGAAGGCAGACGTGAGGGGGCCTCAGTTTGGCCGTGGATGTCGCAGGCAGTCTGCCTGCGACCATGAACGCTGTAAAGTGTTTGAAACGTCAGGTGTAAATAAATAAGTAATAAACGCCATAAAACCGTATTAAAATAATTTAATTTAATTAATAACAATCGCGAAAACATAAGAAATCATATAAAAATATATTTATATTTCTTTATATTCTTAATATTACAGATATTTTGAACATTAAAAGCAGACACATATTGTGTGTAACACTAAGTCAATCAAATAAATTCGAAAATATGTTATTTACTTACGTTTATTGTGATCCCATACCAGTACAGCGTTGAAAAACTTAAAAAACTAAATGGTTTAAAATATTTAACAAAATATTCTAAGCTGAAACGAACGCTCCACGTCAAGCATCTTTCACAGTTGAACGAAATATGATGTAAGCCACGCCCACTTCCGACGTCACTGCGTCAATGACCGTAACGGTGCACAGTCGATACGCCGTCTCCTCTTTGTATTTGCTCCAGCAAAGGAGACGGCGTATCGTCGCGTATCGATGAAGGGGGCCCAAACCATGGATGGTGTTAAATTAAAGACAAAACCATGAGATATATGGTTTTATTTCACAATAAACTAATACATGTGACAGATTAGATTGACACGAATAAAGCATAGAGACGTTAACAAGTAAGGAGTTTACCACATTCATCCGTCCATAAAATTGTAACACATACACACATAGTCTTGAAGATGAGTAGGAGATCGCCTCTCCCGAGAAGAGCGCCGTGTCTCATCCTCGGCTCTAGCCTCTTCTGGTCCCGTCTCACGATTAGAAGTACCCGGAACTGATTCAGGCGGCATTGTCAAAGCATCTTCGAATTCTTCATTGTTTTCGATCACGTCCTGTTGACGAGGCAAAGGGGCAATCTGACTATTAGAAACAGTGCATTCTCGTCCATCGGAAAGTCGCACGTGTGAATAATGTGGATTCGCTTCTAATATTTCAGCTTCTTCAACTATCGGATCATATTTGGAAGCTCTTACATTTTTCTTAACGAGTACCGGACCCGGATTAATCATCCATGATGGCAATGAATTTCCGCTAGGAGAACGACGAGGATGTCGGAACAATCTCTCATGTGGTGTAGCGTTAGTTGAAGTACACAAAAGAGATCTTATAGAATGTAATGCATTTAAGTAAACTTGTTCCCAGTTATGTACACTCATGTTTTTAGATCGTAAACTAAGTTGAATGGTCCGCCACAATGTACCATTTAGACGTTCTACTTGGCCGTTCCCCTGGGGGTGATAAGGCGTTGTCCTACTCATTGCTATGCCCAGGGGCGTCAAAAATGTCCTTAATTCTTCGGATATAAATGAAGATCCCCTGTCTGAATGGACGTATTGCGGAAATCCAAATGTATGAAAAAGATCTTTCAATCATCTGATTACAGTGTCTGATGACAAATCACTGCAAGGATAAGCGAAAGGAAATCTTGTATATTCATCAATAATTGTCAGTAAATATCGATTTCGTGTATTTGAAGGAAGAGGACCCTTAAAATCAATATTTAAACGCTCAAACGGAGCAATGGCTTTTATGAGTTTACCGTTTGATTTAAAGAAACGTGGCTTAATTTCGGCACATATCTTGCAAGATGCTGTCATTGTTCTGATATCTTCAATTGAAAAAGGTAAATTCTTTTGCCTTATCCAGTGGAACATTCTAGTAATACCTGGATGACACAATTGATTGTGTAGCTCATATAGGCGTGATGTAGGATTCGTAGTGGCACACACTACTCTAGATAAAGCATCGGCCACAGTATTTTCGCGTCCTGGGCGATAGATTATGTCGTATTTGTAGCAAGATAATTCTAGACGCCAACGTTCTATCTTTTCATTCTTTATCTTGCTGGAATGTGTTTGATTGAACATGAAAGCGACTGACTGTTGATCAGTGATAAGTATAAAATGTCTACCAATTAGGTAGTGACGCCACTTTCGCAATGCTTCTACTATTGCACTCGCTTCTTTTTCAATTGTCGAATGCCCACGTTCAGTATTAGACAACGAACGTGATAAAAATGCGACAGGTCGTCCGTTTTGCGATAAAGTGGCACCGATAGAATGCTCTGAAGCATCTGTCTCCACAGTAAATCTTGAATTATGATCAATAGATGCTAAAGATGCTTTTGCTATACTGGATTTGAGTTTCTGGAAATAATCTGTAGCTTCTTCGGTAACTGGAAATTGTTTGATGTCTATCAAAGGTCTGATGTAGTATGAAAAATTTTGAATCCACTTTGAGTAATGAGCAAGTAATCCTAAAGAACGTTTGAGTGATGCTGAATCTGTCGGAATAGGGAGATCTAGAAGAGGTTTCAACCTTTCATCATCAGGTTTGATGATATTGTTTGCAATTTTATAGCCTAGGAGGCTAATACTACTACATCCAAAAGTACATTTTTGTTCATTCAATGTGAGTTTGTACTTTTTTACAATATTCATAAAATCTTGCAGATTTCTATCATGGTCTTCCTTGTTAATTCCGCAGACAGTGACGTCATCAAGATAGCTGTATACGCCCTTTAGGTTTTCTGTCTGTATGATGTATTGAATAGTTCTTTGAAATACTGCTACGCCATTGGTTACGCCAAACGGAATACGAGTGAATTGATATAAAGCACCGCATGCTTCAAATGCTGTGTATTTACGTTCAGTTGATAAAATTGGAATTTGGTGATATGCGCTTTTTAAATCAATTTAACTGAAATAGTTATATTTTGCAACGTTCGAAACTAATGATTCAATATTTGGTAACGGATATGCATCAAGTTCTGTAAATTAATTGATAGTTAATGAGTAATCAATGACAAGTCTTTTTCTATGTGTAGTGCCACCCGTTACTAGAACTTGAGCACGCCATGGAGATGTACTTGGCTCTATGACATCATCTCTTAACAATGCAGTTATTTCCTGTTGTATGAAAGCCTCGTCAGCTTCTGAATAACGTCTGGACTTGATAGCCACAGGTTTAATATTTGGCGAGAGATTTGTAAATAAGGAAACAGGAGGAACTGATGCTTCCATTACTCACACATGCAAGGTATCCATATATCCTCCGAATTCAATTTCCAATTTCTTATGCTTCCTTAGTATATCGTGTCCAATAATTACGTCAGAGCATAAATTGCTGACTACACGTAAAGGATGTCGGGGATGAATATGTTTTCCTATAGTTATTGTAGCATAACAGAGACCATCAGCATATGAAACGTAACTGCTACATGCAAATGTGACACTTTGCTTATAAGAATTTATTTTTATTTTGAGGTCTTAACCCACTTTTCTATCTATGAAAGTTAGAGAACTTCCTGAATCAATAAGAGCGTCAGCTTTGTATTGATTCAACAAAATTGAAGTAATTGCTTTGTTCAAGCTTAGAGGTGAAGCTGCTGTTATGCAAGATGATTCCGCTTCGTTAAAATCTGTAGAAAATGTAGCATTTGTGACTGGATTGCTACTTCGACATACTGATGCAAAATGACCTTTTTTTGAGCATTTTTGACATATTGCATTAAATGCTGGACATTTTATACGTTGATGAATATTTTTGCTGCCACAAAAGTAACATTGTTTAGTACTAGTTGAATTCCTGGTATAAGTGTCAGCTTTAATATTTTTAACTGCGTGTAACTGTGCTGGGTAAGAGTCACTAGAACTGGCATATGCCGACGAATTATTTTCAGCAGTTTCTAGTGCGATTGCTTGATTAAGTGCTTCATCCAACGTTAAATTAAAGTTCTCTAAAAGCCTCTGTCGGATTCTTTGGTTTATAATGCCGGACACAAGAGCATCACGGATATGATCATTTCTATTTTGATCTGCTGTTGTAGATTTGAAATTGCATTCACTGGCTAATTGTTTGAGAATACGTACATAATCTGTGATCGACTCTTCTTGTTTTTGTTTTCGTGTAGCTAGACAATACCTGGCATAAATTTCATTTTTAGGCTTTATGTATATTTGATTCAGCTGAGTAATAGCGGAGTCGTAAGTATCGCAGTCTCGTATATGAGAGTAAACTGCAGGAGACAAATGATTAATAAGTAACATTAATTTTGAAGACTCGTGTACCTTATCAGCGATTCCAGTAGACAGAAAATTCTCAAACGTGCGTCGCCAGTGTAAGTATTCTAAATCTGCTCCTTGTACACCAGGTTCAGTTTCAAACCGATCGGGTGGAAGAAATTTGTCAAAACTGCTGGACATGTTTGTATCCAATCTTGATTTACTTTCAGCCATATTATTAATTTTAGTATTTTTTATTTTCTTTGTTCACATTATTGTGAAATAAATTGTTAAATTAAAGACAAAACCATGAGATATATGGTTTTATTTCACAATAAACTAATACATGTGACAGATTAGATTGACACGAATAAAGCATAGAGACGTTAACAAGTAAGGAGTTTACCACAGATGGTATGGACCTCCTTTGGGTAAAAGCCTCCTCCAAGGTATTCTACTTTTCTTTGTCCATTGCTGTCTCCATCCATTGTGTACCTGCCACTGCCACCAACTCGTCTGCCCACCTACCAAGCGGTCGGCCTCTTGCTCTGCCACCTCGTGGATCTGGTCAACTCACCGCTCTTCGGGTCCACCTGTCATCCTTGTCCTTCATCTACTCCACTCTTTTTTGTTTAGGTATTTATTTTACACTGTGAATCCGAATGAAGATTTTAATATTCATGCATGGACTTACCCCATTCCCCTAACCTGCTTACGGGCTCGATCGAGCCCAACATTTTTCTGCGCTACTGTGCTTCTGGGCTCGATCAGCCCCAACTGTTTTCGCTTGCATCATTTTTTAGTTACACAGCACTGAGTAACTCTATGTGTCTATGGCTTTTTCTCGGCTAACTACGATCCTGCCACTATCGATTAAAAATAATTCCATTGCCATCCAGGGCCGAAAAAATTTTTAAACACGAATTTGAAGTTGAGCTTGACGGGTCTCATTTTTTTCTAGGATCACGGTACGGGAAAATGCCTGGCTAGGGAGGTTATTCTTTATTATAACTAATGAAATTTTTTGAGAAAATGCTTAAATAAGTCTATTTTAATATAAAATACAAACATAATTGATCACTTTATGTTTTCATGTGTTATTTCCACTTTTTATCGAAAAAGTTGGGAACAAAATAGCTGACCACGCAAAAAACATTTTTTCATAAATTATAAAATTCATTATTTTCTGTGCAACTTTTTCTATTTATATTACTAATTTAATAATAAGCAATAAAAAATAACAAGAAACCACGCTAACTCAAGCGATCTTTCATGATTTCAAAAAAAGAACGCGCGAGTGGAGGATCGCGTCCTTGTCTAACATAGCATCTTAGTATGGGACAGCGGGCGCGCAAAAAATGCGCCGCAAACGGATTATAAGACGCCCTCGAATGAATTTGAGTGGAGGAGGTTTTTAAGGTTATGTTTTAATTGAATTTGAGTGAAGGGGGTTAGTATATTAAACAGGACTGAGCTCTTTGACCTAAACCCCGAGCAGAAAAAAATAGAAATAGTGTAGGAAACTATCTTTTTTTTAATAGGCAACCAGGATAATGTTTTTAATTGGGACAAGCTTCGTAAATACTGCACATAAGTAGCTAGCTAGATAGCTTAGCGGGACGTGAATGTTGGTGATGATTACGCGAGTTAAGCAACAGCAAGTGCGACCTAATTTGGAGTGGACAACACTTGGCGATTACGTTCAGCCGTTAGTCCTGCTTGTCTATAAGTGGAAGTGCAACTATTGCAAAGAAGTTGGACATAGAGTGAAGAATTGCAAAAAATGGATAAAGGATGGACGACCTCCTAAACCAAGCAACTCAACACAGAATGTAAAGCAGGTGCAGAACATTACCTTGATGGTAAATAATGCTGACTCTAGAGCTGCAGACCTTAATCAAGATTTTTGGTATGTAGACAATGGAGCAACAACACATATTGCCACAAGAAGAGATATGTTTCAACAATTTGAACCCTTTGATTTTGACCAATCTGTGAAGACGGCAGATGGGACAATGGTACCAGCCCTCGGCAAAGGCATTGTATGGGTAGAATCAAGTGTGGATAACAAAACTGAAACTATATATCTAAAAGATGTCTGGCTTGTACCCAACTTAACTAAAAATCTTTTCTCGACATTGGCAGCACAAGACAACGTGAAAAGTAGCTTATTTACTTCAACTAGACAACGTTGTCAATTAGATATTAATGGAGTGACAAAGGTTGTAGGTAAGAGAGAACCTGGAAGAGGTCTTTATAAACAGCAATTTAAGACAATCACTTCTAAAGAATCTAATACAATCGAAGTGAACGCCATTACGGGCACTAATATGCTACAACTGTATCATGAACGGTTTGCTCATCAAGATAAGCGACATGTTAAAAATCTTGTCAAGAGAGAACTTGGCATAGATTTGCGCCCCTATGATAAAGTTTGTGAAGGATGCATATTTGGTAAAGCACATAGGAAGAAGTTTGGAACAAGGGAAAGAGCATCCCAACCGGGTGAACTTATTCACACGGATGTTTGTGGACCTTTCGTGCAAAGCTTTTCTAAGTATCGGTACTACGTGTTATTCAAAGATGATTTCTCTGGATACCGTATGGTCTACTTTATGCACAACAAATCCGATGTTAAAGATAAACTTCAGATTATGATTAATGAAGCGAAAACGGCAGGCCATACTATAAAAACACTACTGAGTGACAATGGTGGAGAGTTTGACAACATGGCTGTAAGAAATATACTTAATAAGTACGGAATACAACAGCGGTTGACAATGCCGTACACTCCTGAGCAGAATGGGTGTAGTGAGCGCGAAAACCGTACATTAGTCGAAGCGGCTCGATCCATGATGCACGCTAGAGCAAAGTTACCGCAAAAACTATGGGCTGAGCTCATTAATACAGCAACTTATGTGTTAAATAGAACGGGACCTTCCAGAGTTGAAGATAAAGTGCCATATGAGCTCTGGCATGGAAAGAAGCCAAAAATTAATAATTTAAGGATTATAGGGAGCGATTGTTATGTGCACATACCCGTACAGAAACGTAAAAAAATGACACAAAAGGCATTTAAAGGAGTTTTGATTGGTTACGAATTAAACGATGGTTATCGAGTATGGGATGGGTACAAAACGGTTAGATCTAGAGATATTATATTTGGAAGTGAAACCTAATTCAAAATATCTACTGAGCTACCTAAAGACCACAAATAGAGGGAGATACCCAGAATATTCATGATAACAACAATCAGACAATATCTTGTGATGAAGAACGTGCTTTAGAGGGAGAAGTAACCATAGAAAATCACGTTCAAGAGGGAGACAATCTTGCAGATACGTCTTTTCCCACAAGACGGGTTCGAGATATCGAGTTCTTTGATGCTGAAGACATAGAAGTTCAGGAAGACGTTATTTCTGTAGATGTTTCTGTACATGAACAGAGATATAATTTGAGAAATAAAGAAATTCTCCGACGTCCAGAAAGACTTAACGACTATGAAGTCTACCTATTAGATGGCATGGAGTCATTCCCAAAAGACTATTACGAAGCCATGAAAGGAGAAGACAACCTTCAGTGGCGATTTCAACAACAGAAGCTGAAATTATAGCAGCTAGCGAAGCAGCAAAGGAGTTGATGTGGCTTCAGAGATTATACTGTTTCTTAACTAACTTAGAAGAAACACCAACATTACATGTTGATAATGAAGCTGCCATCAGATTAGCTCATAACCCAGAGTTCCATAAGAGAACAAAGCATATAAGAGTAAGACATTTCTTTGTTAGAGAAATGGTTTCAGAAAGAAACCTCAATGTACTTAAAGTATGCTCGGCCAACCAGCTAGCTGACATTATGACAAAGCCAGTCCCAAAACCAAGGCTTAGGGACATTTGTACCAAGTTAGGGCTGTCACAGAGTTTATTGAATGAGGGAAAGTGTTGAGTAAAAAATCTCTTTAGAACATTCAAAAACTAATTTTCAGTAGGTACCTATAACAGGTTGTCATGGTGTTTGTTTATATAAAAAGATTCAGCTGTCTTGAAAAATATTAACTGTCTGTAAGATTGTATTTTTTATTGTTCTATTAAATAAAGTTAAATTCGGTTATACAAATTGTAGAATTTTTCCTCCACAAGCTCTGCTGTACTTGTAAACATAAAACTACAATATTGTCTAGTAGAACCAAAGCTACTAGTAAAGTTTCCTTGTCTTCCCCGAGGGAGCCAATAGGGGAGACATGTGTACGAAACGTTATTTTCGACTAGACTCCGACTTACTTAAAATTTGCACAGATTACTTGGGAGGAGGCTAGCACCTCCTCACTCGGAACATTTGATTGAGTCTGAAAAAAAATCTGCATAAAGTATATACCACCTTTCCTCTTTTTTTCCAGAAGAGCGTGGTCACCCTATTTTGCACAAGTACCAACGTGATAAAGCTTGTATTTGTTAGAAAGAGACAGGTTCTTCCACTATTTCTATCTCGCTTGGCTCGGTCTTGCCTCTATGCAAATTTGCAGATGTACTCGGTCCTGTTTAATATACTAAGTCCATGTACTCATGCAAAAAAGAAAATTACCTGTCAATGTCAAACAAATGGGTTGTCTATAGATAACCTGAAAATACAAATCTATCAGAAAAGCAAACTTGTGTATTTTAGGCAAATAATTTATTTATATGTAAAATATTTCGTAACAAATGGCAGGAACATTATTCCGTAAGTAATTTGCTTCCAATAAAAACTGTCATAGTAATTACCTGCTATTTAATAATTATTTTCTTTTGTAGGTTCTATTCTCAACAATTCTCTGTCTGTTTACAAAAGTAATGCTGTAAATTTGGTAAGTAACTTATTAGTTATAATTCATTTAAACGTAGTATGAAAATATCATCAAGTTTTGAAAACAATAAATATTTTTTCAGAGAAGTTTTCATACTGCGACAGTATACTATGCTGCCCGAAAAGGCACCAGGGCGAAGGCCCGTGCTAAGAAAGTCAAAGTGGAGGTCACTAAAGTTGGCTTTATCCCACATAACCAAAGAGGAAAGGATAAGTAAGTACCTAATTATTAAAATATAAGTAAGAAAAGTAAGTTACATCAGCAAGTAATTTAAAAATAGAATGTAAAATAATAATTTGACTAGGTCTGTAATGGAAGCCTTCGTAAAGTTTACTAGATGAGGTCTCAAGAATTGTCTGTGCATAAAAGACCGTTCACACTGATGCAAATCCCGCTTCTGTGGCGGGGCGCCCACAGAAATAAGAATATATAGAAGTGTCATTAGCAGGTCAGTTAACTTAAATTAAACTATTTTAATACAGTTTTTATCGCGTTTATTACTTATTTATTTACACCTGACGTTTCCAACACTTTACAGCGTTCATAGTCGCAGGCAGACCTGCCTGCCTGGAGGTCTGCCAATAAAAACCGTATTAAAATAGTTTAATTAAATGAATAACAATCGCGAAAACATAAGAAATCATTAGGTCAGTTAACTTTTTCATACTCTACGGCACTTCTACCGATTCTTATTTCTATGGGCGGCCCGCAAGTCGCGATTTTAGTGTCAGTTTAAACGGTCTTTAAAGGCAAAAACATTTACGTAAACAAGCCAGTGTGGGCCACATTGCACATAAAATCAAAAAAAAGAACTTTAATTAAACAAAACTACTATATCAACAATACAAATATTCTATGGCACCAAAACAAAAACAGTATTAGCAATGATCTACGCACGAAGTCAAATGAGACTAACAAGGAGTTTTAAAATGATAGTCTCACATGCCAACGTGATATTGCAAATATATTTCTTACTAGCTGTTTCCCGCAGCTTCGCCTGCATCAAAAAGTAGCCTATGTTTGATCCTTGGTTTTCAACTATATTCATACCAAATATCATCAAAATCTGCTTAGCAGTTTGGCTGTGAAAGCGTAACAGACAGACAAGGCATCTATCTAGAGGCCCAATCCAATCCAAATCAAATCCAAAAAAAAAAGTAATATATGTACTGAAAAAAATATAATCCAAAAATTATGTGGGCCATTCAAAAAGGAAATAATTTCTGCGATTTGTCAGTAAATATGTTAATGCCTGCATCTCAGAATATATCTAATCAATACAACCTAATTTCCTCATTTCAGAGTACAAAAAGTTCACATAAACAAGCATTTAGATGACTCATACAAGCAAGTTGCTAATGATGACGTGTTTCCAATGAAGTACTTCCGATGGGTGGTGTACACTGCCGAGGATGCTGTGAAAGCTCACCAGGAGACACATGATCCGACCATGTATAACCAGCCTGATGCGTTGGTGTATGCGCAAGTGGAGATGAATATGCAGGCTGTTAAAAAGGTAATCTTCAATTTTTATTTTTGTCTATACAATATACATTTTTTTGCTGTGTGGTCAATTTTTTCATGTCCACATGAAAAAGTTTAGCCTAGAAAGATGCCTCATTACGGGAGAGATACTTAAGCAACTGCCTCAAAAAGCAGTAGTTTTCTTAACAACCCTTTTCAACGGCACCCTAAGGGTCCAACACTTTCCAAGCCTCTGGAAAGTATCGCAAATACTCATGATACACAAACCCAGCAAACCGGTGAATGAAGTACCATCCTATAGACCCATAAGTCAACTCCCAATACTCTCAAAGGTATTCAAGAAACTTCTGCTTTACAGAATTAAACCTATTCTTAAGAAAGATAATGTCATACTATCTCACCAATTTGGATTTAGATCTCATCACTCTACTGTGGAACAAGTCCACAAAGTTTATGATAGAATAAGGAAAAGCGTTGAGGAAAGAGAGTACTGCTCCTCAGCATTCCTGGACCTACAACAGGCGTTTGATCGTGTATGCCATGAAGGCCTTATATATAAAATTAAGAAACACATTCCCCACAGCTACCTGGAATTATTGAAGTCTTATCTATCTGAGAGACTGTTTCAAGTAAAAATAGCTGACACAACTTCCAAGCTATATGAAATTAAAGCAGGAGTACCACAGGGCTCCGTGCTGGGTCCGGTCCTGTATACAATCTACACAGCCGACCTACCAGTTAGGGACAATACAACTGTAGCCACATACACTGACGACACTGCAATCCTGGCCAGCAGTGCAAATCCAGTGGAAGCCTCACAAAGATTGCAAGATAGTCTTAATGACATATCAGATTGGCTCAAAAAGTGGAGAATCAGGGCCAGTGCAACTAAATCAGTCCATGATACCTTTACTCTGCGCAAGGGAGACTGCCCACCAGTAAAGCTAGATGATACAACGCTGCCGCATAAAGAAAATGTAAAATACCTTGGCATGCATCTAGACAGACGCTTAACTTGTAAGAAGCATGTTTCAAGCAAAAGAGAAGAACTGAACATTAGATACAAAAATCTCCATTGGTTGATTGGACGCAACAGCACATTGACTACCGATAATAAGCTTCTTATTTACAACTCGATCCTCAAGCCAACGTGGACCTATGGCATTCAATTGTGGGGAAGTTGCAGTAATTCAAACCTCTCAGTCATACAGAGAATGCAAAACATAATATTGCGAACGATAAGTAATGTGCGGTGGTTCATCACCAACGCTGAGATACATAGGGAACTGCAGGTCAACCATGGAGTAATTACAAAGAGGAGATGCCGTTTGGAATGGTGCAGTAATATGATCATTGGCGCCTCGCCGACACAAAAGTGGGCGGAGCTTGTGATTGCTCATGCTCCATGATTGGAGCCACGGCCGAAACCAAACACCCTGCACGTCTGCCTTCCGCCCCGTGTAGCCCCACAGACACTTTCTTACAAAACGCTTATTACGGCATCTCCTCTTTGTAATAACTCCATGAGGTCAACACAGTCGGTGAAGAGATAAAGCTGGCTTTAGAAAAATATCAGGGGAAACTGGAGGTCCACCCTAACAAACTGGCTGCCAACCTGACAACGCAAGCTTATCGAAAGCGGTTAAAACGAAAAGACATTTTTCCATGTGCAAGCAATGAGTAGAGTCACTCACTGGAGGACTCACTCCAAACGATACAGTGCTTCGAACAAACCTGCTTAAAACGCAGAATCGCTGATTGCAGATAGAGGGTTAATAATAAAAAAAAAAAAGAAAGATGCCACCTCAATTGATTTCCGATTTAACTTAAGTAGTCCATGTCACAATTTCAAAATAAAAAAAAGGCAGATGAGAGAGCATTGGCTAGGACATAGTGAACTTGTTGCCTATTTATTTATTTGGAAAGCCAAGACTTAAATACAAGAAACATATTAGAACTAATATTATGAAACATAAAGCCACTTCAACATGCCTATTTTGAACAGACGTTACAGATAGCAAAAACAATTCTGTGTTGAAAAAAAATATATATATAATTTATTATCTTCCACAGAACAAATACTTAGACAGTTTCATCCGTCTGTCTTTACTGCCTCACATGTTCCCACGGGACGAAGAGCGAACAATCCTCGCATTCTGCAAGGGACCGGATCTAATAAAAGAGGCCTCAGAGGCGGGTGCTACCACTGCCGGTGGACCGGAGTTGGTGAAAAAAATACAGGTATGTATTCAGATTCTTCAATGTCTATTGTTTTGCAAATAAGCTCTTGCTTTTGAAATCCATAACTCACTCAATATCGGTAAGGCTAAGTCGAATGGTTTTAAACATTTAAAACACCGCAGCTAACTACAAAAAACCTTATAAATTATTTTCGACAAATCGCTCATTCGATATAATCTCATCAGCTTGCATAGCATCTAAATATCTTAATAAATCAATGTCATGTTTAATTATTCCAGGAAGGCACAATAAAACTAAGCGATTACGACTTCATAATCGCCCATCCGAATATCCTCACTGAGCTTGTCCCTATTCGTGGACTGATGAAGCGTAGGTTCCCTAACCTCAAAATGGGAACCTTGGACCCCAACCTCAAACAGTTGGTGAAGAAGTTCGCAGCTGGAGTCCAGTATAGGGTCGTGAAGGATGAACAGCAACAGGACTTTGGATCTGTAGAAGTGCCCGTAGGAAGAGTATGTATCTATATTATGACGTTTGTTTATGTAAATTCACTTGCCTAGACTGGTTTGGAAGTCTCTCAATAAGTCGCGAACTCAAGTTGGTTAGAGAAAAACTGAAAAAAACCAGTGCAAGCGTGGTGTTCCACTCAAAACTATGGCGCATTTTTTTGTTGTGTAAAAAAATATCTAATTTTTTCAATATATTTTTTGAGGTTTCTATTACAAAGTGTGTAGCAGACATCCAAAATGTGTATGCTGCATAGACTGACCTTTTCAGATGGCTTGTTGCTGGAGCCCTATTTTAGAAATGTATGACATATAATTATGTCGAACAAACATCCTTCATTATCGAACAAAAACCCTTTGTTATTGGACAAAAATCATTCGTTATCGAGCAGAAGTCCTCCGTTAACGAACTTAAATCATTTGATATCGAACAATAGTACATTATTGCAAAGGCAGCGAAATAGGCAATTGCAGGTCGAGCAGGCGAGGACTTCAATGATACGAGACAGGCAATTGCCATTTCGGCCGAGGCATATATAGTGCTTTTCTTAAAAAAATGCAAGGAAATAAAAAAGGGCCTTTTACATAATAAATTTAATTTATTTTACAGTTTGTGCCGAAAGGTAAACGCATCTGTGGCTATACAGCCACGAGAACGCAATGTGTACGATAGATAAAAGAGTTCTAAATTCAAACAGCACACCGTTTCATACAACATTGCCGGCGCGCTCATCGTTCCAAATTCAAAGAACGCGCCGGGAAGTGATTTTGGTTTTTCAGATACAGCCATGAGAACACAATGTGTACGATAGATGAAAAAGTTCTAAATTCAAACAGCACACCGTTTCATACAACATTGCCGGCGCGCTCTTCGTTCCAAATTCAAAGAACGCGCCGGGAAGTGAATTTGATTTTCAGTCTACGTAAATATGTTACTTCGCGTGTTCTTTATTCAAAAGTAATGACAATATTTCCGCGCATGTTTAAGAAAAAAATATTAGACTCGCCGATTATGCATGAGTCGCACTTTAAAAAAAAGCTCGGCCTTAGAGAATATAATCGTTTAGCGTCGCGCGTCGGCAGCCGGTGGTGCCAAGCGGGAGCGGGAGGACAATATCTCCAGAAAAAGTCTCCGTTGACGCGCGCGATTCCCACTCTGAATCCAATCGCGGAGCAAACAGATATTTTTGCATGCTCTCTGTGTGAATTTACGAAGGTTGCTTTAAATATTATTTCTTACAAATAAATCACAGTGTCTATTCTATTGTATTGGATACTAATCTATACTAATATTATAAAGCTGAAGAGTTTGTTTGTTTGAACGCGCTAATCTCAGAAACTACTGTTTCGAGTTGAAAAATTATTTTTGTCGTGGATAGATCATTAATCGAGGAAGGCTTTAGGCTATAAAACATCACGTTGCGACTAATAGGAGCGAAGAAACAGTCGAAAATGTGGAAAAACGGGTAAAATTATTCATCTTTGAGGGCTTCCGTTGCGTGCGCTGCGAAAACCGTTCGAGATACCCAAAAAATATGTATGAAAGAATTATTCCTCTTTAAATTATCTAAAAAAAAATGTCCGCGACAGTATATGTCAATCTTTTAAGATTAACTCACAACAACCGTTTTTATGATAATCAAATTTGGTCGAAATTAATGCATTATTACAAATTATTTGTCAGAGTTGTATCAACATAATAATATTAATCTTTATCCAAATAAATGTGTTATTAAGAGTATTTAACTGTGAACAAAATTGTCTTTGACATCACTTAATTTCAATAAACATCTTAAAAGATAATACAATTTTAAAATAACTCTGAAACAAAATTCACACGCGCCGCATGATGAGCGCTCGCCCATGATTCCCAAAATAACTATTCCACGCGGACGAAGTCGCGGGCACAGCTAGTCTGTAATACACAGACAGCTCGTTAGTCGATCGCGACCCGCGTATCCGTAACGAATGCGCGTGTCAAGCGACGGCTTGACGCGACCGCTATTGGATTGGTCGTCATTTAGTGGCATTTTCTATCTTGAGCTCCTCCGTGCTTTGGAAGGCACGTTAAGCCGTTGGTCCCGGTTGTTGTCCATAGATAGCAGTCGTTAGGCTGTGTCAGATGCCTTGGGGCAGCCTGACAAATTCTGTCAGTGTTGACCACTAACACACCTCGGGTCATGTTCCTGTTGGTCTGGTTTCCCTGAAAAAAGGTTAGAGAGGTCAGACGGCAGTCGCTCCATTGTAATAATCAGTTCCGCCAAATCTAGGAGCATGACTTACCCTAGGCTCCGAAGCGTAAGCTGACGACGCAACTAGGAACACACGCTATGATGATGATGGGTACTAATCTATAATAATAGAATATTGATATGTAAATAAATAAATAATACAATCGAATATTTTCATAATTCTGTTTTGAATTCCAGCTGAACATGGACGTAACGCAAGTAGCGGAGAATATCGGAGCCCTATTGAAAGACTTGCAGGAAGCGAGACCGAAACGAGACGGTCTCTTCATAACTAGGTAAGATCATGGCATTGTATCACCTAATTGTCTAACATGATACCTATTTCCGTTCTTCGGAAAGCATTTTAAGCTTAAAACTTACACAAAAACCTTTTTTTAAGTAAATTTTAAGTTTGTTTCCGTTCACGGAGCATTTACAAAGAGGAGATGCCGTTTGAAATGGCGCAGTGATGTGATCATTGGCGCCTCGCCGACACAAAAGTGGTGTCATTGCTCGTGCTCCATGGTTGGAGCCACGGCCGAAACCAAGCATGTCGCACGTCTGCCTTCCGCGTCGTGTAGCTGAACAAATACTTTCTTACAAAACGGTTATTACGGCATCTCCTCTTTGTAATTGCTCCATGTTTCGGTTGTTATCAATAGATGGCAGTCTTTAGGCTAGGCAGATGCCTTTAGGCAGCCTAACACAGTGTTTGCCACTAACACACTTCGGGTTATGTTCATGTTGGTCTAGTTTTCCTTTAAACAGGCTTATGGAAGTCTGACAGCAGTTGCTCCATTGTTATAACTAGTACTGCCAAATCTAGGACCATGGTTAATAACGTACTCTAGGCTCTGAAGCGTTAGCTAAGGCCTTTCGGCCGCCTACGTAACTGAATTTTGTAACCGGTTACAAAAAAAAAAATTTCACGTAACCAGTTACAAGCAAAAATATTTTCGGTCACCTCTGTAGCTACGTTTTACTTTGTAACCTCGCATCGAGTACAAAAGAAGAAAGCTTTTTCTTTTCTCTTTACCAGTTAGGAATGAAAATTTCTTTTTTCTCCATTTGTAACCAGTTACAAAACTCAGTTAGGTAGGCAGCCGAAAGGAGCTAAAGTAGCAACTGGAGAAACACGATTTGACGAAAAAGGTAGTGTGATCTAACATTACATTCAACACATGTTAAAGTGCCATTGCATTTTACCAAACAAACAGCCGAACTTGGTGTCGATAATGACAATAGGCTACTTGACTGTATTCATACTTGGTTAATATTGATAAACTAAACAAAATATACACTAAAAAGTAACCGATTCTGAAAACAATAACAAAATTGGTTGTTAATTAAGGCAGTAATTCGATTTTAAAATTTTCTCTAGAAGGAAAGTGGGAGCGTGGTGAGGACGTCTTGCTATCCCTTTTGTACGCACGAAACCGAGTGGCAGTGACGTCACATCTCACACAGTGCATCCTTTTCTTGTTTTTTGACAGTTTCCCCTTCCACCGAATTTCAAAGGCTACTAACTTATTTATTTTTGAACGGATTACAAAAAATCTTTCATAATTCTGTTTCTGGAAATAAAAATATTGATATAAAAGACAAAATAAAAATTAGTAGAATACCCAATTATAGCAAATTCTTCACACTCAAATCAAATTTTCTTCATTGAGGGCGCAATTTTTAATTTATACCAATTAGTACTAGTAGTAGATTTAAAAATTCCATAGTTATACACCGTGAAATTTTAGTCGTTTTGGACCCATCGTCCAGTGACTCCATACATGCAACTGAACAACTTTCCACAAAATATGGAGTAAATTTTTGGACCTCCCATACAAAATGTCTCATCACGTGACCTAACTTACTATGGGAAGTCCAAATTTGTTTTTCATGTTTCGAGCTATGTTCCTTGGGGAAATTTGTTCGGTTGCATGAATGGAGTCACTGGACGATAGGTCCAAAACGACTAAAATTTCACAGTGTATATTTAAAACTTCCATCTTTATGGGTGATTTTTTATTTGAGTTTGAAGAATTTGCTAAAGTAGTCAATAACAACTTAAAGCAAGTATAAATAAAATTATATTACAGAATTCATAAACCTAATAATTTCAGGTGTTTCATCACAAGCCCGCCATCGCTAGAACGACTAAAAATCGATCCATTCGTGTACGTCGACCGCACGCTATCTAAGGAAGTTCAAGAGGATAGTGACGACGAAGCTGAACCGATTGCCGCTAGAGCTTAGCTTAGATGTTTGTAGTTTTATGTAAATAGAATAAAATATATGAAATACTCAGCCTTTCTTTGTACCTTAACTACTGGACTCTGTGACTACTGGCCCTCTACCATCAGGAGCCGTATTTTTGAATGTATGACTCATATGTTGAATAATAACTAATAAACATCATTCGATATCGAACAATCGCCGAATTTGCGTGAGTCACAGTTTTGAAAATAGCACTCCAGAAACGAGTGAGCAAGCGAGATGTCGCCTTTCACTGAATTCCGCCATCTTGTTTACTCACCCGTTTCGACCTGGGAACCCTATTTTTAAAAGTATGGCCTACTAAGTTTATTTAGATCGAATGAAAATCGTTCGGTAAATATGTCATTTGCAATTAGCAAAGCAAGTTAATCGTGTCACGATTGGCCAGGAGTGCTATTTTTGAAAAGTGTGACTCACGCAAAATCGGCGTGTCGAATAATTTTTTCCGATATCGAAGGATTTTTGATCGATAACGAACGATTTTCATTCGACATATATGTTTACATTTTATTTATTTTTTAGGTATTGGGTTTTACGGCCATGGATACAAGTCCTTTATAGCCCTTCTTAATTTTTCAATCTTCTTCAGTCCTACAGTCAAGCCTAACACCCGTATTCTTAAACCTTCACTCAAACTCGACTCAACCTTACTCCACCTCATTGGTATGATTATTGTCACAAGCTTCCTTGGGTTGAGATAATTTCTCATTGGAGGTGAGTATTGAACTGTCAAATTTATGGTTGGTCGAGAGGTACCTTGAGGCGTCCTTGAAATGAAATAAAGTAGATAAAAACGGCCACTTTTGGCCTAGGTACTTATTTCATACTAGTAGGTTACTTATTTCATTTTATTATTTACTGTTTTCCCTTATAATTTTCAATTTTTATGTTTAAAATTGTTATTATAACCTCATTGAAGTTTGCTCAAGCAACCAACTAAGAATGTCGTTTTCAAGGAAAGTTCGAGGACTTCCTTAAGGCGCCGACGTTGTTAAGGTTATGTTTAAGAATACGGGGGTAAAAGTCTAGTCGGAAGTCAAGTCTTGTCATAAGAATCAGGTTAAATGAAGTGGTAGAAAAACTGCACTTAACGATTACTAAGAGCTGTTGGCAACAAGCATGAAAATCACATAAATCAAACACTGTATCACTTCCCAACACTCAGGCTTGTTATTGAACACTTTGCGAATAATAATCCACCACTATCAAACACTCAAAAAACTCAAATTTCGGAAAATAAAATACAAAAGTTAAAAGTCCAGTTGGATGGAATTATGAGATCATAGTAAGCCATGCCATCTGTGAACTTGACTATGGCCATAGCATAGTGCTGTGCATACGTGTATCCGAACACGAACAACAAAGAAAGAAAGAGGGCGTAATAAAACAAAGTCCGCCATTTTGTCTCTATGACAATTTACGGATTTTAGATTTTTAAGTTTAAAACCTGCATAAATCCAATGAATCCTGAAATAAAAGTGATATTTTAAAACCTGTGCAGTGTTTTGAGGACCTGTGATATTTGTGTCTACAGATATTTGTTTACGTTGATATTGACGTTTTTAGTTGACCGATTTTGACGTCGAATAAAAGAGCTCTAGAATAACAAAATGGGTACAAGAGACGACGAATACGATTACTTGTTCAAAGGTAAATGTTATTAACTGTAATTCTGTGTAAATTTCCTTCTCAAGAGATCAAATTTGATAAGAGATCGTATCATTGTACCTACTTGAGATTTTTCCAACTAGATACTTCAATTTGAATGACGTAAAAAAATAATTTTCGCTTTGAATAATGCTCTTTGTTGTTTAAATTAGCTTTCTTTTATGTAGTGGCGTTTTTATAAATTAACCAATAACATATCTTGTGTTAATTTTGGTAATTATTAAAGTTTGTTATAACATCAGCTGATTGGTCAAAACTATCGATTTATCGTAAATTTTTCGTTGTTCATGAGTCACCAAGATTGATTTGCATGATCTACTCATAAAATGTAGCATACGGATGTTGGAATTTTAATTATAACTTGTTAACATTTAGATTTGTAATAAAAACAAATTTCTTTGTTTCAGTGGTGTTGATAGGTGACTCAGGAGTGGGTAAAAGTAGTCTCCTTTCGCGTTTCACTAGAAATGAATTCAACTTAGAGTCCAAATCCACAATAGGCGTGGAATTTGCGACGAGAAGTATAGAGGTATGCTTGATTTTATAACCTTTTGTTTTGTGATACACTTTCTATTGTTTTCTTTCTCAAGCATTCACACATTTCTTTGTCTTGAAGAAATTGCAAGTAACTGTTTGCTTACTGGCTAAATTATTAAACCATAGCAAAATACTAGACCAGCAGTCTTTGTCTACAAATTTGTAACAAAAATTGTATCAGCTATCATCAGGTACTATTTAATCTAAAAGATTCCTCTGCTCATTTTTTATACACCAATAAATTGAAAAGAAAATGCATGTCAAAACTAACTGGTTAAAATGAGCCTAACAAACTTTGTTTATCTTTGTTAATGGTGGTTAGACTGTCTGACATTTTATTCTATGTTAGAACCTAATTGCAATCTATGTTTTTATTATTTTGATATTTATAACGACATGAGTTTTATTTTACATTTTTTGTAACAATGGAAAATATTGTTATATAGCATGGAACCTAGACTGACTTATTCTCCAACATTGAAATCTATTTTATTATCTAGCTAGTTCATAATAATCAGCTTTTTACACCCAGTGGAAACACACATTCCTCAGTATATGTCAGCCTTCTACAGACTTATTAATTGTTGCATTATTTTAATTATTCTTATTCATATGAAACAATCATTTACATCATTCAAAAATGTTCTACATAAGCGTAATATTTAGCAATTCTTGTCGTCACTTTCACTAAGTAAAAGTATCAAGATGACATTTTTACTTTTCATATTGTTTTTTTCACATTTGATTTTGAACTTTCAACATGCAAGCATTACCATATTAAGCAACTTTTAACAATCAATCTATATAAGTAACTATTTGTTTAAACAAAAAAAATTTCATGTTTCAAAAAATTAAATCAAAAAATAAAAATCTATCACCAATTTTAAAGAAACATGGCTTTGCATCATTATATAGAAATATTTTAAAAGATGGACCCAAGAGCAAAAACTAGTTAAGAAGCGGTATCATAATAACAGATAGGGTCTAATTCGACTTGACCATGTCATGACTTGCCCAAATACTGTACAAATTAGGGTCAATTGATCTTATCAAATGCCAATAAATGAGCTAGGTTTTTTTGTCATTGTTAACTAATTTTGTGATGTCATATTATTAAATGGAAATCTTTGCATATTTGTCTATTTGTTGCTGATAGTTACAATTTTGACAATAGTGACAATTTTTGACTTATAAGTAATAGTTTAATTTTTGTGATTGGTACAATAAAGTGTATATCTATCTATCTACCTTCAGACGTCCTTGAAATGAATTAAAGTGAATATAAATCTGTTTTTTGCCACTTTTGGCCAAGATATCCATTACTTTATTTTATTTTGTACTCTATTCTTTTGTAATTTTAAATTTTAGTGCTTAGAATTGTTATTATAACCTGTGACATTCCTCATTGGAGTTTGCTCAACTTAGAATATTGTTTTCAAGGAAAGTTCGAGGACTTCCTTGAGGCATCCTCCAATGAGTTTGAGTGAAGGACTTTCTTAAAGTTATGTTTATCTCTTTAACTGATTTATGTGTTCCCTTATGACAATCTTCTTCAACCTAGCATTTTCCCAGTTGAATCCTCAGCTGGTTATTTCAGAGGTCAGAATCCGGTTTCCTACAAATACATTTGTTACATTATCTTCTTACTCTGACACATGATACAAACGAATAAGTGAAAACACAATTTCACAAAATGTCTGTTAATTGATGCTATTGAACTATTTAAAATGTGATAACATACACAATTAACATGGGGCATTATTTGCTTTGCAAAATCACCTTGAAATTACATGCTGGCTGCTGGTAGATGTGTATCTAAAACTATTATGTGTGAGCAAGTGGTACATATTTAATAGTTTTCTTTTTTTATCACAATATTATGGTAGTACTTTAAATTTTTTCTATTTCTGTAACAATACTACCCGTATTGTTGCCACTTTGACTGTTAAAATATGCCTATAGTTTATGTGAAATATAGGTAAAATTATTATTAGGTGTGGTATTTATTTAGCATAAAGTCCACCCATGGAGTAATTACAAAGAGGAGATGACGTAATAAGCGTTTTGTAAGAAAGTGTTTGTGAGGCTACACGGGGCGGAAGGCAGACGTGCGGGGTGCTTGGTTTTGGCCGTGGCTCCAATCATGGAGCACGAGCAATGACAAGCTTCACCCACTTTTGTGTCGGCGAGGCGCCAACGATCACATCACTGCGCCATTTCAAACGGCATCTCCTCTTTGTAATTACACCATGAGTCCACCCATTGTACCTACTATTGTAGGTAATGAAGTTGGCAATAAATAAATACAATACACATTATTCATAAAGATCACTATATTTTATTGTGATACATTCTAATTTCCAAGCTTTTTGTGCTGATAGTGTTAGCGTGTCCGTGCAACACATTGTCCTCCTCCAGATTCTTCTACTCTTCTCTTTGCCTGGCCAGTCTGGCACACAAAGGTCCGGCAGCATGTTTCAGATCGTCTGACCATCTCGTTTAGATGCTGGCCTTAAATTTTTTTCGCCAGCCATTATTATTTGCGTATGGTGCAGCGAACTTATGGTGAACTTAGCAGGTCACTTGTTTGTACGCTCTGTGGATCTTAAACAAACCACCCTCGATGGACACAAATCAGTGAGGTGTTCCATGCTCTTTTTTTCTCCACAGCCAGCCATAAATCGTGTTGTCCAGTTAGTCAATATTTTTTATTGTGATAGATTATCCAAATGTTAATGTTATGAATTCTCAAGCATATTTATTAGGGTTATGATTTTGAATGAAGAAGGTAAATCAAATAATCGCTGATGACATCATCACTGCATGTCAATGATTGGCAAGATGTGACGCAGGACAGATTGAAGTGAAAATCCTTATTATGCCAAGACTCACTTTTGGGTTGCTGCGCTTCATAGTTAGACATTATTTGCAGCTGTAATTTCGAATTTTAAAAAGAATTAAATCTGTAGAATAAATTTATTTTTCGAGTCCTTTGCAATGTCAATTGACATGTCTACGCTGTTATAAGAATTCCTAAACGAAGTCATTTGTCGCGGTTTCTTTACTATTTACCCATATGGTCATAGCACATCTCAGATTAATGGCCTATCGCTTTCTAGTTCTAGCATTACTTTCACTTCCTGTGTCGTCAATGGATGTAACATACCATTTATATTTGCACTTTAGCAATCACTTTGACCTAATACGGCGCTAGCCCAAACAAAGCTAACTCCCGTTATTATGATAGTGATGTTTTATTTGGGGCTGTAGAAAAGTAGTCATAGTAACTATTTCGGCCGCCTTTGATTAGACTTCCCAACTACTTCAGTTGTACTTTACCTCACTTTACGGTGTTTATTTTATTAAATTATACCATGTAGTAAATATAACCGTGAAAGGTGGGTGAAAAACTCATAGGTAGCATGTTTTTTATTCCTTCCTTCATAGTAGACCTTTGCCCAGCACTGAAAAGAAAACAAAAAAAAAAGGTAATGGAAATTAAAAAAACTAAACCCGACTGCTCTTCTATGTAATTTGGAAAAAATTCGGCATCTTGTGTGTGTTTTGTTTTAAATTTATTTTTTGACGCAGTCAGAAAAAAATGTAGATACTTTTATTACTCCGGTAATCGTGGAACGAATTTCAAAATCCAACTGATTTATCAAAACTCCACAGGTGGACGGCAAAACCATAAAAGCCCAGATATGGGACACGGCCGGCCAAGAGCGTTACCGTGCCATCACTTCGGCGTACTATCGTGGAGCGGTCGGCGCGCTACTCGTCTACGACATAGCCAAGCATCTGTCTTACGAGAACGTCGAGAGATGGCTGCGTGAGCTCCGCGATCACGCTGATCAGAACATACTGATCATGTTGGTTGGCAATAAGAGTGATCTGAGGCATCTTAGGTGAGTTTTAGTGTATCCTTCAAAGGAAATAAGTTTCAAACGAACGAAATTGATAAAAACCTATCGCAAAATTTGTCACCTATCTTGATGCAACCTAGTTTCAAATTTAAAGTATCAAATTTATGGGGTTAATTCATTCATATCGAGTGGACGTCATGGACTCATGGTCAATCGACCGCCGCCGCCTTTCTGCCTCTGACGTGGTTCCTTTAACAACCACCAAATGGCAATCGATTATCTGAGGCATCGTAGGTGAGTTTTACACTCGATAGTACGAGCGAAATCGATAGGATTCAGCTTTGGCAAAGTTTACTGTACTTATAAAGGACGGGTTGTATTTGTCAACCTATCAAGCTTCAGCCACACATCGTAAGAATGCCAGCCTCATGGGGAAAGTTAATTACAACAATTTAACATTATTTTTCGCCTTGTTTCAGATCTATCCCCACAGAAGAAGCGAAAGCATTCGCGGAGAAGAATGGTCTTAGTTTTATTGAAACATCGGCTCTGGACTCAACTAATGTGGAACCGGCATTCCAGAATATTTTAACTGGTATGTACCTCTCTTATATTCTCTTCTGTCCTGCCCTAGGTGTCCTCTCTCATAAAACTTAAGAGACCAAGTTTGAGAGAAGTCGCCTAATTTTTTGTCAAAAATTAATTATAAGACCTTTTATAGCCATTATTACTCGAAATAAGAAAACTTTCTTATTCATTAAATTAAACTATTCTATTGTGGTTTTTATCGCGTTTATTAATTTTTAAAGTTCCGTACCCAAAGGGTACAACGGGACCCTATTACTGAGACTTTGCTGTCAGTCTGTCACCAGGCTTATAATCTCATGAACCGTGATGGTTAGACAGTTGAAATTATCTATGAAAATCTGTGAAAATTTCAACTGTCTTTAACTATATGCAGGATATATTTCATTAGGTGAGAAAAAGCGATTTCGTGATGTTACATTGGGAGTGCTTAGCCAGACATTGAGAATCGTAACTTGAACGCGATCTTTGCGTGGCTACCCGCCGTCTTATTACAGTTCTTAGCTAGATCTATGACAGTGATTGCTTGAAATGATGAACTGTTTACGCTGTGAAGTCTTTCGTTTTATACTTTGATCGCCTTTGACGACATCATATACTAGTCCTATTTTTGGCTATTGAACACTGGGTCTCGCTTTTAATTATTTAAATTTTTGTAAAACACATTTTTACATCACAATAGGCGGGTTAAATATCTAACAGTCAACAACAGTCAACCTTTAGGCCAAGTTGGGATCTTTTCTCAAACTGGGACACTTATTCGAAGATAAAAAAAATTACATACATTTCAATACATTTTTATGAAAAACCCGAAAGGTTCAGAACCGAGTGACATATGTCACTCAGTTCTGAACTCTTCATGTGGTGTTAATCATGTCGATGTCACTTATTTCTAGTTTTTCAGGTATTGTTAATTTATGTATAGAACCAAGTATCAAACTAGGTACAAGATTTGTATAGTCTTATCAATGACGCACAACCCGAAGACTTGACATCATCAATCATTCTAGCGATTTCTAAAAAATACATACACAATTAGTTTGGGGAACTTGACCGCGAATGCCCGAGGTCGATGACCCCGCTTCTGATATCGTAGATACCTACCATTACGCCCACTTGTTATGGCGGTTTAAATGTGTGTATCCATACTAACATTATAAATGTGAAAGTCTGTCTGTTACGCTTTCACGGCCAAACCGCTGAACAGATTTTGATGAAATCTGGTATGAATATAGTTGTAGACTCTGGGCCAAACATGGCTACTTTTTGACGCAGGCGGGGCTGCGGAAAAAGTTAGTATTTTATAAAACAAAAGATACAGAGCTCAGTTAATTATTATTAATGTCTTATATCCTAATAAATATATATATATACCTACTACTAGCTTTTCCCGCAGCTCCGCTTGTGTCAAAAAGTATGTTTAACCCCGGGTCTTCAACTATATTCATACCAAATTTCATCAAAATCCTTTCAGCGGTTTGGCCGTGAAAGCGTGACAGACAGACTCGCATTTATAATATTAGTATGTATATACCTATAACTAGTTTAATAAGTCTGTACAATCAGTCTGAATATCTATACTTGTATGGGTACATAATAGAACACATAAAATTAGAACAAACATATATTTTTTTTAGATGTTTTAATTTTAGGATTTGATCATTGGATTTAAAGCCCTAAATTTAATTTATAAAAAGCACGTTAGTCGTTTAACCAATCAGCGTACACCTCGCCTTCGTCGGATCATTTAACGGCAGGACGCCGTAAATTAATCAATTTACTGAAATATATGCGTTAAATATAATACATACACGGTCGTGACAAAAATAGATAACATAAAGTAGGTAGACATTCAACAAATTATTCTTCTTTAATTTTATCCAATTTCTCTCATAGCCTTTTTTTACCAAAACTGCCAATTTGCCGAAAAAGTAAATTGATATCTTTTTGACTTCCTTAATTGCCTCTTGAGTTATCCACGGGAAGAAATAGAGAGAATTTATCTATCTTTACTTATGACTGCATCACTTAGCTGATTGCTAATAATATGGTGCATATTTTTTTTTTCTTTAATTTTTTTTTGGAATCATATTTCCCAAAAAGCCGAAAAGTCGGCCATGGGCTCCCAATAAATCGGCTAAGGACGCAACCTAGACGGGGCTAAAATGAGAGAGAGAGATTGAACCCTACTTCGTTCGTCGCCCTTGAATTTTACGAAACAAAGTAACGTTCGGAATTTCAGGGGCAATGATCTTAATACCTAGAATTCAAGTACGTATTTTGAACCATGTCCTTTGTCTCTGCGTCGGGGTTCAAGCCGTGGGTGTAAGTAACAATGTTGTTAGATTCTATTTCATGATAACCGAGCACTGTCAGTCATAAAGTGTTACTATGCTATTTTTTTATACATAATGATTGTTATTATTTATATTTAACATTACACAAGTCTCGAATTTAATTTAGGGCTAAGGAATAGACGCGATAAAAAACGTTTAAAAATAAGAACATAAGAAATAATTTTGTAGAGAATATTGTAGTGACAGTAGTGCGTTCGAGGAACTGCCTCCGTGGTCCAGTGGTTAAGGCGTTCGCCTTCGGTGGTGGGTTCGATTCATAATTTGGAAGCATAATTTGTTTAGTTGTTTCCAGTTTGGTTAGGACATTGCAGGCCTGAATCAACTGATTGTCTGATAATAAAGATGACTCTGTGCTTCCGAAGGCACGTTAAGCATATTGTACGGGCAAAGCACCTTACATTATGATTAGCTCAGCATTTACACACATTCACCTCATTATAATAAAATTATATTCAGTTCGCAATCGGATACCAAGAAAGCCGCGCGTTCTCGTCGCCCATCAATCATTTGTAATTAAGTGACAGTTTTTTACCAATACAGATCAGTTTTATCCGTTTAACCAGTGACTTTCATTTATCAGAACTTAACTTACGGTTCAAATCCGTAGACATATGTAATAAAGTCGAAAAAGGAACCACGTAAGAGGCCGAGAGGCGATTCCGGACAACTCTGGACGCCAGGGTAGACAATGTAACCTACACGAAATGATGATGATGATGACGAGCAGTTCGTGTTCGTTCGCAGAGATCTACAGGATTGTGTCGCAGAAGCAGATGCGCGACCCGCCGGACGGCGACCAGACCATCCGACCGGACGCCGAACCGGCCGATGCGCGGCCGTCGCAGGCCGACAGCGTGCGCAAGCAGTGCTGCCAGTAACTGTAGTGAGTGCGCATCGCTTTTGTTTGTTTGCTCAGGTGGCGCATCTCTGCCTCCGATACCTCCGAGATCTCCACTGTTCCCATATTCTCTTTGGGGGACTTAGCGACTTCGTCTCGCCAATTGTTTGTTTTAATTTAATTTTCAGACAATATACACAATTTAGTTATTTAACTTGAGCTATGGCAAGTAGTTAGACCAAGCGCTGCATATTCACATTGTTATTAATTAGCTCCTTCGACCGAGCGTTTTTCCTAGTTGCGTCCTCAGCCCACGCTTCGATGCTGTAAGTAGTCCTAGATTTGGCGGCAATGGTTATCACAATGGAGCGACGTGACGTTTGATTTTTATTAAACTTAATATGGATATGATTGCATACAACCCCCGGTCTAAACCAAAATTTTGGTTTAGATGGATATGGATCCATACTAATATTATAAATGCAAAAGTCTGTCTGTTTGTTACGCTTTCACGGCCACACCGCTTAACGGATTTTGATGAAATTTGGTATGAATATAGTTGAAGACCCGGGGTCAAACATAGGC
This sequence comes from Euzophera pinguis, assembly GCA_947363495.1. Lineage (NCBI taxonomy): Eukaryota > Metazoa > Arthropoda > Insecta > Lepidoptera > Pyralidae > Euzophera > Euzophera pinguis. The sequence continues at coordinate 15,551,899 of OX376166.1, forward strand.
TTCTTTCTGACGCAGGAGGAGCTGCGGGAAAAAGCTAGTATTATATAAGACACATACAATTATTATACTTTCATGAGGTTATAGTTTTACATATTAAAACGCCCTCAATAGATAACTATACTCGCAGGGTTTCACGTTAAACGACATCAGTCGACATATGCTATGCATTATATCTTATTATATAATGTTTTATATTGTACTGTGTGCAAACGAGTGTTTGTTAATTAAATATTTTAGAAATACCATCAAAATTACTAATTAACATACCAAATTTCATAACAAACAGATCTGTAACAATTGGTGTAATGCCAAAACTAGAATTAAATGAACCGATTATATGGCTGAACAAATTTCCATAAACTAGTATCCTGGGTGGGTAATACTCATTCGCGATAAAAATAGCGATAGTTTAGAAATATCTTAGATCACGTAAGCTAAGCTTGTTTTGTGATAAGCCATATTGAATCACAGATCTGATAACTATAACTTTATCACAACTGTTTAAAACAATTCGGGATCATAATGATTATTAATTGCTCTTATCAGGGCGATAAGCAAATAGTTACCTAGGTACATGGGAAAAGGTAGCCATTGCCACAGATAACAGAATATATACTTTGAATATCGAGCGCTAACTTTTTTCGTTACCCCTTGGGCACTCTCATAGAAAATCATTGTTACGCCATCTATCGAAAATATTAGATATTGTCTTTCATAAGTAATAACTTATCGAATTTGCAAAATAGTGAATTTTTCGCATAAATATGAACTTAAGTCGCTTGTAAGTTCTAGTTTATTAATACTATAATAATCAATGCTATGATATTGGATAAATCTAATGTAAATTTTTCTTATATTACAGAACAAAAAGTCCATACAATGTTGGAGCCGAAAGAAGATGCAAGTGGAGTTATAAATGCAAACATTATGAATCATTCCTAGACAGTGGTCTTACCATCTTCAAAAATATATATGTTGCCAGCACCGAAATATCTCGTATACCGTCTTGAGCTGCCAGTATCATAAAGACAGAAATTATGTTTACTTTTCTGCTGTCTATGGTGAGAGAAATTTTAAGTTGGCAACACTCAGTGGCTCATGTAGATAGCTTGTGTAAGTATTGATATTTAGTGTCTGAATGAATAAATTTAAAACTATAAATTAACGTGGATGAATTCAATATAACACACGATTTAGAACCACGCTTCTGTTTTAGCAAGCACTACATTTCGGTCATATTACATGCGAATTCGTTGATTATACCTTTTTTTTTTTTTTTAATTTAAAGGAGAAAACTTTTATTTTGACTTTAGCTAATGATCCATATAATATCTATTTATTTAGTGAATATCTTTGGCTAGGTAGTAAAAATCTTTGGTATACAAATGCGTCGCATTGTTACCAATGGTTTTTTTTTAATTCCGAGCAATAAATTCGGCAGGTGTAACGAAATGTTGATATCACACAAATCATAGCTTCATAATGTTAAAGTGTCTAATTGTTTTTGTATTACACTAGCATAGTTTTTAATAAGTAACGAGATAGCTTTTTTAAAAATGTTTCATTTTGTTTACTGATATTGCGTGCCTTCTGTGGTCCAGCGGAATGTGTATTCATTAATTCTTTATAAGGCAATAGGTGTATTCTTAAAACTGTATTTAATATTGCAAAAGCAATGACTAAAATTTGTTAACATGGCAACATTGTTGAAAGTTATTGATTGTCGTAAAATTAAATAATATTGGCCATCTTAGACAATATGTGATTTTAATAACCCTTAGCTTGCTACAGACTAGATAACAATAAATCCATTGTTATTAACCAAATATGATTTCCGTGCAGATGAACAGATAAAATTGATCTGACCTTGCTAATCAAATGACGACCTTATTCAAAACTCAGCTCCAATTTTTGGGAATATAGCTACTGCCTACTGCGTTGTGAGGGTTTAAGCTTTGTTTTTGCAAGTGTTGGATAATAGTGTTAACTTCGACTCACTGGCTCGCAGTCTCACTCGTTGCAAAATTTTACGGCGTTCGTTCAGAGTCCGGCCCTGGTTGCCCAAAGCGACGCCTATTGGCTTACTCGGGAAACTATATACATGTAAAATGTTCATTATTAACTTCCAAACTAACGCGCTGCATATTTAAAACATACAATAACAGGATTGAAGCTCGTAAAATACCTTTATACTTCTTAATACTGTAATTGTATGTTTTAAATGTTCATGGACGTGTTGTGAAAATATTGTTAATTAAACTGTTATTTTGAATGTCTTCGTGACTCAAAATTAATTTAAATATCTGTATATGTTGAAATTGTTTCAAAAGTAAGCTTACTGGCCGGTGGTGCATTTGAAACTACTTTTTTTAATTGGAGCCTTCCATAAATATTTAAGAAATTGACTACCACTTGTTCCCTCTGAGGTTAAAAATGGGAGGTTCCGTCTGCTCCGTTAATGATAGAGATGCATTTACGCGTAAAATCATAAAATAGTTCCATTTCTTGTGTCGGAGTTCCTAATGGCACAAAAATGGTTGATGGCTAGTCAAGTACGGCAATACTCAAGATTAACCCATTCGCTGCCATAAATTTTATAACAATATTTTATTTTTATTGGGACGGATCCGTACCAAGGCGGTCGAAAGGTTAATGGTGCTTTACTGTGAATAAAATATTCTCGCTCTGCAATAATATTTAGTTTAGGATAGTTTACAACGATGCACCACCGACCTAAAGGATGGGGCAGAAACTTTTTAGTTTTAAATTTGGAACCATTTCGATCCCAAGTCCGGGCCTGAAATCTTACTACCAATCGTATGACAAGCTAAATTGATCCTTGGATATCTATTTTTAAGTAGCAATTTAGATTTTCATTGCGATTACTTGTGAGATATGCTTTGTGCCATTTCCGTAGATCAGCTGTTAGTATCGGTACTAAGGCCTACAGTCTTGTTTTCTGTCTGTCCGTACGAGACATATGAGAGATGCGGTGTTCGTTGTATCTAAGAAATATATTATTGTATTATGGTCTTACATATGCATGGTTATTTTTTTAGTGCCTACCTGTAATTACTTTATTAAAGACAAAGATAATAAAATATAATGTAAATTTAATCGTGTTTTTATTTTAATTGTCTTTTAAGTTGGAAATTCGTTTATGAAGTGGTATAAAATTACTGTTAAGGGGTGAGTCCCACTCACGGAGCATTTACCCACTCGACACCACCAGCGTTGAATGGGATTTTTCCTAAAAAATATAGCTTCACTTCCCAGAAAACATCCCATATGTCCCCACTGGTGACGAATGGGATTTCACTTTGTAAGCATCCCAGTGGTCAACCCTAATATAAATAAAATTGAAAACTATCTTTGAAATGGAGGTGTATTTGTTTTTGAAATATAAGTAGTTTGTCTGCTGCTCTCATTATTTGAGCAAAAGACATCATCCATTGTAGGTCCAAAATTGAAAAGTGCCGATTTGTGAAAAAAAATGTGGGCTATATAGATGTTGTCTACATAATCATTAATTTAACCAGTCACATAATTTTATTTAAGTTCAAAAATCATATTTTTCCATAACATTAATAAGCACAAAGACACACAGCTTTGGTGTCATAATAAGAAATTAATGGGTATACAACATTTATCAGAATAACCCACTTAGTTTCAGACCAGCCCCTTTCATTTTTGTACCTAAATTATAGGAAGAGCGGATGATGTCTTTTAAAAATTAAAAACTTTCCGTTACTATTTATTTATTAAAACTTTATTGTTCCACAAAGTATACATATACTTATAACAATTGGCGGACTTAATGCTAAGAGCATTCTCTACCAGTCAACCATTGGGAGAAACGGAAAGATAGTTTGGCGCAAAAAAGTTAAGGGGGAAAAATGTATTACTTATAGAGCAAATTTTATCAAAAGCTTAAGTTTATACACTACGTAAACATACATAAAACATACACAAATACTATTTCATTTTAAATATATATACATATACCTACACAAATATCCATGATGAAGTCAAGTCACATTAGTTACTATCTATCGATAACAACCGGGACCAACGGCTTAACGTGCCTTCGGAAGCACGAAAAAGCTCAAGATAGAAAATTGAACTAAATGGCGACCAATGCAATAGTGGTTGCGTCACGCCGTCGCTTGACACCCGCATTCGCTACGGATACGTTGGTCGCGCTCAACTAACGAGCTCCTCCATATATGTATTGCCCTTTGCACAGAATATAAATACTTAGTAGAAAGCTCTTAGTGCTTCCGTAGTTCCGCACGAACAAAATGCCCATTCTCCTCTCACCGTGTCCTATACATGTATGCACCAATACGTGCAGTTCAACTTCTCGGTCTTGCTAGTATGAACCTTAATTCTTAATCTTCATTTCAAGAATAATTATTTGGGAATGTAAAAAGAAATTAATTGTATGATGATCGTCGATGACTCTTCACAAACTGTCGGTTCTTTTGTTGTGCGAGCGATAAGCAGAAATTGGAACGGCAACAATTGGCTAGTCAACTAAAAAATAAATTGTGTATTTTATATAATTTATTGATAGAATAGACTATTTCGGAGATACAATTTAAACGAAAAAATTCTTAAAATTATATTTATTTTGTTATTTAATTTTAAAGATTTTATAGTGATGACGTCACGCAGCTATAATGGCCATCTCGAACTGCAAGAAAGCAAAAATTACTAAGGTATTAAAAAATATGTATGTCAGTGTCAAATGTCAAATTCAAGATGGACCGCAGGCTGCGAGTTGGTTTCTTGTTTGTTTACAATCGCCAAATATCTAGGTATCTACCCAATTTCTCGTATCTATTGCATATTAGCCTGTTTATTGGACTTTACTGCCTTCCCTTCATCCGTTGACATCTGATTTATCAATAATTGGACACCGATTCTTCATTAAAATGTATGAAAGAATGTAATGAAGATGTAGTTAGGTTATTTATGGGTTATGTTTATTTGAACAGAGATGACATTTGACATGGGTGACAAGTACGTGAAGCGCCTAATTAGCGCTACCAAACAAAAAATATTTATTCACTACCCTCTGCTACCAACCTAAAAAATTAAATGTGAATAGCCGGAAGTTATCCGGCTACGTCATACGTTAACTTTGCTAAAAAATGAAAGTCATTGGGTTTTCTGTGATTTTCATTAAAAATACTTGCTTATCTAAAGATCTGATTAATGTACTCTGTTCCATAAGCCTATTACTCGAAATGGTTTACGAATTAGACATTTTCATGAAAAAGTTTACTAGCCAATTATCTTTACCGAATTATTAAGCACTAATTTATCTCCTTGTGAATGATTTTAGTAATTTATTTAAAAATCAAGTCATTACTTTGTAAATTTGTCTTGTACCTTCTTCGTCCAAGTGTATTTCCCAGTTGATCCTCAGCTTCAATTAAATCAATTTGTTTGAAAAATTACACTATTTAGTTTGAATATTTCAAATTGGTTAAATGGTTTTCCATTTCTCAGAAATTATATGGGCCCTATATGCATAACGCCCGGGGAATAATCCGGTCTCCCCCGGACCAGTTAAGCACCTACAAGCAAGAGTACTCTTATTTACACGAAGGAAGCCCACAATTCCACATAGGTCTTACTATGTAATGTTCTCTTTTTTGGTGCAATAAAGAGTATTTACCTATTGTATTGTAACTTTATTACCAGTTCAAGGACGGCAAGTTTGTTTGGATTTTGGACAAATATTTATCGCCGACGACGCTACTTATCAGTATTGGTTTATACGCCGAGCGATCGCACGTTTGGTAAGTTCAATTTATTTTATCTTTTTCAATTACTTTAATTAGGAACGGACTTGTTATCATTGTGAAATTTAACCATATACGGCACATGTAAAACTTTATTTCCTTGTACAATAAATAGATATATTCGAATCGAAGAGGCTAAAATTATTTGTTGTTGTGTCATGCCCATCCAATGCCATGCCGGCAAAAACATGTAACCAACACAAACCTTTTGATAATTTCTGATGTAATAGTTCGATTTTAGTAGATATAATAACGGAGTATCTTATATAGAGGGGTTTTTCTTTAATGAACTGTAAAATGTGGACTTTTAATTAGTTAAGTAGGTAGTTAGGTATGTATTTCGTTTTATAGTTCAGACATATTTAAGGATAGATATTGCCTGTCTTCTGGTTCTATATAGTTGTAAAATAGGAAGAACAAAAGAACATTATAACTTTTGTTTGAAGTTTTATTTTGTCTACCCTAACCTAACGCAAATGTCATGCACGTGACGTCAGTAGGAAGGAAAGTTGTACTTACTGTGTATTCCTGAGCGATTGAAGCATTTTAAAATCTTAATTATATAGTTTGAATGTTAATAAAATTATGAAAAGACGAAAAGGATTGAAAAAAAAAATTTCACTTGTTATGTTTGTTTTATTTCATTTCACTCAGAATAAATTCAACCATTGAATGCTTTAGTTAGATAGAGTGGGCTACATTAACTTATTACTTTACATTTTACGTAGATAGAATAGGTATTCTATGAGACCGACTGTGCCTAAGTATCTTAAATCTAAAAATAGAAATGGGACGGAAGCTTTAAAAATATATCCTAAAAAGGTATTCTGTTATCTTCCGCGTCGTGTCGTGTCTAGTCTTAATAAAAAAATTATTTATTCTAGTCAATACCTACTACATTACGTGTTCATTATTTTTTAGAATGACTATGCGTTGTGCTGGTCCATAGTCTAAGAATAACTATCGAGATATGTCATTAGTAACAATTACAAATAATGTAGTTTGGAGTTATTAAACTCATTTAATAACTTCGGTGGTATTTCTAAGATATATAAATATTCTAAAGCTGCAGAAAGTTAAAGTCTTAAGTTTGGTTACAGGCCTAAATCTGATTGTCTGATAATCGGAATTCACGTTAAGCCATTTGGTGGTCGTTAAAGGAATCACGTCAGAAGCCGGTAGGCGGTTCTGAAAAACTCTGGCACCAAGGTGTAGGCCGATTGACTCAATCGATATGAATAATCTCTTGCGGAGTGGACAGAGCTAAAAATACTCAAACAACAAAGTTTACTTATAAATTAATATTATTTCAGGAATCAAGATGACACTAGACCTGTACTACACAGCTGGGTCGGCTCCCTGTCGTCTGGTCTTGCTCGTGGCTGCTGCTCTGGACCTGCAGCTTAACCTCAAACCTTTGGACTTGGCTGCCGGAGACCAGTTCAAGCCGGATTTCTTGAAGGTATTTTGAGCATAGTTATTGGCGCGTGGGCCTCAACTCGGTTTTGTCTATCTACAAGAACTTAGATTTCGATGACCTGAAAAAGGACGCTGACATACGCTGGATGCAGATCGTTTCCAACTGGTCATTGTGGAAATCATTAGGAGAGGCCTTATGTCCAGTAGTGGAATGACTGCTACAGTAATGTTGATGATGATGACAGAAACCCCGCCATTAGAGAGAACTTTGCCAACAGTTTTGCCAATGTATTTCAATTATTTCAATAGACTTTGTTGAACCACGATGAAATCAATAAATCAAAAAATAATGTTGCAGCTAAACCCTCAACACACAGTGCCGACTCTAGTAGACGGAGACTTCTCCCTCTGGGAGTCCCGAGCCATCAGCAGATACCTGGTGAACCAGTACGGCAAGGGCAGCTCGTTGTATCCTGAAGATCCGAAGGCGAGAGCCCTGGTGGACCAGCGGTTGGACTTCGACATTGGAGTATTGTACCCTCGGTTTGCTAACTATTTTGTAAGTATTGAGTATGCGATGACTAAAATATATAAATATATATACTATGTACGTGGGGCGCACTATAAGTTTCCGGAATGAATATGAAAAAATACTATTAAAGGTACAAAATTAATTTATTGTTTTTCAAAATAATCTCCCTTGGCGTCTATGCACTTTTTCATTCGATGAAACCAGTTTTGAAAACTTTTGTGCCACTCCTCTGTGGTGACTTCTGAAACGTGTTTTTCATACTCCTCGACAGCCTATTCTGGTGATGAAAATCGTTGACCGCGTAATTGGTTCTTAATTTTTGGAAACAGAAAAAAGTCACAAGGTGCCAGGTCGGGACTGTATGCAGGATGACTCATGAGTTCTACATTTTTCGCCTTCAAAAAGTCGTTTGTCTGTCTGGCCGTGTGAGAACTAGCATTGTCGTGGTGCAGGATGATACGGCGTTTACGGTTATTTTTACGGAGTTCGTCAATAACTTCCGGCAAACAAATGGTCGTGTACCAGTCACTATTCACTGTACGACGATTCTCTAAAGCAACAGTAGCCACGTGTCCAGTTTTATTAAAAAAAGAAGCAATCATCCGCTTAGATGCACTTTTCACGCGCGCCACTTTGGTTGGTTTCGGCTCATCTTGAAAGACCCATACGCTCGATTGCTGCTTTGTTTTGGGATCGTAGCAATAAATCCATGTTTCGTCACCTGTTACTATGTGCCACACCAAATTTGACGCACCTTCGTTGAATCGGGTAAGCATGGCACTGCACCAAGTGACGCGGTCCGTTTTTTGAGCCTCGGTCAAGTTGTGTGGGATCCACCGCGAGCACAGCTTTCTCACACCCAAATGTTTGTGTAGGATTAATTGTATTTGACTCATGCCTATTTCTAAGGATGCGCGAATTTCATGGTAGGTCACATGCCTGTCTGTTTCAATCATACGGCGCACAGCATTGATGTTTTTGTTGGTCACAGCGGTGGACGGCCGACCATCGCGAGATTCGTCACTGAGATTGATACGACCACGCTTGAATTCTGCAAACCAGCTATAAACAGTTGTCTTGCATGGTGCTTCATTGCCAAAAGCTGTTTCAAGCCGAGCGATGCTCTGTTGAGCTGTCAAATTACACTTAAAATCGTAGAAAATCATACTACAAAAATTTTCCCGAGTTAAATCCATGTTGATGCAGACACACAATTTTTTAAATGGCGCCACAAGGTAAAAACAAAAGACAGTCAGATGAAACAAACTGCATTCTACAGCCAAAGAGTTCTATTTTCAAATGTTGCAATAAATTTTTAAATATTGTTTATGTAAGTGGCCAGTTCCGGAAACTTACAGTGCGCCCTATGTATCTATTGCGCGTTGGGGCACCAGATTTATCTTAACGATTATATGGCTATTCTGTCACAAGAAATAGTGTGAAATGTCTAGTTTCTGAATCTTCATTGTCGCAACAGGTCACCAAACTGTACTTATAAGTCATAATTTATTTCCAGTACCCTCAAGTGTTTGGTGGAGCGAAACCCAATGAAGCAGATTTCAAAAAGTTAGAAGAAGCTCTGGTGTTCCTCAACACCTTCCTAGCAGACCGTACCTACGCAGCCGGCACAGAGTTGACAATCGCTGACCTTAGTTTAGTTGCCACGGTTTCCACCATCGAAGTAGCTGAAATAGATTTCAAGCCGTATCCAAATGTCTTGAAGTAAGTAACTAGATAGTATTTTCCTTTAAGTCAATCAAGTAATTACCACTTTCTTATCAATTTCGGAAAGTGGCCTTGTAAAAAACAAATTCATGTCAAATGATAGAGTTCATCAACTAAAGCATAATATTTGTATTAAAAACAGGCTATATATTTTTAATGAGCAGAAAAAAGTAAGAAATTCGTGCTTAGTCGCTGCAATTGGCTAGTCAACTAAATAATAAATTGTGTATATTATATATTTTATTGATAGAATAGACTATTTCCGGGATACAATTTAAACGAAAAAATTCTTAAAATTATATTTATTTTGTTATTTAATTTTAAAGATTTTATAGTGATGACGTCACGCAGCTATAATGGCCATTTTCGAACTGTAAGAAAGCAAAAATTACTAAGTTATTAAAAAATATGTATGTCAGTGTCAAATGTCAAAGTCAGGATGGACCGTGAGCCGCGAGTTGGTTTCTTGTTTGTTTACAATCGCCAAATATTTAGGTACCCCATTTCTCGTATCTATTGCATATTGGCCTGTTTATTGGACTTTACTGCAGTCTCTTCATCCGTTTACATCTGATTTTTCAATAATTGGACACCCCTTCTTCAATATAATGTATGAAGTTTACTTGAACAGAGATGACATTTGACATGGGTGACAAGTACGTGAAGCGCTTAGTTAGCGCTACCAAACAAAAAATATTTATTCACTACGCTGTGCTGCCAACCTAAAAAATTAAATGTGAATAGCCGGAAGTTATCCGGCTACGTCATACGTCAACCTTGCTAAAAAATGAAAGTCATTGGGTTTTCTGCGATTTTCTTAAAAAATACTTGCATAACTAAAGATCTGATTAATATAATCTGTTCCCTAAGCCTATTCCTCGAAATGGTTTACGAATTAGACATTTTCATGAAAATGTTTACTAGCCAATTCAGTTTTGAGTGCAGCTGGAAAGATGTTTTGATTTGTCTACAAGGCAAGAAAATAAGTCAAGCTCTCTCTTTTTAATTTAAAAAAAAAAATATTACTTTTTTAAAAGTAATTAACTTGTGCAACTCAAGGGTTTGTTCAACTTTCACCTTAACGCCAATTAACAAGCACGCACGCACACGTAAAGAACGCCAATTAATTTACTAGCTTTACAAACCGATTTAACTGTCAGTTATATCCTTATTTTTCCCCCTTTTCCCAGATGGTACGAGTTGGTCAAATCAACAGCTAAGAACTACGAGGAAGCCAACGGCAAAGGCATCAAGCTGTTCCAGGAATTGATCAATAAGCTGCGAGCTAAAACCGAACTGTGATAACTGAATTTAATGTTTTCGGGGAAGAACAAACTTAGTGGTAGTTATCTAGTTATAGTTTATGATTGTCTTTAGCATCTAAGAATTACCCCCATATTCTCAAACGTTTCCTCAAACTCGACTCAACCTTACTACAACTCATTGGTATGATTAAACGACACCTAGCATTCCTCGACTTAAGAAGATTCCTCATTGGAGGCGATTATCGAACTGTCAAATAAAAGGTTGGTCGAGAGTAGAGGTACCTTAAGGCGGCCTCGAAAGTGGTTATAAATCAGTTTTTTGACACTTTTTGCCTAGTTACTGCTACTTACTTTGTATATTTTTTACTCTATTCTATTTTGTATTTTTCAATTTTTGTGCTTTGCATTGTTGTTATTACCTGTGTCGTTCCTCATTGTAGTTTGCTCAAGCAACCAACTAAGTAATGTCGTTTTCAAGGAAAGTTCGAGAAATTCCTTAAGGCGTCCCCCAATGTGTTTGAGTGAAGGACGTTCTTAAGATTATGTTTATGAATACGGGTGTTAGTGTTGCTTGGGTATATTTCTGGAGATGTAAATGATTTATTAAAATGGTTTTGATATGAATAAATCCAATTTTTTTTTATTCCTTCTTTTTATACCTTTTTATTGTAACAGTACCTAGTTATAAGAATTGTTTTTTTATAATACGAGTATTAAGTAGGCAAACAGGCATACGGCCCACCTGATCGTAAGTGGTTACCGTAGCCTATGAACGCGTGCAATACCAGGGCTGTTACGATAAATTGCCGACCCTTAAAGATTTTTTGCTCACAAATGGGGCAGGGGGCAAGGAACAATCTGAGTTAGCAGTTCTTGCTTGTTCGTCTTGTCGAGTCGAAATTGCTAAGAACTTTAGACCAGTATGTTTAATATTGACTGCTCTGTTGCGTACAAGCTTTTATCATCAGTATCTAGTTTTGCTAGTAGTTGCTTTGAAGACCTAGCTTAACTTTCCTACTGTTTTCTCTACTTGTTGGTGTTCGGCATTTTTGGTTTTATGTGAAACCATTTTCCTTCATTTACTCTATTGCATTTCAAATAGGCTCTAGGACTTGTCCTTGTTTGGTAACAGATCCTGACTTGTTCTTGGTGATAAGTTCTTATTAGATTTTTCTACTACTTTAGTTTATCTAGGGTACCTAGTTACATGGGTTTTGTTTAGTGAGAACCTAATGCTATATTGCAATTTTTTATTAGTACTTTATTCGATTGATGTATAGCCCAACTGAGTGGTCTTCGAGCCCAACTTAGGTATATTTGTAAGTTTTTTTGGTTCGGTTTACTTGAATAAAATGTGCAGCAGGTGACCTCTAATAATAAGCATGTTATTTGATTAATAAATGTCGGCTTATATACTTCACTTTTTATATTTATAGTTACAATAAGGAAACTTGTCAGTGCGTCAGTTTCGTAAAGAACATATATATAAGGAAACGAATAAATATAATTAAATACATTTATTGTGCCTTAAAACTATCTTAAAATATTCAGAAGTTTATGGTTAAGGCAGCCTAAAGGCAGCCTTTAAATTTCATCAAAAAACATTGATCAACATTCGATGTTGAGAATTCAAACGGTGTTAGAAAAACGGTGATTTCATTCAAACAAGAAACAAGGTTACTTCTTCATACTGTTGACCAGTGCCTTGAAGGCTTCCAGTCCTTTCTCGTTAGCCTCTTGGTAGCCTGGGGCGGTGGCTTTGACAGTTTCGTACCATCTAAAATAAAAAAAAGTTTTATTTAATTATTTGATTGCAGATTGGATTAATTTATTATATTTAATTATGACAAAAACTTGGAATAAATTTCAGAAAAATGTTTCTAAAGAGTGGTATTCCTTTTGTTTGATAAATTTGGTCTTATTTCATAGGTTGCTATGCTATCCATTATTTCGATATTTACAATGATACGGGCAGGTTCTTATCATGATCTTACTTCAAGAAATTTATACTTATGGTGCTTATGGTCTCTACTATCTAAGAAAAATAATAATTTAATTAATACTCACCTCTTAACATTACTGTATTTCTTGAAGTCGATATTAGTGGCCTCGAAGCTGGAGACGGTGGCGATGAGACTCAGGTCTGCGAGAGTGAGGTTGGGGCCGGCGACGTACTTCTGACCTTCGAGGAACTGGTCCAGGAGTTTCAGGGCATCTTCGATTTTGGCTGCCTTGTCTTTGTCGGCTGGCGCTCCGGCGAATACTTGCGGGTACTAGAAGAGTACACAATATTAAGACGAACTTGCTAAAAGTAATTAACCTTTGATTATAATGTTATAAGAAGTGTAATTAGGGCTATAGCTATTTTTTACATAAATATTTAGTAATTTTAGTGGCCTTACAATAAACTACGTGGTATGCGAGCTACAATTAAACGTAACGTTTAGTCAGATTTCTCAAATGAAATTGGTACCAAATGAGGATTTAAAGACTTGAAAATTACAATGTTCGCTGAGCTAGCTAAAAGATTAAACACTATAAAGATTCAATCAGATTACTTACAAAATAATCAGAAAATCTTTGATACAGCGTGCCGATATCGAAGTACAATCTCTGGTCTACCAGGGCTCGGGCCTTGGGCTCCTCAGGGTAGAGGTTGCTGCCCTTGCCGTACTTATTTGCCAGGTATGCGATGATGGCACGAGACTCCCAGATGGAGAAGCCATCGTCGACAAGTGTCGGTACTGTGTGTTGTGGGTTGAGCTGTGAAAGAGACAAATAAAAATAAATGAAACGATAAAGAGATTTGTTTGTGTAGAATTATATTGTGTTTTTGCAGGGTTCCTTGATTTTTCATCGCTCCAGTCGTCATAATATAAAGTGCTACGAAGCTTTTGCCACAGTAGGTATAGATATTTAGCTTTTGCTTATGATTTCATTTGTGTCGAATTTAAAATCTACGACATAAGTTGTTAATATTTATTTGAGTACTTATTATTAAGTATGGTAATTTTGGCGGAATATAGAGATATTGACTTTATCTGTGACATCTCTTTCTAACTGATGTTCATAAAATAACTCATTATGTATCTATTTTTCGATTGGTTTACATATGCGGAACTTTTGCTAATAAATGAATGAGGCAAACTTAGTGATGTTACACAGGCTGTTATTAGTATTTGTTTTATCACTGATAAGTTAGTAACAGTGCTTGATTCAATTTAACCCAAAATTGCGTGCATTACAGAGCAATATTAATGAACTGATGTTGAATATTACGTGGCCTTTGCACTTAATCATGTATGATCGCAGCTTTATGCAAGACAATGAATCATTCATAATTACACTAACTAGGTACTGTAACGTTCTAATCTTTGGCGTGTTTTGCTAGTAACCGGCAAAAACACTATTCAAATGCTAATTTGATGCATGGCGGCCTCTAAAACCTATTTTATTACTTAGTAACTAATTTAAGCCCTACAAAAGCGACTGGTAACAATGGCGCAGAAAATGGAGGAGTGGAGAACTCTTGTGTCGGAGGCCAAGTTTCGGGTCGCTGTGCTGGCTGAGCCAATGCAGTACCTAAGTAAGTTTATTTATTACAGAACAACAAACGGTTACAAAATAGGAATATACACTATAAAAATAATTGTTAAACCAACTGCGTTATTCAATTAAAGTGATTTAGAGAGATGATTTCTATGTATGCGGGCTTTGACCATAAAAAGACTTTTGCCGAACATAATTTTACAAAAACCATATCCTGACTGAATGGAATAATGAATCAAATTACAAAATGTGGGCTTGCAGCAGCTCAATAACCCATGTATTTGATTTGTTATCGATGACAACATAATAAGGATTAGATAAAATCAAAGCGTTCATTTGAATATCGATTGTTATTTTCTAGAGATATTTGTATTATTATAACTAACTATGCTATATTACATTGTGATTTTAACGAATAATCTATTAATTACTACTAAAATTAGTCGGCATATTTCTATAACTGTTCTTAAAAATATAAAGTACTGGTCAAATTCGATTTTTTTGACATTTTATCCATACATTTCTCACGGAGACGATGCTAAAGCAAATAGTTTCGCTGTTTTCAGTTACCGCACTTTATCTGAAAAATTATCATGACTGATAATATTGTTTTCTTAATGTTGCTATCTCTTGACACACTCGAGCTATTGACATAATAAAAGATGATAAGATCAAAATGTTTTCGCTTAGTTAATATGACAAAGTAATTACTTTGCAAGCTCTACAAAAATACACAAACAACCACGAGATCCTTTTCTTGAATTTATTCAGATTTATGACCATCGTCCTGACGTCAACCTTCCATTAAAATACTGTCGTTGATGGTATCCACCACTATCATCAGCATTTTCATTTCACTGTTTTATTTTACAACGTCCGTCGTCGGGCCGACATTATACAAAATGTTGCAACAAACTGAAGTCGTTGGACACGCCAGTGAAATGAATCCGGTCTTTATACGTGGAACGAAATTTTATGATTGGTCTGTATATTACGTGGCGCCATTTTTTTATATTTTGATGTTACTTTCTTTATTAAAGTAAGTATTGAATATTATTGTATGCATGAATTTAGGTAATATTTTGGTTTAATAATTTAGTTTATAACATAGCTATTAGTACTTATTACGGAACACACAACTTATCAAACACAAAAATATTTTTTCCTCCTATTTGTGATTCAGAGTTATTATTGATTCAAAATAAATGACTTATCGAAATAGAACATACTCGTAAACTGTGTTATTACTTGATTTATGGAAAGAAATAAATGGTCAAAGTCATTTAGGACAAGTAATTTCCACCTGACTAATGGGTGGGCGTATATGACATGTGTTTTTACTTGTTTATCTTTTGGAATCAGATGCGAGCGAAAACCTGTCTCTGTTCTACTCTCTGATTTTGAGGTTCTTAAATGTATTGTTTTTTATACGATGGAAAAAGGTGAGAATGCGGTCGGTTACCAGGAGTGCTATTTTTGACGCAAAATCGGTGTGTCGAATAAGTTTTGTTCGATCGAAGGATTTTTGTTCGATATCGCACGATTTTCATTCGACATTATATGTAAAACATTATACATATATATCACATCAATAGGGCTTCAGTTATACAATAATAGTAAAATAGGGCTCAAATTATAGACTCTCGCGCGCTTTTAACTCTGGCCACAACAAATCCAAATAAGTTGATTTACATCTATTCAATTGGTGAGAGACACGAGTATTTTACTGTATATCTGTATGTAACATAATAATAAATAAATTTGTAGGTGTGTGAACGGGCTCGTTCAAGGTTCTTGTCGTCTTGTTAGGGTTTTCGTAGATAATAAAAAAAACTTAGGATTAATTTAAATATCTTCCTTCGTCCCGTCGTCAGTCCAAAAAGTGAAGTCTAGTCCCTTCTTTTGTCTCTGTCAGTCAGTCTTTGTTTTTTATAGTCGTCAAGTCATAGAGTCATGTCAATAAGGAGGCTGGACGCCGCAACAGTGTGTTTGTTATCGACTTTTCATTTAGCCCACATTCATAACATTCGACATTTTTTTTATTTCTTGTATAGGTATTTTTCTCTACAAGCAAATTAACATTTAAGCTCTAAGTACTCAGATAATGAACAAACTGTTATGGGTACAAACTTTTCCATTGAAAGTTCAACGACACCGCTAACTGCAGAATTACATCATCTCAATCTAATTCAACCTTCACTATTGATATAGCTATTAGAGACTTTAAACTATGGCGTTAAAGTTAAAAATGATTTGCATGTTCGTGGGATTTAGTGCCTTTCTGTTGTAACTTTAATGACGGGAACTGTTGGCCGAGTGCCATGGATTCCTATGCGAAGTATTAAGTAGTTAGTAATAAAACTGTACTTAGTTATTTTAAATATATTGAAATTGACATTCCCGAATTACAAATTCAAATCAGAATATTGGAAAAACCAAGAAAAGGGTTAAGTGCAAAATACTTTAAATTGTACTAATAATACTTACTGGAAAAAATAAAGTTAAAGGTAGCCTTTGTTTCTACATCGTGAAATTTTAGTCGTTTTGGACCCGTCGTCCAGTGACTCCATTCATGCAACTGAACAACTTTCCCCAAGATACATGGGTCGAAATATGGAGTAAATTTTTGGATCTCCCATACAAAATGTCTCATCACGTGACCTAACTTACTATGGGAAGTCCAAATTTGTTTTTCATGTTTCGAGCTATGTTCCTTAGGGAAATTTTTTCGGTGGGTGTATATAGTAAGTATTAAACAATAATTTAAATACAAAATTTTACTAGAATTAAGACTTTTTTCAAGAAAGCACAGGACAGATTGCACTGGAAAGACTTTGAGGAGGCCTATGTCAGTGGACAATCTAGTGTGAAAAAGTCTTAAGTTTAAACCAAAAAATATAATTTACAGAAAAATATAATTTAAGTCTGAATAATAAATTTTTAAACCTGTGATGTAGTGTATAAGTAAATATGTAAAATCTGTCACAGTAGTAAAAATTCTCAACCCGAAAATTACACGGCATACTAACAGAAAAATAAATTCATTCCTATTTAATTTCAAATTCAATTATTTTTATTCAGACATCAAAGATCCATTTCCTGTTGATCTGTGACATAAACAAGTAATTAGGTAAGTATTCTTTCCTGCAAAAATATTATGGAAAATTATTTCTAAATATGGTGTTCTATTTGCATTCAAATTATTATTTAAAACAATTTTCCTGGATACATACACATATTATGTACTTTTTTATACCGTTTGATTGCTTGTTGTGTTTTAAAACATTAAATGATTACGTAGTTATCATTACACTTTAATACAACTGCACTGCACATAATTACGCCATATTGCATATGCTGTAATTGGTATATTTTTCAACGTTTTTGGTTTTTTTTACAATATTCATGGAAACAAACATCTTTCTCAAGTTTCTTGCTGGACCAAAATGGTAACTAAATACAATGCAAAAGTCAAACATAGGCTACTTTTTGGCGTTGGCGGATCTGCGGCAAACAGCTAGTTAAAAATAAATGAATATATAATATTATTTTATTTATAATACTTATTTATTTTTTGGAAGTTTCTTGCCGGATCTTGCCACAACAATTTCGAATGCTAGAATTCAGTATTTTAAATTTAATAAAAAATCAAACCTTCAAGTATTCCGGCTTCAAATGATCTCCGTGGTGAAGGTCTACCAGTTTTAGGTTTAGGTTGATGTTGAGGGCTTTGGCGGCGAGGAGGACTGTTCTGCAGGGGGCTGAGCCGGGCACGTAGTATAGGTCTGGCATTGTGCTGTTGAAAAATAAACTTTTTGTTGAGACATCATGTTCACCTGTTCACCCTGGTTACAGAGAATTTCGGAAACGCTTTTCCGCCTCTTAATAGACGACTTGAGGACGATACCATATATGTTTTAGGTAAGGATTGAGAAAAACTTTATAGGATCTTTGTACGTAATCGAGTGTTTGTATACGAAATGGCCAAAACTGGTGGCCTATTTCTGTCTACGTTTGACTCACGAACAAGATAAGTCGAATGACTTTCTTTCAGTCATACTTTTCAAAAATAGGTCTCCAGATCTATCGTGCGTTTTCTAATTCTATATTTACTTACTCGCTATAGTATTATTTTCTACAATTGAGTATACAAAGAAAATCAACTGAGCTTGTAAAAACTGTTTCAATTAAACTAGCACCAGGAAATACATTCCCCAAATCGAATTGATAAATCAGAGAGGGGTAGAATGGTCAGCCTTCAGTTCTAAATAGGTTGTAAGTAATAGATGCGAATTGTACAAAGTGTGTCAGGGCCTTCGGTAATAGAATTGCTTTGACTATTGTCTGGAGTTTGTGTACAATTCAAACGATAGGGACTGTTTTTCTTTCATCAATGTCAACTTAGTAATAATTCTAACCATATTTTGGACAAGTTCATTTAAGTAATGGAGTTCTATTTTTGCAAATTATGACTCAGCAAAATCGGTGAATCGAATGTTTTTCGTTCGACATATGCATTTAAAAAAAGAGCTCGTGGTCCCACTTAGTGTGTCCTTTTCTTATGTTTTGAACTATCAACTCAGTAGTCGGTTTCTGGTGCTGGTAGTATTGATGTGAACAATAAAATTAAATTGAGAAGAATACCCTATATTGTATGTAAAATCTGTAAAGCGATCCTGGCGGATACTAATAAGGCGCTCTATCTCGTGGTAGAGGCATGGAAAATTCGAGCCTGAGACAATTTTATGAATTTCAATATATTTTTACAAACAGTATTGACAAAATTTACAAAATAAAAATTAAGTACATTACTGAATTGGACAAAACGTACCCACTTATGCAAAGCCGCTCTAGATAAAGTAATATCGTCAATGTTTCAGTTAAGTTCACTCTCAAATAAAAACGACGAACGAAATGCATGACTCTACCAACGTATCGTATAAAAAAATACATACAGTCAAACGTAGAACCTACTCCAATTTTTAAAGCCGGTTAAAAATAAGAAAGTAGGTGACAAGTATATCCTAATCCTTTGAAAAAAAATTGGTACCTATGTTCGGAATCCGGAATTTTCAAACAACCATAAAACAAATTGGTTTCTATACCGGCACAGACCGTTCGTACTTCAAGGCCGGCGGAAGGTCGTGAGTTTGCAAAACAACTAGACAAAAACACATTTTGTGTGATCAACTCTGTTTATATAACTATAAGTAATAGACTGAGCAGTGGTATTAGAATGTAGCTATCATATCACATCTTGGAAAGAAATACAGAAAAATATAGTAGTTAATTATCGTCTCTCTAGGTGTCATCAATATTGTTTCGAAGAGAAGTAGCGTAGAGTGGTAAGTAGGTGAGGTACTTAACACGGTAACACCCAAATTAATAAAAATAGGATGTGGTATATATTAGCTAGAAACGCTGTTCGGTTCTATACATGTAGATCCTTCACTACTTATTACATCTAACATAAAATTACTGTTACTATGTTTTAGCAAAATAAATATTTCATTTCATTTCTATTAATGTTACCAATTATGAATAGTGTTTACCTACTTACATCATTATTAAAATTTTTTATTAGTAACAATCCATACTATAATATTATAAATGCGAAAGTCTGTCTCTCTGTCTGTTATGCTTTCACGGTCAAACCGCTGAACGGATTTTGATGAAATGAGTATGAAAATAGTTGAAGACGCGGGGTCAAACATAGGCTACTTTTTGACGCAGGCGGAGCTGCGGGAAAAGCTAGTGTTAAATATTTACTTATAAGCTGTATCTATCATATAGATACGGTTAAAGAGATTAATCCCGCTGACACACAGTCAGTGGAGCCAGATTTAAAAACGAAATATTTTTTTCAGAATTTCTTTAGAGAACCCTAATATTCAGAGCAAAATTTTTACTTTTATTTTTGGACTAACAAAGTTTTATCAGTAAGTATAATATCTAAGTGAGCTTTATCGCTGTTTAGCTTTCAAAGTTGCATTACGTGACATGACCTCAGTGTACCAGTTAAAGTTAACTGGTTCACTTGTTACCTTTCACTTCATGTTTGGAAATACTTAGCAGTAATTTTTTAGGCCCACGCATTGTTTTGAAACACGTAATAATATCTAGAGGCTTTCGCTCCAATTTAACACTTTCTCTGACTGTGAAGGAAAAACAATGGCACTCAATTGTTATCTACGTCGAGAGACGTTCAATTGTTATCTACGTCGAGAGACGTTACTGCCAGCGAAAGTGTTAAGTAATTAAGATACTTAGATACGTACAATTAGAATACAAGTAACAATACTAACAATTTAAAAATTAATACTTAGTACCTTAGTAGTTGAGAACCACAGAATAAGAACGCTTGGAGATTGGATAGAAATTGAGGGGGAAAAAATCAAAAGTTGCTTAAAATAAATATAAAACACTGTTTTGTAAAAAATTCAATTAATTGTATTTTGTAATTTAAGATTAAAACAGCTAAAAATATTATAAAGTTAAATATTTACCAGTCTATTATGTAGAGATAGGTATCTAGGTAGTAATCAATTCCTGTAAGTATTTGCAATGTTATTACAAAAGCAACGATATACCTCAAGTATTTACTTAATGATTGTAAAAACCATTTACGGGTTATAAGAACTGTTGTTTTTACCGGGCGGCCGACTTCATAATAACAAATGAGCACACAAACTGAGTTATAATTTTTAAAAAAACGTATCGAAACTGGTTAGTTGCACACTTGAATCCACGAAAAAAAAACTAGTTTTTTTTTTAATTTACAAAAATAGAAATAACTTACGTTTCTGTTCTGTGTTCGAACTGGTTTTTGAAAATTGAGAGGCACGTCTTTCGCCGCCAAGTGAGGGGAATGAGTAACCGCCGGAGGAGGGAGGCCTACGGTTTTATACTCCCGCCGTATCATGAGTGACGTACCAACGAAACCTCAACATAACTCTAATATCCTGGCAAGTCATATCTGCTGTATTCGTGATGAAACAAATATAAAAGGAAAATTATAAAAATAGATGGACAATGCTGTGTAGTTATATGATGTTACACATTTACGTAATTTTGTAAGTACATATCGTGAAAATAATTTTGGCATGCTTCAGACAAATCGGTGACTCAAAATCAATGTTATAAGTAGTTAATCCTGCGATAAACTTTACCACATATTGCATAACTAATAGGAACTTGCATCTAGGTAACTGATTATGAATATCTCTAATAATGGTGTTTTGGATACCTACGTTAAATAGAAGTATCAGATAATAGATAACAGTAAGTTGATAGTATCAAAGAGTACTAAGTATTCTATGACACACAGTACACAGGCATTAGATACTAAGGTACCTTCGTCAACAAAACTCTTAAAGCGTGAATCCGCTGTTTCCATGGTACAGTCACGTACAGTAGTACTTATTTCAAAAGAAGCTGATGAAAATGACTAAGAATGGAATTTCCGAAATTCACACAAATCTAATAAATTAACCGCGTTGTTTCACCGTTTATCAATACGCATTAAAAAATAATGATTATTTCCTTGAAAATTATGAATATTTCTATAAAAATTTTCCACGGGAACACTAACCTACATAACTATGTGTATACAAAATTTCAGAAGTATGCTATTTTTGAAAGTATGACCCACGCATAATTTGTGAGTCTAATGATTTTCATTCAACATACATTTCAAACATAGCCCTCGAATAGATAAAGCGTGAAGAGGTAACAAACCAACAAAAAATATATTTACAAACTATTTTTATTGGTATTTGTGTATTAAATTAAGTATGTTTATATTACAATGATTTTATTAAATTTGTACCTAGGTAATTAGGTATAGTCTTCACTTACGCTAATTACCCTTTTCTTGTCCTTTCCTCTCTTGGAAGTTGACTTGGAGTCTGCTGGAAGAAATGTCTTTAGAAATAAGCAGCTCCCTTGTACTGTCTTTTCCTCATAAGTATAATATATAATAAAATTGTGTACATGAATAAAGTAAATAAATAAAAATAGATAGTTAAGATTTAGTTAAGGATAGAAAACTGGCAAATACTATTTTTTTTTTAAATCATCTTACGTGTTTAAATTTCCTAAACCGACCTATCTCCGAAATTTTTAAAAAACTATAAATTACTGACTTTTTTAAAACAAAGTCCTCCTCCAAACAAGCTTAACCGGCAGACACAGGATGACCTTCCCGGGGCCAATGCCTTCGGGATCTCAGATGACACCCGGCCTCAAAGACAAGGATGACGGGACCCCAGCCGCAACTAGCGCCCGTGACGAAAACAAAGAACTTAGAACCCCACGTGCGTTACGATTGCGAAAAAAAAAGTCTTTTGAATTCAGAATCAACGTACTTACCTAGGTAAGTATCTAATAATTTAAATACTTATACTTGATTTAAATTGACTGTAGCTAGAACATACAAATTGGAAGTTTGGTCGGGTTCTAGAACCCTTTTTTTGAAATGTAACTATATGTATGAAAATCGTTCGGTATCGAACAAGTCCTTTGAAATCGAACGAAAATTCGTCGAAATCAAACTCGTCGAAATTCGTCGAATTTATAAACTCTGCAAACTTCAAGATGCACACGCATCAGCTAATACATAATATAAGCTGCTAGTGTGTTCAAAAATATAAATAAATAAATCGAACAAAAATCATTCGACTCGCCGATGTTGTGTGAGTCACACTTTCAAAAATAGTACCCCTGGACAGGTAAGGTGTGAACAAAACAAACCTATCTAAAACCCGACGAAAATATCTGCTTACTTAGCTTGCTTTATCCTATATTTTTTTAAAATGTAGGCACTAATCAAGGTCCTAGGTAGATTTGGTGATATACTTAGTCACGTACGTAGGTACTTAATGCTGCCAAAACGAGATGCATGAGTGCTATTTTAAAAACTCATGCAAAATGTGTGAGTCGAATGTATTTCGTTCGATATCGAATGATTTTAACTCGTCATGTTTAATCGGTTGATCGAACGATTTCCATTATTCCATCCACATATTAGTCATACATATCAAAAATGGGGCTGCATACCGTCGGCAGTAGGTACTTTTTATATCTGGCCATTAAAGGACGAGGAGCCGTTTCGCTATATTATAATAAGTAGTTCTTCGTGGATGACCCATAACATTTCATATTTTGGATTATGTTCAAATTGGTATGTTTTCCTTGTAAACATAGTTACAAAAGTCAGAAGCCCAGCCACATCACCAAATTCAAGACCATGATAAGCGTAAGTAGGTACTTAGCCCTATTTTTGAAGTGTGAGTCACCCAAAATCAGTGAGTCATATGATTTTCATTTGGCACAATCGGAGAATCGAACGATTTTCATTCGACTCAGCGGTTTTAGGTGTGAGTATGGCTTCTCAAAAATAGCACCTTCAGAACTCTATCGTAAGCTGAGGATGAAATTGGTAATAACGCTTGGCGGCGCTCGGATGAGAAAAGACCTTTCTAATTTATGGACACACTGTGATGACTACCATATTCCACACAGAAATAATTAAATTCCCGGTGATAACATTGAGAAAAGAAATTTTGACTTTGGTTTCGATAATTTTTGGGTGGTGACTTGGTGAGTGCTGTGGTCGTGTGAACTCGTTTTGTACGTACCTAGTTCACGTTGATCGAATTCATTCGTATGTTCTACTCTATCGAATGAATGCTATTGATTAAAAAAAAAACTGTTGCTGTCACTATCACAGCTGCGTGTATTGAAATGTCATAAATGTCAAACGTCATAAAAATGTCAATGGTGATCCTGATCGGTTGACGAGAGGATTTTAACTTTAACTTTATTTTTAGCGAAAATAGAATAATTCGTCGCTTAATAATGTAATAAAGTCATACAATATAATATTCCGTATTAGTGACTACCCGTTTATTGTGATACAATGGGCGATAGTAGTGATTCCGAGGAGTTCTACGATGCTGAGTTCACACCCATCGATAATTTGGAGTAAGTAGATTGTTTACACAATCGTCTGATAATTAATAGGTATTTGGCTCGATTCAAACGTTGTGGGTAATCAACGCGTCTTATAAAATATTCCTAAACAGGTTTTATGCGTTTCTATCGCATAAAATTATAGAATAGTGTCACAGTATGGTTATACTTTTACTAGCTTTGGAAAATCAGTCTAAAGAGATTGAGACTAGATCAATCAGTGTCCTTGGTGAAATCGACAGGTACCTGCTGTAAGTACTATTGATGAAAGACTGTTATTTACCTTCAGCAAACTTTGATTAATATGAAGTTTTAAAAAATTTTAAACAAAATTTAGTTATTGTGTGTAATTTTTTTCTTTTAACTTGGATATGTAGTAAGAAAACAATTAATTATTCATTAAACTATTTTAATACGGTTTATAAATCTAATTATTAAAACGCACCAGAAGAATTTCTTATCAGAACTTTAAGGATACTGTATCAAGCAGGGGCAAATAATTATTTCATTGATAAATATATATATATTATTTTTTTTGCTGAGACCGTTCAAAAATACTTAAAAAGTCACACTTTTGTTATAATAACCCTTTGTATAAACAGGTTTATTGTTTTATAAAACCTATAGGAGAAAGTTAACTTAATCCTTCTTTTTTAATAGCAAAAAGGAGACCAAAGATGCATCAGAAAAGGCTAAGTCACAAGTAGTAAAGGCCAGTGAGACATCCGGAGCCAACACCGGCCATCCCATTCCGATCTCAACGGTTGATGCTGTAAAGAATGAAAGTGTGGAGGATGACAGGACTACTGTTAAAAATGTAAGTTTTAAGCCACCTCATTCCACTATGATCCACCAGTGGATCTGAGAAAACTTTTGAAATAGTTTAATTTAATGTGTAACAATTGTGAAACATAAAAGTTTACTGTTCTCTGCTTACACAACACCCAGTACTTTAATCTTTCATTCTTGATCATCCGTCTAACAAATTTACAATGGGCAGCACTTTTTGAAAATCAAGCTCTCAAAAACAGGTAAACTTTATCTATCTAATTTATATCTAAAATATCAGTAAAATTAAATTATTTGAAAGCTTTCAACAGACCCATCATGAGCAGATGAAAACACAGTGTGATAATAATAAAATTAAAATAAGTGTTTATTGCTGTTTTACATAGTTAAATATTGTATGTATGTATGTAGATGTATTAAATATAAATAATAAAAATATCAGATGGAATTAAAAACAAAATAATAAGATAGAAAACAAGAGTAATGGATGATGTAGAAAGAAAAGTAGCTTAAAATGAAGATGCGCTGGCCACGTAATGGAAAATCATAAATGGACAAAAAGACTTACAGAATGGGTGCCAAGAGATGGGAAGAGAAGTAAAGGCAGATCAAACAAAATATGGGAGTAAATTTTTCGAGAAAAATGTTGACCGGTTTGGAGAAAACAAGCGAGAGACAGGGAGAGCTGGAAAAGACTGGGGGAGGCCTACGCCACAGAGGAGACTTCTGCATGATAATTTTATTCCGAATTGTTATACTTTAAACATTTTTTTAATAATGCATTATTTTATAAATAAATTGGTATTATTTATAAAATATTACCAATTTACTTTCTTTTGACAATATTAAAAGAAATAATATGTAATGTGGAATGAAAAATAAAGGCTATTTTTATTTTATTTTATTTTAATAATGTTGTCAGTATCACCAATTTATACATATAGTGCGTTACAGGGTTAATCGACCATGTACATCCTGGTGTCTAACTTGTCTGGAGTTTTTCAGAAGAGCCTTTCGACATCTGATGTCTGGTTCCTTTTTTGACCACTAAATTGCGACCGGAACCAAAGGCTTAAATGCTTTTTACTTTTTTATATTTTTTTAATACATTCGAATTATCAACAGCAACTAAATTTACATAGGTTACGAAATATATAACAAAAAGGCAATAATAGATCTTCACAAATAGATACATGATATAATTTGAGACTACGGGATTATCAGACAATCAGGTGATTCAAACCTGCAATGTCCTAACCAAACTGGAAACAACTGAAAAAGTATGCTTCACGTGGGAATTGAATCCACTACCTCCGGGTCTAAGGCAAATACCTTAACCACTGATCCACGGAGGCAATTAGTTACTAAGCATTATTACTTCCTGGAACAGCTTCATTCTTCGACATAGGCCTCCTCCAAAGCTTTCACCGTCTTTTCCTACTCTGATCCATGCTCATCCTGTAGTTTATTGTAATAATAGTAACAATCGAAATGTTTGCAGGTAGTGCAAGGCCGGCGAAGGTTTCAGGAGTTGCGGCGCTGCATGCAGACCGAGGAGGAGGATGAAGGGGTTCCGGACTCCACGGGCTCTGTGGATCATCAGACATTCGCTTCGGAACATCCTTTCAAGTAAGTGGGTGGCTTATCAAGAGTTTCAGTGAGTCTTATTTACTCTGGTATTTAACCCGTCCAGCTCTAGTATCGTCCCATGTCCTAACTAAGGTCTCGAGACTGGTGACGGGTCACCTCTGTGGTTATTAATTTGCTTCAGATTCGATTTGCAAATAGAATACTTTGTATATGTTGATTCCAGTTTCGAAGTATATGTAATTTATTATTTATCCTTTTGTTGTTACTGCCTTTGTCCAGTAGTTAAAGCCTGTTTAATGACCCAGGGGTCGTTGGGTTTGATTCCCACAGGAAGCATACTTCGTTGTTTTAAGTTTGGTTAGGACATTGCAGGCTTAAATCAACTTTGATGATAATAAAGTTGATTCTGTGCTTTGTAAGTTCGTGGTGTTGGTCCAAACTACCAAATATACCAATTGCATAAGGATCCATTTTCGATATAGGGAGGTGGTTAAATGAAAATTTCATAGACAAAATTAAAGGTACAGATTACAGAATATATTCTATACCGAAATTTAACGGCAATACATTATAACGCGCCAACTTTCTTGGTTACTCCTTGGGTACTCTCCTATAGCGTTGCCAGGCGTCCGGATAAAGCCGGACATAGTTAGGCTTTTTGATTGCGTGTCCGGCCAAAATAAACGGTGTCCGGCTTGTCCGGCATTTTATTTAATTTAACAAGATTTATGGTAATAATCAGAAAAGCTTTAAATACTGAGACACAAAATCCTCAAAAATGTAGGGTGTCCGGCCGTTTTAGTCAAATGTCCGGCCAAACTGGCTGGTCTGCCGGCTATTAGGGTTGTCACCTACTCTCGCACAAAGTAATTGTTACGCCATCTAGCGAAAACATGAATATTTGTAATTTTTTTTAAATACAACAACACTTAATAAACTTGTGATGCAATTTGGGTACGTAAAAAAGTACTTTACAGTAATAAATAACTGAATTTTTAAAGTAAGCGAGACTTAATTTAAATATTGCCTTTTTGAAGCGCCACCTAACATCAGATAGAGGAACTAATTCTTTTTCTTATTCAATGGGAACCCATGCTTAAGGGGACTGTATATCACAGTAACAGATTATACAATACAATACAAAATATCTTAATTACCCACACACAGAAACAAATAATTGTACAATTATGTACAATGAAACTTCTTTTAAAAATAGAGAAGTAAAACTATTAAAAAGCTTGCAAATGGAAGGGCCCATCCCTTCCAAAAAGGAGGGGTAATAAATAGACTAGGGTGGGGCTTATGGGTAAAAGATGTGTTTTTCTACTTTCTTTCCAGCATTGGTAGGTTGGCTCTTAAATGGCTTTGCTAAGCTAGGGAAGCGGTAAAATATAGGTTATTTCGTG
Organism: Euzophera pinguis; assembly: GCA_947363495.1. Taxonomy (NCBI): domain Eukaryota; kingdom Metazoa; phylum Arthropoda; class Insecta; order Lepidoptera; family Pyralidae; genus Euzophera; species Euzophera pinguis. The sequence goes on from OX376166.1 coordinate 15,579,959, forward strand.
GTTGTAAGGGCTCGCAAGGTCTACTGTTCTCACAGAACCAATATTGTAATAAAATTTAATTGACATTGTTCATATGGTCACAATAGATCTAACAGATAAATGCGTATTATTTCAGAATAATAGCACACGATACAATGAGCTTGCAGAGTATGACGTCACTCGGCAGGATCGGACGGATACTCAGCGGGGCGGCGGAGTCGCATCGTGAGTTTTTTTTTATAATTCATATGGTTTATTATCAATAAAATATAATTATTTTTTTATTTATAAATCTTTATTGTACCACAAGTAAAAAAAAAAACTTTTACAATTGGCGGACTAAATGCTAAAAGCATTACGAAAAACAGACAAGATTATGTGCGGCGCGAATTATCTTAAAAATACAATGAGAGAAAGAAAAACACTAATAAATATCGTGGTTTTAATATTTAACCTGAGTGAGATCTTTTTCATTAGAAAATTAAAAAAGTTTGTTAAACCTGTCTTGTTGTTAGGTGCTAACTATTAAATTAACTATTTTAATACGGCTTTTATCGCGTTTATTACTTATTTATTTATTTATTACACCTAACATTTCAAATACTTTACAGCGTTCATGGTCGCAGGTATAGCAAGTTAACATTTGTCTGTGACGTCATAAGAATACAAAACTACCGCTTGGCTCACTGTATCCAAGTGTCTTGCAGTCTTCTGTTCAGTTTCAGATTTTATAAAATTTACCACATGTTTTTTTTGTAGTATCAATAAGAGAGTTACTAAACATACTTCAGTCAAAATTGGCTTAACAAATAAATGTTAAATTTTGTGAATGAGGCGGTTCATTAAGGATATGTTGTTTTTGTTATCTACATCTACACTTATATTATAAAGAGAAAATATTTGTATTTTTATGTGTATGTTTGTAATGAATAAACTCAAAAACTACTGTGCCGATTTTAAAAATTCTTTCACCATTGCTATTTCACAAGCTATATTCACCCTGAGTAACATTAGTTATATACCGCAGGTGGAGCTGCGGGAAACAGCTAGTTAGGTATATAATTCTAGGCCTCAAATAACATGGGAGCCTTCAAAAAGGCCGTGAAAAAATTCCTTCAGCGTCGGCAACGCGCTCGTGACGTCTCCGGTGTTGCAGGCGTTCATAGGCTACGGTAACGGTAACCACTTACCATCAGGTGGGCCGTACGCCTGTTTGGCTACTTAATTGTATAAAAAAGAAATCGCTTATAAGATTATTTTTCAACGTCTAACAGCAAACCTACGTGATGCCGCGCCCGCCCCGCCCGCTTCACGCGAACCCTCCACGGCTTCCGACGATCCGATCGCCACAGACAGAACGCAAAATGGTATTGTTACCTTTGCTATAGTTTGTTTAATATTCATATCATATTATTATTTAAGTCTTGTTGGTGCATTGAGGAGCTCGTTAGTCGAACGCGACCCGCGTATCCGTAGCGAATGCGCGTGTCAAGCGACGGCGTGACGCGACCTCTATTGGATTGGTGGCCATTTAGTGACATTTTCTATCTCGAGCTCCTCCGTGCTTCGGTAGCCATGTTAAGCCGTTGGTCACGGTTGTTATCGATAGATAGCAATCGTTAGGCTATGTCAGATGCCTTGGGGCAGCCTGAAAAATTCTGACAGTGTTGGCCACTAACACACCTCGGGTCATGTTCCTGTTGGTCTGGTTACCCTGTAAAAAGGGTTACGGAGGTCAGACGGCAGTCGTTCCATTGTAATAACCAGTTCCGCAAAATCTTGGACCATGACTTACAGCGTACCCTAGGCTCCGAAGCGTAAGCTGACGACGCAACTAGGAACACACGCTAGGATGATGATTGATGAGTCTTGTTGGTGCATTGACGATATACATAAATATGGATTACCAGCACAGAATCGGTCTGAATCCGCCTTAAACATGTCTGCTCACCACAGCAATACTTTGCTCTATACTGAGCTTAATATTATTAGATAAAATATGTAATCTTATTGTTTTTATGATTATGTGAGATATCGTTTTAAGAACTCCTGCTAAAATTTTATTTAAAGTGATCATTATAATCTTTTAGATTTGTGTGAATCGATTACTGCCTTAGCTGTCATGGGGAGACCTTTGCCCAGGCGTGGGACAGTATCTATCTGTCTATAAGCCACACATCCTGAGCTCTGTATTTTTTCTTTCTTTTATCATCATAGAATATCCCTGAGCTCAGTGTGCCTCTTGGCAAAGGCCTCCTCCAACGTCTTCCATTGCTTTCTATCTAGTGCGACTCTTCTCCAATTTGGGCCAAGTTTAAGTTCGTCTTCTCATCTTGTTACAGGAGTGGGACCGTATAGTTTATTTAAAAAAAGAGGCCTTAGCTAAAGACTTTCATAATATTAGCGTTAAGCCTTTCTTGTTAGAAGTTCCTAATATGTGGAATCCAACCATAAGATCTCTTGTCCACATGATCGTACATGGATCTGCAGGCCAATCGCGCTAATTGTAAATCATTCGTATTTACCAAAACCTAAACTCGACCGGAAGCTATATTTGAGCGCGTAAAATCGGTATGTCTATTGTGAATCGTTCATTCGATTCACCGGATTTGTATTCTCAAAAATAGCGATCGAGGTCGTTATTTGCAACAGGCTAGTTTTCTAAAAAAAATATAATTAGTCCGTCAGTTAGATAATAAAAAAATATTGGAGACGTATTTTTTCTTTTGAAAATTAAACAAAGAATGGTAAAGATATGGCGCGTTGAAGTTCCGTGTGATGTCACAGTGTGCTACACTTTTTCGCAATATGTGACGTCACGAGCCCTCCTAAACTTTGATGCGTTATATCTTTATAATTTACCGCTCAAATGACAAAAGAAAAAATACGTTGTTAATTCTTGTTCAAATGGAATACAAAGTAAATAAGTATTTAATTGAATTATTTTGTTTTTTAGTCTCTTTTAAAAACTATACGCTTATATCGCCTATCCATAGATTAACGGGTTTTTTGGTGCGCGCACCTAATATGCTCACAATACAGAACAAACCAGAAACCGCGAACGCGCTCTTAGCCGAAGCTAGACAAACTACTCTCAATGAGTGTAGTTTGGCATTTTGATGATTAGTCTATCTGTGGCCACCGTGTGACGTAGGTGTGAAAAATACTGTCAGTTTTTATTTAATAATGCCGTCTTGTGCTGTTCCCACCTGCAAGAATGCAGTTGGAAGAGTAAAAAAACAAGATGGGATCACATTTCATGTGTAAGTAGCGCATACACATCTCGTTTTATTTAAATAATGAATTATTTTTTCTTGTTCAAAATGTAAACAATTTGGGCGAGTCCATTTTGTCAATGTTGCCAACTTTGCTGGAAATTTCCCCTACGAAAGTACGGTTTTATTTTGTTGAAAGGTTGTTAAAAAATTTACAAATGCGTGTAAATAATTTAAAGATTGATTTTATTATAAAATATATTTATTTATATATAAATATATATATATATATATTCATTTATTTAATGACAAAGTATTTATGATATGAACTTTTGAATTGAGATATTGTAGTGTAAATATAGTGACTTTAATAAATAAAATTATTACCTGTTATTTTACATTTATTTTAATTATTAAAAGTGGAATTTCAGGTTCCCCTCTGATAAAATTATTAGAGAAATGTGGACCACAATTATAAGAAGAGCTCGGTTAGATGAGATATGGAAACCTTCTAAAAGAAGTGTTATTTGTTCTAACCATTTTGAAGGGGATTGTTTCTATGAGACAAAGGGTGGTTAGTGACACAAAAACATTTAATTTTAAAACATGATTTTTAAATTTACCCTAAAAGAAGCAAACTCTCTCTAAGGTAGCAACACTGTACGGGTGGGAAGTATGAGGAATGCGGGGGGTTGCGAATTGTTTTTGGACACAGCGAGCGCCATAGATTATCGGCTGTAGGCTACTTCTGGTTTGTTCTGTATTCTGAGCTAATATGTTGGGGCACCGTGACTCCTCAGAAGGCGGCGGCTGAAAACCAGTGCTAGTCATGCTGCCATGTCTAGCGTAATACTGAGCCGCCACCTATTGAAACTTCTGTCATGCATATATTGTACTTTGTCAATCATTTTTGTAAATCATTTTCTGTATTTTAATAAACGTTTCAATAAATTAAAATAATTCCTTAGTGACTATAAAATAGGAGCCGTCAAAAAGGGCGTGAATAAATTCCTTCAGGGTCGGCAACGCGCTCGTGACATCTCCGGCGTTGCAGGCGTTCATAGGCTACGGTAACCACTTACCATCAGGTGGGCCGTACGCCTGTTTGTCTACTTAATTGTATAAAAAAAATCAATTATATTCTATATTTTGAAAGTCTGCTAAAAGATGAGGAAGACTTCGTGCCTAGCAATGTACCTTTTAAGGCTCTAACGCACGACCATGTCTGACAAATATTCTGTAACAGCGATCTGAACTACGAGGATGGATTGAAAAGTTCGCGGCCTCAGCAAGAAAACAATGTAAAATATAAACAAAAGTAATTTTATTTTTCCACGTAATCTCCACTTAGCTCAATGCACTTCTTCTATCTGGTTTCCAACGCCTGTATGCCAGTCATAAAAAAAGTTTCTTCAAGGCCTTCAAAAAAGTCACCCACCGCAGCTTCGACCTCCTCATTTGAGCAAAATCTTTGACCTCCAAGGTGTTTTTTTAGGTTTGCCAAAGCCACAATCACGAATTTGAGCCATAGATTCAACAGACGTGTGAACGCGTGCATTATCCTGATGGAACAACACTTTCTTGCTGAGTAATCCTGGCCTTTTCTCTTTGATTGTTTCACGCAAACGACTTAAAATGGTGCAGTAATAAGCCGAGTTTATAGTTTGACCTTTTGCAAGGTAGTCCACCATGATGACACCCTTAGCATCCCAAAAAACTGACGCCATCACCTTGCCAGCTGACAAAATTGCTTTGGCTTTTTTTGGAGTCGGTTCATCAGGTTTTTTCCACTGCTTGGATTGCTGTTTTGACTCTGGGGTGTAGTGGTGTACCCAGGTTTCATCCATTGTCACAAATCTGGCCAAAAAATCTTGTGGAACAGCCTCAAACATTTCCAAACAGTCGCGAGAAATCGTGAGCCGTATTCGTTTTTGTTCAACTAAAAGCAATCTGGGTACCCACCGCGCAGAAACCTTAGAAAATCCAAGTTTATTGTGTGTGACAACCAGAGAGTAAGTTCAAGTATTTATGTGTAAGGCTGCGAATATTTCCATCTACCCTCGTATCTATGTTGTATGAATTTCCCTTTATTTTCTTCCGGGCTAGAGGTCGCATTTCTAAATAGATCCTTATTGTTCCTTATTTTTTTTTATCGAGATATTGTTTTAATTGGGGGGAAAATTAGGGCAGTGGGAAGTTTGCTGTAGCGTTATTTCTAAACGGATTTTACAAAATCAAAATTTGGCATCTTGATTTATCATAAATTTTTTGACGAGAGCTTTTTTTGATTCTGAGAAAATGAGGGCAAAAGGGGAGAAGTTTGGTATGACATTATTTTATGGATTTCAATCATATCTTTAGCTATAACAAGACTGAATTACTTTGTAAATGGCGAAAAATACCAGGTTTCTACCTATTTACTACTTAAATATTACTCAATAAGTTCATTCTCATTTAGTTAAAATATGCATAAAAAACGTTTGTTAAGATTTTTACAAATCTATCTAGAATTAGAATATTGTTTCCTACAGTGCTAGCAATGGCCGAGCCTGATGTCATAGCGAGTACGAAAGCTAACAGCTTGAAGCACTCCCGCGGGGGCAACGCCGTAGTGGCAGTCTCGGGGCTGCCGCGGGACAACACTGCTCCCGCTGCGCCAGTGGCGCCGCCCAGGAAGAAGAAGAGAAGTAAGTTAAGACATTTAGTTCCTTGTGAGGCATTTCGTGTAGGTTACATTGTCATTCGACCATCTACAAAGATATAGTCATACGTTAAAAAATCAATCAATCAAATATTTATTTGCATAAAATGTAGGTTGTACAATGATGTTACAATATAAATAGGTACCCAAATACATCGTTCATTAACTTTTACGTAAAATGAATGAATGAAATATTTATTTATTTTAATAGCACAAAACGACACTACAATAAGCTACTTGGCTGTGTTTGCAATTTGACAAGATTTTTATACGGAACAATACATACACTAAAAAGTAACCGATTCACCGATTCCGAGAACAAAATTAATAAATAATTAAAGCAGTAATAACCATTAAAGTTTTCTAATGTAGAAAAGTGGGTGCGTGGTGGGGACGTCTTGCCATCTCTTTTGTACGCATGAAATTAAGCTGCAGTGACGTCACTCCACCATTAAGTGCGTCCTTTTTTTTCATGACAGTTTCCCCTTCCAAAGGATTTCAAAGGCTTATAACTTATTTAATATTTCTGTTTTTGAATTCAGGGCCTCAAATTTGTAATAAAAATACAAAAAAAAATTAAGTAGAATAGCCTAATAGTTACAATAGAAACTTAGTGATAATTATAATAGAAACAGACTTAATATGCGATTTTCCATAGTAATATTATAAATGCGAAAGTCTGTCTGTCTTTTACGCTTTCACGGTTAAACCGCTGAACGGATTTTGATGAAATTTGGTATGAATATAGTTGAAGACCCGGGGTCAAACATAGGCTACTTTTTGACGCAGGCGGAGCTGCGGGAAACAGCTAGTATAGTATGTAGCTAAATTAATAAATAATAAAACATATATCATATCACATCGTATATAGCTAAATTGATAAATAATAAAATAAAAAATAAATTGCATTAAAAATTGTACCAAATCAAATATGGCTTGACCACAACCGATGTACCGCGCCTGATGTATGCGAGCAGCGAGACGGTGGGCGTAGTGTCAGACGCACATGAGATAAAATACCTAAAGATTACTTGTAAAGTTTCAGTTCATTATATATTTTTTTAAATTGTTCTTATCTAAAAATCATATTGGACAAAAACGGGGATTGGATATAATTATACTCGTAAATATACAGCTTCAGAAAATTGTAATTCGATATCGTAAGATCTGGCCGGCACTACGAATCTCATTATTTTTCAAAAAACTCAAACTATAGTATCATGTGATGACTGTCATACAGTATCAATGCCAGCGCAGAGTGTAATGCTATAAAAATAACTTCCCTACCGCTCGTTTTTTAACTTACACTCGTATTGTAAGAACCCTTATTATGCAACAATTTCATAAACTGCTATTATTGTATAGCCACAGATTTATTTACTTTACTTTACTTTATTTACATTTGGGAAACATACAGTTATATAGTTGATATACATAATACATTTACAATACACTCAAACCAATTAAGTTTCCTCAGATTACTTTTACAAAAACAACGACAAGAACTAAAAACACTAAAATGAATACAATTTAAAAATTTGGTAAACATAGAATAACTGGACTTTAATGACTTTTACAGTGAAGCATTACGTAATTTAATATTACTTTTGAAAGAAGCGATAGTCAAATGGAAAATATCTACGTCATTATATTTAGAGTTGTAATTTTGGCAAGTGCGATATAAATAAGTATTCTTAACATAGTTAGTTTTGCAAAGGGGAATATGGAACAGTGTCACAATTCTAGAATTAGGTCGATGGCATCTATAACAAATTTCACTGACAAGAAATGGCGATTCGATACTATTGTGAAGAAGCTTATAAAGAAAAGTTTGATCCTTTTCCATGCGGCGGCTTTTCAACGAGGGTAGATGGTTGGTTTGTTTATTTTTAGCGTATTTCTCAAAGTATTGCAGATGTTTAGCAAATTTTTCCTGAATCCTATCTATCATATCTTTATATACATCGTATTGTGGATTCCAAACTGTGGATGCATACTCCAACACAGGTCTTACAAAAGAGTTATATAAAAGAATCCGTGTTGAGTTAAGTTTAAATTCTTTACTAATGCGTAACACAAAGCCAAGCATTTTGTATGCTTTAGATGTAATTTTAGTAATATGGTTGTTAAAAGAAAGTTCGCTATCCATATAAACACCCAAGTCTCTCACAACAGATACTCGCCTTATTTCAACATTATCTATTTTATATGGATATTGAATAGGTTGCAATTTACGGGTAAAAGAAATTACATTGCATTTATCTATATTAAGATGTAGAGAGTTGACATGACAATAAGAACTCAAACTATTTAGATCTCTTTGCAATAGCTGACAATCGTCGGGAGATTTAATCACTCTGAAAATTTTCATGTCATCAGCAAACAATAGAATGTCACTGTTCTCAAAGATTAATCTTATGTCATTTATAAATAAATCAATAGTATTAACGTACAGAACGGACACTCGCACCCTCCCACCCGAAACAGATACCGCACGGAGCCGCGAGGAATCAAGGGCCAAATAATGCAACGATGTCACTTCGGTATTCGGCATCGATAAATAATCTAATAAATTACATTAAAAACAATATATAAAATCTAATACATCATGATACAAATGATAGTAGAACTCGTAGCATTGATACGCGACTTGAATATATTAATATCTTTGTCTTACTGTTATAGAATGCGTTGTTCAGAAGTACCGCGTATTTTTTAATAGTTATTTAGGTCCCACTGCTGGGTAAAAGCCTCCTCTCTTTGTTTATCGTGAGGTATAATCATGGAGTAATTACAAAGAGGAGATGCCGTAATAAGCGTTTTGAAAGAAAGTGTTTGTGAGGCTACACGGGGCGGAAGGCAGACGTGAGGACGAAGAGGGTGCTTGGTTTCGGCCGTCTGTCCAATAATGGAGCACGAGCAATGACAAGCTCCGCCCACTTTTGTGTCGGCGAGGCGCCAATGATCATATCACTGCGCCATTTCAAACGGCATCTCCTCTTTGTATTTACTCCATGGGTATAATCACAGTGTAATAACAAAGAGGAGATGGCGTATCGAGAGCTTCCTTACAAAAATTGTGTGTGGCTACGCGTGGCGGAACGCACACGTGAGGGGAACCGAGCGGTTTGGCCGTGGCTCCGCCCATATTGACGATCCCCTCTACTTACCAATAGATGTCGCTAGCAAATCGAATATTGCAACATAAACAAATATATTTATATTTCTTTAAATTACCGATATTTTAAAATTTAAAACAGACACATATTTTGTTTAACACTAAATCAATCAAATAAATCCGAAAATATGTTACTTACTTACGTTTATTGTGATACAATAACAGTGCAGCATTGAAACACTTAAAACTAAATGGGTTTAAAATATTTTACAAAATATTCTAAGCTCAAACGAAATGTAAATTAGAAAAATAAGAAAAACATTAGAGCTCGCTCGACGTCACGCATCTTTCACAGTTGAACGAAAAATGATATAAGCCACGCCCACTTCCGACGTCACTGCGCCAATGTTTATTTGTTTCTTTTTTAATTTTTTAGAATAGGTACTCACATAGAATTATGGTTAACTACTAACAATTTATGGGCACAAAAAGTTTTTTTATTTATTTTATTTGTATTTGCTCCATGGAAAATTCTTGTATTTTATTAAATACTGATCAGCAAAAGTGGTCGAACAGTCGTGTTTGCCATGTCAATTTATCGTAATTTTTACCGATCAAAAATAATAAATAATTTTAAAGCATTCAGACAACAAATCGAACATTTATGGGTTCCGTTTTTTAAGGCACAGTCTGTTCCGTTTTTGTTAAAAACAAGGTCATGATAAATATATTTATGCGAAAATAGACAAGAAATAATTTATCAGCGTCAGCAAAATAGAGTCTAAATCTATTAAAAACTAAAAGTACTAAGAACAATATGCTCACTCTATTGTGACAATGACTCTGTGCCCGAGTGGCTTTCCTCAACGCGTTGACAGGAAAATGAATGCGATGACTAAATATCGTCAATAATAAACTAGTATTCGTCGGGGTCGTTTCTGTGTTACAATTTGAAATCAAGTGTTGTTATGTGTATTTTCAGTAGCAAATAGTACCTATGTCTTTTGTTCAAAAACTTCAGTACTTACTATACTGTGCCTATTCGTAGTTCCTTACTGATCCCCAAGATGGAAAATGATCTTTATCTGTTTCGTCTGGTTCTCGCGTGTTCGTCTATATAGGTATTTGTTATAAGATATTGTGTCGTTGAGTTAGACTTCTTAAACAAAAGTCTCGAACTTACTTTAATTCATGAAGATCATATCCACATTCAACATATCTTCGATTATATACCTTCATACTTTTTATTTTATGTTTTAAATATGCAGTGCGTTAGTTTAACAGTTAATCCTCTTAGATTTTTTGTTTCGTTTTACTCCAAGTCATTGAAATAAAATTGGCAGGTAAATTACACGGGTCGCAATCGCTGTCGATGGCGGACGGAGCGGACGACAACGTGAGCGTGTGCACTACGGACACGGACGAGTTCCGATATCCGGCTCGAAGGACCGACAAACTGACCTCGCTTGTTTTGGAGGTGAGTAGACCCTGAAATGCTGAGAATTTATTTACTTACTATAACTTGATCACAACCGCTGTACCGCGCCTGAGGTATGCGAGCGGCGAGACGGGGGGTGAAGTCTCAGACGCACATGCGATAAAATATCTAAACATGGGTCTTAAAGTTTCAGGGGGCTTACCATAATGTCTTATAGCAGTATTATTTTAATATTACTCTCGAAATTCGTACCATGACACGTAAAAAAGAATATTACTTTAAGCTTGCATTTCCTAGCAGTTTTGATGACGTCACAGTAAATTGTTCATTCAATTTCGTACCATGAGCAGTATTTGACAGTTAGCAATGTTGTTTTTACGTCAAATTTAGCGATCTTGAAAAAGTTGGTTGGATGTGATGGAAACAAAACGTTTTTCATGTTGAGTGTGATTCTTTCAATGATCTTGTGTTACAAATAACAAGGTAAATTCTAACTTTGTGTAAAAAACCATTAGTGTGCGACTGTGTGTGTTGAATCTTTTATTATTATGTGTTAGATTTGTTTTGTGTTAGTTATACGTGATGTTGTTTAAGTATACCTCGTTCGGCCATAAGTTCTGTTACAAATAAAAATGCATTTTTTATGAAGTAATGTAATATTACTAAAACTTATATGTACATATTTATTAGCCTCAGCAAAAAATAAAAACAATATTCTGTTCAAAGTGACCACCTTTGGCTTTTAAAGGCCTTTAATCTGTCTGGCCATGAATCTATGGATTCACGCACTGTTGCCATGGGAAATTTCGCCATTGCTTGCTCCAGAGATTTTCTAAGAGACTCAATGTCGCCGTGTCGTTTAGCGCAAGCCGTTAGACAGAAACCTAAAAATAAAAACATCTTAATTATTTAAGTTACTTAATATAAAAAAAAGTGGCAGTGGGCGGGGCACATAGCGCGGAGAACCAATGGCCGATGGGGCAGAAAGGTTCTCGAATGGCAACCACGTATCGGTAAGCGCAGCGTTGGACATCCACCGACCAGATGGTCAGATGACCTGAAAAGGTCGCAGGTAAACGCTGGATGCAGACTGCTGCCAACCGATCATTTTGGAAATCATTCCAGTCCAGCAGTGGGCTGACTGCGGCTGAAATGATGATGATGAATGTAAAAAATAATAATAGACATTTTACTATTTTTTCCACAAGACATGATAGGCTAGGCTAGCGACAATGCCGGCTCCTCTGTTACTGCTGGACCCTCGTTCAACAAAGGAAGGAGAAGAGTACGAGAACGCTGTCCCCATTCATAGTTCTCTCTCGAGAAAAACCTGTGAATCTAGACCCCGCATTTAACTTACTTGGAATTAGCCAAAGCTATTATTAAAATATTTTTATCTAAACAAACTCAGTGCGAGACCTTTTGAGTGGCTGCGCGTGAACTGTCAGTTGTCTTTATAAAACGTAAAAAAAATGTTCCGAATCTCATTTGCGTGCGCAGCTTCGTTTGTAATCATAACCCAAATTTCATTTTTTATTTGTTGTAATTTAAATTTAATAATATAAATGTATTTTATATATTTTGAACACATAATCAACTTTAAAAACACATAATTCAATATATTAAATTTAAAATTCAATATTTCGTAACGAGAGTCAATCGGAACACTGCGTAAAAGTGATGCAGCTATACGAATTATATAGCGGAGTCTCGCTCTCACAATCGCCAGGGAATAGACAAATCATTCGTTCTTTCACAACTCTACGCAGGAATACAACAATCTTGTTTTAAAAGTTCATGGTACGATTTGGAACAATATTATTTTAAGCTTAAAACAAGATGGGCTAAAACCATCATGGTTTTGTTAAAGTTTATGGTAAGCCCCCAGGTCATTATTTTTTTTTTTAATTGTACTTAGCTAAAAATCATGTTGAACAACAAGATAACGGTAATTTAAAAATCTAAACTGACTGCTTTTCTGTGCAATTTGAAAAGCCTTTTCCGAAAAAAATCTGCCGTTTTGTTTTTTTTTATTTGTGATGTACCCAGTATCACTCTTACAGTAAATACGAATCTAACGACACCTCTCAAGCTAAAATCCATCGAGCCGTTCAGGTTGCAGAACGCAAAATACATACTCTCGAAAAACATAACCCTCCTTCTGGCGCAGTCGGGTAAAAACGAGCTTGAATATAATTATAATCGCAAATTCAGTTTAAAAAAAATTGTAATTCGATATCGTTAGATCTGTCTGGCACTAGAAGTCTCATGCACACTCCCCCACTTCCCCGCGGCAAAAAAAAAACTATAGTTTGACCGCAAATATTACATAAAAAATACTGTCATTAATGCCTTTGAGTATGTGAAGAGTTAACGAAGAAATATATAACTCTCTTTCGCATTAATAATATTTTGGAAACGTGGCCAAAATAATCTATCTAACAGAAACTTGAAACCGCGTTTCCGATTTCTGTTAGAATCTTCCAAAAGTAATGGTTCCTTTTTCAGAATACGTCTACTCCTCATCAGACCATGGCATTGCCAAGTCCCGCCAGTACCATAGAGTCACTGACCAGAGAGTTTCAAGACTCCTTGGAACTTTCCAGCTCTAAGTATGGTAAGTAATGTATAGCCCGACCAGTAAAATAGCAACCTTTGCCATATTGCGGAAAAATATTGGAACTAATTTCTTTTACTAGCAACTAGGCTTTCATGTAACATTCTGTCATTTCAACGTCATCTGCCAAAAAATACAAGAGTAGACATTGTTTATTTTGTGAATATTTCCTTCCTACTACGATTAATTATAAAAATGGCAAAAATAATTCATAGTATGTAGGTAATGAGATAAGTGATATAAAAGATGTTATCATATTTGTCGCAAATAAAAACGAAGATTGGTTTCTATTTAATTAAATGACATTGTCAATTTTGCTGTTCACATGACACATACAACATGTTGCCACCTAAATAACACTGATGCAGTGTTGTGTTCCTGCTGGTGAGTAGGGTCGCCAGGCTCCAGAGGGGTCGCTGTGCTGACAGCGGACAGGTCGGCAACGCGCTCGTGACATCTCCGGTGTTGCAATCGTTCATAGGCTATGGTAACCACTTACCATCAGGTGGGCCGTACGCTTGTTTGCCTACTTAGTTGTATTAAAAAACTATCGCGAAAACATAACACATCATTAACTTTATGGTTATTCCACAGGCAGCGACCGATCGTTCGCCGGATCATCCCCACGCGAGCATTCTCTCCCGCGCGGCAATTTGTTGGCCGACATGCGCGGCAACATGTTGAGCAACTTGTCGGCCGACAGTCGCGGCAACTCTGCCCCGGCTCATCACGCGGCCAGTACCGCGTTACACTTGGCACATCATTTGCAGGATGTTAATGAAGCTGTTAGAGGTATTTCACTTTTATATTTATGACCCGTGCTTATTTTAGCATATTGAATTTTTCATCTACAATAGGCTAGTTTCCAGGGTCAAAAACTAACATTAAAATTAGTCCGTCATTTATGGAATCTAAATATATTAGTGACGTGTTTTTTCTTTTGTCAATTGAGCGATAAATTATAAAGATATAACGCTTCAAAGTTTAGGAGTGGGGGCTCGTGACGTCACATATTGCGAAAAAGTGTAGCACACTGCAACGTCACACGGAACTTTAACGCGCCATATCTCTACCATTCTTTGTTTAATTTTCAAAAGAAAAAATACGTCTCCAATATTTTTTGATTATCTAACTGACTGACGAATGATATTTTTTTTGGAAACTAGCCTATTATATTGAAATATGGTTAAAAAGACATAAAAGAGCTACTGTAAGTACAAAAAACTTGTGGACTAATATTTATTTTATATATGTTTTATCTTGTGGTCTCTATATATTACTATATAGTATCGTAAGGACGTGGCCTACGGCACCGTAAATGGCACCGGTTTTGCGGCCCTAAACGTGTGTATTAGCGTATATGTTTGTGGTGTTTAAATTCTTTTTGGTGTCCTATACGTTTTATGATGTGTGGTGAAAGACAAAAAAAAACATCAAAGTTACAAATACTATACAGATGATACATTTTATTCATGCAAGTATTAACCCCTTTATTATGAATCATTCGAGCACATTTTAGTCAAAATTTGTTTCGCCTTTTTTTTTTTTTTATTTGATATTTAGCGTCAAAAAACAAGACATTTTAGTTAATATAGATATAACAAATGATTCTTAATACGAGGGTGTCGTAGCTGGGAGCATGACATTGAGAATTTACTATGGAACAAAGGAAAAAGCTCCGCCGACAAGACCTCCTCCTCCTACCTCTAGGAATTAATGAATTGATAATTTACAGGCAAAATGTACTGACGGGCCTATCCAGTTATTGAAATCATTGGGCTAATTCGATTTCTGTGATTTGATTTATTTATTTAAATACTAGCAGCCCGTCCCGACTTCGCCCAAGCCTTATAGCCTTCTTCGATAAATGGGCTATCTAAAACTGAAAGAATGTTTTAAATCTAACCAGTAGTTCCTGAGATTAGCGCGTTCAAACAAATTCAGCTTTATAATATTACTAGCTGTTTCCCGCAGCTCTGCCTGCGTCAAAAAGTTGCCTATGTTTGACCCCGGGTCTTCAACTATATTTACACCAAATTTCATCAAAATCCGTTCAGCGGTTGGGCCGTGAAAGCGTAACAGACAGACAGACAGATAGACAGACAGACAGACTTTCGCATTTATAATATTAGTATGGATTATTATTATATCTCCTTTTGGAATTCACGGGTTACCCCGGTCCTTTGAGAGGCTTGCGCGGGGATATTGATCCAACGCGTAGAGGCCCTTTGGAGCAGTTGATGTCATGTGGTGCTCCTGCCCAAACCCGTCCTCTGCTATATCAATAGATGATATTTCCATGAACAGGTATAGGCAGGAGGAGGAATTATTGCTTATGAGTGAAAAGAATAAAATGGATTATGGTTATGCAGTTTGGATGGATTTGAACTGGGCTATTGCAATAGAAATCGGTTACCTGCCATAATCATGATTACTGACTATTAGTGGCAGACGGTGACTCGCTACTCAGTAAATGGGCCCCCCAAAAAATCGCCGCGTTTGGCAACAGAGGGACAACATTGGAATGAGCGGCTAAGGGTGTCGAGAGGTGCGGCTTCGGTTTCGTCATCGCGAGTTTCCTCGTGAGTGGGTTTCCCCGTTATTACGCCATTACGTGCAATACACTTCCACCCTCGAGCATATAGCTCTTGCGACTCCACTCTGGCCGGCCGGCTAAGGCAAGCCAGAGGTAGGGATCCTGTCCCTCATCGGTGTCCACTCCTACCTTGGCAAAGGAAGGCCGGAGTCGAGGGACGGAGGCCTCCCCTGGGAGCACTCAGGTTCTTGTGTCGCCACTCACCACAACTCGCCTCAAGCTGCCCTGCGGAGACTGACTGCACTGGGAAGGGAACCCAGTGGGCGATGGCGTCGCCACATCCCTACGCCTTTATATTATAATATTATTATTATTATTATTAGTATTAGAAGATTTATTTATTTAATATCGTTTATCGCAGTGAGTGAAATGTGGCTCGGGGCGGGCGGGAACGCTGCGCGTGCGCACGGCGACGCGCGAGCTTCACACTCCTCACTGGGGAACAACTACAGGTACTGATTTCTTATGTTTTCACGATTGTTACACATTAACCAAGCTTCCTTTGGAGATAAAAGAGCTGTCTTCTCACTCTTTCAAATCTCGGGTTAGGGAATACTACGAACGATCGGACTTGAGCTGAGCTTACTGTTTTTATGTGTAATTGAATTTGTATGTTAGATGTAAGTCTATGCACCTAAGATTTCTTTGCGTGTTGTGCCCTCTTCTGTGCCCATATGTCTATGTCCTGTGTTAGTTTGGTTGACTGGAAGAGATCCGTCTTTGGGATAAGTCCGCCTTTTGTTGTAACCTGTATTCTGATACTATGTCCTTTGTGTACAATAAAGATTTTTACAAACATACATACATAACCCTTTGTGTAATTTTTGTTGTATTATTGTTTTGGAAACTGTTTTAATTAAATAATTATTTATTTACTAGCCGGTTCCCGCAGCTTAGCCTGCGTCAAAAAATAGTCTATGTTTGACCCCGGGTCCACGTGATTATTAATAGTACTAACGTACATAGCGGACACTCACACCCTCCCACCCGAAAATACTAACCATTCGTTTACTTACTATTTTTTGACAAAACCGCTGAACCGATTTTGTTGACATTTGGTATGGATTCAAGACCCGGAATCAAAAATGGCTTCTTTTGGGCGTAGATGCAACCACGGAAAACAAATAGTCATGAAATTATGGGTTTTCTTCAATTAATTTTTATTGTTCAAATCTAAAATTTGAGGGCCAAAATACGAAAACAGATTGTTTTCAATTAGTTCAAAAATAAATCCATACTTCCATCCTAATATTATAAATGCGAAAATCTGTCTGTCTGTCTGTTACGCTTTCATGGCCAAACCGCTGAACGGATTTTGATGAAATTATGTATGAATATAGTTGAAGACCCGGGGTCAAATATAGGCTACTTTTTGACGCAGGCGGAGCTGCGGGAAAAAGCTAGTAAGTTATATATAAAATCTTTAAAAACTCATGAAACTAAGCAACAAAAAAAGGACGCACTCAGGGGTGCAGTGACGTCACTGACACTTTGTTCGTGCGGACAAAAGAGAAAGTAAGACGTCTCCATTACGATCTCACTTTTCTTCATGAGAAAATTTTAAATGCTAATTACTGCTTTAATTATCAACCAATTTTGTTGTCGTTTCAGGAGTCTTTTACTATTAATCAAGTTTGAACACAGTCAAAAACCCTTTTCATATTAAATGTATGTCTATATCTGAGTGTGTCCTATATTGGCAACTGGCAACAGACACTTATAAGCAGTGATAGGATAATCGGGCGCTTATATATATCTAAACTTCTTTAATTGAAAGAATAATAAGGATATTCCTTTCTCAATTGAACATTGTAAAAACAACTGTAAGTAACGTGTGAATAAAAATTAAGTTTAGGTAAATTTGCGCCCGATTATCCGATCACTGTTTATGATGGTCTGGAACATATGAGTGTATAGTGTACAAACAAATGCGGATTAAATTACACGTACAGTTACATCACGTAAATTGTATTATATTGGTTTTGCGATAAAGCCGCCTATTGTACATCCTGTCTATCCTGTATATTTGCAATATATTTTCTTTGGTGCAAAAGTCTTACATATTTTTTTTTACTTATTGTCAGTAGACGCAACACAAACGACGGAACCACAACCGGGTCCCGACGGAGATCAGCCGGCGATGAACAGCAACTGGGGCTCGCTCTGAGGACCAGGACCACCTCCGGCCACCAACTCACTGACATCGAGATACTCGAGCAGGTCACTGTGCTCAACCTGGACACAGGTAGGTTCATGTGTAATGCCGCATTACAACCCGGACACTCCATACAACAGCGGCGAGCCCGATACCTAATACTACTACTACGATTCGGTCGCGTACGCACGCGCGTCAATGTGTGTGTTACACGTATGGTTGGTTATTTACCGTGAAGCAGTCATAGTCGTCGCGTTATCCTTGCATTGTTTTGCTCCCGTTTTTACCCTAAATTTGGGCGGTGACGTGCGATGTCTGTCTCGGGTGGGAGATTGTGAGTGTCCGCTCTGTACGTCAGTATGTGGCCGCGTTTCCATCTACAAGTAAATTTTAATTTTAATACTTTTTTATTTTATTTATCATAAAAGCTTAACCTAACCTTCTGAAAAATAAAACTATTTTTCACATTTCCCACAGGTGAACGAGTTCCTCTGAGCGTGGCGGAACATAAACTACCAAAATGTATTAATCCGCTCAGTTTGCACATCATGAGACTGACCTCCGAGTATTTTGGGAGACCCAACGATGACGACAATGCCAGGTAAACTATTATTTATTTTCATTTTGCATAAAAATTTACACACGTTTGTTAAGCCTGTTTTTAGTGACCCTAAATATGACTATGTTGAAATCATTGAGAGAAAACGAGAAGGGTCTGCAAGTAGAAATATTGCTTTCGTATAGTCCCCATCACGAGAGGGTATAAATTATGTAAACAAATGCTCAGGGGTTCGCAACATTTAAATGAAAGAAAAAATGGTATTTTTGTGACATAATGTTTAAAGAGAATTTAAATTTATGAGTGGTTTTAAATCAGTAGTTCCCAAACTTATTTTTCTCGTGGACCACTTTCAAAATTTTACTGGTTTCGGTGGACCCCCTGCTGCTACATTTCTACCACATTCTTAAAGTCGCCAAAAAATAAAAATTGTGTCACTTCTGAGTTCTGTCCCTATATTTCGATATGTAAAATAAAAACGAAAAATGGTACATTTTATATCACTTTATTTATTAAAAGAATAGAATTACAAGAAAAAAATATTAAGGTAATATAGGTTCAGGTCATAATTTTAATTAATGGGAAGGATGTATCTGATGGAGTGTCAGCAAACGATCAATGTTTGGCTTTATTTTTGTGAGCAATAACCGCAAATCCCCCCGCTCTGTGATGTTTAATTTGCTCCTTTTTTTTGTTAAGAGGTTTGTAACGGCACTAAAACTCCTTTCGACAAGATATGACGAGGGAAAAGCTATTAAAAATTTCCTTGCGATTTCCCACAGTCCAGGATATTTTTCGGGTATTTCTGCTTGCAGCCAAAATGTTGGGTAGCCTTTTCTAAATTTCACCTTCAGCTCCTCATTAGTGCTTAGTTCGAGCAGCTCCTCTTGTAATACAACATTGGCCACTTCCGTTTCATCAAATGGATTTATTATCCATGGTGGTATATCCATCGTCAGTATATCTTCAAACCTGGTTTTGAAGTCATCATGCAGGGCACTTAAATGTTGACTGTAGGTATGGATATCCTCATCAATACATTCTACCTGCGACAAGTTTGGAAATTGAGAGAATTCGCGCCGACTAATGTTTTGCTTCATAAATTTCAATTTCCCAAGAAAAGCCGAAATTATCCCCTTTGTTTTTATTAAATTCAGGCTGTCCCCTTGTAACTGCAAGTTAATATCATTAAATTTTTTAAACAAATCTGTCAAATACGCAATGTCTGCTTTGAATTTGATCAAGTTTTCTTTTAAATCTGGATCTCTACTTTCTAAGAACTCTAATATGGAATCGAAAACAGAGTAAAATCTCGTTAAGCATGCACCTTTCGACAACCAGCGTACTTCAGTATGTAAGAGCAGTCGTTGGAAGTCTTCATCATTTTCGTCGCACAATTGAGCAAATAAACGTGTATTCAATGCATTGCTTCTGATTTTGTTGACAGCTTTTATTACAAAATGAAGAGATTGGTTCAACCTGTCACTTAAATGTTTTGCCACAAGATGTTGTCGGTGGATTACGCAATGAATAGCTGTAAGTCCTGGTATAATTCTTTTGAGATGACTTATAAACCCACGATATCGCCCGACCATTGCAGGAGCTCCGTCTGTTGCCACTGAAATAATGTTTGTAAATGGGATCGATTTTTCCGTAAAAAAATTACTCAGGACATTAAATATTGATTCGCCTTTAGTGTCAGTCTCCAAAGTTCTGGCAAATAGCAATTCTTCGTGAATTTCTTCCTCAACAATAAATCGGACATATGCCAATAGTAATGCTTCATTACTGGGTAACGTTGACTCGTCCAGTTGTATAGAAAAATGAGTTTTTTGCAGATGATTACACAAAAAGCTTTCGATATCAGAGCTCATTTCATCAATGCGTCTTTGTACAGTATTGTTACTTAATGGAATTCTTTTTAGTACGTCAAATGGAGATTTGTGCAAAACAGTTTTTAAAACCTCTTCAACAGCGGGTAAAATTAATTGTTCTCCGATAGTGTGCGGTTTTCCAGATTTTGCTATAAGTAATGAGATATTGTAAGATGCCCGCAAGCCATCATCGTTACTTTGAGATGTTGAAGCGAACATACTGTGCATGGTGGGTCTCTTTCCATATTTTTCTTTCAATGTTTGAAAATATTTTAAATCTTTACCTATTTTATCAGTATGACACCTTTTTAGATGATCTTCGAGCTTTGATGGTTTCATAGAGTCATTGCTCAAAACTTTGTTGCATAATAGGCACATGGGCAATTGTTTGTCTGCCTTTGATGGAACAAAACCATATTTCAAATAATCGACACTATATTGTCGACATTTTTTCTTTGCTGTAGCCATGTTTCGTGTCAGTTACCTTACCTGTAAAAAAAATGTTTTAGTAACCAAGTTTTTTTCTGAATATAGGTATCACACCGCAGCCTTTGTCAGCACGCGGAAATAGAATTACGGCTTGTAAAGGGACCAACTAATAAACCGCTGAGACAAATACAAACGTTTTCACAAAACGGTATCAATTTTAAAGTACATAATTTACCACTAATTTTTAATAGTATAAATAAAAATTAGTGTACTCAGTATCGAATACTGATCATATTTGTGTAGGAAAAAATAAACGTCGAAATCCCAAAATTGTCCATAAAAACGATAACTAACATTTTATTAAATCAATGAGTTCACGCGCTCCGTGTATTTGCGTATTTTTTGTCTGCGGCTTCATTGTTAAAACGTGACAAACAGGCATCGAAGTTCAAGCCCCGCCCTTTTCCCGTCGCCCGCGCACCGCTCGCTCTTTCCGAAAAGGAATAGTTTTGATAAAATAGTTACTTCAAAATCAATTTAACATGATTATGAAATTACTGTTTTATAAAATTAGTAGTTATTTGCAAGAAAAATTACAAAATTAATTGCTCTGCAATATTGCTTATTCGGCCTTTTTAGAGAGGCAGTGCTTCTCTCGTGAAAAAACAATTGAATAAAACGTGCTGTGTTTGTCTTCAAATCGAAAGAGGACAATTAAAATATCTGTAAGTTACTAAGTTACCTATCTATACAGGCCGTTGTGATCAACCGACTAGTACACGTAAACAAAATACTTAAGTACTATAACAAAAAAAGGTAGGTTACTTACTTTTCTCCGGCACTAGCAAACACAGATATAAATTTTCTCACAACTTTTTTCCAAATTCCGCCTTGTTTTCGAAATTCCGGAAACAAATGAATGCGTTTGGTTGCCTTTGGCATCAAGTATTTATAGTGTTGATCAAGTTCATGTCTGAACAAGCATTAAGCATTGTCGGGCGGATAGCGCTTTGCAAGTCTGTACACGAAATTGTACGTAATATCGAATACACAAGTTTGGACAAGTAACAGTCGCTTGCCTTATTAAAATATTATCTGCTTAGATAGGTACTTAAAACAATGTAGGTAGGCCCTTATAAAAACTATGCTTACATTTTTGCTCTTTACTATCAAAAGCAGATAAATTTTCGTGGACCCCCATTAACATCTTATGGACCCCCATTTTTTGTTCACGCCTACGTAGACCCCCAGCAAGTCTCCCGTGGACCCCTGGGGGTCCACCTGGACCACTTTGGGAATCACTGTTTTAAATGATTCTTGACCGCCGCAACACCCGCGTGTATTTCATAGTTAATTAATTGTATTATTTTTGTCTCATTTATTTGTTTCAAAAGTGGAAAGATAACCTGTCACCAGAATTAAATGTCGGATCAAATGTTTACATTCACTGAGCCGGACTCGTTCCTGTACCATGCATCATTGACATATCGCAAAATATAACCAGACTAATAGACTAGTTTCCTAAAAAAAAAAATTAGTCCGTCAGTTATATAATCAAAATATATTAAAGACTTATTTTTATTATTTTGAAAATTAAATAAAAATTGGTAAAGATACGGCGCGTTAAAATTCCGTGTGACTTCACAGTGTGGTACACTTTTTCGCAATATGTGACGTCACGAGCCCCCACCCCTAAACTTTGATGCGTTATATCTTTATAATTTATCGCTCAATTGACAAAAGAAAAAATACGTCACTTATTACAAATCACGTAGTCACGTATTTTTGTTTCCCTAAATGACGGACTAATTTAAATGTTAGTATTTTGACCCTGGAAACTAGCCTATTGGAATTGGGCGAACCCGTATAGTAATTAAGGTCGATTGTATTTGGTAAACTCACAATGTCACTAGGTAACCGTTAGAACTCACCATAGTAGAGATTAGTTTGTTTACTAAATTTACACCTTCTCGTGACGGCGAGTTTAGAAAAGGATTGTTGCAAGTAGAAATATTTCGTCTCTGCCACGGCGCAATAACAAAGGGATGACATATCGAAAACTTCCTTAAAAAAATTGTGCGAGGCTAAGCGGGACGAAAGGCAGACGTGCGGGGAGCTCGGTTTGGCGCGCGGAGCGACTGCCGTCTGACCTCCGTAACCCTTTTAACAGGGAAACCAGAGGTGTGTTAGTAGCCAACACTGTCAGTTTTTTTCAGGCTGCCTTAGGCATCTGACACAGCCTTACGACTGTTATCTATCGATAACAATCGGGACCAACGGCTTAACGTGCCTTCCGAAGCACGGAGGAGCTCAAGATAGAAAATGCCACTAAATGGCGACCAATCCAATAATGGTCGCGTCTCGCCATCGCTTGACACGCGCATTCGCTACGGTTACGCGGGTCGCGTTCGACTATCGAGCTCTTTGATGACGATCACCTCTACTTACCTATAGACGTCGCTAAGCAAATCGAAGATATCATCATAAAAAATATATATTTTTATTTATATTACAGATATTTTGAACATTAAAACAGACATATATTTTGTGTCGTTCAAATAAATTCGAAAATGTATTAAGTACTTACTTTTATTTTGATCCAATAACAGATTAAAACACTTAACACTAAATGGTTTAAAATATTTAACAAAATATTCTAACCTGAAACGAAACTTAAATTTAAAGAAATAAGAAAAACATAAGAGCTCGCTTCACGTCACACATCGTTCACAGTTGAACGAAAAATGACGTAAGCCCCGCCCACTTTTCCAACGTCACTGCCCCGTTACCCGTAACAGAGCACCAGTCGATACGCCGTCTCCTCTTTGTAATTGCTCCATGGTGTCTGCCTTACCTTCTTGTGTTAATAAATTGTATAGGCTGTAGGCTGTAAATAGCTTTTTGTGCATGTTTGAATCTTTTTAGTTTATTTTTGTTTAACTTCTATAGTTAAATTCTTGTTTTAATCAACAAATCAACATTTGTAATTAGTGCTTATGTTAACAGTTTAAGAATTTTACTACTTTAGTTATAATTAAATGATATACAAATCGTATTACTTAGCATGAAAATATAATACATACATAACTTTGGGACATTTTATTCTCTGTCTGGCATATATAATGATACAATACAACTTTATTGCCTCTATCTGCCTTCATCTAGGAAATCACACTATTTACATACATTTGCATTTAATACAATTAATGTTCTATTTATTTATGATAATTTGCTGAAAATTTTCTAATTAATTCTGTGACATTGACGAAATTATTTTTTACGTCCCACAAAACGGCA
Organism: Euzophera pinguis; assembly: GCA_947363495.1. NCBI lineage: Eukaryota > Metazoa > Arthropoda > Insecta > Lepidoptera > Pyralidae > Euzophera > Euzophera pinguis. The sequence continues at coordinate 15,603,937 of OX376166.1, forward strand.
GCCTCTCTTTGGTGGTCATTAAAGGACGTCAGAGGCCGAAAGGCGGTTCCGAAAAACTCTGATACCAGGGTTTTAGAGGGGCGATTGACCGTGTACCCTACTCGATGTGAATTAATAAACGATCCACAAGTAAAAATACAACTATTGAGAGAAGCAGAAAGATAAAAAAAACGTAATCCCTCGTCTATGAAATATGATATGATACTAGCTTTTTCCCGCAGTTCCGACTGCGTCAAAAGTAGCCTATGCTTGATCCCGGGTCTTCAACTATATTCATACCAAATTTCATCAAAATCCGTTCAGTGGTTTGGACGTGAAAGCGTAACAAACAGACAGATAGGATGGAAGTATGGATATTTTGTAGACACCCCTCTGAACGGTTGCTCCGACCACTGTTCATAAACAAAACAACAATATAGAAGTAAAAAAAATAAATAAATTGATATTGAATCTTTCAGCGCCGAAGTCAAACCGAAGCGTACACACACATGGCGAAAACGTTTATCTATCAGTATTTACGCGTCCACCTTCAGCCTATCCAGAAAGACTTTACAACGAACCAAATCTGACTTCAATATACCTGCTGATAGGTTTTTGCACATTTTTTTTTAATTTTCAGATTTTTTTCGTGTTCTTTTTTGTTGTCTGTGTGTGTGCGCTTTATTTTGTGCTTTTATGGTCAATTCTCTGCGGGGTTGAGACGGAATTTTCAACTTTATCTGAATAATTATAAGAACAGTAATCGAATGAAAAATGAAAGGTGCCTTGCGGACAACCTAGTAATAGTGTTATGAATATTGTTACGAATTGGGAATTCGCACTTTGGAGAAAATCACCTACGTTTACAAGGATGGTCGCCGACGTCACTTAACACGAGTCATCTCACACAATATCTAAATCATAAACATAGCGATCTCTATCTAAAAAATTATAACACCTGTATGTATTTACCTATGTTTTACAAATAAAGTATTGATTGAATCACTTGCTTATCATAATCACTAAGAGTAGATGAGGTCGTTGGTTTCACTTCTTGATTGCGCTTGTAGCTCAACTTTTTTAATTTTGTAACAATATGTAGATAAAGTTGAAATTCCTCTGTAAAGTTTAAAATGGCACTTGCAGTATGAGTTGACCCTTTGCTTATCGTTTTTTGAAAACGTTGAATATTTGTGAGCATTTCAAACAACTGCAGTGGTTTTAGAATTTTGTTATTAATAATTTATTTATGCACATTTTTTAAATTTACCGTCACAAAATACAATATTTGAAGTGTTTTTTCCTTATGTATTTTCCTTTTGGATGTAGTGACATAGATAGAAAAAGGCATGTTAAGATGGTTTGGGCATGTAGAATGGATGGATGAAAGGAGACTTACGAAAGGTATTTACAAATCAAAGGTGACAGGAAAAGTCGGTAAGGGCCGGCCTCGGAGAACATACTGCGACCAAATCGCAGACATATTAAAAAAGGGAGATGTCAGGAGTACCCGTAATCGACGAGCGTGTATGACAAGAGTGATGAGCGTAGAAGAAGCGAGGGAAGTCTGTAAGGATCGTAGCAAATGGAAATCCGTAGTCTCTGCCTACCCCTACGGGAAAAAGGCGTGATGGTATGTATGTATGTAATACATACACACATACATACCATCACGCCTTTTTATACATACATACATACTATGTATGTATGTATTTCCCTTTTATCTAACAGTACTACTGTTAGATAAAAGGGTAAGGTTGGTTCCACGATTATATTTCCCTTCTTTTTCGTTGGAATTTTAAGCTTTTACTAAAACGATAAAGTCTATCGTGTTAATTCCATCCCTATTTTTCTAGAATCGTATTCGCTTTGTTAATTGAGAAGCTCCTGCTGCCAGGATCCCTAATTTTTAAATGTATGACTCGTACAAAACTGATGAGTCGAATGAATATCTTTCGACTCACCAATTTTGCGTGAGTGCGCGTAAAAAAAATTGTAAAATCATGAAACCATGGAGTAATTACAAAGAGGAGATGCCGTTTAAAATGGCGCAGTGATGTGATCATTGGCTCTTCGCCGACACAAAAGTGTGTGGATCTTGTCATTGTTAGTGCTCCATGGTTGGAGCGACGGCCGAAACCAAGCACCCCGCACGTCTGCCTTCCGCCCCGTGTAGCCTCACAAACACTTTCTTACTAATTAATTAAATAAAACACTTATTACGGCATCTCCTCTTTGATATTACGCCATGCATGAAACCAATATACTAAAGGCTGGCCAAAAAGTGTCATCTAATTGGGTTGCTTTGCTATAAACAACGGTTTCGACAAGTGATGTGCTTTTTCGGTAATTTTTTTATTTAATTTAATTTACTAATGGAATATTGGAAATAATCCTAAAGGAGACGGCAACGCGTGGGTCTAAGTTGATGGGCGTTTTAGCAATTATGTAAATGATATTTGTACCAAGAATTCAGTTATATTTTTCAATGAATACCTCGAATTATTTTTGCTTAATTGAATGTAGAAAAGAAGAAATCTTAAGGACCACCAAGACAATCGCAAAAATTGCATTAAAACCTATGTTTATCTATTTCTATACTTCTATATCTATACTAATATTATAAAGCCTAGTTAGTTATCGGGGAAGGCTACAGACTCAGTCGGGACGGGCTTTTTTTATAAAATGTTCAGTGAGAACTCATTATTAGGCGTTGCTTCAAAAGGAGTAACATAGATTTCATTATTTATATATTCTTAGGCCCAAGTGTGTATGGAGATGTTGCTTTCTCCTTTACGACATAGAACAGCCGTAAATCTTGAAAAAAAAATGGCACATCACTAGTGCAGACGGATGTTTTCAGTTATTTTTTTTATTTTTTTTACAGAGAAACGGATGAAGAGAGCGAAAGCGTTTGCGCGGGCGGTGCGGAAGATGATATCAAGGATACGAAGCGGGAATCAGCTGATAGACACACCACGATACGAAGGAAAACTGAGAAGTAAGCTTGTAAACACTTTGTCATACAAAAATAATACATAATGTGGTCACCAGTTAGCGCCATTTTCGAGTAACTTAAACTTAAAACAAGTTTATATTTGTAAAATTATTACAGACATCTAAAAAACCTTTAAACTCAAATCGTAGTTAATTAAAACTGTTTTGAAAATATATACAGAATGCTTGACAGCCCGAAAATCTAAAAAAATATATATTGAAAATGTTCTATATGTCATTTTATAAAGACATATAGTCTATGGTTAATTTGGTCTTTAAAATGATGATATGACTGAAAATAAAATTTAAATATATAATACTTTGCTCTGTACATAGGGTCCCAATGGATCTTGTGAAAAGTCACTCTCAAGACAACATTAACAGGAAAATGAAACACGAAGTGAACGCCAGGTGACGCTGGAATTTCACGCTTAACTAACAAACTATTTTGATTTTGCAGATGCCTAAACGTTTTATATTTAAAACTTCTTACATGTGTGTCACAATAAAGCTGGTACCGTGTCTGTTACGAAAGGGATAAAACAATTCAAGTGTTTGCCCAGAAACCAGCATTAACTGTTTTAGTTGACAGCTTATTAAACGAATTAAATGTGTGTTATTAAAAGAATCTTAACTGTGTCAGATGGTTGTAGGCCACCTAACAGATCGGGTCATGTCCCTGATGGTTTGGTTTCCTAGCTAAGGGAGATCAGATGGCAGTCGCCCCATTAATTTTTTAATCATCGTCCCCAAACCGATATCACGATATATTGCCCAGCAACAAATGCCATCAATGATTCAGTCTAATGATTGATTGATTTAATTTGAACTTGTAACCTAGACATGGAGGACTATTTTTGAAAAGTGTAACTCACGCGAAATCGGCGAGGCAATTTTTGTTCGATATCAAATGATTTTTGTTCGTTAACGAAGGAATTTTATTCGACATATATCTACACTTCTACATCTACACTAATATTATAAAGAGGAAAGCTTTGTATTTTTGTGTGTATGTTTGTAATGAATAAACTCAAAAACTACTGTGCCGATTTCAAAAATTCTTTCACCATTGGAAAGCTACATTCACCCTGAGTAACATAGGCTATATACCGCAGGTGGAGCTGCGGGAAATAGCTAGTGTCATATATTTCAAACATACGGCTCTTGAACATTGAAGCTTGCTGCCTCGCCGTGTATCATATACCCTGCCTATTGCAAGCGGTTCGAGATTGGCGATGTAGTTGTTTGAGAGTGAAGAGTAATTTTTGTGCTGTGGGTAGTAGGGGAAATTCTTTGCTCATCCCTTTTATTATCCAAACGCTACAAATTAAAATTCATTTTACTTTATAATCATAATAGTTCCAATATCATACCCATTTAGAGAATTGTTTGGTGCGCACAACTAATTTGATGACTTATACCGAAGTTGTTGGCTGAAAATTAACGCTAGACATGCTTGCATGACTAGTGTAATACTGAACCGCCACCTATTGAGACGTCTGCCATATATTTATTAATATCTTGTACCTTTATTTTGTAAGACATTACTGTATAATTGAGAAAATATAACTTGATTCATAGTTGTCAAATCACATATGTTTTCTTGTAGTCCTTGTCTCACTTTAACATTAACCATATTTCTGTCCTGCTGTCATATGAATCTAGCTATATTTTCTTAAGTATAACGGATAGACGTTTCAATAAAGGATATTCTATTATATGAATAACTACGTCTCCTCAGGTTAAAACGATTCTTCGGCAGCACAGTGAAGCGCACGGTGGACGCTGCCAAGTCCCTCGCCGCTGAGGTTTCCTCCGCTCGACATAAGGTACTTTTTAGGGTTTCGTATCCAAAAGGGTAAAATGGGACCTTAAAGACTCCGTTGTCCGTCCATCTGTCACAAGGCTGTTGTAACAAAATAAAACAAATATTTCAGGGCGCTCTCCCATACAACAGACATGATCTTTTGTGGTAAAGGAATTTGCCTTAGATCCGAAGGTCGTTCGGATCGGAGGTTCGATTCCCGCGGGAAGCATACTTTGTTTACTTGTTTCCAGTTTGATTAGGGTATTGCAGGCTTGAATCACCTGATTGTCTGATAATGAATGCCGTTGGCCCCGGATGCCATTTTTTGGTCGTTAATGGGACCAATTCAAATGCCGAAAAGCGGTTCCGAAAAAAAGTGTAAGGTTAATTGACCACGTAACCCGCTCGATACAAATGAATCAGAACTGATTGCTACAACATAACTACTAAAAACTAACTATCTTTGGAGCAAACACAATCAGTTTTCGTTTTGTCCTTAAGCGACGTCAGAGGCGAGCACAACATCAAGTTAATATCCATTTCTTTATTTTTCCCTAAAAGGAGGATGTGTCAGACATCGCTGATGACGGCAGAGGTGAACACTACATTAAGTTAATATCCATTTATTTATCTTTCCCTAAAAGGAGGATGTGTCAGACATCGCTGATGACGTCAGAGGCGAGCACAACATCAAGTTAAAAGCATCAAATTCACACAAGGGCCCTTACGATTTCGACGGCTGCGTGAGGCATGTACAGGTAAGATGCCATTTGATAGTAATCATTGCGAAAATAACGTTTTACTTATTAGGAGAGGAGATTCTCTCCCACCCGTCATTCAAAACATTCTGTAGTTTCTTTGCTGACTCACATACAAAAAAAATTGTAGTTAAAACACAAATATATAAAAATAAGATAACACATTCATAAAACACTAGCGCCACTGCCAGCGTTCTTTTTACGTGACACGACCCATATTTATTATTAAGATATATATCACATCTTGACACAATTAAAATAGCAGCCTTGGCCATATTGCGAAAAAATATTAGAACTAATTTCTTTCACTGGCAACTAGGTATTCAAGTAACATTCCGTCATCTCAATATCATCTGCCAAAAAGGGACAGGAGTGGACGTTGTGTATTTTGTGATTATCAAATAAAAATATTTATCAAAATAGTAAAAATAATATATAGTAATGAGAGAAAAGTGATATAAAATATGATATCATATTTGATGCGATTGAAAACGAAGGATTGATTTCTATTTCATTAAATGACATTGTCAATTTAGTTGTTGACATGACACATACAACATGTTGCCACCTAAAGGCGATCAGTAGCGATGCCAATGCAGGGTTTTTATTTTCCTGGTCGGGCTTTATAATCGAGAGGAATGGAAGAAGCTCCACTGACAAAGATCTCATCATCTCTTCAATCGTTTAGACAACAAGGTTCAAAAATTGAAAAAGTAATGGCGATTTTTATAACAATTTAAAAAAAATGGGAAAATCCATTTTGAAAAGAGAAAATTATTAAAAAATATATTATAATCGATGAATACATTAAAGAAACTTTTTTTTAGAAACTATTTACATAAACGCAATATGTAAGGTAGTTGTCGAACAAAAGTCTGACCCTTGTAAATTACCTAGGCGTAACAACACCGCTTTGGTTCCATTAACATGGCTTTTGGTATCGTCCAAAATGCACGTGAGTTTACCATCGTTATATCTTAGTTGAAAGTTTTATTAAAGGCCCGAACGCTCGAGTTTAAGCCACTTCACTTATAGTTAGAATATTTTTCTCTTATTTTTTTGTGCTGAATCATTTTTATATTGCAATCATAACTTTTTTTAAGCTATTGAATACTAATATCGCGGGTTTTGAGCGCGGCGACGGAATCAAGAAATTCCGTAACGAAAATAAAACCTAACATCCGCTACTCACACTCACATCGTGTCTAAAAGAATCAGTTATGAGCAGTTAGCAGCTAGTCTACACGCATACGTCTAGTCGCACGCACACAAACGCCGAAGTCTGCCGAACTGAAACAACGTTAGACGATGCACGGCTTTCAACGCCGCGCCGCTGTGCCGGTCGCCGGTCGCCGGTCGCCGGTCGCCGGTCGGCGGTCGCCGGTCGGCGGTCGCCGGTCGCCGGTCGCCGGTCGCCGGTTGCCGAGAAACGTTAGCAAACTACAAACTCGTACTAAAGTAGTAGGCGGCGGCAGGCTTTTATGTCACCTATTAGATAGATTGCTTATTTATTATGTTTAGTTTTACCCGTTGGTCATAGTTTATGTTTTATATGTTATAAATATTCAAACGAGATACTGTTCCAAAAGGTGGGGTAGCTATTTACCAAAATAATAATAATGTTACTAATATTATGACTCCGAATATTGAAATAAATATTGCACACGTTAGCTTATGCAAACTTAGAAATGGTCTACACATAGTCAAGGTAGCAATTTACATCCGAATCCAAAATTGGACGAGGTAGAGCATTTTATTCATCGCACTTTACTGGAGTACACTGAAGAAGGGTCGAGAATACTTTGTACAAATAGTAATAAATTTCCACTTATCTTGGCTGGCGATTTCAACATCAACTTCGCTGATAAAAAATCAGAGCGGTTAACAAATTTCTTTCGGAAAAATTGAATTTGAAAATGAATAATGATCCACAAGAATCCACAACAAAATATGGGACCACCATTGACGCGGTATTTTCCAGATATTTAGAGGATATCATGTCTCAAACTTATGTTTCTTATTTCAGTTACCATGAACCTATATAGTTTCAATGATAAAAATTCCTGAATAACCTACATGTATTGTAAGATAATAAAAATATTTTAAACGATATTAATTTCTCATTTATTCAATAAAAGAAAAAAAATTGTTTTCTTATCGGTCACCACGCTCAAAAAGTGTAACTTGAATTAATATCAAAGAAAAAAAAATACTGCATAAATAAATAAATAATTATAATTGCATAAGTTGATAAAAAATGCTATGCAATAGCTTTACCGCGGCAGTCCCCGAGTGCCACACGTTTTTTTTATTTTACTGTGTGCAAAAAAGTGTTAAATAAATAAATTATAGTGAGGTCTTTAATTTAAACATAAATTCGAAAATTATTCGTCATGCCATAAATAGGTGATGAAAATTATATGATTTTTGTGTTTTTAATTAGGAAATGGGCGGCGGTCACGCTGGGGCCGTATGGTGTTGCAAATTCAGCGTGTGCGGCAGACTGCTGGCCACGGCCGGTCAGGACAAGCTGTTGCGAGTGTGGGTCACCAGGGATGCGCATCATATGTTCCAGGTTTGTATGCAAATATTACCTTGTGTTGTGCGAAAATAGATAAAAATTATATTTACTTAAAATTTCGTAATGCCTAATTTATCAAAATACTAATATATTTATATATTTTACACTTATTTAGGGTAGTTTAAATAAGAGAAAGAGAGACGGATATGGTGTATAAAGAATAAAATAATACATTATTAGACAGATTTTTATGATATATTGACTGAGCGACCGAAAGTATCCATTTAAAGGTTGGTTAATTTTGCTTTTGTGGATGTGGTTAGGTTACATTATGAATGAAGCCTGGTGATGATTGTAGCACAAATGAAATATATTTTAATTGTATGTTTTACATTAAATTGAACTATTTTAATACGATTTTTTTGTTTATTACTTATTTATTTACTTCTAACGTTTCAAAAACACAGCTTTCATGGTCGCAGGCAGACTAAGTTAACATTTGTCTGTGTCATAAGCATACAAATTTACTGCCTATAATTTGAAAACAATTCCATGAAATGGATTTATAGTATTGAAGAATTTTTTAAGTATAAATAGCTAGTAATATTGGACAAGTAATATTAGAGGGAATTTTGTTTTTATTTTTTAAATATTGTATTGTGTACAATGTGACAATGAGTACTTTTGAATTTTATTTTAACTATTTTGACATTTAATTTTTATTTGATCTGGAATGAATTTTATGTATTTGAATTGATTGTATGTTTTTTCTGACAGGACATGCGAACGAAATACAACGCGGAACAGAAATCATCCCCCACGCCCTCGCAGGAGTCCCTGGCGTCGCTCGGAGCTGCAGCTGCGGCTGTTGCTGAGGCTCCACTGGCTGCCTCCGCTCCCTTCAATCCCAGGCCTTTCTGTGTGTATGCCGGACATACGTCGGATTTGCTGGACGTTTCCTGGTCGAAGAACTACTTTATATTGTCCTCGTCTATGGACAAGACTGTTAGGTCAGTGAAATATGTGAAAAACCGGCTCAGAATACTATTCTTTCCTTAAAAATAGCTGAAGACAACATCAAATAGATTCCTTAAACTAGTAGGAGAACCCCGCCGCACCCTTCAACCCCCGCCCTTTTTTTGACTATGCTGGACATACGTTCGATTTGTTGGATGTGTCACGGTCGAAGAACTACCTTATATTGCCTTCTTCTATGGATAAGACTGCCAGGTAAGAAAATTTGGCCCAAAATGTTACAGTTTCCTTAGAAATAACATCAAATACTTTCCTTAGAAGATATAAAATGATATCCTCATCATCATTTCGTGTAGGTTACATTGTCAATGGACATGACAATAATATCCTATAATAGTAAGAGACAGATATAAAAATAAATCAAATAGCTTCCTTAGAGATAAGAGATCCCCGCCGCACCCTTCACCCCCGGCCTTTCTGTGTCTATATTGGACATACGTCTGATTTACTGGATGTTTCCTGATCGAAGAACTACTTTAAATTGTCTTCTACTATGGACAAAGTATTAGGAAAGGTTCATATTGTCGTTTTCTTAAAAAAAATACACAAAGTGCTTATAGACTATAGACTATAGACAAAACTGAAGAAAGGGAGTCAACTCGTCCCACTCACAATAATTTTTGTAATTTTTTAAGATATACTTTTTATTTCAGATTATGGCACATCTGCCGCGGGGAGTGTCTATGTTGCTTCCAGCACATAGATTTCGTGACCGCCATCGTGTTTCATCCGAGAGACGATAGATATTTCCTATCGGGCAGTTTAGACGGGAAACTCAGGCTGTGGGATATCCCTGATAAGAAGGTTAGTCGTTTCATATCCCGATCATTTGATTAATTTCATTACGTATATATAAAAACGTAAAAACAAGCTTTTTCGTTAACACAAATATAATTACGTAAAGGATTGTTTATACAAGCGACAAAATTGTTAGATGGCGCAATTTTTGTCAAATTTGACGTAACGAAATATTGGATAACAAGCGGTAACGGCAACGTAATTTTTTTATAAATTTTCTATAAATTAATTGCGCGACATTACGCAAAACTATATTGCTCCCAATAATTGCTAAAATTTCCCAAGTAACGTTTTTAAAGTTAGTTGTAAGTCTTTAACATTATTTTCTAAAAGGAGCAAACACTTTATAAACAATTAGTTTCCTTCGAATCATCAATCAATGAAAAATTAGCTAGATGGATAAATTCTTTATTTGGCTCTATACAAACTGATATTATTCCAGGTAGCCGTATGGAACGAAGTTGACGGCAAAACGAAATTAATTACCGCAGCTAACTTCTGCCAAAACGGGAAATTCGCAGTCGTAGGCACATACGACGGCCGCTGCATCTTCTACACAACAGACCAACTGAAATACCACACGCAAATCGACGTCCGTTCGACCAGGGGAAAGAATTCCACCGGTCGGAAAATAAGCGGAATCGAACCCATGCCAAATGACGACAAAATCCTCATAACCTCGAACGACAGTAGAATAAGATTATACGATCTAAGAGATTTGAATCTTTCGTGTAAATATAAAGGTTATGTTAACGTCTCAAGTCAGATTAAGGCGTCATTTTCACACGATGGTAAATACATTGTTAGTGGGTCAGAAAATCAGTGTATTTATATATGGAAGACATATCATGACTATTCAAAGTTCACGTCGGTTAGAAGAGATAGGAATGATTTCTGGGAAGGGATAAAGGCGCATAATGCAGTGGTGACTTGTGCAGTTTTCGCGCCAAATCCCGATCATATGATACGGATGATTGGCGAGAGAGAAAGGGAGGCGAGGTTGGCGAACAATGCTGAGGACAAGGAGGTCGATGATGTGGTGAGTTTTTATTATAATTTGCTATCTGTTGCCCGTGTGTAATGTTGCCTACCGAAAGTCTGTCTCAATGGAAAAAGACAATAATGTAAATAATGGCAATTCATTGCCATTAGTCATCAATCACATAAATTCTATTATCAATGATCACATTCACATCTCAATGAACCCACAAATCATTTTCACAAAAAAAAAAAATCAAAACGTGTCAAAATAAATCCTGTTATGCATTTGCATGCCTGAATGGTTTGGTATTGGTAAAAATGGTATTCTTTCAATGCGAATAAATATTTTATTTCTTTCACTTTTCAGAAAAGCGCAGAAGGCGGTATGGTGTCATCTTCACAAACTGGTCACGTGCTAGTGAGCGCGGATTTCAACGGATGCATCAAAGTGTTCGTGCACAAAGCTAAGCCCAAACACAGCTCATTGCCTGCCTCTGCTCTCGCGTAGACATCTTTGAATTTGATAGATAGTTTAAGAAGTCAGTTAGAAATGGCGTGAAACGTGAAACTAAAATAGAGTTTATTCCAATTTTTGTAAAGTTCAAAGTTGAAATAATCGCATCGGTGATTTTACTCCCCTATTGTGCCTAGCATGTAAAATGACGATTTATTCCGACCATAACTCAAATTCGTAATTTGTTATTGTACACTTTTTGTTTCTGTATGTAGGCAATAGATATTTTGTATTCGTGAGTTAGATTAGGAACCTAAATAGCGATTTCTCATAATTCTCTATACTAATCTGTAGAAACTTTGCAAACGGGATCTATTCTTGGCTAATTCCAATTATTCCACATAAATCACCTACGGTTCACGGTAGCGCCATCTGTTATTTCATTAGCAAATTATTCTATACCGAATGATGTTCAAAAACAGTTTCAATGTGATTGGAATAAAGTCCATTTTTGAAATCAATGGACTTGACTTTTACAGAAGTTTGAATATATTGTAAATAGGGTTTTTCTTATTTTGTATGAAATTATTAACATTTAGAATCGAGCAATTAATGTATTAGATCTGTATTATAGATTGAATGTAATATTGCTTGCGTAAAATTCGTATAGGATGTTATTCATAAAATATGTATAGTAAAAGCTATTTTGTACCCTTTGTCAACCTAATTATTTTTTGATCGCGCGTTTGGCATACAGAGTTACATGAGAAAGGATCCAACTACCATATTAGGAAAGTATTACAATGAAGAAGGTATATTTACTTAAACCAGAGTTTACCAACTATGATTTCTTTATCGCTTACATTTATCATCCTTTTAAACAATGACTCACCCCGGACACTCCATACAACAGCGGCGAGCCCGACACCTATTACTACCACTACGATTCGGTCGCGTACACACGCACGTCAATGTGTGTGTTACTCGTAGGATTAGTTATTTATCGTATCTGCGTCATCGTCATAGCAGCGGCCGCGCGGCAAAAGCGACATCCTTGCATTGTTTGTTCTCGATATTTACCCTAAATCTGCGCGGCTTATGAGGTATCTGTTCGGGTGGGAGGGTGTGAGTGTCCATTCTGTACGTTAGTACCATGGAGCAATCGCAAAGAGGAGATGCCTTAATAAGCGTCTTGTAAGAAAGTATTTGTGAGGCTACACGGGACGGAAGGCAGAACGTGCGGGGTGCTTGGTTTCGGCCGTGGCTTCATCCATATAAAATCCATCTTACGGAAAGTAGCAGTACTACGTTATTTACAAATTTTCAAGTAATTCAGTCAATAGATGTCACTAGTACGTCGAACTTCCATTATTTGAAAAAAAACCTTATTTCATAATTATGAACGTTTTAAATATTAGGTAAAACTTTTAGTGCCGTAAATATAACTTATTTAACAGAAACCAATTATTCAATGCTAAATTCGTAAAAAAACCGCGGAAAATCGTGATAAACACTTTTGTGTCGGCAAGGCGCCAATGATCACATCACTGCGCCATTTCAAACGGCATCTCCTCTTAGTAAATGCTCCGTGGTTTGTACTATATAATTCAGTGATTCTTTAGGTTTGCGGAACCATCAATAGTTTCACCTTCGATAATTAACATACAATCAATCCAGGATGTCGATAGGGTTAAAAGATGTTTGTTTCTTCGTCATGCTTAACGCGGCTAAGCAGAATCTAATTGGTACACTGTTAATTAACAAGAAAATATTACCCATATGTCCAGAAATTTCTTCGGGAGCAAAACACAGTAAACGTTAGATTGTAGAATTGTGATTCGCGGTTTGTGACTGATAGGAATTGAAATGTATTTTGTTAATTTATTTCTAAATTACTTATATTCGAGTATATAAACGATAAGGCTAGTTCTGATATTATGTTTTTTTTACTTCCAAATTTGCTCGATGTAACAGTAAGGAAAAATAGTTGATTTTAGCAAGAGATGATGTAAAAAAAATCTCTTAATAAATTCATCATGTGATGTTTTTCTGGTTGACGAAATTATATTAAAAATATGTCTAAAATTCTCTGATATTTGTTTCAGATAATTTTAATGATTATTGGATATAGTTTATATTTATTTAGTATTTATGATACTATACTGTTAAGCCAACTAATTTATTTTTTATCCATCAATGTAAAGACATTGTTACTCCCTTTTTAAATTAAACTACACACAAATTGTTACATGGAAGTAAGGATCGTAGCAAATGGAAATCCGTAGTCGCTGCCTACCCCTACGGGGAAAAAGGCGTGATGGTATGGATGTATGTATGTACGACTTGTTACCGTCATGACTTACCTGTTTAAAGTTTAACCAAATAATCCAGTTAATAGCAAGTTAGGTACATAAGTAATTTATATTTTTTGTTTATATTCTCGATCTGTCATTTAAATTCGTCAAAATTAAATTGTTCTTGCCTTATTAAAACCATGTGATCATATGTTGTTAAGTGTACATTGTTTATTTAGTGTGTATAAAATCGTGATGCCATTATTGTTTATCAAATAAAAGATTATGTATATTTTTAACTCGCATTTATCATCAATAAATTGTTATATTAATAAAATATCGTATTTCATTTGGGTACGTACAATTATATAGTGAAAGTTATGAAATATAATTAAAATTACAAGAACTAGCAACACTATTGATTTAAGTGTTGCCATAAATCCGTGTTATCTAGGAGGCAACAGACGAAGACTAGTTACATTATTTAATTGTCCGGTCTTGTACTTACATAGTAGCAAAAAAGTTAACAGTTGACGCATCTAGGTACAACAAATATAACATTTCATAAAAACACAATACTTAGATATAAATAAATTAAACAAATTACAAAAATGGGTCTCTGCCTATCATGGAGGGAAACAGGCGTGATTATAGTAAAGTGATTATATCAAAGTTGCCTTTTGGATATCTCTCTTAATAAAACTGATTTAAATTGGCACACATATGTTTTTGGAACTTTACATCTAAAGACCAAATATTCAAACACTGTTAAACCATGGACAACAAATGTCGTTAACTTCCAGACAGACATACAGTATGATACTAAGAAATTCATTGATTTAACGCATTTGAATATTTGGCGGTAAACTAAATTGAAAAATTAAGGAGTATTTTCATCATAATAAAACTAGGAAATGTACAATATCTTAGAATTAATTAATTGTATTCTCAAATAAGTAAGGTACAAAAGTGTAAGGTGGGTACAATAAAGTTCAACTATTTATAGCCTGACCAGGAAAATAGCAGCCTTGGTCATATTGCGGAAACATCATATTAGAACTAATTTCTTTTACTGGCAACTAGGTATTCAAGTAACATTCCGTCATCTCATGTCATCTGCCAAAAAGATACAGAAGTGGACGTTGTGTATTTTGTGATTACCTAATAAAAATATTTATCAAAATGGTAAAAATAATATATAGTAGTTATTGACAGCCTTTGGTGTCGAGACACTAGGCCCATGGGGCGCCGGTGCGCGGGGTCTTCACAGGGAGATCAGTAGACGCCTAAAAGAGGCAACGGGTGACCCTCGCGCGGGCAGCTTTCTCGCTTAGCGAATAGCTATAGCTATTCAACGCGGGAATGCTGCCTGCGTGATGGGAACTCTGCCCAGGGGACCCTATTTAGATTACATTTAGTTATTATTATTATTTAAATTTGTATATATTCTTATATATATATATATATATATATATATATATATATATATATATATATATATATATATGGTAATGAGAGAAAAGTGATTAAACACAGATGTTATCATAATTGATGCGAATGAAAACGAAGGATTGATTTCTATTTAATTAAATGACATTGTCAATTTAGTTGTTGACATGACACATACAACATGTTGCCACCTAAAGGCGATTAGTAGCGACGCCAATGCAGGGTTTTTTATTTTCCTGGTCGGGCTATACCACGGCTATCCTATACATATATTTGATTCAGGCTTTACTTTCCGGAAGTTAAAGTTACAAGCATTTATAAAATTATATTGCGTGCTTCGGCAATAAATTTATTTATTTACTTCTTGGAAGATTATCGAGTATATTACGCATGGTTGCTTCAATCTAGTTAAAATATGAACTAGTGGTGGAAGCACCCAAAATAATTTTATAAGTGCTTCTTCGCTATTTGATAATAACAACATATTAAAACCCTAATGAATATGTTGACGAAATGGGAGATACTTGGCCTCGATTGTACTTAATTGATTTTACAAGTTAAAATGTATTACCACATTCGCCGACTGTAGACGCAATAACAATATATATTTTTTTTATCTACATCGATAAGAGATTTTCAGCGTAAGTGTTATGTTAAATTTCTACACAATTAAATATAAAGGATTTTCTACGTATCTTATATTCTAAACGACATCAATGAGAATAAAATTATTTAAAGTATATGCAAGGACATGAACAGAATAAATATAAGTTTGGAATGTCAAATATTAATATTTTATATTAAAATAGCACCAACTAGAGGCATAAAAAGCTTATAAAACGAGACTAACACGTTGGAAAGGTTAAGACGAAACTATACATATTATAAACTAGCTGTTTTCCGCAGCTCCGCCTGCGTCAAAAAGTAGCCAACTTCAACTATATTCATACCAAATTTCATCTAAATCCCTTCAGCGGTTTGGCCGTGAAAGCATAACAGACAGACATACTTTCGCATTTATAATATTAGTATGGATAAAAAGGCGCACTTTACTTGTAGGCCATTGACTTAAAAACCATCCTTTTTTTGCTGCGGTTTTAACTTATATATATATATCAATTCTCGAGGATGGTTTATATATATATATATATATATATATTACATTGGTGTTTTCCATGAATTGGGTGAAATACAATTTTTATTGAAAGAGCCCACCTTTTGCTAAATCTGGGACGGTCCGCTAGTATTATAATTAATTGGAAAATAAATAACTAATAATAATCGAGATTACTTCCATCTAATTTTAATTTTTAGCTTATTTCATATACTAAAATTTCGTAATCTTAACTCTTGTTATAGTTCAAAAATTGAAATTGTTGCCACCTTTACGCGCAAAAAAACAGCAATAAAAATTACTCTTTCATCATTTGAAGCACATAACTATGCTTTCCAAGGCGGCTTACTGTTATTAAGGCTTCGTCTGGCCTTCTCCTTGTCTTTTCTCTCTGGGCGATCGCTGGTGGGTTCTTCCAAAGAATTACGCAGGGCATCTCCACTGCCGTCCAAATTGGGTGGTTTTGTTAACAACTGTAACAATATATGCGTGGAAATTTAGCGAAATTTCATTCATGTCCCGTGGGCTACATGGCCAATCGACCCTACACCCTGGTGTCAGAATTTTTCGAAATTGCCTCTAGCGTGGATTCCTTTGCCGACCACCAAATGGCACCCCGGACCATATAAGGCGATTCAACCCTGCAATATCCTTATATAACCGTGAAAATCGAACTCACGATCTGTGGGTTCTGCAGGTTGCCTTAACCCAAAATGTATTTTGTCATATGAAAGATGTAAAAAACGGATGCAAAGTCTCGACCGTGGCAGTTGCTGGCAATAAACTCCTCCCAATTGTGGTAAATCCAAGCAAATAAAAGAAAAAAAAAAAAAAAAAACAGAAACTTTGGACAAATGAAATTACAGACATGGTCTTATTTATAAACTTTAAAAATTATTTTAAAAAGTAAACATTTGTTATAGTAGCGCCATAAATTATGTGGAAGTTTGTAACATGAATGAATGAATTCTTTATTTGATTACTAAAAACACAAACACACATTACAGTAATAATAACAATTTTTGAAACTAACAGATACGACGTAAGTAGCAACGTGTTTATATTGCAGTAGGTCAATAGCTTAGCTTAGATTAGCTCAGTGTAAATCTTTGCTCACTATAATCGCGAGAAAAGCACTGGTATTCTATTTGGCGATCGACTAAATGCTTATTATTACAAAACCCAGTTATCCTAATGTTAAGTTTCCAATGTATATTTACAGCGTGTACATGAAATAAATAAAACAAACACGCTGTGTTTACGCTTTATACAGTAACATATAAAATAGCTACAATGCTGCTGCCACACTTGATCGTGAAGTGTCGCGATTCGCGATAAAACTTCGTGTTCGATCTATGACGAAGTGACTTGGCCACATTATTCGCTACGTCGCGATAATCTAGAATCATCATTTCAGGCAAAACAAAGGCGATTGCGCAGTGTAGCCAACATCACGAAATTTGTCGCGCAAAGCCCTTTGATGTGCGGCATTTTACCGACAACGGCGCTGAGGGCATTTGTATTCGCGAAGATGATTAGCGACAGGACGCACTCTGTGGCCTGACGTATCGCGACAACGCAAACCTTAGCGTTATCGCTATGTGGGTTGAGCATAAATGTCCATACAAACTGACGCGAATCCGGCGCGATTGGCGGAACGCCCACAGAAATCTATCTATCTATATATAAAACAACAAGGGTGACTGATTCATCAACGCCCAGCCTAAATCATCAAAGCTATAAACGTGAAATTTGGACAGAAGTTTTATGTAATTACATAGTATATCTGAGTACAGAAAGGTTTTTTCAAAATTCACACCCTAACAGGGTCAAATGGGCGTCCAAAGTATGTATGGGGAAGGAGATCAGTTAGTCCGATTCATTTGAAACTTCACAAGATTATTGCTTTTGATAAATGATTAAAAACGTGTTGCAGGATTTTCAGAATTCACCCCCTAAAAGGGGGAAAAGGAGGAAAACTCCTGAAAATGCAAAAACTAAACAATCACTGATCTGTCAATGAATTTCGGCATGCGGGTGGGTTCCTGTTTTGGTCAAGGGGTGCACTAAGAATGGATTTCCCAAAATTCACCCCCGAAGGGGGTCAAATGAGGGTCCAAAGTATTCGGGATTCGCGTCAATTTGAATGGACTTAAGGTCATTGAAATTGACGTTCTTTCTAAGATTGAATATACACAATACATACCAGCTTGACATACTGCTGCAGCTCATTATCGCTGAGCTGCTGGAAGTTGAACCTGTCTGCGTTTATCTCAGTCGGCATGGAGGCTTGCGGCGGCACGGCCGGCGGAAGTTTTGGCGGAGCGTAGTCTGTTGGCAGCGGGGTTGACACTGGGGAAACGTGATGTATAGATAGATATAGAAACGGCCTTTGTACTCATTTCTTTTAATGTTAATTGGATTCAGTGGTGTATTTTTTTTCTATGCGTAAATGGTGCAATAAAGTATTCATTCATAAATATACTAACATATAGATCGACATACAGAGAGACCCTGATCGGAAATAATACGTCAATAGACTCCACTCATTGATGACCAACAAACTAGTTTATTACAAACTAGTAAATACTTCCAATGGACACAGTAATTATGTTTAATAGTTACCATAAAAGAATGTCTGTTCCTATCTTGCTTGTAGTGATGTTACCAAAAACGATTTTCTATTCTTATTTTGTAACAAAACTACATTTCCTCCGTTTCTCGCAAGTTACGGGAAAAATTATGGAAATAATAACAGTTAACGTAAATTGCGAATACGAAACACGATTATAATAGTGGGAAGTGGTTTTTGTCTTTTGAGACCCGGTTGGTGTCTCGTGAGGAGTGATGTTTGTCTTATGAGACACTACGGGTGTCATTTGAGAAGTGGAGTTTGTCTTATGAGACTCTATGGGCGTTTTTTAAGAAGCGGAGTTTGTCTTATGAGACACTACGGGTGCCTTGTGAGGTGTGGAGTTTGTTTTATGAGACATGAAAGGTGTCTTGTGAGGAGTGAAGTTTGTCTTATGTGACACTACGGGTGTCATTTGAGAGATGGAGTTTGTCTTATGAGACACTACGGGTGTCATTTGAGAAGTGGAGTTTGTCTTATAAGACTATAGGCATCTTTTAAGAAGCGGAGTTTGTCTTATGAGACACTACGGGTACCTTGTGAGGAGTGAAGTTTGTCTTATGTGACACTACGGGTGTCATTTGAGAAGTTGAGTTTGTCTTATGAGACTCTACGGGCGTCTTTTAAGAAGCGGAGTTTGTCTTATGAGACTACGAGTGCCTTGTGAGAAGTGAAGTTTGTCTTATGAGACATGAAAGGTGTCTTGTGAGGTGTGGAGTTTGTTTTCTGAGACACGACAGGTGTCTTGTGAGGAGTGGACTTTGTCTTATGAAACGCGACTGCTGTCTTGTGAGGAGTGGGGTTTGTCTTATGAGGTGTCACTCTAGTTACAACACTCACCACTGTCAGCAGTAGTGAGGTCCAGTGAAGTGTTGGGGTTTCCGTTGGTCAGTATGAGCAGTGCCTGTCTCCATTGGGACTCCATTACGCCGTGTAATTGTGACGCAATCTGGCCTCGGCGGCGACGATACGAATCCAATTTGTTCTGAAAACACAGAAACAAATAAAACAAAACTCGCGCACGAAGGATTACGTACGTAATCTATAAAAACCGCAAATGGTGTTCGGTGTACCGTGTGCCAAATTGAAATGGGGAACTGAAGGGGTTATCTGCTATGCTCTCATATACCCATCAACACCCCCACGTTTTCAGACATTTTTAAAATCAGAAACAAATTTGAAAATGGAATCCACCGCTGATGCTGATCGCGCACGCGTGTTGGCCGCGTCCACAGATAAAGAACAAAGGGGATTACGATGTAGAGAAAATGCACTGCAACCTCTTTGGTCTAGGTTAAGCTGTACTTTAATGGGAAAAAAAGTTTTGTTGATATACAGTTGTTCATACAAGAGCTGTATCATATATTTTTTTCGATGTCATGTGTGGAATGACTGACATATAAAGTTCTGTTTTTAATTTTTTTAACTTTACATTTTAGTATGAGATTAGACAAACTACTATTTCGGCATTTTCAACGCTAGTCCCTGCTACTTTTCCAGAACGTTGCGTTTTCTACGCATGACGGCCATTTAGTAATGAGTTTAAAGGAGTGAATATAAACCTCAAGTAGCGCGATCTTCTCGCTGGCCTGCGCGAGCTGCAGTCGGTACAGCTTGATCTCTTCCCGCTGCTTCTCTTCCAAAACGTTCACCTCCAGCTTGTGTCTGAGGACAATCGACAAATATGACCTGAATTTTTAAACACCAGCACAGCAATTATTTATAGTGTTTACTGACAGAACGGACATTCACACCATCCTACCCGAACAGATACCGCACCGAGCCAAGCAGATTAAAGCTCTATTCATAATATTTGAACTAGTATTCTCCAAGATATTCATGATATTGCCAAAACAGAAGCGACTGTTAATTTAATCATCAGCATTTAATGATATGGTCGTCCACATTTGGCCCGATCATTTTAATACTCTTAAATTTTTTAAAGTTTTACGTTTATGTTCAAAACATATTTCTTAGTGCTTGATCAATTTATCATATTACTTTTATTTTCACAATAATATTCTTCGATTATTTAACAGCTGATAGCCAGCCGCCATGATAATGCTCAAAAAAGTAGCAACATCAGCGCCTCTACTGGTTAAAAATGTAACAATTTTACGATATGATCACTTGGTTCATGGCCAGATCATGATGCGGTCGTGTATCAGTTGATAATATCATGAAATGTTGGAAGCTCAATGATCTGGTCGATTCTGTTTTGGCCATATTATGAAATGTCGCATTTCATGATATGACTGACCACATCATGAAGTGATCAATTTAACGACCCGGCCACGACATGTATATAGTTGTAGACTCGAGGTCAAACATGCTACTTTTTAACGCGGGCAGTGCCGCGGTATACAGCTAGTAAGGTTATAAATAACGCTAATAGGTAACAAATTATGCTTATAAAATAATCTAGCTATCCTAATATTATAAAGCTAAATAGGTTGTTTGTTTGAACACGTCAATCTCAGAATTGACCAGTCCGATTTGAAAAATTCTTTTAGTTAATGAGAGAATATGTATACTTCTATATCCATACTAATATTATGAATGGGAAAGTCTGTTAGTCTGCCTGTTACGCTTTCACGGCCAGACCGCTGAACGAATTTTGATGAAATTTCGGACGCAATCGGGACGGGCTGCTAGTATAAAAGATTCTTACTGTTGTTGAATCCTCTCAATCTGCTTATTATAAGCATCGACGATCTGATTCTGCTTGGTCCTACTGTCACTCTCCATATCTTTTTCAGCTCGGTCCAACTGTTGTTGAAATTCCTGCAGCTTGGCGAGCACGGCGTCTTCCAGCTGCTTCTGGTAATGCAGCTTTAGCTCGTTCTTCTGTAGCTCTAATAGCTTGTTCAGAGATTTCACTTCGTTTTCTAGAGTATCCTGGAAAATATATTATAATAAATGTCAAATGCCGTTAATACAATAGTACTACTTTTGTTTAATCCATACTAATATTATAAATGCGAAAGTCTGTCTGTCTGTCTGTTACGCTTTCACGGCCAAACCGCTGAACGGATTTTGATGAAATTTGGTATGAATATAGTTGAAGACCCTGGGTCAAACATAGACTACTTTTTGACGCAGGCGGAGCTGCGAGAAACAGCTAGTTGTTTATAATTGCGCCTGGTGTTACAGGAGTTCAAAAATTACGGTCTGGGCCCGCTTGCCTACTTAATCATCTATAAAATAAATAAGTTATCAATCAATGTATCAATGTCGTTAATAACAATTAAAGAAAATTCTTCAAACTGGTATAAAAAATAAAAGGAAAATAAAATTATTTAGCGTGCTGCTGTCACCAGTTCTTCTGCAGAGTAACATAATCAATTATATATCAAACTAGCTGTTTCCCGCAGCTCCGCCTGCGTCAAAAAGTAGCCTATGTTTGACCCCGGGTCTTCAACTATATTCATACCAAATTTCATCAAAATCCGTTCAGCGATTTGGCCGTGAAAGGGTAACAGACAGACAGACAGAAAGACAGACTTTCGCATTTATAATATTAAGTATGGATAAACAAAGTTCCAGACACTTACGCATTTCTTCAGCAGATCATGACTCAAATCACATTTCTCGCTAAGCTGTCGTTCTAAAACGCCGCACCTCGCTCGCTCTTCATTAACTTTCCCCTTTAGAACGTCTCGCTCTTGCATGGCGAGCGACATCTCTTCTTGGAACGTTTGCAGTCTCAGGCTTAGGTCTGTGACTTTGCATCTTGATGTGTCGTGGTTGGTTCTCTCCTGGGAATTTCAAAATGATTTAGAAGATTAGGTTTAACGACTATTTTTTAAAGATATGACTCGTGTCGAACTAAATTCTCTCCGATTTTGTTTGAGTCACTGTTTTCAAAAATAACACTCCGGGTGACGTGGAGGAGAAATTATTATAGTACTAACATACAAAACGGACACTAAGCACCTGAAAGAGATACTGCACCTAAGTTGAGATTTAGGATAAAAATCGAGGGCAAAATAATGCCAGCACGACGCCGACGCTTCGGCGCGCTGCTAACGGAACTCACGACTATGACGACGACATACTCTATGATGACTATGATTTTGCCAATGTCTATTGTTTTCTGCCTACCATTACGGGAAAAAGGCGTGATGGTAGGTATGTAGGTATGTATGTATGTATGTATGTAGGTATGTATGTATGTAGGTATGTATGTATGTGTGTATGTATGTAAAATGCCGACAACAAATTAGGCTTTGATTTGATTTTTGAATCACGAATCTCTTTAATTTCTCACTAGATTCTCGCGTGAATGTATAGAGGCCATATATTACTTGACATGTAACATTTTAAGTTGAAATATTAACTTAAATGTAGGAGTCGGATGTAAGAAAATGCTAAAAATTACATTGAGTTACGAAATTTCAAAACAAGTCCTTACCCTTTCCAAAGCTTCCTCCAAATTCTTTACACAATCAGTTGACTGTTTATTCAGCCTCATAACCGTTTCATAGTTTTCTTTAAGAGCCTCTATCTCCTTGTCTTTACTGGTTACAACTTCTTGTTCTTTTGCAATGTCTTTCTCCATTTTGTCTTGTAGCTCCTTGATGTCGGAGTTCAGTTGTTTACACTTTTCTTGATAGTCGTGGGCTAAGTCTAAAGCTTTATAGAGCTCGGTCTCAAAGTGATTGGTTTTCTGGAATAAAGAAATGTTGAGATATTTTACAATTACAATTAGTCAGCTATTGCGAGTGGTTGATAAAGCTTACTAAAAACATGGATTAGGTATTTGAAACAAATGGATGCAGACCGCTTCATAAACCATGTTTTGTGTAAATATATTTCCAACCAGAAATGACAAAAAGTTTAACACACATTAGAGGTTTACAGACTAAAATTAAGGGACAAATAATAAATTAAAAATTGTAAGTCAAATAAAGTGATATTCTACAGTGTAGATCATCATTTCAGCAGTAGTTAGTCCACTGCTGGGCATAGTCGGCTTCTCTACACAACAAGTGTTTTTTTTTTTACGTTTATCTGCAACCAGCGAGCAACGCTATAAGCAGATGTTTTGTGTGCCGATTTTATGAACGAGTGTGTCCTCCACTGAGGACCTCTACTCATCTGTCTTCCGGATAAGGATATCCTTTCTTATGAGCCTCTTTGGATAAGCATACTTTAGCAGCTTGCCATGTCATTGGGATGGGACTTCAGCCTGCCCCTATTATATTTCTAGTGAAATTTAACATGAATTTTGTACTTGTCTGTGTAATGAAAATTTTATACACAAAATAGCTAATTATTTATTCAAGAACTAATAAATTAATTACATACTTTTTGTGCTTCACCAGCGACCATTTTGAAATTATCCACCTCTCGCATCATTTTCTCTAAAGCACTCCGATGCCTCTCCTCAGCTTTATCCAAACTGCTTGTGATCTTCATCCAAGCCTCCCTTAGTTTCGTGATGGCCGCGTCTTTAGCTCTGTCCACTTTGAGAGCCACTGCTAACTTCTCTTGTTGTTCTAGAATCTTCTTTTGCAGCTGCTGGATCATGGCTTCGCAGTGCTGGAAACGAAAGCCTGTTTATTTGTTTAACTTCATTAAAATAATGTAAAGAACTTAGCCCAGGCAAGCACAGGACAGATTGAAGTGGAAGGACTTGGAGGAGGCCTATGTCAGTGGATAATCTAGTGTGAAAAAGTGTACATACATAAAATTGTGTATTTAAATAATTGTATAGTTAACACTAGTACAATAATGTAAAGGGTGGACTTCTAAAGGCATTTTTTACCAAGAGGTATTGCAGAGAGAACAATAATTTTTGAAGATAAAAAGGCCTGTTTATTTTTATCTCATATTATTGAAATGAACTGTTATGTAAGAGACTTCTGGCACATGCATACTTTTGCTTAAAATGGAGGTTTTAAAAACCACAATATGAAAGTTTTTATTTAACTAATATATTTTTAGCAATCATTTCTAAACATATGCCAACAAAAATCCCCTTCTGTCAAAAACTAATTGCAGATTAAACATACCAAATAAAATCTGAATTCAATCAGCCTATTAATTTACTGTTGTAAGAGGCGGTTTTGCAAAACACTGACACTAGTGCCCTAATTATCAAAATCTACAAGTCTACAAGCTTACAAGTTACTTATAACTCTTTGTCATTACAGGAATCTGACCATATTTTGTGAATTAAAAGCAACAATGTACCATAGGCTAAATCAATTACAAGTTTACATATCAACAGTGACTGTCCAACTTTTCAACAACAAGTTACAAGCTACAAGTTTTAAATATATTTTTGATAAACAAAACCGGAAATATTACTTGTAAACACACTTGTATTACGAGTGATTTCACTTGTAGCTTGTAATTTTACAGGTGTAGTTTCAATAAATGCTTTTTCTCGAAAAATTACAAATTTACAAGAAAATTGCTTGTAATACGTAAGAGTCTTGTAAGTTTTGATAAACAGGGCACAGAGTGCGCAGGGTTAATTTAACATATAACCCACTCGAAATGAATGAATGAAGGAAATAATTAAGAACATGTTCCATCCTACTTACTTAAAAAAAATATATTAACAATTTAAATAGGTGAAGGTAAAAAATACAATTCCATACCTCTCTTTTCAACCTTTCCTCTTCCAATTTCAAATTCTCCCCTCTTTCTGACCTGTCCCCTTTATCCCCCCACAATTCGCTCAAACTTAACAGATCAGTATCAATTGTCTCAACCAATTTATTTTGCAACGCAGCTAACTTCAAACCTTCCTTATATTCAGAGACATAAGGTCTCATTTGGGGCATTTTGAACTCCTCTTTCTTAGGAGATTGCAAGTAGCTCTCTGTTGCAGCACGACTATAGTTTTGTGATTTATATTGTTCCAAGACTTTGGACGCACGGTCATATATTTTATTAGAAGATGGCTTAAATGTATCCAAATAACTGGTGCTTTGCGGAGGCTTCTTAGGAGTGGAGGTAGGCTGAACGTCCTTTGTGTCTGAAAAGTTTAATTTCCGTATACTGGGTGATTTTGATTCCAGTTTCTCATTTGATATTGCTGGACGGTCAGATTCATCATTTTGTTGATATTTTTGGGAATTTGTTGTCAATGTTTTGTCAGATGTAGTTGATCCGGGATTACTTTTCACTAAATATATGTATTTATCTAAGATGTCACTCGACACTATTCGTCCACTGGGCAATTTGACTTCTTCATTCCTTTTGGGGTCCAAATTCTGTGAAATATAGTCTCTTGTAGCTTTAATTACATTTTCCGGACTGAGTGTAGCTTCATGTTCTGTATATTTTGTATCAGGACTTTCATAAGCTTCCACTTTAGTCAGAAATTCATCAATTTCATGAAGGAGTAATTTGTCATTCTTTTTACTTGGAGTAGACACAATACTACTTATATCTCCATCCATACTTAAAGTGTCATTAATATTGATCTTTTTTGTACTATAGCCTTCTTCTAAATGCAATTGTGGAACTGGTTTAAGGGTGCTGCAAGAGTCGAAGCTAGTCAATGACAGTTCCCGCCTTTTTTCTCTCTTCGTCGATTTTCGTCGTCGTCTTCGAGGAAATGTAGAGCATTTGCGATCCAAGCTTATATTGTTAAAGCTGTCCGACGTCGTATTCCAGAGTTTACGCCTTGTACTCGACTCAACAGTAGAAACAGAATCGCTGAATTCCAAACTTTCTAATCTAGATTCCAAAGAGTGAACTTGGTCGACCAGTTTACCAAGCACTTGAGCGGTACACGAGACAGGTTTGTGTACGACGGTTCTAGATGAATCCAGCAGCGAGTCTTCGGACTCGGAGCTCTGAACCAGGAAGAAGTTTGGTGGTATCAGCAAAAGCACGTCTGTATCGTCAGTTTCACTCATCACAAAATCTTCTCCTTGAACCATAAGAGTTACATGCCATTATTTACTTAATTAGTGCACGAAATTAATTAAAGTTTATTCCTAATTGAAATGAAATTAATGTAATGTTGAAATCAGCCTATTTGTTTGTTTGTATCATTATCAAACAAGCAATGAGGTATTATTAACCAAACGGAAAATATATTTTTTTTAGTAATGGGTTTTACGGCCATGGATACAAGTCCTTTATAGCCCTTCTTAATTTTATCTTCTACAGTCCTACAGTGTGGTTTCGTCAAGTCCTAGTCAAGTCTTAAAGTCTAGTCAGAAGAATTAGGCTAAGTGAAGTGGTAGAAAAACTGCATTTAGCGATTACTAGGAGCTTTTGGCAACAAGCATGGAAATCACATAAATCAAACACAGTAACACTTCCCAACACTCACGCTTGTTATCGAACACTTTGCGAATAATAATCCACCATTATTATGCACAAACACTCAAAAAAACACAAATTTTGGAAAATAAAATACAGCGCCGATACTGCTCTTCACAGCTTCCCGCCAAAAGTCCACGGAAAATAATATTTTGCTCAACCTGTCAATATCACTTTTTTTGTAATGGGTTTTACGGCCACGAATACAAGTTCTTTATAGCCCTTCTTATTTTTTCTATCTTCTTCACTCCTACAGCGTAATTACTTCAAGTCCTAGTCAAGTCTGAAAGTCTAGTCGGTACCTAGTCAAGTCTTTTCAGAAGCATCAGCCAAGTGAAGTGGTAGAAAAACTGCACTTAGCGATTACTGAGAGCTTTTGGCGACAAGCATGAAAATCACATAAATTAAACATTGTATCACTTCCCAACACTTACGCTTATTCTCGAACACTTTGCGACCATTATTATGCACAAACACTAAAAAAAACTCAATTTTTTGAACAAAAGTCCTCAATGTCCACATCGTTTAGCAATCAATATCCCACAGACTTTTTCTTCTTAATATGGCTTTTACTAAACGTAATTAGGCAGTAAAAATTGGCTAGTAAACTTTTTCATGAAAATGTCTTATTCGTAAACCATTTCGAGGAATAGGCTTAGGGAACAGATTACATTAATCAGATCTTTAGATAAGCAAGTATTTTTTAAGAAAATCGCAGAAAACCCAATGACTTTCATTTTTTAGCAAGGTTGACGTATGACGTAGCCGGATAACTTCCGGCTATTCACATTTAATTTTTTAGGTTGGCAGCACAGCGTAGTGATTAAATATTTTTTGTTTGGTAGTGCTAATTAAGCGCTTCACGTTGTCACCCATGTCAAATGTCATCTCTGTTCAAGTAGACATAACCCATAAATAACCTAATTACATCTTCATTACATTCATTCAAACATTATATTGAAGAATCGGTGTCTAAATATTGAAAAATCAGATGTCAACGGATGAAGATACGGCAGTAAAGTCCAATAAACAGGCCAATATGCAATAGATACGAGAAATGGGGTAGGTACCTAAATATTTGGCGATTGTAAACAAACAAGAAACAAACTCGCGGCTCAGGTCCATCCTGACTTTGACATTTGACACTGACATATATATTTTTTAATACCTTAGTAATTTTTGCTTTCTTGCAGTTCGAAATGGCCATTATAGCTGCGTGACGTCATCACTATAAAATCTTTAAAATTAAATAACAAAATAAATATAATTTTAAGAATTTTTTCGTTTAAATTGTATCTCCAAAATAGTCTATTCTATCGTAATTGTGTATTTTATATATTTTATTGATAGAATAGACTATTTTGGAGATACAATTTGAACGAAAAAATTCTTAAAATTATATTTATTTTGTTATTTAATTTTAAAGATTTTATAGTGATGACGTCACGCAGCTTTAATGGCCATTTCGAACTGCATGAAAGCAAAAATTACTAAGGTATTAAAAAATATATATGTCAGTGTCAAATGTCAAAGTCAGGATGGACCTGAGCCGCGAGTTGGTTTCTTGTTTGTTTACAATCGCCAAATATTTAGGTACCTTCCCCATTTCTCGTATCTATTGCATATTGGCCTGTTTATTGAACTTTACTGCCGTATCTTCATCCGTTAACATCTGATTTTTCAATAATTAGACACCGATTCTTCATTATAATGTATGAATGAATGTAATGAAGATGTAATTAGGTTATTTATGGGTTATGTTTACTTGAACAGAGATGACATTTGACATGGGTGACAAGTACGTGAAGCGCTTAATTGGCTAGTAAACTTTTTCATTAAAATGTCTAATTCGTAAACCATTTCGAGGAATAGGCTTAGGGAACAGATTACATTAATCAGATCTTTAGATAAGCAAGTATTTTTTTTAAAAATCGCAGAAAACCCAATGACTTTCATTTTTTAGCAAGGTTGACGTATGACGTAGCCGGATAACTTCCGGCTATTCACATTTAATTTTTTAGGTTGGCAGCACAGAGTAGTGAATAAATATTTTTTGTTTGGTAGCGCTAATTAAGCGCTTCACGTACTTGTCACCCATGTCAAATGTCATCTCTGTTCAAGTAAACATAACCCATAAATAACCTAATTACATCTTCATTCATTCATTCATACATTATAATGAAGAATCGGTGTCTAATTATTGGAAAATCAGATGTCAACGGATGAAGATACGGCAGTAAAGTCCAATAAACAGGCCAATATGCAATAGATACGAGAAATGGGGTAGGTACCTAAATATTTGGCGATTGTAAACAAACAAGAAACCAACTTGCGGCTCAGGTCCATCCTGACTTTGACATTTGACACTGACATATATATTTTTTAATACCTTAGTAATTTTTGCTTTCTTGCAGTTCGAAATGGCCATTATAGCTGCGTGACGTCATCACTATAAAATCTTTAAAATTAAATAACAAAATAAATATAATTTTAAGAATTTTTTCGTTTAAATTGTATCTCCAAAATAGTCTATTCTATCAATAAAATATATAAAATACACAATTTATTTTTTAGTTGACTAGCCAATTAGCGCTACCAAACAAAAAATATTTATTCACTACGCTGTGCTGCCAACCTAAAAAATTAAATGTGAATAGCCGGAAGTTATCCGGCTACGTCATACGTCAACCTTGCTAAAAAATGAAAGTCATTGGGTTTTCTGCGATTTTCTTAAAAAATACTTGCTTATCTAAAGATCTGATTAATGTAATCTGTTCCCTAAGCCTATTCCTCGAAATGGTTTACGAATTAGGCATTTTCATGAAAAAGTTTACTAGCCAATTCCAAACATCTGTAGGCCCACTATTCAATATCTTATTATCTTGTTTTTTCACCTCAAGTTATCGTTAAGAGAGAACGGGACTTAACATATTTTAGTTAAACTAGCTCGAACGAACGTTCGTTTTTTTTATGAATAAGGCGATAAGACTATAAATTATTTTCGTCGCTTTTTTAAACGAGTTATAAACAGCTTGGTACCTGCGGATGCGTGGTGTACCGTGGTGTACACGTGTCATAAGGGTGGCGGGCAAGTTGGTTGGAACTAACTAATAGTGGCTGGTAGCTAGCAGACATTAGACTTATAACTAACCACTGGATATTAAAACGTGTACTTCCGACACGACGTTTCAACCGTGTTACGTCTGTGGTCACTAAACAACCGGCTCAGCAATACAGTACTCCTTTTTTCCAGCTGAATCATCTTACTTGAAATGTCAAGTTAATTATGTAGTTTTAAGTTTTAATGTCTATTGTATTGTGCCATTCTCTTACTTGTTTCTACCCTGCCATTAGAGGTGATATTAGGCCTTCAGCTATCTGAAGAATAAGGTAGTTAAGAGTAGTACCTATTAATTAATGAGATAAACAACAATAACTTTATATGTATTTATTTAAATATACTTAAAATCGATTTTTAGCAAATTATATTGAAGCTTAACATATAAAAAATTAAGAAGTAGACAATTTTTTTTGCAAATAGTTCTGTCTTAACAGTTTGATTTCCATAAGTCTAATAAAATATCTTTGCCTGATTTGGCTGAAATAATAAACTATTTCTCAGTGCTATATATCCATGAAAGTATTATTATGAACCAATTGGAATAGATCAGTCAAATAAGTTATTAAATATTTTACTCATGATCCAAGAAACAGAAAAAGCCTTTGGTTTTAAGTCGGCCCTTTACATTATAACATGTTAAATAAATAAACAGCCCTAGTTTTATGTAACTTATGGATTGTTTTTCCCAGCAGCCAAAGACTAATATTTAAGGTGTTCAAATTTTTAATTACATAAAAATTAAATCAGCTGTCTTCAATACTATTTCATTTAATACACTTTCCGTTTATCAAGACGCTCGAACAGCATTAACAGGGGCCTGTTTGATAAATGCATCCAACTTATTCTTAAATAATTCACTAGTAATAGGCTCTCCGATTCCACACAATGGATTTCTTATAGCATATTTTACATAGACTTCAGCATACATCTTTTTTAATAACTCCCTAACTCCTTGGGTTTGGTTGTTTGTGTTCATAACAAACTTTAATCCGGATGGGGTTTCTAAACAATGAAGTGTGTATTTGGAGGTCTTGTAGTTTAAAAACCCATCTTTGGGATCCAATGGTGATATTTTTCCAACAAAAGATTTTATTGAAAACAGCATACCATACATTAGCTTTCCTTCCTGAAAACAAAATATCTTGCTTATTATAATTTTTAAACAACAAATCACTTTTGATTCTTTTAAAGTATTTGATCTAGCTATTTGATTGATTACTTTCAAAAGAGTTGGCTCTGTGCTCAACTATATGAATTTCCTTTACAATTTAATTTTTTATTTATTGAATTAAGTTTTTTCTAATGAAGCATTGCATATATGCCAGGGCGCTTATAATCATGACTAGAAATAGAAGAATAACATGAGGAATAAAAGGTTTGGTTGGTGTTAAAGAGAGTATAGTTACAAACTAAAAAGCTGTGCAATTTCCACACGATAAACTAGGATAAGTAAAACGGAAATCTTTTCTAGCTTTCCAGTTTCCACTGTAATGAATTTATGATACTGACCTCCTCCCTAGACATCCCAGATTGTTTTGTTCTGTTCCATTCGCCATAATACAGTAGGGTGCCATAGCGGTCGAATATATATAAATTATGGATAGTCATTTTATCACATTGACATTAACTTATTCCGATAAAAACAAGTTTATTTATTATTTCAAAAATGATATTTTCTTGTGTTGATTCTGAATTGTTTTGTTTGTTGGTTGGTTCAATTCAAGCAAAGAGTACTTTTTATTGACGAGTCTCAATGACAAGTCGCAGTTGAAGTTGACATGACGATC